>JAQNBH010000005.1:10280112-11727612 GCA_028752905.1 Cladorhizidae sp. MBARI D1340-BT2
CCCTCCCAACAACTCTGGTGTATCTTTTGTGGAATTTAGCAGCTGCAAGTCCTTGAGCACTCCCCAATCCAAGCTGGCTGGGTCTGTAAAAACAGTTTGCTCTAATATAGGCAATCATCCACTTAACTCAGCAGTTGTGTCATGCCGACTCAGCAAAAACTGAGAAGGGCTGCGGGTAACAGACGTCAGTTCTCTATTTTGTGTGTGTGTGAGTCATCACCAAGCACACTACTATAGAGCCCACCAGAGATGATATTGCCTTAGAACAAAAAAATGGGAGACGCTGAAATCCTGGAGATTGGGGGGAGAAATTTGCCCCTCCACAACCTACCAGGAAAAGGTAATACATATGAATAAGCACATAGTGGACCAAGGTAATAATTTGCACAAACACACACACACACACACCCACCTCCCACACCCACTACAAAAATCCTGTAGGAAACTATGCCAACACATTTATTTCCCCATCGATAGGTATTGATGAATTTAATAATAATATTAATTTTAAAATAATTAAATGAACTAGGGTGTGCATCGGAGTACTCGGTTGGATATGCAGAACATATAAGAGATGTGGCATCTACTTCATTGGGTGTGGGGATTCCTAATGAGGAGAGATACCCCCAACCCCCCTGTATGAAACCATGGATACTTACTCTGGGATACACCTACGAGAGTGTATGTTAGTACATATTATATGAGTGGCTTTTTGGGGGGACACTCTGGACATAGGCTCACCGATCATTGACAAGTCAAAGAGCAGTTTCTTCTTCTCCTTGAGCACCACACACTCGACCACCTGACCTTCTGCGTAGTACTTCTTCAAACACTTTAGTACCTACGAACAGCAACACACCGGACAGAACATGAGGTTGTGGCAGTTCCCATCATTTGCAACGAACTTTGATGTCCTTGAGACGCAGATAACTGGAACAAAGCCGCTGACTTGTGGGGTGAGGGAGAACGTGAATGCCTTTAGGAGTGACCTGAGGGCAGGAGGAGGGAGAGAGAGAGATGGCAGGAAAGATGAGATGGAAAAAGGAAATCGAACATCTTCACAGTGTCCTGTGGTGCCATGGTCAATCCCAATTAAACTGTTGCCTACCTAATCCTAGCCCTAAAGCCTTAACACCCTGCTCTATCCCTAGCTCTAAGCCCTACTAGCTCTACACTTCAGTCCTAGCCATAAGCCCTAGCTTTAACCCCTACCTTTAATCCCTAGCTTTAACCCCTACCTCTAATCCCTAGTTCTAAGCCCTACTGCTCATGCTTGAGCTACATGAACACAAGTTTAGCTGCGTTTCAATAGTAATCATACAGGGGCTCTCCTTCACCTTGGAGATGACAGCAGAGACGGATTCACCTTCATTCCACCTCTTTCTGAACATAGACGATGGGTCCAGCACTGTCTCGGGAGTTAGTAAACTAAGCACACGGGAGTTAGTAAACTAAGCACAAGAAAGGCTTGCAGAATTATTTTAATGTGAAAACACACACACACATACTCGTTACCTTTGTTTGGTTGTCAGCTCTAGAGAAGAAATGGTCGCTCCTTTCTTACTGGCTTGGCTGGAGGAGTAGCAGCAAGTATATGATAGTAGTAGTAGTAGTAGTAGTAGTAGTAGTAGTAGTAGTAGTAGTAGTAGTGGTGGTAGTAGTAGTAGCAGTAATAATAAAAGTAGTAGTAGTCGTAATAATGTAGTAATAATAGTAGTAGTAGTAGTAGAGCACCATTAGCATGCACCCACCACCAGCAAAACAAATCTCACCCAAGAATCTGCCTTTCCCTAATCTTGACCACTCGAGCTCTCACAGTCTCGCCACGCCTCCTTCCATAAAATACACCTCGCCGCAGTTTCGTCAGCGCCTTGGAAGAGAGGTCGGATAAAACAACCTCATCGTCTTTCCCCTCCACGTCATCCCTGGCAAAGGTGCAATGGACACGCCCCTTCCAGAGGTGGTACTTAACTTTCATCTGATTAGGACTGACTGAGATAACTCTATAATAGTTGGGGAAGACAATTAGAGTTACAGGACAGGCCATATAGAAATAGGCAGGTTTATTATAACTGGTGTGACTTCTACTGACTCACATAACAGATACGATATCTCCAACTCTCAGATCCGTGATGGAACTAGATCTCTCAGTGGGACTCGAACCAGTAGCACCCTCAATCATCATGACGCCATCTCTTGTTGCCTCAGGCAGGTCGCCATCATCACCGAGCCTCTCACACGCTGTCACTGCATCCTCACCCTCCGCATCCACCACAGCACCGGGTTCCGGCATCTCCGAATCTTCCACCGGATCAGTTTCATCGACGCTGAGCCTCAACGACAAAAGCAGCCTCTCTTTGTCAGGATCGCACTGCAGAGCCCGACACTCAACAGGCTGGCCCTTCCAGAACATGGCAGACGGGTCAGAAACGACCCTAGTCGAACTAAGCTCCTCCATCCTTACCAGGCCTCGAACATGGCCGAAGAAGTGCACGATGCAACCAAAAATGGGCAATGAGGTCACGACCCCGGTGTAGCAAGCTCCAGGACGAACTGACTGGTAATCACACAGAATCCCCTGGGGCACCTCCCCCTCCCCCTCCTCCCCCTCCGCTCCAATTAGTGCAAGAAGAGTTCTTTTGCAAGTTAGCAGCAGATTTTTCTTCTCCGGAGAGACGTTGAGCACCCGACACTTCACCTTGACACCAGCCTTGTACTTCTTCTCTGGTTTGTCGATGATCGTCTTCAGATCGGACACATGGATCCTGGGACAGAGACCGTGTACGCTCTCGGAGATCGCCACCATCATCCCAAATTCGGCAACCCTCTCCACCACACCTTCCACACACTCCCCCACTTTAAGGTCGGAGTAATTCATGTAGCGCTTGTCCAACATGGAGTCCTGTAGGCTGACAATGACCACTCCGTCAATGGAGTTGAACTGAATGACCCTAGCTCTATGGAGAGTACCTTTGCGGTACTGCTTCCTGTCTTTGATGGGAACAGATAGGGAGGTACGTTCCTCATCTGTGACCATCCAGGAGGGGGCGTAGCCCACAATGTCATTGCCCAGTTCTAAATAGAGGCCGGAAGAGTAGTCCACGTGGAGTACCTTACCAGCTGTAGAATATTTTATATTGTTCAAGTATCGACGGTAAAGAAACGGTACATTAATCTTCGAGATAACTCCCACCCTCCCAAATGACTCACACACTAACATACCCAAATACCATCACACAATACACACACGCATGCACACACAAAATACACACACGCATGCACACACACACACAACACACATATTAAGTCCCAGCCACTCCGGCAAAGTGTATAGGGGAAAACCCAGCTCTTCCTGAGATAGAGGTAAGGGTGGTTATTGAAAAGAGTTGAGGAGAAGGTTGATACAGTGCAACAGCCCGTAACCTTCTTCAAACATGTGCGTAGCCAGTACTAGCATAATGCCCCTCATCCACCTCACCAAAGAGAGAGAAATATACAGGAGATGGAGGCATAATGTCCCTCATCCACCTCACCAAAGAGAGAGAGATATACAAGAGATGGAGGCATAATGTCCCTCATCCACCTCACCAAAGAGAGAGAGAGAGTTGGAGGTTTCTGTTCGCCAAAGAATTCCACTTGAAAACAAAACACAAACTTCTTTTTAGGCGTTTACAAGAACACGAAATTTAATCTTCAAATGAAAATCTCAGCCAATTATCTTAATTAAAGAGCAGGAATTTTTAGAGTGCAAATAATTGCATGAGAAGGATGACCTCACACTGCTGACTAACAGGTAAAAGCAACAAAACAAAAGTACACGAACACCATTGCCACTCCCTCCTCACCATCATACTTGTCTCCAATCTCCACTCCCTGAAAGTCGTGGCCTTTGCCTTGCACCAGCCTCTCCTGCAACGTCAGGCCAACCGCCTTCACCGCCACATCCACCCATAGCAAGCGAGCTACCACCTTCTTCCCCACCTGGTACTCTTCCAGGGACTGGTTGGAAGGAGCGGAGAGATGCCGCATTGCAATCATGCCTTCAAAGCCGTCCAAGAAACTGACGAGCAAACCGTTGGGTGCCACCTGTGAATGCCAACAGGCCACGTTCTCATACCGGTCCTTGTAGCCATGGCGATTACAAACACTTAGTACATGTACACACTTCAAAGAAGATTGACGGCTCTTTTAAACATACAAGCCACACAGACACCTCAAACAAACGCAGCCGACTTACAGAGGCAATGGTCACATCCTACATCACATGCTCCTGATTATAAAAGTGACACACGATAATGCCATGTCCTCTCTTCATCTTAAATGATATACCTGCTTGACAGATGCTTTAACCAAGAGGCCAGGCAGCAGCGACCTCATGCCGATCATCTCGTCCCTCATCATCATGGCTGCGCCAACTTGCGATGGGTTGATGGTGACTGGCACAGCTTTGGTATCAGTCCCCGTCAGCACCATACACTGAAGCACCTGGCCCACGCACAGAGCTTTCCCTTTGCGGTGAGTTTTGACAAATTCTGCTGCATTCCTCTTGAGAAGAAAGCCACTCTTGCCTTCTATGCCAAAGTCCACAATGTATCCATGGTCTTCAACACTCTTGATAAAGCCTGGTAGCAGCTTTGCAGAGAGGATTGCACGCAGAATCAGAAGGTAATCTCAGAAGTTAATCGACCCCCGTCCCACTGAATGTACACACTACAACTAATAAACGTCAGAACCGTCACAATAAGAAATTCGGGGGGAGGGGGGCGGGGGAATAAAGTTGCCCAATAACTGAACTTAAATTTTTTTCTAGACATAAAAAGAGTTTAGCTAAGAGGAAGAACTATTACATGTGTACTGAACATTTCACATTCATTACTGTGGATACCAAACACACTGCACAGGCAAGAGAGGTGGTCCCTTCCAAAGGTTACAAACCTACCAGTTTAGGCTTGATGTCTCCAGCCACGAGGTGTGAATTAACCAGGTAAGGTTTGACAGAGAGGTTGGCCATGGAGCCCTTGATAGCCTGCACGTAGCAGGGCATAAGCTGTCCAACTGAAAAAAGTCTCTCCATCATCGGTACTTCACTATCTAGCACCTGCAATAAGAATTTAAATAAGAATTTTTTAAAAATTAATAAAAA
The DNA here is from genome assembly GCA_028752905.1 of Cladorhizidae sp. MBARI D1340-BT2. Classification (NCBI taxonomy): domain Eukaryota; kingdom Metazoa; phylum Porifera; class Demospongiae; order Poecilosclerida; family Cladorhizidae; species Cladorhizidae sp. MBARI D1340-BT2. Next base: position 10,285,256 of record JAQNBH010000005.1, read on the forward strand.
AACCTCTCGTTTCCAAGGGGCCATTTCACTCATACCTCGTCGTCATCCAATGGACCCTGTGTTTCTGATTTGACCAGTTTGGTCACATGATCGGAAACATCACTGATGGCTACGATGCCCCTCAAGTTGAATGGAAGGGAGAAGGTGACATGAAACTTGTTCACCTCTAGGACAGCGCCAAGCAGCAATATCCCAGGCACCACTTTCTAACCAAGGAGTAAGTATAGAACAAGAACTTTGAAAATCAAGGATCACTACCTTCCTAGTGAGGATATCCAATCTCTTTACTCTCGTCTTGCTCTCAGATTTCTTCGCCTTCGTGGAGGGTATGTCCTTCTTTTTACGCCTCGTCTCTTCCCCAGCTGGTTCCTGCCAACACAACAGAAAACAAAACAACAGAAATCAACGAAAAGAAACATGTATTCTATTCAGGTGGAAATTATTTGCTGTTATTTGCTGCTATTAGACAACTGTTGACTTACCTCAGTAAACAGGACATCCTGCTTGGCTTGAGTCCTGATGACACTCTTCTCTAGAGGAGTGAGCGTCTGCTGCCCCCCTCGAGGGAATGACTCCACACACATGTCCATCTGGATACCATCTCCAATTACTTTGCCACTGGGAAAAAATGATATTAAATTACATTTAGCAGCTGGAGATGGAGATCTCATCATATTTGTATGCTGCACCTTTCTTTCACAGAGCCCAGCGATGCTGTTTTTGGCTTTTCAGCAGGAATTTGAGGTGCAATTTTTGGCTTCTTGGAAGGAGTCTGCGGTGCACTGACACTCCCGGCTGACTTCCTTTTACCTCTCATACTCGCTTCCTCAAGACCTGGGACGCAGATATACTATCAGACCACGTGTCTCTACACTGGTAGGGGTCCTCACTTCCAAAACCCCTTGTAGTCCAGCGTGACCTTTAAACCCTACAAGACAATTTGTTTCGCAACAGCAAAGCATGACTTTGTGCCAAGCCCTTCTAGAGCTGCAGAAGAATGCAGGAATCTTCGGAGAGCATAACAGCCAGCCATTCTACCTTTCTCTTAGAGACCCCTCGGAGTTCTCGGAGGTCCACAGCTTTGGTCTGCACCGAGTTCCTCACATAGGTAGGTACTAATAGATAACGAGTGGTATCAGTCAGAGAATTTTTTATACTCTTGGTTTAGGCAGGGCATGACCTGGGCGCATGTCTTGGGCTGGTTCCAAACCTCACACCTGAGTTGTGTTCCATATCTGAGTGAACTAAGTAGGAAATGTCAAGATATGAAAATATAAGTCTAGTCGTTGTTCTTGAGCTAGTGAAATCAAGATTGTTTTAGTGGCTCAAGACATAGCGTCAAAAATGCTGCGTTCTTAATTTTTTCATTGTTTGTCATTGTTTGTATTTAGGTGTTTATGGCAAGGAATACACAGTCTGTTCTCCGCTGGTACTTTTGTCTCTACCTGTCACTCCGAGGTATTGTAACATATTTAGTAGAGGAGTAGTAGAGGAGTCATACACATTAATAATGTACTGTTTTGCTATCCTTGACTCTTCAAATAGTAGGTCCCTTCTAATTATATTCACTCTCATATAGTACCCACCCTTAAATAGCGATTGTTTTTTTTAATAGTGTTCATCTATAGCATTGACCCTCAAACATCTCAAATACCAAACTAGTTATTCCTCTCTGTATCATGTTACCCTGCCAACATTTCAACTAACGTATTTTGGCCTTCTTCAGAGCGAATCGTGTCATGCACAATCAATTTATTACGCTGCTCAGTAGTCAAGGGAGATGACTATTTCATTCCGGACCACATCACCCCCACAGCTGTTCCAAACAAGCATCACAGTTTGTTAAGGTGGAAGATTATCTCTTAGTTATTACAAATATCTGAGCAACAGGAGGTTGAAGAAGAAATAATGAGTACAGTTTAGCATTGCACTATGCCTGTACCAGATCTCTATATTGGTGATGGTCTATACAGTATCGTTAAACAACATTCTGTAGTAACGGTGAGGAGGATTAGGTATTGTATTAGTGACAAGTGAAATATAAGTCCTAAAAGGAATTTAAAATAAGAGTGTTGATCTGTGGGTGTTGTGATAGCTAAGTAGTATAAACTGGGTGCAAACAAGCCCACATCTTTGGAGTTACCCCTTAGTTAAACTGGGTGCAAACAAGCCCACATCTTTGGGATTATCCTTAGATGATGGGAAGTGTAAACTGGGTGCAAACAAGCCCACATCTTTGGAGTTACCCCTTAGGTGATGGGAAGTGTAAACTGGGTGCAAACAAGCCCACATCTTTGGAGTTACCCCTTAGGTGATGGGAAGTGTAAACTGGGTGCAAACAAGCCCAGATTATCCTTAGATGATGGGAAGTGTAAACTGGGTGCAAACAAGCCCACATCTTTGGAGTTACCCCTTAGGTGATGGGAAGTGTAAACTGGGTTCAAACAAGCCCACATCTTTGGAGTTACCCCTTAGGTGATGGGAAGTGTAAACTGGGTGCAAACAAGCCCACATCTTTGGAGTTACCCCTTAAATGATGGGAAGTGTAAACTGGGTGCAAACAAGCCCACATCTTTGGAGTTACCCCTTAGGTGATGGCAAGTGTAAACTAGGTGCAAACAAGCCCACATCTTTGGAGTTACCCCTTAGGTGATGGGAAGTGTAAACTGGGTGCAAACAAGCCACATCTTTGGGATTATCCTTAGATGATGAGGAAGTGTAAAATGGGTGCAAACAAGCCCACATCTTTGGGATTATCCTTAGATGATGGGAAGTGTAAACTGGGTGCAAACAAGCCCACATCTTTGGAGTTACCCCTTAGATGGTGGGAAGTGAAAGCTGGGTGCCACAACTTTAGGGTTACCCCTTAACTGATAGAGTCATATAGCAGCTATCCTGCTAGGAAATTTGATAGTTTTTCACGACCTCCATTGATTATCTTACACTCATATTTTATACTTACATAGGCAGATACTTACATAGGCAGAGCTATCTTTTGACCAAAAATCTCAATGCATGGGGGGGGGGGAGGGATGGGGATTATTTTTGGATCCCTAAATATTCCCCACCTATAAGAGGCCCCTTAGTCGTGGTTGAAACACCTTGGAAGTATTTGTCAAAATAGCTGCTAAGTCAATGAAGACGGCAGATACACATATTCTAACTGTAGCTCTGCCTGCTTCAAGTATTATAGTCAATGCTGCATGTGGAGCGAAGGCGAACCAAATAGCTGCAGTCAGTACAGATACAGTCAGTATATCAGTACAAGCTATAGTCAGTATCAGTGAAGTACAGTGTCTGTACAGGGACAGACAGTGTCAGCAGGACAGTCAATGTCAGTACAGGGACAGTCAGTATCAGCACAGGGATAGTCAGTTAGCAGGACAGTCAATGTCAGTACAGGGACAGTCACAGGGATAGTCAGTGTCAGTACAGGGACAGTCAGTGTCAGTACAGGGACAGTCAGTGTCAGTACAGGGACAGTCAGTGTCAGTACAGGGACAGTCAGTGTCAGCACAGGGATAGTCAGTGTCAGTACAGGGACAGTCAATGTCAGTACAGGGACAGACAGTGTCAGTACAGGGACAGTCAGTGTCAGTACAAGGACAGTCAGTGTCAGTACAGGGACAGTCAATGTCAGTACAGGGACAGTCAGTGTCAGTACAGGGACAGTCAATGTCAGTACAGGGACAGTCAATGTCAGTACAGGGACAGACTGTCAGTACAGGGACAGTCAGTGTCAGTACAGGGACAGTCAATGTCAGTACAAGGACAACAGGGACAGTCAATGTCAGTACAGGGACAGACTGTCAGTACAGGGACAGTCAATGTCAGTACAGGGACAGTCAGTGTCAGTACAGGGACAGACTGTCAGTACAGGGACAGTCAGTGTCAGTACAGGGACAGTCAATGTCAGTACAGGGACAGACTGTCAGTACAGGGACAGTCAGTGTCAGTACAGGGACAGTCAATGTCAGTACAAGGACAGTCAGTGTCAGTACAGGGACAGTCAGTGTCAGTACAGGGACAGTCAGTGTCAGTACAGGGACAGTCAATGTCAGTACAGGGACAGTCACTCAGTGTCAGTACGGTTAAAAGAGGTCAATATACTGCTTCCAAGATTTCTCCTGTCATCCAGGCTTTTTTCTGGTGATAATACTTAGCTGGTAGACTATTTTTATCCATACCTCGAAAACACCTGGGGTTTTCTGATTGCCAGATTACAATAGGAGTCTCCTTATCACCAGCTCCATTAACTATGAAGGTCACTGTGACCCTCTGCTTACACTTCTTCCCACCCTTGCACTTCTTCCCCTTCTGAGCAAATCCCTGCTCTGGAAGAGCCCTCCAAAAGCATCCTGGTTCATCTAGGTTATAGATACCTTCCTTTGCATATCCCCTCAAAATCTCAGGCAATCTCTCCTTCCATGACTCAACAGTATCCCCTTGTACATCACCTGATTCTCCACACACAGTCACTCTTCTAATGTTATATCGCTTCTTCCACTTTTCCAACCATCCATTGCTTCCCTTAAACTCCTTTTCCAGGATTACAGCAATTTCCTTGGCTTGTTCAGTAAGCTGGGGCCCACAGGGGTAAATGTTCTTTGAGCATGCCAGCAGGTACCATTGGTATAAAGCGTCGTTAATCTCCGAGTATTCGGACACACGAGATCTCTTGTTTGTACGAGACAAAGAGCTTGAAGCATTCGATTCATACAAGGTGACAATAGATTCCTTGTTTTTCAAAATATCTGAAATTTGGGTCTTTCCACAGCTGAAGAGTTCACCAAGTGAACGTACAGTAACACCAGCATTCTTCTCAGCTTCCTTGATAACTTCAATCTTTTTCTGTAAAGAAAGATGATATCTACACTTGCTCGAAGAAGCCATGACTCGAATGAAGCAGCTGCTAAATCGGCACGTGTTTGATAGATGGGCATAGCCTTGACGCAGTTCGTGTGGCTGGCACGTGAGATCGCTTCCAAGCCTGTAGTCAGTAGTGGACATGGTGGTGGTGCAATTTCTTTGAGTGTGACAGAGATTCAGTCCTATATCAGAGGACACCATGTGTACAAAGAAGTGTGGACACCTCACATTGGGGAAGTTCTGCTACTCAAACGCGAGCCAGATAATGCCGAGGACCAGTCTGCTGTGGCCGTAATCAAAGACGGAGAAGTTGTAGGTCATGTTGCATACAACATTGCCTCTACAATCTCACAGTTCCTGAGGAGAGACTGCAATAAAGCATTTGTTGAGGTCACAGGAGACAGTCAACAGAGAGCGGGATATGGAGTTGAAGTTCCAGCTACCTACCGTTTGTATGGACCACAGCCTTACGTTAACAGAATAAGAGATATAGCAGCATTTCTCCAAGCCAGAGGCCCTACCATACTGCATTTCACAATGTTTCATGCATAAAATTTATTGTTATTATAATTATTAATTGGCATGCACACGTGATCAGTACTGGCCCCACCCACTGTCCGTTAGGAGGTTTATTTCTACAACGATGAGCTTTGGGTGCACTAAGAGCTGTCCGTTGCCGGAATTGAGAGGTGTCCGTTACAGGGAGGGTGACTGAGTACTATTTCAATGGTAAAGCCAATTGGTGCGTGTGCTCCTGTCCGTTATAAGGTACATGTAGGTGTCCGCTATAGGGAATGTCCGTTAGTAGAGGTTCCACTGTATAAGAAAGTGACAGAAAATCTACAAGTTGATATGATGCTGAGTATAAAGTTAAAAAAATCTTTGAAAGTGAATGGTTTCTGATAAGAGTTGATAGTCTAGCACCAATTCTGGCGTAGCCGGCGATTTAGCGACTGGCGATTATGCCTAGGTAGGTATGTCTGTGAAAGTATACAAAGAAACACTGACTGAGGATGCAGGAATTACCACCACAGCACACACAGGTTATATGTGTTCTATGAAAGCATTTTAATGAACATGCATGTACTGTGCCTTTCGTTATCGAATAAGAGATGCATAAGGTATATATATATATATCCCAGTACTTTTTTATTACTACTATATATTCAATAGCTCTGCTTTAATACAGCATTGAGCACTATTTATAGCCTTCGCCAGCAAACGACCTTCTAAGTATATATATATATATATATATATAATATATATAACCCAATGTAAAAAATTTGCATCTCAGGTCTCTCAAGGCTCTTCCATATGATTTGATCTCTGCATTGGATTTGAATGATGTGGTTCCTGCGGATTCCACCCAGAGCGTGTCAAAGATTAGCGAAAACCCACACCAAGGCTACCTTTTTTCTCGTGCCACTTCCAATGACAGTGACATTAGAGAAGTGGCTCAGAAACTGATCAAAGCTGTGCTTGAAGCAGCAGTGAGAAGTGTATGTGGAGGAGAAGGAGAAGGAGGGAGAGAGTCCAAGTTGAATGTAACAACTGATATGGAGATTGTTTCGAATGAAACACAATCCAGAGGAGGAATGGATATCTGGAATGAGACATGCACCACAAAGGAAGGGTCTGATTATTACAAATGCAAAGCACCCAGAAAAGAGGAGTTCTTGTTTGATAGAGAGCATCGGGTTTATTTTAATAGAGACGACAAACAATTAGAATTTAATATTGCATATGACGTAGAGGTGGAGATGATAGGTTTGGCCAGACGACTGGTGCTCAAGTGCATTCGTGCAGCCTGTAAGGAGATCAGTTCACAAGAGCACTTGGGAGATTCCGTAGAGAGCCTCATTTCCACCACAAAGCGAATGAGAATCGATAGCCCTCCTCTCTTTTCTGACACTGCACATAGCAGTAGTAATAGTAGCAATGGCAAGACCACTTCCAAGACTGAGCTCAGGTCTCCACTGCTTGATCGCTGCCTGACGCCAGAGAGCGTGCGGAGAGGAAAACTCTGGAAGAAGAGAGAGAGAAGTGCGTCCCATGAGGTGAATAGTCTGCTGGACTACAACATTGATCGTCACAGGCTCCAATCAACATACACCAAAAGAGATGACTCTAGCCTGAGATCATGTAACGGTGTTGATGATGTAATCAATGACAGCAATGAGAGTGGAGTGACCATACACTTCATTGTTAATGGCTTGAACAAGATGGTGATTGACAAAGGGTGTGACAAACGGGAGGAGGGGGAGGACGATGAATGTGAGAGACGGATAGACTCTCCAAGCATGGGAGATGGCAGTAGGAGAGGAGGGAAGTTCAGTGACTCCTCTCCGTTGGGCTTGCAATACTTCAAGGCTCCCTTGAAGTCTCCTCATCCTGCATCGCTGACCATCTCCTCTGATGATCACATCTTGGACGTCAGAGCTACGGCCAATGCAGACTGCATCCCAGAGATGGATTTTTACCTCATCTTACACTCGTGTCCACCCCCCGGTGCCTGTCAGAAGTTCTTATGCAGTAATATGGACGAGGTCAATCTCTTGTTCCATTGTTGGCTGTTTCGGGATGTACCATGTGACCCCAATATCACTGTGAGCGATCAACTAGAGATGGGAGTCTTTGCACCGCAGAATGTACAACCAGTACACCTGGAACTTGCCGATGGCGGAGTGCCATTCTACTACATGGAACAGAGGTATAGTCTCTTTTGTTTAAATGTGCAATATATACAGGAATATTGTTTCCCGTTTTATATATCTTATCTCGATCCAGGTCCATATGCATCCATAGCTGTTGCTTCTCCCCCGAGAACGCTCAGCTTCAGCTCGTGCCCAGCAGCAACAGTAGAGCTCATTCCAGCATTGCCACACACTTCCACAGCTTCTTGTCTGTAGGCAGGCATGGAAACAGGAGAGTGGTCACCTTCCACTTCCTCCCAGCAAGTTGTGTCACAGAGAAAGTATTAAAGGAGATAGCCCAGAGCTGCTCCTCTCTTGGGCAATTAGTGGATACTTTGGCTCCATGCTTCCCAGAATTTGGGCAAGCTATTTCTAGCATCCTTCTACACATTTGAAACGGTTTATATATATATATATATATTATATGTATGACTGATTTTTTAATATTTTTTATATTAGGTACGACTCAACTGTACGACTCAACTGATTTCTTTTGTAAAGTCACTACCATTTTTATTATGCAAATTTTCAGTTAAATTAACAAGAGTTAAGAGTTATGATTGTTATGATATGATGTCAGAAAATATCAACCATCATGAATCAACTGTGTCTCTACATGTGATGTACCTAATAAGGTAAAAACAACAAATTGAGATGCCAATATTATTTATTGTACATGACTTTGTGTTACCAATCAATCAGTTTTTATACATGCTTATACAAAGAAAGGGGTTAGCATTACTGAATACCAGGTGCACAGGCATACACAACTAATACATGTGAGGCTTCTATTGAACATTGAAGTTCAAGCACTAAGTGTTTAGTAGGGCAGCTCCACAGAAGCACATTGCAGGGAAGAAGCCGAACACACTCCATGCAGGTAGTTGCAGGACAATTAGGTCGCGCACTAAACAACTGATACTTAGCAGCACAGGATTTCCAGTATATAGCAAGTGCTGAACAGATGGGCCAAGTCTTCAGTTGTGGTTTAGAAGTATAAAAATATTGACTGCCAGCATATCTACCTATAATATATGTAAATTGTAAAGGGACATTGAACTAGTTGGGGTCTTCATGGGTTCACTGTATAATAGGGTTTTTTAAATGCTGTATAGGATACCACGAAATTTGTGACTTAATAGCCAAGTACTGAGCACTTGTGTGCAAGTTAAAAGCTTATATATATACCAGGGCACAGTTGATTCAGACTCATTTATATAGGCACTGGGATGCTGGGATGACAGAGATTACCGTGTTGTGCTGGTGAGTGTGTATTCTTTTACAAGAAGTCTGTTTACATCATGACTATCATAAAAAATATCTATAAATATGTCCTGCTTTTCCTGAGTTTAAGACGGACACCTGCTGAAAGCCCATTTGGACTACTTCTGTACTGATTAACATCTTCAGGCTCACCATCCTCTAGTTCTGAGGTGACAAGATTGCCACCTTATGTCGGTGAACTTTTATCATTTTTAATAAGCCTGTTTACATCATGGCTATCAAATATATAATCAAGGTCTAATGAAAGCCACTCTGACCACCTATGTGACTAATTAATGTGCCTCAGGTTTGCATCCTTCAGCGCTTCTATATATATAGTCCCATCCCAAAGGAGTGAAAACCTATAAAACTTCCACAGAAGATGTCCTGCACTTCCTGAAATCAGGATGACAACTTCTTCCTTTCAGTGAACTCTCAGTTGACATAATACAATTATAAGGCTAGAGCATCTAGTCGAAACATCAAGAGAGTACCATTTCAAGTTGATTATTGAGAAGGTTATTCTAACTTCTTCCTGCTTTCTCTGACTTCGACAAAGTGGAATGCAAGCATCACTTGCACACACTGTCCCGGTTCTCATGGAATTTGTCTGATAGTTTGTGTGACCGTATATATCGGCATACACACTAGGATACCCAAGATAAGTGAAGTATACATGTATGACATTACCCTTTTTCAACTGGCTCCTTGTATATATATATCCAAAGGCACTCATTGCTAGGAGTGAAGTAATTGCCTGAGTTCATATTCTCTTCACTGTACCAAATGAAATAAACATTGTCCTCCTGATTATGTACCATTAGATACATGTCAGGGTCGCAGCCAAAGCTGATGAGGCGAGGAGGGTGGGGCCATACTTAGAGGCCAAATTTGTGTGAGTAAAGCAAAATCGCAACATGTCGCACATAACTTTAGCATCAAATTACAGGAAGCAACAGATCATCTCTTGGCAGGAAGGATGAATAGTAAGAGAATACTTGTACCTCTGACCATGGGCTTTTAGAAGCAGCAGTTAAGTTGTGTAGATCGTTTCCTGTACATGTGTGAGCCATACTGTGGCTGAAACGATCCTCGACTAATGAGTGTAAACTCAGATAAATGCCGGACGCGCAGTTGCATTGTGTCATGCCTCATACTGGCTACAGCCCGACACGTGTCAAGTAGGTGAGTGTGGGGTTTCTTCATTATTGGGAGCTAAACGAGCCCTCAGCGGGGAGTTAAATACAGAAAACTTGGTATTGCTGCTGTGCATGGCGTTTTGTATTCGCTGTATATACCCAAAAATGCAATGCATGGAGTGGTGTGATGGACAAGGAGAAAGAAAGGGAGGGAAAGGAAAAATATATTTTAGCCTGATGTCCTCCCTATTGACGTTGTTCTAACCCTAGCATATCTGAAGCCCTAATACAGTATACTAATCTGATCTATGCAGTATTGATGTCATCATATGTAATGCTTGGAGGGAAGTAACCAACAGATTTTGAATTGGTGCAAGGTTATCCCTCGGTGGACTTTGAATGACAAGAAAAATGTTCCTTGGTTGTCAATACGTGTCACTCGGTTAATCGGGGGTGGGGGGGGTGGGGGAATGCAGCATTTAGAGCTGCATTGAGAACTAGACAACAACATGAGCAGTTAAAGTATTAGAAACCTAGAAATGAAGGTGCAGGGTGCTATGTAGTGCTAAGTCAGCATAACTGGAGAGGATAAACCCCCCCCCCCCAAATAATTCTGGAAAAGAGTAAAATAACTGAACAAGAAAAAGTCCTGCCATCCCAACTCTCCATTATAATGAAGGAAATGCTGAGTTACTATATATCAGACTCTGACAAGCAATGGGGTTTCCAACATGGAAAATCAACAGTTACTGCTTTACTGTCAGTTACACATGATTGTGTTGGAATATGGTCAGGAGATATGCACCATCTTTTTTGGTTGGCATTTGCCTTCATCAGTCACTCCTGAGTGAGACTGTCCAAACAGTTTTTGGCAGTCTCACAAAGCAACCTGGAGAAGGAGTTATTTATGTAACAGGAAGCAACATGTGGTAGTAGGTAGTGTGTCATCACGGGGACGTCCTTGTACTATTTGGTGTTTCCACATGATTCGGTATATTGGGTCCATTACTCTGTTAAATCTATATATATAGATGATGTAACAAACATTAATCTCTCGGATAGAAGCACCTAAATCTCTATGCTGATGGCATGTTGCTTTACAAACCAATTAATGACTTCTTGAGTATATACAAATGGACATTGACCTTATCAACTACTGGGCCTGGTGTAATAATCTTTCCTTTAATTAACCCAACTAAATGTAAGACTATGATGATATCAAGGAGAGAAAAAATTGTACATCCTTCCAAACTTGTTACAACTCTGAACCAAGTTAAAATTCTTTCAAAAACCTTGGTTTATTTCTCTCTGGATCTACCTTGGTCTGCACATATAGACAGTATTTGTGCTTAAACTAGGAAACTAATTAGATGCCCCAGCATGCTGGAGATGCATAATGTTCTAGTGCGGCCGCATCTGAAATATGGTGCGCCTGTTTGGGACCCATACCTATCGGAGATGTTGCGAAATTCCAAAAGTCTGCTCTAAAAAGGTGTATTAAACAGTAGGCCAGATCACCTTCTCAATAATCAACTGAATCACTCGACGTTTTGCTCCAGCCTTCATCAGGAATAATGAGGCTCGCGTGAGCCTTCTGCTATACACTGGTAGCTAGCTATCTAACACGAGCCTAGCATGTGAACCGGCTGTAATTTTTAATAATTTCAAATTAAAAAAATAAAAATAGAAGGATAATAATAAAAATATTATTTTGTACCTATTGGTATCGAGACCTCTGGAGTATTTGGGTCTGAGGCAAAGAGTTTTCTCCAAGAGCTATATAGGTGCATGCCTCAAAACTGAGTCTGGTGACCCTCGTGCTACCATTTCCTGGTTGCAATCCTGATTCCAACGAGGAAACACTGCTGCAGTGCTTGGATCCTACCTGACGATCATTATTTCTTAAATTAAATTTATGCAATATGCATGTATTGTATTCTAGCAATAATAATAATAATAATAATAATAATAGTAATATAATAAAAAAATAAAAATAAAAAAAAAATTAAAAAAATTAATAATAAAAACAACAATAACAACAACAACAATAAAAACAATGATAACAATAATAACGACAACGATACCAACAACAACAATAACAATAATAACAACAATAATAACAGTAATAAAAGAAAGAAATAAGAGTAATTATGGTGGTCGGTGCTTCAAGTTCAGGCTCTTCAGAATAGCTCCCCAGCAACCAGGCAAGTCCATTCCTCACAGTCTCGATTGAACCACTCCCACTTTGGTGCTAGGCTGATGTGCAATGGCTCCTTCACTAGCAGTTCTTTCTGTCTTCTGACCTGATCCAAGATGGTGGCTTCCTCCCACAAACTAGAATTTCCATTATTCCATGCATGTTCAGCAATTGCAGACTTCTCTTTAGCACTCTTTCTACAGGTATCTTGATGTTCTTTCACTCTAGTCTCTAGTCTTCTCTGATGGTCTCCCCTAAGTAGTATTTCCCTCAGCTGCAAGGGATGCAGTACACAACATATGAGTGCATACTATATAGCTGGTAAAACATCGTTCTGCTCAGTTGTGTCCTCAGAGTTATTCCTGATGTGAAAACGACTTTTGATGTTGAACTTCCTGCAGACCCTCCTGATGTCTTACTCATCCCTGCTGCATAAGGAATCACTACCATAGGATCCTTCTTTTAGACCCCTGATTGCCTGTATCAGTGTACCTATCTTCCTTTCTGCATTTAGATGTATCTGCAGATGAAAGGTTGATGAAGGATTGTGGATAGCCATTCTCTATAAAGACAATATTCAAATGATGTTCTTCCTTCCAAAGGTCCACCTTCTCAGTCACTACTCTCCTGGTCTATCATGCAAGCTCTTCACCACTCCTCTTCTGACATGGATCGGATGATTTTATCTATAATCAAGGTACCGACCGGTTGGTGTGCGTGAGTTTTATGTAAATGGTTGCAGTTAGCCTTCCTCTCGTGCTCCTCTTGTGGGTGCATGTTAGCGTTCCTCTCGTGCTCCTCTTGTGGGTGCATGTTAGCGTTCCATCTTCCTTCCTGTGTAGGCGGCAATCCAGAAAGGCCTTGGTTCGATCCTTCTTCACTACATAATGGGAAGCCCATCTCTTGAAAACCGCAGAATATTTCTGAAGCCATGTATGGTATTCAAAATCATGAAAGGCCAGCTGCTATTTCCTCAAGATGTATTCATCTGAATAGGCAGGGTCACCCAACACCGATATCCCTGTTGAACCAACCATATTGCTAAGATGCAGGCATTCAATTTTTCTTTTGTGCTTCGTTCTGCCTCCTTGTGGAACAATTACCTCAAGAAGTTCTAGAAACCCATTCACTCATCACTTTTCAAACACTACATTGCACCTTTTTTCTTATCATTACAACTCATAATTGGAGTTAGCTATTTGTGTATGTATTTTTGTAAAATAAATAAATAAAATGGTTGAGGTAGGGCCCACTTAGATATTCTCCAGATTCACTTTTACCAGTTAGCAAACCAATTATATTTAAGTCAGTCTCCACAGCTATATATAGCATCAGAATGAATCTTCAGCAACTTATTCTCAGCTTTGCGCGCAAGCTAGTTTCTTTCCTCGAGCTTGGAATCTGCTGCCGTTTTCTCATTCCCAGTTGACTTTAATAAGCTTGCATTATTTAATTAAGGTGGGCAACTTTTTTTAACATATGGTCAAAAACATAGCGGTCTGTTTTTTGCTCTCTCTCTTTTGCCTATATAAAAAAAAATTTAAAGCATTTTTTGCCTTGTTTCTATGTATCTATTTTTTAATAGTCAAGCAGCCATCTAGAAAGTTATATACTCAGTATATAGAACAAATTATATATGTTATTATTTACCATATTTATAATTTAATCTGGTGAGCCTTGACATAATCACTAAGTATATACATACAAATAAATAAATGACAATGACTACTGAAGAAGAACCATGATTATTACAACAAAATAGTACTGAAAATGAATTGTTGGGACAAAGAGGGTTTGAGGATTGGGATTGTGGGATGTGCCAATGACATCAAGTACTTCCTCCTCTCCCACCACTTTAAACACACATTTCTTGTTTGGAGATTGGGGGAGGTGCCAAGGACATGGCACCCTAGGAACATAAGTATTTTCTCTTAAGCACATTTCCCATAACAATTCTGTCTACTCTACTCTACCCAACACCTCTTCCTTCACCCCTGCTACTGGTACACCCAACATTAGGCCCACTCTCCCTTCATCATCTTCACTCTCCATTCTGCCAGCCACTCTTCAGCCCCTTCAATACCCTCGACCATATCCAATAATCTCCAGAGCTAACTCCTAGAGTACAACAAGATATCTTCCAAAAGACCTGCATCAAGTAGCTCACATCTACTATCCAGACACATGCCACATCTCTCCTTGTCACCCAAGAGTCCTGCTGATGTCCTTATCATAAATCTCAACCCCACTTCTTCCTTGTCTGAATCCTCTTACATATCCTTCTTGTCCAAACTCTTCTTTAGCACTGGATTCCCCCCCCCCCCCCCTTCATCTCTTCCTGCCATTCTTCCTTATGAACATCCCTTACAAAATTCCGTCATGTTGTACTTGAGCCTACTATCTCCAACTCTCCTTCCACCCAAAATAACCTTTTCAGCTTACAGAACTCTGCCACCAACCTTAACAGTGCCACAGCTTTTTTTCACTGGCCTACCTTTACTTCTCTGCAGCGTCCACCCACACATATTGAAAGAATGTACACTGTTGAGGAGGAAGAATGATCTGGATGATGAGCTAGGGTCAGTGAGCAATGGAAGGCGAAGATAAAGAAGAGAAATGTGTTGACTGGGAGGAAGTAGTGAGTGAGAACAGCTTGAAGTGGTATAAGTTGCCAAACGGCGATGGAGCAGAAAGGTATACAATGCCATTGCAGGGATGTGAGGTTGATATTTAGGTTGAGTACAGGATCAGCAGGTCTATTGCAGGACAAAAAATGATTTAAGCCCTGTAGTGATAACAGGTGCTTGTTGTGTGCCGCGATGAAAATGGAAGACATGGGGATTTCCTAATTGAATTTGGAATGGAATGGAAAGCAATCCTGAATGTAATTCAGAGGCTGGGCATTGAGGGGAATGTGGCATTGTTGTTGGGAAGGAAGTGGAAGGTGGGGAGTAATCAGGTGATGGACTGGGAGTGTGTGGGTGCATTTTGCATTGTATAGTGAAGTGTTGGCAGAGGAGGAAGGGACTGATTATATGGCATCCCCCCACTTCACCACAATCAAGCAGTACTACAAAAACATTGTGAACATTAACTTAATACTGAACATTGCATGCTTTGGGTTACCTATTGGCTTCCAAGATGTTTTGTCAGGTTAACTGATGCCAGAAAAAATAACTGTGAACTGAGAGTCTACACTGTGTGCTGATATTTGTGTAGTGGACAATCTGGTGTATACACATGGGTACAGTCAGCATTTAACAACAATAAATTCTGAGTTGGATTTTGTAGAACTCGGATTTTCTTCTACCATCAACTATTACTATATAGGTATCCACAAAACAAACAAATAAGGCTTCAAACAAGACAAGAACTTGTTTTTAATTTGTTAACATTAGATAACCCTTGGACCATGATTTAAAAATGGTAAAGGGTCATGGTTATGGCATGGGTACAACCTTGGCTGCATGTTAAAAACTATTAAATTCCCTCCTGAGTCAGGTCTACTAAAGGAGGGAGTGGTTGGAGAGGGGAAGGAGATAAAAGATACAGGTACTACTTCATAGTTTCAAAAAGGAATACAGAAGATAATGCAGCGATGTGCTGAGCCTCTTATATACAATTTTGCTTGTCAATATTACATGCAATTTCATGGAGGAAAGCCTTTTTACATATAAACAATTATTTAAGGATATATACAAGCAATTAAATAATTTTCCATTCATGTCATGAGGTAAACATTAGAGGTAGGAAGTGTTTAGAATTACTATGGCGCACAACCTAAGTAAGAGTAATGTCTGAAGCATCTTTTTAGTATACGTTTTTTTCTTCTCATCTTCCTGGATTCAAGAATGACCTTTTCTGCCATTACATCATGTGCGCGATTGCTCCAGAAACCTCTTGCGCGAACGGCGAGTTGTCTGGGTGCAGGCTGAGACTAGTCCAGGGTTTCTTCTGAACAACGGTTGCAAATGTGGTTTTGGTTCGGTTGAGATAGGTGGGCTATGCCTATTACAATGTGGCTAATATGGCAATGTGGCAGAGCTTGAGGCATTTTAATTATTTACGCGGGAAACTCGCGCAAAGTAGGAACACGTGGTCCTAGACATTTCGCAGCTGCTTTTTCTTCTTCGAGGTAAAAAGTAACCCCCATTCTTGACTCCCGCTGAGCAAAGTAGTAAGTGGACCTGCGGTACTCTATATATCAATTAATGTACCTGTCGTTCTTTCTTAAGGAGTAAGGTGCAATTGATTTTGTTGAGGCGACTGAGTGATGACTGACTAGCCACCTTAAAAGCTGACAACGGAGGTTACGCCGCCATGAGTGTGGAGGGGCTGCGTAAGTACATCATTAACACCCCTTCTACGCGAAAAAAGATACAGTTACGGGAGTTTGCCTTGGCCCACAAGGAAAACGAAAAGGAACCAGAGCTTCTGTGTGACTTTTTGCCTGTGGTGAGCTGGGTATTATCTGCTTTCGACTACTCCCTTATTGAGAATGGCAACCAGTCTCCCTATTCTCTGCTCTATGGTAGCCACATGAAACGATATGGTGAGAGACTGCTCAGTTTTGTTAAAGCTATTCAGAGCCTTGGTTTGAAACTTGTTGTATTTTTTGAGGGTTGTACCATATGTGAACTAAGTGATGATCTTGGATATGAGACCTATTTGGCCAATTGGAGGCAAAGGTTGTTGGAGTGTGCAAACATTCTTCAGGTGTGTGCTGGCAACTGTGAGTTGTCAGAAATTGGCTGGAGTTTGAAAGAAGGCATGATTGGTCACATGATCTCGTTGCTAGAGTTGACTGATGGTGTCAAAGTAATTTGCTGTGCTGGCAAAGTTTTGAACGATGCTATCCCTTATTTGCAGTCCAATAAAAATGCCTGTGGCATCCTCACCTTGGACACAAGTTATGCTATTGCTCCTTCTTGCAGTCTTTTCTTGCTTGACCTGTTTGGCTTAGATATGCGTCATTCCTCTGGCTTGCCTTTTGATCCAGACCAAGATCTAAGCTGTGAAATAGTGCAGAGCTCTTGGCTGGCATGTTCGTTGAACCTGGAAACAGCACAGCTTGCCGATTTAGCCATTTTGTGTGGCAATGATTTTTCATCCTCACTAAACTCAAAGTTTCGGCCCTGGAACACTTTGGGTATTGCTGACCCCAGTATTACTACCATTGCCAAGTGGATTTCAAGTCAGACAACGACTCTCATTAACAACAATGACATGAAAGGATTTCTCTTGCTCAATCCACGTTATGAATTAGCCATGAAGAGGTCATATCAAGTCTATCAGGAAAATAATCATGAAGTGATGTCAGGAGAGAATCAGCTGGCATGTATGAGTGAAGACATGTTATCAACAAAGATGGTTTCCCTTGTCAAGTACAATTTGTATCTGAGACCAGTCTTGCTCGAGCCTGAGACGATTCACCAGCCTAGATTTTGTGATGCAACTCTCTCCATAAGGAAGTTAGTGTATGTTCTAAAGGGCCTTTCCCGAGTCACCGAGGTTGGACTAGTATCTTCTACCACCAATGTAGTCCACAGAAGTGAACCTGTTCACACCCTGGTGGAGTTAAGCTGGGTGAGAGCAGAAGAGGATGATGAGAGTCATCTGTCCTTCATACAACGTTTGTCTGAGAATGTGAGGTTTGCCATCCTATTCCATGGCGTGGTGACTCCACAATACTTCCTTGAAAGTCGTGACCAGTTTAACCAGTTTTTGTCTCTATGTCTTGATGATGGTAAGGCACTCCGCAGTACTGATAACACCGGTGCTGCTGCCGTTGTCCTCTCTTCTCTCATATTCATGAAGTCCTCGAATTCCAGACTGAGTCCTCCTGCTGGTGTCTTTGTGTGTGAGCTGGAAGCCATCTTGGCTACCTGTCTGACTACACTGGCTGGCCTTCCTTCATGTGACTACCCTGACCTACCCTCTGCCAAAGCTGTCACTATTAGCTCTCGTTTCTCACATGTCATTGATCAAGTGTACTGGCTGGCATCTTGCCTGGGACTTTTACATTGTCTTCCTCCCCAGGGTGACATGTTTTCCTCTTGTGCATACATCTCGTTCCACCACACATGCTATGTGTACGAAGAGGATGCTGGAGGGATCAATTTGGATCACTTCTACAGCACCAGGCCCCAACTCAAGAGACAGCTAGTCATTTACAAGGAAATTTGGGCACTGACTCCAGTGCTTGAGCTAAGAGCTGAGGTCCTGAAAGAAGCCAGCTCAACACTGTCAAGAGTAACAGAACTCTACACAGCATCAATTCTAGCTATTGCCTCCTGCAAGACACTGATGGATCTGGCCAACCCAGATGGTGAAAAGGAAGGTTATGATGTTAAGGATGAAAATCAGGCAATTAAGAAGGAAACTTGGTCTCCTGTTACTCTTGCAAGCACCACTTCATCTCTGCTAGATGTATGTGGCACATGTGAATCCCTACCATCTCTTGGAAGAAGTGAGCTCTCGTTCTCTATGGAGTGTCACGTGATGGAGGAAGATCACTATTATTCTAGCCAGCCTCTTCTCGAAGATAGCATGTGCAGGAGGGAAGAGTTTTCTGACTCCATAATCTCTGATAATGATGAGGAAGATGGTGGAAGGAAAGAAAATATTGAGGTGGAAGTTCAGGGAAAAGAGTCAACACTAGGTTGTAAAGAAATGACATTGAAGGTTACTGTTGATTCCATCTTAAACTTGTCATCTGAGAGCAATAAAGACGAAGTTGTTCCCATTGCAATTGACGACGAGGGAAGGAAAACTGTTCAGGTGGACTCTGTTCTAGTCAATGTTTCTGATTCTGCCGAGTCAATAACGAGAATAAAGCTGAACAACAAAAAATCACGACCAGTGTCCAACCAAGAGTTGCCTATCATGGAGCATCGCTCCAAGATTCTAGAGTTAGTTCACGAACACTCTGTGATCTGCATTGAGGGAGAAACGGGCTGTGGCAAGTCTACTAAAGTACCCCAGTTCATTCTGGATGAGGCACAAGGCCATGAAAAGCCTACGTATTGCAACATCATTGTGACCCAGCCTCGCAGGGTTGCTGTGGTCAAGCTAGCAGAGAGAGTGGCTTCCGAGAGGGGAGAGAGAGTGGGGAAGACTGTTGGTTATTGCGTAAGTGGGAGCTATCATCGAGCCCCACAGACTAAGCTGACTTACTGCACTGTGGGATACTTCCTACAGGTAAGAACATAAAGAAATACATTGATGTTATTTTCTTGACTAAATGGTATCCCACTATCTAGTGACTGCCATCCAATAGTGTTTGCGCAGGCAGTTATGTACACTTTGCTTTCTGGTTTGATCATGTCTGGCTGGATCAAAAATATGTTGATTTTACTATAGGGTCATCTAACTGGTTTAAAAAAAAGAAGGTTTTATTAATGACTTTCTCAATAATCAACTCAAATTGATGCTTGAGAAGGTCATTATGTCAACTGAGAGTTCGTTGAGATTTTAGTTCTTGCTATTTGTTTTGTAGCTGTATATTTTTAACCAAGTCAAGTCTACAAACCCCTGTGGTTCTCCAGTTCTTTTAAACACTTTTTTCTGACTTCTTTATTGTTGTTGGACACTACACATCTGTTGCTATTGTTGACTGTACCCATGTACGCCACGTTGTCCATTATGTAAAAATCAGAATGTAACATTTTATGTACTGTAGATTTCTCTTGCTGAAAGGTTGACAATTTAAAAAAACAACTGGACATTTACAGTGCATTTGATGTTAGCTAAAATAGATACAATATCTTGTTGTATTGTTGACTATACTCATGCCGGGTCAGCTTCAGCTTTCTTAAAGACTTTTTAACAGTTGTTACAAGAGAACTCCACCAACCAAGCAACAGATGTAATGTTTAGTAGAGTATCAGCTACAGCATCCTTTGGACTTTGTAAACAGTTAGGAGCGAACACTCCACAAACCTAAAAGCAGGACTGAGTGCAGGTCATTCATTCTACTTATAATACAACATGTGCATTAGCTTGATTGCATCGTCAATGAAATCACTTACTGTATCAACCACTTGATTCAGCAATCAAGAAAATTGTGGTTGTGCATTAGAAAATTTTGAATCTTCTGGTACTAAATTTTTTATGATTATGCGCAAGTTATGGAAGGGGAAAATAAGAAAACAAACGAGCAATCAGAGACTGCAGACCTCCATCATTCACAACAATTTTATTTGTGAGCTATCATTACCAATGCATGTGCAGGTATATCCCTAAGAAATTGACATGCCAAGTGACGTGCCGTTTCTGGTGATCGTGGCTTCTAGCTTTAGTCATTGATCTGTGCCTAACCTGTCCATAAAATATCGTGAAAATCCATCCGTAAGTTTTTCTGTAATCCTGCCAATAGACAGACAAACCAAAAACAGGGTGAAAACATAACGGAGGTAATTATTTCATTATACATCGAATAAGATCCTCGAATGTGATGGAAGTCTCAAAAATGTGTTTTGAAGTCCAAAACAGCGGTTAACCACATATTTAGGCTTTTAGTGGGCTTATGGTACATTTTCTTTCAAAAAGGCAAATCGTAGAAAAAAGGAAAAGAAAATGGTAAACTTTTTGGGGGGTTTGCGAAGAATTCAAGGTGTGCTGGTAGTCTTTTTTGCACTTATAGCGGCCGAAACCACCATTTAGGTAGCTAGGAAGCTGCCAAAGTGAGTTTTAACTGAGATTGAGCTTTTTTTGTTGTCATCCAACCATTTTAAAAAGTGGGTCAAACCAATATAGGGAATATGCATTAAGAGCTAGCCTCTGTACAGTTGTGGTATTACTGCACTAGTTGGATGTTGATCCAGTTCCCTAAACCTCCAAAACATTTGGCTATGATATAACACACATGTGCGCTCACGCCACCTGTGCACATTCTTAATACCCCTTACTTGATTGCTTCCAGTAAAAGGCAATAGAGTCCTGTGGTTCTTGATATGATATTACACTGTCATTAGCCAACCAGAACGCAATTAGCCAACCAGAACGCAATTAGCACCAGTAGCGGTGAAATTGTGGTGAAAAAAGTGAAATTGTGCTTTAATAAGCCTACGCAAATCATGTTGGTAAATAATCATTTTTGGAGGGGGGGGGGGGGGGAAGTATGGAAATCTGATTCTGAAGTGTAGTAGCTCGCTAACGAGAGATAAAGTATAGAACAACCTGAAGTTGTTTTTTCCACCCATTCTTATTGAACATGAGATAGCATGGTTCGTATACATTAAGAGTTATTTATATCCAATTTCATCTGATATTTATACCAAATTTCACTACGAACCATGCTATTTCATATATAAATGACACACTTTGACATTATTTAGTCTGAGAATTAATGTCCATTCAGTGCCTAATAAATTTGCTTGTTGTTGTTTGTCTTTGGTTTCACTTGAACGTCCAAGTTTTCGACTTCTAATTTGTGTGGTGTATGATTGCTTATCTCCTTGTTTTTGCTCAGCCTCAAGTGTGATTGTGTGTACGTCTGCTTGCTACATGTCAGCATAATTCTAGATTACTACAACAATATATAGTGTAGTGGGTACCTGATAGTAGTGGGCAGCATAGACCATTATACCAGACCATATACTTATAATTTACACTTTCTTATAATTACTGTTGGTGTTATTAGTTAATAGATGACAACCACCTTATTAGCACATGTCACTGCATTGGTTTGAACTACATTCAGGGCCGTGGCCAGAGCTTAATTAAAACACATGAGGCAAGGGTTTCTGGGGGCATGTTTCCTTCCAAAAAATTAAAAATCCTAGAACACTAAATCATGCATTCTAAAGGCTGGTTCACAACACGACGCTGGCCGAGCGTGACGTTGCGTCGTGTTGTGAACCTCAAGCGCAACGGAGCGCAACGCGACAGAGCTGTATTCTCGATTAGGAAAAAAGTTCTAATCCAGCGTCTGAAACCCAGCGTCGGACCAATCAGTGCTATAATCTATCACGTGCCGCTGACCTGCAGTTTAGCCAGTATCAAAGGTGTCTATTGATGAAGAAAAGTTGCTGTCAGGAGCTTCCCGTTTGTAGGTGACTGGAAGTCAGTGGCAAGTCAGGTAAGAATGGTCTAGCTATAACTAGCTATATAAAGAATGGCCTAGCTACAACTAGTTTCTATCGAGTGACGACAATTATCCACATATTAATATGATAGGTTGGAGAAGGAGCAACCTCAGAACACTGTTGCAAAAAGTGGAAGACACCGAGGGATCGGTATGTAAGGGAACTGAAGAAGAGTCCCAAGAGGGTGATGCAGGTCCATGGTTATTTCATGCTGGCCACTGTTTTCTGTCATCATTTTTACACATCATTTGTGGACATTGAATTCTCCCAAGAATCCTATCCCAACACCTACCAATTATCATGAATATGTAAAATAATTATTTTAAGCCAATTTTGTGTACTGATGTGTTGAAAATATTTACTAGACAATTTATTATTAGCAAGCATTGTGTGTTTATGTATGCTAAAACATAGTTGTATTGCCAGGGAGCTTCTCCAGCTGTGCTTGAGAAGTAGTCCCTGAAGGCATCTCTCGTGGAAGCAGCGGATTGTGAATACCTCAAGATCAATTGGACTTTATATAATGAACAAGGTACAAAGGGGGGAAAACCCTGCTGCTTCCAGCGTTGATAGGGACTCCATTCCAGTACTTGGCTCCTCGTCGGATGGTACAAACTGTTTATTGTCCCGTGCGAAAGTTGAAGGACAGCGAGGTCTGCAAAATCATAGAGGATACTTCATGACAGAGAGACCTAACAAATTAGGACTATACTTGTGAGTTGCCTGTAGCAATAAATCTCAGAGCGAGTGCCAACCTTTCACCTGGGGAGATATCAGCTCTGAAAGAGCTGTCATGACTGATGGGTCAGGTATGGACTGACCTATATATATATATAGTTAGGTAACTTTTATTATTTACACTATGGCACATACAAAGCATACCACATACAAAGCATACCTCAGCTAAAAGAGAGTCAAACCTCTCCCTAGACATCCTCAAATATCTGAAATGACTCGGGGGGGGGGGGGGGGGGGGGGTGAGACAGCCTCATCTCTTGTAGGAGATTGTTCTAATCTTCATGCTGGGTACAGCGAGCGAATATAGGGCGTGCCCACACCCTTCTCTTCCGCTTTCTTCGTCTCCTACTAGCCAATAGCAAGATTAAATCAAACTCTTCTTCGCTGTTGCTGTCAGTAGACCCCCTGGAAATCCGTTTAAAAAAATACCTTTTTCCGTTTCGGATTTTTCTAAATTCCGTTTCACACCATGATTTATGTTTTTTCCCGTTTCAACAAATAAATAATTTATTATACACATTAACAACTAAAACGTCCCTCTATATCACCATTGTGATACAACATAACAAGTTTTTTTGTGTTCTCTTCAGTAAGACTCCCTCTTCTATCATTAAAGGAGGTGTTTATACTGAGAAAAACTTCATTCACAGTCAACTGATGCCACAGGCATCCAAATAGCATCTGAGGCAAGTAGAGGGAAACGATCACTCATGCTCTCCCAAAATGCTTGAAGATTCAATGGAGATGGAAGAGCACTTGGTGGTAATTAGATTAGCCATTCTTCATGTAGCTCTGCTGATGGACTCTTAAGTCCTGGGATGACATCAAAGTCAGTGATGTCATGTCCCACAATAGCCAATTGTCGTGGATCAAAAACACGAACTGCCTTGTAATAGGCATAGGCTAGATGATTGTCCACATGACCACAACGTTTTGGCTAGATGATTGTCCACATGACCACAACGTTTTTTAGAGGACAAATTAAAGACTTTTTGGAAGGACTTGATCTGTTTCTTTCTCTCTGGCACAGGTAGCTTTGATAACAGACGATCAGTTTCAGTTCCAAAGGTAGTCTTCTCGCAACCAGCTCTCAGATGCATCTTAAGATCCTCCAGATAATTGAAGACCATACATGCCAGTGGAGTTTCCTTCTCTTCAAGAGCAGAGGGTACAGTCATCAGCCACTGGCAGTTCTCCTTAATGAAGTACAGCTGAAGAATGATTTCAGGAATAGATCGTTTTATGGCTAACCAGCTCAATAATACGCTCTATAGCCATTCCCACTCCTTGTAAAATCGCTCATAGAGATGGACTCTGGTAGCATGATACAGGGGGGGGGAGAAGTGGGGGGAAAAAAGGAAGGAAGAAAAAAAGAAGGGAAGAAAGGGGAAAAAAGGGGGGAAAAGGGGGGAAAGGGGAAAAATCGTGGATTCCGTGGATTTTCCGTGGTAACGGATTTCCAGGGGGTCTATGTCAGCGCCGTCGCTTTTGTTGAGCGTGGTTCGAAATGAATAGGGTCAAAGGTCAATCGGCACACGACACTGGCCGAGCGGAGCGTTGCGTTATTTATGTTGTGAACTGGCAAACGCAATGCAATGCAACGCAATGCTCTGCTCGGCCAGCATCGTGTTGTGAACCAGCCTTAAGGTTAGCTAAGGTGAATGGTGAATATTGATTATATATTGGTCATCAATACATTACTTTATAGATTATCGTGCATTCAGATTGCACATGGACATAAACATAAACACACAAAAACAACTTAAATAATAATAATAACAATAAAATAAAAAACTTTGTGGGGGGGGGGGGGGGGGGGGGGATGCCAGATGAGGTTGCCTCCATATCTGTTGCATGCTGACTGCAGGCCTGACATTTCAAAATGCTAATCCTCCACTGGTGTAAGCATTATGTAAGCATTATGTACAACAAAACCTATTTTAATAATCACATCGTAAGATTCTAAGATATCCTATATAGGGGAAAAATTCTATTACGTCCCGGGGAATATTGAAAAATGCAGACGTTCAGAAATTGAGCATCTGCTTCAAAGCAATAAAGATGTTTGGTCGACTAACCTTGGAGGATGTGCTTTCTCGGGTTCTGGACGACGACTTGGGACTCAGAGTGAAATCAGTGATGAACAAGGCGATGGCATCTCCTCTTACCTTGGTTAGATCAGTGTTGACCTTGAAGCTCTGCTATCGCTGGGCGGAGTAATCGTGCCTGACCTATTGCTCTCACTGGAGATGATATTACCAGCGATGAAGAAGGCATTGATAGTGAGTTTAGCTAAGGTTAGCTGTGCAGTTAGTAAGCAGAGCATGAACGGCAAAGGCTATTTTTGCTTCTTTGTTTGCGGTTAGTCTGGAAAAAGTACTAGCTGAGCAAAAAAAGTACTGATGGATGAAGCGAGGATTGGGCAGTTGTCAGAACTTTATCAGCTTCAGTGGCATTTCCTCTAGTTGTTAGTGCTGTGATGTGATGACCTCAGCTAATCCAAAAAACATTGGTTAGCTTGTTTCACTGGCTACTAAACACACTACTATTTCTGTGATGTGATGACCTCAGCTAATCCAAAAAACATTGGTTAGGTTGTTATTTTCACTGGCTACTAAACACACTACTATTGCTGTGATGTGATGACCTCAGCTAATCCAAAAAACATTGGTTAGGTTGTTATTTTCACTGGCTACTAAACACACTACTATTGCTGTGATGTGATGACCTCAGCTAATCCAAAAAACATGGTTATTTTCACTGGCTACTAAACACACCAAAACATGAAGCAGCACAGATAAAGATTGAACTCGTGATTTCGTGGTTCATTTGTATGGCAACAGATACTAACCACTACAATATTCATCAATGCAAATGCATATAGTATGGTTGCTAGGGACTTTTTCGAACTACTGAGGTAGCAAGACATTTCCACATAAATGGTAAATAACTGCATCAGTGAGGATTAACTTCCAGCATGCCAATTCCTAATCTGTACTCATTTTGGCATTTTAGTTGGTCGATTTCAATGAGTGAAGATTGTCAGACATAAAGTTTGTCGGTTCAGTCTAACTAGCTCGCATGCTTTATTACCCAAGCGCGCCACAGCTTTATTTTTGTACTATCTGGTTTACTGAGACCCTTGGAACTCCAACAGCAAAACAGCCTTGTCTGATAATACTGTCTTTACTCCGTCGTCTATGTGATTTTACTTGTAGTAATAGAATTACATTTGCTTAGTTCTGGAGCTCTCTGTAGATGACCCAATTCTAGAAAGCATACCGGGTATCATCATGGAGAATAATAAGTTATGGGTTCCTGAAAAGTATCTTGGTGAAAATTGCCCAATTGTTAAGTCCTCCCCATAAAATCCTCCCCATAAAAGTCATTGGTGACCAATAGAAAGAATGGTATTTGATGTTTTGAAGTGTTAATGTCATTTCTGAAGTATCATCTAGTCGGAAATGTTAAATCTGACTCGATTGGCAGTCAAAGACTGTAGCTGCTGTATAAAATTATCACCAATAAAACACGTCCACCATAAGCAGGATAGTCGTCATTGATGGAAGTAGTCCACACCCACTTTATTTTATTTTATTTTATTTTTTGTTTGCTTATGAAGTACAGAGATCTGCTCCGATGTCTTTGTTGAACAATGTGGTAGATCAACCGTGGTAGTCTTTTACACAACTAAAAACTGATGCTTGATCATACTAACTTTGAGGCAACTACTTGTCTTCTTGATGTTTTGAATGCTATAAAGACTACATAGTAAGTGCAGAATATTGTTGCAATCTGGGTATGGCGAAACAAACTGGGGGGGGGGGTTGCATATTGCTATCATACTGAATCCAAAGCCATCACTCTTTCCAACTTTGCTGGAACTTGTTGATCTTGAATCTTTTCTTCATAGTACCAGCTGTAGCGTTGCTATTTTCGAGAAAACATCTCCTAGATTCAGGGAAGTGGAAGACTTATCTAACTGTGAACGAGCCAGAATGGAACTGTGAACCAAAAACAAACAATGCAAATACTATGAAGTGGCTTAGTCCATTCTTGCACCTCCCCCCCCCCAAATATGATTCTCCCAAAGTGAAATTAAAGGGGGACCCTTATTAAATCGTAATTCGTAATGGAAGCTTGATAGTCCTGTGCAAGTTCATTAGCCTTACACGATGGCTCCTCCCAGTTATTGTTGAGCTTAACAGGAAATTGAAGATAGCGAGAGAAAGTTGGTGCTAGGGCCTGACCAGTTTCCAGTTCTTCATCATCATTGTCGAGGCCAGAGAAAGGGTCGATACAGTCCTGAAAGTTCTTGACTTTCCAGCTTGAAAGTGAGCCTAACAATTTGTTTATGGTGAAGCTTCAGCTGCCATTTTTCTTGTTTTTAAAAGCAGTAAATTTTGCCATCTTTATTGCCATCCTCCAGATCTTCTATCAGCTGAACCACCATTTAAAAGCAGCTAAGAAACGGCCGATGTGAGGTTTAGTTGAAATATGAACTTTGGTGTTTTTTTGGTGTGTTTTTTTGGCATTTTTTTGTACACTTTAAAATAATGCTTCCTGAATTTAGTCTAGTTATTATTTGTTGAGACTGCATCACAGTCAACCCTCTCTCA
Organism: Cladorhizidae sp. MBARI D1340-BT2; assembly: GCA_028752905.1. Lineage (NCBI taxonomy): Eukaryota > Metazoa > Porifera > Demospongiae > Poecilosclerida > Cladorhizidae > Cladorhizidae sp. MBARI D1340-BT2. Next base: position 10,312,862 of record JAQNBH010000005.1, read on the forward strand.
AAGGAGGTGGTCTGTCACTAGAGGGGAGTAGAGCAATGAGAGCCAAATTTATATTACTGAACAATAGCGCACATGAAAAATGGATAGTTGTTTGTAGCAAAATTTGTTTTTAATAATAATCATGACTTGATACATTCTATCTATCTTCTTTGAAACACCAAATCTCTCTTCCAATGTGGGAAATTTTCTTTCAAGACAAGGTGCAAGCATGGTTTTGAATGGTTGACTGCTCTAAACTATTTTATGCAACTACCGTATTCACTCGAATAGAAGTCGCACACAGAATAGAAGTCGCTCTGAAAGCCGCATTCCAAATGTAGCACACCAAGTTAATTACACCACTGCTCTTGCACACGCGTGAGTCGTAAAATCATTAGCTAAGAACACTTGCGCGCGATGTTTGCTAGACCACACTGTACCCCGCGTGTTGCAGAAAATTCAACATTTACAATGGCAGAGACACAATGTACTAGTACAACAAAAAGGAGGTGTTTTGGTGCATCATTCAAATTGACAGTGGTGGCATTTGCAGAGCAGCACAGCAACAGAGGCACAGGCAGAAGATTTGGAGTGAATGAGAAGCTGGTGAGGGACTGGAGGAAGCAAAAAAGGAGCTGGAGGAAATACCATCCAAGAACAAGCGGCTTGAAGGGGGAGGTCGGAAAGCAGCACTTCCAGATATGGAAGAGGAGTTGGTGGCATGGTTGGACTCCTTGAGGGCTGAAAATCTCAGGGTAACTCGGTCAGACATTCAAAAGAAAGCCATGGAACTCTGTCAGAATGTGACCCCTACCACATTTACAGCCAGTCAGGGGTGGTTAGGCAATTTCATGAAGAGAAATGGACTCTCTCTTCCAAGACGGACGACAGTGAGCCAGAGACTCCCTCATGACCTTGTCCCTAAAGTCACTTCCTTCATAATGAAGGTACGACGACTTCGCCACACCAAATCCTACCCGCTGTCTTCCATTGGAAACATGGATGAAACTCCACTCTGGCTCGACATGCCCAGAGACACCACCATAGCCAGAAGAGGTGAGAGGTCTATCCCCATACGCACCACAGGTCACGACAAGGGGAGATTCACTGTCGTCCTTTCAGCCATGGCAGATGGACACAAGTTGAAACCTTTCGTGATCTTCAAGGGAGTGCGTCCAATTTCAGAGCTTGACAGGATTACGGGTGTTGTGGTCGCATACAGTCGCAATGGGTGGATGAACGAGGCACTGACCAAGGACTGGGTCGATCGATCATGGGGAACACTCAACTTTGGCAGGAGGCTTTTGGTTTGGGATGCCTACAGGTGCCATTTGATGGAAAATATTAAGACACGCATCGACAAACACACCAACACTGACCTTTGCATAATTCCTGGAGGGTTGACCAGTTTAGTGCAGCCAGCAGATGTCTCCTGGAATAAACCCTTCAAAACAGCATACAAGGAGAAGTACAGCCAATGGATGATGTCAGGGCAGAAGTCTTACACTGCTGCTGGCAATGTGGACAAAGCACAATGCTTGAGGTGGGTTAAGGAATGTTGGGATAGCTTGTCTGCCGAGTTAATCAAGAAATCATTCCGTGCTTGTGGCATCACTGTGAAGGTGGACGGGTCTGAAGATGGGGAAATTCACTGCCTCAAGGACGAAAAAGTAGCTATCCCAGCCATTACGCAAGCTACTTGCCAGCTGTTGGGAAGTGACAGCGGTGGAGAAGATCCATTTGCTTCCCTGGACGAAGAGGATGAAGAACAGGTCGAACATAATGAACTCATTGTAGATAACGATAGCGATTAGGAACTTGCCAGCCAACTACTACCTAGCTCAATATTTGAAATGAAACAATCACAACCGCAATGACGCACCAAAAATTTGCGTCAGCACAATAGCGCAAGAGGCTTGGCACTGCGCAAGCGCAATGCTTGAAAAGATCGCAACTTGATTTGGCTGAAATAAATACAAGTCGTGACTTCTATTCGAGTGAATACGGTATGTAGTGTCCACTAGCAACATTCTATCTTCTTTAAAACACCCAATCTCTCTTCCAATTTGGGAAATTGATAAACATGGTGCAAGCATGGTTTTGAATGGCTGACTGCTCTTAACTATTTTATAGAACTATGTAGTGTCCACTAGCAGCTGCTAGCAGTGGTACTGTACAACCATACTCTTGTGAACTACCGTAAATTCTGATTGGTAGCCTCTCAAATGTTTAGCACACAAAAACCTATTAAGGGTCCCTGTCTTTACAGACCGTCTTTGTTATGCGGTATTAAGTACCTTGCTTGCCTTGGTCTCGCTGTAGTACGATTGTGCAAATTATTGGCTGTAATTGTCCATAGTTTGCTGACCAGCTTCTTGTCCAATTTGCAGGCCCCTTCTAGCACTTGACCCCGTCTTCTAGCAGCAGTTACTTCACAGGCACAATTTTTCATCTTTGGCAAAACTTTTTTTCCCGCCATAAGATATTGTGGATGAACATGCTTTGAGGAGTAAAGTCGGTCTCAATGTATGCTTGAGCTTCTTCTTGATCCACCTCTAGAGACATGCTCCTTCATAAGTCGAGCTCGATTTTTTTCATCTGGCTTACTTCTTTGACTAGCTTGGAACTAGCTCCTCTCTGTTCTAGCTCTGTAGTTAAAAAAAAGAAAAGAATATGCAAAGTACAATATACTTGCTAAGCGCACATTTCCTTGTTGTTATAGTCTTTGTTAGGCATACTTAAGGTATCTTTCTGAGAGCGGTGATATCGAAGTCATCAGGGGAAAAGCACCGGTTATGCGTATAAGCTGCATCGCCTAGACAAACTTGTTTCAACAAAATGTTGAGGCAAGATTTTTTTCTATATGAGCATGTCTATTATTATCTTCAATTGTCCATAAATTTCCCAACAAGCTTCTTGCTTCTTATTTCTGAGGGACTTCCAACTGTTCTCCCAATTATCTAGTAGCACAGGTAACCTCCTCCAGGGCCTAAGAAGTTCTAAAACATTTTCCGACATACCGTATTCACTAGAATATAAGTCGCACACTGAATAGAAGTCGCTCTGAAAGCCACACTCCAAATGTAGCACACCAAGTTAATTACACCGCCGCTCTTGCACACCAAGTTAATTACACCGCCGCTCTTGCACACACACAGTCGTTTATCATTAGCTAATCTGCCGAGTTGATCAAGAAATCATTCCGTGCTTGTGGCATCACTGTGAAGGTGGACGGGTCTGAAGATGGAGAAATTCACTGCCTCAAAGACGATAAAGTAGCAGCTTTAGCTATCCCAGCCATTACACAAGCTACTCGCCAGCTGTTGGAAGTAAGTGACAGCGGAGGAGAAGATCCATTTGCTTCTCTGGACGAAGAGGATGAAGAACAGATCGAACATGACGAACTCATTGTAGATAACGATAGCGATTAGGAACTCTTGTCAGCCAACTACTACCTAGCTCAATGTTTGAAATGAAACAATCACAACCACAATGACTCGTCCAAAAAAATTGCATCAGCACAATAGCGCAAGACTGGCTTGGCACTGCGCAAGTGCAATGCTTGAAGTTCGCAACTTGATTTGGCTGAAATAAATACAAGTCGCGACTTATATTCGAGTGAATACGGTGCCCAACAATTGTACTTTTGCTTATTAAGGATGCCAATAGCAAGCCTGTTGCAAGAATTTTTTCTTTATCTTCATCTAAAAGTAGCTTTTTGCCATTAAGTATGTCTAAATAGCTCTGTAGATGAACTTGCTTCTGAGGAATAAAGTTAAACTCCAAGTATACTTGAAAGGCCATCGCTAGTTTCTTCTTAGTTCACCTTGCTCCTTTCGTAACCTGCCTATAGAGACTGGGTGTTTCTTAATTTGGTTTGAAAGTTTAGCTCCTTCGACTAGCTTGCGAGATTAGGTCCTTGGTCTCCGTTTTAATTTTTTTTTACAGAAAGTAATTTTTCTGTGAGTGTGCATTATTTGGCATTAGTGATTAGTAAGCATTTTCGTTAAGTGCCTGTTTTCTTGTAGGTTGGGGTTTGAAGCAGTGCGCTAAACAACCAGAGTTTACAGTAGTTATGCACAGTTCCAGTGCACAATTCCATTACCTATGTACTGCAAAGTTGGTTACCCAACTCTGACAGCTTGTGCTTGAAAAAATAAATATTTTTACTTGCTGCCACATTATTATTCACATTTTTCTGAATGCCACTGCTACCAGAGCTTCAGCGTTTGCTTGCTTGACATAAGGTTAAACAGATAGATTATTTAAAAGCAACTTAAGGCAACAGAAACCTACTGAACTTAATGTTAATGACATAATTTTCTCTCTCTCTCTCTATATATATATATTTATATATTCCTCAATCCATGTGCAGTTTGATTGGCCAATCCAGAACTGGGCTGCTTAGGATTATTTCCACAACTTGGACGTTTCATTGTCTTTTTCTATTTGATCTCTTAGTTAGGGGGGGCTTTAGGTCAAACCACAAAAAAACATGCCATGAAGTAAAAACCGTCATAACTTTTAGGTTTCTAGAGCTACAAATATAATTTTTCCCCCCAAAAGATAGCCCTTTCTATGTGCTTTCAAGTGATATGTATAATAATATATTTACAGGTGTTTTTTCTATCTAGGTTCCTGCAGCCATCAGACCTCAAAATTATCATTCACAGCTTCCCATCTTGGATATTGGATCAAATGACTTCAAATTTGTTGTTTGTTTAGATAATGCATTACTCTTTGTTATCGACGATCAGAATAAAAAATTAAAAAATTCCCACTGTTTGCTGGGTTCATATAGATGCCACGCCCCACTAAGCAACATAACTTTTTATTATTATGAATTTAAAAAACATTGATTGTTAAACACAAAGAGCAAAGAAAGAGCTTCAAAATGATATAGCTACAAGGTTTGGGCCAAAATTTTTTTTTAACCTAGTTATGCTGTGAATGGCGATTGGAAACCAGAATTTGACAAAAAGCTGTTACAGCCGTCTAAAGGGGGACCGAGGGTATTTTTCCCTTTAAAAAATATTACTTGTGGTTACAACTTTAGAGCTCCGTAGATTCTGCAAACTTCATGGTATGGACTTGATATATAGCTCAAAAGATAGGTCTCTCTGTGTGCTCTCTTTTGATATTCACTGAATTCTGCAATTCACACTAGGTATCGCAGCTTGCTGCGTTCTTCATCGATGCACGAGCCGAGGGGTCCACCGTTAGAAGTTGTCGCAATGTCTCGGGCGTGCTAAAATATGTTTCATAGATATAACTATAGGCAAGTTACTAGACCCTAAAGTGGAGGGACCTGCATCCCAAAGTCCCCATCCAGAATAACTCCAGATTGCTAAGTGCAAAAAAATAGAAATTGGTACGAGTGGCTAGAGGAAGCCCTAGAGCATGCAATGATCTTTTTCATTAGGCGTTAAAAATTTATTACCTGGTCAAGCGCGCAGGTGGAAAATTGAGGGCGTTGATTGCAATATCAAGTCCATACCATGAAGTTTGCAGAATCTACGGAGCTCTAAAGTTGTAACCACAAGTTAAAATAAAAAATACCATCGAAACTCGCCCTCCACGGACAGTCTTCTTTCCCAAGAATTGAATGGAGGTGTATGTACAAAAGTCACTATAAGTCCAGAATGGAGCATCCAAATCTTCTCAAATTTGGAATGCAGCATCTTACAAACATATTTATTGGAAGAGAAAAAAACCCCAAAACCCAAAACAAAAAACATTGTTGGACCTGAAGCCCCCCCTTAAGTTTCCTTTGATCCATTTTGTTCACTTGAGCTTGGACGATTGATCCATCACCTTTTCCACCTTCCTTTTATGTGTGCAGCACTCCTCGTTCTGTCCTGAGCATCGGACTGATAAAGCATCGACGTTAGCTTTAGTTAGTTTTTTCCTGCATTCCACTGTGAATTGATAGGTTTGTAATGCGAGGCTCTACTGAGTTGGTTGTGCATTTGAATCAATGCAGCCACTGAAGTGCTGAATCTTGAAAGGTCACCCCAATAACTATACTAAGAAGAACTGTACTCCCAAGTTTGATTGCGAGACATTCTTTCTCCACAGTAGAGTATCTCTGTTCTCTTGGTAGCAATTTCTGATTCAAGTAAACCACGGCATGTTGTTCTCCTTCACCTTTGTTATCTGTCTGACCAGGGACTGTTCCTACACCAGATCCAGAGGCATCTGACTGCAATAGAAATCCTCTGTTAACTCTTAGGGTCTAGTAACAGCTTTCCTTGTTCATGGCTTGAGGGCTCTATCAGGTAACACTGTTGGTATGCTAGCTAGCTTAGCAATAATTGAAGTCTCAATGAACTCCCAGTTGACATAACATTACAATAACCTTCTCAAATTGTATTCTCTCGACGTTTCGACTATTGATAGCATATCTTTAGTGTTCAGTTGAATCTCTTGACTAGGCCATCAGTCTGAGGATTGTACGCTGCTGATAGGGGGAGGGAGGGACTACTGGTCAGACGGGACTATAGGTCAAAACCAGAAAAGTCCAGAAAAGAATTAGTATAATCGCCATAAATTTTCCCCTCTTTCCTCTGTGCCTCTGTGCCAACAATTGTTTTGGTACCAAATTTGTTGCTTATTCTACATTTTCTTAGAAAATACATCCGCAACATTTTAAAAGGGGGGGACAGCTGCATTTTAGGGGGGGAAGGAGGACTATACCATATATATATATATATATATATTTTTTAACTTGTGGTTACCACTTTATAGCTCCATAGATTCTGTAAACTTCGTTGTATGGACTTGATATATAGCTCAAAAGATAGGCCTCTCTGTGTGCTACTAAAATAGTTTTCATAGGTATAACTATAGCCTAGTTACTGGAGCTACAGTGGAGGGAACCTCAAAAACCTGAATGCCTGATTTTGCCTCATAAATATCTCCCGATTGCCAAGTGATAGAGAGATAAAATTAGCACAAGTGGCTAGAGGAAGCCCTACTCTATGCAATGAGCGTTTTCATTGGGCGTTAAAACGTAAGTACGCGGGCAAGCGCGTGGATGGAAAATGAATTTTATGGAATTTTAACAAAATTCATTTTCCACCCGCGCCACTTGACCACGTACTTATGTTTTAATGCCTAATAAAAACGCTCATTGCATTCCTCTAGCCACTGGTGCTAATTTCAACTCTCTAGCACCTTGCAATCTGGAGATATTTATGCGGGCATTCAGGTTTTGAGGTTCCTTCCACTTTAGCTCCAATAACTAGGCTATAGTCATACCTATAGTATCAAAAGAGAGCACACAGAGAGATCTATCTTTTGAGCTATATATCAAGTCCATACAGCGAAGTTTATCCATACAGCGAAGTTTACGGAATCTATGGAGCTATAAAGTGGTAACCACAAGTTTTTTAATTTTTAATTAACTGTCCCCCCAGGTCACTCAAAAACTGCAGCACCCCTCCTATTTTAAGGTTTGTGCCTATCATAACTTGCCACAGTCCACTCAATTTCTTTATTTGAGAGCTCTTGGTTCTGAGTGATTGAGCAGTCCATTTTTTAATATTTTTTATTGCAGGCAAGTCAAGTTATGGCGATTAGAAGAGGTGACTAGTTTACCTCATCTGGTGGCATTCTAATTAACAAAGTATATGTAGCCAATTTCCTTCTGCTCTTATCCCATCTACGAGCTTTAAACCACAGACCAAATTAGAGCCCGTATTTACATAGCACTGTGGATATAGTCCAGGCATAAAACATGGTCGTACAACTATTGGGTGACGTTGATGTAGCTGGATGTATCTGCTAATAAAATGTGCTTATAGAGACATCAATTGAAAGCACACAGAGTAAGCAACTTTGATTATCAAAAATACTAGCACATAAGAAAGGGTGTTTACAAATTACAATTTTTTAAATTTTTTTTTACTGTACACTTCCTTTAATAGTTATTTGTTCCTTGGTCTGTTAGAATCCCTTCTAGGATTCCATGACGAGTGAACAGTTCTTCAGCCGCTGAAGGAGCTATAAATGTTCCGAGTGGATATTTTGTAGCATAGTCACAGATGGTCAGGATATACTCATGTGCTGGTCTTGGGTAACAGTCCCATTATATCTAGAAGCATTCTTTGGAATGGTTTTCCTATGACTAGTAGAAGTATCATGGCTTTTGCTCATCCGTGTTTTAGTGTTTTCTGGCATGATAGACATAATCAGCCACACCGTGGAATAAGGTTGTCCAGTAGAATCTCTATAGAATTTGTGTGCTGGTTTCTCCTTCCCAAAATATCCTGCTGCCGATATCATATGTGATCCTCATAGCTTCTTTCTGGTAAACTTGTGGTAACAATAGCTGTACTCGACTCCAGAAGTTCCTCTAGGTTTCCAATGTTGAAACACCATCTTTTTCCAAAAGGATTCCCTTTCCTTCCATTTTTTTAATATGTTCATACTTTTGCTGCTGAGTAGCTAACTTCTATCGATCTGGTTCCTTCAGATTTTTTCTAATAGTTCTCCCTGGTCGAACTCTTGTAGGTACAATCGTTGTCAAAAGGGGGGAAAAATCACTCTTCACTCATTTTACTCATCTCCTCGGTAGGTTCTGTTTCCACTGGAACCTTTTCCGACTCATATATCCCTTGCTTTGCAGACACTGGATCTTCCTCTGTAGCCATTGGATCTTCCTCCAACTTTCTCGTTCTCGATGGGGGTGTAAACTACTTCAACCTCCTGTACGAATAGTGACTGCTTAGGGCTTTGTCAGCTGTGTTTGTTAATTCAGCTAAATTTTCACTTGATGCTCTCCTCACTGTTCCAAGTAGCATGTCTACTGGTAACATATCTGGACAAAGCAGCTGCAACTGTGTGTTTTTCACCACATACCACTCAATCTCTACATTGACTTGTCTGTACCTCGAGACACTTCCACTGGCATTGAACATCTCCACAACTGAACTCTTCAGCTTCTCTGGATCCACCAGCGATCTCTGTACAACGAACATCCTGTATCCAACTTAATTTTCAGTACAGTATTTCCGTCCACACCATTCCTTGACAGAGTGTGTCTCTTCTCTACGATTTTGTCTCCACACTACTCTAGTACTGCTTCCATACAATCCTTCATCAAGTGGCCTATCTTGCCACATTTTTAACAAGTGACCTTCCATGGGGGCTTCTAATACTCCTTCTTGACCAGTGTCCACACTTTAGACTTGCTCTCAGCCTCCATACTTTTAGCCTCTCCTCATGTTTCTCTCCGAGTCTCTCTCTCGGGTCTTCTTCTATCCACTCTGAAGTGTCGCTCTCATTCTCGATATCTATATATCTGCTGATACTCTAGCTCACTGCATTACTTCTTTGATGTTCTGAGGTGTGTCCTTCACCCGCAATATCATCTCTTTTGGTAAAACATTCAATACTTGTTCCATGGCTACTTCCTCCTGCATGCATTCAGCTAATTCTTCAGGTGTTATAAATTCCTGGTAGGTCAGACACTCTTTGCCAGAGTACGAGCCTGGGCTCCCAAAGCCCATCTGCATTCCTCTACCACAAGTTCCTTAGGCGATATCCTTGTTGACCTCAAATCTTTAGTTGCAAATCTCTCTCGTAGTCTGTTTCTATGTAAGCATCTCTGACTCTTCCAGTCAGCAGTGGCACCTGTTGTCTGTCCACTTTTCTATGGCGACATCACACAATTTCATTGTTGCTGTTGTTTTTCAAATGTCGGGAGGAAAGCATTAGTATCTCCTCCGTTGTATACTGCCATCAAAGGTATCTTAGGTCGGTGTCATTCTCATCGAAAGTCTTCGCTCTGCTGTCTCCTTTAAGTGAGCAAGCATATGCCTCTCAATCCACGTGGCTCAATTATCCAGAACTTCGCACTTGGGATTTTTTTCTGACTTGGCACTTTTGTCATCTTCTTCAATTTGATCCATTAATTATTTTCCTTTTATCTGGTTTGTTCTCCCTAGCTCTCTAGACAATTGATCCGTCACCATCAACACAATCCAACGTTGTTTAAGTGGGTGGCCAGCGTCTTGAAATCTTTATGTGGGTATCCACCATGATTCATCATTATTGGGGTGGGCCTCCAACATGACTGTTTGGGTGGGTAGTAACCACATGACCCAACATTTTTTTTGAGTTGCCTACTTGTTAACAATTTATTAGTGGAGCTGGTTGAAGTTATATTCCTGTCTTAATATAATATAGAGGAATCACATATAGAGGAATCACAGCTGTTTCACATACAACTGGCACCCCTCCTGTGACCATTTTTAACATTGAATATGTTTTGATTCTATAATCACAATCACAGGAATAAGTTATCGATCCTTAACATAGCACATTCATTTAATCTTTACCCCTTCCCTCCTTCCCATTATGCAAGAATGAAACTGGTGGGGAGCACCCTATACATGGTCATCGTGGTTGTCAGACTACCTTATCTTATTCATATCGTGAACTTTTAACCACTGCACCTGACCTTTTCCTCCTGTCGGAGAGGAAGTAAAATATTGAAACTTCTGCCTATGATAACCTGTCTACAGTTGAGCATGTATTCTGTTGAATGTTTCATTGCTGAAAATATATTTTCTTTGTCACATACATCATGCACATCCACAGATGCTTATCCATCAACCTACTGCCATTCAGTGGTACACACATGTCATTCTCGACGAGGTTCATGAACGCTCAATTGACACTGACTTTGCCATGCTGGTGGTACGGAAAATTGTCTCTGCCAGCAAGGGGACCAAGATCATTGTCATGTCTGCCACCATGCAAGGCGACTTACTCACCAAATACTTTGAGGAGCGTTTCCATTTTTCTCTGGTAACTGCTCCATATTTCGTTGGTGCCAAGCGCTTTCCTGTGCAGGAGTACTTCATTGACGAAGTGAGGGAACTGGCTGACAGCTGTGTATGTTGGGACAAGCAGCAGGAAAAGTCATGTCACTTTCTACGCCACTTTGCTTCTTCGCTTCCTGTCGAGAATCTACAAAAGGCCATGAAAGCTATCCCTAGTGTAACAGATCACACCTGTGCTATCTGCACGCACCTAATCATCTCCCAGGGCAAACGTGGAGAATCCGTTCTTGTCTTTTTGCCAGGCATTGCGACCATTTCAAAATATTATGAGCAATTTTTGGACTGTGTTGACTCTGTGGGTCTCTCGGATCACTTTAAAGTCTTCATCCTGCACTCTCAAGTCCCGTTTGAGGACCAGAAAGAAGTTTTTTTTGATCCACCCCCAAATGTAGTTCATGTTATTCTGGCTACTAATATAGCAGAGAGCTCTATTACCTTACCAAAGCTCCGTATGGTTATCAATTTTGGGATTTATCATCAGCTCCAGTACACTCCACAAAGAAGGACCAGCTTCTTGAAGAAGCGGTGGTGCTCGCGAGCCTCCTGTGCTCAACGAGCTGGTCGGACAGGGAGGGTTTTTGATGGAGTGGTTGTTCATCTCTTCACAAAGCGATTCTATACGTCCATCCTGTCTACTTTTGATCCTCCAGAAATTCTCACTGCTCCACTGGCCAAGCTTATGCTTCAGGCAAAGATGATCGGCAAGCGGCTTGGACAGCCCTTTCCTTCCAAGCTTCTCTCTGAGGCCATTGAGTACCCTCCCCTGGAGCAGATGCAGGTGGCATTGAGGGACTTAGTGGAACTTGGGGCAATTTCTAGCAGCAGAGAGAAAGGTCATTACGATGAGGAAGCTGATATCACTCTGTTGGGTTTCTTCTGTCTGTCCCTCCCTGTGGAGCTGGCTCTCTGTCGACTTGTGCTTTTCAGCGTGTTATTTGGGATTCCACTGGAAGGGATTGTGATTGCTGCCTCTCTTTCTCTCTACCAGGACATTTTCTCGCTACCAAGCCGAACAGTCATTAAATCCGAAAAAGTTTTTCTGCAGAAACTGAAGTCCAGCACGACATCACGTGTGACCTTTGATAAAGGTCAATACAGCGATGCTATCTTAATCTGCAATTTATTCAGAAAGTGGATTGAGTTTCGAAATGCCAACCTCTGCTCCTTTTCTATGACATCAAAGATCTCCTTGGTTCGATCATTCTGTGTGAACACGAGTGTACGCTGGGAGAGGCTGCTTCAGCTCGAGTACTCTGTTGTCGATATTGTGAGCAAAGTATTGAACTACTTGCCTGATAATCATGCTATGCATTCAGAGCTTCAGAATCTTGTAAAACTCGTGAACCACAGGAAAGGTCCATGCATGAGGATGAGCAAGGGAAAACAGAGGAGTCGTCAGTATTCTGTAGTTCATGTACAGTACTGTGAAGACACCATTGTGATAAAGGCTCTCATGGTGGCATCTTTCTCGAACCAACTGGTTATTGGGATGCGTGCTTTGGCAACGAAGAACTCAAAAACTGGGAAGGAAGCTATAGCAGCCTTGGATGTGATGAAGCATTGCAGCATGGATCCTGCCCAGACATTAGTCATGCACCATCTCCCTCAACCTTGCATTCCTTCGCTCTGCTTCCTGGCACTCTCAATCCTCCCTGATCGTCACTGCAATGTGTCAGTCAACAACAACATGGGCTTCATCAGTCTCATGCCCAAGTTTGGATCCAATCCAAAGAGAGCATTGATGATCCAGGAGGCAGCCATGAGGGGGGAGCATATGGTGGATCCAGAGACACAGAACAGTCCATGGAATCCTTCTATCATGGAGACTTCTGTGGTGAAGGAGAAGCTGTCACCTGACATGATCTACTTGTGGCAATATGGTGAGAGGAGGCCTTTGTGGAGCATCAGTGAACTACAGGACAAGTTTACCAAACCATCAAACCCTTTTGCTGTTTGTTGGAAGAGAATGACTTTGGAAGGAGAAAAGGCTTATTCTGTGAACTGGAGGCGGCCGTCTGGCTCACTGACTGATGTGACTAAGAACGTGAAGGAGGAAAGATGTTACCTCGCTGTGGCTGCCACCATGCGAGGCTGCCAGTATAACAACATGGTCACAATGAACGACATAACTGTGCTGCCCAATTCTGATGAAGACGGCTGTTCTTCACCCCTCTTGGTCCTGGCATTCCAGCCTCCTACTGCCTCAGTAAAGCTGTGGTTTAGCAAGCTTCATGGCCACATTGTAGGGATGAACATTGAAAATCACTGCATCAATTTTCATAGCTCCCAGTTCCTCGACTGCGATGATATTGTTCGTATAAATGCTCTTAGGAAGTCTATTTCAACTGTACTGTCTTCCTACAGCGAGTATGAGGTACTTTTCCCAATGGAAGAAGTGGCTAAGGTTCATTCTCTCTTGGACTGTGTGTTGAGGAGGAGACCAGGAAACTTAGTTTCAAAACTTCCAGACCTTTCCCAGGACCACATATGGGATGCAGTTGATTTTGGGTCGAACTTCCAAGAGCACCACGAGATGTCTGAAAGCTTGAGTGATTCTGATGAGGAAGAGGATTTCATTGCTAAAAATGAGTATTCCACTCTCAGTTCTTTCAGCTTCTATCCTCCTATGAACTTGGGTGTCCTGAAAGATGTGCAAATTAAAGAGATCACCCAGGACCAGCTTAGACAGAATCCCATCTTCTGCTCTGATGTCTGCTCAGACCAAATTTCGTCTCCATTGCTCTTTCATTCGCTAAGGAATAGAGAGAGAGGAGATTGTGATAGTGCAGAGTTTAAGCTCTCTCCTTTTGCTGAAACCTTTGTTCCTCTGAGAAATGTGTCCAAAGACAAACATCCCGACTACAATTTGAGAATACATGCTCGCCAACAAGCAGTGGCTGGTTCCAGTGAGTATGCAGAACCACAGTCAGATCTCGTTTTTCCCCAGCTTCCTCCTAGCCGTATTAAGTTGGATCATTGGTGCACTATTGACAATGAAGATAAATCAAGGGTTGATAGTAAGGAAGTGTTGCCCTCTAAAGCTGAGTTTCAACCTGATACTCTTGCTCACTTGATACTCTCTCAACAGCAGTCTACTTCCAATAATACAACAACTATCACTTCCTTGTCCTCTCTAACTGACCAGCCAGACAGTTTTGATGTTTCTCATCTTAGCTCATTCTTCCCAGCTGCTTTCCCTGGGTTTGGGCCAGTTTACACTCTTACTCATGGCCACCTCAACCCTTCTGTTGTCTTGCAGGTGAATAAAATCTTTGACACAGGCAACTGCAACAGAGCAGATGCTACCGTACATCAGCACCTGTTAGAGTACCAGTTACCAAACTTCAACCTGATTAATGTAGCGAACAGAATCTCTCAGATTCATTTAACACAGTGCTTTGTGGTTTTTGGTGAAATGTTGATGTCTTGCTTGAGACTGATTCCTGTGACTAGACCATTAAGGTCTCTTCAAGCTACTGATCCCACCAGCGCCAGTGAAATGACTCGTGGTGTACTTATGCAACCTGCAATAGAGTGGGAAGGATGTGTTGGAGTAGAAAAAGGAAGCGTGTCTTTTTCTCAGTTGGAAGGAGGGGCGGTCATGAAAGGAGAAGGAGATAACAGTGATGGTGCTATAGATGAAGGCCAAGATTGCACTAGTCAGGGAAAGGATACGTGGACTCGGAGAGAAAATGCGATTGCTTCTGGTAGTACTTTTATTAGTTTGCCTCTCACTTCGGAGGAGGTTATGATCCTTCCACCTACTGCTATTGGTATTCCATCCACTATCTCAGAGGAAAGAAGTCCTACTGATGAATTCCTGGAGAACATCAAAAGCTCATCTTTACTTCAGCTTTCTCCACTGATGTCTTGTTATTCTCCACATAGTTCAACTTCCTTGAATTCATCCTCTTCCGTTTCTCTGCTAGGGCTCACCAACCCATGTGGGGAAGTGCCTTCACATCTCACGCAACAATTGCTCTGTCATTTATCTGATCAAAGAATTATCAGACCTAGAGTAAGAGAGCATCGTGGCCAACCAGTGAACAATCCCCATGCTTCAGAAGTGGACGACACTCACTTTCTAATGAGTGCTAGGCCTGGCAACAATATGGCCTACCAGAGGCTTCTCACTTCTGACTCTGCCATTCTCTGTGCTCCTCTTCGTGGCGAGATGCTATTACCTCGCTACACTGTCCCCACTTATATTTCTCCTCCGGCTTTCTCCTTGATGCAGTCGGCATCTCATAGGAGACCTCCTATTGCTGGAGGTAAGAGCAAGAAACAAAAAAAACACTTCAGCAATGATAACTTTAGGGAATTGTCTGCCTCTAGCATGTTCCAATTTCAGTCTCGTTATCAACATCCTCCTTGGATCTCCTGCATGCTTTCTGCTCCTAATAAAGTGCATCCATCCCATATTTACAAGTTTCAAGATGCTTCTCACAACTTGGAGTCACCAGATGGAAAAATGGAAGCATCATTCTCTGCTCAAGATCCTAAGGTATTACTGAAAACCAATTATATACCTCCTGTTGGTAGCATTTGGAATGAGCACAAGACAATCTCCTCTTCTGCATCTGGTAACAAAAAAATCAGGGAGAAACATCTACCACGACATTTGCAGTACGGTATACAGGATGACATAGTGGTCCTTTTCTTCTGCCACTATCTGCGAGCCATCGGTGGGAAGTGTTCCATGAAAAATCTGCGTGGACCGGTGTACAGCATGTGTCTTTTTAGTGTGAGTTCCATGAGTTCCAGTCCTCAAGATCGCCTTCCTTCCAAGTTCTTCAAAAAGCACCACAAAGAGTTTTCTATTTATAGAGACCAGGGTGAGTCCATGGTATGTCTGAGAGTACGAGAAAAGGTGGTGGAACCCGAGGCTATAAGAGTGGCAGTGGCAGAGGAGACGAGGTTTGAGAGTGCTGAAATGGATGTGGTAGAGGAGACTGTAGGGTCTGTTCATATTGGAGTGAGTGTAGGAGAGGGAGTGACACTTGAATGTGCCAATGTGTGTGTGCCAGAGAAGATGAGGCCTCCTAGTTGTGTTGGGGGGCTAGTCATAGATGAGGTGTTGGAACATCAGTATATTGAGGAGGCTGCGACAGAAGAGGTTATGCACGAGGTTGTTGAAGAGGATCCAGGGTCTGAGAGAGTTGATGTAGGTATGGTTGAGGGGGTAATCTCTTCTAAGGAATCAAAACTACCTATTTGTTCAGCAGATTTGATAGAGAATGTGAGCCCTGTGGATGTTGCTATGATCAGCAAAGAAGAATACCAAGAAAGTATTGAACTTGTAGGAGAGAAATATTCTGTGAGTGACGTGAAAGACGAAGATGACAATATCAGAATGTGTGTGGCTGAGGATGAAAGACCTCAATGTGCTTGCAACTATGTTGCTTCAGTGGTGCCACATGTAGCTGGCACTATAACTGGAGCAGAACTGTTCCAAGGCAGTGTGACTAAGGATGAACACAGTACAGTTAGTCTTGACGTGAACGACTTGGTTGATGTGAATTTGCAAAGAAAACTTGTGTGCCCTTCACCAGGTTTTGGTCATCTTGTATCTCATCAAAGAATACCTACATGTGAAGATAAAAAAGATGTAGTCCTTTCTCCACCAGAGGAGGCTGGAATTAGTACTTGCAGTGGTATGCATACCTCAAATGAGGTCAAACATGACCGAAGAATAAGTGGAAGAGACAAATATTGCATTGCTGGTGTTGTTCCGGGTGTATCTCAGGCTACTGAAGATTCCTGCCTTGAGCAGCTCGAGTCACATATTCAAGAAAATGTGCATCACCCAACTGTGGGAGTTGTTGAACCTGCTACTAGTTCAGGCAGTAGTGGTGATAATGAGGTGATGTTAGAGGTCCAGCAACTTGTAGAGAAAGTGACATCCACGTGTGATGGTGCCACAACGATTGCGAAGATTTCTCATACCACTTCTGATTGTACTCTTCCTTCTCAACCAGTAGTGGTTGGGAGGAGCATGTCTGAGTCGGTTCTCTCTGATCTTTGCTGGAGCCTCTATTGTTTTGGGATCACCAATAAAGATGACTTGGCAGATGCTGTGGCATCATTGGAGAGAGTGAAGGAACGTAGATGCAGAGTATCTACCTCTGCATCTACGTCAGAGTTACAAGACAGAAGTATAGTGTCAGATGGATTATATGTGCAACCATGTGATGCGTCTCATTTTAGCTCCAACCAGGTAACTTTGTCTCCTATTAGTTCAAAGGTGCATTCGGGATGCACAGATACTGTGATTCTGAAGAGAGAAATTTCTTCAGACATGCTAACCCCAAACATAAGTCCTGATCAAGTTAAATCAGCTAAAGACAACCTTTTAGCTGAATGTAACCTACTGGAGGTTGTGGTTCCCACCAATTTACTGGATGCATATGTCTCTCCCTCTTCCATTTCAACAGCCACAATCCACAATGAGGCCCAACTGCCGACACGGTTATTGAAACCGTCCCTAACACTAACATTGTCAGAGCAGCAAGGCTGGGAGGAACACACAGAGTCCCACTTGCTTTCTATTATCAACATGGGCACTACGTCACCCCAGTACTCTGTTGTGGACGATAGAGAACCTTCTGCTGAGGAGAAAGGCCATGATGACAACAGTCCTCATTCTCATGATCCCAAGAGTGAAGAGCCAGCATTGGGTGCATCTCTTCTGAAACAAATTTCCAGCTTTCACCTGGAATCCCATTCTTGGCCTGACCTTTTGGAAGCCAACAGGAAAGACTTCTACCAAGAGCCTAAGTTTCCCTCCGATGTTTCCCACAACCATAGTGAGGAGGAAGATATGGAAGGAGAAAGGAGTGATACAACTGAGTCTTGTTCTTTACCAATCAGACCAAATCAAGAGAAGCCTGAGGACAGTGGTGAAAAGGAACAACAGAGCAAGGATCCTTGTTCTAACAAGGTCATTTCTATCAGAAGTAAAGAGAGCAGGCCATTTATTGTGGATTGTAATCCTATCTTGAGTGATGATGAATTCTCCGAAGGAATCCTACCTTCCAAGTCAACACTGGATCTCTGTAAAGTTAGAGAATTAGAGGCGGATGTTACAGAAGGATTATCACTCAAGGAGGGTTGGTCCACATTCAGTGATCAGGAGGAGGAAACGCATCCATTGCCTCCTCTTTTAGTTTCTACCTCTTTTCCTACATTCAAACAGAAGGATCAAACTCAAGATAAAATATCTAAAAGTATTTGTCGTACTTCCAGCTTACCTGCAGGTGGCCATACACTGGTAGAGGATTTCAAGAACCTATTATTAGAGACTGGATCAATATCATTTGATAAACTGATGTATTTGTACAGGAAGAAGCACCCAGGCACCTCCTTTGTAAGGATAGATTTCTTTGCACATCATCCTGAAATTTTCCAGTGCACCTTTAAAAAAAAAAGGTTGTTCATTTCTCTTGGTCATTCTTTTACCAAGCCCATGGAATCTGGTGAGAAAGAAAATCTTCGGACATCTGGTCGTTACAGATTTGGCAAAGTTCAGACATACTCTTCCGAGCATGAGAGACAAGGCAACTGCTCTTCTAATTGCAATAAACCAACAACTCTTCCGACGTCCTCTTCCAATCAAGGCACACGAACTACTCTTCAGTACTCCGGTCATGACGGAGAGATCATAGTAAAGACAGTTTTGGAAATTTTAAAGGGTAGAAAAGGAATGTGGTGCAGTGATTTACACAAGGAGAAAACTCTGAAAAAGTTGCTTTATCCAGGGGAGAGATTAGGGAGAACTTTCTTCCTGCGCAATTCTTCCACATTCGGGCTGGAGGAATTAAGAGGAAATGATTTCTATGTGTCTGAAGTTGAACGAAGCTCGGCTAGCGGGAATATGTCAACCAGTACCCTGAATGCAGCCGAGTGTAGGAACAACAATGATGACACCAGGAAGAAGGATCAGAGCTACTCGCAATCGTATAGAGCCTCGGGTAGCAGAGGTTCATGTGCAGCCGGGGTTGGAGGTGTGAACTCTTTAAGTGAAGTGGTGGGAGGTGCAGAAAGTTGTGATGTGGAGAAGAAAAAAGATCGTCTGAAGAAAGGAAGCAGGTGGGGATCAAGTAGGAGACCGAGAGGAAAAGGACCAGGCAAGGGACCAGGCAAGGGCCACAGAGGAGAGCCTATTTATGTGTATGGAAGTGGACTGCCTTTCTACTGCTCCAAGCCAGATTCTGGAAGTGATGCTAGTGCAACGTGAGAGATTCCATCCACCAGCATTATAATTATTATGACTTTTTATTACTGATCATTGATTAACTTGATATGATTCTAATTCACAGTGATTCACACAATCTCATTATCATATAACATATTGGCATTGATTGAACAAGAACTTACCAATGTAGACAAATATTTACAGGATCCTTAATAATTATAATGAATGACTTCATTTTAATTTGTATTAACAGACTAGCAGCGCTGCGTTGAAGGAGGAGATACCTCATCATAGCGATGATTCATCACGCCTACGTGGTCCCTCGCAAATGTACTTGCCATCCCGTGCACTTCGTAAAAGCTTGATGGCGAGCCCGAGAGAGAGTTCTGCTTGTGTCATAAACTTTCATCAAGTTCAGAATAAAGTTTTGACCCAAAGTAAGAAACCACTGGCTATAATAGCTTGCTAGATCCCAGTTTGAGGTGGTTGATGTTGAATATTTTGGCTCAATCAGTTTTCGGACCACTCCTATTCTTAATCTGCATAAATGATGTGTACAGGATGGAGTCCCTGTATGCTGATGAGAAGCCAGTGATTTCTTTATAATTCAACACAATAATGATGTAAGTGACAATGAAGTTCACGTTTTTAACGGTTGCAAAGTGTAAATATAATGATGATCTCTCATAGAAAGACTCCACCCCTGCCAGCCTTTGCACTGAATTTATGAGGTGTGGCTCGTGTTAGGGTATCTGCTCCTGTCTGGAACCCTGCTCTCATTTAAAAGTTCAGAGGTTTGCTCGGGATGGCTTCCAAGAAATGGGATGATGATTACAACAACCTGTTGCTGTGGGATGGACTTCCCCACTCTGGCTTCTAGGAGAAAACCTTAAAGTTGCCTTGGCAAAAAGCACCATCATAGATAGTGTCTACTTCACACGTCCCACTCCAGTCAAGACTTGTGGATCCTATATAGATTAAGAAGTTACTGTGCTCAGTGCTGACTCTTCCGAACCATGCCATGTGAATTTTCTTTTTTCATGAATGCCATCTTGTTGCCAGAAGGTACAAGGAAAGTATTTTGGCAATTTCTACTTAAGAGAAGTTTTGTCTGAATACATTTGAGCTGTGATAATATCCAACAGTGACATTTCAATGATAGGATTCCATGAAGGGGTTGTTCTAAAAAAAAATAGCAAAAATCTTTGCCCCAGTACAAAAGTACAAAAAATGGGGTAATGAGAAAATCGGAGTTAAAATTTGGTTAATAAATAAAAGGTAAAAACAGATAACGCATTTGCTGTTGGTTTACTTGCGCTTGGCAGCATGTAGTTTACAAAATGCAACATTCATCAAACGATCCTCGCAAAGCATTCCTCAAATTTATTTGGATGTTTTTTTTTTGCATTTTTTTTTTTGCGGAACAGCATAAGGAATGTCTGTGGTATCCATTCAAGATGCATACCTTTTTTCTGGAACAATGGTCACCATCCTTGTACTCGTTCGGGATATTCTGGTTTACGGTTTGCCAAGTAAAGCACTCTTAAGCTTCAACAATGCAATGCACAACCACTTGATGGAATCTGCACTTAGGAAAAGTCCCTTGGTCCGGACCAGGGAATTTTGACAAGTTGATGGAGAGATATATATAGGAGGGGAGGATCAGAGACGCAGGTGCATCAACAGTTGCATCTGCACTTAGGAAAAGTCCCTTGGGGACCAGGGAATTTTGACAAGTTGATGGAGGGATATATATAGGAGGGGAGGATCAGAGACGCAGGAGCATCAACAGTTGCATCTGCACTTAGGAAAAGTCCCTTGGGGACCAGCAAATTTTCACAAGTTGATGGAGGGAGGGATATATATAGGAGGGGAGGATCAGAGACGCAGGAGCATCAACAGTTGGCGAGAAACGCTCAGAGGGACTAGCTATAGCTCCTGTGTGTGTGTGGTAGCCAGCTTAAGGGGGGAATAATGTAACTCACTTTTTTTAACAACTATTTTAAATGGTGTATCTGCTCATATAGAAGTCATATTCCAAGTTTCAGAACATTTGAAGATTCTATGATGCAGTTACGACAGCTTTTGCACTCACTATTTTCATTAGAAACCCAGCAAGTGGAAGAACGCATCGCATTAGATTAGAAGAATTTCCACGTATTTCCACAAATTTCTCACCCAAACTCCATAATTTATATATCACCAGAATGCTTATTGGGTGCTCTTTAACCTAAATTATTTTATTTTCACTGTTATGAGAATGTGTTGGGTATCTGACCAGCATATGCATGAGGTTTGTATGGGATTTTCCCCCACTCCTGTGGTGCATTATCATACCAATTCAAATAGTTTAGGTGCATGTACTCTTACCATAAACCACCTAGCAGACACTTAGCATTATTAATGGATTTTTAATTTGTGGACTGGATTTCCTGGCTGACACTTTGGCATAAAAAATATCTATGACAAAAGTTAAATACATCATTAAATAGCTTATCTTCTAAGCTACATTTTGGTACAAAAATTATGTTGATATATAGAGGGTAGTGGGTGGAAGTTATGATTGTTATTGTCGAGGTGTATTTGTTTGACATTATTCCCTTAAAGCTAATCTAAGCTAATAACTTAATAAAGGGTGTCTCCTTTTCTTCCTTATCTAGTGCACAAAAAACTATAAACTAATCTTCAAAATGTTGAGACCCTTGGGACCATCACACCCCAGTGCAGTATATACACACAATTTTTTTTAAATATTGACGGTAAATGAGGTAAGATGACTTGAACTGCAATAAACTCTGACTATCTGAAAAACATTAATGTTCTTTGGTTATGGTGGAGTGGGGTGAGGCCCTAAATCAGTCCTTTCCTCCTCTGCCAACACTTGTCTATGCACCACAAAATGTACCCACTCACTTCCACCATCGCCTGATTACTCACACCCTCCACCTCCTTCCCAAGCAACAATGCCTACTTATCAGTGCCCACAATCTCCTCCAACCATACAGTCTCTTCCTCCTCTGCCAACACTTCCACCATCGCCTGATTACTCACACCCTCCACCTCCTTCCCAAGCAACAATGCCTACTTATCAGTGCCCACCATCTCCTCCTCCAACCATAAATCAGTCTCTTCCTCCTCTGCCAACACTTCCACCATCGCCCGATTACTCACACCCTCCACCGCCTTCCCAAGCAACAAATGCCTTCTTCCTCTCGGTACCCACCATCTCAAACTCAACCTATTCATTAACATTTTCCATTCACTTCCAAATTCATCACAGTCAGTGCCCCACATCTTCCACTTCGTTCCTGTCACACAACACACTTCTATCATCACTAGCCTACATCACTTCTTGTCCTGCAATATATATATATATATACCTGCTGACCCTGTCCTCAATCTAAACATCAACCTCACTCCCGCATATTCCTGTAATGACCTTGTATATACACCTTTCTGCTCATCACCTTTTGCCAACCAATGCCACTTCAAACTGCTCATACTCGACATCCTCCTCCCAATCGCACACATTTCTCTTCATCTTCACCTTCCATTGCCTCAATGAGCCTAGCTCAACACTCATGATATTTCTTCCTCAACAGTATTTATCAATCTACCCTCCTCCACCTGTGCAAGCCTCCTACCATAGAGAATTTTTTCCTCCTCCCTCCTCTCTGCCAATTTCTTCCATCACAAGTCCCCCAGTACTGCCACCCCTGCCCTGTGTTGCTGGTCCCTATCCTACTCTCAACTGAGCTTACTACAAGCAGTCTGTCCTCCTGTCAGCCACACTTCAGCAGCATGTTTCAGACTTGGCCTAGCCACACCATCCTACTTCTATCCACTTCTGTTTTTTTTACTCATCCACACCACCTTTCCAATCCATTCCTCTAATTTTCTCCAAGTTTACATTCCCTCTCAGTTTCACATCAAACCACACACCCAGGTTGAACGCTTCCACTACTTCCAGCTCCTCTCCATCAATATTCTACCACTATTCCTCACTTTCCCAATGACCATTACCTTACTCTTCTTCTCATTAAACTTTAACTTCCATCTTATTGCATAGTTCGGCACCATATCCAACTCCACTCCTGTGCCCGCCAAAAGCACATCATCAACATCTCCCTCTAGTTCATCCACCATTCCCGACGCATATGTTGAATAATGTTGGTGACAAAAGGCACCCCTGCCGAAGTCCCCTCTCTATCCCAAACCACCTCGACGGACTTCCATCCGATAGCTTCCACCCCATTGTAGAGGCCTTCACGTGTTCGTACAAATTTCTCCTCCACTCCTGCTCGTCTCGTTGTATACTACAAACCATCCCTCCACACACGGTCATAAGCCTTACTGATGTCTAAAAAAGTAGGTAAGACGTTGCCTTCTCCCTTTTCCGAATCTCACATACAGATTCAATGAACTCTGTTGACATAACATTAAAATCACTTTCTCACAACAAATTGTATTCACTCGACGTTTTGACTAGATGCTCTAGCCTTCATCAGTTAGGTGTTATGTGGCATCAAGGGCATCCAGACTGGTTGTTATGTGCATTGTTATGCGGCATCAAGGGCATTTAGATGGGTTGTCATGTGCATAGATGTTATGCGGCATTAAGACGGGTTGTCAAGTGCATTAGGTGTTATGCGCATCAATGACGCTTACATGTATCTACGGAATAAATAGCAAATAAAAAAGTGAGCTGCATGCTGGAATTCCAATAGGATCTTCGTTACGTATAATTTACATACATCATGGGGAAATTCTGTGGGTTTGTCTGTATGGTATTCTAGGTCCTACCCCCATTCAAACACAGGTGGAATCATTCTCCAGTTCCCCCCATCTTCAGGTATAGAATCAAATCACCAGTTTGATCTTGAAATCATCGACCTTCTTTCAACCCACACCTTACCAGTATCAAGATTTTGTGGTGTTGTCCAATCTTTATATATATATATTTTAATTTATCAGCAACAGAGTGCATGTATTCAGTGATATAAATATAATTGGTTAATAAATATATCATTCCAAAAAGAATAAACGTCATTGATATATATATGGATAAGAAAGTGAAACAAATTGCCTGCAGCTGCATGCGTTATTCTCGTCTAAATGTGTTCTTATACCATGAATTTGGACCTACTGGTACTCCATATAGGGTCATTATTGATGAGCCCTAACATACCACTACTTTTCATAGCCATCCCTGTGAATTCTATAGATGGGGGCTTCCCCATCTCAGACATGTGTGTGGTTGACCCTGATGGGCATCTTCTGTGAACCTTGACTAAAGAGTTGAGGGATTGACTGCGATGGAGGGGATTGGTAGTCAGAATAGCAGGTAAGGAGGAATATGGCCTCCTGTGCCGATGACGACAGCACAGAAGGAGGACAACGACTAGGAGAACTGTGAGGAGTGGAAGGAGGAAGGAAGACTGCAGAAGGAGAGAAAGGTAGGTAATCCAGGACTGGGAGACGGGTGGTGCCTGCAGCTTGTGCAGTTGCACTTCCCTACAGAGAGAATAATGTTGGTAAGGAGTAGTCACATGAACATGACAATGTGTGTGCAGGTATACAAAGTCATGCACTTATTGCCAATGCTGCTCACCAACAATACAACCAACCTGAGAGGGAGATATCTAGTGTTGTAGAGGAGTGCACCCAGAGGCCACTCTACACTCTGGCCCTTGATCGAGGCCAAAGAGTGCAAGGAGAAGGCCTCCTTCGGGAAGCCTAGCCCTTCATGCAAGATCAGAGAGAGCCACGCCGACTTCATACATTGACTCCTGCAAGATCACCACAATAATAATATTGTCTTGTCATTAAACATCAAATGACACAATTCTCCTACTCTAACTTCTGCTACGCAGGCTAAATGAAGGAATACCTGCCAGAACTATGGCCAGGTTTTTATGAGCCAGGTAGAGTCAGCCACTGGTAAAAAAATATTCTTCTCTACCACGTACTGTTCGAGCGAGTACACTAGACCAATCAGATTGTGATGCCAACATCCTGACATCCGCTCATGAAACCTGGTCATAGTTGCCACATATTCCTTTCCCAACTTTATAGCAATAAGCTGATGCCTGCTCACTTGAGTCGGTAGAAGTCAGCGTGGATATAGAGCTCTTTGAGGAAGCGATCCAGGAGGATTTTCCAGCTGGTCTCGCAGTATTGGGTAGAAGCTCTCTCGTAGCTACTGGCTGTGTAGTGGCCACCCATCATCAGAATATCACGCATGGAATACCAGAACTCGGATGTGCCGTAGAAGTCGAGGGCCTCAAACTTGAAGGGTAAGGTAGGTCTGTCGCAAAAGTACACACACACAAAAAATAGTCAAGCAATTCACACACACACCCCAACTACTGTCAACTCAGGTTGTTTAGTGCCACACCCTGAACCACAAACCTGCACAACAACAGGGGCTTACTAAAACTTTTACTAAATAATGCACACTCACTGAAAAAATACTTTGGATAGTTTATTAGACTGGGCCATGGAGGAGCTAGTCCCACAAGCCAGTCAATGAAGGAGCTAAGCGCCCTAGCCAGACAAAGAAAGACGGAGGAGCTAGTCCCACAAGCCAGTCAATGAAGGAGCTAAGCGCCCTAGCCAGACAAAGAAAGACCCCAGTCTCTCGAGGCAGATTTTGAAAAAGGAAGTCTCTCCAGCAAACAAGCAATGGCCTCCCACGCATACTGATTTTACTCGCTCATCCACAGAACTATTTGGGCCTACTTTATGCCCAAAAGCTCCATTTAGCAAAGAATGAGAATAACTCCTGCAACAGGGTCAGTGTTGGCATCCTTCACGAGCCGGATACGAAATAAAATCAAGTTGGAATGTGTTTTGGAATTTCACAGGCTGTGCAGGAGGAGTTGCTTTGCACTACTAGAAGCCCGCAAACGAGCAGCAAGAAGCTCGCCAGGAAGCTATACACAACTATATAATGGATAAGCGTGATAGCACCAGCATAACTCTTGCCTCAATGCTTTGTGAAATACATTGCCTTGGCGGTATGCATGTACATAGCCAATACTTCTTTTAACAACATCAGACCACTACTTCACAGCGAGATACCATGAGGATGCCTAACAGCGACAACGATTATGACATGGGCACTTGGCAACTTCTTGTGAGCTGAATATCGATAGGCTAACAACCAGAGTTCACGGTGGCATGCTATGGCATTACTACATCCCCACCAAGTGCAATAATACTAAAGCCTATTCCACGATGAACATTTCCATCTACAAGTCATGGGGGAAATGACTCATTGTTAGGCCAGCTATGACCAGCCATAGGTTAGGCCAGCTATGACCAGCCATAGGTTAGGCCAGCTATGACCAGCCATAGGTTAGGCCAGCTATGACCAGCCATAGGTTAGGCCAGCTATGACCAGCCATAGGTTAGGCCAGCTGTATGACCAGCCACAGGTTTGGCCAGCTATGACCAGCCAAAGGTTAGGCCAGCTATGACCAGCCATAGGTTAGGCCATCTATGACCAGCCAAAGGTTAGGCCAGCTATGACCAGCCATAGGTTAGGCCAGCTATGACTAGCCACAGGTTAGGCCAGCTATGACAACCTTAGGTTAGGCCAGTATGACCAGCCAAAGGTTAGGCCAGCTATGACCAGCCATAGGTTAGGCCAGCTATGACCAGCCATAGGTTAGGCCAGCCATGACCAGCCATAGGTTAGGCCAGCCATAGGTTAGGCCAGCTATAACCAGCCACAGGTTAGGCCAGCTACAACCAGCCATAGGTTAGGCCAGCTACAACCAGCCATAGGTTATGTCAGCTATCACCAGCCACAGGTTAGGCCAGCCATACTGAATCCGTGATGCAAGAATAGAAAATGACTCTATATATATTATATAGAAGTAACGTTCTTTTACCGCATGCTGTCTGAGGAGCTACTTTGCGGGGCTGTGCAAATTTTGCTAGCTAGAATTATCTACAGTTAAGCTCCGCTAGACCGGTCATGGGGGCTGTTGCGTTCTGAAACAGGTGTGGCTATTTGACCTATCCACGGCCTCCTTCTATTACGACATGATGGCCTCTAACAATCAGTGGAAAGGAGAAGGGAGTTCTAGTAGCAACAGCCATCTTTCTGATCACAGAGGCTCGAACAGAAAGGGTCAATAGTGATGTACTAGGAAAAAGAAATGCCATAAGTCAGCAGCGACGCTACACTAGAAATTGAACACAAGAAATTTGCTAATTTCGACACGTAAAAGGAACTTGTTTACTGGTGGTGTGGTATAGGATTGCACTACCTCAGGAAATCGTGGATCAGATTATCGCAGCTGGACTGGGATCCGGTACAGGGCGTGAGAGAATAAGATCCTCTGTCCTCACGAATAGTGCTGCCGGCTGTCATGTTCTTGCTATTGGCACGGAGCAGAGGCAACAGTGCCTTCTTGCAGCCCCTGAAGTCCCCCAGTCCTCTGATCTTGATGTAGTGGCCGTCCACCGTGATGTTCTCTATAGAGTCGTGAGGAGCGCAAGGGTCTCGCAGAGAGTGCAGATGAGTGGCTGTGTCTGGGTGCTGTGATTGGTTGCTGCATATAATTATGTGGGTGGGATGAAGGGAGAGAGAAGGAAGAGGAGGAGGAACAGAGGGAGAGGAGCAAGGGATGAGGAAGATGGAGAGGAGAAGAAGCAGAAGGTAAGATTTACAACCTGAAGGACAGGAAGAAAATGCATCCTTACATTTGGCTCTAGAAACTAGGCAACACGTGTTTCATACACACTAAACATCTGCTCCTGCTTGGGGTTGGTTCCAGGAACACCCACACTAGGCAACATACACTAAACATCTGCTCCTGCTTGGGGTTGGTTCCAGAAACAAGGCAACACATGTGTGTTGTGTGTGTGAGTCAAGTTCTGCAGAAGCTACGAAGTGAGCCTGCCTAATGACACAACTAAGCAACAAGAAATTCTGACTGGAAATGTGTACACAAAAAAAAAAGAAGGTTAGAGCTACCAGTAGCTGGAGCCAACAGTGGCTGGAGCCAACAGTGGCTGGAGCCAACAGTGGCTGGAGCCAACATTGGCTGGAGCCAACAGTGGCTGGAGCCAACAGTGGCTGGAGCCAACAGTGGCTGGAGCCAACAGTGGCTGGAGCCAACAGTGGCTGGAGCCAACAGTGGCTGGAGCCAACAGTGGCTGGAGCCAACAGTGGCTGGAGCCAACAGTGGCTGGAACTAACTGTGGCACATGCAAGCAATTAGGCATGTGTGTGGTGCGTTCTATAGCAGATTGGCATGCACTTCATGATCAGGAAAACCGGAACCATCGCACATACCACTGAACACCTGAGACTTGTAAACAGAGTTGTTTACGCTTGTAATGGGTACTTGATTCTAATAATCTACGATAAATGCCATCTATGATGAGATCCTTTTTTTTTGTGCATTTGTGTTCAGTGACCAATTATTCTGGCAGTTGGGACGAGCAGGTACAAGTAGATTGCCTCTGGGCTGCAGAGCAAATAACTCTTCAAGGCTGCAGTGGCCAGGGCTGCAGTGGCCAGGGCTGCAGTGGCCAGGGCAGGGCTGCAGTGGCCAGAGCCGCAGTGGCCAGGGCCTCAGTGGCCAGAGCCGCAGTGGCCAGGGCCTCAGTGGCCAGGGCTGCAGTGGCCAGGGCTGCAGTGGCCATGGGCTGACTGGCTCCTGCTAGAAGGAGCTGCCATCTATAATCTCAGGATCGACTGTGCTTGTCACAGTTCAAAGTTCCTGTCCACCCAATTAACCCGTGACACTCCCAGTTGATCATGGTATTGTTGACGGCACCACACACATGTGCGTTCAGAGTCCTCCATACCTGGTACTCAAATGTGCCTTGAGGAGCTGCTGGTAGTATCTAGTTCGTGCCTGGTTAGCTCCGTAGCCCAAGTAGGTGCTGACAAATATCCTGTGCTTGTGCTGACTGCCCCCTGGATCACCCACCCCACATCCAAGGTTGATGTCCACCGTCAGCTCCGGGGATATGTCAATCTGGGTGAGCAAGAGAGGGAGAGAGATGTCACTCAGGTGAGCAAGGAGAGAGAGAGACGTTGCTCAGGTGAGCAAGGAGAGAGAGAGAGAGACATGTCACTCAGAGAGAGATGTTACTCAGGTGAGCAAGAAGAGAGAGAGTTATATCACTCAGGTGAGTAAGGAGATATATATATATATCACTCAGGTGAGCAAGAGAGAGATATATATATGTCACTCAGGTGAGCAAGAAGAGAGAGATACGTCACTCAGGTGAGCAAGGAGAGAGAGAGATATATATGTCATTCAGGTGAGTAGAGAGAGAGAGAGAGAGGTCACTCAGGTGAGCAAGGAGAGAGAGATATATGTCACTCAGGTGAGAGCACAGAGGGAGATATGTCACTCAGGTGAGCAAGGAGAGAGATATATCACTCAGGTGAGCAGAGAGAGATGTCACTCAGGTGAGCAAGAAGAGAGAGAGATATGTCACTCAGGTGAGCAAGGAGAGAGAGAGATGTCACTCAGGTGAGCAGAGAGAGAGAGAGGTCACTCAGGTGAGCAAGGAGAGAGAGAGAGATGTCACTCAGGTGAGCAGAGAGAGAGAGAGAGATGTCACTCAGGTGAGCAAGAAGAGATATACATATATATATCAGGTGAGCAAGGAGAGAGATATGTCACTCAGGTGAGCAGAGAGAAAGAGATGTCACTCAGGTGAGCAGAGAGAGAGAGAGATGTCACTCAGGTGAGCAAGGAGAGAGAGAGATGTCACTCAGGTGAGCAAGGAGAGAGAGAGATGTCACTCAGGTGAGCAAGGAGAGAGAGAGATGTCACTCAGGTGAGCAAGGAGAGAGAGAGATGTCACTCAGGTGAGCAAGGAGAGAGATGTCACTCAGGTGAGCAAGGAGAGAGAGAGAGATGTCACTCAGGTGAGCAGAGAGAGAGAGAGAGATGTCACTCAGGTCAGCAGAGCGGGAGAGAGCGATGTCACTCAGGTGAGCACAAGGAGAGAGATATATGTCACTCAGGTGAGCAGAGAGACAGAGATGTCACTCAGGTGAGCAGAGAGAAAGAGATGTCACTCAGGTGAGCAAGGAGAGAGAGAGATGTCACTCAGGTGAGCAAGGAGAGAGAGAGATGTCACTCAGGTGAGCAAGGAGAGAGAGCTATGTCACTCAGGTGAGTAGAGAGAAAGAGATGTCACTCAGATGAGCAAGAAGAGAGAGAGATATCAGGTGAGCAAGGAGAGAGATATGTCACTCAGGTGAGCAGAGAGAGAGAGAGAGAGAGATGTCACTCAGGTGAGCAAGAAGAGAGAGAGAGATGTCACTCAGGTGAGCAAGGAGAGAGAGAGAGATGTCACTCAGGTGAGCAGAGAGAGAGGGAGAGAGAGATGTCACTCAGGTGAGCAAGAAGAGAGAGAGAGATGTCACTCAGGTGAGCAAGGATAGAGATATGTCACTCAGGTGAGCAAGAAGAGAGAGATATGTCACTCAGGTGAGCAGAGAGAGAGAGAGGTCACTCAGGTGAGCAGAGAGAGAGAGAGATATGTCACTCAGGTGAGCAAGGAGAGAGAGATATGTCACTCAGGTGAGTAGAGAGAGAGAGATGTCACTCAGGTCAGCAGAGAGAGAGATGTCACTCAGGTGAGAGCAGAGAGAGAGATGTCACTCAGGTGAGTAGAGAGAGAGAGAGATGTCACTCAGGTGAGCAGAGAGAGAGATGTCACTCAGGTGAGAGCAGAGAGAGAGATGTCACTCAGGTGAGTAGAGAGAGAGAGAGATATATATGTCACTCAGGTGAGCAGAGAGAGAGATGTCACTCAGGTGAGCAGAGAAAGAGATGTCACTCAGGTGAGCAGAGAGAGATATGTCACTCAGGTGAGCAGAGAGAAAGAGATGTCACTCAGGTTTTGGTCCCTTTATTAACTTAATTAAACCACCCAGATTTTTAGGAGCAAGGAGAGAGAAAGACGTCACTCAGGTGAGCAAGGAGAGAGAGAGATGTCACACAGGTGTGCAGGAGAGAGAGAGAGGGAGGAATAGGAGGAAGAGGGCCAAAGAGAGGCAGGTGGGGAAAAGTGGAGTGAAAGATGGAGGAGGAGGAGAGAGATTAGGAAGAAAGAAAAGGAAGAGCGAGAGAAAGGTCTATAAAGATGAGAGAACCAGAATAGATAAGATAATACGATAATAGAGAAAGAAAAACAGGAAGGGACAAAGAGGTCTATTTTAATTTGAGCACATCATTCCACATACATTTGGAGATATTTCAAAGGCAACTTGCAAAGAGGCCCCTCCCATGTCCAGAGCGCCCACAGTGTGTATGGCTGGAATCGCACTGCCCCCACTGCTGCTATTGGGGAGTTTGCTGTCAGAGGAACTGCTGCCATGGGACCCATCAGGCTCGTCAAGTTGTTGGGGACGATGCTGGCCGTGTGATTCAGGTGACAACCTACCCACCAAGTAATTTACTGCGATCCAACTAAAAGCTCCTGTACAAACAAAACAACAAAAACACTTAATTATGTTATTCGTTTTAATTATGTTATTATGTTATTAGCTTGTCACCATGTATTCACTTGCCCCCAAACCCTCCCATACATGGTCTGGAGCAACAACACAACTGCACTGTACACCGTGGAGCCCTGGATACCAGTGAGGAGAACTCTAGTGCTACGACATTCCTGGGACTAGGTATTCTAGGGCTAGGCAGGACTTAGGCACTATAGAGCTATGCTAGCCAGGGCTTCATTAAGAAAACTGTCCGGGGGGGGGGGGGGGGGGGGGAAATCAATGGAGGAATCTGGATTTAAAGGAGGGGCATGATGGTTAAGAGTTAAGATGTTGATATATGTAATGCGATTTCCAAGGGCTAGAGCTACATTCTAGTGCTAGGGTAGGGGTCAGATTATTCCCGGGTATATTCTAGGGCAGAACTAGGGCTAAGTCCTAGGGCTAGGGATATTCTAGGGCATGGGCATTCAAGGTAAAGAAAGGGAGAGGGTATTCTAGAGCCATGTTTTAGGCTGGCATGGTGGGTTATTCTAGGGCAAAGCAATACCTAGGGGCATTCTAAGGCTAGGTCTGGCATGGGTTTTAGACAGAGTTATGGCCAGGGGCATTCTAAGGCTAGGCCTGGAGACCGAGTTATGGCTAGGGGTATTCTAAGGCTAGGCCTGGCATAGGTTTTAGACAGAGTTATGGCTAGGGGCATTCTAAGTCTAGGCTGGCATAGGTTTTAGACAGAGTTATGGCTAGGGGCATTCTAAGGCTAGGCCTGGCATAGGTTTTAGACAGAGTTATGGCTAGGGGCATTCTAAGGCTAGGCCTGGCATAGGTTTTAGACAGAGTTATGGGCAGGGGCATTCTAAGGCTAGGCCTGGCATAGGTTTTAGACAGAGTTAGGACTGGCATGGGTTTTAGACAGAGTTATGGCTAGGGGCATTCTAAGGCTGGCCTGGCATAGGTTTTAGACCGAGTTATGGCTAGGGGCATTCTAAGGCTAGGCCTGGCATAGGTTTTAGACAAGAGTTATGGCTAGGGGCATTCTAAGGCTAGGCCTGGCATAGGTTTTAGACAGAGTTATGGCCAGGGGCATTCTAAGGCTAGGCCTGGCATGGGTTTTAGACAGATTTATGGCTAGGGGCATTCTAAGGCTAGGCCTGGCATAGGATTAGACAGAGGTATGACTAGGGGCATTCTAAGGCTAGGCTGGCATAGGTTTTAGACAGAGTTATGGCCAGGGGCATTCTAAGGCTAGGCCTGGCATAGGTTTTAGACAGAGTTATGGCCAGGGGCATTCTAAGGCTAGGCCTGGCATAAGTTTTAGAAAGAGTTATGGCTAGGGGCATTCTAAGGCTAGGGTTTTAGACAGAGTTATGGCTAGGGGCATTCTAAGGCTAGGCTGGCATAGGTTTTAGACAGAGTTATGGGGCCAGGGGCATTCTAAGGCTAGGCCTGGCATAGGTTTTAGACAGAGTTATGGCTAGGGGCATTCTAAGGCTAGGCGCCTGGCATAGGATTAGACAAGAGTTATGGCCAGGGGCATTCTAAGGCTAGGCTGGCATAGGTTTTAGACAGAGTTATGGCTAGGGGCATTCTAAGGCTAGGCCTGGCATAGGTTTTAGACAGAGTTATGGCTAGGGGCATTCTAAGGCTAGGCCTGGCATGGGTTTTAGACAAGAGTTATGGCCAGGGGCATTCTAAGGCTAGGCCTGGCATAGGTTTTAGACAGAGTTATGGCTAGGGGCATTCTAAGGCTAGGCCTGGCATAGGATTAGACAGAGTTGTGGCTAGGGGCATTCTAAGGCTAGGACTAATTGAGGGAATCACTTTCCATAAAAATACACTTTCCATAAAAATAAATTAAAAAAACCATTTTCTGTTTCAGGTTTTGCCTAATTCCATGTCACCATCAACATTTAGAAAATTATCCATTTCAAAATTTCAAAATTATCTCCAAGAAAAGAAGTAAAAAAATGAATGCAAAGGATACAG
Source organism: Cladorhizidae sp. MBARI D1340-BT2 (assembly GCA_028752905.1). Taxonomy (NCBI): domain Eukaryota; kingdom Metazoa; phylum Porifera; class Demospongiae; order Poecilosclerida; family Cladorhizidae; species Cladorhizidae sp. MBARI D1340-BT2. Next base: position 10,346,358 of record JAQNBH010000005.1, read on the forward strand.
AATATGGTCTTCCTTGAACTGTCATTCCTCTGGCCCTCTATGCACAGCTAACAGGTGCACTTCCCTTGGCCTTCTTGGCTCTTGGAGGGGATGAATCTGCCATCTCCACATGCATGTAAATGCTTTAACCCTTGACTGCTGGAGGGTCCATTTAATTTATTGCCCCACTAGCAAGGATTTTTATTTCAATAATGAATTATCAAGACTTGTAAAATGCATCATCTACAGTGATTCCCAATTAGTAAGCCTCTAGATCTACAACTGCTAAGAGGAAAGTCACAAGCCAAGCTGCAATGGGAAAGTAAACCACAGCTGCAGGTATGGCAGCTGCTACTAGTTCTAGGCATTGTGTAGGAATACCACACAAACCTCATAACACCAATTCCACCCACTTTGTGATCACGAAAATGAGGCTAAGGGCATAGTTATGACTAGGGTATTCTAGGGCTAGGGCTATGCTAGGGCATGAGTACTCTAGTGCTGTAGATAGGGCTAGTACTACGGCTAAGGCTATGCTAGGGCATGGGTATTCTATAGATAGGGCTATTTATTTTATAGCTCTAGGGCTATTCTAGAGGGCTAAGGCACATGGGTATTCTATAGGGCTATTTATTTTATAGGGCTATTCTAGAGGGCTAAGGCTATTCTAGGGCATGGGTATTCTAGAGCCATGGGCATGGGTATTCCATGGCAAGGGCTATGGTTAGGCAGGGACCCCCATGGGATGTCCTAGGAGAGGTGGCCGCATTGGGTCACCCATCCTCCCAATCAGATGCAATGCTGATTCCGTAAATATGACTGGTGAAGGAAGCGATCTCCCATAAGTTGTCAAGGGCAGCCTAAAGGATGGGATTTAAAGCCCCACAACTTTCTTGTCTTGGTCTCCATTGCAGATGGTTTTAGTGTCAAAAGATGACATTCCTGAGTGCCCAAGCACTACACAAGTACTACACTAAACACAAACATTTAATTAAGTGAGAAACAACCTTTTAGCAGCTGCTACAGTAAGTGCACAAGGAAGACCCACAAGCAGTTTGAAGTTTATATTGCCCAGGAAGACCTCTTGCAAAATTGCCCCCCCCACCCACCCCCTCCAATCTCAAGTCTCTCTCGTCACTGACCACAAACCAACCCATTGAAATGGGATGCAATATCACACCAGATCACCCACACCTCACCGAACCTTCAAGTTTCCCAGAGATGACCTGGATGCTGTCTCTCGGCAGGTGGAAGGGGTACTCCTTGGCGACCATCTCATTAAGCACTCCAATGATGTTCTGCTGGTCCCCTTTGGAGAGAAGCCTCATGCCTGCCGTGCAGAAGATGTAGAGCGAGGTGTGCTGGTGGTGCGAGGTAGGGATGTGATCCAGGGCAAAGTCCAGCAGTGGCTGCAGAGAGGTGAAGGCCCTGTCAGGTCTGTCAGAGAATGTGGCTATACCTGCAACACAAATAAACTGTGATACACAGAGGCCTGGTGTCTTGTGTACAGTGTTATATTAACTGTGATACACAGAGGCCTGGTGTATTGTATACAGTGTTATAAACTGTGATACACAGAGGCCTGGTGTATTATATACAGTGTTATATTAACTGTGATACACAGAGGCCTGGTGTATTGTGTACAGTGTTATATTAACTGTGATACACAGAGGCCTGGTGTATTGTGTACAGTGTTATAAACTGTGATACACAGAGGCCTGGTGTATTATATACAGTGTTATATTAACTGTGATACACAGAGGCCTGGTGTATTGTGTACAGTGTTATATTTAACTGTGATACACAGAGGCCTGGTGTATTATATACAGTGTTATATTAGTTAGCGAGCAAAGCGACCCCCCAGTGGGGAGTTGGATGGAAAAATTTGGTATTGCCGTGCATGGCGTATTGTATGCATCCATCTATGCACCACTGTATCCATGCACCATACTTTCACCCATAAGCAGATTCGTAACTAGAGGAAAGAAAACTGGTGCACGGGCAAGTGAGAACGGGTTGCTTAGTAACTAACTGACGGGAGAGGATGGCGGGCTTTCATTCTGACACAATTGATGAGCGTGCTCCAGCTGTGGAGGAGCCACCACCACCTTACATAAACACTACACTGTAAATGATCGTCAGGTGAATCTGGGGGGATATTTGGGAGTGCTCTCGCCTAAACCTTGGACAAGTTCGGAATCCGTAAGGAATATATAATACTTTCCTTACCGGATTATAATGATGTCAATAATGTACGCACAGTAATAGGGCATCAGCTGTGCTAGGGTTAGGACAATGTCTAGAGCAATGGGGCATCAGCTGTGCTAGGGTTAGGACAATGTCCTAGAGCAATAGGGTGTCAGCTGTGCTAGGGTTAGGACAATGTCTAGAGCAATAGGGCATCAGCTGTGCTAGGGTTAGGACAATGTCTAGAGCAATGGGGCATCAGCTGTGCTAGGGTTAGGACAATGTCTAGAGCAATGGGGCATCAGCTGTGCTAGGGTTAGGACAATGTCTAGAGCAATGGGGCATCAGCTGTGCTAGGGTTAGGACAATGTCTAGAGCAATGGGGCATCAGCTGTGCTAGGGTTAGGACAATGTCTAGAGCAATAGGGATCAGCTGTGCTAGGGTTAGGACAATGTCTAGAGCAATAGGGCATCAGCTGTGCTAGGGTTAGGACAATGTTTAAGAAATAAGGCACCAGCTATGCTAGGGTTAGGACAATGCCTAGAGCAATACGGCATCAGCTGTGCTAGGGTTAGGACAATGCCTAGGCATCAACTGTGCTAGGGTTAGGACAATGTCTAGAGCAATGGAATGTCTAGAGCAATAGGGCATCAGCTGTGCTAGGGTTAGGACAATGTCTAGAGCAATAGGGCTGTGCTAGGGTTAGGACAATGTTTAGAGCAATGGGGCATCAGCTGTGCTAGGGTTAGGACAATGTCTAGAGCAATAGGGCATCAGCTGTGCTAGGGTTAGGACAATGTCTAGAGCAATAGGGCATCAACTGTGCTAGGGTTAGGACAATGTTTAGAGCAATGGGGCATCAGCTGTGCTAGGGTTAGGACAATGTCTAGAGCAATAGGGCATCAGCTGTGCTAGGGTTAGGACAATGTCTAGAGCAATAGGGCATCAACTGTGCTAGGGTTAGGACAATGTTTAGAGCAATGGGGCATCAGCTGTGCTAGGGTTAGGACAATGTCTAGAGCAATAGGGCATCAGCTGTGCTAGGGTTAGGACAATGTCTAGAGCAAAGGGCATCAGTTGTGCTAGGGTTAGGACAACGTCTAGAGCAATAGGACATCAGCTATGCTAGGGTTAGGACAATGTCTAGAGCAATAGGGCATCAGCTGTGCTAGGGTTAGGACAATGTCTAGACTCTAGAGCAATAGGGCACCAGCTAAACTGTTTTATTATTCCCTTGCTCCATCGCACCTACCGCTCTCGCCACTCAAAGCATATTGCAATTAGGCATGTTGTGTCTCGCATACCATGTTTGGTCTAGTCTCTTTAATTCGACAGTTCCAGTAGCAATTGATTGTTATTTGGTATCATTATAAGGAACACGTCACATTCATTCATTGCTTGCTCACTGGGCGGCCATTTTTCTAGCTCTAGTAGTTAATACTGGCAGAGACAAAGTCTCCAGTAAAAGAACAAACCCTACGAAGGCTTGGTTTTCCTGCCTGGGAATCTGGGTTCCATAACCAATCACCCCAACAGTAACTTGACACCAAGAACAGGAAACAGACTTCCTGTGCTTCACACAGCACAGGAAACTGACCTCCTGTTCTTCGCAACAAAATTAAGACAGCACAGGAATCAAAACTACCCGGGGACAAGGAAGGAACAAAAGGAGGGAAAAAAGGGAATCTGAACCAAGACAAAAATAATCTCCTAATAAGAATGGAAGCTCCCTTATGTGCACTTGTCTAGCAGCTACTGGCAACCGAACTATGCCTTGCAAGCATCAGTGCCCTGGTTTCACAGGAGCCTGCAGAACTGCCTCCAAACAGCGCTGGAGGATGGTCGCCCAGGTCAGGAGTCAATCCCTTCAATCTTGCAAACACAAGTCCGAAGCCTGGAGGCAAAAATCAGCTACCCAATGGTATTGGAGATGCACGCTACTACCAGACATACATACCAGACCTCAAGTAATGCACCGAGTCAATCAACCAGATGCAATCCCACTGTGCGGGTCATCTCCGGGACAGACCAAAGTCCAAAATCTTTCACGAAGAGCTTCAGAACTCCGCCTGGCCTCGTGGGAGTAGTGGGATGGCAAAGACTTACTCCCTTTTCAACAAATGGCTGGGCTGGTGTAACAAGAGGGGCACATCCCATTTCTGGAGGTACAGAGGAAGTGGTCCATCTTCTTTCCGACATGTTTCAACAAGGTTACCCCAGTAGCCACCATTCTCGGAATGCCTATTGGTCAACCACATCATCCTTTCCATGATGATAGGTACGAGGTTGGGAACACCTGGCCATCACATGCCCATCACATGCCCCATCACATGCCCCATCACATGCCCCATCACATGCCCCATCACATGCTTATCAAGGGAGTGTTCAATGAGAAACCACTAGAGCGAAAACATTCCAAGACGTGGGACACAGCCAAGGGAACAGGTTGCCTAGACACTCTTGGAGAGAACCATCAAATGTCAAGTCAAGAACTGACACTGAAGATAGCCATGATGTTGGCACTGACCCGCCTCTCCAGCTCCATTGCTATATAGCTACCCTACACCCACAAGGAGCCATCTCTATATGCCACTAAACAATTAACTCCAGTCCAATTCTTATTTCCGAAAAACAGAACCAATGACTATGCCAGTGACAACATAGAGGGCACACACAAAGAGATGAACTAAAAGAGAGAGGGTTGTGATGATCACACCATTCTATACCACCAACTCCGTCTTATAAAAACCCATGGTCGGCCTCCCTCCACCACAGCCAGGTGGCTCAAATTAGCAGTGAGAGTCCATAGGGCAACAGCCCACGCCCACTCAGTGTTGAGGCAGCACGGACAGCTGCAGCTACGCTCAGAGCAACAGACTTGTCCACCAGAGGTTCCAGAACAGACAGCTTCGGTACTTGCTGCACTAACCTAAGCTGCCAGCCATTGACTTGACTCCGTAACCGTGATGATCCGAGAGACCGGAGCATTCTGAAGTATACCAGTGCCTCAGATCATGAAGCGGTTGCCAGCCACTTCTGGATTATAAGAAGAACAAGATCGTCGAGCATATTCGAGTCCCACTCCTGTCCTCTGTCTTACCTCCCATACCAAGGGAAGGAAGACTGTAGTTGATGGCACCTTTGAGGCCAAATCGGTCCACGACAGCCAACTACAGTTATGGACGTAAACTGAAGCCAGCTCTCTATAAACAGGCCTCTGAGTGAGAGAATATGCGCCCTTTTTAATGCGCTAAAAGGTGGATGGCAAGCGCCAATACTTTCGAATACAGAAAAATATTGCAAATTATTAGCTGGAGATAGGAAACCACCACATTTCCTCGATCTCTTTGTGCTTGAATAGTCCACACCTAAGCTCCAGTTTTCCGCCAAACAGCTCGCGCCTTCAAATTGCTAATCCTTATTTGACGACTAATACCCAACAAATTGAGCACATGCTATTGGATCCGAGTGAAGTCGCACGTGCTCTTTTCACTCTGCAGGTGCTCAGTGAAATATGGTGCGCCCTCTGGTCAAAATGAAAGTTCATGCATGGACTATTCGAGGAAATATGGTACGCCTAACACGATGAGATGTTCAACACAATGTCCATGTGCCAGCTGCTTCTCGTGATATGGAAGGCTATCATCACAAACACCACCCACCATCCTCACAGAATCTCGTGCACCGTACAGGTGAACTTTCCATAAATGCACATGTCAAATCCAATAAAAGCACACCCCACAACAAACAAGGCTGCAGAACAAGAGTACAGAGCTTTGTCCCATTTCCACAATCCAATAAAAGCACACCCACAAATCTTCACATGCCAACATCGAGCTTCTGCATGTGCTTCCTGGTGTGACACGATATAAAATCTATTTGGAACCTCTTGTCCACCCGCCACTGTCAATCCAATGAGTTCCTCCCATGTATCCATGCCTCCAGTTGGTCAGTTGACACACCTCAGTCTCTGTTCGATCACTCTTGCCTGTTCGTACTCGTAACGTTTGGTGTCTTGTTTTATAGCAATTATAACGAACTCTCAGTTGCCATAACAACCAATACTCTCCCTCTTCCCTCTCTCTCTTAATTGAAAAGGTCATTGTAATTGTCCATTTCCTTCAAACACTTCCACAAACTAAAATCATCCAGAACAACAGCCTTCTTCCTCGTATCCCTTCTCCCCCATTTCCTTGAGTAGAGCACTCGGTGTTGGGTACTCCAGTTGCACAATACATAAACCAGCTATCATTTACAACTGTCACATGAGTCCGGGTCGACACCTCTTCTAGATCCACTGGAATGCTGTAATGCCGGAAAGGCACTGCAGGGGGTACCATAGAGAGGATCATAGAATGTTGGGTGTGTCCGGTATATAATATTCTGGATCCCAGCCACGCTTCTTTTTGAAACACTATTACATGCTAATAATAATAATGGTTTACTAGCTAATAATAATGGTTTACTAGCTAATAATAATGGTTTACTAGTCCAGTCAAGAGGAGGGAAGGGGAGGCAATTTCTGTGTTAGGGGTATATCTCCTTTCTCTCCCCCCACATACACATGTATGACACAATGTATGGTCAGGTTTGATGGGATTTCTCTTTGCTATTCTTAATGTCCTTGTAGATTACCTTGCCTTCACCACCCTCTTGTTCATTATCCCTCTCTCTCCCCCATGAGAAACTTTCTCTTCCTTTCCTCTACTTCAAAGAACTCATCCACACTCATGGTGAGGATCCTCGGGGACTCAACGTACAGTTACACCATGTGTCCCCCGCCCCCCTCACTCTAGAGCCATGACCGTCACAAGAACTCTTTCTCTTGGGAATAATCGTGTTGTTGTTGCGTCCACATATAGATGCACATGCTAACAGGAATGCTTTACCAATAGCTTTACACAGACATGCTTTTAGCTAGGCATCTCAAGTGCCCCATCATGCACACAATGATGCCCAATGTCGAAGATTTGAAGTATCACAAATCTCACGGGTAGGCTTCACCCGCCAAAAATCACGCAGGGAAAAAAAATCACAATTACGAGGGATCTCTGAATTTTCATAAGCTGGGTGACCACGTGCTCGACTTCCAGGTGGCTAGTGAAAGTAAAGGACCTAGCTCCTACTCGACTTCCAGGTAGCTGGTGAAAGTAAAGGACCTAGCTCCTACTCGACTTCCAGGTAGCTGGTGAAAGTAAAGGACCTAGTTCCTACTTGACTTCCAGGTGGCTGGTGAAAGTAGCTCCTACTTGACTTCCAGGTGGCTGGTGAAAGCAAAGGACCTAGCTCCTACTCGACTTCCAGGTGGCTGGTGAAAGTAAAGGACCTAGCTCCTACTCGACTTCCAGGTAGCTGGTGAAAGTAAAGGACCTAGCTCCTACTCGACTTCCAGGTAGCTGGTGAAAGTAAAGGACCTAGTTCCTACTTGACTTCCAGGTGGCTGGTGAAAGTAGCTCCTACTTGACTTCCAGGTGGCTGGTGAAAGTAAAGGACCTAGCTCCTACTAGACTTCCAGGTAGCTGGTGAAAGTAAAGGACCTAGTTCCTACTTGACTTCCAGGTGGCTGGTGAAAGTAGCTCCTACTTGACTTCCAGGTGGCTGGTGAAAGTAAAGGACCTAGCTCCTACTAGACTTCCAGGTGGCTGGCGAAAGTAGCTCCTACTCGACTTCCAGGTAGCTGGTGAAAGTAAAGGACCTAGCTCCTACTTGACTTCCAGGTGGCTGGTGAAAGTAAAGGACCTAGCTCCTACTTGACTTCCAGGTGGCTGGTGAAAGTAGCTCCTACTCGACTTCCAGGTAGCTGGTGAAAGTAAAGGACCTAGCTCCTACTTGACTTCCAGGTGGCTGGTGAAAGTAAAGGACCTAACTCCTACTTGACTTCCAGGTGGCTGGTGAAAGTAAAGGGCCTAGCTCCTACTCGACTTCCAGGTGGCTGGTGAAAGTAAAGGACCTAGCTCCTACTCAACTTCCAGGTGGCTGGTGAAAGCAAAGGACCTAGCTCCTACTCGACTTCCAGGTGGCTGGTGAAAGTAAAGGACCTAGCTCCTACTCGACTTCCAGGTGGCTGGTGAAAGTAAAGGACCTAGCTCCTACTAGACTTCCAGGTGGCTGGTGAAAGTAGCTCCTACTCGACTTCCAGGTGGCTGGTGAAAGCAAAGGACCTAGCTCCTACTCGACTTCCAGGTGGCTGGTGAAAGTAAAGGACCTAGCTCCTACTCGACTTCCAGGTAGCTGGTGAAAGTAAAGGACCTAGTTCCTACAGGTGGCTGGTGAAAGTAAAGGACCTAGTTCCTACAGTGATCACTAATTGGCTAGCTGATTCCTATGAGCAGTAGGAAGCGTCAACAGAGAGTATACATGTCATCACATAGAGTTGACATGCTGCTGGTGAGTGCATCCCGCATTGGTCCAGTGTGTGTCCCCATAGAGCTATTGCTAACTTACTCCAACCTGCCTCAACCCAAGTGTGGTGCTGGTCCAGTGTGTGTCCCCATAGAGCTATTGCTAACTTACTCCAACCTGCCTCAACCCAAGTGTGGTGTTGGTCCAGTGTGTGTCCCCATAGAGCTATTGCTAACTTACTCCAACCTGCCTCAACCCAAGTGTGGTGTTGGTCCAGTGTGTGTCCCCATAGAGCTATTACTAACTTACTCCAACCTGCCTCAACCCAGCGTGGTGTTGGTCCAGTGTGTGCCCCCATAGAGCTATTGCCAACTTACTCCAACCTGCCTCAACCCAAGTGTGGTGTTGGTCCAGTGTGTGTCCCCATAGAGCTATTGCTAACTTACTCCAACCTGCCTCAACCCAGTGTGGTGTTGGTCCAGTGTTTGCCCCCATAGAGCTATTGCCAACCTACTCCAACCTGCCTCAACCCAGCATGATGATGCAGATACAGGGGGTGTCCATGTAACACACAACTCCATTAAAACAGTAGGGATCTACTGGCCACAACTCTATGGTAATGAGTAGCATTTCCTGAAATAGGTATCAATTGCAAGCCTATAGCAGCTGCCCAGCTAAGGTACATGTAGCTAGTATCTTACAGGAACTGTGGTAGCTACAGACTTTCCTGGAAGCTGTAGATAACTAATGCAATCAGCTGTCTGAGTTATGTTGTTGCCTTGGGCTTGATATTGCATTTTTACAAGCCTTGAAATCTTCCCTGCTAAAGGGGCAATAAAATTAAATGGACCCTCCAGTATTCAGAGGGTTAAAGCATCCGATTGCATGTGGAAGAAAGAGATGGCGACTCAGCCCCACCAAGAGCCAAGGGAAGTGCACCTGTTAGTCGTCTATCAGCAGAGGAACGAATATGCCAGGCAGTTCAAGGAAGACCATATTCCGTGTCTTTCGCATTCACTTTTGCACTTCTTCTCTTGAAGATAATTTTGAAATGGCAAATCGTAACGATGAAACATAATTGAAACGGAAAATAGCATTTTTTGAAACGGTGGAAAATGATTCCCTCTACAGCAGTGTCAACATTTTCAATTTCTTTTCTCTCTCAATATTTACTCTTTGAAGGAAGAGAAGCTCTTCTTCCAACCAGCCAAGAGAACCACAGCTTGAAAAGGTGACAACCTTTTTCAACATACTCCATATTTGATAATACGCTCAATAGAACTTGGTACCATCCAGGGTTTCATTTAGAAAATTGTCCAAGGAGGGTTAACTGGAGGAATCTGGATATTAAGGGGGCATGATAGTTAAAGATTTGACAAAGTTTCTAATGAATTTTAATAATACAATTTCCAAGGGGGGGCAAAAAGGTTCCAAGGGGGGCAGCCGCCCGCCCCGCCCCCTAAATGAAACCCTGCCATCATATTTCTCCACATCATACCCTAGTACCCATTTCTTTCTCTCTCATCCCACTCTCATAATCCCCCCCCCCCCCCCCCCCTCCCTTTCTTCCACTTCACTTCCTACCTGGCTCCACCTTCTTGGCGAGTGGGTCTCCCAACACATCCACCAGGGGTTTGATGGTGAGGAGCTTTGACGGATCACCATCGTGAGGAGGCCATTGGAAAAGATGGAGTTTGTTGCTGCTGCTGCCAGCGTCTATCACCACACCAAAGTTACGCTCCACTTCACGTGAAAAACACACACAAATGCAAGTTGTAATATCTACTGTCAAACGATACATAAGTAGGGCTAATTAAACAAAGGGAGTTTTAGAATCGGTAATTACTCCATGTTTAAAATGAGGCACAAATAATTTGTATTTCTAAAAACAAGAGACCAGCCAACCACCAAACTACTCGGGTCCACAGGCCAACTTCCCTGGTCAGAATGCGTGTGTTCTGTTAATTTCGCGAGTTGCTAGCTGCGTGCACTAATCGAGGTGACCTCGATCAGGGACCAATACCTTTGCCACGTGACTACTTGTTGTCCACTATTCCTTCCAGGTTAGCCATGGAGGCAGTCTGTCAATGCCTTCATGGTGGTGCAGTTTGGATAGCAGGTGCTGTACTGCAGGTACCAGCCAAGACTTGCAATGGGTGCAGTCTTCAGAGCCATTCTGCTCAGCAGATTTACACTATAATGCATGTTTCAAATACTCTACTTTGTTTGCTGAATAGGTGGCATATGAATGCAATTGAAGGAGGTACGTGGGCAATCCAGGGTGTGAGAGGAAACATGGCACTTGGCCTGGGATATAATTAGTTATATATATCAATTGCTTTCTATCTAGAATCTCCTGAAAAATGATGAGGAGAGGTAAGTATACTCACAGATGTATGGGGGGAGCATAAGCTACAACCACATACATTTCAGATAAATGGTCACATACCATATGTAGAAGCTTCATAACCTTGTCTACCAGTCCTCGGTGTGCTTTCAATAGCAAGCCTGGACCACAAGAGCACCATGGTTACACCTGTGACCAGGACAAGACCCAGGGACATCAAAATTCGAGGGTGGAGCAGCATGGATGGACATAGTCCCAGAAAGCGACTCTTACAACCTTTCCACATGCTTCTAAGTCCGTTGGAGCTGTATTATTGGCAGGCATATCTCAATAATCACTGGAAAATCTCTTTTCTTACGGACGTACCTGAGCTGGATCATGACGCCGAAAAGGTCGGGTCACTAGCAACAGCCAGATCTACTGCTCTAGGTCTCAAGCCAGGACACGAGAAAATAGAGGTAGCGACCGGAGACTCCGCCACAGACTTCTTCCGTGTCTTCATGAGAGGTTACGTAAACAGCAAAAAGGGTTCTAAATGGAAATCAGCATCATATATTGCGCATGCCTAAAATGAAGTAACCTGTAGTAACCCTCGTGGTCTCCAGTTTTTCTCTTTCAGGATGCAAGCCAGATTTTCCTAGTGCGCTACGCTTAGCTATGGCTACTCTCAATGGTGCGGGGTCCTCTTCTCGCCAGCTACCTGTTATGGACATCAAAGTCAAAGAAATAATAGATCTGACTTACTTTTGGGCACAAATTGGAGCTGGTAAGCCGTTTGATGGTAATTTCTATCATGTTATTTGATGTTTGTTTCAGCTAATCAATTGGATGAGTTTGAAGACCAGATTGTAACTATGTCTGCATGGTGTGAGGCCTGCACTGCTGGCTGCTACCAGTCCTCTGCCTTCCTCAAAGTAGAGAAGATAGTGGCAGTCAAAGAAGCAGATGAAGACAGGGGAAGGTGGACTAGAGCTAAAGTCACCAGGATTATCTCAGACAGGTACCTAAATTATTTGTGAAAAGGCTGATGTGAGGTCAAGACCTGCATTGCTTGAACTTAGCTTATGTGTCTGTTCTATGGACAACCCAGCTGGTGGAATCCAGACCACAGCTGGTCTGCTACAAAAATAAATTACCTGCCTATAGCTTGCCGGGGTCAGAGCCAAGGATAGATATTGATCAAGGGGAGACGGTTGCAGTTTTAATTTTTTTAATTTAAACTTATGGTTACAACTTTAGAGCTCCGTAGATTCTGCAAAGTCATTGAATAGCCTAGGGCTTCCTCTAGCCACTGGTACCAATTTCAAATCTTTAGCACTTAGCTCTGGAGTAATTTTTGCGGAGGTTGCAGGGATTCAGGTTTTTGAGGTCCTGTAACGTTTAATTTGTTCCCCCCTCAAAAGTTGTTCCCCCCTTATTGAAAATTTTGTTCCCACCCTTGCCCTAGCCCTCGCCCTTTATTTTTCAAGAGGGAACTTTTTTTTCAAGTAAAAAGTTCCAGGCGGAACGTATTTTTCAAGTAAAAAGTTCCAGGGGGAACCAAATATGGGGGGAACAAATTTGTCGTGACAGTCCCTCCACTTTAGGTCTAGTAACTTGCCTGTAGTTATACCTATGAAACATATTTTAGTATCAAAAGAGAGCACACAGAGAGACCTATCTTTTGAGCTATATATCAAGTCCATACCATGAAGTTTGCAGAATCTACTGAGCTCTAAAGTTGTAACCACAGGTTAAAAAAATAAATAAAAAAAAGTGGTGTCGGTCCTCCTTAAGGAGGGGCTCTATCGAAGACTGGCAAAAAACGTTGTTGACTCGACTGCCCATAACTTTTTTTATAATTGTTTTGTGTAGATCATTTTATGCTCATTTTAGCGAGCAGGTGCCATTCAGCACCCACTTTAGTTATTGCAATATGGTTTCACATTCAGCACCCACTTTAGTTATTGCAATATGGTTTCACTCCAATCACAGCTGTTAGCTATGACAAACTACAAACCAATTTACAGCTTTTGATTAAAAAAATTAGTTGTGGGGGTCTGCCAAAGGAGGAGGGTCCTGCCTTGGATGTTTTTGCATGCATCTTCTGACAAAACATGCCTCTTAGAGATATTTTATATATCATTGGAAAGCACATAGAACAAGCAACAATTTGAGCATAAAATTATCTACACAAAACAATTATTAAAAAAGTTATGGGCAGTCAAAAGTCAACAACGTTTTTAGCCAGTCTTCGATAGAGCCCCCCCCTTAAACCTGGCAAGGGCACTGGTTTGTGGACAGCCCAACTGGTGGAATCCAGATTCCAGCTGGTCTGCTACAAAAGGTATTTTTTATACCTGCCTATAGCTAGTGGGTAGTATAGGATCAGTATTGAAAACTTATTTGCTTGAAAGTGTATGGATCCTGGCTTGTGTGGTTAAAATTACATTGGCTGTAAAAAAAATTAAAAAAAGTATACTCCATGTAGACCCACCACTTAGAATTCACTTTACCATTTAACTCGTATTCACCCTAAAAGTCATCGATATTTGGTGCACATGGTTATGATTTTAAATGGTAAAGGATCAACTAACTGGGTGCGTGTGTCAGGGAGTCACTATCTCTATAGCTAAACCCGAGTTGAGATTATAAATATATTCCAAGAACTGCCATTCACTCAACACATTCACTTACAATACATCAGCCAATCTGCTGTTGCTCCAGTCTGGCTGGCTCCCAATACATCAGCCAATCTGCTGTTGCTCCAGTCTGGCTCCCTAAGGGAGGGGGGGACTACACCTGAAACCAACGAAATTTGAACGCATATTTCTAGCCGTCATAACTTGCCCCCCCTTTCTTCTGTGAAGATACTTTTGATACCAACTTGTTGCTCATTCTGTGTGCTTTAACCGATTAACGGCGATAGACGCCAATTGGCGTCACGCCCGTGCGTGCTTTGAACGGCGGTAGACGCCAATTGGCGTCATACCAAGCAGCCTTTTTATTCGCGCGATCGGCTAGCTGTCTTACTCTTTACGAAGGATCCATTGCTGCGATACTGCTCTATAACACTGTAAGTTCATGATAGTGCCTTTATTATATAGGACTTACTATAACATTTTTTTAGAAAACTTGAAAACAATTATGACTTATACATATTAAAAATAGGATAACTATAATGGCAAAAAGAGAATGTTTGTCTTTGGAGGAGGTCCTCAAGGCATTGGATGGAGATGGGGACTTGGATGAGCCATTTGCAGATGGAAGTGATGAGGAATTTGAAGGCCTGCAGGAAGGTAAGGAAATTTTAGTGAACAAATGTTGAATAATATAATAATAAAAATATATAAAATAATTATATATATATATAATATATATATTTAGACATGGAAGAGGAAGATGCTCATTCCTTCGCGATACCTGCCGCATTACACAAGACACCTTTACCCTACCCATCGACCCAAATGAATGCCGCTTTTACCACACCCATCTCAGTAAAAGACTCCGTGGTTGCTTCCACATCAGACTCTGTAAACACTACTGCTACCTGCCACCTTTTACCACCATCGCTATCGACAACATGCACTTCCATATCTACTTCAGTATCGACCACACCCCAGCCTCAAACCACATCAGTATCAACCACACCCCAGCCTCAAACCACATCGGTATTGACCACAATGACTTCCACACTCCTGCCTCTACCTACATCAGAATCAACCACACCCATGCCTCAACCAACATCAGTATCAACCACACCTACTTACACACCCCAGCCCCAACTCAACATTACCAACTCAACAACAAATCCAACCATCACCCTCTTTCATTCCTTCCACTGCCACCTGCTCAGCCTTGCCATCCACTGTCTCTTCCACACAGACATTGCCTCCAGTTTGGTCACCAAACCTAGTGACCCCTACAATTCATCCATTCACATATTCCGTAGGACCTACAGTTCCTATACCGGAATCACCACTGGAGGTATTTGAACTTTTTTTTAAACACCTAACATAGTGGAAGAGATAGTGGATCAAACAAATAAGTATGCTGAAGAAGTCATGGGTGCTGAAGCCTATGTTTCTTGGAAAGAAATTACAGAGGATGATATACAAGCATTCATAGGCTTCAGCATTCTTATGGGAATTAATCACCAGCCATCCACAGACGACTTGAGCACCAGCAACAGAAGCGATCTGACAGCCAGTGATACTGCCAGGAATGTGGCATATGGCTATGCCACGCTGGAATCGCGAGCACCCACGATCTATTGTGGCACAAAAACAAATTATAGTCCTGTTAATGGAATATAACCTTCTCTCTCCTATGTACCAATGTACTACATTGTATTCATATAAAATGATATGTAATACCTGTGAGAAAGTGGCAAATTCAAGTTGTTTCATGGTTCAGGGGGTTAGGGTTTCTTGTTTCAGCTCCACTGCTCTCTCCTTTTCATGCCCACCCATGGGGGTGATGGTAGGTTAGCAGGACATTGTATTGGGACTTGACAGGCAAAGAACCTATGGATGCACGTACAATATTCAGTATCATACCTAGAGTTCAACTTAGCTAAGCTAGCAGCTACGCGTTCCAAATATTAAAATTATTTATAGCTTACCTTTCTTTGTCCATTGCTAGCGCGTGGGGTCATCTTCTGTCCAGGAGCTTCCAAGGCTCAGGCAAGTGTAACTGGACACGCCATCGAAAGTTTCTGAAGAATCAAAGAACTCCGATCTTTAGCTGAACGCTCGATTATACTCTTTGGTCCTCGAAATTTGTTATCCACAGCGGGCACAAAAGCTGGCAAGACTAACTTCTTTTGTAATCAGGTAGCCAAGGACACGCTTTCTCTTCAGGCAATATACCGCTAAGGCTGAAAAGCCCTCAAGACAAAGATCTAGCACGTTTTGTTTGGTACTCGCCACACCCTAAGGTCACATGAAAAAGGTTCCGCGTCACGCGGTACAATTGAATTAATTAATACCGCGTATAATCGGTTAAGATGATATGTGAAATTTCTCTATAGGCACATTTTCTTAGAAGATACATCCAAAAAGGCAAGGGTCACTCCAAAAATTGCACCCCCCAAACTGTGGCAAGGATAATTCCCAAGTGCCTGGTCTACAGATGCCCAAATTTGGTTTGTAGCTTACCAAGACATTTAGATTTGATATAACGGTGGCATATTTATCAACACATCTCGTGTTCATTAGTTCTAAGGCATTTCATTTCCAACCACGCAAAATCTATGATGGTCACCTCTTCTAATCACCATAACTCGGCATTGCTTCAAGTAAAGAAAGAATTGAAACCATCATACCACAGAGCACTAAAAGAGCTCTCAAATGAACCCTCAAATATTAAAATTGAGTCAAGTGTGGCAAAGTTATGTTTGCCACAAAATCAGAACAAAATAGATTTTTAGGAATAGGTGTTGAAATAGGCTACTAGACTAGTAGCCAGCAATTCCTTTTATGGAAATACACCAAAACACATAATCAGATTGTTCTATGTCCATGCTTGTTCATTAGTCTGTTAATTAGTACATGTTAGTGTTAGGTTGTTAAATAGTCTGTCAGGGGGCTCCATGGGTGGAGAGATCCCTGACAGTGTGGAGCATGGCTACAGCCTTGCTTTCCTTTTTTGTTTTGTTTGTTTTTTGAGCGGTTGTTTCTTTAATTAATTTGGTTTATTGTTGCACTGCCCAAACTTGTTGTTTTCGATCATGACACAAAACAGCACCTGCAATATCTTATTGCTATGGATGACTGTACCCATGTAACAGTGTCCAAGAGGAGGTGTCACATTTGTTCATCTTATAGCATGTGGCGGATAGTCTTGACTCAATTCAATTATAAAACATCTCATGGCTTTATATTGTTGCATCATCGACAGCAACTGTTGTCTTTTTACTGCAATCAAGGGGAGAAACAGAAGAGTCGTGGATGTGCATTGGAACAGTGGGACCTATTGTACATAAGTTATACAGGGGGAAAGAGAGGTAATAGGTGCTTTAGCTGTGTGTGTCTGTGTACTGCTGGTTTACTTACTATCTTAGTGAAGGGTTCAAGGAACTTGGAGCTGAAACCACATCGGCTGAAACCACATTTAGACAGCTTTAAAAAATCTACCTATGTGAGTTTTAGTGGAGTGTGAGCTTTGTTTATGGGAGGGTCCTTTGTTGTCATCCACTGAAATGGGGCTCAAACCAATATAGGGTGCGATGCTATTTGCTTAACCGATTGAATGCTGGCTTCATTTGTTGTATTTTTAGCCTAACTTTTAAAAAAACGAGTAAACTTCTCAAAATGGTTATATCATTAGTACTATAAGTTGCAGTTTGGAATGAGAATCAGCTCCGTTGAAGTAAGAAATATGTCTGCAACAAAACTTTCACCAGCAAAATGCATCCAGGACGATCTCCTTGCTCAAAAGTGAAGGAATTAAGAATTATTCTTGTTAAAGCATAAGCATATGTGCTTGTGCTGCTACGTTGGTTAGTGGAATATTTCATGCTTGTCCTCCCCAGACTTGGCAGCAAAATTGGTTACTTGCATCTGATGCTTGATCACAAGTTTTATTTGAGTGTGCACAAGAAGAACCAAGAAAGGGTGCGAGTATATAGAAAAGTGAGCATATCACGACAAATTTTATCTTGGCTCCTTATCATACGAAGCTCCTTTATCTCTATACCATGTTGTTTGAAACATTCCTACAGAATCCGGCCATGGAATGGAAGTTTGCACTCAGAGCTGTTCAGCTTTTTTTGTTTAGTTTTATATAGGTGGGTGATTCCCCTTTACCCCTCCCCACCCTCTCCTGAAAAATAAAATGGCTGCACCTATTAGGTGGCTAATTTCAGTTCTGGACCCTCAATGGTGATTGCATAAGTTTTAAGTATTATTATTTTTAATGGAGCCTTGTTTTGACCATTTTTCAACTGGCTGGATAATCTCGGAGTGGTTGACCCTATTGGCAGGGCCAGCTCTAGGATGCTTCAGTGCCACGGAGCTAGCTAAAGGCCAGTTCACAACAATGCATCAATTTTGTGATATTGTGAACATGAAGTTGCTCCACTTGAATAGACGATTTCTATTCTGGTTCTGGTCTTGATGTGTCGGTCGGCATGTGTTGGTGTGCTTTATTTGTGTTTCTGCCCAAGAAAATGCTTCTACTACTTATCCGATTAAATGCCATGAGAGCCATATGGCGCAAACTTGGACATTGTGGGCAGGAATTTATTTTAAATCAAAGCATTTGTTAGTGCTTCGGTGGAAACCAGCACAAGCACGTACAGGAATCATTTTGAATTCCTTTGCTTTCGAGCAAGGAAGGTGCTCGTGGATGGATTTCTTTGGTGTAAGTTTTGTTGTTGACGTATAGCGGCGTAGCTTTAGTTTGTTTGCTTACTTCAATGGAGCTGATTCTTATACCAAACTGCAGCTTATTGCATTTCCTATTTGTTCTAATTATTACAACAAACCACAAATAAAGTCCGTGTTGGGGAGACAGTTGCATTTTTGTAACTTTTTTATTTTTACTTATGGTTACAACTTTAGAGCTCTGTAGATTCTGCAAACTTCATGGTATGGAAACTTCATGGTATGGACTTGATATATAGCTCAAAAGATAGGTCTCTGTGTGCTCTCTTTTGATACTAAAATATGTTTCATAGGATAACTATAGGCAAGGTACTAGACCCTAAAAACCTGCATCCCAAAGTCCCCATCCAGAATAACTCCCGATTGCTAAGTGCAAAAAAAAATGAAATTGGTACGAGTGGCTAGAGGAAGCCTAAGAGCGTTCAATCACCTTTTTGAATAAGCGTTAAAAATTTATTACATGGTCAAGCGCGCGGGTGCAAAATTGAGAAAATCAACGCCCTCAATTTTGCACCCGCGCGCTTGACCATGTAATAAATTTTTAACGCTTATTCAAAAAGGTGATTGAATGCTCTTGGGCTTCCTCTAGCCACTTGTACCAATTTCAAAAAATTTTGCACTTAGCAATCGGAGTTATTCTGGATGGGGACTTTGGGATGCAGTTTTTTTTAGGTCCCTCCACTTTAGGGTCTAGTACCTTGCCTATAGTTATCCTATGAAACATATTTTAGTATCAAAAGAGAGCACACCGAGAGACCTATCTTTTGAGCTATATATAAAGTCCATACCATGAAGTTTGCAGAATCTACAGAGCTCTAAAGTTGTAACCACAAGTTAAAAAATTTAAAAAAATTTTTTTTTTAAATGCACCTTATTTGCTAAGGAGGAGATGGTGAGGAAAGGTTGATAGCAGTGAGAACTTTCCTAGTAAAGGCTGTATTCCACAAGTGATTTAGAGATTGAAGGTTCGTTAATTAGTGAGTGAAGTTCGTAATTTGGGGTGAGAGTTCAATTTCTAAAGTTTGATGTGATGTGAAGGCCTTATGACATGTGAACCGCCCCTGACTACATCGTCAGTAGAATAGTTCCATTGGGTGCTATGAATAATGAAGCAGGGGTTGACATTTTGTGTTTGAGAAAGGGTGCAAGACCTTTGAATTTCTGGGTTGCCCATACTTTCCCAAGTAGACACTGTTGCCGATGATGTTAATTATTCGTTCGCCGATCAGAATTCCCCATGCTGATGCTACGAAAACTGAGGCAATTAAAAATAGTAAGAAAAAACTTTTTTTTAAATATATAAGTACAGTAGAACGCAGTACAGTAGAGCGCCAGTTATCCGAATTCCAGATATCCGAACACAAACCGAACACCGAAATATGAAACCACACCCCAAAAAAAATCGAATATGAAACTACACCCACTTCATTACCAGCATCGCAGGGTACAATATTTCGTTGCGCATTCACACAAATCGTCTCGTTTTCCAATCACCAAACGTTATTTCGACCGACCAACCAACCAACCTGTCCATTCTTCTCTTCATGGCTTCGAATTCTAAGAAGAGCTAAAGAGTTGTCCTTACCATTGACGAGAAACTCAAGATTTGTAAGCTAGTGGAGCAGGGAAGAACTAGGCGGAATAGCGATCGAGTTTAATGTTGGAAAGTCAACCGTCCATGACATAGTGAAGAACAAGGACAAGCTGAGGACCTTCCAGACAGAGATTCAAGACAGTGACTGCATTAAAAAAAATTTAAAAAAATTGAACCGTCCATGACATAGTGAAGAACAAGGACAAGCTGAGGACCTTCCAGACAGAGATTCAAGACAGTGACTGCATTAAAAAAAAATATAAAAAATTGTTAAAAGAGCTGACTATGATGCCCTGGACAAAGCTGTATCTATGGTTTGTCCAGCAGAGGTGCAAAGGTAAGACACTTAGCTTATGCTCTAGTAGTCAACTGATGTGAGCTTCTCTATTTCTAGGCACTCCTATTAGTGGTCCTTTTGTGATGGCCAAGGCACGACAGATGTTTCCACTCGTGTACCCAGATGAAGATTCAGACTCCTTTAAGGCTGGAACAGGTTGGCTGAGGGGTTTCAGGGATAGGCATGGTGTGCGTGCATTGTCCATCCAAGGGGAATCCCTCTCAGCAGCTACAGAGACTGTTATCCATTTAAAGATAAGTTGGGAAAGATTATGGAGGAGAAGAGGCTTACTTTAACCCTAGTTTTCAATGCTGATGAAACTGGGCTCTACTGGAAGCTAATGCCTGATAAAACCCTTGTTTCAGCTAGGGAGAAAGAGGCCAAAGGATTTAAGAAGAGAGTAACGATGATGGCATGTTCAAATGCAAATGGAACAATCAAATTCCCCTTGGTGTTCATTCACAAATCCCTGAATCCACGGTGCTTTAAGAATATTAACAAGAAATACCTCCCTGTGGACTATTTTGCACAGATGAATTCATGGATGGACTCCAAGATATTTACAAACTGGTTCCATGAACTATTTGTGCCTAGGTGCCGTAGAGCACTGAAAGAGCAAGGTATTGCACCAAGAGCCTTACTTGTGCTGGACAATGCTCCATCCCACCCTGGCGTTGATTCGCTTACCTCTGAAGATGGACAAATCACATGCATTTACCTTCCCCCTAACACCACATCCATTCTTTAGCCGATGGATCGGGGTGTGCTTCAAACATTGAAACGACTGTACAAACGTGTGACTTGTTGCTTCGTTTGCTGGATGAGGAATGTGCTGGGTCAATGAACATAGCACAGTTTTTTAAAACAATTAATATTAGAGATGCAGTTTTATTGTCAGCTAAATGCTGGGAGGAGGTGGAACCACTGACAATAACCAAGAGCTGAGTAAGCTTCTGCATGTTCCTGACTCAGCGGTTGTCCCTTGCTCCACTACTCAAGAGATAGACACTCTTCTGGAGAATTTGAACATCCCCTCTGCAGAGAGAACAAATTGGCTTACAGGTGACAGTAATGATGCTGGCTACCATGAACTCACAGATGAGGAGATTGTGGTATATGCCAGAGAACAGGATAATGATAACAGTGACGAAGAAGAAGACAATTCTCCCATTCCCCAGAAGTATCGCATGTCCAGGCTTGCTGTGCCTTAGAGACAGTGCTGGCTTATGTTGAACAACAGTCGGATGTTCCTATGAGCACATCAGTAATGCTGAACAGTCTCCTGCTAAAAACGGCCAGGAAAAGAGCAACGAACCAGAAACAAACTAAAATTACGAATTATTTTAATGTACATGTACTCGAGAAAGATTCCAATGTGTAATTAGTCACATTCTTTGGAGTTTATTAATGTGTGGGCGTGACTCCAGTTATCCGAACACCTCTGGTCCCATTGTGTTCGATAACTATGCTCAATGACCCTTTACAAATGTGTGTGTGTAATGTGTATGTAAATGCAATAATATGCCATAACACCTACTGATTGTGGTTGAGATTTTGTGTTTGAGAAAGGGTGCAAGACAAATTTCTGGGTTGACCATACTTTCCCAAGTAGACACTGTTGCCGATGATGCTAATTATTCGTTCGCCGATCAGAATTCTCCATGCTGATGCTACGAAAACTGAGGCAATTTTTAAAAAAAAATTAAAAAAACTTTTTTTGTTGTAAGTATGCTTTACTACAAATGTGTGTGTAATGTGTATGTAAATGCAATAATATGCCATAACACCCGATTGTGGTTGACATTTTGTGTTTGAGAAAGGGTGCAAGACCTTTGAATTTCTGGGTTGCCCATACTTTCCCAAGTAGACATTGTTGCCGATGATGCTAATTATTCGTTCGCCGATCAGAATTCCCCGTGCTGATGCTACGAAAACTGAGGCAATTAAAAAATATATATAAGTATGCTCAATGACCCTTTACAAATGTGTGTGTAAATGCAATAATATGCCATAACACCTACTGATTGTGGTTGACATTTTGTGTTTGAGAAAGGGTGCAAGACCTTTGAATTTCTGGGTTGCCCATATTTTTCCCAAGTAGACACTGTTGCCGATGATGCTAATTATTCGTTCGCCGATCAGAATTCTCCATGCTGATGCTACGAAAACTGAGGCAATAATTAAAAAAATAAAAAATAATAAAAACTTTTTTTGTTGTAAGTATGCTCAATGCCCCTTTACAAATGTGTGTGTGTATGTAAATGCAATAATATGCCATAACACCTACTGATTGTTAAGCCTCTTAATGTTTAGCACACGACCGTTAAAACACCCTTGTTGTCATTGCATCATGTTTCGTGCCCTGCTTTGTTTGAAGAGTTTTGTGCATGCATACTAATACGAGCTTCACTATAAGTGACATATTCCACCTGTTGCCGATGATGCTAATTATTCGTTCGCCGATCAGAATTCTCCATGCTGATGCTACGAAAACTGAGGCAATAATTAAAAAAAAAAATAATAATAAAAAACTTTTTGTTGTAAGTATGCTCAATGCCCCTTCACAAATGTGTGTGTGTATGTAAATGCAATAATATGCCATAACACCTACTGATTGTTAAGCCTCTTAATGTTTAGCACACGACCGTTAAAACACCCTTGTTGTCATTGCATCATGTTTCGTGCCCTGCTTTGTTTGAAGAGTTTTGTGCATGCATACTAATACTAGCTTCACTATAAGTGACATATTCCACAAAACATTGAGGTAAGAATCACTAGCATGATTATCATTAGCTACTGTTGTTCATAGTTTCCTGACAAATGTCTCTAAAAGGATTCTAGTTTTTTTGTTTTTAGTGCTGTCTTCATCATGGAAAATTAAAAACCGAAAACAAGGCAACCCATCCACACTTGCTGTCAACACGTTTCACTCACCAAATACACATAATTCGTTAACCATCTGAATTATGGTGTATATGCACAGTAACACGTTAGACAGACAAAGATGGTTGTGGTGACATGCATATTCTCGATAGTTGAGACCCAGCAATTGATGCATAAGTCTCGATAGCTGAGACCCAGCAATTGGGTAGCTCCAGTACTACACACTCTTGTATGCAGTAGGGCTTCCTCTTGCCATAGGTACTAATTTCAGCTGTCTAGCACTTGACAATCTGAAGCTTGACATGATCAGGCACTCTGGTTTTGAGGTACCCCCACTTCAGCTGCAGTAACTTTGGCATAGTTATACCTATGCAACATTTTTAGTATCAATAGAGGGCACACAGAGAGAGCTATATATCATGTTCATATAGTGAAGCGTGCAGGGTCTATGGAGCTCAAAAGCCGTAACCACAAGTTTTGTGTATGTGTTTCCTATTTTATGGTATAGTTCCCCCTCCTTAATTGAGCACTAGCTTTCTTGCAGGTTTAGGCTAGGAGCTTGCTACTAAACAACTGCAGAGCTTATGGTTTGATGCTCATAAGCATAATACCTTACACACTTTGGTGCTATAAATACTGAAGCAACGGAATGGATGCTGCCCGTGGTGACTGTACTGTACTATTTGTTGAGATGACAAGGGCAACTGCGGCACAAGAGACAAAACTTCTCAGCACATGATTCTAATATTATGTCTTGCATTTAATTGAATTGAAGTTGGACTCCTAATAAGACCATGTGCACTTCAATGTTGCTTGTCTTGCTTACACAGGCAGGTGGAACTATTCCATGTGGACTCTGGTGTCATTAGTATCGTACATGTGCATCAGATTTGTGCCAATACTCCTCCTATGATGATGGCCATCCCCCAACAAGCCCTGCACTGTGTACTGAATGGAGTCAAGAAGGTATGTATATCTTTTATTGTTTTTGTTGTTGTTCTTGTTTTGTTTTTAATTGGGAAGGGTGAAAATTGCACATTCATCTATGACCTTGTTTCATACCAGTCTTGACTAGAGCTTGTTCAACACTCTTGACATGGTTAGCTAACCTACCCAAGAGTGTGTGATGTGTTTGGTTTATTTGTTCTTGTCATCATGTCACCATGGTAAATTATGTCAAACCTTGTTTATTGAAAACGGCTTCCGAGTGGAGTGGAAGGGCCTTGATTGAGTTTGAAATGTTCTGTTGCTGATGATGTTAACTATTCGTTCGCCGATCCGATTTCTTAATGATGATGCTACGAAAACTGAGGCAACATGAATATTAGGGTGCGTGCTATCACTCCTTATATTGCCTTTTTTCAAAATGGCCGACACTAAAAATATAAACAGAAAAGAATACAAAGCTCACATCTCAACTGAAACTTACCTTCTTAACCTAATTGGTGGTTTGTGCAGATTCTAGCTACAAAAAACACTTCAGCGGACCTTAAATCCTTCGCCAAGTTAGTAAACCAGTAGCCACAAAAACCCGTTGATAATTGTTTTCGAGGCTCTTGTGTGTATCTGCTCTTAATAGCCAAAATCCCTCGTTACAATTTTACTATCAGGCTACTCCAAATTTTCAAATGCTTTGCAGAGACCAATCTGCTTCTCGATTCTAGAAAACACCAAAAATCTGTAAAAGATGTCAATGCAGTGAACACCCTCGTGTGTGCATGCAATACTGAGCGTAGCTGATCCATGTGCTCTACATAGTAAATTCTTGCTTCCTTACTTGTCATTCCAATATTTTTTTGTTTTTTTATGATGTGAATATGGAAAGGAGAAGTTTGTCTGCATGACCTTGGTAAGAATGGACACCAGATCCACAAACAAGAAGTTAACCTACCCAAAATACAGATCTACTAGACTAAATCTTGACTTGGTTCGTGTTTGCATGCTTGAGACACCTACGTCCAAGCGAGGTTTTAGCGTGCCTGTAGACAGACACAACAATAAATACATGGCACATGTGTTCTATTGTTGTCTCTAATTATTTGCTGTAATGCAGATTAATGCCGGCGATGATGAGTGGTCGGAGGAGGCCAATGCCCTGTTTGCGGAGCTGGTGTCCATCCCTACCAAGGTCATGATTCACGAGGTCATGGAGGAGAAGCGTGTTCTCCTCTCCATATTCGCTCCGTGAGTTAATCAAGTTGATTGTGATGACTAATTAATTTTTTTGTGTGTTATAGTGTGTTATATATAGTAAACCCTTGCTACAAAGTAGGTACTTACCATGCAGTATTATGAAGAAATTCTGTGTAGAAGTGGGTTTTAATTAATTAGGGTGCCCCTGCCTCTCATATACCAGAAGCCCTATAACTGAGGGCCCAACGTATAGTTATTTATATATGTATTTTTATGTGTGTAGGTACCAAGGTCACTATACTTCTGTGGGAGAGGTCATGAGGAAGAAAGGTTTAGCACAGGTTAAGAAGAATTTGTTATCTTACTTGAACCATGTATGGAGTGGTGCTATTTTATTGGAGCTCCGTTTCATGATTGTTTTCTGCAGTATGAACCTCTTTGTTCTCCAATTCTTGACATACCTGTTCCTCCTGAGTTTGCTGGGGAGGATGACAGGATTGTTCAGGAGAAACTTCCAGCTGCGCCATTGCTCAATACTTACTGCTATGGCTATTATAACGGCTCCGACGATCCCGACTCAAACATCTCAATCGACAACTCTGTGATCAGCCGTAAGGAAGATGAACTAGAGACCTCCATCTGCCTGCCTGACAGAGAAGACACGAGATGCAACGAAGAGGAAAAAGCTGAAGGCATCGTCAAAGATGAAGGGAATATTGAGAACCACTCTGCGTCAACGACCTCACCAGGTTCACTTGCATCTCCTGATGAAGAATCGGGGAAGGAATGCGGTAGCAATGTATCGCCTCTTCCCTCTGATAATGATGTGGTCTTGGGTTCAAGCCTGAGTGCCGTTGTTATTGCTCCTGTTGAAGCTGCTCCTGTGATCTTCACTGAACCTGGTGTAGCATCTGAGGAGGATAAAAATGCCAACAAGAGCAGTGGCTGGAAGAAGAACTTTAGCCCTGACGGCTACAAGGTTGCCAGGAAGACAGATCACATGTATCAACCACTGAAAGAAGAAATCGCAAAGCTCACTTCGCATGTACGAACGAAGCAACAGAAGATATTTTTGGAGGATACACTGGGAGGAGATGGAAGCAACTCTTCATCTCTCAGTGATGGTGACTGGCTGAATGAAAGCATTCTTCCAAGAGTGTACGTTAAATATGGTCGATGTCCAGGTTATATATATATATATATATTGGTGGAGGGGGGGGGGGGGCATCTGGGATTCCTCTCTCCTCTCAAGCAGAGCAAACAGCACGACTGTTTAATTAACAGGGTGTCCTGCCCTGCCTTTCTGATTTTGGTGCTCAAAAGAGCTATGGTGGAGATCATACAAGTAAAATCTTCTGAGGGAAATCAGTTGCAGTGTAGTTCTGGCTGTATGGTCAGTCATGTGTTTATGGCTGGACTACGATCAGGTTGGTGTATAGTTCTGGATGTACAGGCTATATCTGGTGGTCATTATCTGGTGATTGTTTAGTTCTGGCTAGGCTTTCATCATCTGGTTGGGCTGTCATTATCTGGTTGGACTGTCATTATCTGGTTGGTGTGTAGTTCTAGCTGTATAGGCCATATCTGGCGGTGTCTAGTTCTGGTAATGCTAGCTGATGAAAATACTAGACAGGCTTTCAAAAGAGTGATCTCAGATATGGTTATGGTAAGGATAAACAAGCAGGACTCTCCCTCCTTTCCCTACTCCCTTTTCCTACCAACTGAAACGTTCAAGGTGTCGTATGGCAGATGTCATATGTCAGAACAGCTCTCAGATATTGAGCTAGGTCTAAGCTGTTGCTTTAGAATTCAAGGAGGGTGGATTCTATTCGCCAAGGGACATGACATACCAGCAAGCCTGGTCTGTGCCATGCAAAGAGCAGAAACTCGGCACTTCATGTGGCAGAAACTTTCAACCTTTATACTACTGCTTGGCATTAGTCGAGATCATCTCAAGGCTGTATATATAATATATATACCCAAGTGTTTTACAAACATTCCCATGCTTTGGCAGATTTTTCCCCCTTCTAACCATCACTGTTTTCATCCCTGTGTGTGTAGGGAAGAGAAGCCTAAAATGCAAATGCCAGGCTTTGTGCTGAAGGCTGAACAGCGTGCGTTACAGTTGGACTTTTTGAGGATGAACTCTAATGCAGGCAAGTGTTGGTGGGGTAGGGTTTTAATGGAACCACCAATATCACAATACGGGAAATTACAGTCAGATATTTTCCAAACATCTCATGTATTTTGTCAAAACAAAAATAAATTTGCTCCCGTCAAAATGTCTGAGCAATACTAAAAAATGCTCAAGAATACGTGCAAGCCTACAACCACAAGCATGTCGAAGCATCTGACATGACAGTAATGAGGAGGAAGAGGAGACACTGTTACTTATGACTGGATACAAAATGACTGACTCAGTCCATTGTTTATTATAGAATTTTATTGTGTTTGTACTCATTACTTGATGATTTGTGTTTCATATCAGTTGTAATAAAATTAAAACTAAATTGATGGCAGATCATCAAAAGTCTGAGAATAGCAGAACAAAAACGAGTGTATTCAGACAAACAGTATTTGGTTATAATTTCCTGCGATTATAGAAACTGACACTTCCTCCAATTCGCTTTGATGAATCAGTCCTGATGAAGGCCGAAAGAAGCTGGTGATTTGTCAGCTTCTATAATTGTTTTTAAGCTAGTCTTAATAAGAGAAGGTCAAATGCTGACATATAGTGTGTTGTCCAACTAATTCAGAATTCTGTTCGTGTCCAGCAGGAAATACGCCCTACCCATGTTCAGAGAAGAGAAGGGCTCGATCACATTTATTCAGCAATTCTGCACCATCTCAGAGAAGCTTTGGACGCCAAAAGAGCTTGGGGAAAGAATTGTATCAAGATCGGTGTCCCAGGGGTCGTGGAGAGTTCCAGCCGAGGAGCATCTCATCGACAAAGTTGTCCAAGAAGTTTGGCAACAACTTTGACTTGGATAAGTCTGAACAGAAGAAGGCGCGAGGTCGTGGCACACAGTCGGTAGGATTAAAAAAATATATATATATTTTAACCAAATGCAAGTGGTAGTTCCAGGACTAGATGTTCGCTTGGGTACAGTGACAATTCTTTGTTTGTTGGTTATTGGAGGGGGGGGGGGGGGGGGTTGGAGCACATGATTGAAACATTCGTTCGCCGATCAGACATTCGAGGGTGCTGATGCGTACAACTTCTATGATGCTTGCAGGGGTTGACATTATTAATGTATTTGTATTGTGTCTGTGATACATCATTGAGTACTGATAGTCTTATTGCATTCGTAGTAGCATTGACACTGATTATGAGCTTCTTCCTCCCTGAAAATAAAGTTGCGAGTATTTCTATTCCTTGCCCGTTCTTCTAGTATTGTTGCCTCACATGTGACTCCTCCCATGGCCTATGGAGTTCCAAAACAGTTCAATGACAATGATTATATCAGCACTGTGGGGTTGTTCTCGTCTTGGGAGTTGCTGATGAAGGGTTTTCCTGGTTATTTTTGGTAGAACATATTTCAAGTGAGTGAAAGTCGGTCACAATCTGTGTTTGCGAGAACAGCTCATTCATCTCGGAGCTACTTGCACTACCTTCTGTGTGTGTGTGTATGGAATGGAATCTGTTAATTTTGGTTCAACTGGTGTGGTAGTGGAGCTTAGTGGATAATGTTTTTTGATTAGAGGTTGGCTTGAAGCAGAGGTGCTAAAACAACCAGGGAGGTGTTACAAACTGTGGTGGTGTCTGAGAAAAGAGGTCTGTTGTCAGGAAAAATAGCATCGACTATTTTAATGTGTGGATCGACTATTTTAATGTGTGGCTCTTATCTTCGGACTTTCCTGTGTTTTATTTGAGAATTGATTAAGTTCTGTTCTGTAATTCTTGGACCAGGTACGAAGCACTCAAATTTGTACAATCGACCCCCCCCCCCCCCCCCCCCCCCCTTTTTTTTTGCTATCACATCTTTGACGACAAAGTTATGTATGGAGCTCGTCATCTTTGCTACGCCTTACCTATTGCTTGTCTCTGTATCTCCAGCATATGTCGTCACGGCCGTCTGCTCTTAGTTTGTCACCCATCCCTCACACCGTAACTGCTGTGGCCACCGAGACTTCGACAAACTCCAAGGGTTATACGCATCAGTTGGAGAAAATGAACGAACAGGAAATTGCTGATGAGGTCAAGTGGCAAGTCTGGAAGTTTGAGAAGGAAATTGACAGGGTCGGTGTTCATGTTGTTTTATCTCACTTGGCTTTGTTCCGTTTTTTGGTGTAGGGTAATGTTATGTTTGTCTGTGACTGACTGCTGCAGGTGGTCAGCTCTCTGGATGCTGTAAGTATAAGCAATTTTGAGAAGGAAGTGAAGAAGCTACTGTCAGGTGTGTGGAAGGCATGGAGTGTAGAGTGATGGCACAGTAAATTGATCAGTGCTGTTCATGTTTTGTGGATGATAATGATGAAATGACCTACCATAGAAGCTAGTTGTTAGGCAGATACGTAGGGCTTGAGAGTATCGTCGTGCTAGTGATAGGTTCTCAGCCATACCAGTTTTAGTGGACTATGATCTGGAAAGTGTTGTTCGAGATCATGTGTATAAGTTGTTCTGGAGACACTTTTAGCAGAGAAACGTACAGTGCAAGATAAAGGAATGTTTTTTATAGAAAATTCAAATGACATTTGCATCTTGCTCGATATAGACCTCATCGCCATTTCATAATGGTTTCATTGCTAGCTTACCAACAGCGTGCTTATCTCCCTCGTGTTGCTCAGCAGGAGTTAGCAAAAAGATTCAATTTGTGGGGTAATGGGTTCAATTAAGAGTGACTGCATATGCACCTAATACCGAGCATTAGCATCAGCATTGGAACAATAGTAATATGCACCTAACAACCAGTTTTTAATGGAAATTATTGTGAAAAATATTGTGTGATTAGACAACATATTAGGCAATGTGCTGATTTAAAATAAAAAAGGTTTTTGTTGTTTTAAAAATCCATTGTTCATGTATTTCATTATTTGTGAGGATGTCCGAGCAGGTGCATATTGTATGTGTTTATCCTTATTGTGGTTAGTCAGTTAACCATGCATTCTTGGTGTGCTTGGTATTCGTTCTTAGGTTCTACTGCTGAGAAGCTTAATGAATTGCCGAACAGCATATCTCCTCTAGAAGTGTTGGTCTCTTTTTTCGTGAGGCAGGGGATCTCTGAAAGTTTGAAGTTGAATCTAGTGGTGAGAGGATTGGAGCTGCTAATGAATGGTGTGTACAAGATCAGTTGTGATGATGGAGGATGTTTAGAGTGGATCATTTTTAATTTTCAAAAAAAATGCCTTTTCTGATACCATTTTGTTGTTAAGTTTAAGAAAATGTTCTGTTTTGTGGTCTTCCTTGAACTGCTTGGCATGCTCCTTGCAGATGCATAGCCTACCGGTTTACTTCTCTTGGCCTAATTGGCTCCATAGTCGGTAGAGGAGGGAGAATTTGCTGTAGAGAAGATTTCTTCAATAATAAAAGACTTTTTAAAATGCAATAGCCTAAAGGAAGCTACATAACTGTGATTACCAATTAGTTCACCCCTAGATCTGCAACCTGCTAAGTAGAATGTTAGAAGCTGGGTAAAAGATACAGCAGGACAATGTCGGTGATACGGCTCTCCTTAAGGTTTTTATATCTTGTCTTCATTTAATCTTGTAAGGGGCAAAGTATGTTGAATAAAGCTTACTATGTTTTGAAAGTGAAATGAATTCAAGCTGGATAAGACAATGTTAGTGATACAGCTCTAATGTTTTTATATCCTTTGTCTTCATTTAATCTCGTTAGGGGCAAAGTATGTTGAATAAAGGTTTGAAAGTGAGATTAATTTAAGCTAGCTAGGAGTTAAAATTGGATGTATTCAAGCTCGTTGGGGAGTCAAAGGGGGTTGAATTCATACAAGACCTGCTGGAGGGGAGGGTTGAATTGTGGCTGAATGTTACCGTAAGAGACATAGATATGTCAATTCACACACCTCTTTGTAATTTGGCACACTTGTAGGACTTGGTAATAAAAAAAAGATTCCAGCCAAATTTTAGATCCCTAGGTCAAAGAGTCTCCGAGATACAGCGTTCCGAAGATCTGACCCGAAGTGACCTCCAGAAGGTCACAGGTTCACTTAAACCTGATCAAACTCTGTTGTTTCTTACTCAATTTGGCCAATTCAAACACCATACACCATTGGAAAGCTGTTTTCAAGGGTTTTCCAGCAGTATCGGATCATTGTCCTACCTGAATAAATGGGGGGGTTAGTTTTTTGGTCAATGTCGTGACCTTTGACCTTATATTACTCGAAACCCATACCTCGAAATAAAAAAGTTTAATGACTACATTGAAGCTGACATCAGTGGTGCCAAAAATCATGGTGTGGATTCCTATGGGATCCAGAGATATGTACATCACAGAAGGATTTTTACGGATAAATAATGCAAACTTTCATTAATGAACAAGTGAAATCAGAACTACCAAAAAAATTGAACAATGTAGGGTCTTTGGCACTGGCAGGTTAATGGTGATCTGAGCTCAGTCATTGAGCCTACTGGTGCTCCTACAGAACCGGCAAGAAAAAGTTATTTCAGATATGAAAATGTTTGGAACCTATAGTCATTCAAGACTGATTCGTCCGAAAGCTATACGCTTACCTTTTGTCAGTATTGTTGCAGCTTCAAGTGCAGTGTCCTTGGTAATGATGTACATGAATGTGCTCCCACCTTGACAATAATCACCAATAAGGGTTTCATTTGGAACCTTTGCCCCTCCTTGGAAATTGTATTATTAAAATTCATTAGATATCACATCTTTAACCATCATGCCCCCCCCCTTAATATCCAGATTCCTCCAGTTGCCCTCCCTTGGACAATTTTCTCAATGATGCTCCCAATTGAGCAAGCCATCTGCATATAGAGAATCATTATCCATTCTGACTGCATTATTTAGTTTACCAAAATTCTGACATTGCTCTAGGCAAACCACAGCCAACATTAGTAGACTCACCAATCAGGCCTCTCACGACTGAAGTATGTTAACTCAGTAGAGGCAGCTGGCTAGACAGAACACAGTTGAACAGACCCAGAACAAAACATGAGCAGTTCTTTTCTAGGCACAAAACTGTGCAGGCAGAATCATGCACAGATCACAACACACATCAAAGAGTTCTGGCCAAGACTTGTATCAGCAAGATCCTGCAGGTTTGTGCAAGCACAAGCAGGCATGGAGCAAGTGACAGAGAAAGCAGCTAATGAGGTTCCTCCTTCTATTCAGGATTGTTGGTTTAGTCACACACTGTGGTTCATTCCAGATGCCTTTGACAGACTTGAGGAGAGTGTTGGTAGAAAGACCTTTTTGTTCTATACCCAGGGGGGATCACCAGTTGATCCAGATACAGGGTTTCAAGTGAAAATATGGAATTTCTCTGGATCCCATAGTAATCCCACCATGATTTTTGGCACTGAGATGGCCACTTACGTCAGCTTCAATATAGCCATTAAAAAATTGTTTTGAGTAATAGAGGGTCGAAGGTCATGACCTTGCTAATTCCCCCCCATTTATTTAGGTAGGACAATGATTCAGATACTGTTTGAAAGCCCTTGAAAACAGCTTTCCAATGGTGTTAGAATTGAGCCAGAAACAACGGAGTTAGATCAGGTAAATGAACCTGTGACCTTCTGGAGGTCACTTTGGAACACTATCTAGGAGACCCTTTGACACAGGGACCTAAAATTTGGCGTGGAATCATTTTTCACCAGGCCCTACAAGTGTGCATAATTACAAAGAGACTTGCAAATATTTGCCTCCAAGTGACATAGAATTACCCCTAAACAGAGTTTGCTCTAAGTGTTCTTCTTGTTTTCTATAGTATAGTATGGAGCAGGGTAGGATGGGTGTCCATAACTTCCTTTGTGATAAAGGGATATTGTTAATTGGAATGTAATACTCTTTGTATAGCAGGTAATTTTGAGGGTTAAGTATTTGCAGATGGTGTTAGCTCCTAAAGAAGAATTTTAGGAGGCAATATTTGGGGGGTTGTGTGGCGTAGCGTATATTGGAAGCCCCCTTGACATATATGATGTGCCCAGGTCAGTGTGGTGATGGAACTTGCGAAGTTTTGGTGAAAGTGATGACTACAATTGCCGAGGAATTGCTCCAGGTTGGTGGTTAATTCCACTTGTAATGTGCTCATTTGTGCTTATGCTCGCACCACAGTGTGGGAGCGATGATGGCAGGGAAAAGTGCACCCTCTTGTGTGCGTTTGTCGGCCTTTTGGTGACGAGCTCGACTGCGAGAAAAGCTAAGTACGGAGAAAGTGATGTTCCTTCTTCCCCGCCTCACCCACCCCCTTATGTAACATATTTTCTTTCCATGCTGTTTTGTCATTAGGCACAGGGATAGCATTGATTCTGGTGTCAAGCAGTGCTTTGTCACATGGTCAAAGTGCTTGGACTCTTCCGTGACGGTGAGTTGACTCGTTATGTCTTTGATGTCAGGTGTAATTCTGTTGGTTGGTACGTTGTTGTATAAATGCAGGAGCAATCCAAGAAGATTCAAGTTTTTTGTTGTAACTGTCTTCTGGGTGGAATTTCCTCACGTTTATCAACTTTGTTAGTTGACCACCGTCTTCAGCCCCACCCCTTAACATAGAATAATGCCAGTGTGCCTATTCTCTGCTGCCAGTAGTTCTATGTTGTTTTTATATGTTTGTAGCAAAGAAGTTCTGGTTGAGTTAGTGGAAGGTCCCATCAGGCAATCCATCTTGAATGTGCAATATTCAGAGTGAGTAAGCTAAGGAGGAAGGGTGTTCTCAGGTTTTAATCGTAGTAGTGCGGGTTCTTAACTGTACATTTCTCTGTCAAAGAAGGTTGTGCAAGCTGACATTACTGGTATATCTGCATCATGATAATCGTAGTAGTGGGGGTTCTTAACCGTACATTTCTCTGTCAGAGAAGGTTGTGCAAGCTGACATTACTGGTATATCTGCATCATGATAATCGTAGTAGTGGGGGTTCTTAACTGTACATTTCTCTGTCAGAGAAGGTTGTGCAAGCTGACATTACTGGTATATCTTCATGATGATTGACAAAGTAATTAGACTTACTGGCTGCTCCAATTAAGCGATGCCGTCGATAGAAGAAACTGGTGTTAAACTGGGAAGGGTTGTTGGATGATGTTGCATGTTATATTTGGGATGTGGAGCTGATATCTCCTCCACGCGAAGAGTCAAGCACGTCGTGGAAGGTCGCACGTGACTGCCTAGATGCAAGCATGTACTGATTAATTACCACTTTACTATGTCGGTTTTCTCAACCGTCTTCTCTCCACAAGGGAGTTAAAGGGTGGATTACACCAGACTAATATTTTACCTCTTCATAGAGCACTCATGTTGCTTATTGTTGAAAATGTTAAGAGCTAGTCCAGCCAAGTTTTTGGGGTGTATGGGAGAATTTGTGGCTAGGGCATGCCTATGTGACCGAGGAAGTAAGTTATAATCAAAATTTGTAGGTCCATAGCTCTGTGTACAAACCTTTGGTGTGCGAGGTTTTCGGTATGTTGCATGTTTGTCATGTGATTGATGATGTCATTACTCATTTTCCTAGAGATCTTCGAGAAGCATGGCTCTCGTACACTTTCAGGATCCTCAAGTGTGTGTACCAAGATAAAGCCAAGGCATCTGTCAATGATGAGGAGAGGCCTTCGAGTCCTGGCACTGTGACAAATACAGGATCCAAAATTCATTCAGAGGGGACTTCATCTGTTGCAGTGGCTCAGAATGCTGGAAGTGACCCAAAGCAACACACAACAGAAATGCAGCAATTTGAAATGGAACCAAATCAGCAGCAGAAGCTGTTCAGGCCATGCTTGGACCAAGTTCATTCTGAGGATCCTCCGACACAACTACAAGTTAATCCTTATGTTGTCTATTCCCCAGTTACAGGCGGGAATTTTGGCTATCTTAAACCTCTTGCACCAACTACTCAGATGTCTACTTCAAGGCCTGAGGCATATGCAAGAGTGACTCAAATGCTGAATGCCCTCAACCTCACTGAAGTCATGCCCAAGTTTAAAGCAGCAATGATTAAGGTTTGCTCTCTTACTGTTTAAAACGACATTTAACTTAACGATGTGGTGTAGGACACTGTTCTGGAGTACGGAGTCGAGGCAGTCAAAGGCTGTCTGAAGGTAAACAGAATTGTTATTGGATATTTACATTAGTTTTCCTCCACCTGGCCAAAACAGAGCAAGTTATAAATAGAATAATGTTATAAATAGAATAAGTAGTAATAATTACGACAACGGGTTTATATTTGTGTCCCTTGGCCTTGGTGTGAACATGTAAGTGTTGTGAGATGGTTTCATTCAATGTCACGCAATGCAGGATGCAGGCATACCTTCTGGAGCAATCCTGGAGATTACCAGCTACTTGCAGCATCAAATCTCCTCTGGTTATCCTCCTGCCCAGCAACCGCACCAGGCGATAAGCTCCACGATTGCCCCGAAGTACCCATCAGCCGAGAGCTACCTCCCATCCCTCACTGCTCATACACACAGTGTGTCACAGTTCAATGCTGCGCAGCAACAGAATATGCGTATTGATGGTCAACACATGTACAATATCCCTAGGATGGAATCTCAGATCCTGTCTCCGTCCTCTCCATTCCCTATGGTTGATTTGACCACCAACCCATCTGGAAGTCAGGTGGATCATCATCATCAGCTGCTGCAACATCAGTCACAGCTTCACCAGCAAAATGTGTGCCGGTCTGTGAATGATCTCACTACTGATGTGCTGGGTGATGGGAGGCCAATGTCTCCGGCCCCTCCTTTCCCTTTGGTTGCCTTACCTTTGAGCATCAACTCACCTGGAAGTCAGTTGGATCATCATCATCAGCTGCAAAATCAGCCACTTCATCAACAGGATGTACTGATTACTGCAAGGAACCTTGGCCTATCATCTACTGGACAATATGGTGTTGTGCATACTGCGTCCAACATGTCTCTGGGGATTAGTAAGGATTGTTATAAGCATGGTTTTGTGTGTACATAAGATAAGGTACAGGGTTTGAAATACAGTACAAGCCACAAAAAAAATTACGTACCGTTTGCGTTGGATGTTTGTGGTACGTTTTAGTCACACCGTTGCTGTACTGTTCGCCAAATGTTAGGCAGGAATCGTTAAGCATTGTAAAATTGTATTTCAGTAGCGCATGTCCAGCGATCGACGAAGATGGGAGAAAGGTTAACTTGTTGTCTAGCGGTTAATCTTTTTCAGCTTATCGGAATCAAGATGCCTTATTCTATTATAAAAAACAGAATTCTTTTCTTTAGGATCTAGATGATTCAAGGCTGCAGCTGTCGTCTGTATTTTGAAGGAGGGTATAACAGCAGCAAGGCAAAGCGTCCAGTGGCTAATGATAATCTAGGCCTGGGTCTTGATGGCATTTTGGCTAGAACCAATGTGCCAATTGGGATAAGCCATTGGATTTAAAAAATATATATATAATATTATATAGTTTAGGCACTTTGTAGATGTTATCCTTAAAGACTATGGCAAGATATTGATATAGAACACTGGTGAATTGGTATAGTTACTCATGTAATAGCCTATGATCAATATTAAACAAAAGTGGAATAAAATCGTCGATGCATAAGAACCTTTTCACTGGAATTACAAAATTGACATCATTACATGCAATGACATCAAAGACCACTCCGCAATTGTTCAGCATGTAAAAAGAAATTGAGGAGATAATGCATCATTTTTAAAATCATTCATTGAATTATTCCTCCCATCAAAATGGACCATCTAAATAAATTGTGTACATGTGGCCTGCACTCTGTAATACCATCTACAGAGTTATAGCTGTACTGATGATGTTTAATGTGCACAGAACATGAAGACACTGGAAATGACATCTTAAATGAATCCACAACTATATACAATTATTTAGCAGTTAGAATAATTGTAAGTAACAATTTCCCCACTGTATATATATATATATATATATATATATAATTATAGGCATGGTCAAGTCCGTGTAAAGTTCATAGTGGTCATAATATTGTTTCCATGCTTGTGGTATATAGTCTATCTGTTTTAGTACCAAGTGTATGCCGGTATGACTCCCTGCCCCCTAGATCGTTATATTTACCTAGAATTTGTCATTTCTTTAGACCCAGCAATTGCTACTACTGCTATGCCAATCTCTAATGATGCATCATCCCTAGTGGAGCCTGTGGCCTTCTCGGCTCTACCCTCTGATTCAGTAACACCAACTGCTACCAATATCAGACCAGGAGGATTTGGTCGCATCACTTGTGTCATTTGTGGTGGGAACGACCATGCCACACGCAGCTGCAGTCAGAGAGAGAAATTATTTCTTCACATGTGAACTAAAGTTCTATTGTTATTGACATACTAATCAAACAAAATGCTTTTGTTTATGACAACCTATCACTTAATATTTGTTTACCGATATAGCTTTATGTTGATCAAACATATTCATGCTTATTCATATAGTTTATAGAACCCTTTGCCCTCAAGTTCAAATGTCCAAGTGATGACTAGGGAAATGGCTCGTCCCCAACCTTGATGGCAAAGATCCATTACTGAGGCTGCATTCCCATGCTGCACAGCCACAGAAATCCGTTGAAGATGTTGATGGGAGTTCTCTTCGTAAGTCACTGACCTCGGGCGGCATACCAACTCGCTGAAGAATGCCTTTGCTTGAGGCCCAAAGGAGCCACATCTCTACTGCCACAGGTACAAACTTGTATGCCGAGTCCAGGGCGTACTTCTCACCCTTCAGAATCTCCGCCTGGACTGCCACTGCACCAACCTCAGTGACTGCAGCCAAAAGGTTGGATGGGCCAAAGGTGTCACTGCAGGTTGTATCCCATACCAAGAGTGACCTAATCTAGTCACTTCAATTCCTTATCATAACATGAATTTGGAGAGGAGAATCAAATGTATGGCTACTATTGGAGCTTGCCTCTGAAATCATTGTATACGGGTGAAAAAGAGCTGTTTTATGCTCTCAAATCAATGCTGTTGGCAAGATACTGCCCCCCCCAAAAAAACTACGACCAAAGCACACTGCTAATGCCATGCCTAAATTGCTTCCTTAACTCTTCTCCCGAGTTTATTTGGGAAAAATTTTAAAATTGACCATTAAGTACAAATAAATTGATATTAAATCAGGTTAACAATAGTCCCTAGCAACCTAACAATAGTCCCTAGCAACCATATACCACAAGATAGCTACTTATTGTGGTCAGTTCATGTTGCTAGGTAACCAAACCACACGTATATGAATATCATTCATGTTTAATAAAATATAAAAAAAATTGTATATTCCTGTATTGTAGATTATAAATATCCTTCTATTTCCAGCCAACTTTAGGAATTGTCTGATATACAAGTGTCCTCGTGCAGTAAGACTAGCACTGGATGAAGGTAAGGGGAGAGTTGGACAGTCCTACTTCTGAGAAAAGTACATCCTCGTGTAGGTCGACAAGACGAGCGCCCTCGTGCAGTATGGATGAAGAGAGTGGGGTAGGTGTGTTGGCATCACTATCTTTATCAGAACTCATCTGAAGCTGTGCCATGGTATTATCTCCGTCATGGTCCATCACTTGCTCCATCAAACCTGAACATGATAGAGTTGTTATTCTACGTCAACTTATTATTAGACAAATCAAGGAATCGAGTACAGCTAGAACTATAAAGGAAAGTAGGCTATTACACGGGTGTAGCTAACACCATGATTTAACTAGCTCCTCAGACTATCAGGCTTTATATATAGCTAGCAAAGTACATTGACTTACCAGGAGGACTGCCAGGATCAATGCCTTCGCCTCCAACAGCCATAGCTTCGTCCATACTGCCATGGTTTCGATTGAAAAAGTCTCTGCCAATCTACTTGGTCACGATCCAAACTGGGCTGTCCACGGTAGGCATAGATAGCTTCACTCTCTCCTTCCTCAGATTCATCGTCAGATAACCCGAAGTCGTCGAAGTTGTCGTCCAGGACCGCTGTGAGCACCTCATCAAAAGATAGCCTTTCGACCATTTTAAATTCTAGGGCAGAATTGACCCCTTGAACTTTAAGGCGGGATTTCCCTAGTTACCATGGCGCTATTGCCGTATAATTTTGAATGTAGCTATTTTATGATATTTTTGTTTTACCAACGATTGATTTTTTATGATTTTTCAAAAGCAATTACGCGCTTACAGCAATTACGCGCTTACACCGGGAAAAGAGTTAAGGGGGTCCACTACCCTTAAAAAAAATTTTTTTGTTTTTTTTGTTTCCCCCCCAAAATATGATGACAGTAACATGCAAGATGCTGTCTTCCAGATTTGAATGCTCCATTCTGGACTTATATTAACTTGAGTACTCCCAATTTGCGAAGAAGACGCTTCACGTAATAGTGAGTTTCAATGGCCGCGGAGACCGACAAGGGAAGCAAACCAGTGATTCTGTTCATCCCCCTAGGAAGCAGCCTATATAGGACAGACCAAACTTCCCCTCCCTATTCTTGATTTTTCTAGTATGTATATGTATACCACTTTTTTGGGCCAAGGACGGTTCTCCCTGCTTCATATTTGGAGTAATCAGACAAAATTATATAGATTCTGTTTCCTCTCAATGAGAGCTACAAGATGACATTCTCTGTTTTTAATTTTCAAGTATGATGTCAACAGGTACAAAAAAACAATGAAAATGCTACCAAGAAATTGCAATAGTTTTTAAAATCCATGATCACACTATTTTTTTTTTTTAACTCGATGTTAATTGTGTTTCATAGAAATTGCAATAGTTTTTAAAATCCATGATCACACTATTTAAAAAAAACACTCGAATTGTGTTTCATACTTTGTAATTTCCCCTGTGGTAAGTTGTGAAATCCCAAAGTAAACTAGTCTCCAAATATGACCGTCCGGATCAGTTGGAGCTGGGTAGTTGGCACAGCACCAGAAGGTAGGTCTGTGTATAGGTACACAACATACAAGATTTCAAAAAAAAATTCTGAAGCAGAGAGAAGTTGTGGGTTTTTTTGTTTTTTTGGTTTTTTGGGTAGCCTTAAGGGGGGACATCTGCATTTAAAAAAAATTTTTTTTTTTACCTGTGGTTACAACTTTAGAGCTCAGTAGATTCTGCAAACTTCATGGTATGGACTTGATATATAGCTCAAAAGATAGGTCTCTCTGTGTGCTCTCTTTTGATACTAAAATATGTTTCATAGGTATAACTATAGGCAAGTTACTAGACCCTAAAGCGGAGTGACCACAAAAACCTGAAGCGCTCCAACCTCCATAGAAACCACTCTGAGGTGCGAAGTGCAAAAAAATTAAAAATGGTACGAGTGGCTAGAGGAAGCTCTAGAGTACACAAGGAGTATATTGAGCAGGCGTGAAAAATTTATTACCTGGTCAAGCGCGCGGTTGGAAAATTGAAGGCGTCGCCTCGTCAACGCCTTCAATTTTCCAACCGCGCGCTTGACCACGTTAATAAATTTTTCACGCCTGCTCAATATACTCCTTGTGTACTCTAGAGCTTCCTCTAGCCACTCGTACCATTTTTAATTTTTTTGCACTTCGCACCTCAGAGTGGTTTCTATGGAGGTTGGAGCGCTTCAGGTTTTTGTGGTCACTCCGCTTTAGGGTCTAGTAACTTGCCTATAGTTATACCTATGAAACACATTTTAGTATCAAAAGAGAGCACACAGAGAGACCTATCTTTTGAGCTATATATCAAGTCCATACCATGAAGTTTGCAGAATCTACTGAGCTCTAAAGTTGTAACCACAGGTAAAAAAAATTTTTTTTAAAAAATGCAGATGTCCCCCCTTAAGGGGGGAATAATGTCAAAAAAATACACCTCGACAATACCAATCATAACTTCCACCCACTACCCTCTATCAACATAATTTTTGTACCAAAATGTGGCTTAGAAGATAAGCTATTTAATGATGTATTTAACTTTTGTCATATATATTTTTTATGCCAAATTGTCAGCCACGATAAATTGTCAGCCACGATATCCAGTCCACAAATTAAAAATCCATTAATAATGCTAAGTGGCTGCTAGGTGGTTTATGGTTAAGAGTACATGTAGTAGTTTTACCTAAACTATTTGAATAAGTATGATGCCCCACAGGAGAGGGGTGGGAAATCCCATACAAACCACATGCAGATATGCTGGTCTATACCCAACACATTCTCATAACAGTGAAAATAAAATAATTTAGGTTAAAGAGCACACAATAAGCATTCTGGTGATATATAAATTATGGAGTTTGGGTGAGAAATTAGGGAGAAATTAGTGGAAATATGTGGAAATTCTTCTAATCTAATGCGACGCGATTCTTGCTGGGTTTCTAATGAAAATAGTGAGTGCAAAAGCTGTCGTAACTGCATCATAGAATCTTCAAATGTTCTGAAACTTGGAATATGACTTCTATATGAGCAGAGACACCATTTAAAATAGTTGTTAAAAAAAGTGAAAGTTAGCATTTTGACATTATTCCCCCCTTAAAACTCCTGCGGCTGATGTGATATTTAGCCAATCAGAAAGCTTTTTCAGTTGTTGCCCATTTTCACAGTTTTGGTTGCTAATCAGAACACTATTAGTCACTAGTAGTATATAGCTGCTATTGTGGAAGCTTGCTAACTATGCTAGTTGTTTCTATATTATATATACCTTAGTGTTTTTTCACTGTCCATATCTTGTTAGATTTCACTACGAACCATGCTATTATATTACTAATGCTTCAACTATATACATAACATCCAATTTTTTCCCAAGTGCAATGTTTTGACATGACAATGTATAACTACAATGCACCTGGATTAGGGACCATAACCTCAATATTTGATAAATATCACTATACAATATACCAATACATATTTTTAAGTTCCAGCATGATCTGCACAACAACATTGTGCATGATTGAACACCGTCAGCAGTGGAATCTGTTGAGGTGTTATGGGAAGTAGCCTTATCAATCCATTGGGACTTTTAGGGGCGGCTCTGTGCTGGGTAGGTGGACTAGCAGCCATTGCTAAACTCTAACCCGCTACTTCATATAGCAGTGTGGGGATGCAGTAAACACTTCCAAATGTGGGATGCAGTATACACTTCTAAATGTGGGGGTGCAGTCAACACTTCTAAATGTGGGTTGCAGTATACACTTCTAAGTGTGGGGGTAAACACTTAAATGTGGGATGCTTCTAAGTGTGGCTGTGATGTAAGCACTTAGTAAGCATTTCTAAACGGGTGTGTGCAGTAAACTCTTCAAAATGGATGTTGGATGCGTATATACAATAAACACTAACCCACAGTGGGTATATAAGCTGAAGTTCAGCATTAACATTTAAAGTCTAAATCAATTTCAGGAAGTATGCATCACAAAATATTTCAAGCCCTTCTGTGTTTGCTGCTGAGGAGCATTCCAGCACAAGGTAATGTTTCTGATTGCTGTCAATGATGCTTGTTCATGTAACGACTTATAAAATGCTTCATTACAGTTGATTCATCTTGTCCGCTGAAGTATTTGGAACAGCCACCCGACCAGATCAACTGCAATCCCTACCCCAGGGAAGAGCTCCTCTTGGAGTGCACCATTAGCCTCCAGTCACAATTCCTTCATCTTCATGGCCTACCACCAAGTGCATTGGAACTGCACTGGTTCCACAGTCAGCAGACACATGAGGCTGGAGAAATGCAAGTTGTAACTACTAACCAGGAAGAAAGAGAATTTGTAACAGATCAGGCTGCTTACGATGGAGAACAAACACCTCCAGTCATCACACAACTCGAGGACTTGCAAGAAAATGTCTTCATCATAGAGCAAACACTTCCCATCAGGTCAGGTGATACCGTTCAGGTGCGTTCTCGTTTAGAACTGTACAGGTTGAACGAGTCTGATATGGGCGCGTACTGGTGCAGTATCCACTTCAACTACACCAAGGAGCCGTTGTCCAAGACGCTTGTGGTTGCAAGTGATTCAGTGCTGCTAGGACATCCCCGAGACTATGCCTATAGGGAGCAGTGCATCTCCAACATCGCCCAGTCCAAGCAGGAAAATAAATGTGCATTGTCTAGCAGCACCACTCCATTGCCACAGGTAGACAGCAAGGGCACAATAACACCCAACCATGGAGTCACTGCAGCCACTCCACATTCTGTGGCAGAGCAGACTCCACTTGAGGGTGACAAGAAAAGTGACGGAGGAAAGGGTCACATTCTGAAGGAGTTCTACATTGCTCTTGGTGTTTTGGTTGCTTTTGGATCGATTATTGCTGTCCTGGTTCTAGTGGTGGTCTGCACGTGTCTACAATACAGAAAGATGCTAAATGGTATGGAAGTAAAATACACCATTTTTAAGGGCATATGCTATTTATAGATCTTGCTTGTGAATTACCAAACACTGACTGTAGCTGTTCAGTTTGCACCACACCCTGTGTGAACAATCTTTAACGAGTTAGCTGCTGGATTGAACAGAGAGAGCTAAATAACTTTGTAGCTATTGTGAAATGTCACAAAAACTCCTAAGGTAAAGACAATTTTAGCAGCAACACAAGACTAGAGTAGGTGTTCATCTCAGAGGGGGACTGCTTTGTTCATGGTGCAGGCTAATTATGCTGTAAGTGAAGGAACCATTTCCCTGTATATCAGGAACAAATGTTGAGGAAAAATAAATGTTGAGGAAAAATAGCAACCCTAACTCAGAATGTGTATTTTGTATACCCACAGTGAACAGGTAAGCAGGGCTTGAGATCCACAATTAGCATGAACAGGTTTCAATGTCGGTTGAGAGGAAGGGGAAAGGTAGGGGAGATAATACAAATATTCTAAGCATGTAATCCTCTCGTGTAAATAAGAAGCCAAGTGGGAGTTAGAGCCAACTGCTTTTACAGGGGCAGAGGTCAAAGGCTTCCAAATATGCGGCTAGGGGAGACTCAAATTAAAATATCTCAGTCAAGTGGGAGCAAAGAGCCAATTAGC
Organism: Cladorhizidae sp. MBARI D1340-BT2; assembly: GCA_028752905.1. Lineage (NCBI taxonomy): Eukaryota > Metazoa > Porifera > Demospongiae > Poecilosclerida > Cladorhizidae > Cladorhizidae sp. MBARI D1340-BT2. Next base: position 10,390,581 of record JAQNBH010000005.1, read on the forward strand.
TTTGGCTCCTTATAGGGCCAGAGGTTAATAACTTTAAGGGGATGGGGGAAGTCAAAACAAAACGTAAGTCAGGTGGGACTTGCAAGCCAACAGCCTTTGGCTCCTTAGAGAGTCCGAGGTCAGTAACTTCTACCCTTATACAAGCTCGTGTCTTGGGGGTGGGTAAAACAACTCCAAACAAAGAAACAAATATTTAAAAATAAAAATAAAAGGGTCAAGAGGGAGTTGAGAGCCGACTTAGTCTTTTGGCTTACATGGTCAGAGATCATAAACACTCTTGTACTAGACCTCATGTCTTGCCTATTCTTGGGGGGGGAAAACAATCTATATTAATCAATGCCTAGGTCAAGTGGGAGAGCAAACCTCCGGAGTTCTTGATGCATGTATATATATAAGGACCTGAGGCTACTTTAACATTATAAACACTATCATAAATGCTTCGTCTTGCCTTGGAAAAGTTGAGGAGAAAGTCAAATGCGAGAATTACACCACACACAAGTGGCCTCAATGCGCCCCACGCTGCTGTGCTATTCTGTAACCATCCACATTAATTTGTAATGCAGTAAGTGTGCTCTACAGTATCTACTTGAACATTCTTCCATTCTCCATTCCTTATCATCTCTCCAGCTAAACAAACCTTACGTGGAGATCAAGAAGCCGTTATTCTTCAGAGCCTGCCACCTTCAGATTACCTCATTCCCGTCCCAGTAGTTGCACAAACCAGTGGAGATACTTCCCTTGCAACCATCAACAGCGGTGTAGACAATCCTGTCTATGCGTCTACCTTGCTTGCACGAAAGCACCTCACTTCACGTTGGCTACAGCAGCAGCAACCCCAGCAGCAAGAGCTGCATGAAGTTCAACTCCAGGTACCACGGAGGTCTGAAATTTTTCTGCACAGCTATGAGACCATAATGAGTGACGACTATGAGGACATGACTGGTACAAAGTATGACCCCATGCTCATGAAGAAAAATGATGCGTACGTGGACAGCAGCACTCTTTCCAGAACTTTGCCATTAAAAACTCAACTTGAATAATACCCCTTCATCTTTTGTAAATGAGTTGATCCATAATTATATATACACACATCATTGACTTTAATAATTCATAACTGGTCTTAATAATAAAAAATGGCTATTGTCTGAAAACGGTTATAATTTTATAGCATTTGAAATGCTTTCCAGAGCTATGGAGTTGAGTTGTTCCATCTCATTAGGCATCTGTGATATGAGCTCTGTACTCAGTTGCCACACCTTCACGGTACCACTGGCATCCCCACTAGCCAGTAGCTGAGACCTGTGGCAGCATTAGGCTAGTACATTATATACATATAGGGGGAGAGAGAGGGCACATACAAGTTACCTTTGCTGATTATACTCTATGCAATAGATGGGCCTTCTGTGTGGATTAGCATCCAGAGTTACCCGTGGCTTGATTTGGCTGCTCTATAATTATAATATAAACAGTAAGAAAACAATATCAACAAAATCAGTGATTAGTTCAATATTGTATTAACTATAGTGACACCTTGATATCATAAAGAAGGACATGACCATCTCCTGTCCCAACGGCAAAGATCAGAGGCTTTGAGACAGACCAACACACACAGAACAGGTAGCCACAGCCGGGCTCAAATGATAACACTGGGTTAGGCTGTGTTACACACACAATAAAAGGATGCTTGTAACAACCGTATGAAAATAGCATATACACACATCCACCGATCAGACAGTTTCTGGTTCAGACTTAGAGAGAGTTATATACCCAGACAAAAATGAAATTCTCACATGTACAGCAATGGCAGTGTGGCATCACATCAAACTCTGCCCTGACATTATGTCTGGGACTTGCTAGCATTTATAATAGCTCCATTGGTCCAAAGGAGCATTTTGTGCATATTGTAACATCTAGATATACAACAGTTGTTGACAGTTTCAACACTACTAATCATAGTCAGATATAAACCGGCAAGAAGACCAGCAACTACTGACTCCCTAATATCTAGAGGTGAGCAAGAAATTAACTGGGACGTTCTTGTATGGTGGTTTTAAAATACTGAAAATTTATTTTCTCAACAAACACTCAGTTGACATGCAATGACCTTCTCAATAGTCAACTTGAATTTTACTCTCTCGACGTTCCTTCATCAGAGATGCCAAGACCCGCATGTGCTTGTTATATACCGGAAACGTCGAGAGAGTAAAATTCAAGTTGATTATTGAGAAGGCCATTGTAAAATTTATCGTAATACATCTTCAGTATTTTAACATTAATGCTCCTCGGAATATGTAACCAATATTAGTGTTCCACACCAGTAACAGTTCTTAGAAATGGGTTTTGTTATCACAAGAGAGAGGTATTTGTATTTACTCAAAAGAGGCACACCTTTGCAACATGGCAGCATAACCTACAGAGCAGCACAATGCTCCTTCATGTAATAATATCCTTAATGACTGACTTTGACATACATTGAGTAAGGAATACAGACGAGCAGTTGTGTCCGTGCCACAAGAAAGAAATAGGTTCCGGTGGAAGGGAGAGGCGCTGATCCCATACACTGGGCCATGGTGTGGGCGAAATGCAAACTCAATGGGGGAGGCAAGGTCTTCCTCCAATGTGCTGCGAGTAAGTGAGGATCGCAGGGAACACTTGAAGAGACCACCATTCTCAGAACCAACCAAGAAAAGATCCTTGTCTTCACTAGAAAATGACAAACAGGTGCCTGCAGAAAAACAAAGACAAATAAAAATGTAAATGTCTTCAGTTAGATCTTGCCAAGATAACACCAGCCACATGTAGAGAGCCTTTTCGGATGACTTTGAGAGCTCGTCAAGACAAAACCATTACAAAGTTCTTCCCAACATTCAACTTGAAATTTACCCTCTCATTATTCCTGATGAAGGCTAGAGCATCTAGCTGAAACATCGTGAGAGTAAATTTCAAGTTGATTATTGAGAATGTGATTGTAATTTATGTCAGCCGAGAATTCATTGAAAGATAAAACCAGCCCCCTGCACGGAGCATTTTCCTGGAGCACCTTTAGAGCTTGTTGAGATAAACCAGCCCCCCCCCTACTCAGAGCCTTTTCTTGGACCACTTTTAGAGCTTGTCAAGATAAAACCAGCCCCCTACTCAGAGTCTTTTCCTGGAGCGCTTGTCAAGATAAAACCAGCCCCCTACTCAGAGCCTTTTCTTGGACCACTTTTAGAGCTTGTCAAGATAAAACCAGCCCCCTACTCAGAGCCTTTTCTTTAGAGCTTGTATAGAGCCTTTTCCTGGAGCACTTTTAGAGCTTGTCAAGATAAAACAAGTCCTCCTATACAGAGCCTTTTCTTTTCAAGATAAAACCAGCCCCATGTATGGAGCCTACTCCAGGACCACTTTTAAGTATAAGAAAGAGTTTGGCTTATGTTTGGCAACTCATAGCACATGCAGTAATAAGAACTATGTGCTCCTAGACACATGCTTCCCCCATTGCTATTCAAGAGTTATTTACCTGACGCCTGACTGCCAGCGGCTTGGTGATAAGAAGTTTTCATAACCTGTCTTGACGCTAATGTTGACTATGACTGGTTGTGTGTCCTTCCCGAACTGTATCTATCCCAGCCATAACTGCATGTAGTTAGAATGAACTGTGGATTGGAAGGCCAAATAGCTATTCTGAGGGCAGTGAACTGCCATAAAGACTTCCAAGATTCTTCCCCCCTTTTTTTGTGCAAAAACAAGAATTTCCCAGTAACCAATTCTCTTTCCAGGAGCTTTTGAACATCATCGCTGGTCTTCATCAGCTGAATGCAATCACATGATGCTAATCATGCAATTGCGAGGGGTGTTACATCGGTCAGACCGGACAACCGCTACACTGAAACAACACCTAGATTCAGTATGTGTTGGTAATCAGAAATCTGCTTAGTGAGCATAATCTAGTGATAAGGGGGCATAATTTTGACTCGAAAGGAGTGAAGGTTTTACACCAGGAAGAGTGGCAACTACACAATGAGATAGCAGAGACTTCCTGGATTAGCAGAATGCACCATCACTGAACAGAGAGGACAGATACCACCTCTGCCATATACTACTGAGTGCTGTCGATACCGTCACAGATCCCTCCACATGACTGCATTCAGCTGATGAAGACCAACGATGATGTACAAAAACTCCTGCAAAGCTTGTGATTGGTTACTATCATGAATAAACCGCGAATGAGCCTCTTCAAAATGACTATTCAAGCCTCTCTTAGATCATCTTAACCATGCAGCAAGTCAACTTTACCTCACCGACAGACAGACAGAATCACTTTACCATGCTTCATGTGTGCACACACAAGTTAAAGTCAACCAGAAAAGAGTGACTTTCACTCTTTCCTGAGCTCTAAGAGAGGTGATTAGTTGCCAGAGGTACCTCAACCTGTTGACTAATACATGCAAAAAGGAAGAATCAAAAGAGAAGCAGAGAAAGTGACAGTTGCTGATGAGGGATAGAAGTAGACTTGCTGAAGGGTAAAAATGATTGAGGAGAGGCTAAAATCTGTCAACTAGTTTGTGCAATAAAGACTTCCAAGGGATTTACAGCAGCACCATAACATAGCTAGGAGAGGATGGTGTGAGCCTATCTACAGGGAGATGCTAGAGATCTCCTTTCTTGAGGTGGGCTGTAACATGCTCTCCTTACCGAGAGGGGGCTTTTAAAACATCTAAATAGTGGAAGGAGGGGAGGAGGGCTGTTAAAAGTCCTAGTGGTCCTGTTTTGCAATCATTAGGGGACATTTTTATAGGTGGAGGAGGCAGTTTAAAACAACAACATGGTCTGACCAGAAGATTAAATATTATAGTTACTCCACCCCCCACACACCCAAACACTTCCTCCCCCACTCGGATCATTATAATTTTAAAATCTTGTGTACCATGATTTTACCATGACAAACCCTCCACTTTACCTAACTTATTGACTCGTTTTATAGTACCTCCGATTTCATCTCGTCCTTTTGCTTTGCTGATGCGTAAGCTACGTGGCACGCTCTCTGTGAGAAGCCTGAAGCCTTTGACAAGGTTGAGTTTCTTGCCATCAGGAAGCAGTTCCCAAACAAGGACTTTCCCGTCATTACCCAGACTGAGAAGGTGATAGTGGCGTTGGCGACTTTCCTGATCCAATACCCAAGCCAGCTAGGAAAAGCAATTAATGCAATGATGATAGGAACACTAAAAACAAACAAACAATGACTACACCCACATGTGCTGCTGCATATAATGATCATACTTTTGCCACTGGTTCCTTGTGCCCGACGTCCAGGGCAGCCGAGGATGCAAGCAGTGGGTCTCCTGTCAGGCTAGTGTTCCACACTCGTACTTCACCACTGAAGGTGCCTCCAGCTATGGTTGCCGGGTGCTCGGGATGGCAGCTCACGCACATGCCGCAGCTCTGTAAAATAGTGCAGATGCTCTATGAGGGTTGCTTTAGTCTTATACTGAACCAGTCTGGAATCTCACTGGAAGATCAATGCATATGTCAGCTTTGTTAGCATCAATTGAGCGCCTGTCCAAATTCCACGTACACAAATAGGACTGGAAAGAAATGATAAGTGAGCTGCTTTAACTTGTACGAAATAATAACTTGTACGAAATAAAGATCGTCGGGCAGACCTTGTGCGAGCACCAATCCTGATGATCGTACCTCCCGTATATCACAACCAGTACTGACCCAGTGCTATTCCACGATATGTCCGTGCAGTGGAACTGTTCAACAGACAAGTCGAGTCAAACGCGATTGTTACATGATAATAATGAAGTTACTTGGAAGTCAATTGAGGCCTCTGTGAGTGTGTGGATGCACGAGACCACCGTTGACTGCTCCTCCCACTGAACCTCATAACCTACACACAACATACGTTACAAATGCTTAACAGTTCAAGGATTTTTTTTGAGAATTTCCTGTATCACAGCCACCATGTTGGATGGGATAAAAGTGTTGGATATTTTCGATGGGTTAAATATTTCGCTGATGGTATCCAATGGTGTGGGAGAAATATTCATGGCTTATGTGCTCTACTGCTATCATCATAGCTGTGAATCTTGGAAACTATCATGCTATACATGCGTGTAATTCGGCAGCCATTTCTGAGGCAAAGCTATGATGCTACAGTCATGATGAAAATGCATAGTATAGAATAGAGCATGTATTACCATCAAATGCATGACTGTCTATGTTCCTCTTGAGCTGCTCACTAAACATTGGCTCCACTCTCCTCAGGAACTGCAGCAATTCCTGCAAAGTTATTACAATTTCTACAAATAAGTGCACATATATGCACACGGTTTACAATAGTTCAGAGAGTGAGTGGTTCCTGACCGGTGATTCATCAATCAAGGTATGGAGAGATCTCTTCTCCTCTTCGTCTGTCTGAACCTGTACACAGGTGGCAGCATCACAGTTATAATGTAGCATCTTGGGCACCAAGACAAAGGGAAAAAATATGATGATCGTTTCTTTTTGCTCCTAGCAAGTTGAACTAGGCTAGAGTCCTTTAGCCACAGTCATTTTCAACCTGACTGCCTTCTTCAAAACACCAACACCCAAATCGAGTGTTTGACATCCCACACATTAGTAAACACATTGCTAGCCTTCATGGCAGTCTTTATTACCGCTTAAATGCAAATATCACTTTCTGGTTATATAGAGAGGTCCATAACACTGGAATCCAAGTGTGTGCATTGGGAGTTTACAGAGTGTAACAGAGTGTAACATAGCCTCATTCTGGTTATCTTATCCAGGAATCGTCAGAAAAAGAGAAGTGATAAAACTTGTCACCCCCTTTCTTATCACACTGGCGAAGAAACATGCTTTTTAGAAAATACAAATATGTATGCCCCACATACCTCTTAATGATCGCTCTTAATGATCGCAACCATTACTAGGATGTGCATGAACAGAAAAAAAAGGAGGAAAAAAAAGAGGAGGGGCTTATATATTTCTTCAGACTTTCAAGTAATTATCGCAGATACACTTACTGCTACTGTGGCTAATGCTACAGTTTGGACTTCAATATCATCAGCCAGCATTTTTCTTGTCTGACAGGAAGCTTCTGAAGTAGTTATGTTCCTGTGAAAAGTAACTTTTGTGAGATAGGCAATAGACACTATAAAGCTATAGTGATTAGGTATCCTACGTCTTTTTCCAGGATGTATTTATATCCACTCCAACTATCACAGCGTCTTGAAACATAGCAGTTATCAGGTACAATTGATGGATGCGCTGGATTTAGAATTTACGTTGCCATTAGTGATAAATGCAGGCTGGTGAGGGGGCGTGGTTACACATGTTTACCACACCTTTTAAAGCACCCAAGAGTGCCCTCTGAACTCTCTGATTGAGTGATTGAGCCAGGCTGAAGTTGCCACCGCTGCTGGTCTCTTGGGCCTGGTAAGAATTAAAATGTGCGTAACCAACGAGCTTAATATTTGTCCTTATCCTTAGAGGTCTAGCTCTTCAGCTTCATAACAAACTTTGGCAGTCATGGTAGAACCACGAAAGTCTGTTCTTTCCTGTGCCAGCTCACAGCTGAGTCAGACAGCTGAAGTGTTTTCTACTAAGCATGAACACCTTCTGAATGAAGTGGAGGCTACAGAAGGCCAGCTTGGTGCCATACTACGGTGAGTTGACTATGGGTCTCGTATGAGTAGTCTCGCTAACCGGGTTACTCTTCTGTATGCACACATGCAGATAAAGAGCATCTCCTGACTTGATGCTATTTTCATTGCACAAATAACGAATGTGAAAGCGTGCCATTTGAATCTGCATGAGGTTGCAATGAAATGTGAAACTAACTAAGCATGCTCAAAGGTATTAACTCGAAGAAAACATTCTATGGCAATGTCTGTAAGGGTTTGGTTACTGAGACTACAGCATGTGTGTCGTCCTTTTGTGATGATAATCATCAGGGTGTTGTCGGTGATGTTAGTTATTATCATCAGGGTACACAATATGTGCTGGTGATGTTAGTTATTATCATCAGGGTACACAATATGTGCTGGTGATGTTAGTTATTATCATCAGCATACACAATATGTGCTGGTGATGTTAGTTATTATCATCAGCATACACAATATGTGCTGGTGATGTTAGTTATTATCATCAGCGTACACAATATGTGCTGGTGATGTTAGTTATTATCATCAGCGTACACAATATGTGCTGGTGATGTTAGTTATTATCATCAGGGTACACAATATGTGCTGGTGATGTTAGTTATTATCATCAGGGTACACAATATGTGCTGGTGATGTTAGTTATTATCATCAGCATACACAATATGTGCTGGTGATGTTAGTTATTATCATCAGGGTACACAATATGTGCTGGTGATGTTAGTTATTATCATCAGCATACACAATATGTGCTGGTGATGTTAGTTATTATCATCAGCATACACAATATGTGCTGGTGATGTTAGTTATTATCATCAGGGTACACAATATGTGCTGGTGATGTTAGTTATTATCATCAGCGTACACAATATGTGCTGGTGATGTTAGTTATTGTCATCAGGGTACACAATATGTGCTGGTGATGTTAGTTATTATCATCAGGGTACACAATATGTGCTGGTGATGTTAGTTATTATCATCAGGGTACACAATATGTGCTGGTGATGTTAGTTATTATCATCAGCGTACACAATATGTGCTGGTGATGTTAGTTATTATCATCAGGGTACACAATATGTGCTGGTGATGTTAGTTATTATCATCAGGGTACACAATATGTGCTGGTGATGTTAGTTATTATCATCAGGGTACACAATATGTGCTGGTGATGTTAGTTATCATCATCAGCATACACAATATGTGCTGGTGATGTTAGTTATTATCATCAGGGTACACAATATGTGCTGGTGATGTTAGTTATTATCATCAGGGTACACAATATGTGCTGGTGATGTTAGTTATCATCATCAGCATACACAATATGTGCTGGTGATGTTAGTTATTATCATCAGCATACACAATATGTGCTGGTGATGTTAGTTATTATCATCAGCATACACAATATGTGCTGGTGATGTTAGTTATTATCATCAGGGTACACAATATGTGCTGGTGATGTTAGTTATTATCATCAGCGTACACAATATGTGCTGGTGATGTTAGTTATTATCATCAGGGTACACAATATGTGCTGGTGATGTTAGTTATTATCATCAGCGTACACAATATGTGCTGGTGATGTTAGTTATTATCATCAGGGTACACAATATGTGCTGGTGATGTTAGTTATTATCATCAGCGTACACAATATGTGCTGGTGATGTTAGTTATTATCATCAGGGTACACAATATGTGCTGGTGATGTTAGTTATTATCATCAGGGTACACAATATGTGCTGGTGATGTTAGTTATTATCATCAGCATACACAATATGTGCTGGTGATGTTAGTTATTATCATCAGGGTACACAATATGTGCTGGTGATGTTAGTTATTATCATCAGCATACACAATATGTGCTGGTGATGTTAGTTATTATCATCAGCATACACAATATGTGCTGGTGATGTTAGTTATTATCATCAGCGTACACAATATGTGCTGGTGATGTTAGTTATTATCATCAGCGTACACAATATGTGCTGGTGATGTTAGTTATTATCATCAGGGTACACAATATGTGCTGGTGATGTTAGTTATTATCATCAGGGTACACAATATGTGCTGGTGATGTTAGTTATTATCATCAGCATACACAATATGTGCTGGTGATGTTAGTTATTATCATCAGGGTACACAATATGTGCTGGTGATGTTAGTTATTATCATCAGCATACACAATATGTGCTGGTGATGTTAGTTATTATCATCAGCATACACAATATGTGCTGGTGATGTTAGTTATTATCATCAGGGTACACAATATGTGCTGGTGATGTTAGTTATTATCATCAGCGTACACAATATGTGCTGGTGATGTTAGTTATTGTCATCAGGGTACACAATATGTGCTGGTGATGTTAGTTATTATCATCAGGGTACACAATATGTGCTGGTGATGTTAGTTATTATCATCAGGGTACACAATATGTGCTGGTGATGTTAGTTATTATCATCAGCGTACACAATATGTGCTGGTGATGTTAGTTATTATCATCAGGGTACACAATATGTGCTGGTGATGTTAGTTATTATCATCAGGGTACACAATATGTGCTGGTGATGTTAGTTATTATCATCAGGGTACACAATATGTGCTGGTGATGTTAGTTATCATCATCAGCATACACAATATGTGCTGGTGATGTTAGTTATTATCATCAGGGTACACAATATGTGCTGGTGATGTTAGTTATTATCATCAGGGTACACAATATGTGCTGGTGATGTTAGTTATCATCATCAGCATACACAATATGTGCTGGTGATGTTAGTTATTATCATCAGCATACACAATATGTGCTGGTGATGTTAGTTATTATCATCAGCATACACAATATGTGCTGGTGATGTTAGTTATTATCATCAGGGTACACAATATGTGCTGGTGATGTTAGTTATTATCATCAGCGTACACAATATGTGCTGGTGATGTTAGTTATTATCATCAGGGTACACAATATGTGCTGATGATGTTAGTTATTATCATCAGCATACACAATATGTGCTGGTGATGTTAGTTATTATCATCAGCATACACAATATGTGCTGGTGATGTTAGTTATTATCATCAGGGTACACAATATGTGCTGGTGATGTTAATTATTATCATCAGCATACACAATATGTGCTGGTGATGTTAGTTATTATCATCAGGGTGCACAATATGTGCTGGTGATGTTAGTTATTATCATCAGGGTACACAATATGTGCTGGTGATGTTAGTTATTATCATCAGCATACACAATATGTGCTGGTGATGTTAGTTATTATCATCAGCATACACAATATGTGCTGGTGATGTTAGTTATTATCATCAGCGTACACAATATGTGCTGGTGATGTTAGTTATTATCATCAGCATACACAATATGTGCTGGTGATGTTAGTTATTATCATCAGCATACACAATATGTGCTGGTGATGTTAGTTATTGTCATCAGGGTACACAATATGTGCTGGTGATGTTAATTATTATCATCAGCATACACAATATGTGCTGGTGATGTTAGTTATTGTCATCAGGGTACACAATATGTCCGGTGATGTTAGTTATTATCATCAGCGTACACAATATGTGCTGGTGATGTTAATTATTATCATCAGCATACACAATATGTGCTGGTGATGTTAGTTATTGTCATCAGGGTACACAATATGTGCTGGTGATGTTAGTTATTATCATCAGCGTACACAATATGTGCTGGTGATGTTAGTTATTATCATCAGGGTACACAATATGTGCTAGTGATGTTAGTTATTATCATCAGCATACACAATATGTGCTGGTGATGTTAGTTATTATCATCAGCATACACAATATGTGCTGGTGATGTTAGTTATTATCATCAGCATACACAATATGTGCTGGTGATGTTAGTTATTGTCATCAGGGTACACAATATGTGCTGGTGATGTTAATTATTATCATCAGCATACACAATATGTGCTGGTGATGTTAGTTATTGTCATCAGGGTACACAATATGTCCGGTGATGTTAGTTATTATCATCAGCGTACACAATATGTGCTGGTGATGTTAATTATTATCATCAGCATACACAATATGTGCTGGTGATGTTAGTTATTGTCATCAGGGTACACAATATGTGCTGGTGATGTTAGTTATTATCATCAGCGTACACAATATGTGCTGGTGATGTTAGTTATTATCATCAGGGTACACAATATGTGCTAGTGATGTTAGTTATTATCATCAGCATACACAATATGTGCTGGTGATGTTAGTTATTATCATCAGCATACACAATATGTGCTGGTGATGTTAGTTATTATCATCAGCATACACAATATGTGCTGGTGATGTTAGTTATTATCATCAGCGTACACAATATGTGCTGGTGATGTTAGTTATTATCATCAGGGTACACAATATGTGCTGGTGATGTTAGTTATTATCATCAGCATACACAATATGTGCTGGTGATGTTAGTTATTATCATCAGCGTACACAATATGTGCTGGTGATGTTAGTTATTATCATCAGCATACACAATATGTGCTGGTGATGTTAGTTATTATCATCAGCATACACAATATGTGCTGGTGATGTTAGTTATTATCATCAGCATACACAATATGTGCTGGTGATGTTAGTTATTATCATCAGCATACACAATATGTGCTGGTGATGTTAATTATTATCATCAGCATACACAATATGTGCTGGTGATGTTAGTTATTATCATCAGGGTAAGTGATTAATTAATGTGTTGGTGATGTTAGTTAACATCAGGGTACATGATAATGGGATATAAGATATTATTATTAGGGTACGTGATTAATTAATGTGTTGGTGATGTTAGTTATTTACATGACAATGGTTATTATTTATTATCATCTGGGTACATGATAATGGTTATTATTTATTATCATCAGGGTACATGATAATGGTTATTACATTAGGGTAAGTATTGTTGGTGATGTTAGTTGTGCAGAAGGTATTTCCAAGTCATCTCTCTATTATAGTACCTCATCAATTAATGTTGTTTAGTTGGGGACGTTGGAGAAAGAACGTGGTTATTGGTACTACTTAGTATCAATAATACTGAATTTAGAAGTTCAAAGACTCATGATAATATGAAATTGGCATTATTATTATTTGCTCATTAGTTAAGAATAAGATGAACCAACAGCAGCAGTAGGCAGGCCGACTAGAATAAAGTAACCTAGAACTAGTGAGTTAGAGGATGAACCAACAGCAGCAGTAGGCAGGCCGACTAGAATAAAGTAACCTAGAACTAGTGAGTTAGAGGATGAACCAACAGCAGCAGTAGGCAGGCCGACTAGAATAAAGTAACCTAGAACTAGTGAGTTAGAGGATGAACCAACAGCAGCAGTAGGCAGGCCGACTAGAATAAAGTAACCTAGAACTAGTGAGTTAGAGGATGAACCAACAGCAGCAGTAGGCAGGCCGACTAGAATAAAGTAACCTAGAACTAGTGAGTTAGAGGATGAACCAACAGCAGCAGTAGGCAGGCCGACTAGAATAAAGTAACCTAGAACTAGTGAGTTAGAGGTGCTCCTCCCCCTTTCAATTGTAGGTGTAGCTCTCTCATGCTTTCATGGATATGAGCCAATGAGGTAATATGATCGGCGTGGTTTGAAACATGGCAACCGCTAATGTATGCAAGTGCTATCTAACGATTTATTCGTTGCTATGGACTATAATAGGTAGAATGTGTCAAGTGCCTTAAATAATACATTTGTCTTCCTCACGTAAACGTACCCATGATATGGCGAGCTATCGTAGTGATGGTGGTGCTTCATCAATTGATCACTGGTTTTTTGTGAGCTTTCCTGCTCATAATACAATAGTGTGTGTAGATCACAAGCCTCCCACATGCATGAGATTTAAGCCTGTCCATGCTACATGCAAGAGTCAATGTAAGTTGTTCGGAAAAAAGTTTCCGCGTGTCCAGACTACAAAAGAAAGAACTGGACTCAACTTGAACTTGGAGTCAAGGACTCCATTCGGAGTCTACAGAACAGGTGACTTCGAGCCGTTGAAAACAACTGACCTTGGAACTGAGCAGACATGTCATATGTGCAAAAAAAACTTGACCTTCAAAGCATCTATAGAGCTGTATGGGCATGCTGCAGGATTTGCTGACAAGCTGTTGCCCTTGGAATTGAAGGGGCATGGCACTAGTGCAAAACAAAAGGCAGAAGCCTTCAAAGCCAAGGTAAAGCTGTAAGGTGCTCTCCTCGCCTTCCTAAACAGCATGGGCCTTCATAAATTGTGAGTAGGTTACATGATAAAAAATATATCGTAACTGCTCGAGTATTTTCTATCCATATATATTTATCACAATTTAGAATCTAATAATTGCGTGAATGTTATGTTAGTAGGAGGAGCTTTAACATTCTGGCACAGCCCTGTTCTGTAGTGTGGACACGAGCAGAATGACTCTGAGTCGCATTGGAACAAAGATGACCCAAGAAATACTCTGAAATATTTTCATTTTTGTGTCGCGTGAATGTCTTGAATCCACTCATTGCCATAAGCACCTACAGGTGCAAAATGGATGGCGATCACAAAAATATACGACCCTTTATTTTGCCCCCCAAAAATGAGGAAAGGGTTGTTCTATCAATCTACGAAGATTCAGCTCGTAGAAACTTAAGTAACTATGAGGTCTGTCAAAGTTGAAGTTGCGGATCTGAAAAGATGGCATTACTGTTCTACTGAGACGGCTTTAAGCCGCTGTTTAATGACGACTTCACCCTCTCAAACAGAAAGAGGATTCTAGGATGCAGGTATACCTTGGAGATGATGCTGTGCACCCTGAGGACATGGCAGATCTCGGGAGAGCTGTTGTTTCTGATTAGTGATTCAGGAGATCAGTTTCAAGGTAAGTATAGATGTAGTCAGTTGATATACATGTAGAACAAGGGATCAATTTGAGATAAATAATAATAGATAACTGAGATAACTATGATTTTGTACAGCTAGCTAAATAATATTGTCATAGATTCTGCAATAAAATACAATGATATCCCTCTATGACAGGTTCTGCCTCAAACTTGGAATCTGTTTCCCCAACTGGTCCAGTTTACTCTCCACAGCTTCTTTTCTTCCCTTGTACTCTCCTCTGCTACCATCCCCTTCTCTAATATGGTGGTCAAATATTGAAGTAATAAGTAAAAGAACGACATTTCGTAGTTGTAGGCAACTATAATTCAGCACAATGCACAATGTTGGAAAATGTAGGGAAAATCTGGTGATATATGATTGCTAGGTACATTTCTCAACTACTGAATATTATGGTGTAACCTCCTTTATAAATTAGGTGGTGATAGAGTTTAGTTGTCTGCCACCTGTGACTCTGTGGTATACAAGAGCTGGTCTTAACACAGAAGTAACTAACATTACTCCATCTGTTCCCCTCTACTTGAAGTAGGATAATGCATGAAATGTACATTGTCCCCTGGACTCTTTCAATGCATGTGATGTACATTGTCCCCTGGATGTTTTTCTAATGCATAAGATGTACATTGTCCCCTGGACATTTCTAATGCATAAGATGTACATTGTCCCCTGGACATTTCTAATGCATAAGATGTACATTGTCCCCTGGACATTTCTAATGCATAAGATGTACAATGTCCCCTGGATATTTCCAATGCATGAAATGTACATTGTCCCCTGGATATTTCCAATGCATTAAATGTACCTTGTCCCCTGGACATTTCGAATGCATGAATGAATATTGTCCCCTGGACACTTCCAATGCATGAAGTGTTAATTGTTCATGGACACTTCCAATGCTCATTCTCCCCTGGACACTTCCAATGCATAAAGTGTTCATTGTCCCTGGACACTTCCAATGCTCATTCTCCCCTGGACACTTCCAATGCATAAAGTGTTCATTCTCCCCTGGACACTTCCAATGCATGAAGTGTTCATTGTCCCTGGACACTTCCAATGCTCATTCTCCCCTGGACACTTCCAATGCCTAAAGTGTTCATTCTCCCCTGGACACTTCCAATGCATGAAGTGTACATTGTCCCTGGACACTTCCAATGCATAAAGTGTTCATTGTCCCCTGGACATTTCCGACGCATGAAATGACCGTTGTCCCCTGGACATGCGCAAACAAGAATTACTTGATTGATTGTTAGGTAGCGTAGTTGCTAGCCTCTAGCCCACCAAGGAGTCGGATGAGGAGCTAGCCGTCCACACAGCAGTTGGCAGAACCATGGAGGCGAGATTTCCTGAACATTGATCTTGCTTATGCACCGAGGAAGACTCCACCCTCTGGGCATGGCACACAGAGATGACCATGCCCCCTTCAATGACCAGACATATGTTGCATCCACAGTGAATGCATCTTAGAGGCCTTTAGAATCAAAATGCGAAAATCCTTGAAAATCCCAACCTTACAGTATAATACGTCCAGACAAACAGAAGATAACATGGCTACTTTTCACTTACTGCCTTATGTTGCTGGGAAAAGCAGCAACTTGGCGGAATGTTCTGGTTAGTATATTTGATGATTTGGACACTGATTGGTGTTTGACGGGTATTAAAGCTTGGCTGTGTGATGATCGTCATGCATACGGTTGGTGGGTGTGTTTTGTATTGACGGTTGTTTTATGTGGGGGTTACTGTCTTTGACCGTCGATGTGCCAAGTTTAATCCTCCGTCAACATTTCCACTAATTAGATGTCGTTCGTGGCTAATGATGCGTCAAATGTTTTTGATTGAAATTGGATTTCAAAAGAATTTTGCACCATCGTCGTTAGCAGATTTCCACCGTCCATAACGGAGCTTATAACAACACTAAGCTAGATGTTATTCATGGCCACTTCATGACCACGGAAAGTATTCAATCTCATGCCTCACAAGTTGTGAGGGCAAGGTGTCTGACTTGGGGTGCATGTGTTGTTGGTATGGCTATACCTGTATATAGCATGTGTTGTTGGTATGGCTATACCTGTGTATAACATGTGTTGTTGGTATGGCTATGAAATGATCCCTATTTTAAAATGGCGGAGACCAAAAATTTTCATCTCAGTTTGGCAGCTTCTCAGTATCATAAATGGTGGCTTCAGCAGATTTTAACCCAAATCACTTCAAGCGTGCCTTGAATTCTTCGCGAAGGTAATGAACCGGCATCCCCCAAAACCATTAAAAACTCTGTGTATCTATCTATGTACTTCCCCCCCCCCCCCCCACACACACACACACATACTTACGTCCAATGTGTCCAGTCATTGTTGTCCAATGCATTGCGGCAACTAATCAGTTTCTTGATTCGGCACTAATCTGTTTCTAAAATATCCAAAATTTGGTAATGGTTGCTATGTCATAAACACGCTTGTGTACATGCTATATATCAAGTGAGGAGTCAGCAAGCAGCTGCAGTTTTCATAGCAAGAAGTGATCAGTTGCTGAAGTTTTCTCATGTGACAATAGTTAACACTGCATAGTACATACCTTCAGTAAAACCAGTTCTACAACTGCTTATGATGCATGTGTCTGTGTATGTAGGCTCTTGTGTATATTCACAAACTTCCCTTATTCGGGCTTGCGACCAGGCACTGCCCATAACTCAGAAATGGCCGTATCTGGGAACACCCCACACTGAAAACAATGAGAACATCAAAAAAGAAATTGGGAGATTCCTGTCTCATACGAGTTGAAGTATCGCATGTTTTCACAAAATAAGATTTCCACCATAGCAGTGAGATTTATAGGGCATTGAAAGCTTCACCAGATGTGACCGAACAATGGTCTTCCAAGACCTCCTCATCTTCTCTTTCATCATCACTGTTGTGGGAAGCCTTCCGTATAGATCTAGACTCAGACATCTTCAGATAAATAAGAAACCAGCTAGAATCTGAGCAAGTGTCGCTCTCTGTTGACGAAACTGGACTGTACAACAGTCAAAACTAGTCAATGTTTCTGTGAGCTCGACGACCACACGTGATGCACATGATGTAATTGCAATGCGAGAGGGTGCCCAGTAGATGGATGTGCCTGGATGTGTGGCATCCAGATGAGGTGAGTTTGAGTGCACTTCAGTAATCAACATGGAAAGTAATATTGGTTAGTTCTGGTTTTACACCGAGTAACTTCATGTAGGTCACAAACATTTGTCAAAAAATAAATGAAATAAGAGTTAACCATCATAGACCACAAATATTTATAGGACCCTTTACCTATTAATTCTTTATGGCCGATAGCAGAATTAAATTAAAATGGAAGACACAACAAAAAAGCTTCTTTAGAGATTGCACGTTGTTAAGCTATTGACTAGCAAGGCTGTATCTAATCCTACTCTACTAGAATAACACAGCAGTTGCTGAAATGAGAGGTTTATTTTGGCAAGCATCGTCATTGAAATGGGCGAGGTTTGCAGTAGTAAGCATCTTTGTCTTGGACAAAAAGCTAAGGGATAAAATAAAAAATGAGTATGTTACAGCACATGGCTAGCTCTAGCTGAAGGAAACAAATGATTTCATATATGAAGTGGAAGTTGTCTGAGAGAGAATCATTGTCTGTCCTACTGGAGCTCGACTACTACGTAGTTAAGAGCTAAAGTGACTGCTGTGGTGCTTGAAGACGACTTAGCTAAGAGCTAAAATGACTGAGCACTGTGGTTATTGGCCTAAACGCTAACGAGGTAGAGAGGCAAAAAAGCATTACAAGAGTTTTGATTATCTTTAGGCCAGTTAGCATATCAACAGTGCTTACCTGATAGATGCAAGCCATGAAGAAGGCACCACTGACTCTTGCTGTTAATACGTAACAAGCAAAGACAGGCATGCACGTGCATCTTGCTATTTTTATTTTCGGCCCTAAAGAATAAAGACCAATACTAGACTGTTTCTAAAAATATTTTGTTCGTTATATTCAAAGATGAAAGGTCATGTAAATGTTTGTGGTCTACGTTGGTAAATTCTTGTTTCTTTGACTAGTCATGATATATATATATATTGTCTTCTGCATCGATCTCTTCCTCTCCCCATGCTACGCATAACTTACATATAAAAGGTGCATTCATAAATACTTGAATACCACAAGACGTCCAAAACTACTCGTGTTTCTCAATTGTGGAATAAAAGGGTAGGTAAGGATCATCCAGTGCGAGTGTCGATGATGCAATCCAGCTAACGCATAGAGGGAGTGATGCTGTTTGGTTTGTGGACTGCTTGCCCCTGAGGAACTATTACCAAGTCCTTGGCTCTAGCTGACCCTACATGGGTCCAGTCAACAAAACAAGTTATGGTATGTGCTGATTTTTGTGTAGTGGACAAACGTGGTGATATACATGGGAACAGTCAACAATAGCAACAAGACAAGGCGTGTGCTGATATGTGTGCTGAACAGTAAACAAGTTTAAGAAGAAATGTTTGAACACCTTGGAGACTGATTTGGTGTGGTCCTCTCAACTATAGTATCAAAACAACAACTTGAAACAAGAACAAAAATTGATGTAGATCAACTAGTTGATGACCATTACCATTTGAAATCATGTACAACATTAAATGGTGAAGGGTCATCTAGTTTACATGGGTATGTATATACAGTCATAGTTACCAATGAAGTTGTTTATTAACCATTAACCATCTAGAAATGAAGCAGTTGGGAAATTAACCCTTTCACTGGTGGATAAAAAATATATACTAGGTGAAGATATGCTCCCTAGCAACCATACCATACGTGATATCATTTAGGTTGATCAACATTGTGGCTACTGCATATTAAAAAACCCACAATGTGGAGAATCTCGTTACTTCCTTTTAAAAAAATTTTTTATGGTAATATTAATTAAGCCAATATTAATTAAGCCAATAATAATGATAAAATTAATAATAATAATAACCCTTTTTTAAACTGACAAACAACATTACAAGTTAGTTATGTCTAAATAATAACTAATTAACAAACAAATTCATAACTAAATAAATACAAGTAACTAAAAACTAAAACTAACAACAAGTTCAACTCCCGATCAATCCCCAAACAGACAAGGCTGGACTGCTACTGAGAGATGCTGAAGGAGGTGAGCACGGGCATTCACCTACCCAGTTCTTTGCCTTATCCCGAGGCTGAGCTTCCCAGTGAAAATAGCAAGTTATCTCGATGTCTAATGCACAAAATATCATAGTGTAGGTTACGACCAATGTCTTCCGGACTAATGGAAAACACATAGATCCATAATGGACCCACACTAGCAACATACAAGATATACTATGTACACTTCTATACTAGGGAACATACTGAATGTTTAGGAGATTATAAAGATCAAGTCAGTCATGAATGTAAGATAGTGTTCTGTAGTTTTGCTATAGAATAGTAATGTCACATAGGAAGTACCACACATAAAGCAAAAACAAGAGGACAGAAAGTGTCAAGGAAATAAGATGGCGAAGGTTATCATAATATGGTACTTGAAAAAGCAGTCCCTCTCTTGAGACACACAGGGGGGGGGGGGGATGCCTGATTTTTCCCGACCCAACACGCCTCCAGTATTCGTGTGTCACTCATGACCAGAACATGATGTTCAGCTGGTCTAGATGCTTGTGATCAACTGAGTGAAGACATCCAGTTGTGCATGAGGAGACACACCCTACCAATTCTCTAGCTAATTCCAAGCAGAAATCCAGGTAATCTCTCTTCCTAGTCCTCTGGCAAGATGCTCTGGTCTGCGGACATGAGAACCTAGAACACAGTTGTTCAGAATGCATGCCCCCCATAATGTTCGCAAAAGCCCTCCTCCATTGCTTCATACTCCTCCCTATAATATAATAGCCAAGTCATCTGGGTCACCAATATGCACACCCCTCACATAGTTCTGGTAGACCACAAGTAGAGAGGGCAAGAAACATCCACCTGAGCTCCCTCCGGCGAGGTGAGTAGTAGAAGGCTCAGCAGTGTGTAGTAGTGAGAGAAAACATGATCTTCTTATCCACCAAGCACTATATTAGCCCTGAAGTCATAATGTCTTATCAATACCTAGTAATCATGAGTCCTGTAGTCATAATGTCTTATCAATACCTAGTAATCATGAGACCTGTAGTCATAATGTCTTATCAATACCTAGTAATCATGAGTCCTGAAGTCATAATGTCTTATCAATACTAGTAATCATTAGACCTGAAGTCATAATGTCTTATCAATACCTAGTAATCATGAGTCCTGAAGTCATAATGTCTTATCAATACCTAGTAATCATGAGTCCTGAAGTCATAATGTCTTATCAATACTAGTAATCATGAGTCCTGAAGTCATAATGTCTTATCAATACCTAGTAATCATGAGTCCTGAAGTCATAATGTCTTATCAATACTAGTAATCATGAGTCCTGAAGTCATAATGTCTTATCAATACCTAGTAATCATGAGCCCTGTAGTCATAATGTCTTATCAATACCTAGTAATCATGAGCCCTGTAGTCATAATGTCTTATCAATACTAGTAATCATGAGTCCTGAAGTCATAATGACTAGTAATCATTAGACCTGAAGTCATAATGTCTTATCAATACCTAGTAATCATGAGCCCTGTAGTCATAATGTCTTATCAATACCTAGTAATCATGAGCCCTGTAGTCATAATGTCTTATAATCATTATACCTGAAGTCATAATGTCTTATCAATACCTTGTAATCATTAGACCTGTTGTCATGTCTTATCAATACCTAGTAATCATTATACCTGTAGTCATAATGTCTTATCAATACTAGTAATCATTAGACCTGAAGTCATAATGTCTTATCAATACCTAGTAATCATTATACCTGTAGTCATAATGTCTTATCCAATACTAGTAGTCATTAGCCCTGTAGTCATAATGTCTTATCAATACCTAGTAATCATGAGCCCTGTAGTCATAATGTATTATCAATACCTTGTAATCATTAGACCTGAAGTCATAATGTCTTATCAATACCTAGTAATCATTAGACTGAAGTCATAATGTATTATCAATACCTTGTAATCATTAGACTGAAGTCATAATGTATTATCAATACCTTGTAATCATTAGACTGAAGTCATAATGTATTATCAATACCTTGTAATCATTAGACCTGTAGTCATAATGTCTTATCAATACCTAGTAATCATGAGCCCTGTAGTCATAATGTATTATCAATACCTTGTAATCATTAGACCTGAAGTCATAATGTCTTATCAATACCTAGTAATCATTAGACCTAAAGTCATAATGTATTATCAATACCTAGTAGTCATTAGCCCTGTAGTCATAATGTCTTATCAATACCTTGTAATCATTAGACCTAAAGTCATAATGTCTTATCAATACCTAGTAGTCATTAGACCTGTAGTCATAATGTCTTATCAATACCTTGCAATCATTAGACCTGAAGTCATAATGTCTTATCAATACCTAGTAGTCATTAGACCTGTAGTCATAATGTCTTATCAATACCTAGTAGTCATTAGACCTGTAGTCATAATGTCTTATCAATACCTTGTAATCGTTAGACCTGAAGTCATAATGTCTTATCAATACCTAGTAATCATGAGCCCTGAAGTCATAATGTCTTATCAATACCTAGTAATCATGAGCCCTGAAGTCATAATGTCTTATCCAATACTAGTAGTCATTAGACCTGAAGTCATAATGTCTTATCAATACCTTGTAATCATTAGACCTGAAGTCATAATGTCTTATCAATACCTAGTAGTCATTAGACCTGTAGTCATAATGTCTTATCAATACCTTGTAATCGTTAGACCTGAAGTGATAATGTATTATCAATACCTAGTAATCATTAGACCTGAAGTCATAATGTCTTATCAATACCTAGTAATCATGAGCCCTGATATCATGTCTTATCAATACTTGTAATCATTAGCCCTGAAGTCATAATGTCTTATCAATACCTTGTAATCATTAGACTGAAGTCATAATGTCTTATCAATACCTTGTAATCATTAGACCTGAAGTCATAATGTCTATCTATCCAAACAATTCCTAGTAATCATTAGACCTGAAGCCGGAATGGGACCTGAAGCCATAATGTTTACAGTTTGTTGTCTGCATAATCAATTGGGAAGGCTAGCCAATTACTCCACACTGAACCGCAGGCATTGATCCGTCAGTTATACAGAGTAAGGTTGAGGATCGGGCTGGTGAAATAGTTATCAGTGTAGAGCTCATGTCCATACCCTTCAAACCTTTCACGAGCTCCAGAACTACTTTTGTACACAGCCCAACATCTGCACCCACCTTGTCTCACTTACCAGTACACCTGAAGCTTGTGGATGTGCACCCCACCTTGTCTCACTTACCAGTACACCTGAAGCTTGTGGATGTGCACCCACCTTGTCTCACTTACCAGTACACCTGAAGCTTGTGGATGTGCACCCACCTTGTCTCACGTACCAGTACACCTGAAGCTTGTAGATGTGCACCCACCTTGTCTCACTTACCAGTACACCTGAAGCTTGTGGATGTGCACCCACCTTGTCTCACTTACCAGTACACCTGAAGCTTGTGGATGTGCACCCACCTTGTCTCACTTACCAGTACACCTGAAGCTTGTGGATGTGCACCCACCTTGTCTCACTTACCAGTACACCTGAAGCTTGTGGATGTGCACCCACCTTGTCTCACTTACCAGTACACCTGAAGCTTGTGGATGTGCACCCACCTTGTCTCACTTACCAGTACACCTGAAGCTTGTGGATGTGCACCCACCTTGTCTCACTTACCAGTACACCTGAAGCTTGTGGATGTGCACCCACCTTGTCTCACTTACCAGTACACCTGAAGCTTGTGGATGTGCACCCACCTTGTCTCACTTACCAGTACACCTGAAGCTTGTAGATGTGCACCCACCATGTCTCACTTACCAGTACACCTGAAGCTTGTGGATGTGCACCCACCTTGTCTCACTTACCAGTACACCTGAAGCTTGTGGATGTGCACCCACCTTGTCTCACTTACCAGTACACCTGAAGCTTGTGGATGTGCACCCCACCTTGTCTCACTTACCAGTACACCTGAAGCTTGTGGATGTGCACCCACCTTGTCTCACTTACCAGTACACCTGAAGCTTGTGGATGTGCACCCACCTTGTCTCACTTACCAGTACACCTGAAGCTTGTGGATGTGCACCCACCTTGTCTCACTTACCAGTACACCTGAAGCTTGTGGATGTGCACCCACCTTGTCTCACTTACCAGTACACCTGAAGCTTGTGGATGTGCACCCACCTTGTCTCACTTACCAGTACACCTGAAGCTTGTGGATGTGCACCCCACCTTGTCTCACTTACCAGTACACCTGAAGCTTGTGGATGTGCACCCACCTTGTCTCACTTACCAGTACACCTGAAGCTTGTGGATGTGCACCCACCTTGTCTCACTTACCAGTACACCTGAAGCTTGTGGATGTGCACCCACCTTGTCTCACTTACCAGTACACCTGAAGCTTGTGGATGTGCACCCCACCTTGTCTCACTTACCAGTACACCTGAAGCTTGTAGATGTGCACCCACCTTGTCTCACTTACCAGTACACCTGAAGCTTGTGGATGTGCACCCACCTTGTCTCACGTACCAGTACACCTGAAGCTTGTGGATGTGCCCATTAGTGGCATCAGCTAGCACAAAGACCTTGATGCCGCCACTTAGTGGGCTTGCCTTTCATGTAGTTTGAAGCCACAATGCCCTTTCAACTTGATCATGGCATCATCGGTTGAAATCTGCTGATGAAGCTTGAATTCCTTAGCAAACTGCAAGTCCAAAAGTGTTGAACCTATGGCGGTCGTGTCCTGGCTGAGTTGGTGATGTGGTTGGTAGTTAGCCAGTACGGTGGGGGAAAAAAGCAAATCTCACCAATTGTGTAATCCCTGAAATTGCAGGAGTTGAAAAGCGGTGATCTATTGTTGACCAATTGAACTCCAACTTAAAAATTCATAAGTAAATAAGGAAACAAAGAAATGCCTTCACATCTGGGACTGACCCAGGGATAAGCTGCAGGGTGTGACCACGACTCTGTGTAGCAGCTCTCTTGTGTAGCGGTTAGTCTCTGCTACAAGCAGGGGCCACACTTCCTCAAGAGAAAACCTACAAAATATACTATAGTTGAAGAAGAAGAGGTCATGTCAGAAGAAGTAGGTCCAGGCACTATGGAATGGGTAGCTGATGACTTCTCCTTTCTCTGACACTTCACCTCAGCCGAGATGTCAGTTACCGAGCAACCTCATGGAGTGCTTGAGCAGATCCCCACACTGCTCCCTGTCTCTACCCCCACACTGCTCCCTGTCTCTACCCCCACACTACTCCCTGTCTCTACCCCCACACTGCTCCCTGTCTCTACCCCCACACTGCTCCCTATCTCTACCCCCACACTACTCCCTGTCTCTACCCCCACACTGCTCCCTGTCTCTACCCCCACACTACTCCCTGTCTCTACCCCCACACTGCTCCCTGTCTCTACCCCCACACTGCTCCCTGTCTCTACCCCCACACTGCTCCCTGTCTCTCTACCCCCACACTGCTCCCTGTCTCTACCCCCACACTGCTCCCTGTCTCTACCCCCACACTACTCCCTGTCTCTACCCCCACACTGCTCCCTATCTCTACCCCCACACTGCCTGTCTCTACCCCCACACTGCTCCCTGTCTCTACCCCCACACTGCTCCCTGTCTCTACCCCCACACTACTCCCTGTCTCTACCCCCACACTGCTCCCTGTCTCTACCCCCACACTGCTCCCTGTCTCTACCCCCACACTACTCCCTGTCTCTTCCCCCACACTGCTCCCTGTCTCTACCCCCACACTACTCCCTGTCTCTACCCCCACACTGCTCCCTGTCTCTACTCCCACACTGCTCCCTGTCTCTACCCCCACACTGCTCCCTGTCTCCCTGTCTCTACCCCCACACTGCTCCCTGTCTCTACCCCCACACTGCTCCCTGTCTCTACCCCCACACTGCTCCCTGTCTCTACCCCCACACTACTCCCTGTCTCTACCCCCACACTGCTCCCTGTCTCTACCCCCACACTGCTCCCTGTCTCTACCCCCACACTGCTCCCTGTCTCTACCCCCACACTGCTCCCTGTCTCTACCCCACACTGCTCCCTGTCTCTACCCCCCACACTGCTCCCTGTCTCTACCCCCACACTACTCCCTGTCTCTACCCCCACACTGCTCCCTGTCTCTACCCCCCACACTGCTCCCTGTCTCTACCCCCACACTGCTCCCTGTCTCTACCCCCACACTGCTCCCTGTCTCTACCCCCACACTGCTCCCTGTCTCTACCCCACACTGCTCCCTGTCTCTACCCCCACACTGCTCCCTGTCTCTACCCCCACACTGCTCCCTGTCTCTACCCCACACTGCTCCCTGTCTCTACCCCCACACTGCTCCCTGTCTCTACCCCCACACTGCTCCCTGTCTCTACCCCCACACTGCTCCCTGTCTCTACCCCCACACTGCTCCCTGTCTCTACCCCCACACTGCTCCCTGTCTCTACCCCCACACTGCTCCCTATCTCTATTCTCCACGATGCTTCATGTCCCATCCCAATTGAACAACTGAAATATACTTTTGATGAAAGTCATTTTTAAGATATAGAAAACACAAAATGTATTTCTGTTGGGGGGGAAGAGAAAAACCAGTACTATAACACAGCCTAACATAGCCAAGTGCATAGCCATCACATGAAGGTGGTCAAGTTGAGGCAGACTCAGAGATTTTCCACTGGATGGTGATTTTCTTCATGTTGTCACTGTGCCCAGTGACAGTTTGTGTGGTCACCCCATGAAGTGACCACCTCCTTCAGAAGTATTATTGTGAGGTCCATGTAGGGGCTCCTTTCCTGATTTAAAAGACAACAGAAGAGAACCACGAAGAAACCCAGCAAGGGACCTAGTCCCTCAAGTAGAACTGTCAAATTGACCAGTCAGTGGTTGTGGGTATAAAGAGCATTGAATGCCTTCTCTGAATCAGCTTTGAAAAGCATTGACTTTGCATTGTAATTATATATATATACTAAATCCTGAAAAAACCCAGTGAAGTGATGCAAGGTATATAATTTGTCTCACGTCAGCTTAAAAACACAATAGTGGCCTGATCTCTCGGCTGTAACCAGTAACTGGGTTTTCCATGAAGCAGGACCTAGACACCCTGTGCCCTCACCAAGTATATAGGGCCTAGGCACCTTGTGCCCCCTCACCAAGTATATAGGGCCTAGGCACCTTATGCCCCCTACCAAGTAGCGCCCAGGCACACCTTGTGCCCCTTCACTAAGTATATAGGGCCTAGGCACCTTGTGCCCCCTCACCAAGTATATAGGGCCTAGGCACCTTATGCCCCCTACCAAGTATATAGGGCCTAGGCACCTTATGCCCCCTACCAAGTAGCGCCCAGGCACCCCGTGCCCCCTCACCAAGTAGGGCCCAGGCGCACCTTGT
The DNA here is from genome assembly GCA_028752905.1 of Cladorhizidae sp. MBARI D1340-BT2. Classification (NCBI taxonomy): domain Eukaryota; kingdom Metazoa; phylum Porifera; class Demospongiae; order Poecilosclerida; family Cladorhizidae; species Cladorhizidae sp. MBARI D1340-BT2. The sequence continues at coordinate 10,417,647 of JAQNBH010000005.1, forward strand.
GCCCCTTCACTAAGTATATAGGGCCTAGGCACCTTGTGCCCCCTCACCAAGTAGGGCCATGGCACCCTGTGCCCCCTCACCAAGTAGGGCCTAAGCACCCTGTGCCCCCTCACCAAGTAGGGCCCAGTGCCCCCTCACCGAGTAGGGCCATGGCACCCTGTGCCCCCTCACCAAGTAGGGCCCAGGCACCCTATGCCCCCCTCACCCAGGTACCCTGTGCCCCCTCACCAAGTAGGGCTTCCTCCCTGTGCCCCCTCACCAAGTAGGGCCAGGCACCCTGTGCCCCCTCACCAAGTAGGGCCCAGGCACCCTGTGCCCCCTCACCAAGTAGGGCCCAGGCACCCTGTGCCCCCTCACCAAGTAGGGCCCAAGCACCCTGTGCCCCCTCACCAAGTAGGGCCCAGTGCCCCCTCACCGAGTAGGGCCATGGCACCCTGTGCCCCCTCACCTAGTAGGGCCATGGCACCCTATGCCCCCTCACCTAGTAGGGCCCAGGTACCCTGTGCCCCCTCACCAAGTAGGGCCTAAGCACCCTGTGCCCCCTCACCAAGTAGGGCCCAGTGCCCCCTCACCGAGTAGGGCCATGGCACCCTGTGCCCCCTCACCTAGTAGGGCCCAGGCACCCTGTGCCCCCTCACCAAGTAGGGCCCAGGCACCCTGTGCCCCCTCACCAAGTAGGGCCCAGGCACCCTGTGCCCCCTCACCAAGTAGGGCCCAGGCTCTCTGTGCCCCCTCACCAAGTAGGGCCAGGCACCCTGTGCCCCCTCACCAAGTAGCCAGGCACCCTGTCTATATGGCTACTCAATGTTTGCTCAACCTGTCACTGATGCTGACTTAATTTCATCTGTTCAGCAACTACTGAATTTTTCTAATAGAGAAGGGCCAGAGGCAGCCACACTAGCAAACTGCTTGTGTTATTTGAGCTCTAAAATAGCTTGTGTAGTTTTTTCCATAGTCACCAGTTCATTCCTCCATTCCCCCAAAAGAAAAACCAGAGTTCCCCCCCCCTTTTCCTTTTTCCCCTCTCCCTCTCCTAATACCTTCCTTGGGTGTTCCCTAAAGGCCTCACAAAGTTTGGTCAGGTTTATCCCACGGGTTCCTGAGTTACACAAACATTTTGTGCTTTATATATATATATATATATATACATGTACATACAATGACTTTCTCGATAATCAACTTAAATTTGCTCTTCGACTTTTCGGCCAGATGCTCTAGCCTTCATCAGGAATCCAAATCATCAAAAAACAAAACTAATTTAAGTTGGTTATATATTATATAATTGAGAAACTTGTTGTGTTGATGTCAACTGAGAGTTTGTTGAAGTATAAACATTTTTGTTTGATTTGGTGATGTTCTTGTGCACACCTTTTGCATTGTGTGTGGCGGGAGGTACTAAAGACCACATGACAGTCATCAGCCACAACATTCTCTTCCTGCATGCAGCACTCTCTATGACGGGGAGGAGCAGGAGGACTTCCTGCAGAGTCTTAGCAATCGGATCAAGAACCACGACAAGGACATTGAGAGGATGTGTAACAAGAACTACCAGGGCTTCATTGAGTCTGTCAGCGAGCTTCACAATGTCAAGTCAGATGCTGTCAAGTTGAAGGTCAGATATAGGTAGTGTTGAGTTACTTGTGACTGTGATGTTGTTGGACTGATCAGGACACAGAGTCTTGATCCTAATGCATCCTGTATTTCATAGAACGCTCCCCAAATAATAGGCAGTCTCGAATAGGGAACGTTCTTCAGATGTTAGCTATCCTTAATAGAGATTGCTTTCCAAAAAGTAATTTGAATAGATATTGCTCTCCAAGTTCAGTATTCACCCTTGAATAGAGAACACTCTCCAAGTAGTAATCAAATCACCCTTGAATAGAGAACACTCTCCAAGTAGTAATCAAATCACCCTTGAATAGAGAACTCTCCAAATAGTAATCACCCTTGAATAGAGAACACTCCAAATAGTAATCAAATCACCCTTGAATAGAGAACACTCCAAATAGTAATCACCCTTGAATAGAGAACACTCTCCAAATAGTAATCAAATCACCCTTGAATAGAGAACTCTCCAAATAGTAATCACCCTTGAATAGAGAACTCTCCAAATAGTAATCACCCTTGAATAGAGAACACTCTCCAAATAGTAATCATCCTTGAATAGAGAACACTCTCCAAATAGTAATCGCCTTTGTAATAGAAACCTTAATCCAAGTAGTAATCACCCTTGAATAGAGAACACTTATTCTCTGAATAGTAATCACTCAAATGTGCATAATCACTCAGGTTGTTCTTAATTAGAGTTGCCCTCGTTTACTAAATACACCGTCATGTGTCATGGAAAATGGTCATCACGGTTGCTTGACTTTTGTTAGAGCACAACTTCGCTCTACGTGATGCTCAACGTGTATGGTTGAGATAGTATATGGCAAGTTTAAGGAGCTGCAGTCTCCAAACTGAAAAGGTGAACGGGTCCTAAGATGGGAGGTGTTCGCTGTCTCGTGAAACGATCACATCATCCATTAAGGTGATCGCCAGCTGTTGGGAGGTATGAAAGACCAATGAGTAGTTATCTCCTGGAGAGATTGAGCAGAATGATTGTTTTTGTGCAGACGAAAATAGCATCTTGTTATGCCGGCACAAAGATGGGAACTATGCACACGGCATGGAAATGACTAAAATAACAACATCTCTACATGGTCTTAGGAAGCGCCCTTCTCTAGTGTACTTTGTCAATACTATTCAAGGGAAGTTTTTATTCAAGGACGTTTTACTGTTCCAGGAGTTACTCTTGTAGGTAATCATCTCCCAAGGGTGGTTACTTCTGAAGAGGAATTAAGGGTGGTGAATATTCAAAGGTGGTTACTTCTTAAGGGAAGTTATATTCAAGGGAGGCTACTATTCAAGGGTGGTTACTGACCAAAGGTGTTGACTATTCAAGCAATGTTCTATTGAAGGTCATACTAATCGAGGACAGTTACTGTACCATCTCTTCTGGCACGTGAATACTGGTCTTGCTTTTCAGTGTATGTGCTATTGCATTAAAACTGTGAAAAATTCATGAAAGCATCATGCTCAGTCATCAGCAACTTATTTCATGAATAGCAACTTATTTCAAAACTTCATCTGTCACCTATTTCATTTATCTATGAAGGCAGTTTGCCAATACTACATGAGATTTTTCCATAGAGCTAAAGTTTCGAGGTTTTCGCGAAAATTGTGCCCTCCATTTTATTTGGCACAATTAAAGTCCAGTAACGTCTAAAATTATTCTGCGAAACGCCCAAAAGACAGCATGCCTTGAAACTTGAGCTCCTCTAGAAACAAGCACCACATGTAGTATAGGGACTGGTTACAGCTAAAGTGTTTGTAACGTTGTTAGTTTTGAATTATTGTAAATCTGGTGTGGGAGCCAGTCACTCTCAGTTATTTATTAAGTGTGGAGCAATGATCGCTTGCTGTGCTCAATCTCTCCTCTATAATGAAGCAGGCTCCTCCCAGCAGCTGAAGAGCTGCTTTTGTGATTGTTTGAATGACTAATGAAGTTATTCCGTGATCTTTGAGACAGTGAATCTCTAGACCCGGCATGGATGCACCTTTTCAGTTTGAAGGTATTCCTCAGCTTGTTATTCATTTGTCTACGCCACACACACAAAAAAGAATACAATAGTGTAACTTCTCTCAGGAGATCACCCCAGTTCCAATATACGGTACGTATGCCCCAGTTTCAACATAAGGCACCTTGATTCCAGTTCTTGACTCCAGCCACACACCCCAAATGAGTCAGCTGGAATCGAGGTGCCTACTATTGAAACTGGGACATTGGTCCCTATATCCCTATGAGCTAACTCTAGTTATAGATAGTACAAACCGAAAAAACATTCCGGTTGCGTTGCATACAATGTTTAAAAACACACACATAAAAACTCATAGCTGTAAACGCTAACCAAACTGTCCACATAGCAGTGTTGAAAGGCATGTGCTTTGCAATAAAAAAAGAAGTGACAGTGCACTAGTGAGCCTCAGTCGGGTAGTCGAGCGTCTCAAGTCTTCTATTCATTCCAGAGCCTTCATACTGCCCACCTGAAGTATTGCATTCTAGTCTAGATAAACCTCCTGTTCCGCACTCCAGTCGAGCGTCAGTCCCATCAAGAAGCAGTGCAGTCCGTCTCCTACCTGAAGGAGTTTTGTTCCACAGTTGAGCATAGGTCTCCGGACCTCTTGCTTGCTTTAAATACTTATTTAGAGGTGTGGAGACCTACACTCGATAGTAGAACAAAAGTGCTTCAGGTAGAAGCCATGCTCGACTGCACTGCTGAGCTCTTGCTGGGACCAATGTTCGATTGGAGTACAGAGCAGGAGACTTGCACTAGACTGCACTACTTCAGATGGGAAGAATGAAGGGAACTAAGAAAAGACAATCCTAGCCCTGCCTTTGTGAAACGGGACAGATGAGCGTCAGAAGCTTTTTTGTTTTGTTTTAGAAACAAATTGCAACACCAGGTGTTGTAGTTACCCACTTTTGAGCGACCACCTTCAAATCCACAGTCAACCACTATTCAAGATGATCTGGCACTAAGGTGGATGGAGCAATGGGGTGGGGCCACTTCATATTGAAGCTCAAGGTACTGGAGGAGTTACCTGAGCTAACATATCATCCAAGTAGTTACCTGAGCTAACATATCATCCAAGTAGTTACCTGAGCTAACATATCATCCAAGTAGTTACCTGAGCTAACATATCATCCAAGTAGTTACCTGAGCTAACATATCATCCAAGTAGTTACCTGAGCTAACATATCATCCAAGTAGTTACCTGAGCTAACATATCATCCAAGTAGTTACCTGAGCTAACATATCATCCAAGTAGTTACCTGAGCTAACATATCATCCAAGTAGTTACCTGAGCTAACATATCATCCAAGTAGTTACCTGAGCTAACATATCTTCCCAAGTAGTTACCTGAGCTAACATATCTTCCCAAGTAGTTACCTGAGCTAACATATCTTCCAAGTAGTTACCTGAGCTAACATATCTTCCCAAGTAGTTACCTGAGCTAACATATCTTCCAAGTAGTTAACTGAGCTAACATATCATCCAAGTAGTTACCTGAGCTAACATATCATCCAAGTAGTTACCTGAGCTAACATATCATCCAAGTAGTTACCTGAGCTAACATATCATCCAAGTAGTTACCTGAGCTAACATATCTTCCCAAGTAGTTACCTGAGCTAACATATCTTCCCAAGTAGTTACCTGAGCTAACATATCTTCCAAGTAGTTACCTGAGCTAACATATCTTCCCAAGTAGTTACCTGAGCTAACATATCTTCCCAAGTAGTTACCTGAGCTAACATATCTTCCAAGTAGTTACCTGAGCTAACATATCTTCCAAGTAGTTAACTGAGCTAACATATCTTCCCAAGTAGTTACCTGAGCTAACATATCTTCCCAAGTAGTTACCTGAGCTAACATATCTTCCCAAGTAGTTACCTGAGCTAACATATCTTCCCAAGTAGTTACCTGAGCTAACATATCTTCCCAAGTAGTTACTGAGCTAACATATCTTCCCAAGTAGTTACCTGAGCTAACATATCTTCCAAGTAGTTACCTGAGCTAACATATCTTCCAAGTAGTTACCTGAGCTAACATATCTTCCAAGTAGTTACCTGAGCTAACATATCTTCCAAGTAGTTACCTGAGCTAACATACCTTCCAAGTAGTTACCTGAGCTAACATATCATCCAAGTAGTTACCTGAGCTAACATATCATCCAAGTAGTTAACTGAGCTAACATATCATCCAAGTACTTACCTGAGCTAACATATCTTCCAAGTAGTTACCTGAGCTAACATATCATCCAAGTAGTTACCTGAGCTAACATATCTTCCAAGTAGTTACCTGAGCTAACATATCTTCCAAGTAGTTACCTGAGCTAACATATCTTCCAAGTAGTTACCTGAGCTAACATATCTTCCAAGTAGTTACCTGAGCTAACATATCTTCCAAGTAGTTACCTGAGCTAACATATCATCCAAGTAGTTACCTGAGCTAACATATCTTCCAAGTAGTTACCTGAGCTAACATATCTTCCAAGTAGTTACCTGAGCTAACATATCTTCCCAAGTAGTTACCTGAGCTAACATATCTTCCAAGTAGTTACCTGAGCTAACATATCTTCCAAGTAAGTTACCTGAGCTAACATATCATCCAAGTGCTTATTTATTATTTTTTATTATATATGTTTGTAATTGCTGCTCTCTTTTATTTTGCTTTCTGCCTGGACACTGTGCAATCACATGATTATAAAATGTTGTTTCAATTCAATTGTTGTGTTCCTTGTTTTACAGCAACAAAAGTTTTACAGCAACAAAAAACGTTTTCCCTCTGAATTGAGGAAAATGAGGAAAATGTTCAGAATTAGTTTAAAAAATGGTAGTAGTCCCACTTTTGAGTGTCCACCTTCAAATCAACTGTCTGAAAGGAGGTGGTCTGGCACTAAGGTAAGTGGAGCAATGGGATGCCAACTTCAGATGGCACTGGAGAAGGCTGAGGCACTGGGGGAGTTACTGGAGCCAACCTGTTCTCTGGAAGTGGCACACAGCTTCCTCTGGTTCTTCTCCAATGAAGTATGCTAAAGAGATCCATTTTGGATGCATAACCAATTTTTTAAAATATCCATCTCCAAATAAGAATATGTCAACAGATTGGTGGAATGTGGGTTAGACAGCTGGATAATTTGGGTGGAGACCTTGGAAGGGTTAATTTGTGACCTAGGGGTCATCACCAAAATCCTACCTACTTTTTATTTGTTACCAATCAGCATGTTCAAATAACCTTACGAAAAGGGCATCTACTTTTTTCCTCTCCCACTAACTTCTTATATAAAAATCTAACTCGGACAAAACAAACTGTTTGCTGCAATAATACCAGTTAGAGAATGCTGATACACAAGCTATCCACTAGTTTAACTACAGACACTTTATAGATTTAGAACACTGCTTGCAAACAAAGGCTATCTAAGTTTTGCTAAGCCTTTCTTATGGAACAACTTAATAAAGAGAAAAAAGGCTTGCAAATGCTAGCTAGTACAGAAGCTATGACTTACAAACCTGTGAAAGTCCAGCTACTAGCTGAAAAGAGGTCTTGACTTATGTCACAATCATACAGAATCCACTTACTGTTTTTCACCATGAGCTTCATGATAGCTTTTCAACAACTTATTCTAGTAGAACAGGAGCTGTAGAACAAAGATGATCTATCCTCTCAAAAGCTCGAAGCAAAGAAGAGTTCCAGCGGCTAAAAAATAATTTGCCCTGCCTGTGGAACAAATCTTGTGCACTGTGGTGACCTTGGGAAGGCTTGTGCGCGGATGCGCTGACCTTTTAGTCGGCGCCGGCCGCTGCGGCCAAAAGTCGCGTAAACAACATTAACCGGTTATTTGTATTTGTTAGCATTGGTTGTTCTATTTTAGTAACGGTTGGAAACGGTAAGCATCTACATGCGTTCAAAATAAATGCAACCATCATATTTTCATGACCTCTACTGTAAAAGGTGAGCGACTCATGGTGTATGTGTAGTTTTGTATTAGTGTATGCATTATTATAAGCAGAGTATTCCTAAACTTATTATTCACTGTCTATGCCATTAAAAAAGAGTATAACTTGTGTCAGTTATACTAAAAGGTGAGCAGCTGAGGCACCATTGCCTTTGAAGGTAGACTTAGGGTGTATGTGTAGTTTTGTATTAGTACATGCATTACTATAAAGATACAAGCAGGTTGTTGTTTAGTGTTTTTTAAATTATTTTTTAAATTGGTCAAGAAGGACTCTTGCACTCAGGAGTCAGTTTGCTGACCAAGTTTTGTATATAGCTAAGGGACTGTGGTCGAAATACTTTTGTAAGCCTCTCTGCACAGTAAATGAAGTTGGTTTGTATTACAAACAGAAGAATTACTATTCCAACTCAAATGAAAGTCAAAATCCCAGTCTCGATGCAATATTGGAAATTGAATGTAGAAATGATGCACTATAGATGACCTTAAGACAGTGGAAGTGCACGTGTGTCTGTAAGGGCTATGGCAGTTGGGGAGAGTGGTGACCTGTGTACTGCAGTCTTATCACTAGTTACCAGAAACTGAAAAGGTAGCAACAATATCAACAACAAAGAAGTGATGACAGTCGTTATTATGTAATGGACCATAATGCCTTAGCATGCCTTAGCAGTGGAACTGAAAAGGTTTCATTTTGAAATGTTTTCTATACCGCTAATGGTCTTGCGTTTGTTTTGGGGGTGGGCGTGGGCTTTGTACTTTTCCTTCCAGGATTTGAGATTGCTTTAAAAGAATCCCTGCTACGAGTGTGTATTAAGCGTGGAAGAACAGGTTTGCAAGTGGTGCTGACAGGTCTAGAGAAGCCACTTAAAATGTATGGAACCACTAGATTGCCTGGTTATTGCAGGATCGCGAGTTCATCGTCGAGTACATCCAGTTATTGTTACAAGACAAGGGGATTTGCGAAAAACAAAGGAGCTCAACTTACCATGATGTGGAACATCTCAGCGTTTCTTTTCATCGCTTGTTACTTCCAAATGGCTAGCTTCAACCTTCAGTTCTTTTTTGTTGTTACTACAATCACATACCCCATTACTGGCTGGCTGGCCGACGTCTACTTCGGACGATACAATGTTATTCATTGTTGCCTGAAGATAACGTGGACTTCTGTGATGGTATATGGTGCATTTCTTTTAGTGGTCGAGTACACAGCCTTTTTAAATTATTCGGAAAGAGCAAAATATATACTTGGACACATTATAAGTGCAGTTGGGGTGATGGGTATATCTGGATTTCAAGCCAACTCCCTCCAGTTTGGGTTAGATCAGTTTATCGATGCTTCATCGTCCGATATTTCGTCATACATCAGTTGGTATATATGGAGTTACTATTTGAGTAAGTTTCTAGTCCTACTATCTCAGGTTTGCTTCTGCGGTGTTTTCAACCAGTCCTGGTTGTTCCTGATAATCCCCTTATTCTTTACCTTGTCTTTGCTCATGGATGTTTTTCTCAACAAATGGCTCATCAAGGAGCCAGTGACTCACAATCCCTTGAAGCTGATCTTTCAAGTGCTCAAGTACACTGTGAAGAACAAGTACCCTCGTCTGAGGAGTGCCTTCGCCTACTGGGACGATAAACGCTACTCCAGGATTGATCTGGCCAAGACCAAGTTTGGAGGACCCTTTACTACTGAACAGGTTGAAGACGTGAAGACTTTCTTTCGAATTCTGGTGATAATTGGAGTTTCCAGCTTGCTTATTGGATCTGTTTTTGTACTAAATAACACATTCCTCAAAATAATGTTTGACTATAGTAGTGATGGTCACCGTCAGATGTGTGATATTGGATCGCCGTGGGAGTACATGGTCAGTTGCTACGAGCGGAATATCTTAAAGCACTTGTCTTCCTTGACTATGGTCTTTTTCATCCCTTTTTTGGAGTTTGTGCTCTATCCACTTCTGTGGAAATGTACCCCCTTTGCCAGGGTCGGAATCATGCACAAGTTCATCCTGGGGATGCTTCTGCAATTGCTGTATGAGTGTTACATTGTTAGTGTAGTGATGGTGGCTACCAACATGTCTGGGAGTGAAACCTTTACTTGTTTATTGATAACCACGGAAAATAATCCCCCAAAACACCTGGTACCGAGTATTTACTTCAAGTGGTTAATCCCATCCCAACTGCTTAGCAGCGTTTCTATCTACCTGCTAATATCAAGTGCTGTGGAGTTTGTATGTGCTCAGTCTCCTTACTCCATGAAGGGACTGCTGGCGGGTGTCGTTTACGCCATAACCGGCTTGACCACTTTCTTGTCTTATACGTGGATGCACATCATTAAAAAAATAACTAAGAAACTGAGTGGCGAGCCCAGATGCGGCTCGTGGTACTTCCTCTCCACGCTTGTGTTCACCATGGTGTTAGTCTGCATCGGGTGTATGGTCAAGAAGTGGTACTCCCTCAGGAAGAGAGATGAGCATGTTGTGCACGATGAACGAATACTTGCTGTGAACCAATACAACTCAGGTGCAGAAGAAATGCCAGCCAATTCGTCTTAACTTGTCATGCTTATGCAACAGTCCAGAAGTGTGTTGATGGTGCATTTGGGAGTACTTAGTATCTGCACATATTTGCATTCACTTTCACCACAATAATAATATTGCATGCAACAGTTCCAATGTTGTTGATGGTACATTTGGAAATGCATTTGGTATTTGCACATATGTGACTGGATTTGCAAAAACCAGACTAAACACGGTATTTAATTAGTTTTGGGAAAATAACGGCAAAACATATCCTCCAGATATGAACCTGTGGCAGTGATGAGTCCAGGCACTAGTTCTTGAGGACAAAATAAATAAGCCTTTGCTGTGAGCTAAGTCGATGCACTTACCGTTCGTGAACAGAGCCTTGTTATGCTGGCTTCTAGCATGCAAATTAAGGTGCGCTTTCTTCAGCTGCCTTGCTTTTTTCCTGCTTTTCAAGTTAGCCTTGATTTACAGAGATGACTTGTGTGGAAGAATTAGCCAGTGCTCTAACAATATCTGAAGCAGAAGCACTGGATAAACATGTTTGCCCATTACTGGCTCAAGATGCAGTTATACACTTCCGAGACATTGAAGGATAGTACTAACTTCGTATGCCAACTTATTTGCTTGAAATATTGTGTGGTGGGAAATTCTGTGGTGGGAAATTATTTTGGTAACTTTGTGGTTAGCTTTAATAGCTCGTGACTTATGTGTCAACTTTTGTCACCTATATCACTCCATAACCTACATCACTCCATAACTTATATTTTCTCAAAAGAAGATGAGGATGGTGTGAATTTTTTTTCCACTCGGAAGGCTTACTGTCCGCCAGTTATGGAGATTTGTTGGAGCAGTGTTATGCTAGATCACTGTCACTGGCAAGCATTATTGTTTTATTTTCTGAATTCATGGCTATAATAGATAGTTTGTGTATGCTGCGCTCAACCGGTAAGAGCCTGCAGATTCAGCAGTTGTTATATAATAAACTTGGTAAGGCTAAGATTTTTATGCAGAAATTCTTCGTCTAACTATGCTCACCAATGCCCAAGACTTATCAAACATATTAGTGTACTTAGGGAGTCTTTATGTAGTTCTTCAGTGTCTCCAAAGTGTGTCTCTGCACCTTGAACCTGTAATAAAATACGAGGGGGAAATAGTTTCTCATGAATACCCAACAGTAACCTGTCACCTTCAAACATCTAGCGGATCCCCACATATAGAGCTACGCTCCAATCACTGAAAATGATCAGATGATCGCATGATTGTGAATAATGGGGGTGTGCAACACTTGGAATCACCAATGCTAGTTTCATCCCGTTTCATGATCGAAATACGCACTACACATGGCAAGTGCCCACTACACATGGCAAGTGCCCACTACACATAGCAAGTGCCCACTACACATAGCAATGCCCACCTTTCTAATTTTTTAGAGATGAAAGATTAAGCGCCCATTGGTGCTTAAGAATGTACCAGATGGAATTCTATGAGCAGATGTAACAAGCGATTGAAATGACTATTTAATACTCTGTAATTTTGGGGAGTTGCAATTTTTTATGTAGCATTCATCATCAATGTCTGTTTGCATTCACTTAACACTTAGAAGAATTAGAAGAATTGCTATAACTTTTTTAATATCCACTCTTATTCAAACATGGTAAGATCATCATTCTGCCCGCGTGCTGGCGATGTTTTTCCTTTCCTTCAGTGGTATTTAAGTGCAGTGTAGGCCTGCTATCAACCACAAGGAATGATGGGCGTCGTAGAAGCATATCTGTCAATATATAGGCACCAATATCCCAATAAAAGCACACTGCACAAACAAAGGAGATCTTTAACTCTTAACGCATAGTCCTATCTTATGGATGTGAAATAATGGCAGGAAGAGGGTGCAGGGGGGACCAATATTATGTGGAGTGTACTAACTGAAAAACACAAGTAAAACTTAAAGCAGAGGAAATATTTTGTAGCAATTGGACAGGGCATTCTACATTTATTCCATACACAAATAAACCATATGCAAATAGCTATAATGATAGTTGGAGAAATGTAGCTAGTCTTTGGACCCAGAAGGAAGTGTACACAGATGAGAGATCCTCTGTAGGTGACCTAAGGAAGTGCACACGGATGAGAGATCCTCTGTCAAATGAGCTGGTCTATACATTCATTGTAATGTTTGGTATCAGAAAGGTGTCAGGTGAGATTAACCTTGTTATTGGTCACAACAGTGCTATAGCAAACATTTGGCCACAACAGTGCTATAGCAAACATTTGATCACAACAGTGCTATAGCAAACACTTGGCCACAACAGTGCTATAGCAAACATTTGGCCACAACAGTGCTATAGCAAACATTTGGCCACAACAGTGCTATAGCAAACATTTGACCACAACAGTGCTATAGCAAACATTTGGCCACAACAGTGCTATAGCAAACATTTGGCCACAACAGTGCTATAGCAAACACTTGGCCACAACAGTGCTATAGCAAACATTTGGCCACAACAGTGCTATAGCAAACATTTGGCCACAACAGTGCTATAGCAAACATTTGGCCACAACAGTGCTACAGCCAAGATTTGGCCACAACAGTGCTATAGCAAACATTTGGCCACAACAGTGCTATAGCAAACATTTGGCCACAACAGTGCTATAGAAAACATTTGGCCACAACAGTGCTACAGCCAATATTTGGCCACAACAGTGCTATAGCAAACACTTGGCCACAACAGTGCTATAGCAAACGTCAGTGCTATAGCAAACATATGCCACAACAGTGCTATAGCAAACATTTGGCCACAACAGTGCTATAGTAAACATTTGGCCACAATAGTGCTATAGCAAACATTTGCCTAGTGCTCGCCGCATATAAAATACTGTCAGCTGATGCCGTGCACTCGAACTGCAAATAGTTAAAAAATACTATGAATATTCGTTAGCCACGCACCGCGCTCGACTTCTGGTGGACAAGTGAACGTGAACGAACTTTAGTATCATAGCAGCCACAAATGGTTGGGCATTGCTGTGTTGGTACACACACTGTTGGGGAGGATATCTTGAATCCGACTGATATGCGTGCATTCTACTGTTAGTTTCCTGTAGCTAGCTGTAGGTAATGCTTCCCAAGTTCTTGTGTTGTGTGTGTGTACACGACTTGCATGCACTGCCTGATTAGCACAGGCACATGTGTGTTCATTATTCATGCATCACTGATTGTAGTGCTTCTCTTCTTCTTGCGACTTCTCATGCGTGCTGTGGAGTTGGTTAGAACATCTTTAGGTCAATACTTGTGTTGCAAAATGTAATGCAGTCTGTATCCAGGTTGTCCCAGTATCAACAATATTGTTTTCTATTTCAGTTATTGAAGTGCATGAAACATGCTCCACGCTAGCAAGTTTATGCAGAAACTCCTATCATGTATATAGGTGTAGTTATTTTACATTGACATATGTCTGCCCAACTCTAAATACGAGTCACACATCCTGAATATGCATGCTAAATGTAGTGCATTCTCACCATTGTTTCAACAATAATACGTATGCATGTGTGTGTTTTATCTCCTAGTCCTTTAAAGTATGTCTGGCGTATGAGGACTGGTGGCTTGTGTACATTCGTCCAGGTTATATAAACACAAATTCAGTTTCAGTTCTGTACTTAAAGTGTAATAAAAGATGACTGAGATGAACGTCTAAAGGTTGCTAGTGGAAACCGATGATGTAGATTAGTGAAGAATTTATTTAGTGGCTTGCGTGTATAAAAAACCTCTTTTTTCCTTTCAAATTGTTTGTTTCAATAGAAGAGAAAGCTTGAGAAAAGAGTTCAAGGCTTCAAGAAAGTTACATACAGTCCTAATGGAAACTGATGAAGTATCATTGAGATAGAAGAGTTTATTCAGATCAATGAGGTCCTCCACAGATAAGAGGGGAATAGCGATCGTGCTTGTCTGGAGTTTCGTGGCATTTAGTATGTTCCATTATGTTATTCAAGAAATTGTCGGGAATAAAACTAAACCTGTTGGCGAGTTGTATATGTGTGTGGCTGCTATGTGCTTTCTCATCCTGGGATGGGTTGGTGATGTTTACTGTGGCAGGCACAGAGTTATTCGCTGTAGCATGTGTCTGCTGTTTGTTGCAGCTATTCTGAACAGTCTTGCATATGTCTTCCATTCTTCAGTGGCTCTTGAAATAGCTGCAATACTTTTGATGGCAGGATTTTTTGGATTTCAGTCGTGTATTCTCCAGTTCAGTTTGGATCAGCTCTACGATTCTTCATCGGATGAGATCATTTCATATATCATTTGGTATGTGTGGACATACTACGGTAGTGACCTCCTAGTTCAGTTCACTCAAGTCTGTGTCTGTGTGGCTGATTACAAGCCTTTGGCTACTTTGCTGTTACCCGTTTTGATGACTTTGGCGTTATGCTCTGATTTCTTCTTCAGCCATTTGCTTGTCAAGGAGCCAGTGACACACAATCCTTTTAAGCTGATCTTCCAAGTGCTCAAGTACGGTGTGAAGAACAAGTACCCTCGTCTGAGGAGTGCCTTCACCTACTGGGATGATAAACGCTACTCCAGGATTGACTTGGCCAAGACCAAGTTTGGAGGACCCTTCACTACTGAACAGGTCGAAGATGTGAAGACTTTCTTTAGAATTTCTACAGTTCTTTTTTTATTCTCATTAATCGTAGGTATTTCTCTGTATGCTGGCAATTTTTACTACGGTTTTCGTGACGTTGCTTGCAACTTGAGCAAGGCGAGATCTCAGCTTGACTACTTCAAGCACTGTTTTGAAGGTAGAGCTGTAGCCTACGTAGGAACATTACTTGTGGTAATCTTTGTTCCAGCGTACCAGTCACTACTTTATCCTCTGTTCTGTAAGTGTATTCCAAGCCTCGGTATATCGAAGAAAGTGTGGTTCTTCATCCTCTTCTCTTTCCTTCGTGTTTTCAGCTGTTTCTCCTTGGAACTGGTCAGATACCTTAAGGAAGTTAAAACCATTAGGTCTATCTCTTGCTTCCGCAGCACATCTGGGTTCAATACCTACACAGAGTTTTCTGCCGGTGTGAGCTATTATTGGTTAGCATTGCCTGGTCTGAGTGCAACTCTAGGTGAATTCATGATCTTAACGGCAAGTATGGAATTTATATGTGCCCAGTGCCCCTACTCGATGAGAGGACTATTGTTTGGTTTCACTTATTCCAGCTATGCCTCTGCATTTCTCATATCATCTACAGCAAATATATTTTTGAATAATTCACCGAACAAGGAATTTGCACTAAGTTGTGGAATCTGGTTCTTTCTGAGTTGTGGTATTGCCACTGTTATAGGGACCGTTTTATTAATTTTGATTGGTCGGTGGTACAAGCCGAGACAAAGGGATGACCACCCGCCAAGCCTGCAATATTTTGCTGAGAGGTATTATGAAAACTGTGGCGATAACTGAGCTAATTGCCACCTTTTATCTTGATTTAATTTGTAGTTATTGAGTTTTTTCTTTTTACTGAGTGGTATGTGAATTTTGAATTAATCATGTGAGTAATGTTAAATTGTATCGCTGTTGCATTTGGCATCAAATCATAGAGTCATGATGGTCAACTTTTCCCTTCCTTCTTCCTCCCTTATTATACGCCCCCCCCCCCCCCCCGATCACATTTTTTTCACACTTGTGTTTTTCAGGGGGCCAAAGTATTGTATGACACTGCTATTTAATGTAGGTGTGTTTTCCTCTTGGTACTGATGACATTGTGTTGAAGGTGTCCATCTATCAATCATCCAACAGTCTGTTTGTCTGGCTGGCTGTTCTGTCTCTCTGTCTGTCTTTCCGTCTGTGGTTGGTTCTCTTGGAGTACATGCAGACAATGGTTGGAAAATCATTATTATTTGCCTATAATGGAACTTCCAACTACATGTGAGAACCAGTTGTGAAGGGAGCCCAGACCAGTGAGAGCAATGTCTGAGAGAAAGACAGTGGTATCTAGATTTGTGAAGAAGAAGATCAAAAAAAGAAAGCCGGAACCTCCATTGGCAACAATATGGGAGCTATATAGACAATGAACTTGGAAGGAGAGAGAGAACAGGAAATTCCTGAGCGGTTGTCAGTTGCAGTGATGTCGTCTGATAGGGGGGGCTGATTATAGGGTAGCAAGGTTTTTGAAATGCTAACTGATGTGGTTCAGTATTTAGCTACGCTCCTTCCTCAACTTGGCGCAGTCTTCACTATGATCATTTTGGTAGATATGTTCCATCCAACTATGAATCTGCCCAATCTATAGATTGTGCAGCACAATCTATGAATTCATAGATTGGATGCCGTGGTAGGTATGCTGCCACCAGAGTCGAGTCTTACTACCCCCTTCTCCCAAGAGATAAGGTTTTTATTCCTTATAATAAAAAGTAGGTTAAAAGTAGAACAGCAAGACAGAACTGACTAGTCACGTGCTCAGCTGGCGCTTTTATAGGCTCCAGCAGAGCTACTAAAAATGACCAAATAAGGAAATAATGTGTGTGTGTGTGCAGGGTTCGTGTTGGGTTCAGTTTGCATATGCATACAAGAAACTAAGGATGAAAACAGAAATCAAGGCTGACATGAACATGATACAATTTTGATATCTATACAACACGCATTCACTACAACACATAACTGTTTAATGTCCCTGAGCTTCAGTCTGGGGCATAACAACATGGTAGCATATTAACACCCTTTGCAACAGATTAATAGATTGGATGGAACATATCGACCAGTACTTATTATCGACTAGTTATACTGAGCGAGTGTGCAAGCCAAATATCCAAACCCACCCACACAATATGGGATAGTCGACGGGAATTTACAAAGCCACCGCTACTCCCACGAAAAGAGAAGAAGGGAGAAGAGCTGTTTGTGAGGCAAGAAAAGTTTCTCTACATTTGGGGACTATAGCAGTTGTGCGAGTTATTACAAACTGTGCATTATATCTTTTTTGACAGAGCAATATTCTTCAAATATCTTTTTTTGCTGTAGCTACACTTGCCATGTCACTTATTAGTTCTTTATCTGCCAAGTCCATGTGGAACTTTTTCTCAGTACAGTAATCACTTTTTTCTACATCATTACACTCTCAGTTGCAATCATCACTTTCTCTTGCAAAGGGTGTTAATATGCTACCATGTTTTGAAGTGTATTGACTGGCAGGCCATTCATAGATTGTGCAGCACAATCTATAGATTGGCATCCAATCTATGAATTCATAGATTGTGCTGCACAATCTATAGATTGGGCAGATTCATAGATTGGATGGAACAGATACATGACCTTTAAGCCTTCTGCTCCTGAGAAGCTTACAATGGTGTAGCGTCCATCTCAGTCATTTTCCTTTTTCTCTGCTATGACTCTGGCAGCTGATGTTTCCACACACTTGAGGTTCGGCTCAGGCTGATCTCTGCCGTCTGTTCGCTGAGGGATTTTGTGTATGATATTTGTATGAGCGAAGAATTACTTACAAGCTTTGGTTGGTCATAGGTGACTTTACCTCCTTGCTTGGGTGGTGCAGCAGGCAGATGTGAAGGTGAGCCACCACTGGCTATGGTCAGAGTTGTTATCTATGCCACCGTAGGGAAATGAGAACCAAGAAGTGGTGCCTTTTTTAGCATCATTGCAGATCATAAACCAATCAGATTGAAAACTGCAGTTGTAACTTTATATATATATATATAGGCCATAATAAGCACCTTCCATGTAGCAAGTGTTCACTACTGTTAAAACTCCAATTACACGTTGTGCATCAAAATTCATTTCCCCCCAATTTCTAATGATGCATCTTGGATGACGTCGATAATTTCCATTTTTGTATTTCGTTTGTCTATCCACCCTTTCCATTCTGACCTCACGGATGGATGGCTATTTGCTGCAGGAGCTTCGTTCCATTTTACTTCATTAGTTAGAGGCCACCACGTGTCTCGGAGGATATGGACTTCTCGATTTGGTGAAGTGTAGCTACAACGTCTTCAGAATGTGATAACCCTCGTGACAGGTACAGTGGAGCTTACTCTACTCTAGCTGGATTCAATGTCTTGTACCACTTGTGCTTGCTCACAATAGATAAACTTGAAGCTCAGCATCGTTGTCAAAGCTCAGGTCTACTGCTGTGGCTGCTGCTGCTCGGGGAGCAACCGCAACAACTTTCCGTGGCCTTCCAGGTCCTCTTTTCCTTAGGTTTTGGTATTGACTTGGCTTCCAAGTCAGTACCAGAGTGTTCTCTTTGAGTAACACATGAAGTAGTTCATCTAGATTGACTTAACCACATGCAGCGACAGAACTTATTGATCTAAAATGCACCATTTTCCATTGTTGCCTCATCAGTTCTCATTTTCACGGTGTAAAATTTTCTATTTGTGTGTCACAGAAGATTGATAATTATTTTCCCCGTGATGTATAATTAGAGCTTTTACAGTGTGCTATTTTCAGAGATCTAGGACTAGGCAGGGTACATGTGTACGTAGTGAACAAGCAAATTGTAGTGAAGCTGATGATAAGGAGAATGATGATGACCTATTGGTATACTTGGATTGAGGTCAGGTCGAGGAATTGGAAGTTACAGAGTACCTGAGGGTGAGGAACAGCAATAGCAAAGCCGAGATAGCACCTGGATGTTGAAACAACCAGCAAATCCTTACCTAGAGCTAGCTATATATAACTTGCTAAACTTCATAAAATGATCACGTGAGGATGAAAACATGGCGTCTTAGAACCACGCTAGTTTCGTGATCCAAGTGCCTACTACACGTAGCAAGTACCCACCTATCTGATTTTAAGTTAAGTTCTCATGGGTGCTGACTACATATTTATTTCCGTGTACGCTGTAGACGATGCTCTTTTCAAAGGCTCTTTTAATTAGAAACAACAAAAAAACACAATAGAATCCTTCTTCATTGATTATTTTTAAATACTATTTCACAGAACAGAAACAGAGAGAACATTTTCTTTTTGCTTTTTTAGGATATATTGTCACATGATGTTTTTAAATGTGTTGTTACCGTGTGCCATGCACGTGCTGAGGCAGGGTATGTGATCAAGTTGTCCGTCGGTAGATATAAAGTAGATATAGATATGTTTCCTGCTCCCCCCCCCCCCCTTTTTCTTCGTCAAGGGAGGAGCAGAAGGACAGAAATGGGGACAGTTGGTTGATGGGAGGTAGAGAACTACAAAAGAATTGTGAAATTTCTACCTTTTGCCTCTATCAGGGCCTCTATTTTGCCGCAAAACAGGCACTGGAAATCCTTATAGCTTTAATAGCGGTTATCTGCCTCAGTCTAGCAAGCTTGATCGCATATAAGATCACAAAGGTTTGGGCTGCGACACACATTCTTGAGTTCTATGATGTGATCAACTGCTTGTATTGGAATCACTACTTATGTGCATACAAGCACGTGAAAAGGCAAGTTCTTATTTCTGTTTTCGTTCTCTTCCAGTTCAATGTTATCATGTTATCCCCAAATCACGGGAACTGTTTTGCAACTTTGCGACTGTATTTTCCCCTCTTTCGCTCTTTTCCTCCTTCAATCTCACCCCCCCTTTTTAAAATCATTTTGGTCACATTTTGGGAGAAGAATATGGGACATCACAGCGTTGGAAATGGTGTAGAGTAGATGTTATGTATGGAGTAGAAGTTTATAGTGATCAGGGTTAGTAGATTTCTTCTCTCCTTTCTGCTCTTCGGAGTTTGAAAGTAGCTATATGGACAAAGAGAAGGTACACCAGGAAGCTGATGTGGTTGTTTAGTCTTACCAACACCAGCCCATGGCCACCTTCAGTGATCATATGCAGATGAATCAACACTGGCAACGTTTACTCTTGCTAGTTAGCAGGTAGCTAATATTGTAGCAAAGACTGATAAAAGCTAGATCCAGCTTGCTCACTGCCTGCTCTGTGAGCCACCCAACTGGAGCTACACTAGACTAAGTACTGCTCTGTGAGCTACCCAACTGGAGCTACACTACACTAAGTACTGCTCTGTGAGCTACCCAACTGGAGCTACACTACACTAAGTACTGCTCTGTGAGCTACCCAAGTACTGCTCTGTGAGCTACCCAACTGGAGCTACACTAGACTAAGTACTGCTCTGTGAGCTACCCAACTGGAGCTACACTACACTAAGTACTGCTCTGTGAGCTACCCAACTGGAGCTACACTAGACTAAGTACTGCTCTGTGAGCTACCCAACTGGAGCTATACTAGACTAAGTACTGCTCTGTGAGCTACCCAACTGGAGCTACACTACACTAAGTACTGCTCTGTGAGCCACCCAACTGGAGCTACACTAGACTAAGTACTGCTCTGTGAGCTACCCAACTGGAGCTACACTACACTAAGTACTGCTCTGTGAGCTACCCAACTGGAGCTACACTACACTAAGTACTGCTCTGTGAGCTACCCAACTGGAGCTACACTACACTAAGTACTGCTCTGTGAGCTACCCAAGTACTGCTCTGTGAGCTACCCAACTGGAGCTACACTAGACTAAGTACTGCTCTGTGAGCTACCCAACTGGAGCTACACTACACTAAGTACTGCTCTGTGAGCTACCCAACTGGAGCTATACTAGACTAAGTACTGCTCTGTGAGCTACCCAACTGGAGCTACACTACACTAAGTACTGCTCTGTGAGCCACCCAACTGGAGCTACACTAGACTAAGTACTGCTCTGTGAGCCACCCAACTGGAGCTACACTACACTAAGTACTGCTCTGTGAGCTACCCAACTGGAGCTACACTACACTAAGTACTGCTCTGTGAGCTACCCAACTGGAGCTACACTACACTAAGTACTGCTCTGTGAGCTACCCAACTGGAGCTACACTACACTAAGTACTGCTCTGTGAGCTACCCAACTGGAGCTACACTACACTAAGTACTGCTCTGTGAGCTACCCAACTGGAGCTACACTACACTAAGTACTGCTCTGTGAGCTACCCAACTGGAGCTACACTACACTAAGTACTGCTCTGTGAGCTACCCAACTGGAGCTACACTACACTAAGTACTGCTCTGTGAGCTACCCAACTGGAGCTGCACTACACTAAGTACTGCTCTGTGAGCTACCCAACTGGAGCTACACTAGACTAAGTACTGCTCTGTGAGCTACCCAACTGGAGCTGCACTACACTACACTGTAAGTACTGCTCTGTGAGCTACCCAACTGGAGCTACACTAGACTAAGTACTGCTCTGTGAGCCACCCAACTGGAGCTACACTACACTAAGTACTGCTCTGTGAGCTACCCAACTGGAGCTGCACTAGACTAAGTACTGCTCTGTGAGCTACCCAACTGGAGCTACACTACACTAAGTACTGCTCTGTGAGCTACCCAACTGGAGCTACACTACACTAAGTACTGCTCTGTGAGCTACCCAACTGGAGCTACACTAGACTAAGTACTGCTCTGTGAGCTACCCAACTGGAGCTACACTACACTAAGTACTGCTCTGTGAGCCACCCAACTGGAGCTACACTACACTAAGTACTGCTCTGTGAGCCACCCAACTGGAGCTACACTACACTAAGTACTGCTCTGTGAGCTACCCAACTGGAGCTACACTACACTAAGTACTGCTCTGTGAGCTACCCAAGTACTGCTCTGTGAGCTACCCAACTGGAGCTACACTAGACTAAGTACTGCTCTGTGAGCTACCCAACTGGAGCTACACTACACTAAGTACTGCTCTGTGAGCTACCCAACTGGAGCTACACTACACTGAGTACTGCTCTGTGAGCTACCCAACTGGAGCTGCACTAGACTAAGTACTGCTCTGTGAGCTACCCAACTGGAGCTACACTACACTAAGTACTGCTCTGTGAGCTACCCAACTGGAGCTACACTACACTAAGTACTAAGTATATCACCTTCATACCATCCAAATGTAATACACCTGGCTCTTTAAGTAGATATTTCTTTTCCTCCCAAACAACTTTCGCAATGTGAGGCTACAACTTTACCCGTGTCCAAGTTTGTGGACCAATGATAGGAGGACGACCTTCTTCTCAGCACTAAGAACTCAATACTTCAATGATCACTTGCCATCATCGCTATATAGATGTTTTATTAAAAGCGACCTGAATATCTGTAAAATACCTGTCCTCTTCCCCCCCCCCCACCTCAACCATGCCAGATAGATAATTTTGTGCGTAAATATTGGGGATTAAGTGGGCATGGTCTATGCCTTGCAAAAATGACTGTAGTTATATATACATAAACAACGGAATATTCTAAATATATCCCAACATTGTGATAGCCAAGTGTATAATGACTTGTTAACTAGGGGTGTCAAGTCAATGGCATAAAGGATGGGGTCACTTGTTAAATTGTGTGTAGTAGTCATAATAGTTCACAGCAAATATCTGTTCGTTGTGTATGTTCTCATCCCTCCTTCTCCTCGAGTACCACTTGATCAGCACACCAGCTGCTGCCAAAAAGAGTATATTGAACAATGAGGTGGCCAACAGATACCATACTCCGCAGCCGTAAGTCAGATGTTCCCACCTGTACTTCTTGAAGGTATGCGTGATGCAAGACCTTATTACAGGAGCTGCAAGGACAGACAGGCCGGACATGGCATACGTGATGCCTATCAGCAAGCCTTTCATGGAATAGGGAGACTGAGCACAGATGAACTCGATTGTAGCTCTAATCACAACATAGAGAGCCAATCCTTTGAACATGTTTGGAAGGAGAAGCCATTTGTAGCTTAGATGCAGTGTCTCCCCAGCAAGCAAACTGTTGGTGTTTGCAAAAAGCAGACATGGTGTTACGGGGACTGTCGTCTGGTTCTGAAAAGTAACAGCATGTGCGTAAAAGTTATTTACAATCTCGAAGAGTAGAAGAATGAGACTGTGTATCAACAAGAGAAGCACGCCAGCGATCAGCTTCTTTGCAATTTTAAGAGAAGACAATCTTGGGAAGAATGACTTGATGGCCAATTCCCCTATTGGTAGACTTGCTATCACCATTACATCACCGAATTTCTGGACTAGCACACGCATAAAGCAATTCTTCATATAATGATTGGTGGATGAACACTCATCTTCGTAGTAGCTGTCATGGTAATGTTTGATCGTCTGATCTGAATCGATGCTGGTTACAAACATCAAGACTACAAATGGAGAGAGGCAGCAGATTATAGTAAGCATTTTGCCAAGTGTCTTCACGTCCTCCACCTGCTCTGTAGTGAAAGGTCCTCCATACTTGGTCTTGGCCAGATCAATCCTGGAGTATGGTTTATCTTCCCAGTAGGTGAAGGCACTCCTCAGACGAGGGTACTTGTTCCTCACAGCGTACTGAAGGACTCTAAAAATGACTTTCATCGGGTTCAAAGAAGCTGGTTCTACAATCAACCACTTGTTGAGTGCAACATCAGAGCACACAGCTATTGTCAAGCAAAGCAGAACGAGAATATCAATGAGCCCCTGATACTCCTTGCAGAAGCAACTTTGAGGCATAAAAAAGATTGTGCAACTTAGGAAAATAGTCCAAATGTACCAGGTTATGTAAGACTTGATCTCCCTTGATGAAGCATCCACTAGCTGGTCGACACCAAACTGCACTATGTTGGCTTGGAAACCTCCCAAAGTTAGAACAACTACGCCAAATGTTATTATTCTGATCCAATGAAGAGGTTTGCTGTGTAGGCCACCAAGCTCTTCCACTATTGAGCACAGGAGAGTGAAGGCATTACTCGCCCACAAAATGCCAAGGGTGATCCGGATGAATTTGTATCGACCAATAAATACATCTGCTAACCATCCAGCTATGGGCGAGGTAAGTGCCACTCCGACTATAATACATGCTTGTTGATGGTGAAGCACGAACCCTTCGAAGTATTTGGTGCCTACGGCATAGCTCAGCAACATGGAGACAGTGGAGCTCCAGACTAGTGTGAGAACTGCTCCTTTGCTCTTGAACTGTCTCAGCTTACAAGAAGACTGCTTTCTACATAATCCTGATAGCTCTTTAATACAGTCATCGCCTGCTAAGCAAGCCATTATCAATAGAGGTTTGTGTTATATTTAACACAACTGGTGTGAAGATGGGAGCGATGGCCATATAATAATACAACGGGCCGAGTGAAACAGTTATTGTGAACACACACTCATAAGTATCAGTAATGTGTTGAAAATGAATGCAAATTGGTGCAAATAGAGAAACACAAAGATTCCCAAGCATAACATCAACTACTTTGGGACTGATTGTGTGTGAGCATGACTTGAACACGTTTAATGAAGGTGAATGTTCAGCAGTTATCAGTACCAAGTGTGGCAATTTGGAAGCAAAGGAGCAGTCCTCGTGCTAATTACGCAACATGTTTTGGGTCGCCCGTGCCTCGTCTGTTGGCCAATACCACTTAGCTAGAATGAAGCCACAGTTTGGTTGTAGAGCGGGATACATGAGCCTCACTCATCAGGAATTTGAAGTTGATGGAATTTTTAAAGGTTGTATAGTATTTGGCAAATATTTTCCAATGTAAGGATCTCCATTCTTCTACATACACAAACCCAATACTGTAGTACAGTAGATGACCCAATACTGTAGTACAGTAGATGACCCAATACTGTAGTACAGTAGATGACCCAATACTGTAGTACAGTAGATGACCCAATACTGTAGTACAGTAGATGACCCAATACTGTAGTACAGTAGATGTTTTAATGCCAAAATCACTGTGTAACAGGTATGGGGAAACTGTTATGGGCCCTTTAAAAAAGGGGGGGGGGGGGGTGGAGAAATAGGTGATTCTTCTCTGGTATATAGCCGGCCTTTATATACTGTACCTTTAGGACGAGCTTTTGACCTGTACTTTAGGATGTCTTCAGGTCAACTGAGGTGACCTTCTGTGTTGTGATTCCCCCTCGTGGTGGTGTCGAGTCATGTGACTCCTAGTGTTGATCGGGGTCTCAAAGGTATGGTTTATTGTTGTTGTGACCTCTCTGGTGAAGAGTCTGTGTGCCCGGTGGTGTTTTAAAAGGGGCTCACTTGGCTCCTTTGAGACTAGTGTCTTGTAAATAGGTGGTAGCCTGTAGCCATCTTCTTGGTGCAGGTTGGGACTTGTCTTAAAGATTTCAATAGCTTTCCTGATCTTCCTGGTATCTCAACTGGGTATCTGCAAATTGTCTTGCAGTTGATGACGTCTTGTCGGTGGCAAGTGATTTAGAGGTGTCCTTTAACATTTCATTGTATGGCGGTTGTCTGGCCTGTCTCTCTGACGTATTTTGTCTCACATTCCTCACAACGGACATGCAATCAAGCAACCAGGCCGCATTTATTGGAGTCGGGAATGAGGTCTGTTGGTTTCATGATATGGTTCCTCTAGGAATTCTAGAGGTTGGAAAAAAATGAAGTTTACGCCAAACTTATTAAACACTATATGGCGATGTTTCCTGAAAGGCCGTTGACTCAGGAACCTCCACGAGTTTTGTTGTCCTGTTGCTTGGCAGTTTACTTTTCTTTGGCTTGTTTCTCTGGAAATCTAAACTTCCAGCTCTGGTCGACATTGTTAAGGACCGTTCAAACATGTTCCCTTTCGGCCTCTTTGTCTTCCTAGTCAGGTACGATCTTGTCTACCCTGTCAGCATGTTCTAATGTCAGCATTTTAAATGTGATGGTAATGACAGCTCTTTGTCAGTGTGGATTAGTGTGTATGTGTGTCATCTGTTCTATGTGACAGCAGTCTAAGAAGGGTTATTTTTCCCTTCTTCCATCTCTATGATGGACTTGATGTTGTCATTGATATGATTTATGGGCAGTGAGCTCATCTATATGCTGTGATTTGTTTCGCATACCCGATGACCTTACCAAAATTCTCCATAAACAAATTTTCCTCAATGTGGGACACTGGTGAGGCCATGGTGGCCCCATGTGTCTGTTGGCGTAGAATTGTCTGTGTAATATACATGTACATAGTTAATTTACATGTACATAGGTTAGGTTAATATACATGTACATAGTTAATATACATGTACATAGGTTAGGTTAATATACATGTACATAGTTAATATACATGTACATAGTTAATATACATGTACATAGTTAATATACATGTACATAGGTTAGGTTAATATACATGTACATAGTTAATATACATGTACATAGTTAATATACATGTACATAGTTAATATACATGTACATGTACATAGTTAATATACATGTACATGGGTTAATATACATGTACATAGTTAATATACATGTACATAGGTTAATATACATGTACATAGTTAATATACATGTACATAGGTTAATATACATGTACATGGGTTAATATACATGTACATAGGTTAATATACATGTACATGGGTTAATATACATGTACATAGGTTAATATACATGTACATAGTTAATATACATGTACATAGGTTAATATACATGTACATAGTTAATATACATGTACATGGGTTAATATACATGTACATAGTTAATATACTTGTACATGGGTTAATATACACATGTACATAGGTTAATATAAGCAAGGCCAGTACTCTTCCACTGTGAGGGGTTCTGTCTTTTAGTGTCTGGTCTTCCAGGCTTCTTCTTGCTACCTCACTTGTCTTTTTTCACCAATAAAGAATGGTGCTACATCATACGAAACTATCTTCTTGTCTGGCAGTGTTGGATCTTCTTGGCATGTTCTTGATGTGGTGTTCTATATCTACCACAAGTGGAGCGAGCATGTCCACTGTGACGCTTGCTTCCCTGTGTGTGTTATACACCAGTGCCGCTCATTATTGGATGGAGTGGTAGTTATCTTGTGAATTTTGTGGTGCAATAAATCTTGGGTATTTCCTCAGCTCTGGAGAAGATTTTATCTCGGATTTTTTTTTGGGGGGGGGGGGGGTTCTGAGTTATGCGATGTTCTGATCAGTTCTTCCCTCTTGTGCTGGGATGCGGGAAGGAGGAGGGGGGAGGGTTGGGTTTCCTCAGCTGCCTGTAGGTTTTCTTATCTGACAAGATTTGTGATCTTCTGTTTCAGTGGCAGCAATTGTGTCCTTGACCGGGAGGTTGTTGGATGTTAGGTCAAATCCTCCTCTAACAGCTTCATTTATTGATTGCCCACCTGGATTGGTTGACTGTTGGTATAGTCTTTTTCTTTTCTTTTCTGCTCTTCCCCTTCTGTTCGGTTAGATGATAGAATTTAAATGTTTACTTTTGTATATGCATCAGTATCAATCCAACTGTGAATGCACTCACTCGAGCATCGTTTGCATCACGTCTTCTGTATTAGACAGGAGCATTGTCTCCAAGGACTACTAACACCGTCTCCCATTGGCTGGAATGCTCCTCCTCCCAGTCGATAGGGTGACATTCAGTTGTTTGTCCTCCGATTGCAAGCACTTTAGTACATTGACCAGTTGTAACTATCTTTCTTATGACGTGTGTCATGATTTTCCCCTTCATCGAGAAACCGCACATGACTCACGAGTGTACCCGATCAGAAAGATCCTAGCGTTAGTCCATTGAGAAATCTTAGCATCAATTTCCCCCACCTTTCTGAGGGCATGAGGACTCTGCATCCATATTGACACAACAATTTATAATGTGGCAGTTGCTTCTGTGATCCCCATAGCAGGATAGACACCCAGGGTTTCATACAGAGTGTGTGTGGGGGGGGGGGGAGAAATCTTTTTGAAAATTTAGGATGATTAATTATAGACAATCATTAATTTGACTGACAGTCTTGGGCATGAAACAAATATCAACAACACTGAGATATCAACAGGCACTAATAAGTTTATGTAAACTAACTGTATCCTATAATGGTACTTTAACTGGATTTGACGATTTTTCACTTGAAGAACTCCAAAGTTGACCAAGGATAGTTCTGGACCTATATTTGCTATTCTCATGAGATGGACAGGTTATCATCGTTCAGTCTTGCATAGTCATTTTTTAATTTGCTCCACGCCGCTGAATGACCTTGGCTAGTCAGTTGGATATTGTGTTGATATTTACTGTGTAGTATTCCCAGGAGTGGATCTAGAATCAGGAGAATATGTGTGCATGCTCATAGTGCTGCTTATATCTTGTATGTAGCAGGCGAGCAAAGCAAGCCCTTGCTGGGTAGTTGGTTTGCATTGCTGCTCATGGCCCTCTCTTGATGAATATATATAATGTGTCAATGAACTCTCAGTTGACATAACATTACAATAACCTTCTCAATAATCAACTTGAAATTGTATTCTCTCGATGTTTCGATGTTTCGACTAGATGCTCTAGCCTTCATCGGATGCATTATTCCTGATGAAGGCTAGAGCATCTAGTCGAAACATCGAGAGAATACAATTTCAAGTTGATCATTGAGAAGGTTATTGTAATATATAATATGAACCCGCCATAAAATCACCCCCCCCCCCCCCCTTCCCCCTAAATTTATTTGCCTTAGATAAAATAGGCGTATGTAAACTGGGAATGTTCTCATGGTGAAGAGTAAAGATAGAGTAAGAAGTGATGATCGATGAAAGAAGACAGGAGTGAGAACAGGCTGCATGGCTAGTAGCTATCAAGCAAAATATGTAGCTACTCAATTCCTCAACATGATCTAGTGCTGGAGTTGGATACACCATTATCATGAGGGCGTAGAAACAATATCAAGTAAGGCAGACAGAATACCTTGACAGCAAGTACAGCATTGCTACATAATTTGTACATAGAGCCTTAGAGGAGAGATAACCGAGGCATACTTATAGGGAAGGGATGTGCTAATGATCGAGAGCACAATGAACACATAAACTGTATCAAGAAAGTATATCTTTAACAAGATGTCTGAAGTCTTCTGCATGGCCTTCCCTTCAGTATTCTGACAAACTGTGAGACGGCAAGCACTGGTGGATGACCTGGCTATTAATGTGCGCCCCATCTCAAGGAAAACTACTTCCAAGTACTGGCAGAAAACTCCTCATTTTTCAGCCAAGCTTCCACAGGCAAATTTCAAGGTAGGAACCTGCAAGCTCATTATGCTGCAAGGCATCTGGTGTGCAACCTTACACCAATTTGGAATCTGTGAGGAACATATAAATATATGTACAGTTTCTTGGCCACTTTCCCTTCAAAGGTGTATCATGACCTGTTTGGGGGTGGATTGGCAATGGCCAGAGCAATGCTAGGATTTCGTGCGTGGAATACAAGGCTTAGGTGCTTCAGCTCATCACACAAATACAGTTTCAAGTTTAAAACTTATTATTTTTTTAGTGTGGCTGAGAGGGAATTTTAGTAGGCTGCCAATGGCAAACGATGATGACAGTATTGAGATTATAAGTGCATGCTAGATGGGTGCGGTTAGAGTGGCTTGAGTGAGTCAGTGTTATCAAAACACTTTCAAATTATTAATTTCAATTCTGGTTGCTCGTTTTGTTTTAAAGTGCGGCTGAAGATAGTACGAGGTAGAGAAAATAGTTTAAGAGAAGAGTGGATGTCTTCAAGAAAGTTACACACGGTCATAACAGGATTATTATTGAGATGGAGGAATTTATTTAAACCAGTGACGTTCTCAAGTGCAAGAGCTATCATGCTTTTCTGGAGCTTCATTGGATTTAGTGTCTTACATTTTGTTCTTCAAGAACTTTACGCAAATAAAATTGGACTCATTGGCCAGTTCGGTATGTGTATAGCTTCTATGTGCTTTCTCATCCTGGGATGGGTTGGTGATGTTTACTGTGGCAAGCACAGAGTTATTCGGTATAGCATGTGTCTGCTGTTTGTTGCAGCTATTCTGAACAGTCTTGCACATGTCTTCCGTTCTTCGGTGGCTCTTGAAATATCTGCAATACTTTTGATGGCAGGATTTTATGGATCTCAGTCGTGCATTATCCAGTTTAGTTTGGATCAGCTCTACGATTCTTCATCGGATGAAATCATTTCATATATCATTTGGTATGTGTGGACATACTACGGTAGTGACCTCCTAGTTCAGTTCACTCAAGTCTGTGTCTGTGTGGCTGATTACAAGCCTTTGACTACTTTGCTGTTACCTGGTTTGTTGACTTTGGCGTTATGCTCTGATTTCTTCTTCGGCCATTTGCTTGTCAAGGAGCCAGTGACAAACAATCCTTTTAAGCTGATCTTTCAGGTGCTCAAGTACGCTGTGAAGAACAAGTACCCTCGTCTGAGGAGTGCCTTCACCTACTGGGATGATAAACGCTACTCCAGGATTGATCTTGCCAAGGCCAAGTTTGGAGGACCCTTCACTACTGAACAGGTTGAAGACGTGAAGACTTTCTTTCGAATTTCTACAGTTCTTTTTCTGATCTCATTACTGGTCAGTATTCCTCTGTATTCTGGTAATTTTTACTATAGGTATCGGGACACTGATTGCAACTCGAGCATGGTGATTTCTCAGCTCGACTACTTCAAGCCGTGTTTTGAGGGTAGGGCTGTTGCTTACGTAGGAGTATTACTTATTGTCATCTTTGTTCCAGTGTACCAGTTACTACTTTATCCTCTGTTCTGTAAGTGCGTTCCGAGCCTCGGTGTATCGAAGAAAGTGTGGTTCTGCATCCTCTTCTCTTTCCTCCGTATTTTTAGCTGTCTCTCCTTGGAAGTAGTCAAATACCTCAAGGAACAAAAAAACATTATTTTAAACGGCTCTGCCTCTTGCTTCCGTAGCTCATCCGGTTTCAATACTTATACAGAGTTTGCCGAAGGTGTGAGCTATTATTGGCTAGCATTGCCTAATCTGTGTGCTAGTTGTGGTGGATTCGTGTTGCTATCGACAACTACAGAATTCATATGTGCCCAGTCTCCTTACTTGATGAGAGGTCTACTGTTTGGTTTTGCTTATTTTGGTTATGCTTTTACAATTTTTATATCACATACTGTGACTTACTTCTTGAAATATTGGAAGCCCAACAGAGAAGCAGTACTTAGTTGTGGTGTGTGGTTCTTTCTGATTTGTAGCATTGTCACTGCATTAGCAACTGTAATACTCGTGTTTACTGGTTTGTGGTACAAGAACCGACAAAGAGATGACCACCCACCAAGCCAGCAATACTTTGCTGAGAGGTACTATGAAAACTGCGGCGTTAACTGAAGTGTATTATTTCCCAAGTACTTAAAAAAATTTTTTTTTAATTTTAATGTTTATGTATATATGTGTATTTTTATTGCTATGATGTGATTGTGTGATCATTATCACGAGTTACGTAAACTGCCACATTTATAATATGAATATTTTGGTTGTTTTATTACTCTAATATAAAATAGATCTACATTCATTATCTTTACCAAGATAGGTTGGTAATTGCTGTTTATGAAAATTAATGTTTAAGGTCCATGATATACATACTTCAAAGTAAAAACCAGTCATTAGCAGCAGTTCTCACCCGAGTAAGTACTTCACCTCAACATTTCCCCCATTCCTTCAGGAGAGAGGGAGGAGCAACCAGTTGTTCTTGTGCTCTCTCACAGAATTATGCTATTGCATGCTGGATATGAAAATAAACACTTGAAAATTTCACAATAATTAGACGTTGAACAGTTATAACACTGAATTACTTGAACACTTAAAGCTATTTTCTACCTTTGCCTGAAGAATTTTTGGCCTACACTTCTCGTGATGACTCTTTGCAATTAGTATAATCTCAGCAAGGTTTACCTGATCGCAGGTTCCCCCATCAGCTCGGCTATTCGAGACAGTAGCCAACACATGATCCATTGGCTTTGCTCTCTTTCACACATCAGTTGTTACCAATGGCTGCAATCGATGGCTTGGTGCACATACACGGTGGCCTCTCACACAGCAAGGACTTCCATGCACCACAATAACATCTCCAGCACTTGCCACTTTTCCAGCATTTGCCACAATCTCTCTACACCACTGTGAGAAGCCTATATGAATGAAGGAAACTTTTGATATGAAACTTTCAAAACTTTACCAGTGGTGGCTGCAAGTAGTAGGAACTGTCACCTCTGTGCTCTGGTTTGTCAAGGAGCAAGTTACTTACAATTCCTTCAAGCTGTTCTTCCATGTGCTGTGAAGGATGAGAACCTTAGTCTGAGGATCTCCTTCACCTCCTGGCATGATATGCTCTTCTTCATGGTTGATTTGCTGCAGACCAAGCTTGACTGAGTAGAGGATGCAAGAATACTCTCGTCATGCTCAAACATTTCTCCCTTGCTTAGAATAGCAATTCTTTATTAAAAGTGTATAAAGTATTGTGCATTCCTATATAATTTCCTTATTTGCTTACTGTAACGTCAAACTCTTCAGTTGTGCATCATGTCTCTTAATGATCTATGGGCAAAGGTGTCAAAGGTGTTAGTTAATATAACGAATGTCCACCAATTAGTGGAACATGAACCACAACAGTTAACATTTGAGTTACATTGATTTTCTCAAAATGTCTTGAAATGTGAATTTTCATTTAATGTGTATTGTTAGAGCTTCTAATGGGCAATAGAGTGTATGGTTCTCAATAATCAACTTGAAATTGTATTCTCTTGACGTTTCAGCTAGATGTTCTAGCCTTCACATCAGTATAGTTTGATGGTCACCTCCACATGGATTTCCATTTTAGCAAGAATAGGTTTATCAAGGATTGATTGACTTCTTCTAATGCCATGAAGCTGGTCGTCCAAATGCTGAAGTTTTCTGTGAAACTAATCTTCTTGTTTGTGGAGCGCTTCTCTTAATGGGGCGATAGATGTTATTCTAGGGTCAATCTGGCCGTCATATCTTCCAAAAGTGCCATGGTCTTAATATTGACATTGTTGTTCTGCTTTGCTTGACAATAGATGTAAGGTTCTGATATGTTCAACAAATGGATGATTATAGAACCAGCTTCTTTGAACCCGATGAAGGTCATTTTTAGAGTCCTTCAGTATGATGTGAAGAACAAATACCCTCGTCAGAGGAGTGCCTTCACCTACTGGGAAGATAAACCATACTCCAAGGATGGCTAAGACCAAGTATGGAGACCTTTCATTAGGGAACAGGTAGAGGATGTGAACACGCTCTGCAGGATGCATACTTGAACCTGCCTCTCTCCATTTATAATCATGATGTTTTTAGTCGGCACAGATTCTGCTCAGTTGATGAATCTGTGCAGTGACCACCATCATCATTATTATGTGAAGTGTTGAAATTTGCACCAGGAAGACTGTGTATAAGTTACAAGTGGCATCGCCTTCCAAACAAGTTAAGCGGAGTAGTCCTCATGTTACAACCAAAGCTGCTATAGAGTTCATCTGCACTCGGTCTCCATACATTTGTGAAAGTCTTACTGATAGGCATTGTGTACGCTATATATTTTTTATGGCTATCATCTTGGCTTCTCTCCTAGGTTTTCCATCATGCCTATCTTCAAGAAGTATGGGTGGGAGTATCTACTTACGGGTGTGGAATGTTGTACCTATTAGCGCCTTGTATCATTACCCTCAATTTTAACTGGAACTTGTGTGCTGATCAAGTTGCACTCAAAGTGAAGGAGGGATGAGAATATAGTCGATGTGCTGTAAACTTTATGACTACTACATACTATTTAACACATATAGAAACACTATCGCACTTCACTGCACTAAGCACCACACACTCCATCCTCGTAAGGAATGCACGATACACTGAAATACTGTAGACCTTTTTTTTTATCCAGGAAAAGTAGTCCCTCTCAAGTATTTAATTTCATGATGAACATGCTACATGCTTGAATAAAATGATAAAGAGTGAAGGAAAATGGTGAAGATTCGTGGTCAACCTGTTATCAACTAAATATTAACAGCAAGTATATATAGTAATTTTTTATATTGGTTTGACTCGCCTTTTGAAATGACAGATGGCTAAACTCTCCCTCCCCCCCCCCCCCCCGCCAATGAAAGAAAGCTTGTGTGTTTCAGCTAAAACTCACGTTGGTAGCTTCTTAGTAAACTCTCAATGAACTCTCAGTTGACTTAGTTTAGATACAATATGAAGGGCTAGAGTATCTAGCCGAAACATCCAGCGAGCAAATTATCGATGCATAAAGATATGTTGATAATTACTGTTCATTTAAGGTTCACGATGTACTCACTCAAATATACAGTATATACTAGAGTAAAATCAACTGCAATCATTAGCTAGATCTCATTGCTACCTGAATAAATAGTTCCCTTTATTTTCCTTTCCTGTTCCGTCAGTTTGGAGAAGGAACAGCAGTTGTGCTGTCATAGAGTTACACTATTGTTGGGTGTGTAGCAGAGTTATATGTAGGAGCTTTCAATGTTAAATATCATTACATGATTCCAGTTCTATGAAATATAGGTACTTGAATAGTTTACAATTGATAGAATGCTGAATTACGTGGGATCGTCTTCGCGTATTTAGTTTGATGGAAAATTAGATTGAACATTTAAGAAAAAACAGGAAGAAAAAAGTACCTCAAATTCTCATATTTGCTTGTGACTCTGGATCTCAGGATCTCTGAATGATAAGGATGTCTGAACGATCAGGATCTCTGAATGATAAGGAGGATGGCAGTTGAGCCTGACTAAAAGAACATCCTCCATGGACACCCAATAGTAACTCCCACCCTAGAAGGAGTCCTGTGTATAGTAGTGGCCCTTGCAAGTTATTTCAATTTACATTAAAAAAACCCCAGAGGCACCATTGCGCACCCATTCTGTTATCTCCGTCGTTCTCTTTCCTCCAGACCTGGTGTTTCCCTGTTCGTTCAATGTTAATTGAAAGTGCTGTCATGGTGCCTGATCGCACGCTGTACATGAGCTGCTACCTATACCATTGTCTTTCCTCTGGGCCTCTCTACCATTGTCTTTCCTCTGGGCCTCTCTACCATTGTCTTTCCTCTGGGCCTCTCTACCATTGTCTTTCCTCTGGGCCTCTCTACCATTGTCTTTCCTCTGGGCCTCTCTACCATTGTCTTTCCTCTGGGCCTCTCTACCATTGTCTTTCCTCTGGGCCTCTCTACCATTGTCTTTCCTCTGGGCCTCTCTACCATTGTCTTTCCTCTGGGCCTCTCTACCATTGTCTTTCCTCTGGGCCTCTCTACCATTGTCTTTCCTCTGGGCCTCTCTACCATTGTCTTTCCTCTGGGCCTCTCTACCATTGTCTTTCCTCTGGGCCTCTCTACCATTGTCTTTCCTCTGGGCCTCTCTACCATTGTCTTTCCTCTGGGCCTCTCTACCATTGTCTTTCCTCTGGGCCTGCAAATCCTTCATCCTTGTACTAGTAATAGTTATAAGCCTTACCAAAACAAAAACAGCTTCTCAGCATTTTGGCTAAGATCACAATTTTTTCTGGCCGAGTTGTTGGCAAAATTATTAAGTATATAAATAAATAAGCGGTGCATGTGCAGCTTTTAGGAACCTATATATATAACGAGGTAAGGTATAAAATAATAATATGCTTACATTTAAGATATGCGTGTATGCCAAGTTTTGAGGTGTGCCAAGGTCT
Source organism: Cladorhizidae sp. MBARI D1340-BT2 (assembly GCA_028752905.1). Taxonomy (NCBI): domain Eukaryota; kingdom Metazoa; phylum Porifera; class Demospongiae; order Poecilosclerida; family Cladorhizidae; species Cladorhizidae sp. MBARI D1340-BT2. The sequence goes on from JAQNBH010000005.1 coordinate 10,453,128, forward strand.
TCTGATCACGCTCTACAACTTGGTCCCTGCTTGTGTGGTTGTGTGCATTTCTGTATGGTTTTCTGATTCTTTGAATTCTCCTATGGAACCACAATGATTGTCTTTAATTTATCAAACATCTTGAAAGTTGCAACTGCTTAGATCGTTTCTGGACCCCTTGATTACCGAGTACACGATGATGGATGCAGGCAAAATTCTTCTCTAAAGGGTGTCTATCATCATAGTATCTTGAAAGTTGTTGTAGTGTACATCTCAGTTGCTTGATTTCTTGTTCATTTTCAGTATCTTACAATTATGTGATAAAGATCAGATAATGTTTTTAAAATTATGTGGTGTTTTTTTAAAACAAAGTTTAACAACAAACCCAATAACGGACACTTTTTTTAAAGTAGTTAACTCTAAGTGCTTTAGTTATATATAATTAGCTCTTTCCTTGGTAGCTGATGGAGCTAATGCTATGGGAGTTCCTGTTTATCCACTTGCTGGCTTGCTGGCTGATGTTCATTCTGCTATTTAGTAAAAGCAGAGTGAAGTTGACCAACAATGCCTTGCTCTGATGTGTGCTTAGTCCAACTTGTTGTTGGTTGCGGTTTTGGATGTGGAACTTTCAGGTAGACATTGTCCTCATTTCGAATAGACCAACTGCTTCATTTTGCGACATTTCTTCTCTATTAACTGGTATTGTTGGAGCTTTTTCATGGGCACAGGATTAGTATAATATGCTTGCTATCTATGCCAAGCTATAGTCAGCGTATTTTTTTATCACACTGCATGTATTTTGTTTTTATCAAGAATCAGCTTCTCAAGAAAGTGACTTCTAACCCCTTGAAGCTGACCTTCCAAGTGCGGAAGTATGCAGCCTATGAACAACAAGTATCCTTGTCTGTGGTCTGCCGTCACTTATTATAAAAGCTACTCCAGGTTCAATCTGACCAAGACCAAGGTGTACTGAACAAGTAGAGGATATCAAGACATTCTGCAACTAAAATATCTGTCAGATCTTTTTATAGTGAATGGAGTGGAGAGGAAGTCAAGGTCGAAGTGAATGGATCATGCTCAAGTACCCAGAACTTCTTCCCCATATCCCCCCCCCCCCCCCCCCCCCCCTCCCCTCCATGCATATGATTTTTATTTTCAGAAGATAGAGAACTAAATGATATAAAGTATTAGGGAGGGTTAGGTTTTGGGTTAGTGGCATTTAGTGGCATGCAGCATATTCCTCTTCACAAGTTCAAATAACTAGTGAATAACTTGGTATCCTGCTAGTGGATGAGAGTGGTATTGTGATTATCCAAGTGTGCTAACAATACTTCATCAGCGATCAGACTACCAGTTTGAAGTTGCTCAGATATTTAGATATTTGTAACAGAACTAAAACCATCAAATATTAGGGACCTCCATTCTCTCATGCCACTGACCCAACTATGATGACAGGTTATTGGGTGCTTAAATTTGTCACATTCATTTTTAACCTTTATTTCCTCTGCAACTGATAACTTCCAACTTTATTCTTTATTTGTAGTTGATTATAAAATTATTTATAGCTGTAACTTTTTTCTCTCAAAGATAGACTATTCGTAATGCAAGTACAATAAGTTACAGTTTGGTACAAGGAGTAAGCAAATACTATGCATCGCTATGTCGCTTTATTTACAACAAACAAACAAACCCGTCCAGGTAAGCTTTGGTGCATGTACAGCTTTTCTCCAAAGAAGTGGTTCCAGAAACAGCAGTGTCACGACAGCAGTTGAGATCTTTAGCCATTAAGGAAAATAATATAATTAGATCCATCATGCTCACATCTCTTCCTTCTTCCAAACCCGCAAAACTGGAAGTAAACTTCTGACTATTTAATATTGCTAGAGCAGTCTTCCACTGGGAATATGCAGGTAAGGAATCCTGGTTCACTCTTTATAAAAAAAAGTTAAAAAAATTGTGAATGATGCCCAAGTTTAAAGTTTACAAGTTTAGGTGCTTATGGCAATCAATTGGTTAACATTTACATCTCGTTATGGAAGGAAGGTAATCTCCTTAATAGAGCCCATTAATGCATTCCAGCGTATTTCTAAAGCTAGTCTAGGATCGTCGAACGGAGCGAGACACGTACTATTCATGAAAACCCTTCTTGCCTCAGGCGGACATACTTACGTGCATTCATCACACTGAGCAATAAACAGCCTCCATATATGTGAGCCGCAATATTGTAATTCTGTGCATGTGCTTTATTGCACTGCTAAGAGGTGGTTCAGTGAAATGGTGGAAATGAGTAAAACAAAAAAGATGAGCGAGAAAAGGCTGTAGAAACCGAGAGAAGAGCTAGGCTATAGAAGGCTTTTTGCCTCCAGCGTTTGTGTGTATGTATGTACATGTGTACACCACATGGAACAATCAACTTTGTCTTCCACCCGTGCATTGCCACACGGCTTCACTTGACCCCCAATGTTTGAACATTGCCCAGTTATGTCATCATCTGTTGTTTTGGAGGCATTTGATGTGCACTACTATTTTGGGGGGAGTATGTGGATTATGTTTTGTTTCTGACAAGTTAGCCTGTTTTTGCTTGAAGGGATGACTTGCCTTCTCTTTGCTGCAGGGGGCACTTGATAACCCATGAAATAGTGGCACTCGGTGACAAACCTTAAAGGAAACTTGCAATTTCTGATATAATGTTAGTAATTGAGTTCTTTGTGCGTGGTTTCCCTAGACAATGAAGGGTATTGATTAGGTTGACATACTCGACAGTTGCTGCTTCAATCTTTGCTTGGAGTTGGATTGAGTTTCCTCCAGGCATATGCCTTCAAGGATATCATGGCTGTATTATATTGGTATATTGCTACTCTGCTTTGCTTGACCATAGTACTATTTTGTATTGAACAAGTGGTTGATTATGATACAATTACCTTCTTTTAACCAACTGATGGTTGTCCTTCAAGTGCACTGAAGAACCAATACCCTCGTCAGAGGAGTGCCTTCACCTACTGAGAAGGCCATACTCGAGGATTGAGCTGGCTTATGGAGGACCTTTTATTAAAGAACAGATGGAGGATGTGAAGATTTGTGCAGGGTGCTTACTCTGATAGGCTGTCTCTCAGTTCATAGTCTCATTTCTCTCTAGTAATGACTGGTGGTGGAGTCATGGTAGTGATCAGCAGCTAAACAGAACCCATACTGACTATAAATATCAAACAACATATCACTATATTTAATTGGCTTAAAATGGTAAGGAAACAAGATGTATCCATGTAGACCACAATCATTAAAAGAAGACCCTTTACCATTTAAAATCATGTGCCCAGGTAAAGGGTCATCAAAACTGGTTGTGGTCTACATGGGCTCAATTTTGTTTTCCTTTCATTTTTCAACAGGCCTATCCAAGGGGAGACAATACCATAAAATACAAATGCCTACAAAAACGTGTGGTTATGACTGGAGCTATGTAGCTTCTGCACGCTTCTCTGTATATATAGCTCAGAAGATAGACCTCTCTGTGTGCTATTTTTTGATACTTTGTGTGCTATTTTTTGATACTTTGTGTGCATAGGCATAACCATGCCAAAGTTGGGGACCTCAAAACCTTCATGCCCGAATTCTCAGCAAGCGTGGGTGCTAAAAATCATTTTTCAGAAAATTGATTTTCAGCGCCCTTTGCTTGACCACTTTTTAAAATAGTGGACACTCCCCGAAAAAAGAAAATGAAGCTCCTACCTCATCTAAAACTCATGTTGGCAGCTTCTTTGCAGTCGAAATGGTCCCTCTTAGTTCCAAAAGCACTTGAATACATTAAAATATAGTAACTCAAGAAAACATAAATTTGTCTCTATCTTACGTTTATCTTTCTTCTCACCCATAACTTGTTCCATTCACAACAGTTCGTATCAATTTTCCAATGCCTGACTGCGACCATTATGTTTCTCAATACAGAAAGAACTATAATGGGTAGTGATCATCAGGCTATAATTATGGTTCATTGACTAGCTCATAGCTCAAGTGCTGAACTAATTAATGTACTGAGAATCTTGTTCTTTTTGTGTGTGTGTTGCTTTGTTGAGTTCTCCTGCAACAGAGTCCTTGAGGGAGCTCAAGGCTATAGCTGATACACTCCTAAGCAACTAATAAAAGATTGATGATGACTGGAAAGGAAAATGAGTGTTCCATTGTAGACCACAACCAGTTAAAAATATAGTTGCTGATTATCACTATAATTATAATGATGGGTTGTTTTAAATGGTGAAGGTTTGGTCATCTACTGATAGTGTTCACACGGATACACACTTTTTGACCAGTCAATCTAATGTAGTTAAAATCTTTTTTATTTTTTTAAATTACATTATTATTATTTTTAATAGAAACCTTCAACATTGTGTAGGGGGAGAACTCCCAGCAGAGATTGAACCACTCCTATTAAACACTGTCGATATTTAATTGTTGTCTAGTGTTCCAGTCAGCACATACCATACTTGAGTGTTCTTCTTTCTTTTGTTGTTAGTCCTTCAATGACTTGGCAATGGTAAGCACAGGAGAACTACAACCAAAGAATAGCAGGTGGTATTCTCATCATGTTGCTATACAGTTGCTTGCTTCTGCTTAGTTTTTGTTACATCCATCAGTAAATCAACCGACTGCTCAGTTCTAATTCAGTTGCATAGCTTGATTTAGTCATGTTTTCAGAATAATGACCCATTTCTGATTATAAAAATGGTCCCATGAGCCAGCTCGATTGCATCATCGGCGATTAGACGTTTTCAGCCATTTAGATCTTCTCTATGATGACCATTTCCAGTGTATGTGAGCCATTTTATTTAAAGGCAAGCGCCCATTAATCTTTGTGTAGTGTATGGTGAATGCACGCATAGCCACATGGGCCGCCATGCACAGCAGTATCAACTTGACCGTTCAACTCCCCAGTGAGGGCTCGCTGCGCTCACTAATAACATGTCGTGATCGAGTTGTTTCTTCTCTTCCACTTGCATGTGGTGTTCTTAAGATAGTTTATTGGTCCACATGTGTAAGAGACAGTGCATATATTACTCCAGCGTCATATCTGTTAGGCGTGTATCAACAATATTGCTTCGTATTTAAGTTATTGCAGTGGCCGAAACGAAGAGTTCTACAGGAACATGTTCGTGCAGGAATTCCTACGAAATATTAATATAATAATGTTACATCCACATATATCTCATATACCCGCCTGACTCTAAATACGAACGAGTCAAACATTGTAAATATGATGTGTATATATGCTCACTATTATTTCACTCACTCTATCCTACATTCTGGTTAATTTCCTAGTCACTTTTGTGGCAAAAGTAAGTCTAATTGTGTAAATATTAGGATTATATAAACACAATTGCGGTTTCAGTTTTGTAATATTTTTATGGAGGCTGACGGAGACTTCTAGAAAGCTTCTAATGACCAGTGATGATGGAAATAGCATGTGATGTGTGTTTGGTTGTGTGTTTCAGTTTTAGTTCTGTCAAAGCTATTCTAATAACCAGTCCCAATACTAGTAAGTGCAGATGAAGATAAGTTAGAGAGAAGATTAGAAGAGTCGATGGCTTTGAGAAAGTTACACACAGTCCTAATTGAAACTGAAGAAGTATCATTGAGATGGAGGAGTTTATTCAAACCACTGATGTTCTCCACAAATAGAAGGGCAATAGCGATCATACTTGTGTGGAGCTTCGTGGCATTCAGTATCTTGAGTTTTGTTGATCAAGAGTTTATCTCGAATAAAGCCAGACTGATTCACTTGTTCAGCTTGAATGCAACTGCAACATGCTTTTTCATACTGGGATGGGTTGGTGATGTTTACTGTGGCAGGCACAGAGTTATTCGCTGCAGCATGTGTCTGCTGTTTGTTGCAGCTATTCTGAACAGTCTTGCATATGTCTTCCATTCTTCAGTGGCTCTTGAAATAGCTGCAATACTTTTGATGGCAGGATTTTTTGGATTTCAGTCGTGTATTCTCCAGTTCAGTTTGGATCAGCTCTACGATTCTTCATCAGATGAGATCATTTCATATATCATTTGGTATGTGTGGACTTTCTATGCAAGTGATTTCCTAGTTCAGTTCACTCAAGTCTGTGTCTGTGTGGCTGATTACAAGCCTTTGGCTACTTTGCTGTTACCCGTTTTGGTGACTTTGGCGTTATGCTCTGATTTCTTCTTCAGCCATTTGCTTGTCAAGGAGCCAGTGACAAACAATCCTTTTAAGCTGATCTTTCAAGTGCTCAAGTACGCTGTGAAGAACAAGTACCCTCGTCTGAGGAGTGCCTTCACCTACTGGGATGATAAACGCTACTCCAGGATTGATCTTGCCAAGGCCAAGTTTGGAGGACCCTTCACTACTGAACAGGTTGAAGACGTGAAGACTTTTTTCCGAATTTTAGCAGTTCTTTTTATTTCCATGTTATCAGTAGGTATTCCTCTGCATGCTGGTAATTTTTACTATAGGTATCGGGACACTGATTGCAACTCGAGCACAGTGATTTCTCAGCTTGACTACTTCAAGCCGTGTTTTGAGGGTAGGGCTATCGCTTATGTAGGAACATTACTTATTGTGATCTTTGTTCCAGTGTACCAGTTACTACTTTATCCTCTGTTCTGTAAGAGTATTCCGAATCTCGGTATACCAAAGAAAGTGTGGTTCTCCATCCTCTTCTGTTTCCTCCGTATTTTCAGCTGCCTCTCCTTGGAAGTAGTCAAATACCTCAAGGAAGAAAAGACTAGTGTTTTGAACGACTCTGTCTCTTGCTTCCGCAGCTCATCTGGATTCAATACATACACAGAGTTTGCCGAAGGTGTGAGCTATTATTGGTTAGCATTGCCTAGTCTGTTTACAGCCTGTGGTGAGTTCATGCTCACACTTGCATACATAGAATTCATCTGTGCACAGTGTCCCTACTCAATGAGAGGACTGCTGTTCGGTTTCACTTATTTTTGTACTGGTTTTTCAGGATTCATTTCGCATATGGTAACCTTCTTTTTGAAGTATCGGAAGCCTAACAGAGAAGATGTACTTAGTTGCGGTGTGTGGTTCTTTCTGATTTGTAGCATTGTCACTGCATTATCAACTGTAATACTCGTGTTTACTGGTTTGTGGTACAAGAACCGACAAAGAGATGACCACCCACCAAGCCAGCAATACTTTGCTGAGAGGTACTATGAAAACTGCGGCAACTGAAATGCATTATTTGAACTTTTTTTAATGTGTATATATGTGTGTGTGTGTGTAGTTTTATTGTGTATTGTTTTATGATGTGATTGGCTCATGATCACCGCTACGAAGATAACTTTATTCCTAATGTGGCAGGTTATTGTATTTCTCAGCTTTGCTAATAAGTTATCACAAATCATGTTGTGGTTAGCTACGTGTGTGGTGAGTGTGTGTGGTGTAGGAGTAAAATCATTGGCAGCAGATTTTTTTCTTCCTTGCGTACCTGTTCCCTTGATTCAGAGAAGGAGCAGCAGTTATTCTTTTGAATGTAGGAGCTTGCAACGTCTTTCAATGTAATGCTTGAAAATAAACAATTAAACATTGAACAATTGGAACAGGGAATTAGCTGAGGAGACCTTCAATTATACAACTTCAGGATTGATTTGGCCCAGATCAAGGTTGACTTAACAGATCAAGTACTATATAGTCTGCAATCTAAACACAGACACTATGTCTCTGAAGGATGAGATCTATGAGCTTAAAACATGTGTGTGCATATCACTGAATAATGCTGACTAATCGATGGACCACCCACTTCATTTGTGTGTTTATTTTATATAAGAGATATATTTTAAGCTATTAGCTTATTCCATAATCATTACAATGCTAATACAAAAAGCTGCAGTTTGGTATGAGAATCAGTTCCTTTGAGGTAAGCTAGGCATTGCTACGTCACTCTTTGTCTATCCAGGAGCTCCATCTTTCTCAAGTGTGGAACGATTCATACTTATTCTGGGTAAGCATAGATGCCTGTGCAGCTTTTGTCTGTGAAGAAAGGCTTCCTGAAACAGCGGCAAAGACCACCACGTTCATGGCGGAAGTTGCGATCATCATTTTTGCAATGCGTCTACTTTATAACTGTGATGTGTAGTTGCTTTGTGTGTGTGTGTTATTACTTCTAGTGTCTTTGTATACCACCTGGTCATATACAGAAAGTGTTTAGTTATGTATGGTTATACATGTAGCTCCTAAAATTTGGGACATGCAGTTATATATCTGATGATACCCAATATGTTTCCCCAAGTTTACACTTAGAACAAATAGTTCAGAAACGATTTGATTTGTCTGAAGTTATGCAAGGTAGAGGAGATGATATGGACAGAAGACCCTCGAAGATTAATTTCAAGGGGTTTCCCCATAGTTTTGGGCAGGAGAATGTTTGGAGCTGAGCAGCTAAGAAGCTTCCAATGTAAGATTTAGTTCTGATTTATTATTGCAATGACCTCAATCAATAATCAACTTTGAAATTTACTCACGCGATATTTCGACTAGATGCTCTAGCCTTAATTAGTTTTTTTAAATTATTGTTATTGAGGAGAGTTGCCGCTGCCATTTTATAAAGTGGATCGAACCAATATAGTCATGCTAGCACACTCCCCCTGATACAATGTTGCATCGTGTCTTTTCATGTCGTTGAGTTAGTTAGGATATTCTTATGTTGATACTCTGTAATACCCTATGTATACATATATATATTATGTCTAGTAAGATCTCTGTTTACCTTTTATCAATAGTATTGAATTCTATTTAAGTTATTGAAAAAGTGTGTGAAGCAGTAACTCCACACCAGCAAGTTTGTTCCGGTATTCCTACCAATATGTACATGTGTCCTCCCAACCTTGCATATGAATGATCGCCCGACCTAAATTTAAGCAGTTACGTGCGTGTATATCCACGTTGATTCACCCATAGTATTGTGCACTCGACAGGTTTATCTCCTCATCACTTCCGTGGCAAAATTAATTCTGAAGTACCTCGAGTATTGGCTTGTCTACACACATCAGTGGTTATGCAAACACAAATGCTGTTTCAATTTCAAACTGCGAGTTTTTGTGGGTGGGTGTAAAACACTTCTAAGAGGTTATTAATGCAACCAGTGATGCGAAATAGAAGATTGGTGTGTGTGTCAACGTTATAAAGAAAGCACTTATAATTTACCATTTTAGATTTAATTGCGGCTCAAGATTGTATGAGTTGAAGAAGTAATGATGGCTTCAAGAGTAACTTGCAGTTCTAATGGGAACTGATGAAGTATCATTGACATATGTAGAGGAATTTCTCTGATGCTCTCCATAAATAGAAATGCTATAGCAATCATATTTGTGTGGGCTTTGAGGCATTTAGTACCTTACATTAAGAAACTTACACATTAAAGTTGGATTGTTCGCGAGTTATTGTGTTTGTAGGTGCTATGTGCCTTTTCTTTCTAGGGTGGGTTGGTGATGTTTACTGTGGCAGGCACAGAGTTATTCACTAACATGTGTCTGCTGTTTGTTGCAGCTACTCTGAAATGCGTCACATATGCCATCCATTCTTCAGTGACTGGACTACCTTGAGCCTTTGGGTGGCTGGAGTTTCTTCAGTGACTACCTTGAGCCTTTGGGTGGCTGGAGTTTCTTCAGTGCTGGTCTCCTAGAATTGGGTGGCTGGAGTTTCTTCAGTGACTACTACCTTGAGCCTTTAGGTGGCTGGAGTTTCTTCAGTGACTGGTCTCCTAGAATTGTGTGGCTGTAGTTTCTTCAGTGACTGGTCTCTTCCTGGAAGTCTTTGGGTGGCTGGAGTTTCTTCAGTGACTGGTCTCCTAGAATTGTGTGGCTGTAGTTTCTTCAGTGACTGGTCTTCCTGGAAGTCTCTGGGTGGCTGAAGTTTCTTCAGTGACTGGTCTTCCTGGAAGTCTTTGGGTGGCTGGAGTTTCTTCAGTGACTGGTCTTCCTGGAAGCCTTTGGATGGCTGGAGTTTCTTCAGTGACTGGTCTCCTGAAGCCTTTGGGTGGCTGGAGTTTCTTCAGTGACTGGTTTTCCTGGAAGTCTGTGGGTGGCTGGAGTTTCTTCAGTGACTGGTCTTCCTGGAAGCCTTTGGGTGGCTGGAGTTTCTTCAGTGACTGGTCTTCCTGGAAGTCTTTGGGTGGCTGGAGTTTCTTCAGTGAGTGGTCTCCTGGAAGTCTTTGGGTGGCTGGAGTTTCTTCAGTGACTGGTCTTCCTGGAAGTCGTGGCTGGAGTTTCTTCAGTGACTGGTCTTCCTGGAAGTCTTTGGGTGGCTGGAGTTTCTTCAGTGACTGGTCTCCTGGAAGTCTTTGGGTAGCTGGAGTTTCTTCAGTGACTGGTCTTCCTGGAAGTCGTGGCTGGAGTTTCTTCAGTGGCTGGTCTTCCTGGAAGCCTTTGGGTGGCTGGAGTTTCTACAGTGACGGGTCTTCCTGGAAGTCTTTGGGTGGCTGGAGTTTCTTCAGTGACTTGTCTTCCTGGAAGCCTTTGGGTGACTGGAGTTTCTTCATTGACTGGTCTTCTGGAAGTCGTGGCTGGAGTTTGTATTTCAGTCGTGTATGCTCCAGTTTAGTTTGGATCAGCTCTACGGTTCTTCATCGGATGAAATCATTTAGTATATCACTTGGTATGTGTGGACTTTCTAAGCTAATGAGGGACTATGAAAGTTGCTGATCTGTATTTTTACATTTCAGATTCCCGCCTGTTGCATTGATTTGTAACTCTTTCTTTATGTAGTATTGATATTTGTGTTTTTAGTTGTAAGTTCCAGATATGATTTTTGAATAAGTAATGAGTGCTAGGCATTGAGTGGCGAGCGAAGAAAAGAAAAAAGCTCGAGCATGGTGATGACCCTAGTAATTATTGTTTCCTGTCAGCCATGCACCATTCTCACCTGCCTGTGCACCATTCTCACCTGCCCGTGCATCGATGTTTATTTCTATGAAGGCCTATGGGGGAGGTGGTTTTGGAGGCTTGCAGAGGTTTATTAGGGTCGTGGTTTCTTGTTTGTCCTGTTCTGGCTGGCTTGTTCTGCTATCGGGTAAGGGGGAGATTTAGCAGCCTGTTTTTTTGGCACGGTGAATGTACAGTGCATAGATAGATAGATAGATAGATATACCATGTATGGCAATACCAAGTTTTCCTGCCAACTCCCCACGGAGGGTCGCTTTCCTCGTCAAATTATATATACACGAAGTGATTGTCTGATCATGGTCACCATTAATTGTGACTACATTCTTAGTCTTACTAAGTGTTACATCTATCCTATAAAACTCCAATGTGATCATACTCGACTTGTTCTCTACACAATACCAAGGTATGTTGATCATTTATCACACGGTGAAGGTTCGCTGGAGATATTGACAGCAGATCTCATTTGATACCCGGAATATTAAGCTATCCCCTTTTTTCAGCTATTTGCTCATCTCATATGGCGAGTTCTGCAAGACTAATAGAACTGTTGGAGGTGGTTTGTGAAGGATGTAGCGAGCAGTTGTTACGGATCTCTTTATGCGTTGCTCTGTAGCTATAGCCTAGTGTCTAATACTTTTTGTGTGTGTGTATGTTTGTGCAGTAAAATTTCAATAAAAATCTTTCATCGGAATGTTCACGTAGTTGCTTTGATGCTTCGAAACACGAAGCCTTTCTTGTTGAAGACTCGATGTTATGTCCTCAAACAAAATGCTAGTGTATGTACTCCTTTAAAGCTGATGAAGTCTGTTGGGATTATTATAATAGCTTCAGCCTTAGCTGCTGCTCTGATAATATGTACTTGTGCAAGAACATTTTTTAATTTTATTTGGATTGGCCGAATCAAGATTGCACCCACATAGACCACAGCCAGTTATGTAGCTGACCCTTTACCATTTAGAATTGATTATTAAATGGTACAGGATCATCTAACTGGTTGTGGTATATATGGGTGTGGTCTATATGGGTGCAATCTTGCTTCTTTCTTTTTTAATAAGTCAATCCATTCCTGACAAAGGCTAGAGCACTAGCCGAAACGTCGAGTGAGTAAATTTCAAGCCGATTATATTAAGCGCGTCATTGCAATTCACTGTCAACTGAGAGTTTGTTGCGATGATGCAATTAGGTTATTAGTTTTTAAATAAAGATATCTTTGTTACTTTCAATGACTTTCTTGCTAATCATCTTGAGCAAGATTAGCGAGAAAGTCATTTTATATCAACTGAGAGTTCGTTGAGATTTTTGTTAAGTTATTGTGTTTGAAATTGTCGTGTAGTTGAGTGCACAGAGCTCTACAAAGTCAAACTCAGAGCTTTATCATTGTTGGATCATATCTATGCCATGTCTTATTGCTCTTGTTGACCATAGCTACAGCCTCTTTCAAACACTTGGTAAAAGTTGCTCAGGAGAATTCCACCAACCAAAGAGCAGATGTTTTGGCAGAGGATCAGCTACGACCCCCTGTGGATTTGGTAACAGTTGCCCCCTCCACAGACCAAATAACAGAAGCATATCATTCATTCTGTTTCTGATCTAGCACGTGCAGTAGCTTGATTGCATTATCAATAGTCACCATTACAGCTCATGTCTTTTTACTGCCATTGACAAAGTGTAGTCGTGGATGTGCATTGGAAAAGTTGGAGTCTCCTGGTACTCACTCATGTTTTGCGAACAGGAGAGCTGAGATAGAAACATGATAGACGGTTTGCTTCACACTTTCAACGGCTTTGTCGTCTGCCAGTGTATTATCTTAGCGAAAGATTGAAAGCATGCTGGGAGTCTTTCTGGAGCTAATATCGGCTGAAACACCGTTGAGGCAGCTAAGAGGCGGTTGTGTGAATTTTACTCGAGGTATGAGTTTGGGTTTTTGGATTTTTTGTTGTTGCTGTATACCAAAAAAGTGGGCCAAACCAATTAGGGAGTGCTAATATACATATAAAAACTACTAATGTGTACAATTAAAATATAAGTTGTTGGGTGACTATTAGCTGCTAGGTGTTGCATGGGTGTTGAAACAACCAAATAAAGGTGTGTAATTTATGCATGTTAAAAGCATGAGTGCTGAAACAACCAAATAATCGCATGTTAGAAACATGAGTGTTAAAACAACCAAATAACAGTGTATAATTACCCATGTTCAAGCATAGTAACAGCAACTTTATTATGGATTTTTTAATATTACTTATGTTGGAAAAGTGTTGAAGAAAAGTACCTAGCAACCAGTTATCAGGTGATAGCTGATGAGTTGATGGACATTAATGACAAGGTTTTGTTGCTTAGCAACAAACCACATGGTTGTGAATATCGTTATAAAACAGGTCATATCAAATTTTAACTGGTCTGTAGAACAGGTCAGCAATACTTATTGAGTATCAAGGTGTTTGCTTATTCATCGAAGAACAAAATGATGACTTTTGGTTGCTTAGCAACAAACCAAGCAGCTTTGAATATCATTATAGGCAGTTGTGTTGATAAATATCGCTTTTGGCACTAACGTGACTTGGCATCTAGCCTTGTTGGCCAGTCAACAATAGTCGATAATGACTTACATACACATATATAATATGGTCAAACTGGATGTTCGAAGATAAAAAGATAATGGCTCATGCCATTTATTTTATGACACATATATGTACATACTCGGGTTCAAACTTTGCTAGAACTACATGTAAGTCCAGGGCCTTGATGAGGCTGTGAGTGATTGACCAATAGCGTGCTGCTGTCAACTGTAGGAAACAAAAGTTGGCCCAACCTAAGATGGATGATATTGAAAATACCAGCTGTACTTAGGATTGAGTGTTGTGTGCTCCAGTAGAACTTCAGACACGGTGGACAGGCAAGACCCCTGGTGCTCAGGACCCCTGGTGCTCAGGACCCCTGGTACTCAGGACCCCTGGTACTCAGGACCCCTGGTGCTCAGGACCCCTGGTGCTCAGGACACCCACAAATGCCTCGATTTTCTCCAGAGGTATTGTGCCTGCGATGAGCTCGGGGAGTCCTATTGTCAGTACGATAAGCATATCTATTCATCTCAAGCATTAGCAAGTCCCGCACGTTCTCTGTAAAAAGAAACTTGTTGACAAGTCAACAGCAGATACGCTTGCTATTATAAGCAAATGCATTAGTGGTTAGGCTCACTTCTAAGTCAAGGAACCTTTAACTTAATCTAAAACCATAATAGAGCCACTAGCAGATGGGCCGGGACAAATGGCTCGATTGTGAGCATAGCTCTGACGAGCAGGACGGTTCCCTATGATTTAGACTTGTCCGAGTCCGATGAACAAGGAAGGTTGGAGGATGACCCTACTGGGAATACAACTATCATAGCAAGGCACTTTTAGAGTTACATGCACACATACTTACCAGCAACAGAGCCACCAGTAGATGGACTGGGTACCATAGCTCCACCATGACCACACCCATGATGTGTATGAATGGTTCCCAGTGACCCTGACTCATGGAGGCAGATGAATGAGAGCGGTTGAAAATACAGAATCTATTGTCGGAGAATAAACCACTTGCTCAGCTACATGTAACTACAAAATTCCTAGGAAATTCCTGGAAATTGCCAGGATTTTTTTATTATAAACAACTTGAGGTATTGCTTTGTCGTAGCTTTATACATATAGCTATCATGCTTTCAATTCATCATTACTTACCTTAAGGACAAGTCATGCTGATCGTCACTGCCATCAGAATCTTCACTAGATAGTGAGTGTAGAGACAAGACTAGCTATACCAACATCGACAACAGCTCTCCTAATGTTGCTATGGTATTACAATCAATTTCAGAGCTGCCAAGGTAAGCACAAGTACTTTCTCCCTCATATCCACTGCTGTTGCTCTCAGAGAGGCTGAAGTCTTCTTGAAAAAGTTGACCGTTACTTCATCTCCCAGTTTTAGCGAATCTCGATTTTTTCCCCAGATAACGAAAGTGAATTTTGACGTCATGTTTAACATAGTGACCATTCCTTAGACTTGGCATAGTGATAGAGTAATGATCTGGGCACGCTCGGGTATTCTTTCCAGATTTTCTAGGTAAATGGTTAGATTTTTATGAATGAACTAGCAGCGGCCATTCTTCCTCGTGTCATATGATGCTTTAGGCCAGTGAGAGGGTTAACAACCAAAGAGCGGTGTATTTACTTTGAGATTTACGTGTGTTAGAAGCATGGGCTCTTAAAACAACCAAAGAGCGGTGTATTTACTTTGAGATTTACGTGTGTTAGAAGCATGGGCTCTTAAAACAACCAAAGAGCGGTGTATTTACTTTGAGATTTACGTGTGTTAGAAGCATGGGCTCCTAAAACAACCAAAGAGCGGTGTATTTACTTTGAGATTTACGTGTGTTAGAAGCATGGGCTCTTAAAACAACCAAAGAGCGGTGTATTTACTTTGAGATTTACGTGTGTTAGAAGCATGGGCTCTTAAAACAACCAAAGAGCGGTGTATTTACTTTGAGATTTACGTGTGTTAGAAGCATGGGCTCCTAAAACAACCAAAGAGCGGTGTATTTACTTTGAGATTTACGTGTGTTAGAAGCATGGGCGCTTAAAACAACCAAAGAGCGGTGATTTACTTTGAGATTTACGTGTGTTAGAAGCATGGGCGCTTAAAACAACCAAAGAGCGGTGTATTTACTTTGAGATTTACGTGTGTTAGAAGCATGGGCTCTTAAAACAACCAAAGAGCGGTGTATTTACTTTGAGATTTACACGTGTTAGAAGCATGGGCTCTTAAACAACCAAACAGTGGTGTATTTTGAATAACTCTGCTGTTTCATTATGATTTTTAATGCACCCTTGCTATTCTATGAATTATCAGGTGCACGGTCCAAGTTGCATGTGAGTAAACAATCATGCATTTCCTTTCACTTGTCAGTGCAGTCACAACTAGTCGAGCACTTGATTGCAGTTCATCCAGCATGCTGCCAAGAAGGAGTTCTAGTCTTGACAGAGAAGAACAATCACCTCTGCTATGCAGGCCTTTATTGAGGTTCTGTAAGGTGCCCCTGTTCAAGAGCAAGGCCGCTCTTCTTGTCTTGCTGTGGGGATTTTCTGGTCTCTATATCTACAACCAATTGACCAGAGAGGATTCTAACCACCTGTCCATCTCTATCAAAGGGAAGATAATTATCTCCTCACGAGTTATTCTCAATCTGAGTGTGTTGGTGTACCCTCTCCTTGGCTGGCTAGCTGATGTTTGCTATGGGAGGTACAAGGTTATCAAGTGCAGCATCCGTATCATGTGGCTGGTGTCAGTTCTTCTGTGCCTGATCTCTGTGGTGCTGAAGCTTTTGAAAGCCTACGACGTTGCATCGGATGGAGACTGTTACGAGATCAAGCTGGTGACTGACATTGTCCTGCATGTGGCCATGGCTTTAGTTCTAGGGAGCTTCCAGGCCAACATAGTGCAGTTTGGGGTTGAGCAGCTGATGGATGCATCATCCGGTGAAATTACCTCTTTTATCCGATGGTATGGGTGGATGTACTTTCTGAGTGAGTTTGTGGTGGCGGTGGCACGGAATTGTATTTGCAACAATTTCGAATTGATCCACACGTTGATGATTCCGACTTTGCTGAGTGCTATGGTCTGCTTGGACTATTTTTGTGTGGACTGGTTCGTGAAGGAACATGTTTCCAAGAACCCTTTGATTGTGATCTTTCAAGTGCTCAAGTACGCTGTGAAGAACAAGTACCCTCATCTGAGGAGTGCCTTCACCTACTGGGATGATAAACGCTACTCCAGGATTGATCTGGCCAAGACCAAGTTTGGAGGACCCTTCACTGCAGGACAGGTGGAAGATGTGAAGACGTTTGGACGTATTCTATTGCTTCTGTGTTTCGGAACATTCTTTTCTAGCTTGATGACTTATGTTAACTATGCTGGGAACAAACTGAAGTATCATCTTGACCTCAGCGGTTACAGTCAAATGGAAATGTGCAGTAAGAAATGCTTCTGGAGGAGCTTTGTGGAAGATTCTGGCTCCTTTTTTATAATCATTTTCATTCCGCTGCTGGAGTTTTTATTTAAAAAAATACATTTCAAAGTATCGATGTTGAAGAAGTTCACCTTGGGAATGGTGTTCATCCTGTTGACTGTGAGTGGATATGGCATTCTGGATACAGTGGGCCACTACCAAAACCAAAATGCCAGTTTTGACAACACAACTTGTCTTCTGGATCTCACCAGTTCCCTTGCTGGCAGCGTCTTGTCTCTGAGTTACATGTGGACCTCCATTCCCAATGTCACATACAGCATTGGAACCTATCTACTAATAACAGTTGCGTGTGAGTTCATCTGTGCTCAATCTCCGTATTCCATGAAGGGACTACTGTTTGGAGCAGCATACGGAATGATTGGCCTGTTCATCTTGATCAATTCGGCCTGGCTTCTACCCATACAGTATGCCAGCCGTAAATGGGCACATAGTACTCGACTAGGCTGTGGGACTTTCTATTTTCTCTCCTTATTCATAGTTCTCCTCATTACCATTTTATTTTTCTGCTGCTTCAGCAAGCGTTACAAGAAGAGACTAAGAGATGAGCACCAACTCAGCGAAGAAATACTCTATGTTGATTGATGTTATTTGGTGTTTGTATTTAGTTAAGTTGTGCTTTATAATTTCTTTTCTGTGGAAGTGTAGTGGTAGTGTGAGTGATATATGCACGATGTATTGACATGGAGAACCCACTGAAAGTAACCAACTGCTCATGCTATATTATCAATCCATCCACAGCTGATGTTGTTGTTACAATCTCTTGTGTTTGAAGAAGAGACGAGTGCAAAATGCCGGTGGTAAAATCCTCTCTCTTTTGGTTTCTGTGCACTTTTGATGCCATCCCTTGCCATCATTTGAAAAGTTCTCTCTTCAAAAAAACACCTATATATAGCACAGATAGCTGTGTAGCTGAGTGACGCTCTGCTGTTCTATCCTTCTGGTTGTATTGTATGTGCAATTCTTCTATGTCAACTGGGCTTTGGCATTAGATATAGCGGTCAAATGAATTGTCCATGTTCAAGGACCCAATACTCCCCCTGCATCTCCCAAAGCAGGTGATTTTAGATGGATTTCTCTGTAGGCTTTTAAATGGTATAAAGGTATTGAGTGGCTAGATGGGTATTGGGTCAGTGCCGTGAGAAATAGTGGATGGTATTTAGAAATCATCTATCACTTCATACTGCTGGTGGGTGTGGCTCGTGAAATAATATTGTGATAGTTAAGCGTTTGTGGCTTTTTACAACGCGATATAAGTTTATAAGTTGTGTTTGTGTAAAAAAAACAGTTTTTGCAAAGGAAAAAGAATTGACACGTACGCTGGTTTATAGTATGTGGCAATAACCGTTAAGGGACTTTTTGTTGTTGCTGTTATGTCACAACATGGCAATAACCGTTAAGGGACTTTTTGTTGTTGCTGTTGATAGATCATGTAAATGAATCACTGTCAGTATCTGAGTGTCTAATGCTGACTCACTGTCAGTATCTGAGTGTCTAATGCTGACATGATCTATCAATGAATCACTGTCAGTATCTGAGTGTCTAATGTGATTCACTGTCAGTATCTGAGTGTCTAATGCTGACATGATCACTGTCAGTATCTGAGTGTCTAATGCTGACATCTTCTATCAATGAATCACTGTCAGTATCTGAGTGTCTAATGTGATTCACTGTCAGTATCTGAGTGTCTAATGCTGACATGATCACTGTCAGTATCTGAGTGTCTAATGCTGACATGATCACTGTCAGTATCTGAGTGTCTAATGCTGACATGATCTATCAATGAATCACTGTCAGTATCTGAGTGTCTAATGCTGACTCACTGTCAGTATCTGAGTGTCTAATGCTGACTCACTGTCAGTATCTGAGTGTCTAATGCTGACTCACTGTCAGTATCTGAGTGTCTAATGCTGACTCACTGTCAGTATCTGAGTGTCTAATGCTGACTCACTGTCAGTATCTGAGTGTCTAATGCTGACATGATCACTGTCAGTATCTGAGTGTCTAATGCTGACATGATCACTGTCAGTATCTGAGTGTCTAATGCTGACATGATCTATCAATGAATCACTGTCAGTATCTGAGTGTCTAATGCTGACTCACTGTCAGTATCTGAGTGTCTAATGCTGACATGATCACTGTCAGTATCTGAGTGTCTAATGCTGACATGATCACTGTCAGTATCTGAGTGTCTAATGCTGACATGATCTATCAATGAATCACTGTCAGTATCTGAGTGTCTAATGCTGACTCACTGTCAGTATCTGAGTGTCTAATGCTGACTCACTGTCAGTATCTGAGTGTCTAATGCTGACTCACTGCCAGTATCTGAGTGTCTAATGTGAATCACTGTCAGTATCTGAGTGTCTAATGCTGACTCACTGTCAGTATCTGAGTGTCTAATGTGATTCACTGTCAGTATCTGAGTGTCTAATGCTGACTCACTGTCAGTATCTGAGTGTCTAATGCTGACTCACTGTCAGTATCTGAGTGTCTAATGCTGACATGATCTTGATAGATCATGTAAATGAATCCACTGTCAGTATCTGAGTGTCTAATGCTGACATGATCACTGTCAGTATCTGAGTGTCTAATGCTGACATGATCTATCAATGAATCACTGTCAGTATCTGAGTGTCTAATGTGATTCACTGTCAGTATCTGAGTGTCTAATGTGATTCACTGTCAGTATCTGAGTGTCTAATGCTGACTCACTGTCAGTATCTGAGTGTCTAATGCTGACTCACTGTCAGTATCTGAGTGTCTAATGCTGACTCACTGTCAGTATCTGAGTGTCTAATGCTGACTCACTGCCAGTATCTGAGTGTCTAATGCTGACTCACTGTCAGTATCTGAGTGTCTAATGCTGACTCACTGTCAGTATCTGAGTGTCTAATGCTGACATGATCTTGATAGATCATGTAAATGAATCCACTGTCAGTATCTGAGTGTCTAATGCTGACATGATCACTGTCAGTATCTGAGTGTCTAATGCTGACATGATCTATCAATGAATCACTGTCAGTATCTGAGTGTCTAATGTGATTCACTGTCAGTATCTGAGTGTCTAATGCTGACTCACTGCCAGTATCTGAGTGTCTAATGCTGACTCACTGTCAGTATCTGAGTGTCTAATGTGATTCACTGTCAGTATCTGAGTGTCTAATGCTGACTCACTGTCAGTATCTGAGTGTCTAATGCTGACATGATCTTGATAGATCATGTAAATGAATCACTGTCAGTATCTGAGTGTCTAATGCTGACATGATCCTCAAGCCCTCCCTCTTCTCTCTCTCTCTTCTCTCTCTGTAGAGAAAAATACGAGAAGCAGACACCGTCATTCAGGAGACAGGAAGAGACCTTATGCAGAGTGCTGAAGATCTCATGAGGGCTAGGCTAGTGCAGAAGAATATCCTATCCACCTTAGAAACACTGAGTCTGTGCACTCCAGGTATACAAGAACTTACAATGCTAAAAGCAGTCCATGGGTAATGGAGTGCTCTGAAGATGTGGTCTCTGTAGTGAATGCATTCTCTCCCTTCCCCCCCCCCCCCCCCCCCCCCCCCCGTCCCCTTCTGTGTGCGTAGTTCTTCAGCAGTACTGCAAGCTGATCGTGCAGATGGACAAGAGGCAGTACTATTCTGCTCTGAAAACCTTAGAACAGCTGGAACATACCTTCCTGCCACCTGTCAGGGGGTACATTTTCTCCGACTTACTCTGCAAGGAGATACCAAAGATACGCAAGTCTATCCAGGATGAGTCGAATGCCGAACTAACAGTGAGATGACCAACTGTACAGTGCAGTGTGCTATTAATTAAGTTTCAGTTCTTCTCTCTCTTTTATTTAATGTTTAATTCATTTTTGCTATTATTATTTTTGTTTTTGTTGTTGTCAGGACTTTTTGGCCAAGGTTCGAGAAAGTTCTGTTACCATAGGAGAGGTAGCTATGCACCAGGTCAGTTCTCTGAGAATGTTAGCGTCAACACTACGACAAGTACAGCTGTTGTTCCAGTTATTTTGTTGTTGTTGTTGTTATTGACATGTTAGGCACAGAAACACACCTCGTTGGAACTTGATGTGGATGTGCAAAAGCTTCTGGACTCAACGCAGGAAATGGACCCGGAGATGTGTGCTCAGGACCTGGTTGACTTCTCTCCTGTGTATCGATGCTTGCACATCCACTCGGTTTTGGTACAGTCGTAGCTATGAACATATTGTTTTGCAACGCTCCGTCTTATGGAAAGATGGAGCATCAGTGCTATGTACATGTAGAAATGAAGGGCTGGACTTGTATATAACTGTATGCTCAAAATCTGGCGACAAATGTAGTTACCGAGTTTTCATTATGAAAATATCTCCACCAGCTATATACATGTCCTCATAACAGCATGTCTAATCTGTACATGAATACACTATAGTGGGAGATTATCGAAGTCACACATGCACATACGCACACATACACACACACGCCAGCCTGTGAGTTAGCAATCTAAACTTCCTAATGTATGAATCACTAAAAGATCCCGTAAAGACTTTTTAAAGTTAAAATGAATTCGTTCCCATTGTACGCCTGGGTGTGTGTGTGTGTGTGTGTGTGTGCGTGTGTGTGTGTGTGTGTGTGTGAGTGTGTGTGTGTGTGCGTGTGTGTGCATCACTTTCATGCAGAAATGTGCTGTCAGTTGTTATCTTTATCAAGGGAGTGTTAAAACATGGCAGTGATGGAGTGTGCTGGTACAGGGCAAGAGAGTATTAAAACATGACAGTGATGGTGTGTGCTGGTACAGGGCAAGAGAGTATTAAAACATGGCAGTGATGGTGTGTGCTGGTACAAGCCAAGAGAGTGTTAAAACATGGCAGTGATGGTGTGTGCTGGTACAGGGCAAGAGAGTATTAAAACATGACAGTGATGGAGTGTGCTGGTACAGGGCAAGAGAGTATTAAAACATGGCAGTGATGGTGTGTGCTGGTACAGGGCAAGAGAGTATTAAAACATGGCAGTGATGGTGTATGCTGGTACAGGGCAAGAGAGTATTAAAACATGACAGTGATGGAGTGTGCTGGTACAGGGCAAGAGAGTATTAAAACATGGCAGTGATGGTGTGTGCTGGTACAGGGCAAGAGAGTATTAAAACATGACAGTGATGGAGTGTGCTGGTACAGGGCAAGAGAGTATTAAAACATGACAGTGATGGTGTGTGCTGGTACAGGGCAAGAGAGTATTAAAACATGGCAGTGATGGTGTGTGCTGGTATAAGGCAAGAGAGTATTAAAACATGGCAGTGATGGTGTATGCTGGTACAGAGCAAGAGAGTATTAAAACATGACAGTGATGGTGTATGCTGGTACAGGGCAAGAGAGTATTAAAACATGGCAGTGATGGTGTGTGCTGGTACAAGCCAAGAGAGTGTTAAAACATGGCAGTGATGGTGTATGCTGGTACAGAGCAAGAGAGTATTAAAACATGACAGTGATGGTGTATGCTGGTACAGGGCAAGAGAGTATTAAAACATGGCAGTGATGGTGTGTGCTGGTACAGGGCAAGAGAGTATTAAAACATGACAGTGATGGTGTGTGCTGGTACAGGGCAAGAGAGTATTAAAACATGGCGTATGCTGGTACAGGGCAAGGGAGTATTAAAACATGACAGTGATGGTGTGTGCTGGTACAAGCCAAGAGAGTATTAAAGCATGACAGTGATGGTGTGTGCTGGTACAGGGCAAGAGGAATCCCTTCATGGAAAACTATAGGAACCAACGTCGGATGCAGGTTCGCTTGGCCATCAAGCCCCATGGAGTCTGGGTATGGTGCTGTTTGATAGTGCAAGTTTGTATACATTTTGAAATACTTTTTTTTTTCAGAAAGGGAATATTGACGATTTCAAGATGTTCTTTTATGGCATTGTTGGGTGAGTCAAAAGCTAGTCCCATTCCCAAGAGCATAAATTACCTTCCCATGTGATTGTGTTTCTCAGCTTCTTTGTGGTAGAGGACACCATTCTGCACACCACGCAGAACCTGACCAAGATGGGTTCAAAGCAGGCGGGAGGGGAGAGTCTAGTCACACGCAAGAGTGTCCTCGAGTTTTGGAGCATGGCACAGGATGAAGTGCTTGCTGTGCTACGTAACACTTGTGTAAGTCATGCCGTTCCCTCCCCTCCCCTCCCTCTCTTCCACTTCCCTCCCCTCCCCCTCTTCCACTCCCTCCCCTCCCCCTCTTCCACTTCCCTCCCCTCCCCCTCTTCCACTTCCCTCCCCTCTTCCACTTCCCTCCCCTCCCCCTCTTCCACTTCCCTCCCCTCTTCCACTTCCCTCCTCTCCCTCTCTTCCACTTCCCTCCCTCCCTCTCTTCCACTTCCCTCCCCTCCCACTCTTCCACTTTCCTCCCCTCCCACTCTTCCACTTCCCTCCCCTCCCCTCTTCCACTTCCCTCCCCCTCTTCCACTCCCCTCCCCCTCTTCCCTCCCCTCCCCCTCTTCCACTTCCCTCCCCATCTCAATGTTGACCTGCACTAAGTCGTAGCTGTCCAGGTCCAGTGCGCCTTATTTGAAGAATATGTTAATTATGTGTTAATTATGTGTGGTATCTGAGCCCATTCAAATTCTCGAAGATTATAGTATATGTTTTTACACTAAAAGAACACGCACACACATGCACATACATACACACATGTATACACTCGTACACAGGGCTCCTGTTCGGACTATTGCCTGCTGTTGAAGGTGAAGCAGTTGGTGGTGTGGTTCTGCACTACTCTCAGGGTAATAAGTACACTATTACATCACGGTGTGCACCCGTGACTATTTCATATTAGGCGGTGGTGTATTGCCATGCCATAATGCCTCTGGTTTGAACATTAGGTTACCTAGGCGATAAGCACGTGCCCTTGACTCATTCAGTTAGCTTAGGTTCTACTTGGACGTTTGATAGTGCGGCGTGCATCTGGTTTATCAAATGGTGCATGTCCGGTACAAAGATCTGTGTATCCCTTGTTATATCTGGCTTCTGTCTAGGGTTACGGATTTGAAGTGGACAAGCTTTATGAAGTGCTTCTTGAAATCAGGTGAGAGTCAGTGAATGATTGTGGCAATTAGACAGGGGGGGAGGTTGACAGCTTCACTTCTTTCCTTTTTCCACAGAGAGCAGTATGATGAGCTGTTGATGAAGTCGTGGGGAAGTACTTTCACGTAAGAACGTGTGTGTCCATCATGCGTGGTGGTCAGTGTTGCACTAGACCTTGCCAACATGAGAACTTGTGTGTCCATCATGCGTGGTGGTCAGTGTTGCATTAGACCTTGCAACATGAGAACTTGTGTGTCCATCATGCGTGGTGGTCAGTGTTGCACTAGACCTTGCAACATGAGAACTTGTGTGTCCATCATGCGTGGTGGTCAGTGTTGCACTAGACCTTGCCAACATGAGAACTTGTGTGTCCATCATGCGTGGTGGTCAGTATTGCACTAGACGTTGCCAACATGAAATCTCATCCAGATTTTCAGCACCATTCATGTTGTTCCCCCCACCCCCTCCCTCCCTCCCTATGAGGTTGTGATAATAACTATTCCATGCCTAGGAACTGGATACTAATATTTTCATTATTCTGTAGGAACATATTTGATAGCGATGACTATAGTCCGCTGGAGGTTGTCACAGTGGATCGGTATCAAGGTGTGCTGGAGAGCTTTCCTTATCAGGACAAAGATCTGGCCACTGCAGCGTTCCCCAAGAGTTTTCCCTTCTCTTCCATGGTGTTCCAAGTCTATGAGCAGCTCAAGCAATTTGTCATCAGATGCAATAGTTATTCTCTCAAGCTAAACTTGAGGTACATTGGTGTGTGTGTGTGAGTGTGCGTGTGTGAGTGTGCGTGTGTATGTGTGAGTGGATGAATGTGCGTTGGCATACACGCGAGTTCTTTAGGTGGTGTGCTAAGCGGTTACCATGACGATGTGGTGTAACATCCCTGAATCTAGAGCTCTTTGTGTGCGTTAAAATAATAATAATAAAATAATGATAATGATAATGTAATAATAATAATAATAATAATAATAATAATAATAATAATAATAATAATAATAATAATAATAATAATAATAATAATAATAATAATAATAATAATAATAATAATAATAAGTAATGATGATGATGATGATGATATAATAACAACAACAACAACAATAATAATAATAATAAATAGTAATAGTAATAGTAATAAAATGGGGTGTAGAGAACTGGAGAGGCATTGCCATGTTATATGTAGTTTGGCAGAGCAGGTGGTTGCAGAAACTGGTTGAGAGGGAGTTACTTGAATCCCGGTGTTGATTTGACAGAGCACTTGGCTCTATAGTAATGATCTTCATAAAGGCCACAGAACACCAGTTGGGAAGACTGCTATTGTGAGCTTGAAGACAGTATGATGTAGCAACATGTGAGGGCCTGGCTGCCAGGGTTGCATGCGTGCCTTGGAGTGAGTAGGTAAAGTGACAGCGATGGAAGTGTCAGAGTTTCCCTCTGGAAGCAACAAATGACAGGATAACTCACTGTATATGGAAATATTATATAGGCAGGTGCATAGCCAATTCATTTTATTTTCAAGAACATCAATTGTCTTTCGCCATCTGTCACCACTGAGAGATAGGTATACGTTTACCATGCATGTGTTTTCTCGCTGTGGCTGTATTGGGGGGGAGGGGGGAAGGGAGAATGCTGGCTATCTTCTAAGAGACATTTGAAATGCTAAAATTCTCCAGTCGAAACCGTTGTAGTAGTATCACTCGGGGAAGTAGATCTACAGCCAGGTACAGCCACGGACACCATAGAGGGAAGTAGACTTGTATAGCCAGGGACGCCACAGAGGGAAGTAGACTTGTACAGCCAGGGACGCCATAGAGGGAAGTAGACTTTGTACAGCCAGGGATGCCATAGAGGGAAGTAGACTTTGTACAGCCAGGGACGCCATAGAGGAAGTAGACTTTGTACAGCCAGGGACGCCATAGAGGAAGTAGACTTTGTACAGCCAGGGACGCCATAGAGGGAAGTAGACTTTGTACAGCCAGGGATGCCATAGAGGGAAGTAGACTTTGTACAGCCAGGGACGCCACAGAGGGAAGTAGACTTGTATAGCCAGGGACGCCACAGAGGGAAGTACACTTGTACAGCCAGGGATGCCATAGAGGGAAGTAGACTTTGTACAGCCAGGGACGCCACAGAGGGTAGACTTGTACAGCCAGGGACGCCATAGAGGGAAGTAGACTTGTACAGCCAGGGACGCCATAGAGGGAAGTAGACTTGTACAGCCAGGGACGCCATAGAGGGAAGTAGACTTTGTACAGCCAGGGACGCCATAGAGGGAAGTAGACTTATACAGCCAGGGATGCCATAGAGGGAAGTAGACTTTGTACAGCCAGGGACGCCATAGAGGGAAGTAGACTTATACAGCCAGGGATGCCATAGAGGGAAGTAGACTTTGTACAGCCAGGGACGCCACAGAGGGAAGTAGACTTGTACAGCCAGGGATGCCATAGAGGGAAGTAGACTTTGTACAGCCAGGGATGCCATAGAGGGAAGTAGACTTTGTACAGCCAGGGACGCCACAGAGGGTAGACTTGTACAGCCAGGGACGCCATAGAGGGAAGTAGACTTGTACAGCCAGGGACGCCATAGAGGGAATTAAACTTACAGCCAGGGAAACCTGCAAGTAACTCAACATAAGTACAGAGTAGAGAACTAGCTCTCCAAGGAAAGGGGAGCATATAGCATGTGTTTCAATAGGGAGTGTGACAGGTGCAGTGTGAAGTGTGTGGCATGTGCTTCAGGTGGACTGTGTGCAATGGATTTCTTGCACTTGCTCCTTTGAAAGCCACACTACAAAATCTGGCAGTTGGATAGCTGGGGAAAAGTTGGAAAGATGTGTGTGGGTGCATTCATGCCTGCCTGCCTTCTGCATGATTAAGGTGGATGTCATAGTGTGCATGGTGCACTGTGGGATGTTTGTAGGTGTGGTTGTGATTAACTTCTCTCTCTCTTGATGTGTGTGATTGTCTGTCCAATTCTTGTAGTCAAACTGAAATTGACGAGTGCGTCCGAAAGTCTGTGAACCTTCTGCTGATGCGTACAATGGCATGTAAGATGTTATATCTGTGTTCTCAAAACTCTCAGTTGACATAATAACATTATTATAACCTCAATAATCAACTTGAAATTGCATTCTCTCGACATTTCGACTACATGCTCTAGCCTTCCAGGAATAATGATGAAGGCTAGAGCATCTAGTCGAAACGTCGAGAGAATACAATTTCAAGTTGATTATTGAGAAGGTTATAATAATATTTCTGTGTTGCACGATTGATCTCAACTGACATCATATGCTTTAATATTTAACCAAAAAACTGATATCTAAAAGTATATTTCTGTGTCCATCAGCGAATATGCCTAGCCCTAGCCCTAGCCCTAGCCCTGGCCCTAGCCCTGGCATTGTCCGGACAAATAAGAGAAGTGAGAGAAGTGTTGATCGCAATGTTGTTATAGCCAGTCTATCTTTGTGGTATGTTTATGTCTGTGCTTGCAGGCAGCTGGATGCCAGCCACACCAGCTTGAAAACACCCCCGTCTTCCTTTTTTATGAAGCTGTTGCGGATTTTTTTCTTTTCAAGCAAGTTTGGCATTTAGTGGCCTCTAAACACATACACACACATACATACATTGACTGGCATAATACTTTATTATTGGGGGGCTCAATTCATTTTTGTCGAACCCATCTAAGACTGTCGCTGACCTCTTTAAAAGCTGTTTCCGCAACAACAGTGTTTTCCCCCCTAATAAGCTAGGTAAGCTAGGCCTTGTGGCAGCTTTGCTAGCAAACTGCTTGCAATATGTGAGCTCTTAGCACAATATGTTGACATGTTGTGTTATGTTAGAATGGCCACTAGTGTACATTATCACTGGGAATGTGAAGAATGCATGCGCAGATATATTCTTAAACAAAATGGACCAAATGGCCGATATTTGCCCCCAAACCATATTTGCCCCCAAACCCAAGGAAGGTCTATACATTTTTGGATTAGAAAGAAAGGAAACAGAATGTGGACCACAAAGAGCCTGCCTACTTTTAAAATAGTTTACACCGCATGAAATAATACAGACTAGAAGCACTGTAATATTGGTTGGTGTTCATGAGTTTAAGAAGTGAAGACTCTTCCTAAATAATTGTAGGACATGTATATGTATATGGTGTGTGTTGGTTGGTTGCTTTTTTGTATTTTTTTTGTTCTGTTCTGTTTGCTCTCTATAAATATTATATATAATGGAACAGTCTCCTTCAAGGACTTTGCTCGGGACAACAGCAGAACTAACTGATTACAGTAGGAAGCCAGTTATCTGAACCTCAGTTACTGTATCCGCTGAACCTCAGTTATCAGAACCTCAGTTATCAGAACCTCAGTTATCCGAACCTCAGTTATCCGAACCTCAGTTATCCGAACCTCAGTTATCCGAACCTCAGTTATCCGAACCTCAGTTATCCGAACCTCAGTTATCCGAACCTCAGTTATCCCAAAGTTATCCAAAAACGTCGGTCAACCGAACGCTCGATTTGGAGGGGGGGGGGGTTCCTAGTCTCAGATGGCGGACTTTTCCCTGCTAAATGCATAGTTCCTCCCAAATGTAAGATTAATGGCTTTTCAAATCGCAAATAGGTCTAAGGGGGCGGGGACAAGGAAGCTTAACATAACAATGACATTTTGTAGATCTGGCTCTAATTAATAAGCACCCAAAAATAATAATTAAAACCCAACTAGGGGCAACAATTTAAACTCCAAAAATTACAATATGGTTGAAGTGGCACTTAATTTAGAGAGGCGCTATAAATCCAGAATTTACGGTAGCTCCTGCATGAAGGGGGAGGGGGGGGTTCCCGGGCAACAGGAAACACCCCTGGGTACGGGCCTGCGCTACAAGAAGCCCCGCCCATGGCAATGCAGGTAGCTAAAAATTTTGTTTTGCTTGGAAAATTCCTCTGCTCATGCGCACAATGACTGACTGTTTACCGTCATCGGAAGCAGTGTCTTTCGATTCTTCTCACTCAGTGTCAAGGCAGAGAGCAAAGCTATGGCTACTCAAAAGAGGAAAAGCATTGTCTGCAGTATCCGGTGAGTCCGGTGAGCCCAATATATCTGTGATGTAGTAAAGAAAGGTGTGGCTTCAGTTATTTCAGCCATCCGAACACCATCTGGTCCCAGTGGACAACTGCCTTCCAACTTCATAGCAGATATTATTCTTTATACATACCTGGTTTGTTTGCAAGCAGCTGTCATGGTTGTGGAGATGGTCTTTGCTGCTGCTTTTGTCACAAGAGTAAGCTCCAGTTGGTGGCAATTAGTTTAAGTTAGAGCGGCAGGAGAAATAGAGCCTTGAAAACAAATCTCACAGTTTTTAAGTTTTGGGGGCTACAGGTTGACCACCTCAGTGAAGGGTTCAGGGTACGCTGGAGCATCTTTGGAGCTAACATCAGCCATTTAAGATGCTAAGTAAGGTTTAACTGTGATATGAGCTCTGTGTTTTTGGTGTCTGCCGTTTTGAAATAGTGGTCAAACCAATACGGTGCTGCTGCACTCGTCAACACTTGTACACGTACTTTAATCTGGTTTGTTTCAGTTTTGTCTTGATTTTATCCTAGGGTGCCTCAGCAAGGTCATCCATAAGGAGTGCTTGACTGTTCCACAGGTAAAGAGCACATGTGGTGTCCTTCATGGCCATAATACCTCTTGGTTGTGATTCACATGCAAATACAATTTTTTCCAGTTGGTGCAAATATGGATCAATATTGACCATCTGGAGAGGGCTATGGGAGACCTGGAGAAGTTCATATCCAAGACCACCAAGTATGCAAGTGTTGTGTGTGGATTCCCTCAGGACTGGACATGCATTTAGTGTTAATCTCATGAGTGTGGTGGGCTCAGGACTGGACATGCATTAGTGTTAATCTCATGAGTGTGGCGGGCTCAGGACTGGACATGATTAGTGTTAATCTCATGAGTGTGGTGGGATCAGGACTGGACATGCATTAGTGTTAATCTCACGAGTGTGGCGGGCTCAGGACTGGACATGCATTAGTGTTAATCTCATGAGTGTGGTAGGCTCAGGACTGGAACATGCATTAGTGTTAATCTCATGAGTGTGGTGGGCTCAGGACTGGACATGATTAGTGTTAATCTCATGAGTGGTTGGCTCAGGACTGGACTTGCATTAGTGTTAATTTCATGAGTGTGGTTGGCTCAGGACTGGACATGCATTAGTGTTAATCTCATGAGTGTGGTGGGCTCAGGACTGGACATGCATTAGTGTTAATCTCATGAGTGTGGTGGGATTTGTGCTTATTGTTTTAAACAGGACAGATAATGAAAAGATAACAGCAGGAAGGTTATTTGGAGCTTCCACTTTCAAGGTATGTATTGGACAGCTTGTGTTTTGTGTGTGTGTGTGTGTGTGTGTCTGTTATGGCTTGGTCGAGTGCTGTGTTGTTGATGTGTGTCTCTGTGCAGGATGCCAGGCAGTTAGCAGTGGAGAAGATGGTTCAGAAGTTGGGAGAAAAGATGAACGAGATGATGGACGAAGGTGGGTTTGGGCTGGTGGTGTGGTGATGGTTGTCGGAGTCCGTGCTGCTAAAGTGGGTGCATGTTTGAAGGGATTTCTAACTTCAGCATTAATTTTTCTTGTTGTCTTTAGTGCATTTGTGTCTTTAGTGCATTTGTGTGTTATAATCGTATTGCACACACTTTTTAGTGACATACGGTTGGGTACCTAAAGAGCCCATCACTGCACACAGTGACTTTATTCGTGACATTCTGGCCTACTTGGAGTCCATGTTTGCCACTCTCCAACTCCTTCCAGTAAGTCCTGTCCCTTAAAAAATTATTATTCCTCTTCTCTAATCTATGTACTTTATATTGTCTCAGACTCCATCTTTCCCCCTTCTCTACACACACACACACACACACACACCATATATCCTCACGTAGAGCACATTCTCTATAACTCTTGCACCCTCAAGTGACTCGCACACTGTATGCTACCCTGAGCGAGGCAGTGCTTGCCCTGACTAGACCACCCACCACGTCCACATACGAACAGCATTGCTAGGCACGCACCGGTAATTGAAAGCAAGCCTTTCTATGAAATACAACAGCATAAAATAAACTGTTGCAAGGCATGAATCTTTGAGGGAGCAGAATGGCTGAGGGACTTGCATCTGAAGAGCAGCCAATGGAATGATCATCAAATCTGTGCAGACACTATCAAACGATGAGCTTGAAATACGGTGACCTATTACTTGCATTTCCACACTTCACTGAAATAACTAAGCGTGCTCTTGAATAGGATGTATGTAGATAGGATGCTCATGAAATTAATATCATGTGCCCAGTTTAATGGAGGATATGTGGTACCTACTTCTCCTCTTCGGTGACCTAGTCGGTCAAATGTACTCAACTTTGAGCTTACCACAAGCCGATGCCCTGTGCAGGATTCCATCTCGGGGTTGATTTGCTTCCAGGGCGTGAATAGACTTGCGTCAAAGTTAGAGAACATGTTGATGGCTAAGGAGATTGAAAGGATCAACATCCATGGCTTCAAGAGCTTCAGTGTGGATGTCCAAGCTTGTGAGAGTGAGTATACATGTATATATGTATGCATAAGTTATTCTACGTGGAAACGCTTCTAAAGAATTCCTGCACAGCTTTTGTTACAGTCTCGAGAAAGTCACTTTTCAAGTGATTAATGAAACAATGTCCCCCCCCCCCCCCCCCCCCCATTTGTTTGTTTGTTTGTTTGTTTTTGTGGGCGTGTTTGGCATTCATAACACCAGAGTTTTTGAGATCCACCATTTCTGTAAACTCGGGACTTCAGAGTATTCAAGGATCTTCATTAGTATTCAGGAAGCTGACCGAGGTACAAGCATGTAGATGTATTAGATGTGTACATGCATGTAGATATTTAGATGTACATGCATGTAGATATATTAGATGTGCATGCACGTAAGTATATTAGATGTACATGCATGTAGATATTTAGATGTACATGCATGTAGATATTTAGATGTACATGCATGTAGATATAGTAGATGTACATGCATGCAGATATATTAGATGTACATGCATGCAGATATAGTAGATGTACATATGTACATGCATGTAGATATTTAGATGTACATGCATGTAGATATATTATATGTACATGCATGTAGGTGTTTAGATGTAGATATTTAGATGTACATGCATGTAGATATATTAGATGTACATGCATGTAGATATATTAGACGAACATGCATGTGGATATTTAGATGTATATGCATGTAGATATATTAGATGTGCATGCATGCAGATATATTAGATGTACATGCATGTAGATATATTAGATGTAGATATATTAGATGTACATGCATGTAGATATATTAGATGTACATGCATGTACAGATATATTAGATGTACATGCATGTATGTATATTAGATGTACATGCATGTAGATATATGTAGATATACATGCATGTGGGAACAATGCCCTGACACTAATTGCCTCAGTGCTAGTGCGACCCTTGACCCCTCCATTCCAACATATTTTTTTTGTCGTGCAGATCTTGGACTTGTTTTTGAAGGAAGATTGGATAGATTATGTAAATGATTATTCTACGCCATCAAGGAAGTACCGCTCTGTTCCACCGCATGTTGTCCATGAGCTCTTGTTCAGGTCAGCACTTCATAGACTTCACACCTGTCATGTGGGTGTGGTAGGGAGGGTGGGTAGGAGAGATTGTCATGCCATAAACATGAACGTCTTGGTACACGCTGGCTCCTGGGAGATGATTACATGTCTGATACAACTTATTCACTTTGCACAGCGCATCAGCCTATATGATACCAACACCATATGATTCCAACACCATATGATTCCAACACCATATGATACCAACACTCTATCATACCAACACTATATAATACCAACACTATATGATACCAACACTATATGATTCCAACACCATATGATTCCAACACCATATGATTCCAACACCATATGATACCAACACTATATCATACCAACACTATATAATACCAACACTATATGAAACCATGAAACCAACATTGTATGATACCAACACGATATGATACCAACACCATATGATACCAACACTATATCATACCAACACTATATAATACCAACACTATATGAAACCATGAAACCAACATTGTATGATACCAACACGATATGATACCAACACCATATGATACCAACACCATATGCTATATGTTAGCAACACTATATGACACCAGCACCATAATGACACAAACACCATATGACACCAATGCTATGACAACAACATGACACCAATGCTATATAATACCAATACCAATGCCACGATGCCAACGCTCACCAATGCTGTATGACACCAATACTCTGACACCAACACTATATGACACCAACACTGTATGACACCAACACTGTATGACACCAACACTGTATGACACCAATGCTGTATGACACCAATGCTGTATGACACCAACACTGTATGACACCAACACTATATGACACCAACACTATGACACCAACACTGTATGACACCAACACTGTATGACACCAACACTATATGACACCAACACTATATGACACCAACACTGTATGACACCAACACTGTATGACACCAATGCTGTATGACACCAATGCTGTATGACACCAACACTGTATGACACCAACACTATATGACACCAACACTATGACACCAACACTGTATGACACCAACACTGTATGACACCAACACTATATGACACCAACACTATATGACACCAACACTGTATGACACCAACACTGTATGACACCAATGCTGTATGACACCAATGCTGTATGACACCAACACTGTATGACACCAACACTATATGACACCAACACTATGACACCAACACTGTATGACACCAACACTGTATGACACCAACACTATATGACACCAACACTATATG
Organism: Cladorhizidae sp. MBARI D1340-BT2; assembly: GCA_028752905.1. Classification (NCBI taxonomy): domain Eukaryota; kingdom Metazoa; phylum Porifera; class Demospongiae; order Poecilosclerida; family Cladorhizidae; species Cladorhizidae sp. MBARI D1340-BT2. The sequence continues at coordinate 10,487,066 of JAQNBH010000005.1, forward strand.
ACACCAACACTGTATGAAACCAACACTGTATGACACCAACACTGTATGACACCAATGCTGTATGACACCAATGCTGTATGACACCAACACTGTATGACACCAACACTATATGACACCAACACTATGACACCAACACTGTATGACACCAACACTGTATGACACCAACACTATGACACCAACACTGTATGACACCAACACTGTATGACACCAACACTATATGACACCAACACTATATGACACCAACACTGTATGACACCAACACTGTATGACACCAACACTGTATGACACCAACACTATATGACACCAACACTATATGACACCAACACTGTATGACACCAACACTGTATGACACCAACACTGTATGACACCAACACTGTATGACACCAACACTATATGACACCAACACTATGACACCAACACTGTATGACACCAACACTGTATGACACCAACACTATATGACACCAACACTATATGACACCAACACTGTATGACACCAACACTGTATGACACCAACACTGTATGACACCAATGCTGTATGACACCAATGCTGTATGACACCAACACTGTATGACACCAACACTGTATGACACCAACACTGTATGACACCAATGCTGTATGACACCCAACACTGTATGACACCAACACTATATGACACCAACACTATATGACACCAACACTGTATGACACCAATGCTGTATGACACCAACACTGTATGACACCAACACTGTATGACACCAACACTGTATGACACCAACACTGTATGACACCAACACTATATGACACCAACACTATATGACACCAACACTGTATGACACCAATGCTGTATGACACCAATGCTGTATGACACCAACACTGTATGACACCAACACTGTATGACACCAACACTGTATGACACCAACACTGTATGACACCAACACTGTATGACACCAACACTGTATGACACCAATGCTGTATGACACCAACACTATATGACACCAACACTGTATGACACCAACACTGTATGACACCAACACTGTATGACACCAACACTATATGACACCAACACTGTATGACACCAACACTATATGAACACTGTATGACACCAACACTGTATGACACCAACACTATATGACACCAACACTGTCATTTTATTTCTGTTGTATTGTTGCTGGTAATGGTTTCATTATGGTTGGTATCATTTTTGTGAAGCACGTGCTAAAGCCAGTTCACTGCGTATGAAGCAAGCCTTGAGTTGTGTTGATGAGCGAAGTATGATTGCATTGTGCAGCTAACAATGCTTAGTACTAGTCTTGTGTCATCCAGCCAGATATTCATCAACTGGAGATGGGGCTTTTAAATGGCTCTACTTGCCCTCCAATTGTAACCACCTACATGTAACATAGCTCAGTCTCAATTGGTAATAATAACCTCCCTTCCAATTATAACCTTGGAAATAAGACATGCCCACATTAGGTTTATAAACTGAGAACAGAAGACTAAAAGGGAAGAACCAGGAAAAATATTCTGGGCACCAGCAGGGATTGAATCCTTGACTTCTGCTTTCCAGGCGCCATTACTCAACCGACGGCCACCCAAACGATTAGAAGTCCTCCAAACAGGCACTTAAACTCCACAATCAAGAGTAACCACCTTTGTAATTGTAACCATCCTTCCAGTAATAATCGCAGGTAGATTGGATGGAAGTAAATAGTAACTGGGGTTCCTATTCTCTTAATCACCCCCCCCCCCCCCCTGCCCCCTGTCTAACTTTGTATTTGTTGGGGGTTTTTACAAGAAAAAATAACAAACTTATCAAGTTTTTCAATCATTGGAATACAAATATAATAAGCTGCAGGTTGGTATGGGAATCGGCTCTATTCAGGTAGCTACGCTCCAGTATGTATCTCTATGTCTACAGCAGAACTCACAGCAAAGAAATTCGCGCAATAGCAAACGTTATCTCAAGAGCAAAGGGATCCAGAACTATTCCAGGTAAGCACAGATGCCTGTGCAGCTTTCCGAAGAAGAAGAAGAAAGGTTTCCAGAAGCAGCAGTAAAGGTCAGGAAGAGACTGCAGTTGCAATTGTCAACAATTAGGGGGAAAACCCCTTTTATTTTGCTCTTTTCCCCTCCCTTAAGCCAGAAGTAAACTTTTATGATTATTTTATATGGTTAGAGCAGTCTACTGGGCTTGTGCAGGTAAAGAATCTGGTGTTGAAGTGACCAGTTCATAATATTTTTTGTGGAGGGTGTCCAAGCTTGCAACGTAGGCTCTCGTGGGGTTAATTGGTTAAGTGTGCAATAAAAATAAATGAACAATCAGGCTAGCCAGCTGGCCTACAAGAGTAAATATTGATTGAATATCAGATGACACCACTAGAATATGATGATTATTTAATGTACTCAGATGGTGCAGTGATGCTCACCCAGTTGCTTATGGAACTTCAAGCATTTTTGCCATCTGATACATGTGCATTGGCATTTGGACCTATAGCCAACTGTGTTCAAACTACCATCAGCTCTGGTTGTTGAGCATCCATCAAGCTGTTGAGGACTTACCTCTGGTTGTTATAGCACCTCTCTTTTGTAGGCACCCATATGGAGTGCCATTGTGAAGTGATGGTCACACTTGCTGTTGAAAAACACACACGCTGATTCTGCACATATGCATAGGAGTTATCAAGGCAACGAACTCGATAAAACATTAAACATTCAGTAGATGCGAGGATTCCATACCTGTATTATTATTGCTACAGTTGTCCGTAGTTTCTTGTGAGATTCTTGCTGCCGATGGAAATATTGTTTCTAGCATCTGTTACTTCGCAGGTACATGTAGCTCCTCCATTGTTATGAGAATATTGCTAGAATTTGCTCTAATCTTTGGCCAAACTGAGTGTTTCGCTGGTGAAGTGTGTTAAAATAGTTTTGTAGACGTGGTGACCTCAAACTAAACTTCGAAGAGTGAAGTCGGTGAAAGTGTGTGCTTGATGACCTATCGCTACAGTAGCCCCCTTTTCATTTTTACAGACAGAAGATCATCCTTGAAGATGAATTTCAAGGTGGCTTTGAAACATGCTCCTTCTTTGCTCATGTCTAAAAGATGATGTGAATGTATATATTTGTTTATTTTTGGTACAAAAATCAATGTGTGCATTATTTAGCATGTTTCTCACTATATTTATCATAGCCCATGCATGTAGGCCCATGCATGTAGGCCCATGCATGTAGGCCTATGCATGTAGGCCCATGCATGTAGGCCCATGCATGTAGGTTGACTTGATCTGCTTTTGATTGCTCGAGCAAAACAAATGTCGATTCAAGTATGCAGCAAGAGCAGCGAGCGTGTTAACAAAAAAATTATCTGGCATATTAAATGTCCTCATAATGTGAGGCTGGTAAGAAGAGAGTGGCGGTGCTTGTAGCCAGAGGTTAAGTTTACCTTCTTATTCCCAGAGAGCTAAGTGCACGTGCATACACACATGCAAACATTATTAACAGTTAACGGCTCCAATGTATACGTTGACAAATATCTAGAGATCAATTTAGGAAGTGACACAACGTAACAGTTATTATGTCATAGCGGAAAAACTATACTGCTCCCCCCCCGACTATATAAATGTTGTGCCTAGCATAGTCAACTTCCCCCCGACTATATAAATGTTGTGCTTAGCATAGTCAACTTCCCCCCCGACTATATAAATCTTGTGCTTAACATAGTCAACTTTCCCCAGACTAAATAAATCTTGTGCTTAGCATAGTCAACTTCCCCCCCCCCCCCCCGACTAAATAAATCTTGTGCTTAGCATAGTCAACTTCCCCCCGACTATATAAATCTTGTGCTTAGCATAGTCAACTTCCCCCCCCCCCCCGACTAAATAAATCTTGTGCTTAGCATAGTCAACTTCCCCCCCCCCCCCCGACTAAATAAATCTTGTGCTTAGCATAGTCAACTTCCCCCCCGACTATATAAATCTTGTGCTTAACATAGTCAACTTTCCCCAGACTAAATAAATCTTGTGCTTAGCATAGTCAACTTCCCCCCCCCCCCCCGACTAAATAAATCTTGTGCTTAGCATAGTCAACTTCCCCCCGACTATATAAATCTTGTGCTTAGCATAGTCAACTTCCCCCCCCCCCCCGACTAAATAAATCTTGTGCTTAGCATAGTCAACTTCCCCCCCCCCCCCGACTAAATAAATCTTGTGCTTAGCGTAGTCAACTTTCCCCCGACTATATAAATCTTGTGCTTAGCGTAGTCAACTTTCCCCCGACTATATAAATCTTGTGCTTAGCAAAGTCAACTTCCCCCCGACTAAATAAATCTTGTGCTTAGCATAGTCAACTCTCCCCCCCCCCCCCCCCCCCCCCCGACTAAATAAATCTTGTGCTTAGCGTAGTCAACTTTCCCCCAACTATATAAATCTTGTGCTTAGCGTAGTCAACTTTCCCCCGACTATATAAATCTTGTGCTTAGCAAAGTCAACTTCCCCCCGACTATATAAATCTTGTGCTTAGCATAGTCAACTCTCCCCCCCCCCCGACTATAAATTTTGTGCTTAGTGTAGTCAACACACAAGGAGATGGGCTGTAAGTAGATAATGAGTGCCATCAATCTCCACACACTCACTCTCTGCACTTTACACGTGCGTTGTATGTGTGTGTGTGTGTGTAGGTTGAAGGAGTCCTTGAAAAAGAAAAGGATGTTTGGTCACAAGTCCTCGAGCAGGAAGGCAGAACACAAGTACTATGAGATGCTTTTACGAAGCCTGGAAACTCTTACTAATAAGACTTCCTAGATCATTTTTGTGGAGAGAGTGTCCATTAGCTAATTTGCTTTTTACTAGTAGCACACAACAAACAGTATATGGGAATGGCTAACATTTTTAACCACGATTCAATCTCCAAGTATGATGTAACCACCATTATTGTACTGATATCCTTGTAATATGATTTGATGTGTGATTTACCTTATCTGATTAGTAACCCATTCAAGTAAAATGGGAGAAAAGCTTTTTGGTTTGGATAGTCATCACCTACTTATGCTAGCAGTTCTTTCTCTGAGCTATTGATTAACTTTGTTCACAATCATGCCAGAATGACTAGCAAGTCAGAACATCAACTAAGGTCTTGGATAAGTCAGGGGTTTGTGCTTGGTGCTAGTAATAATTGTCTAGCCCCAGGGTTTAGCCCAGTTGTTTATGTAGCCAGGACATGTGCCTACATCTTTATTAATCACTGTGTTTTGGAGTTGTCCTGAAACCAAGTAGTGTGTATGTTTGAGGGGGAAACCGTTGTGGTTTGATGTTTGTACCATTCTCAAAACCTTATCCACAATAAACAGTGTTTGTGGTTAGGGAGTGAACTTCTTGAAATGTTTTCTAAAGGCATATCCACTACTCTCAAAGACATTCATGGTATCTTGCAGTAAGGAGAACAAACATGAACATTCAATCACTTTCAGTATAACTGTCACCATAACAAGTTAGGAGTGCTGCTAGAGAAACTTGTCAGTATGTGTTTTTCTCTCAGCTGTGAAGAAATGTTGGTATATATTATTGATTTGAAGGCCTATTCTTCATGCAATGGTTCTCCCTCGTGCTCACATTTTGATGGATTACTAGGGCTGATTGTGAGGTGAACTGTAACATAGCAATTTCTCCAGCAGCCGTGGCCAGGTATAAGGCTTAAAAAAAAAAAGGCAATAAGTTGCTTTCTCCATTCCTCTCTATCACCCAAGGGTCCCTGGCAGAGTTTTTGAAGCATAATCGAGACAACTTTTAATGAACTTAAATTTGCTTATCAATGTTTTGGCTATATAGATGCTCTAGCCTTCATCAGAGATGCCAAGATTCACATGAGGTTGATATTTACTACCTAAGTATATACCACCTGATGAGAACCACACCCCAGTGCACGTGTGGGGCATTTGTGACAGGATGTGGCAGCAATATAGGGAGGTGCGGGAGATAAAACTAAATACAATAAAACTAAATACAATAAATAAAAAATACAATAAATAAAAGTAATATATAATAACTTGAAAGTAATAATAACTTGAAATTTAAAAAAAGTAAAAAATAAAGGAGTTTTTAAAATTATTTTCATTGTGCAGTGGCATGGATCATATATGCAGTGGCATGGATCATACTACCTCAATGCGGAATCAACACTTGAATAAAAATATAACTCATAACGTGTTGTGTGGACCACACGGTGCATGTAGTCTTGATTGACTTTTGTTTGAACTGTTTTATCAACCTACAGGAATGTGCTCTGACTAAGATATGGCACCTTTTGTTAATGTTTGCATGTGTGGTGTATATCTATTATGTTTGCTAATGCTATGTTACGTATAAATACACGCTGACACGCATGCACGATTCTTCTTAGGCTGCGACAGTCCGGGAAAAAGAAGAAAAAATTCCCCAGACTAATAAAGAAAACAGGAGGCAAGAAAGACGAGATGAAACTTGCTCTGTTGAAACTCAAAAGCATTGTGCAGTTGGGAAAGACTGATGGTGGATCTGTTGGTGAAAAGGGAGTACATGGCAGGGGTTCAGAATCAGACACGGATTCTATTGAAGTGAAGGATTAGTCACCTCCTTGGGTGGCTGTTATCAATAAACGTGCTTAGTTGAGGGACTGCATTAATTTTAAACTTTATACCGACAGCGAGTGTGCTTAAATAATCATCATGAGTGAGTTAATTGGTTTCTGCTGCTATCATCATTTTTGTATACACATTTTTTCTTCCATATTTCTGACCTTTTTTTGGTGAGATATATTTGTCAGATAGCAAAAAAGTTGGATGTGTAGTTATGTTTCTGAAGGATTCAAAAACTAGTATCACGGAGTACACTAGACTCCTCGATTAGCCAATTGGCGTCACATGTGTGGGGCTTTATGGTGGTTGACGACAATAGCACTTTAATGAAGACATTGCCGCTTTTAAAGAATACCTGTAGTAGGTTTTATATGGCAGCATTGCACTTCTGCTTATACGAAGCTAACTGGGTTCCATATGCATTGAGTTTACTCTGGCAGCCTGCAGGTGATGCACTTCTGTTATCTGAAATCTGACAGAGATACGAAACAATGTTTTTGTCTTGTCTTGTTTAAAAATATATATATATATAGCTATATAAAATAAAATAAATAAAAATAAATAAATATAAAAATAATAAAAAAAAATATATATATATAATGATTGTGGTAGTTCATTCCACAGGGACTGCTCCTTTTCTAAGGACAAGCAGGTCCCTGTGCACACTCTGTTGACACAGTAGTTTGCTTTGAATGCTGTTTGGCTTTTATCAAACTGGAAACTACGATGATTGCATCCTGTAAAGATGAGCCGTGTGTGTGGGTGAAATATCAACGAATACGTAACCTTGTATTACCAATATTTGTACCTTTTATATATATAGTCCAAAGCAGTTGAGCGGGCAGAGCTGAGGCACATGCAGGAGAACATTACAAGCAAGAGAGTATGCTGTGTAATGACTTGCTACGCAACTGATAATGCTGATGGGGGGGATCCATGGACATGTTTTTGCTATAATTTTTGAGTACCCACCCACCATACTTTTTGGGCCATCTATTATATACAATCAACTCCACCTAATCAACAGGCAATAGAGTCAGCTAGCAACTCAATCAGCAGACATAACTTGGCATCACTTAGCTAAGTTTCTGAGACAGTGCTGCAGAAAAAAAGAGCCCTTACTACTGCCAAAACCCTGCAGCTATATCTAACAAGATTATATAGCACACATGTGCATACAAAATCAATCATAATTATAATACTGGTATTTGCCTTTTCTTGCTTTGCTATATAGTGCCTGGCGTCATCCACCATCAAGGAGCTTCCTTAAGCTCAGGTAAAGCTTCTACACTCCATTTGAGCATGTTTCTATGGAGAACATGTGTCACGAAAGACGATTGTCAGCTAAATAGTACCTAAAGATAAAGATAGCTTTTGAGGTAGAGAAGCATGAACTCCAAATGGCCACTAAAGCTTTAATGACGCAGCTAATCGATTAGACATTACCCGGAAGAAGGAACATCAAGATGCCTGTAAAAAGTGTGCTAAAGAGATGTCTGCAACCGCTGAACATGCATGGGATAATGGACATCCGATTTTGTGGGAGGAAGTCACCAGGCCTGGAGACAGAAGGAACTGCTAGTGAGGGAGGCATTGCACATCAGCCTAGCACCTAAATGTGAGTGGTTCAATTGAGATTGTGGAATGGACTTGCCTGGCTGCTGGGTGGCCACTCTCAAGAGCCTGAACTTGAGAACCACGATCACCGTAACGTTTTGTGGTGGGTTTTGTAAAAACCAAACAAAGCCCATTTGTCTCCTCATGTTTTCTTTACATTAATTATATTTTCTCCTCCCTCCTCATTGTTGCCACATCCGGTCATGTGCGTCGGACGTATGCCAGGGTGTGGTTTGCATCACATAGCTAGCTACTGGTATATATCAACCTCACATGAGTCTTAGCTATTCCTGACGAAACATCAGTGAACAAATTTGATTATCGAGAAAGTCATTATATTACAAATATATTTGTATACTTCTGCCACGCTGTGGCAAGTAACCAGACAAAGTGATACCATAATCCTTACACGACGGATACGATGTTACGGTGTAGGATATATTTACCTAGTAACTGGTGAGCAAAGTGAGTCCTCGCTGAGAGTAGGGTGGAAAAACTTGCAAATCTGTCATTTATCTATGTCAACTGTACATCACCCATAAAAATAGCTAAAATGAGGTGGTGTTATAGTGATGGGGAATAGTCATCTAGCAAGGGGGGAAAACGAGAAAATGGCACCAGATTCGAAGCTAAAGGAAAAAATTGGCTGTGCAGCCCAATTGACAAAGAGATGCTGGAATTTCATTCTGATAGCAACTCGATCTATCAATCTGCTCTAGCTATGAGAAGGGGGAGGGGGGTCTTGGATGATAACTATGCCCACCCACATCTTCCGAAGTTCCCCCTGACCCCCTGCTTTGCTGACACTACCCAACCTCTCCCCCCTCCCAATACACATTTCCCCCTAACTAATTTAACAATAACCTTCTCAATAATCAACTTGAAATTGTATTCTTCGACTAGTATTCTCTCGACGTTTCGACTAGATACTCATCTTGCACAAACGTCGAGAGAATACAATTTCGAGTTGATTATTGAGAAGGTTATTATAATGTCAACTGGGAGTTCAAACTGGAATAACACACGCGGCGTGTTTACTTCCTGTGGGATTTAGGGGGTGGGGCTGCGTGCAGGTTAGCCACACCCACTTCACGAGAAGGCGTGGTTTGGGAGACGGCTCTTGTTTGCTAGACATGTCCTCCTTGAATAGTCCGCAACTACAGGCTGTTTGCTTGATAGGTAAGTATATAGAGCTGCCATCTATGCTGCACTTCTCTTTGCAGCAACAAGATGTAGGCAGTGACAGTGGATTTATACACGGGCTGGTGTGCTTTTAGTACCTAAAGTCCAAGGTCCAAGTTGAGATGGGTTGGAGGGGAGAAGAACCTGGAGGAATTTTTGTACAATGAAGCATGCACTGGCCAATGTTTGAGGCCAAGCTAATGCCAGTTATGTGGTATCCTTAGATTCAGAAAATATGTTTATATGGTCCGGTGATTACATACATACAGAGAAGGATACTAACAATGATGTCTTGTGGGTGTGGTCTTACCCTGGGGTGGACGGTGCACTCCGGAATCTGTTGATGAGGAAGTGTAACTTGGACAAGCAGGACAAGCAAATATACGAGGAGAGTGTAGAAATCCTGCCGTTCATGTTCGGCCATTTTCTCCAGATATGGTACTACTTGCACAATTTCAGAGTGGGGAAAAAGAATTCCAAGTTTCCCAAAGTCAGTTTTTGTTGTTGATATTGTCATTTTTAAATTAAAGGCCCATGGGAATGGAATGTTGCCATGCAATAAGTGAAATAAAGGCCATGCCAATGCTGCCAGACATAAGTGAAATAAAGGCCATGCCAATGCTGCAAGACATAAGTGAAATAAAGGCCATGCCAATGCTGCCAGACATAAGTGAAATAAAGGCCATGCCAATGCTGCCAGACATAAGTGAAATAAAGGCCATGCCAATGCTGCAAGACATTAGTGAAATAAAGGCCAAGCCAATGCTGCCAGACATTAGTGAAATAAAGGCCATGCCAATGCTGCCAGACATAAGTGAAATAAAGGCCAAGCCAATGCTGCCAGACATAAGTGAAATAAAGGCCATGCCAATGCTGCCAGACATAAGTGAAATAAAGGCCATGCCAATGCTGCCAGACATAAGTGAAATAAAGGCCATGCCAATGCTGCAAGACATTAGTGAAATAAAGGCCAAGCCAATGCTGCCAGACATTAGTGAAATAAAGGCCAAGCCAATGCTGCCAGACATTAGTGAAATAAAGGCCAAGCCAATGCTGCCAGACATTAGTGAAATAAAGGCCAAGCCAATGCTGCCAGACACAAGTGAAATAAAGGCCATGCCAATGCTGCCAGAATAAGTAAAATAAAAGTCTGTGCTAATAGATAGAGGCACGTGCTAATTCAAGACAATAAAAGCCTGTGGTTCTGCTTCCCAGACCGTGCTAAATGCCAGACAGTATGTAAAATAAAAGCCTGTGCTAGTGCTGTGAGACAAGTAAAATAAAAGCCCATGCAGATTATGAAATACATTCAAAAGTGTCATGTCTCGGTGAGTATTGATAGTAGTCTTGCATGTTGTCTGCACAGCTCCTCTCTCACTGGAGGTTGTAGCTCCCATGCCAAGAGAAATAGTTATCAGTACTAGATGCTAGCAAAAAGTCTAAGCAAGCATTCGTGCTCTCACAATTCTGATAATGCTCCATCCTTGACTAGGGTGAACATTACTTGTAGCAGCCCCATGCACTTAACACATGATACATGCAGCAGCCCCATGCACTTAACACATGATACATGTAGCAGCCCCATGCACTTAACACATGATACATGCAGCAGCCCCATGCACTTAACACATGATACATGTAGCAGCCCCATGCACTTAACACATGATACATGTAGCTCTTCCATGGGAAGTCAGTTCAGTGTTTCATGCGAGTACAAACAGCTTAATATCTGCTGTGGCGATTTGATTTCCTTTTGAAATAATTTTTTCTGTTGACATTTTTCTCTGCAGGTGACCTCCTTCAGTGTTATTATCTTATCTAAGGTAACTCCGACACTTAACTAATCTACTGACATAACAGCCACTTTTGGTTTGCAGGATTTCAATCCAGAGCAGTATCGGCACATGTCGGACATCTTTGGCCATGCCTACCTCTCCCGAGGCTCCCCTGTAGCTATTGTGTCTCATTATCTCAGTGTCTACACCCGAGGGGAAATAGCTGAACCCCCCAAGGAATGTGAACCCCTGGTTGTCAAGAGCTACGACATTCGAAAAGCCTACGTGGCATGCTCCTTGAAAGGTTGCCTTATTTTCACTATTTTGTTGTTGTTGCTGTTGTTGTTGTTGTTGCTGCTGTTGTTGTTGTTTTTCTCGTCGCAATTGTTTCCATGATTAGAGATTTGTATAGAAACACATGAACATATACAGTTAAGAGATGAGAACGCTCTCCAAGTGATCAAATAGTGTACCTACCTCACGAAAAAGCTGATCCTGTGAATTCAATAACAATTGTAGGGATTTCAGTCTCTTCTCCATAGGGAAAGCAAGAACATCAACAACAACAAAACACTTCAATTGCGGTTATGGCACGATGTTGACCATTCTTAAAAGGCTGGTTCACAACATGACACTGGCCGAGCGTTGCGTTGTGTGTAGGCAATTGACTTTTGACCCTTGAATCACGCTCGACAAAGATGGACACTGATTGGTCTGATGCTGCGTTTCAGATGCTGGATTAGAACTTTTTTCTAATCCAGTGTCTGAAATGTCTGAAATGCAGCATCGGACTAATCAGAACATCGCATGTCCATCTTAGTTGAGTGGCACTTCAGGTCAAGGGTCAACTGACAGCACGCAACGCGATGTAACACTCGGCCAGCCGTCGTGTTGTGAACTGGAAGACTGGAAGGTGCCATGGAGAATTTGATTGTCAACATCGTCCCTCCCCCTCACAACATCATCTCCCCCTCACAACATCATCCCCCCTCACCACACACCCCTCCCCCTCACCACACCCTCCCTCCCCCTCTTTCATGGTGCAGGTGTGGTATCCCAGTTTGGCATTGAGAGTATCCTCATCTACAATGCTCTGCTACTGAAGAAGAGAGTGGCAGTATATGCGGCAAGCCTGGAAAACCTGCTGAATGTCACCAGGTGGGTGTGAAACTAGAATCATATTCTCTATACCAACAAGAATTATAACCAAATGTTATTATTTAGCCACACAATGGTGTCGAAGTAAAAATGTGTAGTCCCATGCTATGTGAGGTTAACTGGCCTGCCATCTGGACGCCTGTGGCTCAGTGGCATATAATATCGGTCTCAACGAAATAACTGACTTGACTTTACCTGATCAGTTTGTGTCGAGTCAAGTTTATAGTGAAGCATAGATGTCTGAAGCAGTTGGAGCCATGATTGCCATGATTAGTTTTAGAATCAAGTTTATAGTGAAGCATAGATGTCTGAAGTAGTTGGAGCCATGATTGCCATGATTAGTTTTAGAATCAAGTTCATAGGGAAGCATAGATGTCTGGAGTAGTTGGAGCCATGATTGCCATGATTAGTTTTAGAATCAAGTTCATAGGGAAGCATAGATGTCTGGAGTAGTTGGAGCCATGATTGCCATGATTAGTTTTAGAGTCAAGTTCATAGTGAAGCATAGATGTCTGAAGTACATGTATTGGAGCCATGATTGCCATGATTAGTTTTAGAATCAAGTTCATAGTGAAGCATAGATGTCTGAAGTATTGGAGCCATGATTGCCATGATTAGTTTTAGAGTCAAGTTTATAGTGAAGTATAGTGAAGCATAGATGTCTGAAGTATTGGAGCCATGATTGCCATGATTAGTTTTAGAGACAAGTTTATAGTGAAGCATAGATGTCTGAAGTATTGGAGCCATGATTGCCATGATTAGTTTTAGAGTCAAGTTCATAGTGAAGCATAGATGTCTGGAGTAGTTGGAGCCATGATTGCCATGATCAGTTTTAGAGTCAAGTTCATAGTGAAGCATAGGGTCTGAAATATTGGAGCCATGATTGCTATGATTAGAGCAAACTAGTTTTAGAGCTCTGGCCTCACTAAAGAGTAGAAATTTTGTGAATTTTTCAAATATTATTTTAAACCTACTATGTTGGATCCGCGTGTTAAAGAAAACGATTTACCTACACTGTATGTAGGCCACAACCATTAGAGGACCCTTTACCTAAAACCAATCATTATACTGAAGGTGGTTGGTGTTTATGACTAAGTAGTGAAGGGTCATCTAAACTCTGTGGTCTACATGGGTGCCTCCAAAAAAATTAGAAAAATGGGGGAGAAGTTCATGTTTCAAGCTTCATGTCTCCATGGCTTTTAAGCACTTTTTCTAACTTGATAGTGCAACTGCACATATCAGCGCATGCCATGTCTTGTTGTAATGTTAAGTGTACCATGGTGTACCATGAAGTCCACTACACAAATATCAACATATATACCATTCCTTGTTGCTATTCTTGGCCGTACTCATGTAGGGCGAGAAGTATCAAATCAAATATAAACTCAACAAACTCTCACTTGGCATATGTAGTAAGTACAAAGCCTTTTCAATAATCAACTTAAATTTAGTCACTTAATAGATGCTCTAGCCTTCATCAGGAATAATGAGATGCTAAGACTTGCGTGAGGTCGGTATATACTAGTAGCTAGCTATCCACCATGTGATGCAAACCACACCTCTGGCACACGTCTGATGCACGTCGCTGGATGTGGCAGCAAGGTGGGGGGGGGGATAAAAAAAATTTTAATAGTGAAATGAAACAACACTTGATGTGAGTGGCCAGCCAGCAGCCAGGTAAGTCCATTTCACAATCTTTATTGAACTGCTCATACCCTGGTATTCTGGTGCTAGGCTGATGTGCAATGCCCTCCTTCACTAGCGGTACCTTCTGTCTGCTGGCGTGGTCTAAGGTGGTGGCTTCCTCCCACAAAATATGTAGGATGTCCATTGTCCCATGCATGTTCAGTGGTTGCAAATTTCTCAAATAGCACACTTTTTACAGGCATCTTTGTGTTCTTTGAAGCTGGATTTAGGTCGGCTCTAAAAAGCATCTGCAGAGAGTTGCTGATAGCTAAACAATTCAGGAACCTGATCAAATTGAGTGTTGCTGAGAGTCAAACAATTCAGGAACCTGATCAACTTGAAGGGGCCCGTGTTTGTCCATGGTTACCGACTCCTTGTCACATGTTATGGGCAGGTCATGTGACGCTCACCAAGCGTGTGGTATAGTCTTATCGTATTGCCCATGGTTTACAATAAAAATGGAAGCAATCTCAAACTTTGACCTCACTCCCACTGTTGAAGTACAGCAGCCACAGCTGGTGTCTATATTAAGGTGGTTATGGAAGAGAAGTTATTGCTGAGGTTATTTAACATAGCAACTAGCTACCAGCTAGCAAGCTATTGCTACTAGACAAGCTACACTGCTGATAACTAGGTAGCTAGCAAGCTATTGCTACTAGACAAGCTACACTGCTGATAACTAGCTAGCTACACTGCTGATGACTAGCTAGCTATATCAGCTAGCAAGCTATTGCTACTAGACAAGCTACACTGCTGATAACTAGCTAGCTACACTGCTGATGACTAGCTAGCTATATCAGCTAGCAAGCTATTGCTACTAGACAAGCTACACTGCTGATAACTAGCTAGCTACACCAGCTAGCAAGCTAGTACCACAACCTTCAAACTACTAGCTACCAAAGTGCTCTAGTCAGATCTGGTTGCAATGCCACTAGTGCCCATATCAGCATCAGAGAAAACTACCAGCTAGATGTATATATGTAACACTTTCAACCTCACCTACCACCTGTTTCCAGGCATTGTGCCTGTATGCTTTAGCAGGTACCAACCACGAGCAGGAGGTCTTCAGATGAGCTTGTTCTCATCCGCAAACACTATAATGTTTGCTTTAAAAAAAAATATGGCTACCACTGCAATTTGTCAAGTCCTGAATTCTAACACACTCAGTACTTGTCACTGGAATGGAAATAGTTCCTATTCCATTACAGCATATAGTATTGTCACAGTGTGTCATAGCGTTGCCAGTCACCATAATATGACGATGATACGATAGGATGATACGTTTGGCGAGCGTCATATTGTAAACCTGTCTTTAGATTTAGAAATGGTTTCCTTATTGTTCTGTTGTTAGAATCCACATGAAGACGATGATGTCATGCTTCACAGATCGTATCATTTACTCTATTTATATATGGAGCATAAGAAATTATTTTGTGTGTTTCTGTCAGGTGTATGGGAAGACCCTTTACCTTATGCAAGTAGAGTTATTGCCTCGTTATGTTTGTCTGAGATAACATACTCACTCGAATAGAAGGCGCACTAAAAAAAGTAGTCTTTCAATTGTAGCACACCTAGTTGATTATAGTAATTACCAATGCACTAACACCAGCTTGCAGTCAGTAAATCTTTTGTACTGCACTATAAAGCTGTCAATTTGATAGAGAAATTCTGAATATCTGTGAAGATGAAGGGTCTGAAGACAGACAGATTCACTGCTCCAAGAGTGATAGATTAGCAGCTTTAGCTGTTCCAGCCATTGCTTTCTCCCTTAGGTTGGGTCGTCAAACTGACTTGCATCTAGAGCATCCCAATCTTAGAAAAAAAGCGCTCAGCTTGTCGTAGAGTTAGATTTGGTTGACATAAAGGTGTCTCAAGACTTTTCTATACCTTACCAGTTTCCTGCCATATCTTACCAGTTTGCTGTCACTTGCAAGAGGCAGCTGCCACAGGAGGAAGCTTTGCCATGCTTATAATATACCTCAGTACTTCTTTAAAACACACAACTTATTTTCATGAATTATTCATGAGAGTATTCCAACCAATTATGTTGTGAGTGATGGGAAAGTGGGTCTTTTTATAGACATGGGCCCGAACTCCGTAAGGCTTTATGTCATCAAAAGGAACAAACTCCTTCACCTAGCCTCCCAGTCAGCAATAGTATACAAAACACCTTGCTTACCAAGCATGTTTCTCCTCTCTCTCTCTCTCCTTTCTTTCTTTCTTTCTTTCTTTCTTTCTTTCTTTCTTTCTTTCTTTCTTTCTTTCTTTCTTTCTTTCTTTCTTTCTTTCTTTCTTTCTTTCTTTCTTTCTTTCTTTCTTTCTTTCTTTCTTTCTTTCTTTCTTTCTTTCTTTCTTTCTTTCTCTCTCTTCTCTCTTTCTCTCTTTCTCTCTTTCTCTCTTTCTCTCTCTCTCTCTCTCCCCCTCTCTCTTCTCTCTGTGTGTGTATGTGTATATGTATGGAGTTTAGGGCACTTCCTCTGTTGGTAGTACACCGTATGAACTGGGACATAGTGTATCCACAGCTCGAGTTGGAGGAGGAAGAGCTACAGACTCTTTCTTCCCACGGAACTTATGTTGCTGGCTTCACAGACTCCGCCATTGAAGGAAGGACTGACCTCTATGACCTCTTCGTAAATGGTGAGAAAGATGCTCTGTTTATACTGTGATTTGAACTAATCAACAGCCATTTAATAAATGATGGACATGTTCACTAGAGATTCTGGAAGTTTTCCTAAAGATGCTAGAACTAAAATGTTACTCCTGAGAAAAGCTTGCTCAGATAAGGAGCTAGAACTAACCGACTCTAATGTTACTCCTGAGAAAAGCTTGCTCAGATAATGTCAGGAAGCACTCCCCCAAGACTGAACCTCCTGACTAACTGAATAATTGAGCTAGCCTAGAAGCAAAGCTAGCAAGACCAAGTACTACATATGTATGTTAACTCTTTAATGGCCGTAAGTGTATATAGATGTCTACGCACTTTGAATATTCATAACAAATCGATCGTTGAGTTATATAACAAACTACGCACATATTAGGAAAGCTAAATCCTTCCTCTACGCATGTGCAAAGAATTGGATAGTTTGAATTCCGGTAACCAAGCTAGCCAAGCCTACTAATTCAGACCATTCACTCAGAGTGCGATCCGTACGCGATGTCGGCTCGACTAAGTTTAGACAATGTTCTTTCCCGAGTTTATAGATGACAATTTCGGCCTGTCTGAGGAAGAAACTAGCGATGAAGAAGGAGAAGGCATCTGTTCATACCTTGGGCACAGCATTGAGCAACAAAAGACAGTACTGTCAATGGGAAAAGTGGTAGCGCCCGACCAACATTCTAGAGAGGCCAATGTTCCGATTTTCTCTGAGTTTATTGCTGATGAGGAGGATACCAGCGAGGAAGAAAGCTCTGACAGTAGGTGTAGTTATAGGCTAGGGCACAGGTTAGGGCTATAATTTTTTTTAGTAGAGTATAGACTATCCCAGGTTGGCAGTCAGTGTATACAGCTACATGCTGTACTCTCATGTCCAGAGTACAGGATCAAGGATCAAGGAAGAGGGATTACCTTGCTTTCAGGTTGGAGTTAGCCAGAGAGTTAGTTGGAACTTTTTGCTCCTGGCAGCGTGCTTGTCGTCCACGCTCTGCTGAGTATGATCGGCTGGACAGACTGAACACTTCTCTGGGACACTGGCCACATCATGCAGTCAACTCCAGGAGGTGTGTGGTATGCTCAGCAATTGGTAGGAAGCGTGGAATTACCAATCGGCATGAGACAAAAATGCATTGCAAAGTATTTCTCTGTGTTACTGAGGAAAGAAATTGTTAGCATACACTGGTGGATTACACTTCCTAGGTCTTTGAAACTGAACTATCTCTTAGAATGTGTTGGTTGTTTGTCTGTCTTGTAGTATAAAAATATATTATCTTGTTCTGTAACATCATAAATGTTCATTAATATGATTTATCTAAGTCAAATATGCACATGGCTGTCTCTGGTATGGTTCCCCAAACTGTAGGTAGGATAAAAGGGGTAGCACAACGTAATAATAATCATGGTTCGTAGTCATAATGGTATAAAATTTCTATCATCATTACAATGGTCAGTTTGGTTAGTTACAATAACATCGTGGTTAGTTTCTATGACAACTAATCATTACCACAATGTGCGTCTAACCCAGTACAAGAACATGGTAAATGCTTGCTATGGAGTTTGGTGAGCCTGTGAATTAATATAATTTTTTTTGTTCATGTGGGGACAATTTTTTAATAATTCTCTCCTAAATCCAGCCGTGAAAGAGTTAAGTAGACTAGGTGTTAGTTATGGATGTGTGATGTGGTGTGACAGGTCAGGGTGTGTTAGCCATCATAAAAATAGGAGACACCCTGGCCTCATGTCTGAGTTCTGTGAGAGTTAAGGCTGGTTCATAATACCTTTTTTCTGCTGCGTCGCTGTGCAAAGCATCCTCAAGTTGTTTCTGCTAGCAAGGATGCATCTAGCCCTACTCCAGGTGTGGCCCTGGCAAATTTTGAGTGGTCCAGCCAATGTTGTAATGAATATTATTAACATTGATTGCCCTCGGACATGCACAATTTGAAATATCAGCAGAAGATACGTCAGCTTCAGAGATTCCCAACACTGTGGTCGTTGTGGCCTCATTGCACATCCCTGTCCAGCAAGGAGCTTTAGGCATAAAATGACTTTCAAGAGACAGTGAAGGTTAGTAGCCTTTTGCTGTGCCAGAAAACTGCTAAGCACCTCACCAACATTGTGTGCTGTTGCAGGTAGAGTCAGCAGTAACTCCTGAGTGCTTGTGGCACTGATACGCTTAACAAACTCTCAGTTGACATAGTACAGATGCAACGACTTTCTTGGTATTCAACTCGCTCGATTTTGGCTAGACACTTTAGCCTTCATCACTAGCTGAAATGTCAATGGGTAACTTTAATTCGATTATTGAAAAAGTCCTTGTATCTGCTCAAGGTGCTTGTAGGCAACTGTTGCATCTTCCCAATCACAGAAACCATTGCATAGTCACGAGTACCAAAATCGTAAATTACCTACTTGACTGTATGCTAGCCTAAATTTATAGAATAAGCCAGTTATCAATTCCACACTTGCAAATGCATCACCAGAGGTTCCAGCCTTCATAGATTTTCCGGTCTCAGCTCTCAAGCAAAGATGGCAGAAAGCACACCTGATGTTCCACTTTTATCACAGTGTAACAGAAGCCACTGCCAAGAAGAGAACCAGATGGACTGGAACAATCTCAGCGCCACCGTCTTTTCACCCGAAAGGCCTCTTGGGAAAAGAAAATGGAACTTGGTTGGTGAGGCTCACTAGGGAGTAGCAAATATCCAGACCAAGGAGAAGCACTAGAAATATGTTTAGAAATATCGCCAGTCAAATTAAGCTCAAGTGCACGATCTCCGTCTGCAGCAGCTACTTGCACTTTTCATCATGCATGCATCAAAATTGTGGGTGTGGCTATCTCTCCCTAAAAAAAGGTCCGGCCGAAGCTGGACCTGCCAGACTGTCTGCGCCACCTAATGCACTACTAGAAACTGGAAGAACTCGGAAATAGCTGAATTGGTGATGTTTCAGAGCAGGCAACATTGTCATGGTCAGTTTTGACAGAAAGCAAGAAGCTTAAAAAAATTTGAAAGAATGAGTAGCCATATATATATATATAGCTTTCCAAAGCTGAAGACAGCAAAGGGTATAACATTGAAAAACTGAGACATATTCGTTGCTGCCGCACTAGAGCTTAGTGCACTACATAGCTAGCTAAAGGCTAGAAAGACTGCTGCCTGCTGCACTAGAGCTTAGTGCACTACATAGCTAGCTAAAGGCTACAAAGACTGCTGCTTGCCACACTAGAGCTTAGTGCACTACATAGCTACAAAGACTGCTTCCTGCCACACTAGAGCTTAGTGCACTACATAGCTAGCTAAAGGCTACAAAGACTGCTGCTTGCTACACTAGAGCTTAGTGCACTACATAGCTAGCTAAAGGCTGGAAAGACTGCTGCCTGCCACACTAGAGCTTAGTACACTACATAGCTAGCTAAAGGCTAGAAAGACTGCTGCCTGCCACACTAGAGCTTAGTGCACTACATAGCTAGCTAAAGGCTACAAAGACTGCTGCCTGAGCTTAGTGCACTACATAGCTAGCTAAAGGCTGGAAAGACTGCTGCCTGCCTCACTAGAGCTTAGTCTACATAGCTAGCTAAAGGCTACAAAGACTGCTGCCTGCCACACTAGAGCTTAGTGCACTACATAGCTAGCTAAAGGCTGGAAAGACTGCTGCTTGCCACACTAGAGCTTAGTGCACTACATAGCTAGCTAAAGGCTAGAAAGACTGCTGCCTGCCACACTAGAGCTTAGTGCACTACATAGCTAGCTAAAGGCTAGAAAGACTGCTGCCTGCCACACTAGAGCTTAGTGCACTACATAGCTAGCTAAAGGCTAGAAAGACTGCTGCCTGCCACACTAGAGCTTAGTGCACTACATAGCTAGCTAAAGGCTGGAAAGACTGCTGTCTGCCACACTAGAGCTTAGTGCACTACATAGCTAGCTAAAGGCTAGAAAGACTGCTGCCTGCCACACTAGAGCTTAGTGCACTACATAGCTAGCTAAAGGCTGGAAAGACTGCTGCCTGCCACACTAGCACTACATAGCTAGCTAAAGGCTAGAAAGACTGCCGCCTGCCACACTAGAGCTTAGTGCACTACATAGCTAGCTAAAGGCTAGAAAGACTGCTGCATGCCACACTAGAGCTTAGTGCACTACATAGCTAGCTAAAGGCTAGAAAGACTGCTGCCTGCCACACTAGAGTTTCAGGGGCGTAGGAAGCAATTTTAAAGTGGTAAGGCCATTCGAAGCAATGGTCCAAACGCTGATGGTTGTAGTTCCAGTTTGGGAGTGAGTAAAGGGAGATATATATTGTATGTACTTAATTGTAATTATATAAATAATAATCATAACAAAAAAAAGTATTACCATTTCTTATTATAAATTGCTGGTGTCATATCTCTGTGTAAGAACTCCTCACCCCCAGCAATTTAAAAGAGAAATTGTCCATCAACCTGGACACATCAGCATCAAGTCAACTGAAATTATTTTCTCTCTTACCAACTGTGTATAATAATAATGTATTATATAATTTATAGTTACAGTATGTGTGATTTATAGTTGTGTGTGGTATTCTTTTCTTAAAAAATTAGTGCCAAATAATTGTGTAAAATTAAAGATTGATAGAATTATTAATTCATAGTGATTGAGTTCTATAGGTCACTGGGTTTGAATGTGCCAAAAATTGATAAGCGATGTTCACTTTCAGAAACAAAATCATTGGCAACTGAAATTAATCCAACCTATCAGTCGCATCTTTATGAATGTGCAGAATCATGAGATGATTTAATCGGACTTCAGTCATGGTGGACCTCAAATACGATTTTATTCTCCTTAAAGCACTGAAGGATCTCTCACTAACAGTGTTTGATGCAGGCATAACTAAAAGTAACATTAGCAATTTACAAACTTCAGATAGCAATTCAGGTGAAGCGGTCTTGAAATGGTCAATGACATCATTTAATAGTACAACCTCATCTGAGCAGAAAATTGTTGATACAATTTCAACTTGGGTTTTCAATAACTGACCATTGAAGTCTGAGCCATAAAAGATGAGAACTAAATCAAACTGAGTTTTTTAGTCACTTGAGTTCACTACATTTATTAATAGATCTTGAATATTTCTGTAAATCTTAAACCCAGGCTGGTCAAACCTATCGGTTATACATGTGGTAATCAGATCAATAGCTTCAATGTAGATTTGTTTGTAATAATCTGCAGGAGCTTCTGGAAATGAGGAGCTTCTGGAAATGAATGGCTTTCTGTGCTCCCGATTTCAAATCTTTTTGGAGTTTTTCTTCGATGTGGGAGGTGGGGATCATCAACACACAAATTTTCAGCAAAATCCCCCCAAAAGTGCAAAATTCTCATCTGATCTTAGTTTACTTGGTGTTTTCACTGTCAATTCTGCAACAATTTGGCCTCTGCTGCTGATATATCAGATTTTTGTAATGTACGACTCAAGTTATCACTATGGCCAAGAATTAACTTCCCTAAACACACCCCAAAGAAGAATTTAAATGTTTTCATCTGCGATGACACACCAAGAATACGGGCCTTCATCTCAGTATCCTTGACCACTTCAAGAGACACAACCCACAACTCATTTAATATTTCATAGTTATCAATGATACTTTTCAGTGCTTCAGCTTTAACAGTCCAGCGTGTTGGACACAAGACCCGCACCCCAGGTGTATCAGGAGCCATCTCTTTCTTCAGAATATTAAAACATGCATCTCGTCTTGGGGACTTTTTAATGAGCTTAGTTAGTTCATGAGTAATCTCTAGAGCATCCTTCATCACGTTGCAGTGTTTTATTGTATCACTGCAAGCTAGATTCAGTGAATGGCCATAGCAATGGGTATACAACGCTTTTGGCTCCTCATCTAAGAGTTTCTTTGCAACACCTGACTTGGAACCAGCCATAGAAGCAGTTCCGTCATAACATTGACCTCTTAGTTTGCTGAGAGAGAGATTTAATCTTTGGAGTACATCTTTGATAACGGTAACCAAGGTTTGTGCATCTATTTTTCCGACCACATATACACCAATAAACTCCTCATGCACTTCAAACTTCTCACTCACCCATCGAATACAAATGACCACTTGCTCTTGGTTGCTCACATCTGCAAGTCTCATCTGCCATGATAGTGTAGAATGGAGCTGCATGCAGGGAGGCTGCTATTTTACGCAGAACCTTCAGAGCCATGACTTTTTAGCATCTCGTTTTGGATTTCAGCAGAGGTGTATTTATTTGCTCTGCGCTTTAGCCATTCGAATACTATTTTGTCATCATATCCACGAAGCCTAAACAATTGAATAAAGTTGGAGTCAGATTCATCGCCACGACCACGCAGTGGCAAAGATTGTCTAGCCAAGAACACAACATTAGAGAGAATTTTGAGTAAGCACTGCCGATTTTCCTTCATTTCCCGAGCATGAAGGGAGGAAAGACTCTCACCAATTTTCGGACATGTCTGGGGGAGAGTAATGACTCTCAAAATAGCATCCTTATGACAATTGCTAGCTTCATGGGCAGAAAATCTTAGAGAAGCATCCTTCCAGTTCGTATATCCAGTTGATATATATATGCAGTCTCAATAGTTGCGACAGAAAAACACAGTTTTTCTTTGTAAGCCTTCACACAAATATAATTAACAGAAGACTGAATCATGGCCCTCATCATAATGAAGCCATGTCCAACGTGTAAACCATTGTGGCTGGAAAGATCTTTTAACAAGATTCTTTTTTCCAAACTCACGCTTGAAAGATGGTTGATGTGGCTTCTCACCAATAGAGGGAATGGGTAAGTCCTTGGAGAGTGACATGTCGTCTCGATGATGACTTCGAAAACAAAGCTAACACTAAGTGACTTTCAGCAGGCTAGCTGCACAAACTATTAACGAGCATGCTTTAGGCTCAGGCTAGTAGTCAACCCTTTACCTTCCCAATCATTGGAAGGTAAAGGGTTCACCATGCCAGACTAGATTTAGGCATGCGCAGGTTTTTGCCAATAATATTAATTTTGTTGATCTCCTGCTCTGGATTCTGCCACCAATTCCCTTGGCCACTCTCTCAGAAAGTGGTAAGGCCATGGCCTCACTGGTCGCACCGCTTCCTACGCCCTTGAGCTTAGTGCACTACATAGCTACCGTAGCTAAAGGCTAGAAAGACTGCTGCCTGCCACACTAGAGCTTAGTACACTACATAGCTAGCTAAAGGCTAGAAAGACTGCTGCCTGCCACACTAGAGCTTAGTGCACTACATAGCTAGCTAAAGGCTAGAAAGACTGCTGCCTGCCACACTAGAGCTTAGTGCACTACATAGCTAGCTAAAGGCTGGAAAGACTGAGCTGCCATATTTGACCTAAACACGTATGCACTAGAGAAACTAAAAGGACACCCTCCAAATACTCTTGTTTACTTGTATAATCACTCTGGCGTATCAATAGCTCCTACCTGATAAAGCCTCAAGTGAAAATGTGTTTATATTTCCTCATGGTGTGGTCACCATTAGACCCTTGTTATGTCTCCCTGTGGTCAACATTATGCCCTTGTTCTCCCTGTGGTCACCATTATGCCCTTGTTATGTCTCCCTGCGGTCACCATTACACCCTTGTTCTCCCTGTGGTCAACATTACACCCTTGTTATGTCTCATGTGGTCACCATTATGCCCTTGTTATGTCTCATGTGGTCACCATTATGCCCTTGTTATGTCTCCCTGAGGTCACCATTATGCCCTTGTTATGTCTCCCTGTGGCCTTCCCTTGCAGTGCCAGCTGGATCCATCTCCATAGCGCCTCATGCTAAAGGTACTCCAACCTTAAATTGTATTGAGAAATTAAATTTAAAAAAATTAAATTCTGACCTCACATGTTCCATCTGTTCAGATACCTTCAGCATGACAAATCTTCACAAGGATATAGCCGTGAGGTTGTTGGAGTGTGTGGATGATGAAGAATTCACAGAGCAGGCCACCATCAAGGTTGGAAAACTCATGTTATCCTTGCCTGATTGTGTACTGTGAGGGACTATATATTCAATTAAGTCTGAAGTAAGCAAACACAGCAAAGAAATATATCCAAGGGGCGCCTCCTTTCTCAAAAGCAAAGGAATTCCAAATGGTTTCTTGTAAGTATAGGTGCCCTGTGCTTTCCACCAAAGTGGCAAACGCCAGTGAGAGACCATTGATGAAGACAGTTGCGATCGTCAGCCATTAAAAAAATCGTTTTTTGTTTTTCTCTCTCGTCTTGTCCAACTGTAAATAAAGTTCTATAACTCAATAGAGCAGTCCATTGGGCATGTGTGCACACGTAAGAATGGACGCTAATATAACTACTTTGATTTAATTTTTACGACTATGTCCGATTTTGTGCGGTATGGCACGTATGGGGTTTAGTCAGTTAATGTCCAACCTCTTTCTAATGTGACCTTTTCTTTTGTTGACAATGTCCAGTTTTCGCAAATTGGGTTGCATGTATTCATGGAGTAATATCAACTGCACCTTAAGGGGAGACAGTTGTATTTTTTTACTTTTATTTAATTTTAATTTTATACTTGTGGTTACAACTTTAGAGCTCTGTAGATTCTGCAAACTTCATGGTATGGGCTTGATATATAGCTGAAAAGATAGGTCTCTCTGTGTGCTCTCTTTTGATACTAAAATATGTTTCATAGGATAACTATAGGCAAGTTACTAGACCCTAAAGTGGAGGGACCTCAAAAACCTGCATCCCAAAGTCCCCATCCAGAATAACTCCAGATTGCTAAGTGCAAAAATATTGAAATTGGTGCGAGTGGCTAGAGGAAGCCCTAGAGCATTCAATCACCTTTTTGAATAAGCGTTAAAAATGTATGACGTGGTCAAGCGCGTGGGTGCGGAATTGAGGGTGTTGATTTCTGTCTCCCCTTAATCACCACAATTAATCTCCCCTGATAGCTGGCTTTTAGACTGGGCACCTTGGATTTGCATCAACATCTTCCCTGGTAACCGGCTTGGACTAGACATCACCATCAATCTCCCCTGGTAGCTAACTTGGACTAGGCATGCTCCACCATCAATCTCCCCTGATAGTTGGCTTGGTCTTGACATGTGTTTGTATATTTAGCCAGCAGCTGTGCACTGCCTCCTCCTTGCCATTGCATTTAGCATGAAGTGGCAATAGTGGCTGGTGCCTTAACAAAGTTACAAACTAAGTTTGCTGGTCCTCATCTACTAGTACTTTGTTGATTTCCAGTTCTTCTTCTTCATCATCGTCGTTGAGGTCACATAATTGGTCACTAGAATGCTCTTGACTTTATAATCTGAGTAAGCCAAGCTTTGTTGGTTCAGCTGCCACCTCTCCCTGCTTGAGCTACCACCTCTCCCTGCTTGAGCTACCACCTCTCCCTGCTTGAGCTACCACCTCTCCCTGCTTGAGCTACCACCTCTCCCTGCTTGAGCTACCACCTCTCCCTGCTTGAGCTCTCTCCCTGCTGCTTGAGCTGCCACCTCTCCCTGCTTGAGCTGCCACCTCTCCCTGCTTGAGCTTCCACCTCTCCCTGCTTGAGCTCTCTCCCTACTTGAGCTTCCACCTCTCCCTGCTTGAGCTGCCACCTCTCCCTGCTTGAACTCTCTCCATGCTTGAGCTACCACCTCTCCCTGCTTGAGCTACCACCTCTCCCTGCTTGCCACCTCTCCCTGCTTGAGCTACCACCTCTCCCTGCTTGAGCTGCCACCTCTCCCTGCTTGAGCTACCATCTCTCCCTGCTTGAGCTGCCACCTCTCCTGCTTGAGCTACCACCTCTCCCTGCTTGAGCTGCCACCTCTCCCTGCTTGAGCTACCACCTCTCCCTGCTTGAGCTACCATCTCTCCCTGCTTGAGCTACCACCTCTCCCTGCTTGAGCTGCCACCTCTCCTGCTTGAGCTACCACCTCTCCCTGCTTGAGCTACCATCTCTCCCTGCTTGAGCTACCACCTCTCCCTGCTTGAGCTGCCACCTCTCCTGCTTGAGCTACCACCTCTCCCTGCTTGAGCTACCACCTCTCCCTGCTTGAGCTGCCACCTCTCCCTGCTTGAGCTACCACCTCTCCCTGCTTGAGCTACCATCTCTCCCTGCTTGAGCTACCACCTCTCCCTGCTTGAGCTGCCACCTCTCCTGCTTGAGCTACCACCTCTCCCTGCTTGAGCTGCCACCTCTCCCTGCTTGAGCTGCCACCTCTCCCTGCTTGAGCTACCACCTCTCCCTGCTTGAGCTTCCACCTCTCCATGCTTGAGCTACCACCTCTCCCTGCTTGAGCTACCACCTCTCCCTGCTTGCCACCTCTCCCTGCTTGAGCTACCACCTCTCCCTGCTTGAGCTTCCACCTCTCCCTGCTTGCCACCTCTCCCTGCTTGAGCTGCCACCTCTCCCTGCTTGAGCTTCCACCTCTCCATGCTTGAGCTACCACCTCTCCCTGCTTGAGCTACCACCTCTCCCTGCTTGCCACCTCTCCCTGCTTGAGCTACCACCTCTCCCTGCTTGAGCTGCCACCTCTCCCTGCTTGCCACCTCTCCCTGCTTGAGCTGCCACCTCTCCCTGCTTGAGCTGCCACCTCTCCTGCTTGAGCTGCCACCTCTCCCTGCTTGAGCTACCACCTCTCCCTGCTTGAGCTGCCACCTCTCCCTGCTTGAGCTTCCACCCTGCTTGAACTCTCTCCATGCTTGAGCTACCACCTCTCCCTGCTTGAGCTACCACCTCTCCCTGCTTGAGCTGCCACCTCTCCTGCTTGAGCTGCCACCTCTCCCTGCTTGAGCTACCACCTCTCCCTGCTTGAGCTTCCACCTCTCCCTGCTTGAGCTTCCACCTCTCCCTGCTTGAACTCTCTCCATGCTTGAGCTACCACCTCTCCCTGCTTGAGCTGCCACCTCTGCCTGCTTGAGCTCTCTCCCTCCTTTGCAATGTATATCAACATAGAGATCCCACACATTAATAATACTATTAGAGTAAATAGGCAAATGTTATTTGAGGAAGAATACTATTAAGAGGTAACAATTCGAGGAAATGCACAATAACTTTGGCTCTTTTCAAATCGACCTGGTAATTGAGGGTTGCTTTAGATTTACGCTCCCCCCCCTCTCTCTCTAAATATATATTTGCACACAGCCAAGCCTGGCCTTCATCAGGTGCTAGCACATTTTAGATTCTTGTGGGTAGATTATTACATGATCAGCATCAGGTGAACAGAGTGGTGGAAGGAGAACCTGAAACAAAACTATGTCAAGAATTTGCAAGACTCATCGGCATTAACAATGGTTTCTCTAGAATGAAAACTATCAGCTGATAAGCTTGGAAACGATTATTTAATCGTCAAAGCAGCTGATGTTTTATAGTGTTTTTTTTCTATTAATTTTTTTTTACAGCCTAATAAATACACTCCTTGCATTGAAACTTTTGTTAAGATCTAGTTGTCCCCTGCTTGAGAAAAGAAACGATTGAGTAACATGTACATCTTTCATGGCTGTAGGAACTATCACTCAAGACGAAGGAGTTGATCAACAATATCAAGATGCTAACCCCTGATGGGGAGAAGCTCACCTTAGAATCACTCCATGCACGAAAGCTCACACCTGCCACAGAGACCTTCCTCTACTCTCTAGCGGCCGTGGAAGGTTTGGCACAACTCTAAACTCTGACATCGATGTTTTTTTCCTTTTCAGAATAACTTTCTCTACTGTTAAGTGTGTGTCATGTGTATGTGGAATTTATATATCACATGTATATAATTAAATTAGTGGCTATCACATGTATATAATTATATTAGTGGTATTATCATCAGGAAGTTCTCTAAGCACTCCTTATGCTTGTTTAACTCACCTTTTGATGGCAGACTGAGAAAAACAAAAAACAACTTCTATCTCTCGGCTAAAACTCACATTGGCAGTTTCTTACTTCTTAGCTGCTTCAACCCACACTGGCAGTTTCTTACTTCTTAGCTGCCTCAACTCACACTGGCAGTTTCTTATTTCTTAGCTGCCTCAACCCACACTGGCAGTTTCTTATTTCTTAGCTGCCTCAACCCACACTGGCAGTTTCTTACTTCTTAGCTGCCTCAACCCACACTGGCAGTTTCTTACTTCTTAGCTGCCTCAACTCACACTGGCAGTTTCTTACTTCTTAGCTACCTCAACTCACACTAGCAGTTTCTTATTTCTTAGCTACCTCAACCCACACTGGCAGTTTCTTATTTCTTAGCTACCTCAACCCACACTGGCAGTTTCTTATTTCTTACCTGCCTCAACTCACACTGGCAGTTTCTTACTTCTTAGCTACCTCAACTCACACTGGCAGTTTCTTATTTCTTAGCTACCTCAACTCACACTGGCAGTTTCTTATTTCTTAGCTACCTCAACCCACACTGGCAGTTTCATATTTCTTAGCTGCCTCAACTCACACTGGCAGTTTCTTATTTCTTAGCTACCTCAACCTACACTGGCAGTTTCTTACTTCTTAGCTGCCTCAACTCACACTGGCAGTTTCTTACTTCTTAGCTACCTCAACTCACACTAGCAGTTTCTTATTTCTTAGCTACCTCAACCCACACTGGCAGTTTCTTATTTCTTAGCTACCTCAACCCACACTGGCAGTTTCTTATTTCTTACCTGCCTCAACTCACACTGGCAGTTTCTTACTTCTTAGCTACCTCAACTCACACTGGCAGTTTCTTATTTCTTAGCTACCTCAACTCACACTGGCAGTTTCTTATTTCTTAGCTACCTCAACCCACACTGGCAGTTTCATATTTCTTAGCTGCCTCAACTCACACTGGCAGTTTCTTATTTCTTAGCTACCTCAACCTACACTGGCAGTTTCTTACTTCTTAGCTGCCTCAACTCACACTGGCAGTTTCTTACTTCTTAGCTACCTCAACTCACACTGGCAGTTTCTTATTTCTTAGCTACCTCAACTCACACTGGCAGTTTCTTATTTCTTAGCTACCTCAACCCACACTGGCAGTTTCATATTTCTTAGCTGCCTCAACTCACACTGGCAGTTTCTTATTTCTTAGCTACCTCAACCTACACTGGCAGTTTCTTATTTCTTAGCTGCCTCAACCTACACTGGCAGTTTCTTATTTCTTATTACAAGAAGAAACGAGTTAGAAGGTACCTAGCAACATTGCAATAGCTGACCGATTGTTCAACAATCAAACAAATACCACTAGAAACCTATTTAAGAACAAACCTATTTAAGAACAAACCACTAGAAACCTATACAACTAGAAACCTATTTAAGAACAAACAACCTATTTAAGAACAAACAACATAGAAACCTATTTAAGAACAAACAACTAGAAGAACAAACAACTAGAAACCTATTTAAGAACTATTGGGTCTATTATAAAACCTCAGCAATCAACTTAAGGGAGGACCCGACCATTTTTGTGGTTTTGTCTAAAAAAATGTCATGACCTTTTAATGCTTCATCCAGGGCTGTATACAGAAACTTGGGCTATGGAAGAAAGAGGTGGTGGCAGGAGGGAAAAATTTAAGGGGGATAAGAATGACACAATACACCCCTGATTCATCTATTTTCAATAATTTTGGTCTTAAATGATAGCCTCTTGTGTGTACTTTGCAATGATATTTGCATAGTGTTGTTTCCATCAACCTTGGTGTAATAACCGAGGTCATTAAAAATGACAACTTTGAAATCCCTTTGCACCCTAAAGGTGTGCCATCAGCACTTTCCATTTAAGGTGCTAGCAGAGTGACTACTGATACAGGGAATGAATGATCAGTTAATTTCTCCTACTCGCCCATTTTCAATACTATCATGTGAAGTGAGCACAGAGACTGGACAATATGGCTTCCTTGAGAAAAATGGACTGGCTTGGATGTTCAACAGGTGTCAGTTGATGGTGCACCTGCTTATGATGGGTGATAATCGCGTGTTCAGAGGCTTTGTTCAAAGGGAAAATGTAGATATTACTGTTGACCATAACAGCATTCACTAATATTCACTTGCGTCCAGGATGCTCCCAGATGCCTTGAAAGCAGTATATATTTGCCAACTTGTTAATGTTGTTAACTTCATAAAGAATTGTGCAAAGAGATGGGTGAGAAATGAAGTGCTACTGTACCATGCTGAAGTAAGGTGGCTGTCTCGAGGCAAGGTTGTAAATCGCATGATTGAACTTCGGGAAGTAGTGCAACTATTTTTGCAGCAAAAAAGATCAGATTTGGCACACCACCTTTCTGACCATGAATGGCTTTTCCATCTGTCTTATTTGGGCGACATCTTCAATGAACTTCACAGAGGAAGCTTGGCACTTCAAGGAAGGGCAATCATCGATGCAAAACAAGTCATTTCTGCATTTATCGGAAAGCTAAAGTTGTGGAGCAAGGGAGTTGCAAAGGCACAGTTTCCCACACTTGACAAATTTGTTGATGAGAGTGAGGATGGTCAAGATATCCTAGAAATTTTGCAAGCAGACATCCAGGACCACTTGGAGGAATTGGTCAGAAAGATGGAGGAATACTTCCCTGATCTGGACATCTCTTGCCTTTAGTGGTGCCAGCAGCCTTTTGTGGGCTGATGAGAATCAGATTGATGAAGATGACTTTCCAGCAAAAGAGGAGTGGATAACTGAGAGTGAATGAGGCTTGGAAGCTGGAATTCCAGAACAAGGACCTGGAAACCTTCTGGATAGTCCGGCTAAATGACACACCAACCTTGGCGAGACAGGCTCTAAAGATCCTGACTCCAGCTGGAATTCCAGAATAAGGACCTGGAAACCTTCTGGATAGCCCGGCTAAATGACACACCAACCTTGGCGAGACAGGCTCTAAAGATCCTGACTCCCTTTTCGACCACTTACCGATGTGAGCAAGGCTTTTCCATCATCATGGGAATGAAAGCCAAAACGGAAATGGTTGGAGGTGTCAAATGATGAAGAATTGCTCTCAGTTCTACAAAACTGTGCATTGGATACTTGCCTAACAAAATGCAAGCCTATTAATGTTTTGCAATGACCAACTAACTTACTAACTACTAATACTTACTAACACACTTATATATAAATATAAATTCATAAAATAAAACTGGTTTTATTTTTTATTACACAGGTATGGCTAATGAAACAGGGAGGATAGGACATAATTTGGGTAATGGTTCCAAAAAGGTTGGGAACCACTGAGCTAGAGTATCTATCCGAAATGTGGAGATTCCCGATGAAGGCTAGAGCATCTAGCCAAAGTGTTGAGAAGCAAATTTAAGTTAATCGTGAGAAAGTTGTTATAATATATGTCAACTGCGAGTTCGTTGAGAGTTTATATGTTGGCCTGTAAGGATGCAAAGACTGTATACCTAATGGGCACACCAGTTAGATAACCATGATCTTGTACATCAATACACTGTTTTTTGGTAAAGGGTCATCTAAATGATCATGATATATATGGATGGGTACATGTATTATGCATAATTATATGGGTCGAGTTTTGAGTTAAATCCTGTTGGTTTTTAGATAATAAGGTTGTTTGACTGCTATAAAATTCCAGGGGGAGCCATGGTTGACGACTTGAGGGGGTTCATTAGGGCAACTTTTTCATGAGGAAAGTCATGGACATGTCAGGTTTTGGATACGGGTACCCCCTGACTGCCCTGAGGTGAAAATGTTGTTTTTATTATACAAAAGAGGATGATTGTTTGTTTGCCCCCTGTATATAGAATTTCATAGGTAGAACGTAGCCTTGGTGGAGGTTGAATGGATTGTTTGGGGCAAACTTTTCATGAGGAAGGTCATGGGCTAGGCACTTCAGATTTTGGAAAGGGATTCCCCCTGAGATGCACATGGCACCATAACAGTTGGCACTGTCAGCCAGTCAAGCCATTTTGTTTAGGGTAACAGACATACAGACTATACTGTTTGTGGCAGGGGCGGATCCAGTGGGGTAGGTATGTGTGTTTAGCGGGTTTACCCCTCTCCCCCCTCCCCCCTCCCCCTCCGAGCTGGAGCTGCTACCAAGCAATGAGATGTCCCAGATGCTACTTAGGAAACTAGTAGTAGCTTTGTAGTTTCCCATCAATAGATTTCCTTCTTTGTTACTAGCCTAGACTGGCGCAGCTGCTAGTTTGTAGCTACAGCTTTCTCACAGCACTCAAGTGCTCTATTGAACACCACAATATATATATATATATTCATTGTAGCTACCTTAAAGCTGTGAGCTCTTAGAAACTTTGCTAGCCTGGTTAATTTTTCATTTTTATGAACTTCCTTCTTTGGTCAAGACTAGACTGATGTAGTAGCTATAGCTACAGGAAGGCTGTAGCTTCTCACAGACCTCAATAGATATTGCAAGTAAGCGTAGCTATCCTCAGTTGTGTGCCTTAGAAACTTTAGCTAATCAACATTTGTGGACTTCCTTATTTGGACCAAACCTTGACCAATGCAGTAACTCTGTTACAGCTGTAGTTTGTAGCTATAGGATCTTTCTCACAATTCTCGAGTGCTATTTTGAGTTACTGTGCTGTTTTAAGCATTTATATCAAGTAAGTTGGAGGCTATAAAGTAGTATGGACATACACCAAGCTTGTAGAGTCTCATCTTCTGCTGTCTTGTGACTGGACATCTGTCCACTGCTTGTACCATGCGATTTAGAGCATCCTTAAGGTTGGATCGGGCCATGGAAGGATTTTAAGGAATCTGAATGGGTAACTCAAGGAACTTGATGGTATTGCTGCCCGAAAGGGAGTGTCTGTCCTGACAAGGTGAGCTGGGGGTCAATGGTGTGACCTGTAGAGCTTTGTATTACTACAGAGTGGCACTTTGCAATATTTGCCTTCAAACCTGACCACACAAGCCACTGGTCGACAATGTTCAACTGTTGCTGACCGGCGGCTGGGCTGTTGGTAATGATACATGTATCATCTGCATTATCATCTGCATATTGAAGAAGGTTGGTATGGTGGGTGGAGTCAGATAATGTATATACAAAATCTTTTTGTGCTTGCAAAGTGTCGACTAAGGTGTTAAAGCAATGTTTTTAACACTACCCCTCCCCCCCCCCCCCCCCCCCCCCCGACAGAGGGTCATCTTGATAGACACTTATCTTGCTTGGGGTAGATCAATCTGAAGTTAGGATAGTGGGGGATTCTAAGATGGAGCAGAGTTGTGGGGGGGCATATATAGTAGTGTTTGAGTGAGAACTGGATGAACGAGTGGTGGACGCTGCCGTATGCATTTGCAGGGTCAATCCAGGAAACAGCAAGTGATTTATGTGTTTTTTGGGGCCTCAAACAGGATAGTGGCTAGTTTGGGAGTGGTGCTCAGTGCACCCTGGGGTTGCTTTCAAGAAAGGTAGCCATTTTCCAACATGTATTGAAGCCATCTGTTTTTGAGGACAGTGGTAAACATCTTCCCAATGCAGGAGGTCAGGGCAATTGGCCGTTTGAAGGGGTTGTCGGGTCTTAAGTAGCCGAACTCTTGCCAAAGAGTTTGATTCCCGTAATCTTCCAAACTGATGGGACTGTTGATATAGTACAACAATTGAATTGAAAAGGTCAACGAGGGTTTGAGTGAGGGAGGGGCATTTCTTGATGATTCGGTAGGGAATTTGATCAAATGGGGAAGGGTTGATGCAGAATTGGTGTCTGATGACAATTAGGACTTCCGCTGGCATAATGAGGTCTCCCTCAAATTTAGTGGTGGGAGGCTTGGGGAGCGGCATCTAATCAGGTTTCTCTTTTTGGATGGATTTATGTGTATTCACTAACTCACCCAGTCACTCACTCCACTCATTCCACTCATTCCATCACCCACCCACATCCTGGCAAGATCTCCACAAGGGCACCCCCAACAGCAGACCACATGACCATGTATGGTCAGACTAGGAACTGAACTAGTGACAGGTGAATGTAGTTAGACGTGAATAATTATGATAAACCATTATAGGCTCATTAGCATCCGTATTACCATATATAGTCTGGCTTGCACTCATGGCTGGGGGACCTATTTAAAGGAGCCAGCTTGTGAGGCCGGCCGGAATCCTTCCTGCTAGTCATCATCAATCTCTACCTCTACATATCTGGCTTGTGGTCAGCTATCTCTGGCGTAATACTCGCTCACTCTCTTCTTACATACTCCTGATATATATATATATAAATATATATTATTATTATTGCTATTATTACTATTATTATTACTGCTTTTCAGTTAGGTATGGAGGTGTGGAAAGACATAAATGTTCCTGCTCCCTCAGATGAGTCATCCTTTTCCCAAAAGTGTTGGGACACTCCGCATGTGAAGGCCTGCCTAAACAAGCTTGTGGAAGGAGCACAGGATGATATTGTGTGTGCTCGTGTTAGAGCCGCTATATACCAAGAGTGAAGCAGGTGCCTGGCTCCATGCCCTCCCTATGTCTGCAGTCGGTTTGAGGATGAATGACGATGTGATTTGTGTTGCCACAGGTCTTCGTCTTGGTGTACCGCTTTGTAGTCCTCACCAGTGTCTTCAGTGTGGAGCTCCAGTTGACCAGCAGGGTACTCATGGGCTCAATTGCAGAAAGAGTCAGGGCCGTCACTCTTGACACGCTGCTAATCAAGTGATCCAAAGATCTCTATGTTCCGCCAAAATCCCCTCTTACCTGGAGCCAGTACATAGCAGTTTCTCCAGCAGCCGTGGCCAGGTATCAGGCTTAAAAACAACATGGCAATAACTTGCTTTCTCCATTCCTCTCTATCACCCAAGGGTCCCTTTTAATGACAGAGTTAAAAGAAAAGTTTGCGAGGTCACAGAGCTACCAAGAACGTGTTAAGCGAGTTTTTGAAGCATAATCGAGATGACTTTCAATGAACTTAAATTTGTTTCTTAATGTTTTGTCTAGACTTGGATCGACTTGGATCGTGATGATGGCAAACGTCCTGACGGTGCCACAGTTGTGCCTTGGAGGAATGGGAAGGTTCTGGTTTGGGATGCCACATGTTCAGACATGTTTGGTGCCCTCTTATACGGTTTTGACATTTGGAGATCCCGGAACGGTTGCCAACATAGCTGAATTCCTGAAGAAACAAAATGATAAGAGGCACCCACCATTTCTTTCCTCTGGGCTTCAAGACCACAGGTGTATTTTGTGATGAGGCCATGTTATCATTATTTATAATTCACATGACTTAATTAGGTGTGAATGGACTCTGATAATATATTGCCTGTTTATCACACATGTATATATGTGTAATTTATTACTATTATATTACTACTATTATAATTATAACTACTATTATTATATTATTATTATGATTTAATGTTGCTATTGCTGAGCCTGTTAAGGCCATCACATATATAATACAGCACAGTGTGAAACTATTTAGTAACTAACCTAATAACAATCTATATTTTAAAACGAAGTCAACAGTACTTAATTAATACAATTATCCACAATATTAAGTTACGAGTGTCCCGCTGCTCAGGAAGGGGGGGACAGGAGTGGACCAAAGATCATTCCTCAGCTGACCATACAGCAATTCCTTTCTCCTCTGCCACCACTTCCCTACCCAAAACATAACACACTCGCCCACCTCCTCCATCACTGCATCACTTACTCCCTCCACATCTTTCCCCAAAAGCAATGCCACCTTTCCATCCTTACTCACTCTTCTTAATTCATCCAGCCACTGTCTTGCCCCTGCAATTCTGCGTACCTCATCTATCAGAACCAGCCGATCCCTCTCAAATTCCCCGCATGTCACCAAGAAATGTTCCACATCCTCCCCTGCTCCACTATCACACATTATACACCTCTCATCCCTAACTATCCCACATCTCTTCTTATCCTCTAACAACCCAGCTGATGCAGTCCTCAGTCGAAATTGCAGCCGCACACCTTCCTGACCATGCATGGCCCTCACATACCTCTCCACCCCTGCACCATTCTTTGCCAATTTATAATAATTCAGCGTACTTTTCCCGTCTACTTCCTCCTCCCAGTCCTTCTCATTTCTCACCTTCACTTTCCCCTTCCACTTGCGCACTGACCCAGCCTCGTTGTTTATCTTGTACTTTCTCCTCAAGATATCATATTCTTCCCACCATCCAATTCCTCCATCCTCTCGTAGTTTATTTACAACAACTTTAACCAATCTGCT
This sequence comes from Cladorhizidae sp. MBARI D1340-BT2, assembly GCA_028752905.1. Taxonomy (NCBI): domain Eukaryota; kingdom Metazoa; phylum Porifera; class Demospongiae; order Poecilosclerida; family Cladorhizidae; species Cladorhizidae sp. MBARI D1340-BT2. Next base: position 10,523,798 of record JAQNBH010000005.1, read on the forward strand.
CTGTTCCAACACCTCTAATCTCTTGCCAAACAAAACCTTCATCTCTTCCCTCCTCTCCTCTAGCTTCCTCCACCCCATATCTCCCCGTATTGCCACTCCTGCTACTGTATCACTTGCCCCCAACAGTCTCCTACCCACTCTCATCTGTGCTGACTCCAACTTCTTGCGAGCATTCCGTCCTCCTGTCCACCACACTTCGGCTGCATGCTCCATACTGGGTCTCGCTAGAAACTCCCACACCATTCTTCCTCTGTCTACTTCCACCTGCCCATTCACTCTACTCATCCATATTACCTTTCCAACCCACTCTTCTGCCTTCTTTGCCATCTTCTCTAACTGAACATTACCCCTTAGCTTCCTATCAAACCATATTCCTAAGTACTTGAATTCTTTGACCTCTTCCAATATCTCCTCACCAATCCTCCAATGCACTTCTGATTCCTTCTTCCCTACTACCATGACCTTGCTCTTCTTGCTATTAAATTTCATCTTCCACCTTAACACATACGCCTGTACCACATCCAACATAGCTTGCAGTTCCACCCCTGAGTCAGCCAGAAGAACTACATCATCTGCATACATGAGTGCCCCACACCAGCAGCCTTCCACTTTGACTCCTAGCTCAGCTCTCTCCAATTCCTCCGCCATTCCCATCAGATATATATTGAAAAGAAGTGGAGACAAAGGACATCCCTGCCTAAGTCCATTCTCCACAGTGAACCACCTTGACCTCCTTCCATTCAATACCACCGTCGTCTCCACCCCACTATACAATCCTACACATGTCCTCACAAGCTTCTCTTCTACTCCATACTGCCTCAACTTCTGCCACAGTCCCTCCCTCCACACACTGTCATATGCCTTACTTATATCCAGGAAAGCCAGATATGAAGCTTTTTTCTCGCTCTTCCTCACTTCACAAACTCCTCTTAACACCAACCACTGGTCTGAACATCTCCTCTGTCTCCTAAATCCTCCTTGTGCTTCCGTCAAAATATTATCCTCAGCGAACACTCCCAACCTCCTTGCCAACACTCTCGCAAACACCTTCACCACATTACAACACAATGAAATTCCCCTATAATTCCCTACTTCATCCTCGTCACCATCCTTGTGGAGAGGTACTAGTAAACTCCTCTTCCAGTCCACTGGGCAGCACTCAATCCTCATCACCACATTCATCACCTGCACCATCACTTCCACCAACCTTCTACCTCCATACATCAGCATCTCATTCAACATTCCATCAGGGCCTGGTGCCTTTCCTCTCTTCAAACACTTTAATACCTCTACTACTTCTTCCCAGCTTACTTCTTCACACATACCCAGCTCATGCCCACCCACTTCTCCCATCTCTACTTCTTGTGCTGTGGCATCCTCTTTTTTCCTCCCCAGCTCTTCCCAGTGTTTTGCCATCACCTCCAACACCTCGACTTCCTCCTCTACCATCCTTCCCTCTTCATCTCTCACTCCTTTTATCTTTCTCTCCTTCCTCTTTGCTCTTAAATCATTCCAAAAAAGCTTACAACTAGTCCCACCCTGCTCTCTAATCTTCTTTATAGTTCTCTTCCTCAATTCCTTCTTCTCTATCCTAATAGTCTTTTTCACTTCCTTTTTTGCTTCTCTATAGTCATCCCATAGTTGTCTTAATGTAGCCTCTCTCTCCCCTCTCTTCCTGGCTTCCTTTAGCCTCTTACATTTCTCCTTCCTGACACCAATCAACCACTCCACATTCCCTGACCACCATCCCTCTGACCTGTCTGTAATCTTCTTCCTTCCAATTCCTTTCTCCGCTGCAGCCAAAACTTTCTCCTTCCACCTACCCCACACCTCTTCAACTATGTTTCCTCCCAACTCTTGCTCAAGCTCTCTCACCTCCTCTTCCCACCCCATGAACATTTCCTCCACTGCCTCCTGATACTCCATCCAGTCTAGCCTATTGTCAACTCTCCATTTTTGTCGCTCTCTTCTCACTTGTACCTCTCTCGTACCCCACGTAATTTCTCCCCAAATAATGTTATGGTCCGACCCCACATCCAGCTTGCCTGAGTCCTCAACTACCACCCTAGCTACATCCATGTTCTCACTAAACAACATATAGTCTATGACCGACTTTCTCTCCCCACATTCCCACGTCCACCTGCCCTCACAGCACTGCAACTCGTTCCCCACAATCAGACCTCCAACCCTAACCAACTCCAACAACCGCCTTCCATTACTGTTTGGGTTGTCCTCCACTCCTAATCCAATCTTTGCATTGAAGTCCCCCATCATAACAACATCGAACCCTTTCTCTTCATACTTCACCACATCCTCCTGCAATACCTCAAACAATACCTCCGTCTCACTCACTCTCACTCCTTCTGGGTTCACATACACTACCCCTACCATGGTTTTTCTTCTCCCCGCTCCGCTTAACTCCACCCACAGCAAACCTTCTCTTGACTTCCTCACCCTAGATTCCAATCTCTCGTGCACCAGAACTCCCACACCTCCACTCGCCCGCCTGCCACCCTCTCTATTCCTGCCATACCACTCATATCCTGCCACACTCACCTCATCCTCCTTCTGCAAAAATGTCTCCGCTAATCCCAGCACATCAAACTTCTTCGTTCCCAACACTACTATTATTTTAAAAAAAATCTTTTTCCCTTCTTTTCCCCCCTTTCAAAAACATGCTCAATAGCCACTGGCTAATGCAAAGAGCACACAATACACACAACACATGAAATACATTATGAATGTTATGAAATTGAAGCTAAGAGAACGGGATTCTATTGTTAGGAAGAGCATTCCACTTACGAATGACAGAAGGGGCATTAAAAGACTGAGTACGAGGGAAAATGAAAGTAAGGCTGAGGGGGTGGTTTGATCTAATGTTGTAAGGTGGAGGAGGCTGATGTGCAGGCAGTGAGGTTGGAAAGTCAATGTAATTATGCAAAAGCTTAAAGAGAAGTATATATGAGTTTAGAGTTGAGACGACGAGAGGTGAGTGTAGGATTAGAACGTAAGAGTTGTTGTTGTTGTTCGTCAGTTTTATACATGAAATAAGAATCTAAATAAACTTGTTTTGAGTAGGTAATCTGAAATCGTAGGGGGTAACTTGAAATCTACCTCCCGGTAACCTGAACGCAAGTTACCGTAGGGGATCTCTCTCAAATTCGACGCGGAAAGCGACGCGTCGCGAAGGCCTCGCGATGTAATTGCCGGTCCCAGATTTTTCCAGCCAGCGTCTGCGAGAATTTTAACCCTACGCGTGCGTAACGCAATAATTGAACCGCACCCTCCTTGCGGGACTATTTTTGGGACAATATGGCTGCTCCACGTGTTGGCGAGTGTCCTGTCTTTATTCGCCTCTATTTCTCCTTTCTCTGTTCTTCCGGGTTCGAAAAGTTGCCTTGAAGACTCATCAAAGATTGGGGGAGAATATAAACTCTACCTTGGACTCTGGATTTTTCTTCGTGTAAAGATAAATGGTGAGCTGTAATTAGAATTGTTTAGTTACTTTCTTTTTGCTTGCTTTGTGATCCGTATAGCCAGCCTTCGTTTTTAGTAATCAAGCTTTTAGTTTCTTTGGTAGCCAGCAGTCCATCTAGATAGCGCTAGCGTCATTCATTTGTAGCTAGCAGTAGATCTAGCTAGCTAGTGTCGCTCTATCCAGCAGTAGCTCTAGCTAGCGCTAGCGTTTGTTTTACTGGTAGTAATTGTAGTGATACAACAGTGAACCAAGCGGGTAAATCAACTTCTTAGCTCTCATCGAAGTTCACTTGCTACATTACTTACAAGCTGTGCCTAGGTAGATAACTTGCTCTATATATATATAATGAGAGAAGACACTAGTGGCACGCCATTATAACTTGCTCTCTCTATATATATAATGAGAGAGGACACTAGTGGCACACCATCATAACTTGCTCAATATATATATATAATGAGAGAGGACACTAGTGGCACACCATCATAACTTGCTCTATATATATATAATGAGAGAGGACACTAGTGGCACGCCATCATAACTTGCTCAATATATATATAATGAGAGAAGACACTAGTGGCACGCCATCATAACTTGCTCTCTATATATATATATAATGAGAGAGGACACTAGTGGCACGCCATCATAACTTGCTCTCTATATATATATAATGAGAGAGGACACTAGTGGCACGCCATCATAACTTGCTCAATATATATATAATGAGAGAAGACACTAGTGGCACGCCATCATAACTTGCTCTCTATATATATATATATAATGAGAGAGGACACTAGTGGCACGCCATCATAACTTGCTCTCTATATATATATAATGAGAGAGGACACTAGTGGCACGCCATCATAACTTGCTCAATATATATATATAATGAGAGAGGACACTAGTGGCACGCCATCATAACTTGCTCAATATATATATATAATGAGAGAGGACACTAGTGGCAAGCCATCATAACTTGCTCAATATATATATAATGAGAGAAGACACTTGTGGCACGCCATCATAACTTGCTCTCTATATATATATATAATGAGAGAGGACACTAGTGGCACGCCATCATAACTTGCTCTCTATATATATATAATGAGAGAGGACACTAGTGGCACGCCATCATAACTTGCTCAATATATATATATATAATGAGAGAGGACACTAGTGGCAAGCCATCATAACTTGCTCAATATATATATAATGAGAGAAGACACTAGTGGCACACCATCATAACTTGCTCAATATATATATATATATAATGAGAGAGGACACTAGTGGCAAGCCATCATAACTTGCTCAATATATATATAATGAGAGAAGACACTAGTGGCACACCATCATAACTTGCTCAATATATATATATAATGAGAGAGGACACTAGTGGCACGCCATCATAACTTGCTCAATATATATATATATAATGAGAGAGGACACTAGTGGCACGCCATCATAACTTGCTCTCTATATATATATAATGAGAGAGGACACTAGTGGCACACCATCATAACTTGCTCTATATATATATAATGAGAGAGGACACTAGTGGCACGCCATCATAACTTGCTCAATATATATATAATGAGAGAAGACACTAGTGGCACGCCATCATAACTTGCTCTCTATATATATATATAATGAGAGAGGACACTAGTGGCACGCCATCATAACTTGCTCTCTATATATATATAATGAGAGAGGACACTAGTGGCACGCCATCATAACTTGCTCTATATATATATAATGAGAGAAGACACTAGTGGCACGCCATCATAACTTGCTCAATATATATATATAATGAGAGAGGACACTAGTGGCACGCCATCATAACTTGCTCAATATATATATATAATGAGAGAGGACACTAGTGGCAAGCCATCATAACTTGCTCAATATATATATAATGAGAGAAGACACTAGTGGCACGCCATCATAACTTGCTCTCTATATATATATAAAATGAGAGAGGACACTAGTGGCACGCCATCATAACTTGCTCTCTATATATATATAATGAGAGAGGACACTAGTGGCACGCCATCATAACTTGCTCAATATATATATATATTATAATGAGAGAGGACACTAGTGGCAAGCCATCATAACTCATAACTTGCTCAATATATATATAATGAGAGAAGACACTAGTGGCACACCATCATAACTTGCTCAATATATATATATATATAATGAGAGAGGACACTAGTGGCAAGCCATCATAACTTGCTCAATATATATATAATGAGAGAAGACACTAGTGGCTGTTAGGCCCCAGCCTAACAGCCGTGACCACAGCCGGGACCACAACCATGGGACAAGGTGAAAGCCACGATTGAACTTACCAGACACTCGTTTGCACTAAAATAACTATAATTATTATACCACACGCACCCATGACTTATACTAATACCTTATACGGAAATGCCCATTGGAGTGTGGCCAGCCTATTTAAAGGCAGCCCGCTCTGGGATCGGCAGTCGAGTTAGCTCAGTTCTGCAACATTGGTTTTTGATTCTCTGTACCAGTTCTATAATCATAATTAACTTATCTCTGCCAATGTACCTAGGTTTAGGACCAGGAGAAGGGTAGGATAAGCAAATTAGTAGGACAAGGTCTAACATATGGTGGCAGCGGAAACCAGCTACTAACTAGACTCAGTTGATAGCTTAGAATAGACGGTCAGCTGACTACTCGACTAGCTAAGATTGCTGTTGAAATTGCTTGAATTGTTACAAACTGAAGGTGCATAAGTGACATATGGAAACCCGTTCGGATAGGACAACCAAGAAAGGGAGAACCGACCTCGAATCCACTGAACTCTCTAATTGTGCAACATCAACAGAAATAGATGACACAATAATGGAACTACGGCAGACCAGATCTGCTACAGAAACCAAGACCACAAATGACATACTGCAACTACTCTTACTGCAGCAACAAAGCGACCGAGAAGCACGCCAGCAAGAACAACAACTCCGCCAACAGCAAGCAGATAGGGAGCAGAGGAGATGGGAACAGGAGCTGGCCATGAGACAGAGAGAAATTGATGTAGCTAAGCAGGAGCAAGAAGAACAAAGGCGGCTACAGGAAGAGCGACAGAGAGTAGAATTGAAACGACATGCTAACGAGATGGCAGAGTTACTCGAACGCACTCTTAAAGCAAATAAGCCAAAACCAACCCTTCCCAAACTAGAAGCCATTAGTGGGGGTGATAGACTCTTGTCTGACTTACTCCGCTTCGAGAAGCATATGACAGCTTTTGAAGTGGACGACCATAAATGGACAGCACACCTTCAAGCAACATTAAAAGAGGAGGCACTTGATGCTTATCTTGCAATCCCTACTGAAGATGTCGCAGATTATAGTAGGGTTAAGAAAGCCTTGCTAGAACGGTTTAACGTGACAAAGGAGACACATATGGCCAACTGGTGGGCCATTATCAGGAAACCCGATGAATCAGCGACACAACTCGCAAACCGACTTGGGGATATTACAGCATTATGTATTGAAGATTGCAAGAGCAATAGAGAGGCAACCGAACGATTTGCCAGTGAACACCTGTTACGAAGTATGCCATTGCACATTGCTTCATGGGTAAGGTCCCAGCGTCCTACCTCCTTAGCAGAGACGGGCAAACTCTGTGATCAGTATATTCGGGATCGCAGCCTGGACTACGGAAGTTTTCGCAAAGATGGGAAATGGAGAGATAGGCAGCCCTATTTGAGAGATTTTAAGCCAAAAGAACGAAGTCAAACTGCTGATGACAATTTAAAACCATCCCCAAGTGGTGGACCGAACACTTTCATGAAGCCACCACCCATTCAATCTCAAATCGACCATGGATCAGAGCATAAGAAGGACCTCTCAAAGTACTTTAGCCCAGAAAAGGGGCCCATGTGCTTCAACTGCAATAGTTGGGGACATGTGGCAGCACAATGCCCCAAGAAAGTTTTCTTAAGCAAGCTACCGGACAAACATTACAGTTTTATCACCACAGGCAGAGTGAACGGAAGAGAATGTACCATCAGAATAGATACTGGATGTCAGATCACCATGGTAGCAGAAAAGCTCATCACCGAAGAGAACAAGAATGGAGATACCATCCCCATCCGTTGCATTCATAACAAAGTCAGTCACTACCCTCTGGCAGAGGCAGGTTTAGAGATCTTCGGACATGACTGTACCCACACAGTGGCTGTATCAGCAGACCTTACGGAAGAAGATGTGGTGTTAGGAATAGATACCCCAGATTTTTTGGATATTCTCAAGCTGGCAACTGAAGCCGAAAAGAAACGACAAGAACCGACAGTCTTGGTGACACGGAAGCAAATCCAAGCTGAGGAACAACAACAGGCAGTAGATGATAGAGCTACAGCAGACTCACCAGTTACTCCTCTCAACCTCCTAGATTCTGATGATGATGGAGAAGAAGAGAGCAACCTGCTCAATCCAGTCATGGATGACCAATACAAGAAGGATGAACAGTCCTTAATAGACCCAGATGGTCCAGAAGACACACATGTCGAAACAGAACAGCGAGAACCTGATCAAGACTTAAAAGCAGAGCAGCATGATGACCTTACACTCCAACCCCTTTGGGAATCAGCTGCCAGCGACCCTGATTCGATTTATTATGTGGAACAAGGACTTCTCTTCAGGAAAGGCGCCTATCACACAGGTGGGACATTTAGTCAGCTCGTCCTCCCGAAACAGAGAAGAGCACAAGCCATTCGATTGGCACATACTATCCCTATGGCAGGTCACTTGGGCATCAAGAAAACCAGATACAGATTGTTGAGGCGATTTTTTTGGCCGGGTCTACACAGAGACGTCAGGAATGCTTGTGAGTCCTGCCCAACTTGCCAGATACACTCCAGACAGAAAGGGAATAGAACCCCCCTTATACCGATGCCGATCATTCCGGAGCCATTCCAGCGAATTGCCATAGATATAGTGGGACCCCTCCCAAGAACGAAAAAAGGAAATAAGTTTATCCTCACAATGATAGACTACGGAAGTCGTTATGCGGAGGCAGTGCCACTCAAAAAGACAGACACAGAGACCATAGCAGAAGCACTTGTTGAGATATTCTCAAGACTGGGCATTCCCCAGCAGATTTTGACTGACCAAGGTTCTAACTTTTGCTCACGACTGATGAAAGAACTACTTGCCCTCCTCAACATTGAACACCTTACTACCACACCCTACCACCCGCAGACAAATGGAGCCGTGGAAAGGTTCCATGGCACCCTCAAGTCCATGCTGAAAAAGGTAACGAACGACAAAAGGGAATGGGACAACCTACTTCCTTATGTGCTTTTTGCATATCGCGAGGTACCCAACGAGAGCACTGGATATTCACCGTTTGAGCTACTATTTGGAAGGTATGTGAGAGGACCATTGGATGTTCTTCGAGATGCATGGATGGGAGACAAGGTGAACGATACAACCAGATTGCAATGGGTGTTGGACATGAGGGAAAAGTTGGATGAAATGCAACAGCTCACCCAGGAACAACAAAGAGAGACACAACGTAAGATGAAGGAAAGATATGACAGGAAAACCAAAGACATTCAGTTTGAAATCGGTGAACAAGTACTGGTCCTCATGCCAGTTCCATCTGGAAAGCTTCAAGCCCAATGGATGGGCCCGTACCTAATAACCGGGAAGACATCGCCAGTCACATACACAGTTGACATGGTAGACAAGACAAAAAGAAAACGGCATGTCCATGGAATGATGCTGAAGAGGTGGAAATCACCTGAAGCGATGGTGCTTGTCGCCTCCATCGATGAAATCAATGAAACTACTGAAATCTCAATCTCAACTAACCTCTACCCGAAGCCAGATGAACCAAAGCTACAGCTAACACTTGGTGAAGTTCTTACCAAACCTCAAAAAGTTGATATCAACCAATTGGTGGAAAAGTTCCCAACAGTATTTACTGGAGTACCTGGCTGTACAAAGGAAGCAATGCACGTGATCAACACAGGTGATGCAACGCCCATAAGAACTGTGCCCAGACGTCTACCCAAGGCTTGGGAACAACAGGTTCTCCAGGAGATAAAGGACATGCTAAAAGCAGGAGTGATAGAGCCTTGCTCAGGCCCATGGGCCTCTCAAATTGTTCCAGTCAAGAAGCCTGATGGGTCCGTCCGAGTCTGTGTCGACTATAGAGATGTTAACGCCGTTACAGTTGTCGATCCCTACCCAATGCCTCGCATTGACGAGCTGCTCGAGACACTGGGTGATGCTACATTTATCTCCACTTTTGATCTAGCTAAGGGGTATTACCAAGTTCCTGTCCTACCACAAGACCGTGATAAAACAGCTTTTATGTCCAAACTGGGCAAATATCGCTTCACCAAAATGCCTTTTGGCCTCAGGAATGCTCCAGCGACATTTCAGAGGCTTATGGATAAGACGCTAGAAGGAATGCAAGAGTTTGCTGCCGCTTATCTAGATGATATAGTCATCTACAGCTCGTCATGGACAGACCACCTCGCTCACCTCTCCCTCCTCATGAATAAGTTACAACAACATGGGCTCACTGTGAAACCCAGCAAATGCCAAGTAGGCATGGCTACGTGTAAATATCTAGGACATGTTGTTGGCAATGGACAGATTACTCCACAACAGAGCAAAACAGAAGCAGTAAGAACCTTCAAGCAACCCAAAACGAAAAAAGATGTTCGAGCATTTCTTGGAATTGCAGGCTACTATCGCAGGTTCATACCACAGTTTGGCTCATTATCAGCACCTTTATCTGACCTAACACGCACATTAGCACCTAATAAAGTGCAATGGACAGGTTATTGTGAAGAAGCATTTACACAGCTAAAGCAGGCACTAGCGAAACAGCCTATCCTAGTCACACCCAACTATAATCTTGATTTCTTGCTACAGACAGATGCGTCTGATCGAGGCATTGGAGCAGTGCTCAGCCAACCAGATGGCAAAGATGGTGACCGGCCCATCGCCTATTATTCGAAGAAAATGTTGGATCGAGAAACAAGATATTCCACTACGGAAAAAGAATGCCTTGCAATAGTCCTAGCGCTCAAACATTTCGAATCCTACCTCCTCGGCAGACACTTTTGCATACAAACCGACCATCGAGCACTTAAGTATCTGAATTCTATGAAAGGTACGAATGGGCGACTGACCAGATGGGCCCTAGCGCTCCAGGATTTTGATTTCACGGTGACATATCGGCCAGGCAAGGACAATGCCAATGCTGATGGTCTCTCCCGACAAGCCTGGGACCAAGACCCACCAGAGGACAGCTTTCGACCCCACAAGGAGGGGGAGATGTTAGGCCCCAGCCTAACAGCCGTGACCACAGCCGGGACCACAACCATGGGACAAGGTGAAAGCCACGATTGAACTTACCAGACACTCGTTTGCACTAAAATAACTATAATTATTATACCACACGCACCCATGACTTATACTAATACCTTATACGGAAATGCCCATTGGAGTGTGGCCAGCCTATTTAAAGGCAGCCCGCTCTGGGATCGTCAGTCGAGTTAGCTCAGTTCTGTAATTTGGTTTTTGATTCTCTGTACCAGTTCTATAATCATAATTAACTTATCTCTGCCAATGTACCTAGGTTTAGGACCAGGAGAAGGGTAGGATAAGCAAATTAGTAGGACAAGGTCTAACAGTGGCACACCATCATAACTTGCTCAATATATATATATATAATGAGAGAGGACACTAGTGGCACGCCATCATAACTTGCTCAATATATATATATATATAATGAGAGAGGACACTAGTGGCACGCCATCATAACTTGCTCTCTATATATATATAATGAGAGAGGACACTAGTGGCACGCTATCATAACTTGCTCAATATATATATATATATATACCGAGAGAGGACACTATTGGCTCGCCATCATAACTTGCTCAATATATATATATAATGAGAGAGGACACTAGTGGCACGCCATCATAACTTGCTCAATATATATATATAATGAGAGAGGACACTAGTGGCACGCCATCATAACTTGCTCAATATATATATATATAATGAGAGAAGACACTAGTGGCACGCCATCATAACTTGCTCTATATATATATATATATATATATATAATGAGAGAGGACACTAGTGGCACGCCATCATAACTTGCTCAATATATATATATATATATAATGAGAGAAGACTCTAGTGGCATGCCATCATAACTTGCTCTATATATATATATAATGAGAGAGGACACAAGTGGCACGCCATCATAACTTGCTCAATATATATATATAATGAGAGAGGACACTAGTGGCATGCCATCATAACTTGCTCTCTATATATATATATAATGAGAGAGGACACTAGTGGCACGCCATCATAACTTGCTCTCTATATATATATAATGAGAGAGGACACAAGTGGCACGCCATCATAACTTGCTCAATATATATATATATATATAATGAGAGAAGACTCTAGTGGCATGCCATCATAACTTGCTCTATATATATATATATAATGAGAGAGGACACTAGTGGCACGCCATCATAACTTGCTCTCTATATATATATAATGAGAGAGGACACTAGTGGCACGCCATCATAACTTGCTCAATATATATATATATATATAATGAGAGAGGACACTAGTGGCTCGCCATCATAACTTGCTCAATATATATATATAATGAGAGAAGACTCTAGTGGCATGCCATCATAACTTGCTCTATATATATATATAATGAGAGAGGACACTAGTGGCACGCCATCATAACTTGCTCTATATATATATATAATGAGAGAAGACACTAGTGGCACACCATCATAACTTGCTCAATATATATATATACTGAGAGAGGACACTAGTGGCACGCCATCATAACTTGCTCTATATATATATATAATGAGAGAGGACACTAGTGGCACGCCATCATAACTTGCTCTATATATATATATATATATAATGAGAGAGGACACTAATGGCACGCCATCATAACTTGCTCAATATATATATATATAATGAGAGAGGACACTAGTGGTATGCCATCATAACTTGCTCTATATATATATATAATGAGAGAGGACACTAGTGGCACGCCATCATAACTTGCTCAATATATATATATATAATGAGAGAGGACACTAGTGGTATGCCATCATAACTTGCTCTATATATATATAGGTGGCTGATGAAGTCATGCTCTCTTGCTCGTTGGTGTTCGTCAAGGTGCGGCTGGTGACTTGCCAAGTACTGTTTCTCATACCGGTTCGTTTCACACCAGATATCCTTGATGATATTGACGTGAATAATTGCTCGAAAGCATCCAGAGGCTCGACCACACCTTATTAGGCCCACCAACAGAAGAACAGAAGATACCACCATGCCACTTGCATCGCCTTCTTCCTCGTCTACGTCATAACCACCTCCCGCTCCATCCTCACCATGCAAACTAACATCATCCCACCCATCACATTGAACCTCATGCCCCCCACCTTGAACCACGCACTCTTCATCTCGTATCTCTTAACCTCTTCACCTGGAACCTCGCCCTCTTCACCTGGAACCTCGCCCTCTTCACCTGGAACCTCGCCCTCTTCACCTGGAACCTCGTGCCCTCTTCACCTGGAACCTCGCCCTCTTCACCTGGAACCTCATCCTCTTCACATTCATTATCAGCACCTTCATCTCCAACATCTATAATAAAAAGAATATTTATTGGTTATTTATATTGTTGTATTTTTATTGCTCTTGCTGTAGTAAATAACTTTCCTTCAAGGTAACCATCAAAGTCTCCATCACTTATATATATCACCATCTAGTTCATCCATGAACTTGATAAGGTCTAGGGTTCAGAGGAAAGTCTAAAATTGCTAATAATGAAATTCTTCAGGGAGGAGCTTGTGGGCAAATTTGGAGGGTGGAGTTGTGAGATCAAGAAGGTGGAGTTCAGCAACTAGAACTGCGCAGAGCTTGCAAACAGTTGAGAGTTCAGGGTTGGGTGAGGTGAGCAAGATTGGAAAAGAGAAAGAATTTGTGAGCTGGAATAGTCGGCGCTGCAAAAGCAAGTAAGAAGCTTAGAATGGCAAGTCAACGTAAGAAACGTCTGCTCTAGAACAAGAAGGTGCCGATCACCGCACAAAAAAAACATGATGCGCAAAGCTAAGTTAGCGCCAATGCTCGATATCCAACTAATAATTTAGCAAGGAGCGGGCGACTATAGTCGCCCTCCGCAATTACGTGAAGTTCAATTGAGGCGACTATAGTCGACAAACGCAGTTAAAGGGTTAATGGGAGGCGAGAAGGAGGCTTTCGGGGATAGTGCAGTAACACCAGAGCGGCAAGTAGAAGTACCTACTCCTACTAAGGCAAAGGATCCTAGGTCAAAGGCCAAATATAACATCATATCCAGACTTCTTCTCTGGTAATTTATAAATAGATGTAGGTCTCTACGTTTGTAAGTAGACCTAATAGCCTAGACCTAATGGCCAATAGGCCAAATCCTATGTGAAGCTATAACTATCACAGATACACCAAGTAAAAATTTTGGTGGGCAAATTCAGTGGTCTGGTAAAATAAAATTCATGGGTATCCTTACTCTCACATTCAGTGAATTTGATGTCAAGCAGGCCTGCACTGGCTATAATATAGCACAGGCATGTGTGTTGTGTGTGTATGTGTGCGTGTGCATGCATGACAGTGTGTGTGTTGTGTGTGCGTGTCCATGTGCATATTGTGTATGTGTGCATATGTTGTGTGTCTGTGTGTTGTGTGTGTTGTGTCTGTGGTGTGTGTGTGTGTGTGTGTGTGTGTGGTAATATTCCTCTTCAAGCCATTATATGACTCCATTGGTTTCAAAGGAGAGACTTAATATAAGCAGGATAGCTACAAAACTAGTTTTGCAGACTTGGGTGTGGTTTATTATACTAAAAGCTGCATTGTAAAGTTACACACACTTTTGTCCCTGTTGTTGTGTATACTACCTCACTGAACAAGAAGCTAACTGTGTAGGTAGAGATGGTAGCCTCAAAAAGGTAATACTTGTTTGCTAACCATACTTTGACTACCACTACAGCATTGCTACATATATAGCAACTACACATGCCATGGCGTACTGATGTCTTGAACTGTTCATTTGCTATATACTTCCCCCCCTCCCCTCTTTATTCAAGGCTTTCCCCCCCCCCCCCCCCCTTTATTCAAGGCTATGTTATATGTACCTGAAAAGGGATAGAACACCAGAATTTAAGCTCTCAACTTTGAGAGCTGGTTCATTTCTTTCAGGATCATAACTTGGTCATTCCTTGCTCAGTACTCGTTTTTAATATGAATTCCTGTTCAATATTCAATTTCTGCTAAAATCTCTGGACCAGGAGCTATAGCTCACTCTGTCTGTATACATATATAAAACCTAAAAAGATTTCCCATAAATCAATTGACGCCTGTCCTGTCCTTACTAGCACACAGTATGATGACCTATATCAAAAGCAAGAAGCAAACTATACAAACTTTGCACGCATACTAATTCAGTAAACAATTAGTGGGGTTATTACTTTATTGCAGCACTTGGTAGTAAACTAGCTATAAATTTTTAAGTGGTCTTAGATTTTTGTATTCAGCCATCCTACAAAATGTGCAATAGTTACTTCTTCCCACTGTTTGGTACATTTTTGCTTCTCATTATTGCTGCTGGTGTTTAATTTTCACCTGTTTTGTAGAAGATTGATCCTCAACTACAGTGTATTAGAAAGAAGTCAGTAAGCATTGACTTTTAGTTTGATTATGCATGCCTTGTAGAAGATATTTTGTCCATTACCATCACAACTACTATAAGTTAAAATATCAAGTAAGCAATCCTAAAATCAAAATTGTCACACCCACATAATTTGCTGTGTTTTTGTCTGATCAAAGGATTTATACTTTTTAAGGCATCTAACAGTCATCTCACCACTGAATCAAATGTTATCTACTGTCATGGACTCATGGTACAGCTACGTTAGAATATATGCCATTTGTAAAATAGAATTAATGTTTTTAAACTAATATAAATTTCTTCTTTGTCACAGAATATAGTTTGTCACACAGAATATAGTAGATTTTCCGGATTGGTTTAACCCATATTCTGTATTGGATGCCAACAAAATGCGTGTCATTGTATATGTTAGCTAACTTCTTCTTTGTAGCCTTGAGTCTTTGAGATGCTTTGGCTCCTTCAATCTCCTTAAATCTTTAGATAAGGTAGTAAAGCAGTACACCTAAAACTCTGGGACAAACCCACAAACATTAAGGATCTTCATCTTTTTTATTAATGATTTAATCACATGGTAACCTTTATGCCATAGATCCACGGATAGATTAAAAAATTCCAGTGAGTTGTTTATTTGACTCCTATGTTTAATTGTAGGCATGAAAAGTCTCTCTCCTCTCCCCTTTTTGAATGTAAAATTGGCCATGGATCCACTCACATTACTTTACCCTTGATTTTTTGTCTATTGGAAATTTTGATTTCTTCAAATCTGAAATGTTATAAAACTGAATTAGTGAAGTTCAGAAGCATTCAATCAAGTAGCATGGCATCAGTGATAACAATCATCACTGCTGTTGTAATGTGCCAGTGCAATGGAAATACAGTAAGAGGTCACTTATCCAAACTTTACATACCCGAATATGTCAATCAGCAACAAGAAGAATTCTCTATGGCAGATAATATATACCATTCTCCCAGCATTTCTTCAATCCTTCTTATTCTGTTTCAAAGTAGCTAAACCTGCACATAATGTTGATGCAAGCTAATCTTTGATGTTGTGAAGAAGAGAAGTTTAGCTAGAGTAAACAGCAGAATGCAATATCGGAAAGGGAACTGTCCCCAGTTTTATGAGGAGCAAGTAAAAGTCGAAGTCCTTCCACACTGAAGTCAGTCTGGTTATCCATCTGAATATGTTCAGATAAGTGGCTTCCTGCTGTAGCTCAATTCAGTGTCACTGAAGAACTCAAAGGTTCTAGCTCTTCAAGCAGAAGAGTAGGATGAAGTAACATAATCCCTCCCTCCACCCAATGTTGTGGTCTTGATGTTTTCGTATGTGTGCAAAAATGTATTTTTGGAACACAAAAAGATATTTCTCTGGTACCAAGATCGAATGTATAGGGTGGGGGTTATGGGAAACCAATATACTTTCTTGGAGTGTGGATAGATGGTTAAGGATACCCTTAACCCTTTTTCATATAATTTCATGATTGATTTTTAAAACAAATCAATGAGTGTCATTCCTATATTGGTTTGCCCTTATTTCAATGATGCCAAAGACATATATAAAAACAAATAGCCCATATCTTAACTCACTCTAATTGCTACCTTGCACAGTAAACATTAGTTATTTATTGTTCCAAAAAGATTTCCATCATCCTTGAATCCTTTACTGAGGTAGTAAGCTGGTGATTTCAAAGAGCTTAAAACCCATGAAATTTGTGTTCAAGGATCAATGTATCTCGTCTTCTACACTTTATATATCATCTACTTTTCCCCCACATGTAACTTGTGTATATAATTTTACCATAAGACCTCCAATCACTTTCAGTGACTAGTCTGCTTCTTCATTCACAAATTGGTAGAGATCACAAAAACAATAAATACATGCACATGTGCACATGATTGTGTGTGTATGTGTTTGTGTGAGTGTGTTTGTGTGTGTGTACATGCAAGATTGAGCCTAGTTGAGATGATTCTGCAACTTTAGCATGTTTTTGTGTAAAGAAGTGAACCATTGTATATATGGGGTTTCTGTGAAGCTTTCTCTTGTGACTCTAGTTAATAAACACACCCTTCAACAACCAGGCAAACTATATGCATGGAAACTTGCTTATCCGGTTCCCTCCTGGTGGTGTCTGGTTTGTACACATGATCTGTAAATATGGTTATTGCAATTATTGAGCACTGAAGAAAGTGGTTGTTTATGAATTATGTGTACATGACCAGTCAGCATTTAGCCAACATACATGAAATAAACGTGGCAAAAATAACATCTGGTTAATTCTTGAACTGTCTGAGCAACTTTTACAAAGATCTTAGAAAGGAAAAACAACAACAACAACAAGAACAATTGATTAACTCGGAAAATGAAAATTAATTTACCAATGAGAACCCTGAGATTTAAACACTTTGCCTACCAATATATACCTATTTGGTGTATAGTATATTGTATTTGTTGTATGATATTGGTGCATTGGTATACATTATATTAAATGAAAGCACTGTAGTCTGCATTAATAAATTCTTGTATCTTTTTTTGCTACAAGTCAATATTGCTATAATAATTATATATTTAAATAAGATGGTGGTCAGGATAAAAATATGAGAAATAAGTGAGTGAGTGAGTGAGTGAGTGAGTGAGTGGGTTGGTGGGTGAGTCAAAAGTGAGTGAATAATCAATGATCAATAATCCATACCTAATATGTTTGGGGGGGGGGGGGGGGGGGGGGAATGAGCTGAGGTCAACTATTGGCATGATATACTATAATTATACATAAATTATGATTCTATAACTGATTCTCTAAAAGAAAAGAGAGAGGGAGAGGATCTAATGGAGGATGGAAGCAAATTCCAAATTTCTGGTCAAAAGGGAATTTTTTAAACCTCTGCTCAATTAAGGTGACATGACTTGTTCAAAAATAATTAAAACATGTTTGTATATTCTAGTATATCATTACAGAGAGGTTAGGATACCTATGGGTTACAATTTAAAAACCTTGATTCAAGTTCAAACTGTTGCTGATCTATCCACTAGCCATTTTAGAACCATTGGATGTCAAAGTCATGGTAGTTTTTATTGAAATTTGAGTCAAAAATTTGAAGAGCATCTGCTAATCTAGACAGCCCATTCCTGCATGTTGTCTGGTTTCCCAATGATTATAGCTTTGCCTTATTTTGTGATTTGAATACTCATTTTTTAGCTCTGTGTTATGAGAATTTCAGTTTTTTTGCGTGATTTGAAGAATATTAATCATTTTTCCTAACGTGTTGGCCTATTTTGTATGTAGCCAATTTCCTTTAGTTCATATTACAGCTAATTGCTTGCCAAACCACAAAGAGAGGGGAATGCACAATTTGAGTGACCATGATGGGTTGCCAGATGTATCCTCCAAGAAAATATGCCGAGAGGCACTTAACAACAGTTTCAAAGCACATAGAATAAGCAACACTTCATACCAAAATTACCTGCATAAATAAAAGAGAAAGGAAAGTTATGGCAATTACAGATTTTTTAACATGCAAAGTTGGAGCATAATTATATGTGTCGTTGGCATACTAAATACATAGCCCTTCATGGCACAGTATATGGTGTTGCAATCCCTTGAAACCAGTGTATTAGTGTAATGATCACTGGGACAAGTCCTATCCACAGATTTGTTCCTGATTGGTTGAGTAATGCAGAGAGCTGACTGCCTTTGTTTGAAGTAATTCAAACCTGACAGAGACAATTACAACTCGAACTAGCTGACTGAGCTCCTCACTGTTTGTAATTACAAGACTAAGAGTTTTGACATTGGCTTGTAACTACATGTTTGTGGTACTATTTTTAAATAAAGTATATAGAAAATGTGAATTCTCACAAAAATCACCATGCAGTATATTTTAAAAGTTGTGAATATTTTGGAAATCCTTATTGTATTACACTTCTGTCACAAAAGCAGCGAATTCATTATTAGCCTTTTGAATTCAGTCAGCCAGATCAGACAGACTTCTACCTGTTCCAAGTAGCAGTCTATAATCTGTGGTGCATGCTGAGCATGCAGAATCTAAAGAGCTGTGCTCAGTTTTACTACATCTTTGTCAGGGAGAGGAATATCCATCTAGCACAAGATATATTGTCTGCAGCTGGTTAGGGGGACTGTTGCGTTATGGATTTCGTCATGACTTGAAGCACTCTGACCTCTATGCTCACCCGAGTGAAGCGGACTCTGCAAAACTGCACAGAAAGTTCAACAAGTACAAAAGTCTGTGTGATGCTGTGCTTATTTTGAGTGATGACGAGTATTATTGCACACTTGCAGGTATTGGGGACAGGAATTAGTTAGAAGGGCTGAAGGGAAAACTCCAAGGCTATGGGTGGTCATACTGAAAAGTTTCTGGTGGAAAATTCTATTACAAGCACTGCTCATCATTACTGAAGTAAGTTTAGTCCTTTTATGAAGGCCATGCCCATATTTATTCCCACACAAGAACTGTTGAAATAATTTATAATTTCCCAGCTTATAGCTTTGCTGTTGTATTGAAAGGAATGGCTACTATTGATCCCCACTTTGTTTGCTTTTTATAGCCATACTATTTATAGCTATACCTTTTTTCAAGAATAACATTTTTGGAATGTTCATATCATTATAATGCATAATTACAGTGTAAAACAGGTAATGTTAACAAGCAACTAATGTTGACGAATTTAACATGTTCCACCTGCTAATTGGTCAAACATGGTCAAATATTACTTTTGTTAATAGACCAATTGTATTACAGTAACTCACCACTTTTAAGATCAAGCCAGTAATGGTAGCTTTAGTTGTGCCAGGTGCTTACTCCAAAGTTAGTATTGTAGTAATGAATTTCCTGAGGGACATGAAGTCCGGTGCTAGAGACTATGTTAAGCAATGAATTGATACCGTCCAAGAAAAATTTAACTGTTCTGGTGTCAATTTTCAAATTCATAAGTCCGATACGCTGCAGAAAATACCAACAAAGTAGCTACTTCTAAGTTCTCCAAATATTTTGGTTATACCAAAACATTGCTTCTAAAATGCATGCTTTCCTATACCAGTAAATATAATTGTCATGTGCTTCGTCACATTATATCTATGCAAAATTACAGCAAAAAACCCATTCAGGAGTGCCTCTTTGCTAAGGGATTTTGAGTAATTCCAGGTAAGCATAGGTGCCTTTGCAGCTTTCCTTAGCAGAGTTTCCAGAAATGGCAGTAGTAACAGAAGAGACCCTTCATGATGGCAGTTGCGATGTCCATGTTATAATAATACAGCATTCTACTGGGCATGTATGAGTAAGGAATCGTGTGTTTAGTGCCAATGGTTGAAAATATATTTCTGAATGATGATAGAGTTTATGCCTGTGAGGATTTTTGGTGGCCAATCAGTTAACGATTAATGAACTGCTCACACTTCTTATGATAAGAACCCTCCAATGCTCATGGTTTTGGAAGACAGTTTATTGTGACACATGCACATGCAGCAGACTTTGATTAGAAACCCACTATTCTACACTAACATTGTGAAGAACATACGTTCAAAGGTGCACACTTTATTATCATACATGTACTGATAACTAAGTCATATTGCACATATATATCAGGAGCAGAAATAAAAGTTTTCTAATAAATTTGTAGGTATCTTCGTATGTAGGACAGGCCTTGATTTTAGGGATGCTTATTCGATATTTTAGTCTCGATCAAGAAAAGAGAGATAATATTGAAATAAGAAACGCTTACCTATATGGACTAGGTAAGGTCTTCAGTGCATGTTGAATCAACCTACTGCTATTGTTATTACCATTCAAGCTTGGTCAAAACCATGTTTTGTATAGTCTTTTTCTTATTATTGTAATTATCATCACCATCATCGTCATCATCATTGTATCATCACTACCTGTAGTTATTATTATTATTATTATTATTGTAGTTGTTGTTGTTGTTATTGTTGTTGTTGTTAGGTATAATTATTATGGGAGTAGTGGAGATTTTTACCCATGCTCATGGGATTCTCAAAGGTCAATTAATAGGAATGATGTCAAGAATAATGATGACCTCTGCAATTTATAATAAGGTGATTTGATATAATACATACTCTGATTAGTGACCCTTTTCATTCTCGGAGTCAGAAAGATGACTGTGGAAATTCTTTCTCCCTTCTATTAATTTTAGCGGCTGCATGTATATTGTAAATTCTGCTCAATTAGTATCTGACTAATCTCATTCAGTAAGAAAACATGAACTTAATTGCAAATCGGCATGTACTAAACATTGATGCTGAATAACATTGAAAAATTAAATGAATATATATTTATTAGATTGGGCTGATGGAGTCCTAAGGAGCTAGTCAGTTGAACAAGGAACTAATCTCTTTGGCTAGGCTAAGGAATGGCTCAGTATATCTTGAACTAGATTATGAAGGCGCAAGTCTCTTGAGACAGACTAGGAAGGAGCTAATGAAGGCTTTTCAAGTGCTTACTTTACTCCTTGAAGTATGTTCATGTACAAAACTATTAGGACATCCTTCATGGTAAAAATCTTTGGGAATAACTATTGTGATAGGCTAGCCTTTGACATTCCTCATCAGCCAGATATACAATAGTTGGCACATTTTTTAGAACTTCACAGGCCATAGAAATGGAGTGTCTGCTCTACTAGAAGACTGGGAAAAGGACAATGAACACAAAAAAACTTGTTTGGAACTGCGGACAACTATAGACAATTGTAACTAGCAATAGTAATAGTAAAATTCTCACCTCAATTTCTTTTGGTAATGCTAACATTCATGCATGTATCTTTTTTTTATTACGAACTAAAACTGCTTGTTACTGTCACATAGCAGCCCACTTCATTTCCTAACTGAAGCTAGTATGCAAAGGAAACTTGTTGATTTCAGTGAGTTGAAAAAAGTGAGTAGCTGAGTTTAATGGAGTCGGAAATGTGTCTGTTGAAGGAGAAGCAATGATATAACACTGGCATACATAGATCTGCAAGAAGCCATCATTCCTCGATTACAACAATAGTTGAGTATCAGACTCTAGCCACAATTCTGTATGTCAATGAACTTTTTGAAAATATTAAGGGCTACTAATGTGGTGAAGATCATTACTGCTATATATATCAATATTCAATTTCTTCTTATTACTCACTGCGGATTCCTTAACATCATACAACGGTGAGCAAATCAAGATACTTGCTGAGTTCTATGGAAAAGAAGCAGAGGTTCAGTATGACCTAAACCTCACCTTTACTGGGTGATGGTGATGAGCTCCTTTCAGAGTAGAAGATATTTAGATGTTTGCTAATTGAGAAAAATCTAGAAAGGGATGTAAAAGATGCACTTGTATCTCACATACTCTTTGCCAATGCAAATGTCAAATGCAGAAAGAGGAATTTTCCGCTATGACCACATGATAGTATTTCCTGTTGGCACAGTATCTGTCAAGTGGTCCTTAAGTCAGAGGAAACTGACCAAAACTTGCCTACATGCTGCTTATCAGGCTCGAACCTGGAGCATTTAAAGAATATAATAGCAGTTAACAGGCAACTTTAATGGCATTTTTAGATAGAAAAGTTACTATTGCTGTTGCTGTTGCTGTTGCTTTTGCTGTTATAACTGTATTTTTTTGTGAAAAATCTTTGAGTGGGGTGGGAGGGATGAAAGAGGGGGGGGGGGGGAGATTTTCCCTCACCCCACACAAAAAAACATAAAGCTGATTTAAAGAGGAACCTTCATGTAAATCCTAGGTTAGTAATCTCAATCTGACTTCAAGCCATAGCTGAGTCTTCGCATGATAGCTACTTGACTGATTTTGAGATTCAATGCTTGTTGCTAAAAATGCTCAGTTTTAGTTTTAATATAACTAGTGAATATATCCTTTATCACAGGGAATGGGTAAGGTATATTTAAACAGTGATATAGGAACCATATAAAAATTAAAAAGTTATTCAGTACCTTTCTTACCAAGCTGATGCTATGACAAATAAGCTATGTTGTTTTGCTCATGTATAGGGGCATGTCAAATTATTGGTTCCCCATTCACTATGTAATTATGCCAATTCATTTTCATTCTGTAGATATTGAACCTGCGTCAAGTGACAATAAGAAGAATTTCAACCGGTCACATCATAAACCTTGCATCTAATGATGTCTACCGATTTGACTTGGTACGTCAACTTATGCTTTCATGAAGTGCAATAAATGTGCATAGTTATATATATAGTAATAGTCAAAAATTGGCTTTCATGCTCTGTTGACTACTGTCACTATAAATTTCACCCCTGCCATTTATTTTCAAAGATTATTTTCAAAGATTATGGTAAACTACTACAGCTGCAGTAAAAGTATGGCATGGAAAAGCTTTAGTACTGCCATACAGTACTTAAGTCCAGCATATCGATATGCTGTTCAACTGAATACTTTACATAGAGCATACACTTGCTATTTGGTTTCATGTGCAGTAATTGAGCAGATATGGTTTTGATTCTTTCAATCATACATTTGTGCACTACATCAAAAGGCAGACAATTCAGTTGTATTCTAATGTTTCTTTGCTAGCCTTTGAGAGAAAAAGACCTCAAGATGACACAATTTGTGCAGTATATTCGGTATCAATGAGTATATGCATGCATTGATAGAAGTAGGAAATATACTTCCCAGCATCTGGTTATCTATTTGACCACATTCTACTTCACTATATGAAGTTATTCAGATGTAGTAACATGTATCTGAACTAGGAGAAGAAATAGAGTGTCTAAGGAATGGTAGATTCTTGAGTCCAAATGATCTTAATTGAACCTGATTAGGAATTTGTGAGTAACATGTGCGGGTAAATCCATACATGGAAGTAGAAATGCTGACACAAAATAGCAGCTATCCTTGTTCTTTTAAGTGACCCAATGTAATATGATCAATTCGCATTTTTCACTGGCATTCTTCATGTTATAAAATTTTACCTTTTGTCTATGTACAGGCCTTCTTATTTATGCACTATGTTTGGATTGCTCCTCTCCACCTGATCGTTTCTACTTACCTCATCTACCGTGAATTAGGACCAATTACATTTATTGCAGTTTCTCTGATCCACGTAGCAGTTCTTCTGCAGTTTTTCTTGGCCAACACTTTTGCTAAGCTAAGGTGCTTTTACAGTGATGTTCTCAATAATCTATTTGAAGTTTACTATCTAGTCAAAATGCCAAGAGAGTAAATCTCAAGTTGAATATTGAGAAGGTTATTGTATTGTCAACCGAGAGAGTTTACGTAAGGTAATTTTATTCACCTATAATTTGGTCATTTTTTTGGTAATAAATCTCTTCAGTAAAAGAAGGTGTCTGCACTTATTTATATTTCAGTGTATCCAGACTATTGCCAAGCATTACTATTGCATCACAGTTAAGTTATTTGTTGCAAAATTTAATATTTATTTATAAAGCCTGGGATGGATTACCAGATACCAAGAGCTACTCTTCAAGAAATAATTGTATGAAGCTAACATCTCAACTAGCACTCAAGTAGAAAGAGCTATAAAAACTGCAGAGAAAATCTATATCTTGTATAAGTGGAAAGAATCGTTAACACTGTAGTTTCTTGTCAGTATCACAAAATATCTATCTGAACT
Organism: Cladorhizidae sp. MBARI D1340-BT2; assembly: GCA_028752905.1. Taxonomy (NCBI): domain Eukaryota; kingdom Metazoa; phylum Porifera; class Demospongiae; order Poecilosclerida; family Cladorhizidae; species Cladorhizidae sp. MBARI D1340-BT2. The sequence continues at coordinate 10,548,631 of JAQNBH010000005.1, forward strand.
TGAATCTGAGGCTGTGGGAAGAAATAGCTGATCACAAGGGTATGTGTAAAAATACTGAGTTTCTCCAAGTGCATATGTCCAGAAAGATTTTTGCACTTGTTGTTAGAGTCTCCAACCACAAGAGACCAAACAGATACCAACCTTGGTAATTCACTGCCACCCTAACTTCTTCTAGCTAAGCTCCAAGCTTGACAAAAGGGTTTTAGATCTTAAGTAGCTTATATTAAAACAACAGTCGAGTAGCAGAATATGAAGATAGAATGACACTGCCAAAGCCTGGACTGCAGAGAGGTTTAAATACCCTTGCAGCCAGGCTTTCACAGCTTATGGTGTTGATAACAGTGTGAGAGTAGGAGAATTACCTACAGGACTTATCTAAGAGTGTGAGATGATATCATGATTGTCCTATGTGAGTTCTGATTGTCCTATGTGTTGATAGTCTGAGGTCATGAGTTCTAGCTCTATTTATAAATTCTATTTATAGTTTGATCTTTGCAGGGCTGCTCTGCAGCCAGTCAGGGCTGAGGCCTGACACTTCTCACAAATGCTTCTGATGGTGTAGACACCGACAAGTACTTTGATGAATCTAATTGGGCTTCATTGTGGAGTTCGAACATAGTTGGCAGATTTTAAACATAACGGAAGAGAAACGGAAGAGACATAAAAATGTTTCATGATAATCGAAGTTTGTAATGTGTCTGACAAATTCAAGCTGGAACCAATTGACAAACAGAATTTGAAACGACCACTCTGAGACAATGAAGAAATTATTGCCACTATGTTTCAGCAGATATCTACCCAAAGTTGCAACACTGTGCAAATGTACACTTCACTTGGCGGCTATGTTTGCAGCACATAACTACTGTTGTGAACAGCTATTTTGTGAAGGAATATAAGTCCAATCTTCTCTCTGATGTGGGACATTGCAAGTAGCAGCGTCAGGGGTAGCTCAGCTAGTGACTGATTGTGCACAAAATTGCCAAATATCCCATTTAATCAGCACCAATGCTGTAACTATAATGACTTGCTAATTATTGTTATAGATGTAGAGCCAATTATAGCAGTGCTGTATCGTGCTAGTGTAATAAATGTAGACAAGTTATGGTATGGTAGTACTGTATCATAATAGTGTAATTCATATAGAGCAGTGCTCTATCATAATATTGTTACAATTTACTGGATCAGTGTAATCATGTGGTGTTATTACTGGTTTCTGATGCTGATCCTTTGTAAAAGCATTAGACCTGATTAGGATCATCCCCCCCCCCCCCCCCCCCCCCCCACCTTCCTCACTGATACCATTTTCCCCCAATTGTTTTCTTCAAGATGTATACTTGAATCATACATTTTGCTATGTACAATAGAAACTTGAAATGTGGCTGGGAAACGAGTTCTAGAATCACTTTTTTTAAGCCTAAATTGATAAAATTTTGTCAGGTGGCACAATGCTGAAGGGTCCAGACCCCACACCTTAAATGAATTCACTTTACTTGGCCATATTTTCTCCTGGTATACTCAAGCACTAGTAATATTTAATGTGCTCCCCCCCCCCAATGAAAAAGGTTGGACACCCCTGATCTAGCTGAAATGTCGAGTATTTTTTTTAAGTTGACGATTGAGAAAGTGATGGAAATGGAAAAAAGTATTCTTTGTGAAGGCGTCTCCTATTCAATTATTGGTTTAACTTTAAAATTGCACTTTTTGTCAATTCTTAACTGTATACTTATTTGCTGGCCTTACATAAGCAATAGTTGCTGCATGTCCTGTAATCCCATGAATGCATGTAATTAATGTCACCTTTATTTTTGTTGTTTTTGCTCCAGGTTGAGGTCTGCTAAATTAACTGATAAACGTGTGCACATTATGAATGAAGTCATTACTGGGATCAGAGTGATCAAGATGTATGCTTGGGAATATGCCTTCAAGAGATCTGTAGATCGTTTGAGAAAGTTAGTCCAAATGAACTATTCTAGGATCTGTTTGAATTGGAATGTATGAGATTTATGGTATATCATGAATAATTCAAGAGACAACAAATTTGGAAATTTGGACTATTTAAGTGGTTAGATGAGCACCACAAAAGATTATCTCCTTGCTTCTTCTATAATCAATAGAAAATTGGTAGCAGTTGGCCAGTCTTGCTTGTGAGACTAATGATAGCATGTAAAAAAACTATTTTGGCATCACATCTTGTAAATACAGTGATAGTGGCTATATAGAACTAATAATTACGTGGGAGTAACTTTGCATTAACTAAAGAGGTAACTCAAAGGTACAAACTTTATGCATAGGGAAAAAAATATGAATGACTAGACATGTTTCTGCCTAGACTTGGACCACCAAACCAATAGAGAACCTAACCATCTCTGACAGCTGGTGAATTCATTGCGATAAATTGGGAGCAGGAGTCAGTTATACTAGAAACAAGAAATTTTTGCTCCATATTTTATAGTTTGCTGTCACATCTTATCAGTTAGCTATCACAAGAGGAAGTTTATTGGTGCCTATAGGATATACTTCACACTACTTTAATCAGTAAAATATTTCCAATAAAAAGTGAAAATATTTGCTGATGAAATATTCATGAGCAGACTTTATATCATAATGGTTATAAAATGCTGAAACCAGTTAATTGTTCAGCAGCTTGTGTTCAATGAATTCTTGTGTATATATAGCTATTTCTAATTCCTCTATGATACAGGTGTGAAGTGAAATCAATCACTTATGGTGGTGTCATCAGAGCTTTTGCTACTTCTTTCAGCATTGGTGGAGGCATACATTTGATTGTGGGTGTGACATTCCTTGTATACATAGCAGATGGAAACGAGCTAACAACACAGAAAGTCTTCACAACTCTGGCACTTATTAATGCTCTTATGAAGACAAGTGTTACATATATTATCCAATGTTTCTTTCAAGGTTATGAAGCCTCTGTAGCTATTAAACGTATACAGGTAAGTCACATTTATCTTGGTAACATTTTTATAGCAATAGTATTTACTCATTTTATTATAATGATAGTTTGAATTTAATTGTCAACATCACTATCATGTTATTGTATAATCGGAATTGTTGTCATATAATAAATAGGCATTCCTTTTACAAGACATCTCATCAAAAGGGCATTTTCATAGTGGTATGTGTCTGTTCTGGTATGTTTTGTTATATTTACATATATATTATATATATGCTTAGGTATCATGGATGAGGACCATTCAAATGCCACTCATTCTTTTGAAGATAACTCCAAGTCTTTTTCAGTCAAGGTGATTGCACTATCTGCTTCATGGACTAACAGAGAAGATAACATGGTTCTCAAGGGGATCACCTTCAACTTAGATCATGTAAATGTTCTATTTCATGGATATATATTTTTTGCATTAGAGAACACTGTAATACATAAAGTCAGATCACATTTTCTTCATGTGCTATGTAGCTTGTAACAATGTGTGGTAGTAGAAGGATACTCCAATTATGAATTGCATATAAACTATATCCATTTATTTTCTTAGACTACACCACTTCTAGGTATTATAGGTCCAGTTGGATCTGGAAAGGTTAGAAAAAAATTATATAAAATAATGTCGTTTTACATCAGTTTTCGTTTTTCAGTCTACATTGCTGCAATGTCTGATTGGGGAGTTGGATTTAATGGGTGGCAATGTGGCTAAATCTGGATGTATATCCTATGTCTCACAAGATCCATGGGTGTTCACTGGCAGTGTGCGTGCAAACATTGTTTTAGATGGCCCATTCCATAGGGAGTGGTATGAAAGAGTAGTAGATGCTTGTGCTCTTGACAAGGTTAGTAGACCAATGATCCTTGCTTCACGTATAAATTGATAGTAATTGAACTACAGGACTTCAGTACATTTTTTAATGGAGACTTGACCCTTGTGGGTGAGAGGGGAGTGACCCTAAGTGGGGGTCAGAAGGCTCGAGTGAATCTGGCAAGGGCTGTGTACCATGATGCTGACATTTACCTGCTTGATGACCCCCTGAGTGCTGTAGATACTGCAGTTGGCAAGCATCTATTCGAAAAGTTTGTTTTTCCAACACCTAATTTTGTACCAATATTTTTATATACCTGTTACAATGACTATCTCATTAATGAACTTGAAGATTTATTCTCTCAACTTTTTGGCTTGATATTTTATCCATTATCAGGAATAAGAATCGTATGAGCTTTATATATAGCTGTAATTTAAAAAATGTCTTGTGCATAGGTGTATTCGTGGAATACTCAGAGACAAGCTAGTGATATTGGTGACTCATCAAGTCCACTTTGCTCTTCAAGCTGATCAACTACTAGCACTAAAAAAAGTGAGCCAGTAGATATACACACAATAGAATTCCTCATTTAAGAAACTACCTTCAATTTACACTAAAATGCTAAAACTCTCACTTAAAGATGGTGGTCGTCTCTAAAAAGAGGGACCAATGTACAAATTATATATATTATGTAGTTATCAGTTACATAAGGCATTGATTATAAATTTAGGGAAAGATGCATATTTATGGGATTTGTGCTGAACTTGCTGAGAGAAATGTTGACACTGACCAACTTCTTGGGTTTGTCAAGTATAAGGAGAATGACTTAAACAAGTTCACCTGCAAAGATCCAGTTGATGAAGGATCAGATAAGGAAGATGGTATAGTAGTAGTATGGTGCTTATAATAATAGTAATTCACTGTGGTGCCTCACTGCACTATTCAAAGTGGGGTAAAGAAATCCAGTCTGTACACACGATGGAAACAGTTTACATTATACATGCTCAGGAAACTATTTAGGCACTTCACCAGAGTAAAATAGCCAGACCTTAATATCTAGTTTGCTGCTATATATCATCATAGGAATTTATGATCACCTACTTTGAGTACACTCACAGTTTGTGTTATATACCGATGATACAAATGAAGATGAAAGCCTTATATGGGAAGCTTGATGACGGCTCTAGATGTTTACACATGGCAGGGGATGTGTAGGGCAGTATAGCTAGGGCCAGTGCCACTGTGTAAGGTAGGATTACTCCTTGGGTGGTCGATGCTATTATTATGCTGCTGGTGTTAATGATGAATAAGTCAGACAATGGTTATATGGAGGTATGTGTGTGCATGTCTGCTTGTGAAATGATATGGTATGTATGACAGTGAAACTTGAGGATGTAACGAGTTAGCAATGCTATGACTATCACATGGATGTCTTATATTTTGATTTTATTGTGAATGATATTATCTTTATTATTATACAGGCAATATTAATAGAAAAGAAGCGGATAATGATCATCTGTCAAGCTACTCATCCCATTCCATGCTGTCCTTTCACTCAGACTTGGGAACTATTCAGCATGAAAATGTTTGTATTATGTAGTTAAAGAGAAGTGTAACTTTTTAAGGCACCATTTTAGTGACCTTGATTATTGTAGAAAATGTAACCACCATTAATGTTCTCTATCAATTCAAAGTTATCAGATATAAATATAAGGTTTTGGAATTGTATGTAAAGTGCTTGTTCAAACTCTTTTGGGTGTGACTCTATAAAAGAGTAAAGTGTTAAGGCAGCAAACTGAAGTGGACAAGATGATTATTCTTCTACTGTTTGTTGATATATTTAATATTAGGAGGACCAACATCATTGTGCCATTCTTGCTGCTGAGGACGAGACTCATGGTAGCATTTCGACCAAGACATATTGGAGATACATTAGAGCTGGAGGGAACTACTTGGTGCTGTTTGTAGTTCTAGTATTTTTTATAATTGCAGAAGTAGGTTTATGTAGTATTTGATATACACTGTAATGATAATATTTATTTATGTATATCTAGGTTGGAATTGTAATCACAGACTGGTGGTTATCAGACTGGTGAGTTAAAATCCTATTTTGTGGGGTCAATTAGGGAGCTAGCCTGAAAACTTGGCAGGCCAGGGGAATTTAATTTGGTAGTTTGGTAGACTGATGGAGGTACTGACAAATTAAATTCTGCCAATATTTTTTCATGTATCTGAGAAGCATGGTCTATTAATTTTCTCTTACAGTACTTCTAGTATTTTTTTTATAGAGAGACTTTCACCAAGAGTTTTGTAATTATCATACAAATAAAAAGTGGATTTTGTGGTCTTGTTTCCAATCTCCACAGAAATGCTACATGCATACTTGTATATATCCTTGCACACTTATATAATAGTAGTAATGCAGAAGGATTATATCAAAATTGATGAGATTGTGACGGAATTTCAATAGTGGAGATTGTTTTTTTAAATTGGGACAAGAATAGAGGAGGTCTCTATGTTTACTGAAAGAGAGGCCTTTTATTGAGTCAATAATGTAACCTGATTGTAAATGTTAGCATATGATAATAGATAATAACATACCTGTACTTATATGCCAATATGGATATATACCTGGCCCTATTGTACTAAGCCTTAATATCAGTGAGTTTCTCCCTACAGCATGCCACTACTCGAGATTGTCTTGGCTGCTAATTACTACCCTTTCCCTTTATAATGCTGGAAGTGAAGGGACAAAGTTGAGTCTGGGACAGAAAGAGCTGAATTAGTCAATAAAAAATTTAGAATTTAAATCAGCGATAGCACCTTGAACCATTGTATGAGTTAGGTAGGAGTCAGCTCCAATATCATCCCTGCACTCCCGGAGAAAAACACTCCAGTACCCTTAGTTTGGGTCTTTTAATCCCTCACTAAAAGTTGTGGTGTGTCAGTCCAGTTTTACTAAGGCCATAGTGGGTGACAGGAACTTCACCTCTGGTCCCAAGAACTTCATCTTTGCCAAAGGGGCTCAACTGCTTTGCAATAAAGGTTGGTATGCCTTACCCATACTATACTATTTGCACACAACAGTGAGATCTGCAGATAATTGGTAACACACCTTTATTTACCTTTGAAAGAAAAGTTGGTTTTCGATCAAGCAGTACTGGAGTATCATCCACATTAAGGTTTGTTTCAGTCTATTCCCAAGGTTTGCTTCAAGGCATTGCATTCATGAAATAGGGGCTGTAGAAGAGTTAGTTTCGGTATAATGACCAATGAATCTATATACCAGCCATCATTACCACGCTAATTGTCCAAAATCTTTGGTGATCCTGTGAACTATAACTTTCACTTGATTTCCATAACCTAATTGGGCTATTTTTGCCATAAGTTTTGAGCTCATCTTTGTAATGCGAGTGCTAAATAGTGCGATTCTGCTTCCTCTTATTTTCAAAATCCTTCAGCTCCCGCTTATCTATTGGTGACTCATCCTCGTCAACAAAGCCAGTCCTATTAGAGAATCATCACCACCTCCTTTGTACTTGGTAACATTTACCAAGGAGTGAAAATTCCACAACCAAACAGCAGAACTGAATGCACGTCTATCAATCTGCTTATAATACAGCACATAATTATATCAACAATACTGCGTTATTAAATATGCATTAGTCACTGGCAAACCCACTGGTAGATCCTTACTAAATCTTTATTCTATATTCGAGAAACAAATTAGTCATGGACATGTATTGGAAGATTTGGAGACCTTTCATACAATTTTTTTAATTGTATGTGAGTTATGCGATAAAATAAATAGAAACATAGATAGAAACATAGATAGAAACATAGATAGAAACATAGAAAGCAGCTAAGAAGTTGAGAATCTGAGTTCTAGTTGAGATTTGAGCTTTGTTTATTTCAGGTTTTGTTGTGTATTATTTCAGTTAACAGTATATAAAACATTTTTGTTCCTATGGTTACTATATCTTACAGTGTCACAAATTATGGTTATGTGTATTGTTGATCTAAAATGCTGATTTGCAAGGGATTCCTATGGTTTACCCACTCATTTTTTCACACTTTTGAAGGCAATATAGTGAAGTATGAAGAGCAGAAGAAGCCTTCTGCAAATAAATTTTTGACATGGTGGATGCATAGTAAGGACTAGGTAGATAGTGCACAACTAGGTCCCTTGGATTTACTTACATGGAATGAATGCTTCTCTTAGTAATGATCCATAAATCTGATCCAGTTAAGGCTAACTGGCCTCACTGTTTCTCTCTATGTTAGCATAGTACACGTAACTGCTGATTTTAGGAGAGTATCCTTCTGACATTTCCTGCAAAATCTTTTTTAAGAGTGCACATTCAAACTTGTACAACTAATATTAACCCAATGACCAGTTTTTGCAAATCCAGGCACATATATTGGAGCCTTATGTTCAGCATCGCTCTGATGAGCTTTAGTGGCATTCAGATATGGAATATTGACCAATTGCTACTTCTTCCCTTCTTTTTTCATTAAGGGCAAGTTGTTCTGAATCCAGTAATATAACAGTGGAAATGGAGGTTGACATCCCACAGATTTGCTTAATATCGAAGAATAATCGACTAAGTATATATGGAACTTTAATAATCTCTACTCTCCTCCTAAACATTTTGAGAGGGATATTGTTCTACATGGTCTGCATCAATGCCTCTAGAGTCCTCCACAATAGAATGTTTTCCACTATACTTAGAACTCCAGTACTCTTTTTTGACAACAATCCAAGTGGTGAGTGTGTGCACTTTAACTTCATGACGATATAGTTACACTACTTCGTATTATGTATACACATGTAGGTCGAATTTTAAACAGGTTTTCTAAGGACATTGGATTTGTTGATGACCAATTGCCTGCAACATTCTTCACATTTCTAGTGGTATATTTATTGTTTGGAGATCATATTCCCTACCCGATCTTTCACATATATAATTATGCATATTTGTCTGTAATTTTCTCATCCTCCAATGTTTCTTGTGAAATGTGAAATATAGCAATTGGTTTAACATCTTTTTTCTATTGCAGTTGTTTCTTCGCTTCCTTGCTATTGTAATTGTGGCATCTATTGCCAATCCATACCTCTTGTATGCTCTTCCTTTTGTGATGCTGGCATTTCTTGTGCTAAGGTGGTACTACCTAAAGTCAGCTCGTGATATCAAAAGGCTAGAAGCACTTGGTAAATTATAAAATGTCTTATGAGTATACCATAAATGCTGGTTGTTGAGCTGTTATCTGTATTAAGCACCTACTGTTTGTTAAGCTCCTAGTTTGCTGTTGTTTTTAGCCGCTATTTGTTAAGCATTGATCTTATGACAGCTATATATTCTCCAGCTTAAAAGTGACCTGCAACTAGACAAATTTTCAAATGGAATTTCCATGTCTAACACTTTCCAGGCTCTGCTCAGCAGCAGTTCCCCTATCCTGAGTAATGAAGAATGATCCTTACCTTGATCCTTACCTTAAGAAATTTTTTCTGGACCCTGCTTGTTAAGTGGCTGCTAATAGGTGTTAATCTTGTCGACCGATGCTATAACCAGCCTTTGTGGTACAACTAATTCACTAGCTATATCTCATCAGATATTAATATGTTTATATACTTGTAAGCTCGAAGCCCAGTGTACTCCCACATCTCTGCCACACTACAAGGACTTGCCACCATCAGGATATTGGGAAAACAACAAGCAGCATTTAAGTATTTCCATCATTTTAATAACGAACACACTAAGGTAAGGTTGATATTGTGTTATTTCCCAATACTTTGTCACAATGAGTATCACTTCTAGGGATGGTATATGTATTTAGTCACAGCAAAATGGTTTGGGATTCGACTGGATATATTGACAAACTTACTTCTGGTGGCTTTTATTTATTTTTCGATTCCTTTAATAGCTCATGCTGGTAATAAACATTTGAGAATATGTTGTATCTTAGCAATTATAATATTTATATCATGCTGCAGAAATTCAGATGTACACGGCTCTCTTAGGACTTGGATTAACCTACATTATAGGATTGAGTGGAATGTTCCAGTATTGTATCAGGCAAAGTACAGAAGTTGAAAATCTGGTAAATCCATTGGATTCCATCATGTACACATGCATAATTATGACTTCAATTATAACAGATGATTTCAACTGAGAGGATCATGGCCTATGGTAATTTAAAACCTGAGGCTTCTTTAGAAACACTGTCTTCTCATGACAAGCCTCCTGAAAGCTGGCCTGACAAGGGGGAGTTACGTATGGAGGATGTGGCATTCCAGTACTCTACTAGCCTTCCTCTGGTTCTCAACCATCTCAGTTTCTCTGTCAGACCTTCAGAAAAGATTGGTATTGTTGGACGAACTGGAGCAGGCAAGTCTTCTCTGATCTCAATACTTTTCAGATTAGCGGAGCCCACTGGTCACATTAGCATTGATGGTGTGGACATCAAGTCTATAGGACTACATGACTTGAGGAAAAAGATGTCCATCATACCTCAAGACCCTGTGCTATTTAGTGGGAGCATGAGATACAACCTGGACCCTTTCGAGGAATACTCTGACTTGGAAATGTGGGAAGTGCTGGAGTATGTGCAGCTGAAAGAAACTGTGGAGCACATTGACGGCCAATTGAGTGGAGAGGTGTCCGAAGGAGGGTGTAACTTCAGTGTTGGTCAGAGGCAGCTGATGTGTCTTGCCAGAACTCTGCTGAGGAAGAACATTATATTGGTTCTGGATGAGGCCACAGCAAATGTGGACCCTGAGTAGGTCTATTTTACAATAATTATAATAACTAATTTTGCATAATTTTACAGAACTGATGAAATCATACAAAAAGTTATTAGAGAGAAGTTCAGTGGTTGTACTGTACTGACCATAGCACACAGACTCAACACTATCATGGATTGTGACAGAATTCTTGTGAGTTTGATGAGTATTAGAGAATTGCAGCTTGTTTATATATATTATAAATAATATAGATTCCATAGCATATGTATCATGTTACAGGAAGTGTGCTAGCATTTCCTGTATTTGAGGATCCCTATCTCAAAATGGTAGATGCCATACACACACACACATGCATGCATGTACATACATACTCTCTCTCTCTACATGCATCTCTCACCTACTTTGTCCTTATGCAAACTGTATACAATAAGTCTCCCTAGCCCTAGCCGTAGTCATCCATTCATTACAATTTTACTACCAGAAGACTCCAAATTGGACAATGCATTGCAGTAATTTATCTGTTTCTTGGTTCATTAAAACACAAAATCTGAAAAGATTGTCTTCATAATGATCATGCATGTGAGAGTGTGCAAAAATTGAGCCTACCAAGCTGAGCTTCTTGATTCAATAGCTGCTTGTTTTTGTAGCAAAGAAGTGAACAGTCAGTTCTGTCATGGTTGGTTAGTTCTGGAGTTACCTTGGAAAATCTATTGCAGAGTTCCTGTAGGAGTGTGTCTCTATAATAATAGAGTGGAAACAAAAAAAAAACAAGTAAACAAATAGAAGAAAAAAGAGTTTTATTTAAAAATGATAATATTATAGATTGAAAATTGATACTGGACTCTATTTTGATCATTGAAAATGGAAATGGATATTTCTTGTTATAAGCAATCGGTAGCTTTCATCGGTGTCTCAAAGATATCCTCAGTCCAACTGAAGCTATGCCACCTGGTAATCATGTAACTCTTCCAGTTGGACTGGAGAGTCACATAATGTATATAAGTGTGTCATAGATGTGGGTAGAGTATTAAAATGCTATACATGAAGGTGTACCAACAATGCAGAAGAATTGACGAGGCAATTTTCATCATGAACAATTAATCCCACGCTCAACTGGAATGACAGCTACAATCTACCACACATCTACAATATGCTTATATTACCAGTCTATCTGTGACAGTCACATGTTTGCTAAGCTGCATCGTTTTGGTTGGGCTTAGTAGCTGGGTCAATATACGAAAAATAACCACCTAACCCATCAAAAATAGATACAACCATCTAGCACCGACAACTCCATGGCTCAAGTTTGGTATGCTTTGAATTCTTCTCCCAATTTTCTAGCTGGCCAACCTTGCAAAAGACACTGCCTCACTTTACCCAACACTGGGTCTTTGTTGGTCCAACATTTGATATTGGTGGCTTTGATTGTGGTTCCCTCTAAGTGGTCAATTAGATGGATAAGATCAGCAGGAAGTCTGTCAGAATTTGTAGAAGCTGCTTGTGGCGCAGTCTACTCAAAGCATCGGTATTGCCAATTGATTTACCTGCTTTGTATCTAATAGAGTACTGATATGCGCTCAGAGCAAGAGCCCATCTGCTTTGAGGAGTGAAAAAGGCAAGATAAAGGTTTGTGGTCAGATTCTGTGATGAATTGATGACCATACAAATAATGGTGGAATTTCTTGACAGCGTAAACAACGGCCAAACCCTCTTTTTCTAGTTGAGAGTAATTTTTCTCTTCTGCTGCTAGTGTTCTTGAAGCAAATGCTACAGGATGCTCTGTCCCATCTTCCAGAAAGTGGGAGAGCACAGCACTCAGCCCATAGCACCCAGCCCATAAGCAGAAGCATCACATGGTAGGACTAACTGCTTGGTGTTATCATAGTGAACTAACAAAGAATTTGCTTGTAAAGCTGTTTGGAAAGCTTGATTCTGGCTTCCCCCCCAATTCCATTTTGACTTTTTCTTTAGGAGAGCATGCAAAGGTTCTAACTGTGAGGAGAGGTTGGGTAAGAAAATTTGAAAAAGGTTTTCATGTTATCCATTGCAGCAGCCATTTGTAGGCAGACCTCAGATCAGATCTTCTAATCAAACAAGGTGTTGATGAGTTTGTTGAAGACCACTGACACATGGAAGTGGAATGTCTGAAGAGCAGAGAGCCATGTCAAGCCCTAAAACATCAGAGTATAATATCGCATTGCAGGAGTTGATAAACCTGTCCTACATGACATCTGAACAGCATGAGGATTTGATGGAGGTAAGGATTAAAAGGGATGCTGCTGACCTGGAGGAGATAAGTTCAAAACTGGAAGCTCACCTTTCTTGCCAGACCCTTCGTGGAATGTTGTCACTGGTGTTGTGGCTCAGGAAGGTATGAATGTGCACAAATATGAGTCTGTTGGATTCAACATCATGCAAAAATTGATTGGACATCCTGCATTCACATTCTCGTTCAGTAGAAAGGATAAAGCCAGAACCCTTCAGCTGTCAAGGTCGCTCCTGATCAAACCATTGATTCCTCACTTTTTTCAACATTTCCTGGTAGTGTCCAAGCTGGAGAACTATTATTGGAGGAGGTTATGAGTTATACGCTCAGTTCTTTTCTTCCTGCCCTCTTTGAAGCTAGAAATATCTTCTGAAAGACCAATAAACCACTACTAGCTCACACAATCTGTGATTATGGCAAGTGGTGCCATCTGATATCCTATATCAGAAACAGAGTTCTACATCATTGATGGAAGTTTATTCCTTCACCAAATACTTTGGAAGAGCGGAGAAAGCTATAATGGAATACTGCAGTGGTATGCAGATGTCACTATTCAGCATTACGGTTCAGCTACAACCATTATCTTTGACAGCTATGAGGAAGGGCCATCCATTAAAGACAACACACATCAGAGAAGTGAACACAATATTCATCCCGTTGTATGCTTCACTGCTGAAACAGAGTTATCGGAAAACAAGGAGAAGTTCCAGTCAAGAGACATCAATGATCCGGATGATAAGTGATAAACCGAGAGAAAGGGTTACTGGGGTCAATGCACCTGGGGATGCTGATGTAGACATACTAAAGGCTGCAGTGGATGCATCTCTTCTACAGACGACTATGCAAGAAGAGCCAATCTCTTTGTCTTACTCATTTACTATGCAGAGGTGGGTCTCTATTTCAGATCAGACATCCAAATCTGATGGCAGTTTTAAAGTGCATAACATCAGCCATCTAAAAGAAATTCTCGGCTATGACATGTGTGTGCTCAGTTGATATTTATCCATAACCTGATTGGTTCGGACAAGACTTCTCATATTTTCAGTGTTATCAAAAAGACTGCTGTCCATAAGCTTGTAAAAGGAGACTCTGTCCTTCAGTCTGCTGCCAATGCATTCACCGTCCCAAACCAGTCCTCTTTGGTGGCAAGTGCACAGATTCCCTCGTGAGTATGACAGAAGGTTTTCTCTGTTTCATCATTTGTACCACCCAAATGTCTGCCCCCAACTGAATCTCCTTCTAAACTTAGAACATACTACCAGATCATGGTCTGGATGGGAAATGAGGTATGGATGCCATGAACTGGGGATGGAACCCGCAGGATAATCAGTTCGTCCTTCATGTCAACCATGAACTCTGCTCCAGATAGTCTCTTGAAATTGTAATGCTCTACTGCCTGCAAGACACACTGCTGCTCATGTACTGCTGCCTGTGGACCATGCCAACTTGAAGAATGTGATTGTCTACATAACAAGAGGAGTCACAGGAAGACGATGAATATCGACTAACACTATAAGACAACTTTAATTACTTTGATTACTGTTGAATACAACATTCACTTAAGGCTGTTTGAGTGATTGGCAGTGGTGCTCTTGGTAAGTCATCTTTGGATTTTTCAATAATGATGGCAATGGCTTTTTCTTTCTTTACTTTTGTTCACCTTCATTACTCTTTAGAAGGATATCGCTCCAACCGAACTGTCCAACTTAAACTTCCATAATAAACTCTTACTTAGTCTTAAAGAGTGGAACTTTCATATGCTCCCACATAATTTTATGTTTAGATTATGCGGAAGCATATTTCAATCAGATTCCTTGAGCCCTAAAACCAAGGGTTAGACACCAAAACCACCTTTCTATATATGTTGGATAGTAGTTAATATATAGACATTTTCAGCTCCAGGCAGTCATCTTGCCATCTTGAAAATGACCCTGTTCCTGAGGTCAGAATCAACTAGATTTTTAGTATATTATCAAGCATGCCCATTAGTACCAGAATCCATTGAAAAACCAAAAGTTCAACCATATATTAACCCTTATTGGACAGCATAGTGATAATGATAAGTTACCCAGCACAAACGAGACTCTTACATAAACATAATTATATCTCTTTTTATATCAATTAGATCAACTTCAAAAGAATCAAAGGAAACAAGAATTTACTAGTGTAGATCACAAATTTTTAATAGAAACTTCACTAATAAATACCAAATATAATACTCTCAATGAACTCTCAGTTGACATAATAACATTACAACTTGAAGTGGCTCCGATAGATATATTTCTTTGGCAAAGATATGACAGCCAAATTAGAGCAGCTTACTTTAAAAAAATCACATGTAGTCACAAGTGTACAAGTGAGTTAAAAGTAAAATCACGTGACTTCATATTGGCGCAATCGGCAGATCATTCTGAGCCCGAGCTAGGAAAGTGTACGCCACTTGACTACCATCAGATCTATTGATCAGCCTTAATTGAATCTTGATGGTCAGTGGATTTCACGGCCAGTTCGCATTTGCAGTCGTGGTTGCTGCACAGGAACTTGGACTGATACGTCTTTGCATGGTGGGCGGCCTCAAGGCCATGGTTGAGCCACCCGCACTGGTCATCGACATCCGGATGTGCAGGCTTGAACCTATCGATGGAGATGGTCTCTGGTCGGCCCCAAAAGTCGATCTGGAACATTTTGTCACCACTTTGCAAGACTCGGTAGGGTCCCTGGTAAGGATTCTGTAGGGGCATGCGATGTGCATCATGCCAGACAAAGACAAACTTGCATTTGGTCAGCTCCAATGGAACTGCGGGTCGTGCCATGCCATGCTGAACCATCAGAACAGGTGCCAATGACTTGACCTTGTCTTGAAGTTGTTGGAGAGGAGTAGAGACTGTAGAGGGGTTGGGTGGCTGTGTGGGTGTCGCCACAAAATCTGCTGAGACCGTGAGTGGCAAACCATAGACCAGCTCTGCCGACGATGGTGTCAGGTCCTCCTTCGGGGCCATGTGAATTCCAAGAAGTACCCATGGAAGTTCGTCAATCCAGTTGCTGTTGGCGAGGTGTACCCACAATGCTGACTTCATGTGTCAGTGGAAACGCTCCACCAAACCATTGGACTGCAGATGGTAGGATGTGGTGCAATGCAATTTTGTGCAGAACAGGCCATGGAGGACCTCAGCCGGGATGTAAACTGCAGACCACGGTCAGATGTCAGGTCGGTTGGAAGGCATCCAGTGTGCAATGAGAGCACAGGCACATGCAGTTGTGTCAATGTCCTTGAGTGGCACGGCTTCTGGCCACCTCGTGAAGCAGTCCACAATGGTGAGGAGATGTGTGTAGCCTTGGGAGGGTGGTAATGGACCAACAATGTCAACATTGATGTGGCCAAAACGGCGAGATGGCAGTTCAAAAGTGTACAGTGGAGCTCGCACATGTTGCTGAGCCTTGACTTGCTGGCAAGGGATGCATGCCTTTACCCATGTGCTGACCTCCTTGTGCAGTCCATGCCAAACGAATTTTGCTGCCACGAGCTTGCGGGTTGTCCTGATGGCAGGGTGGGATAGATTATGAACCATTTCAAACACCCAATGGCACCAGGTTCTTGGTACCACTGGGTGGGGCTGTCCAATTGAGACATCACAGAGCAGGATGGTGCCTCCTGTGCCAAACTCTACATCCTCCAACCTAAGGCCAGTGATTGCAGTGCAGTAGGCTTGTGTCTCCTCATCGCTCTGTTGGCACTGTGCCATTGCAGCATAATCGATGCCCTCGGACAGCATGTTGGTAACTGCTCGGGACAGGGCGTCAGCAACCTGGTTGTTCTTTCCTGCTACATGTTGGACACTGGTTGTGAATTCTGAGATGTAGGCAAGGTGTCTTTGCTGTTGGGATGACTATGGGTCAGACACCTCGGACATGGTAAAGATGAGTGGAAAAACCTGAAGTGTCTGACACTAAGGTAGAGAGCGAGGCTCGCGATCATATGCACTGTACTTCTGCTCAGCTGTCCTCACTGAAGAAGGCGAGTGGCTGCCACGTACTGCCCTGCACCCATTGCTCGAGAACAGCACCAACAGCCACCTCTGAAGCATCGACAGTGAGTGCCACTGGTGCATTCGGTGGATGCACCAGCATGGAGCATTTGCCAGTGCTGCCTTGGTATGGTCAAAAGCTTTCATCATGTCCGGTGTCCAAGTAAAAAGTCGTGACTTAGGTTTGCCAGAGAGTGCCAAGAAAAGTGGGTGCATGAGTTTGGCAGCAGTAGGAATGAAGAAGTTCAACTTACTGACAAACTTCTGAAGTCCTTTGACGGTGTCTGGTTGCTGAAAGTTGTGGATGGCGTCAATCTTAGCGGGAAGGGGTACTGCATCATGACTGGTGATTCTGTGGCCCAGAAAATCAATCTGACAGTGGCCAAACTGACACTTCGCAGGATTGATCACCAGCCTGTGGTCGCTGAGTTGATCAAGGAGGTGATGTAAGTGCCACCGGTGTTCCGAAGCATTGCGGCTTGCCACCAAAATATCATCCAGGTAGACGAAAACTAAACCTAGGCTTTGGCAAACAGTGTCCATAAGTCGTTGGAAAGCTTGTGCTGCGTTCTCTTCAGGCCAAACGGCATTCGCAGGAACTCGTACAGTCCGAAAGGAGTGATGATGGCCGTCTTGGGAATGTCTTCTTCTGCCAGGGCTATTTGATAGTACCCACACACAAGGTCGATTTTTGAGATGTATGTGCCAGCCAGATGGACTGAAAAGTCTTGTATGTGAGGCACTGGGTAACGGTCTGGTGTAGTGACATCGTTTAAATGATGGTAGTCACCACAAGGATGCCAACCACCATTTGGTTTGGGTACCACATGCAGTGGAGAGGCCCATGGGCTGTTGGAACATCGAATGATGCCCATGGCTGCCATTGCATCAAACTCAGCCTTAGCTACAGCCAACTTGTCCGGAGGCAGTCGCCTGGCATGAGCATGTATCGGTGGGACCTGTATAGGAATGTGGTGCTTGACTCCATGTTTCAGTGTGGTCTGGGAGAAAGTTGGGGTAGTCAACTCTGGGTATGCTGCCAAGAGTTTTGAAGCGTCATCACCTGTGGAAACATGGCCAAGAAGGAGTGCAGCAGTCCTGACTGGTTTCATGGGGGCGGAGGCATAGGTCTCTGCATTGACCAGTCTCCGTCCCTTGACATCAACGAGAAGTGAATGTGCTCGAAGGAAATCAGCACCAAGCAGAGGATGTACCACATTAGCTACGATGAAAAGCCACTCATAAGTTTGGGAGCCGAAAGACAGGGACACATTGCGAGTGCCAAATATCTGGATGGAGCTCCTGTTTGCGACGACCAAGCAGGGTCCTGCTGATCTGGTTTGTGTGTCCATGCCCGTGGCTGGCGGACGCTGACCTCTGCTCCTGTGTCAACAAGGAAGCGTCGTCCCAAATTACAATCCTGTATATAGCCAGCCGTAGCAGCCACTACTGGCAGCCGGCTTGGTCATTTCCTGGAGCCTTGCTACATCGGGGCTGGCACTGTTTGGCCTTTTTACCGAACCTGTTGTAGTAGCAGCAAAGGTCTGGGTCAGATTTAGGCTTTGTTCAGTGTGATTTGTTCAGCGTGATGGTTTGTCACTGTGTGCATTGGTGCTAGTTGAGACTCTCGTGATGCCACCCAGACCTTGTCTGCATCAGCTGCCATCTGGGCATAGTCCGTCACGCCCGAGTGAACCAGCTGTATGCGGATTGTGTTGGGCAGCTGCTCCAGGAAAATCTGGCGGAAAAGGACCGGCTCTAGGAGGGATCTCATCCTGGCCATCAAGACAGAGGGTTTGTCATCATCAAGTCCAGGCATGTGCAGGAGTCTAGTAGCAAGCTCGTATTCATCCATGTTGAAAGTGGCCAGTAAATAGAGTGCATTTTACTTGTCTGCATCTGTGGGGCCTTAAAGAAGTCTAGGACCATTGTGGCTATTTCCTGGTGAGAGCCAACGAAATGGTATTTGGTGGCGTCGGCAGTCATATTTCGGATGGCAAACTGTGCCTCAGCCTGCAGAAATCTTACGTCAGACTCCTTGGTCCAGAAAGTGGGCAATTTGAGATCCACTGCATTACTGTCACCATGATGAATTGTGGCTATTGTTGGGTAGTGTTCTTGACTTGAAAGGAACGTCTTCAAGCGCGGGGTCTCCACTGAAGTGGATCCGTTTCTTTGGTAAAGATATCACAGCAAAATCAGAGCAGCTTAATTTTAAAAAACATCACATGTAGTCATGAGTGTAGAGCGAGTTAAAAGTAAAATCATGTGACTTCGTATTGGCGCAATCGGCTCGTGGTCCGAGCTAGGAAAGTGTACGCCACAACCTTCTCAATAATCAACTTGAAATTGTATTCTCTCGACGTTACGAACTACATGCTCGAGCATTCATCAGGAATATAATAAATTGTATTCTCTCGACGTTACGTTGATTATTGAGAAGGTTATTGTAAATTTAAATATACTGCTTTTTTAATAATTTTTGGTTCACATTATCTTGGTATATTGTTCCTTCCTGTTTTGACATGTCAATCCAATATATATTATATACATATGTAGGTGATGAGTAACCCAATATAATTATATTATATACATATTATTATATGTATATAGGTGATGAGTAACGGTCATGTTAAGGAGTTTGCCACCCCATATCAACTTCTTCAGAATTCAAACTCCCAGTTCTACAAAATGGTGGAGAAGACAGGGCCTGAAGCTTCTCAAAAGCTTCATCAGATGGCATTCGCTGCTAAATCTAAAGTCAACACTTAACTGTTGTGAATACTAGAGTGGTATAACCATTGCTATTTTGTCTTTTCTATAAATCAATGTAGATATACACGTTATATTTTCTTGATATTTTTTCTGGGAATTAAGATTATTAAAGAATGGTTATGCAGAATCTTAAAGACTTCAGCTGTTTGTAAGTCCATCATGCAGAAAATCTGCATGTGATGGGGCAAAAGTGTCTGCACAAGTAGCACCCCAGACCTGATTTCCTTTGCTTCACAGTCAGATCTCTGCAATCATTTTGAGCGACATTTCGTCTGTCACAGTTAGGATAGAGACATCTCTGGTGTTGGCAGTAAAGCTATGTCCTTTTTTTTATAGAGTTGGCAGAGAGGTTTGCAGAATAGATGAGGGGTGTCAAGATATCTTCTTTAATGTTTTTTGTTGGTCGTACAGTGTGGCAACATTGCTGCTTTGTTGGCACCCAAGACTTTCAAGATATTTATGTTAAAGATAATTGTTGTTGTTGTTGTTGTTATTGTTATTATTGTCGTTATTATTGTCGTTATTACTGTCGTTATTACTGTCGTTATTACTGTCGTTTCTGTCGTTATTACTGTCGTTTCTGTCGTTCCTACTTTCGTTACTACTGTCGTTACTATTGTCGTTACTACTATCATTACTACTGTCGTTACAACTGTCATTACTACTGTCGTTACTACTGTTGTTACTTCTGTCGTTACTGCTGTCGTTATTGCTGTCGTTACTGCTACTATTACTGCTACTATTACTGCTACTATTACTGCTACTATTACTGCTACTATTACTGCTACTATTACTGCTACTATTACTACTACTATTACTATTTTATTACTACTATTATTATTATTATTACTACTATTATTATTACTCTACTATTATTATTACTATTATTATTACTATTATTATTACTATTATTATTACTATTATTAATACTATTACTATTACTATTATTATTACTATTATTATTACTGTTATTATTTATTATTACTATTATTATTACTATTATTATTACTACTACTACTACTATTACTACTACTACTATTACTATTTTATTACTACTATTATTATTATTATTATTACTACTATTATTATTACTCTACTATTATTATTACTATTATTATTACTATTATTATTACTATTATTATTACTATTATTAATACTATTACTATTACTATTATTATTACTATTATTATTACTGTTATTATTACTATTATTATTACTATTATTATTACTACTATTATTATTACTATTATTATTACTATTATTATTACTATTATTATTACGACTATTATTATTACTATTATTATTATTGTTGGTATTGTTGTTATTATTATTGTTGTTATTGTTATTGTTATTATTATTATTATTATTATTATTATAATTACATTTTAAACCAAACCAAGAACAAAAGGGGGATATATAGGGGGGGAGAGGGGAGTGGGGGCCAGAGCTCAGGAGAATTAGTGATGAGAGTGGGGGAAACAGAATAAGGGTTGAGTACAATGCATATCCTTGATGTGAGATGATGAATAAAAGTTATTAAAAAGATAAACAATAGCATAAATTATTATTTAGGAATTTTGTTAGATTTACCTAAGAATGAGTAACACTTATGCAAGGGAATATTAACAAGATTTGGGAGATCAGCTGTCTGGTGTACAATTTATATGTGGAAGTTGTTAGAGTGGTTTCCATATATGCTGTGAATGTGGGAAGGAATACAGTAGAGAATTTGCTTTCCTGACTACGTCCCTACTCTTAAGATGAATGTTTCCATCATCAAAAAGGTTGATAGAGAGGTGATGCTCAAGATGTGTTACCTCATCTAATAGGGGAAGGCGACGGTAACACAAGAGAAGGGTTTATTCAGACTTGGGGCATAAGTGCTGACAGAACTGGCTTAACTTGGTTTTACTAATTGCTATGAGCACTGGAAAAAACCCACCTTCTCAAGGATAAGTTTCAGAGCAGCTAGGGAAAGAACAACATTAGCTTGGGTAAAACTGCCAGCAAATTCTCTACTCCAATTATAGCCAACAGAAGAGTTGCTATGGTCTAGCTGGAGGATGTCTAGAAAATAAAACTGGAGAAAGCACACCTCATTGCCTGACAATGTTTGACACACCAAACTTGTCAGAGTGGACACTGCTGCATTGAACTTCGAGTTCTTGACCTGGGTACCATCTTGACAAAAGACAGATAACCCAATATGAGAGGCCTCTATTTACCAACTTTGAAAGAAGTGTAGAATGCTGCATGAGATAAGGGTCTTGGAAGCATCCAGGAAGCATCCAGGAAGTAAGCAAAACCAAAGTGCCTAGATGTAATATCATGTTCTTCGTACACAGGGTCGTGGAAAGCCCAAATTTAAAACCAAACTGTGATCGGGTCATTAAATTTTCTTCAAACTTGATGAGAATGCACCACTCCAAGACCTTAGTTAGAATTGATGCTAATGCAATGGGCCTGTAACAATCTGATGAAACTTTTCCAGGCTTAGGGATAATAGGGATGACCTTCAACAAAGTGGCTGTGGCCAGAATAATTGCAACTGCACATAATACATGAAAAAATTAGAATCAAGAGCAGAAACATCAGATTTCTGATGCTTAAGATGGCCAAATGCCTCAAGAATGCACTCTGGAGGTTTTCACGTTCTTTACTTTTGAATTTGAGTTCTTCTCCAGAATTGCATCATTTTGCTGTACCAACCAGAATTGTGGCATTCACTGTTGATAATCACATGCCACACTCACGCTTGGTTTTCCCTACTAAAAGTGATTTTGGTGACCTTGCCAAAATTGTTACTGACGCTTTCTGGTGTGGTGTCCAACATCTGGTTTTCACTCAGTGCCCAATGAACCAAGCAAGATCATGTACATGAGTATGGGTACTCCTGCTCAAAACAAATCCAGAAATCAAATGCTTCCAGAGTATCCACAAAAAGTTCACAATTTCAACCACTCAGCAATAGCAGAATGAGTCTGCAATTTCTAGATTGCCAACCAAAGTGAAATTGCACTTTCACTAGCTTCTGTGCAGGTAAAATGTGCCATCTTTGGCATTGAATGTCTGCAGTAGTTAGTGCAGTTGGAAGTCAATGGTGTAATGGTCTCTAAATTGCTTAGGTACCAAAAACAATACTACCTGCTTTCTCTTAAGAATGTAGGTTTCTCCCTCACATTCAATCATAGCTCTCAACACATCCAGACTTCATCTTGCAACATCCAGGGGTTGGCAAATGTATACCCTGCCATTATGTAGGGATGCCAACACATTTCATTGTTCAGAGCAAATCATGGGTGTTAGAATAAACTTCCATCGTGATACATCACCAGGTTTGAAGTAGTTTCTTGATATAATCTTGGCTTGCCTAGGTTTAAGTTAGTCTGCAACTCCTTTGAAAAAAGTGTTGGAAAAGCATATGATATGTAGCCTTCAGTGTTGAACTCCTTTAGGTGATCTCTTATAGACTGTCACAGAGTACCTTTTTCAGTCATGCATTGCTGAATTCCAACAGGAACAAATGTCCTGCTTAATGCATCAACACAAGATGAATCACTTTATAAACTTATTCATCTGCTGTCTGGCACAGTACACTTGTAAAGAGAAAGCTCGAAATGTCACTATCATGAGTGTGAGTGCATTTTGGTTTAAATGGAACAGAAGTATACATTGTTTGCAGTCACCCACTGCAGTGCATTCCTGTGAGGAAGGCAATACAGAAGATATCAGTATATGAGATAAAAAAACAATAAAACCTTGTATGTTATAAAATTGTTATTAAGAAGCATAAGCATTAGCATAACCTTTGATTTCTGAACTTATTAAAACACATTACTTGCTATGTTTTTTCCCTTCATTATTATAAGAAGATCCTTCTCCCTGTTTTGACTTCAAAACACATTTTTAGTCATAATCCTTTTTAAATTAAGAATGCCACTTCCTTAGGCTTTTGGATGCTAATGGTGCATTATTCTCAAAAATATAAAAATTACTCCTTGGAAACCAAAAGCACTATCTAAAAGGAAAGGAATGTGGTGGAAAGCCTCATATTAGCATTTCAAACCTAGAGAGTGGTATATAGAAAATACTTTCTTAGCATTTTGGGCACCATCCAGTGGCAAGAAGGATCCAGGGGGATGGGGGTGGGGGCTTAAGGTTACAGGGATCCCATTAATTCTCAGTGGTGAATTCTTTTCAATTTCAAAAACGTGTAAATTGTAACCTGCTTGTAGAGATAAGCCATCCAAGATCTACAAGGCTGACAGGAGAAAAGTCTTGAGTGCTTCCACCAAATAATACTCTGTGACCCCCTACTCCACCACCCACTTAGAAAGTCCTGTATCCACCACTGTCATCATCATAAAGATGTTTGCATCCCAAAAACGGTATCTGCAGTGTGAAATTAAAATTTCAAACCATGGGGCAAAAGTGTCAGAGAAGTGTTTAGATATTGATGTGTTGCAAACTTCTTCTAAGCTCTTTGTGGGTTAAGGAGCTTATGCTGCAACAAACTAGAGCATCTGTGGTGTGTGAGGGAGTAAGTCAGGTAACATAGTCAGAAGAACCTTTTGACCATGAAATAGAAGTTTGAAATACTCTTTACTATATTTTTGTCGGATGTTAGTGGTGAAGATATAAGTACCCCAAATAAAAAAGATTTTTAAAGACTTTTGGAAATCTATGGTGTTTATTCCAAAAATAAAAAATTCACTTTTTGAGCTACAAACTAACCTTTGCTGTGAGATAAAAAATGGGATTGACACCACAGAATGTATATATTTACATTATATCTTCCACAATAGTAGACCGGGGTACAAGTTATGCGAAGAAAATATACAAAGGTGTACAACTACATTGGATTTACTATGTTAGTTAGGTGACTCTTTATTTACCTATTTTTGTGAACTGGGGAACTGATTGGGACTTTTCTAAAATATAATGTTGATATCTTGAGCTGATGGAATATAAATTTTGCTTAGCCATAAGGATAGTTTGCTAAATCATAAAAAATTCTTTATTGCTAGTAAAAATAGTATTATAACATTGGTCTTCCTTATGTTAAATGACCATAAGTGTTTGTGGTCTACATTGTTATTAAAGTCTTTGCACACATACACATGCTCTGGTCCTGATATATATACCCCATTAAATATGATTTCAATTTTCTTTTGCCATAGTTACGTGTTTTTGTTTTGTAACTATAGGTTGGAATGTTAACTCAATCAAACACAAAAACTGTTATGTGTGTTACTGTCCCAAGTCTTGAGTGGCTAAACAACTGTAATTGCATAAGCAGAAGCACTAGTGATTATTTCTGAAAACATTATTTTATAAGTCGACTTATGTTCATATGAAGGGGCGTACTAAGACAAACACTAACAAAGCCTTGGGGTTATGATTTGGAGCTCTATAGATTCTGCACACTTCAGAATTTGATATTAGATGAAAATATTTATCTCGCTCTCTGTGTCTTCTTTTGACTAAAAAGGTTGCATAGGTATAACCATGCCAAAGTTACCTGCACTCAAAGTGGGAATATATACCTTGAAAAAAGATTCAGGCACTGTACAAGAGAGAGGGATGAAGTGACATTACCTACAATGAGCGTGCACCAGGCGTCATCTCTAACAGGCATAGCTTGGAGAATTCACATCTCCACCAAAAACTGGACCACACAACTCTTCCCCATCCAAAAGGATATTTCATAATGTTACACTTTCCCCTCATCCATTTCTGATTGCTTTCAACACTAACATATAGTTGATAGCAGCGCACTCAAGCACAGGCTTTGCCTTGAGGCTCCCTAGCCCACAGTCTGCCCTTGCTCTAAAGAGCCACATCTGTGAATTGTAGCAAGATGAAAACTCTGAAGATATGCCTGGGGGTATCTTGCCAAAGTTTATACATTGATAATTTGGGTGTTGCTCAGCTCAAATACAAGCAAGATGATCACGTTGAAGACTTTCAAGTATCATATGGGTACCCCACTAAGGGGAATGGCAAATGGTTTCTACCTCTCTCCTCGAATCTTCCATCTACCACCTTTGCATCTGCAGTGGCTGCCAGAAAGCCTCACAAAGACATTGTGTATGCTAACGATCTGTTGATCATTATCATTGACATCAGTTGAACTAGTCACCATCAAAACAAGTGTCACTTACTGATAAACAATGGAAAGGTCTACAAAACCAGCCACACCATTATAGTGGGTGCAGGGTCTACCAGTTATATAAAGAAAATCCAACCTCCTTCTTTGGGATCAATTGTTGCCCGCAACTCAAGATCCAGGAGGAAGGCATTCAGTCACAATTCTAAGGAGATTTCACTTAATGTTTAGAATGTGTTGATGAGTAGATACAAGTTGTGGATATACAAAGACATGCTGTTAATTCTTTACATTGTGGTCATTCAGATATCTTCTGATCTCCACCATCAAGGAGCTGAACTTATTTGCTACCGGGTATATTTATGCTCTGCAATGGTAACTGTTATAACAACCCTTCTGTTCTCTCATTGAGAGTTGTTCTATCAAGGTGGTCTAGCTCTCCCTGATCTTTTGATTTCCTAAATCTTGCATACTGCTTTTTTGACCATGCATGGGGTATTACTGATCACCTTCTAGTTGATTGACTCTATTAAGCCAATCAACTAGAAGGTACTTCCAAAAGTAACTCGTGATAACTGGAATTCTAGCCTTGAGAGGCTGTCCTTGCAGATGAACTTCAGAGATTTATGCACCCTAGAGGATGAGAATATGGATTGGAACCAGATCATCATCTACCTACTGTCCAGCTGTCATTCATCTTGCATGCTGCTTCAGAACACCTCCAATCCACTCAACCAAAGACATTGGAGATATCATGCTTACTGGGCCTATGATAACCCACCTTCTACCATACCTCAATTCATCATGGTCACATCTCCTCTCCCTAATTTGGTGATCATATGCTAGAAAAAGATCCTATTGATTAAACTGACATTTCTTTACAATTCACCTGAGGCTTTGAGAGGAGAAAAAGATTTTAAAAAACTATCAATTGATCCAAGTGAACTGGATATATAGGAAGGGCATTAAAATCTGCATCTACTATTGTATAAACTCACATACATTCAGATAGCTTTTCAAGATGCTGGTAAGATCTCCATCTCCTGCTCATAAACAATTTTTAGACCAAGAAATGAGCCCATGTGGAACAGCAATAAAGATTTTCAGACCTAACTTGTGTCTCAGCATCTCAGTTAACCTTTATAACACTATATATATCTCAATTTGTCATTCTCACAAATATACTTATTGTGCATTCTGAGAAAACTTGTTCATATTCCTGCAAATGTATTGCACTTATCTCTGATAGAAAAGAGATGCTTTAAGATCGGAAATCATAATTCAATATATTCTTCAAGGTCAAGTGAAATCTGTTCAGTTGCTACAAGTAAGAACAAGCAGAACAGTATACATTACCTGATTTCTTAGGCCAAGCTATCATAATGTTCTAAGATTCTTTGTTTATCCATAAATACACATTTCTTTGTTAGTAGACAAATGCAGATCCAGAAGATTTCAACTGCTATTAGTACACCACGTGAGCAAGCTAGATCGTGGAAGATATTTTTAGCTTGGAGATATTTTTTGAAGCGATAATAACCTGCTTAATCAGCTCAGCTTCGAAGCTCCTATAGCATATGCATGAGGTGTATATTATTGACAAGTGTGTTTACGGTGATGATCCTATACTGATTTAGAGAACTGGATTAGTGTAGAATCTTTAGAGAACAAATATTTACAGGACCATTATCTATTGATATAATGAACATGATACAGATTTTTAAAGACACCAGTATATTATAATATTACAATGACCTTCTCAATAACCAACTTGAATTTTTACTCTCTCGATGTTTTGACTTGATGCTCTACCTTTATCAGGAGTAATAATATTAGTCTTCAATACAGATATAACTAAAAGATCCTGTAGATTAAATTCGTTTTTCATTTTGACTAGTCAATACAATTTAGAGAGAACATTCCACAATTGATAGATATATAGATGCATGATTCTGAAGATGAAGTTTCATGGTTTTAACAATCTTAAGGCTCCTTGTTTAGTAAAAGCATAGATTTTTGGGGCTAAAAGATCTACTGAAGCCACTTTTTATGAAGCTGAGATTTTTATGTCATTTTAAAATAGGGGTCAAACCAATATAGGCAGTGCTACTTCACTCTCCAGATTCTGAAGATTTAATATTTTTGAGCCTCTCAGTTTACTGCCTTCAAGGCATGCTTAAAGTATTTTTGCAGTGAAAATTGGCTTAAAATCTCTTTTATGACAAAGAAGCTGCCAAAGTGCTGAGAAATAAAGTTTATTTTTTGGCCAACATTTTAAAATAGGGTCAAATTAATATACAGAGTTCTACTACAATCCTCAACACATAGATCATAATATTATGAGCTCATGAAGAATAATTTCACTTTTTACAGGGTTTTTTTGTTCTGCCAGTTTACTACCTTTGCAAAGGATTTACGGCATGCTTGAAATATTTTGTCGTTAAAATTGGCCAAAACTATACACCATTTGAGATTTATATGCTTTGCTTTTTTGGATTGTCATTTAAAAATAGTGGCCAAACCAATGCAGGGAATGCTACGGCAATCCAACGAATCAAGCCCTCAGTGGGTATTCCGATGAAAAAACTTAGCATTGCCGCATATGAATTTTTGTGTCTCTATCATGTGAACCCAGCTAAAATGCACCTATCACCAACGATTATATATAACATACAACCACCACCACCATTTATGGAGTCCGAGATACTCAAGTAAAGATTACCTTGGAAGGAAAAATCACCTTGGAGCCACCCTCGGTACTGCACCATGTTTCAAATATGTCATATATGAAGTAGAGAACTTATCAGTTGTTAGACCTTTTCTCTACTGCATAAATCCTCCACAGGCTGTCTATGCAGGCTTCAGACATACTCTAGTGAGAAAATAGACCTACATTACCAAGACTAATGAAAATAGGCCCCTTATTTCAACCCCTAGAGGACATCATCTACACAATATTCATACCCACTCTTAAGTGAATGACCTGTCCCAATTGAGAGATCTTCCCACCTTATCATCAGGCCAGGTGGATAAGATCTCTTGAATCCCACATTTTTCTCAATGGAAGTAATAAACCCCATGCAAATTTGATACTCTGTAATGAAGGTGCCACATTAGATATTAATTGTTACCGTGACCGAGATAAAAAACAGATGGTTACTTCCTCCACAGTGTGTCATGGACCCCTCACTGGAGAATGGACCACCAATTGGTTAACATTGCTCTCTGGGGAATAGTTTGGTTTCGCTTTACAGAAAAAATGCTTTCAGGGTTGCCCTTTGGGTACAGTTGATCAATACACAATACTCCCTTGGCATGCTTGTACAGGTAGAATCTCTCAATTAAGCATGCTCTGGCATGCCCAAAAGGTGGTTATGTTTCGACCACACACAATGAGATTAGCTACTTCACCCCATAATTCATGGTTGAAATCTGTCGCAATGTGGCTGAATACCCAGACCGCTAACTCCAAATTGGTAAGACTGTACAGTGCCTACTACAACACGATGATGCCAGGCTTGGTATTGTTGCCAATAGTTTCCTGGAGGAACAAATTCGAATGGGAATTCTTTTATATAAGGGCTTTCAACCTATATGCCCTACAAACCAGTCCTCATGGCAAGCTTGTAACATAAGCAGAAAGAAAAGAAAGTATGATTCACAAATTAGGGAAGTGGTATAGATATTATCCCTTACTCATTTTCTCGTGCACTGGTGGCATGGGTCCAGCTGCAATAGCCACCTAAAAGAGAGACTAGCTCATGTATTGCTAACAAGAGATGCACTTTACATCAGAACAATAAGCTGGATCTATCCTGTCTCTCTTTTTCACTTCATGCTGAGTCATGTGCTTCAGATGTGCCACATACATTAGGCCATATATCAAAGCAATCCAGCAATGTCCCTATTGATCTCATTTCCAGTGAGGGCCATACCCTTGCTGGATTAACAACCCAGAAACTATTTATGAATGCATGTATCTATGTATGTATTCACCATAGTCTGTATCTATCCATGTATGTATCTAAGGTAACTTCTTCATGCCTCACATGTTTTCACCATACATTCACAAAATGGATGGATCACTCTCCATAACATGTTCTAGCTATGGAGTGGAATGCATCATCTTTGTCATGATGCAGAAATTGCCACCGATCTTGTAAGGCAAACAACTGACATATACTTCAAGAGTAAGACCTGTTAGTCCTGGTCCCCAGCCTTCTAAATAGAGGCTCCTTAGTTTCTCATTCTCCATGTGATTATTGTCTGAAAAACAAAAGTGGAAGCTTTTTAAATGCTAATTTCTGCAGAAAATAACCCATCCAAAGGTTCAACTCTCAGAAAATAGAGATTTTGAACATGTTTCAGTAGAAAATGAACCCTCTATAATTCTTCCTAGTTGCTCAAAAAGCAGTAGTTCCAAACTCAGTAAAGGCTCACCCTTGTCCCTCGATGTAGTGGTCCTACTTGCATTGAGAGTGACAGTAGATGTTAGTAATGTAGTTGCATGTGCAGAAGATATGCTCTTTAGATTTATTATTACCAATTTGCCTAAATATTATTTCACTTGGGTATCCATTGGCAACGACAGAAAAGCGCATCAAACTAAGAAAGGAAGCAGAAGAAAAAGAGCTCACTACAATTCTACCTCATCCTTACAAAATGGCAGATCCAAACTCAGTAGAAGGCACCCTTTCTCCCTCAATGTAGTGGTCCTACCTGCATTAGTGATGAAGTAAGTATTGTGTTTGCATGTACAGAAGGCATGTTCTATAGATCAATGTTTTTATTTCTGAACTTTGCTAAATATTATTATTTCACTTAGGTATGTTGGCAACAACAGAAAGGCATATCAAATGAAGAGTTTTTACACTTTCAGCATTTTCATTTGCGCAATTGTTACCTTAGCGAAGGATTCGAGGCACAGCTGAGACTTAATATCTGCTGAAACCGGTAAGAAGCAGTTGTGTGTGAGTTTTGATAGATGCATTTTAATTTTTTTGTGAGATTTTTTAATTGGGGGGGGGTAGAAGGTGCTCACTGATCACCATGCGCAGAGGAATAAACCAGTGAGAAGCCCGAGGGCTCGCTACGCGCTAACAATAGCGTGGTTGGCCAGGAAACGTGAATGGACTCGATATCTGTGTGTGACATTTATTGAGGAGATGGGTTCGAAGGATGGCGAGGCGGCGGCCACTGGTGAAGGTGTAATAAACTCCGAGCAGCAAGCTTTTGTACTTCCTCCTACTAGAGCAAAAGACCCTAGGTCAAAGGCCAAATACAACCTCTTATCCAGACTTTTTTTCTGGTATGTAGCATATATAGTATATAGTTATAAATTGAAACTAGTCTCAGCATTTTGTGATGGATGCATTTGAAAGGAGCGGGTTAATCTCACTAGTAAGGCTATTGTATACTAGGGTAAGGAGGGGAAGGAGATTGTCTTGTGAATTTCTTAAGTAGTCGGTGTCAGAGAAAAATATAATGCTTGGTTGACGAGAATACAAGAGGGGGAGGAAATCATTCTGGTGCCAGTTATTCTGTGCCTGGATAGAGATCCACCTTCTAGATCACATATGCCCAATCAGCCTACAACAGCCCACATTTCAGCTTTTTTATAAAAAGTTCCCAAATCGCTACATTTTAATTACTTAAAAGGAGTAAAAGGAGAGTGCAATTTTTTGTCAGTCCTACCTCATTTTTGGCTACCATTTTGTGTTGGTGGGCTAATTTTGTATTGAACTGGTTCAACTTTGTCAAGAGATTCATACACCAGTTATATATGACAAAGGCGCATGACAGTATTGTGATGCCAGTGGGAAGAGTCCCCCCTCCCGACCCCAAGTTCATGACCATAAAACCTAGATAACCACCATGAGCATCCCTAGACATTGTAATGTCCTATCACATGTCACCCATAGAGCAAAGGTGCACAACATTCTCGTGGCCACAAGCCATTGTGACGTATTATAAACTGGCCTTTAGTCTATCTTGTGTGCACCTTACTTGTGACAAGGTATATTGTCTCGTAGGCATAGTAAGCAGTAAAGGCCATGACCTAGTTGAAATCCCCCCCACACCTCATCTCGACACAAGCACACGAGGCCACATTCTGTGATCTGGATCATTGTCTTGTCAATGTAGTGTGCATCCGACTCTCTGCAGGCACATGATGATGTTTTCTAGGCCATTTGTCACAGCATGGGACATGGAGTTGTCATATTCCATTGTATCTCACCCTACAGGCACATAATGGGACTGTGACCAGCATACGTGGGTGGCACTTATCACAGCCTCATCATGGTCGCATATCCCTCTCTTTGACCCAACATTTTGTATATTCCGACTCCATGCTCAGTACATGGTGCTGCTATATTTGTGGGCAATCCAAGTATTGAATATAGGCAGAAATAGTAGTCTAAAAGTTTATGCTAGCTATTTGTATAGCAGGTCAGCTTGGAGTTTGTCATGCTGTGAGAGTGCACAGTGTTGGCATAATTACTTTACTTGATGCCAATCATTGCTCACCATGGAACAGGACCATAAGTGTAGATTTAGTCCCCCCCACCAATCTTTAAAGGCGGTAATTTCTCCCCCCCCCCCCCTCCCATTATCAACCACCTGAAGTTGATTGCCTGTGTGGAACAAATCACTAACCTATCAGTTTTCGATGAAAAGAGCCACCATAACAAAATTGCAAATAAATAACATCTATGGAACTTAATTAACGTATACAATTTACAAAATACTCACCTTACTAAGGTGGTATTCTAGTAATAGGTAGCTAGTAGCAAACTTCCTCTCATGCAAAGCATTGGAGGGAGAGTGAATGGGCAGGGTGTCACATGGCATTTTTATTGGTCCATTTCTCAAAAGTTTGTGCCTCCTTCAGCTTTGTGATTCCTATCACGGGACATTTTTCTCCTAGCCATCATGTGTGCAAAGGAAA
The DNA here is from genome assembly GCA_028752905.1 of Cladorhizidae sp. MBARI D1340-BT2. Classification (NCBI taxonomy): domain Eukaryota; kingdom Metazoa; phylum Porifera; class Demospongiae; order Poecilosclerida; family Cladorhizidae; species Cladorhizidae sp. MBARI D1340-BT2. The sequence goes on from JAQNBH010000005.1 coordinate 10,581,271, forward strand.
CCTCAGGATTTTAAATTCAACCAGTAAGTGTTAACTTTCTCTTTCAATCTGCTTTTTGTTACATGATGTTTCAGCTAGATGCTTGTAATGCAGGACTTTTACAGACAAGGGTGCATAAACACACATGCAAACATACCCATTATTATATTTGCACAACGTTACATGGCTCAACTGATTACTGCACTAACTAGTATAGCCAACAGACAAAGGTGGCAATGAAAGGGAGGGAGGGCTGTTAGTGTCGCAAGCAGTCATATTTCGTGGAAGGGGAAGGGATACTGGCACGAACTAGGTGTGGGGGTGGAAAAATCTGTCCCCCCAAAGTTCAAATGAAACCTATACCCTAAAATAGGACATTCCTTACAATCATAGTGGTTGTTTCCTGGTACTCCTTGGTCTTTCACCTAGATCCAAATCTAGGGTTAGCTGAATCTTGCATCGGTGAGTTGTGCTAAGTTTAGAGTCAAGTACTGTGTCATGTCATTGTTATGATGCACAACCATCCACTCTCTCCAGATGTAAATTTACCTGATATTGTAATTCATGAGAACTCAGCATTCTATTTTTGATTGGAAGTTCCCAGTTTCTCCCCTCTCTTACATTGGCACATTGCCCAAGGAAGTCTTTCCTATGTGTGAACTACCCCTGCTATACTTAAGAAGCCATATCCGCACCAGACTTTTGATGTGCATCAGATTCTACACAACTACAATCATGATTCAGCTTATCTATCATGGTTGGTTGGATCCCAATTCTCACAAAAACTACAAAGTTCAATTGCTGATTGAGCCAATTTTGTCATCTGCTGTAGTGCTAAAGATAAAGGCTTTGTTAGAGAGTCTGGGGAGAGGAAGATGTCTAAAAGACAGTTGGATGGTGTGTCCAGCAACAGGATAGAATATGAAAAGTTGCAGAGGCTAACCAAGGGTACATGCCACTAAAGCAGACAAATGTCAAGAATTTGTCTAAATGAGTAGCTAAAGCCTAGTTAGCTATAAGTGATACTACAAAGATAGATTCCTTCAATAGTTGTTTATTTCTTTTCTAGTATAATATGCAAACAAAGTTTCTGAGGAAGCGGAGATGGAGGTAAAGTTTAGGGAGAGAGTGAAATAGATAATGTCCATGTTTGGGGTTTTGATGAAGATAGCAAGAAGCAGTAGGTTATTGTCGTCGTAAGCAACCTTCCTTGACACAGAGGTTCTAACTGTGCAAGCGATCCTTGCCACGTACGCCGTTGTAAGTATTTGCCCCCAGTCAACCTACTGAGCCACACAATACAAACCAAACTCAGCCCTCCCTTCTGGAGCGACTGGATACCCAAGTACAGATATTAGTTACTTAAATGAATAACAATATTTCAGGTATTCATAGTGAGATACAAACATCCAATAATTAAACAAGCTGATAGAATACCAGTGTCTCTGAGTATTCCTATCGTAAAGTAGCAGTAGTTCAATGGAGTTCAGGTTCGCAGTATCTAATCTTAGCTAGCACACATCATTCCTTTTATACTAACAGAAAAAAAGCATATCACTAAATATTCTATCTCCTAAAATGACCCTATATGGTCTTGTTCGAGAGCTGCTCTGATGTGAAGTCATCAGATATACGGTAGTTAGTCAGTTTAGTTGGTTGTGATGTTGACCCAACAATATCTGCTGAGCTCGTATCTTCCCCTGTTTGATCTGGGCTATACATAGGTTCTCTGTCTCTCTTGCTCATGTTGTTCAGGGGTGAGTGCAAAGGTGTGTTCTCAGTCAGGGTGGTCGATTTCCCTGACAGTTATCAATCCCAATATCAACAGCCATCACCATTTAAACCTTACAAGCATTTTCCCCTTGCACTCTACTACATTCATCTCTAATAAACTTTCCCTTCTCTCCTCTCTTCTCCTCTTTATCTTATTCTTATCAACTACTTCCTAAATATTATTCTTAAAACTCAGATATATAGCAGACATTTTGATTTAAAAACCCCACAAAAAGCAGTGATGATCGTAATTACTACTCACTACAATGGTATACATACAGAAGACATATTTTTGTTTTTTCATGTCTTCTTGAACTTGAGCCAGAACTTGCACATTCCATCTTTTCATTCTTTAAATGCTCTCAATTTTCTTTCATTCTCTCTGCTACAAAAGAAATAACAGCAGCACAGGAATCCAGGTAATACTCTACTCAGCATTGAAGTATCAACAAGTAGTGCCATTATGCTAGTGCAGATGCAACCAAATCATGATTGTAGTTAGCCATGGCTTCTATTGTGGATGGGTCTTTACACAAGACGCGAGATGTTTGCTGGCTCCTATTTTAAGTTGCACCAAGCATTTCTTGGCCTTTGGCAGGAACTCGATGAGCTATGTGTATGTGGATTTGGTTATTTGGTGTAGCCCCAAGATAGAGATGCTCAATAATTCAGAGGTCTAAGACTGTTTACGATACTGGTTAGTGTACTCCTGCTACCTTGTGGGAGGTAAAACTCTACAATACAGCAGAAGAGATGGTTTGTCTAGTCATTCTCAGTTGAAGCAGTTGTTGTATCCATCACAAGGAAAACGTTGAAAATACAATGTCATTCCAGCTGGATTGTGCCAAACTAAGCGGGTGCAGTATTTACTTATGATCTACTATGAGATGATTCTTATTAAAAGATAAAAGTGACCCACTACTAGATTATGGTTAGTGTGTTTGGATATATGAATTTTGTATAAGATCATTCTTAATAGCCTCTTTCAAATTAGAGGCCTAGAATGTGGATCTTAACATTCGCCAGAGTTTTACCACAGAGCAAGTGGCTCAAGACATGATTAGTTCTGCCTCTATTTGGAAAATGCACCCATAGGCCCAGTATGTTAAGCTGATCCCATTGCTCCGTGTTCCTGTTGTTTTGACCGCACCATGTTCATATACCAATCTGGCAGACCCAGTTGCGCTATATTGAACCCTGCAGTCTGGCAAGGCCGCATTCTTTACTCACTGATCCAGCAGATCCAGTGGGGCCAGAAGTTCCCTACATCCAAGGGATAGCATTCATGTACCAACCAACTAGGTCCAACCAATTGGATAATGTTGTCACGTGGTCCAGTTTATCCAGGGGACTGTGTTTCCTCCAATATTACATCACCAGCACCAAAGACAGACATGTTGACTATACTAAATCTAAAAAATTCTGTGCGATCAGGATACTGGGAATTTTTTTCAATATTCATAAATTTTCAGGATCTTATTAAAATATGAAATTAAAAACAGGAAAAATAAACAGCTTGTGCAGGCAAGGCAGAGAAGAGTGCTATCTTCTAGAAGTGCTGGAAATCTATCTCTCCTAAGATATTTGAAATTGGAGAAGTATAGACATTTTTCTAGGTATGAGTTCAATATTGACGGCATTTTTTTACCACAACCTAGTGCTTGGGGATTAGTTAATGGTGCTCTTTCACAATTCCTAGTTTCCATATAGCTCATTAAACATGATGGCTTCTTTCAAGAATGACGTAGCAATCTTATCCATAGCTTTTCAGCTGGTTTGTCTTCAGAAGTCAATTTCATATTGTCTTACAGTTAGTTGTCAGGAAAAATGTCAGGAAAAAGAAAAAAAATCGTAGACCACGAGTTCTTAAAACATGAAATATTTTCTTTTAAACACAAAGTATTCCTACTCCAGTTTGTCCCTATGGGACCACTCTCTGTAGTAATCTTTCAGTATAATGCATGAGCATCTCCTAATCCTGGTAGTATATATGGACATTTTGTGTTTAAGTACATGTATGAACTTGCAAAGTGAATGTACTTTCCTGAGGCTCTTTCGAATTAAAGGTGTACAAAAAGCATCTATAGAGTTTTACCACTTGAGAACATGCACAAGGTATTTTCAGCCATCCAAATACTTGAGAATGTTCCATTGGTATTTGGTACCATGTGGTCTCACATGCTCAAGTTGTCCATCAGGATGACTATGACTGGATGGTTGATGCACATAGATGAGTAAGCCCAATATCTCCAAAAGTACCATGTTGATCTGGTAGCCCCAGTGGTTCAGTGTCTCCAGTTGGTCAGATCACTTTTACAGGTCTACCTGGCCAAGTGCACCAGGTACAGGGAGACCATCAGAGATTTGCACTCCACAAAGACCAAATCCACCTACTAACTCAGTTGGTTCATGAGGTCCCTGCAACCAAGCAGGTTCACTTGGATATTCTATTTATTGAAAACTGGACAAGAAGGGGAGGGAAAGACAAAAGCTCTCGTGTAGATTAACCACAATACATCATGACATAATAATAGTGTAACAGGTTTATTATAGTAGAAGTTTACAGTGATCCCCTTTTTAAGTGTGCACATGGCTTCCAAATTAACCTGGCACTGCTTTGGATTGACTTCAATGATGAGAATTGAATGGATTTGTCTGCATGTGTCAATGTGGGTACGAGACATTTGGATATTTATGTTGAGGATAAGATAGAGTAGTGTCTGTACTATAGGTGACAGCTGAACTGGTGGAACTACAAGTGGTCAAATCTCCATGCTCTGTCAGAAATGATAAAATGCCATCAGATAGAGTGCACGTGACTTAGTGTGGCTGTTTCATTTGAAAATTGTACAATATAAGGTAGAGGTCAAGTGAGCTTTGTGACTTCACAAGATATCCATTTAGGGAACTTCCCCATTAATTTTTGCGAATATTGTGTCTCCTACTTTAAAACTCTGAAGTGTCTTTTGTGAATCACATGAAAGCTTTTGCTGAATTTGTTTTTCCTCCACTTTCTCTGATATGTTTGGGCATAGATTGTCCAGTAGCAATCTTGGTTGATCTTTCATGAGCTGTACTGGTGCTATCCCCAAAGTAGTTGAGAAGTCAGATAATGTCTTTATAAATACATTTTGACATGAATTAGACAGTCAGACATATGTTTGATAACTCTCCTCAACTAGGGTGTTGGTGGATGGATGGTAAGGCACAACAGTTATGTATTTGATGTTATTCCCTGCACAAACAGATGAAATTTAGAGCTTGGAATGATGGTCCATTGTCTATAGCTAACAATCTTGTGAGGCAACCCATGTGTTGCAAAACTCACTCAATATTTTTGATGAGGTGCAGTAATGGATGACATCAGATTAACATCCATCCACTAGGAGTCTGCATCAACCAGAACAAGTTAAGTAAATGGACCTGCAAAATCCAAGTTCAGTCTTGACCATAGCTTGCTTGGCTACTTCCAGGGTGGAGTGGAGCTGGTAGTAGAGCTGGTCAGGATTCCTGACATACTTAACTTTGTTTGATGATGTGTTCAATATTAGAATCAGTTTTTGGCCAATACAGAGAACATGCGAGGGATCATCTTAGTTGAAATGTGCATCATGCAACTCCTTCAGGTCTGTTTCTGGCTTGTGGTGGGACCACCATTGGAGTGCCCCATAAATAGTACGCAAATGCTCAACTCCATATAGTACATACGTCATAGGTAGCTAGCAAACTCTGGTTCCAACTTCCTTACAAAGTGCTTCATCTTTGATGAGAGATTTGGATTCTTCCAAGTCCACTGATATATGCTGGCTCTTGTAAGTGTGGTTGTCTATTTTTTCCTGGTCAAATGTTCCTAGAAACTTCTGAGGGGGGGGGGGCATGTTTGGGCTCTGCTCTGCATGATCTGGATATCTGGTTTCTGTGTAGTCTCTAGATGGCTCTATGGGTGCTCTTTGGTGATATGCTTTGTAATAATAGCCAATGGAGTTCTATATAGAGAACACTAAGTGGTCCAGAACCCTAGAACCCTGGAATGAGCCATTTTGGAAAGCTTGCTGCTTTGGAAAGGTAGTTCAGAAAAGCACACTTTGGAATGGTAACCCAAAACCACCACTGTATAGCAACTACTACAACATCAGTATAAAGTAGCTATGTGGGTATATGCTGAGCATGTACAACTGTACTCGGTGTTCACTGCTTTCTTGTCAGGGTAAGGAATATCAATATTGCACATGGTAAATTTTTTCTATGAAGTGTTCTACATAGATATTGTTGTAATTCGTGCAGCTGGATGGGAAGACTGTTTCGTTATGGATGTCGTCATAATTTAGAACACTCTGACCTCTATGTTTGCCCAAGTGAAGTTGAATCTGAGAATTTGCACAGAAAATTCAGCAAGTACATCGTTGTGTCTATTGGTTGGTTTATTTGTGTGATTCATAAGAACTATGTGTATGCAGGTATTGGGAAAAGGAATTAGTTAGAAAGGCCAAAGGGCAAACTCCAAGGCTATGGATGATAATAGTGAAGTGTTTCTGGTGGAGATTTCTGTTGCAAGGACTTAATGTTGCTACTATGGTAAGTCTAGTCTTTTAAAGTGATTAAGATAAGGATGATGTTTGTTCCAGTATTCTCCCCCCCCCCCCCATGCACATACATCACATACTTAAACATAGTTAATCAGTATTTCTGCATTGTATTGGACTAAGTTTGCCAGGAATTAAAATTCTGATAGTCAAAAATGGCTGAGGGGGGGGGGAGGAATTTGGAGGGTCAATGAGTGTACTTGTTGCTCTGAAAAAATAGCTTGTTGATACACACAGCAAGTGAAGAATAAAGTTATGTTTGTATAAGAATTGGTAACTAATACCTCATGCATAAACATTGTACTCTATATTGTACAAATATTAACAATGGATTGACTAATCAGAAAAGAAACAACTTTAACTAAAACATTTAATAAGAAAGGGATTGGGATGGATTCACAGTAGTCCATACCTATGCATGCTACTAAGGAGTAAGAAGGCATGTATCCATGTCAGTGGGTCCCTGGACTGGTCCTTGCATGGTCCCAAGTTTCTAGTAAAATACACATAAACCCTCCAAGAATCCCACCCATGATGGACTAGACTTGATGGGAGTCAGCACCTCCAACCCACTTTTCCAGCTAGATAGGGCAGGTGGACAAAATTGTCTGGCTTTGAATATGCACAGCAGTGATGCTTGCATTGTGGTTCACTGGCTCTTCAAGACAGAAAACAGCCAGAAGATCAATATTTCCAAGGGAGAGAGCCACATTAAACATGAATCAATGATCTCTCCTGCTTCTCAATTCCCAGAGTATAAATACACATGACATGCATATCTTCAGACCCAACTTTTTGGTTTCACCTGGCAAGACATCCTGGGAAAACACATTCCTGACTGCTGCTAGGGCATGAACTAAGCTGCCATGGCAATCAAGATCACAATACTGACCAGGCATATGTCTGTTCAAGACCTATTACAAACATCTCAAGTATTCTAAATGATCTACACTGATTTCCAAGTGGCCCAACATAGATCCTCCAAGAATGGCATGCCACCAAGCGATATGTGTCAAATTCTACATACATAGTTGTCCGATGAAATGGGAAAAGACCCCCTATGCTTTATCATGGTATTCATGGTGGCAAGCACTTCCTAAATGCCCTGGCAGAAGAGATGGAGAAAATCAAGTAGGTATATACTGCACATTTCCCAACCAGTCCAGATGACTCACATGGATTGGCAGGATGGACCACAGGACTGCCATATCTGTGGAAAATGATATGGAGTCTCCATTCATGAGCATTGCCACATCAAGAGGAAGTACTGAGGAGCCACCCTCCCACAGTGCATAGTTTCTCCTCATATCTCTGGGATAGTTGGTTGATGCTAACAAACCAAAGGTTATGGCCATCTATGTGTCTGTTCTTCTAGAAGGCATCTGCCACTATGAGCACATGAGCATGTGAAAGTGGTTACCAGAGGTGCTGCCACACAAGAAGCCTCCTATTACAAACTCTGAAAATATCACAGTGGAGGACTTTCAGTACACTTAGGTGTGGCACATGTTTTTGTGCAGGAGCATAGGGGTTACCATGACCTCACTTAGACATCCAACTCTTGGCTGACATCTTTAAGAATATCTGCTGCATCAATATTGGCTACTACACTTTGATCCTGCACACTATTTAATGATATGTAAGGACAAAAGCTTGAGTTGTTGACAGATGTGGACACACATGTTTTCATGGAGAAAAGCCTGTGATGTGGAAACTCCATGATCTTCAAGCAATTTGTAAGGGCCCTAACACACAGGTTGCAAAATTTGATCCCTCCAAATCCACCATGAGCATCATGCATCACCATTCTCTGCAGTGAAAGGTGACATCTTCTGCACAGGTCCTTTGGACTTAGAACCTGCAGTAGGTGGGTAACCATGAGAGCACTCCACATGAATAAAATAAAAACTTCAGCACCCATATCACCATGTTGGAGCTCTTTCTTGGTAATGACTCCATTTCTTTGCAACATCTACAACTGTCAACAGTATTTGTAGGTGCATCTTCCAACCTTGTTGTGCATTATAATTAATGGATCAGCATGGTCTACTTCACTGGGCATTTTGTCATAAGAACTTGGAACATGATATAGCATTTCATACTGGTGCAGGTAGGTAGATCTATCATGTTGATTTTGTACAAAAAAACGGCATCAGTTGTGGGGATTTCAGGAGTATTTATATGTACTTTTCATCCTTCCAGTAGCAAGATTTAGTAGAAAGTTTGGAGTCACTACATTACCAGCAAATTGCCTTCTGAAAGCAGTCTTCAGGAAGCTTTCTTGTCAGTTGATATTCTCACTAAAAAATAGGCACTGCCTATATATTATTCCTGATAAGACTAGAGCATCTAATTGAAACATCAAGTGAATAAATTTTAAGTTGATTATCGAGAAGATCATTGTAGCTTTCTTGCTGCACCTTAGCACTGCTGATGAACCTAGAAACTGCTCTATTATACCTGCTGCAATGCTCTGTTAACCATTTCTATAAATAACCTTCAGAGCGATTTGGGATCTCTGTCCCATGCAGTGTATGCAATAGGAATTGTCAATCTCACCAAGAACCTATATTACAATAACCTTCTCAATAATCAACTTGAAATTATATTTTCTGGACGTTTCGACTAGATGCTCTAGCCTTCATCAGGAATAATTTATTGTAAGTTCCTATATACTCGCAGAAAAAATGATCTATCAAAATAAGGTGTGGGCAAATGGTCCCACAATGTATTTGCAAGAATCAACAGATCTCTTAGGATTCAAAGTTTATATATCTGACAAGACACTTACAACAACTCAACAACTCAGTCCACACTAGCTCAGTCACATGATCGCATCAATATATTTATATTTTGCAGTCCACACTCACCAAGGTGTCCATAATTATTAATTATGCGATCATCACTAATTACAACGAGTCACTAATTAAATTAGCCTATATACGCTCCCCCTTTATAAAAGCTCATCCCGAGCTTTAGGAACCATAACATTCTGGTGGCTTATGGTCCCTTTGGGGGTAACGTCTAGTGTTTCAGTAGGTGGGAGGATTGTGATGTGGTCAACTCCAGGTGGGTTCCATGGTTATTCACATGGTGTGGTGTTTCACTAATTTGAGCCTCAGAAATGTCTGGTTGAATTCTATGTCGTAGATGGTTGACATGCACAATTCTGCATCGGTTGCTATTCTGAATTTCAACATTGAGCGAGCTCTTGATCGATTTAACCACCCAACCTCCTTCCCATCGAGGTTCCAACTTTCCAGCAGTGGGTACAGAGAGCCAAACAGTGTCACCTACTGCAAATTGAGGAGTGCTTGAGTGTTGGTCACTTTTGCGAGTGTGCAGCAGATGCAAGGTTTGCTTCCACAAAATCTCTGAGTTCTGCTAATTTTGCCTGCAGGTTCTCATGGTATATCTAAGCATCAAATGTAGCTGACTTGGCGAGAGATACTGTAGAGTGGTTTCTTCCATACATCAAGAGAAATGGAGTGGAGAGAGTAGATGAGTGGATGGATGTGCGATAGACGAGTGGTAGATGTTTTTTTCCAGTCGTCTTGTTTGTCTACATAGCTTCGTAAAAGTTGCAGAAGTGTGCGATTAAATCGCTCGATTCCATCTCCATGAGGATGATATGCCGTAGTTCTGGACTTCTTTACCCCAAATGCTTCCAATGTTTGTGCAAGGACTGTGCATTCAAAATTACCTCAGTGCAAGATTGCAGGCTGGCCAAATGTAGAGAACAACTTTATCAGTTCCCTTGTGATACGGTTTGCTGTCTGATCTGGCTGGATATTGCTCTCCCCACTTTGTAAAATAGTCTTGAATCACACTAGTAGATAGTGATTGTTATTGTGGGAGATCAGAACTTCTAACTCAACAACAGCTAGCATTTCCCAAGGCTTGCCAATGGAAACATTTGTCAATGGTGCCCATTGGGGCATTATGAACTTTGACCGTTGGCACTTTACATACTCTCTACAGTACTGTTGTGCATCCCCTGCCATACTCACCCAGTAAGCCTCATGCCGTAGTCACTGAAGAGTTCTCTCTGCACCTTGATGTCCTGCAGCTGAAATGTCATGATTACGCACGAGAGCTTGTTTGTGCATGCTTAGTGGAAGGACGGGCACAGTTACAGCATTGCACATAGGGTTGGGTATATAGCATCTGCAGAGTATACCATCGATAACTCTAAGCTGACCCCACAGGTTCACATACTGTGCCAAGGGTAACGGCCCTACTCTCGACCACGAGGAGGACTTGACACTCTTGGTTCAGCTTGTATCACTTTTGAGATGATATTATCAGCTTGTTGTGCTTCTCGCAGTTCAGTGGTGGAATAGTGAGGAAGAGCTAGTGTGAGGGCACAAGGAAGACTTTCCAGTTGTGAGAGTGCATCTGCATTAGTGTTGAGTAGCCTTTTCGATACACAACTTGCAAATTATACTCTTGAAGGGCTAGTGCCCAATGACAGAGCATACCTTCCATCTTTTGTGCTGAAAGCCACTGCAATGGGGCATGGTCCGTAAAGAGTTTGAAATGTCGTCCAAGAAGGTAATGACAAAATTGCTTCACTGTGTATATGATTGCCAAACATTCTCTCTGGATTATACTGTACTGCCACTCTGACTGTGTTAAGGAATGACTGGCATATGTGATGACATGTCCATCCTGTTCTACCGCTCCAATACCAACAGCACTTGCATCTGTTTACAGATTGAATTCTGGGGAGAACTGATCAAAACAGGGGCATGCCAAGATAGGAGCACTGATCAGATGTTCCTTCAGGGTATTGAACGATATCTTGCAGTTCATGGTTCCAAGAGAATAGTGTGCTCTTCTTTGTCAAAGCATTGAGTGGTGCTGCAATATCGGTATATATTTCCAATAATAGTGTGTGAGCCCAATGAAGTGGCAGACCGCTTTGACATCCCTTGGTTCTGGAGTTTGTAATACTGCTTGGATCTTCTGTGGATCTGGGGACATGCCTATTCCTGTAAAAGTGTGGCCTAGATATCCAACTGTAAGGAGTCCGATGTGGCATTTCTCCCCTTGTAGTGTAAGGCCAGCAGCCAGCAGACATTCAAAGACTTCTCGTAGGTGAGCACAATGTGCTTTTTCATCCGGGAAATGCACCAAAATATCGTCCAAGTAGATTGTTACAAAGGGAAGACCTCTTAACAATTTATCCATGAGACGTTGAAAGGAGCTGGGTTCCAGTCAACCCAAATGGCATTCGTTTAAACTGGAATGGACCCATTCCGGGCCCTGGGCAAAAGCTGTTTTTTCTTGGTCGTTAAGATTTACTGGTAGCTGCCAGTAACCCACTCTGTAAGTCCAATGTTGAGAATAGGGTTGAGCCTGACAACCGGTCCCGTTAGTTGCCATAGTACCCTGAGTGCAAAGCATCTCATATACCATGGTTAACATGAACTTCCTTGTAAAAACTCTTGTGTTAGCCAGACTATAAGTCTGGTATTGTGTTAGGATTTTTTAACAATTTTATTTTAGAACAATCTTAATCTAAATGTTATTTTCAATATAAGCAAAAATTCTTTTTGACTTTATTAACTTTGCAGACATCATTGTATGTAGGACAGGCCATATTTTTAGGGCGCCTTACTCGATATCTTAATCTTCCAAGTGATAAAAGAGATGATATTGAAACAAGGGATGCTTACCTCTTTGGAACAGGTATGTATTCATAATTGGTTTACCCTTTACCATTAAAGTCATACAGAAAAGGAGTATATACAATATTAGTATATATGCTATGTGACATTAACTTGAGGTACTTGTTTTTAACAGATCAATCCAGTAGAGTGGTTTGTTTGTTAAAAAGTATTTTTGTTCCTGTATCATGTTTATTTGTTGTTTCATTTTTGCTTTGTTTTTCTGTATATTATAATTTTCTAACTTGTTCAGCTATCATGAAATGACATGATTTGCTGCTATTGTTTACCGTACTAATATACACACATATTGTCCACTACACAAAAACCAGCACATTCATATCTTGCTTTTGTAGACTGTAAGGGTCAATAACAGACTCCTTCAAGGATTTGGTAACAGATGCACTGTAGAACTTCACTAAACAAACATCAGATATTTTGATACAGGTTAAGCTAAATCCTCCTTTCTAATTGTGTAACAATTACCCAGGAGCGAACACTCCATAAACCAAACAGCAGAACTGACTGTGGTTTATTTGCCATATAGCTCGTCCATAGCTCATCAATGCAATTACTTACTGCCTACCAATCACCTTGTTCTTCATTCGAGAATCATACTGACAAGGATGTGTATTATATAATATTTCAAGTACTAAACATTCTATGAATTGACCTACTGAATGCATTATGCAAGGAAAAAGATAGGTACATACAACGATCCTTGATGGTTTATTTAAAGTTTTTTTACACTTTCAATGGGAGTTTTTCTACACTTTCAAAGGGAGTTTTTCACTGCCATTTACCAAGGACCTTAGTGTAGGATTCAGGTAATGTTATGCGCCTTTTTGGTGCTGATAACAGCCAAAACCACCCCATCTATGCAACTAAGAAGCTGCCAATGTGAGTTTTATTTGAGAAATTTTTGTGTGCATGTGTGTGTGTGGGGGGGGGGTGGGGGGGGGGGGGGGGGGGGGGGGATGGGGGGGTGGGGGGGGGATGGGGGGGTGGGGGGGGGAGTTGCCCCTTACTATTCTGAAATAATGGTCAAAGTATATCCCTAGCTGGATAATGAATTTAGGAGCTGCTGTTTTAAAAAAGAAAGTTGCTGTGTGTGCCTTTCTTTATACATGGCCACAGTTTTTAAACAAAGAAGCTCAAATTTAGCTACTTTTACACTGGTATGGGTATAGGCTATGTTGCATTAAACTCCAGACTAACTAACCAGAAACCATTGTTAAAAAAATGGTTGCAAATGTGTCCATTTCAAATTGGTGTGCATGGTTTTAAAAGTTCCGTATGTTAGGTGACATTGGACTCCTTGTTTATTGGTAGTGATCATTGCCAAAAATGGCACAACAATTGTGATGGTATGCTGCTTTGTTTGTGGATATACTTGTTGCCAAAAATGGCACAACATTTGTGATGGTATTGCTTTGTTTGTGGATATACCTGTTGCCAAAAATGGCACAACATTTGTGATGGTATACTGCTTTGTTTGGTTGTTTGTGGATATATCTGTGCAGGTGTTTTCGCATTCCTAAAGTTCACACACAAATAGTGCAACATGGTAGGATCTATGTTTGCTACATTAAAGCTCAAATTACACAAGTAGTTTTCTAAAGCGAATGTATCTAGCCTACTTTATTAGTTACTAAGCAGAAATTTATCGAGGCAGCATTGTCATGACAATTTGACCACACAAATTTAAATATAGTTTACATGTCCCTGTCTACATGTGAGTTGGAGACAGTTTGATGCAACATTAGCTTGAAATCACTCCTAACAAACTGCAGGTATCTATGCTGGTATATATATATAGAGAGAGAGAGAGCAAAAGAGTAAAGTTGTCCAAATGTTAGTATGTAATGCACCTCCAAACAATTGGCCTAAAAAACAATTCTACAAAACCAAAGAATGACCTTGGTACTCAACAAACAGCAGTAGAATCTGCCTAGAAAAACATCCAAAATAACAGTTTCCATCATCAGCCTTTTTGTTGGCCACTATGCAAAAGTTGGTTGTATTGAGGTGGCTATGGGATCAGGTCCACCATTCAGGTGTCAAACGAAATAATTGACTTTTACAAAAACACTTGACCTGCTAGCTCTCCCATGCATTTTATATTTAAGGCAGAGTGACATGGACCACTACTTGGCAGTGATTTTGCATCACTGTTGCTAAACATATTATTTTTCAATAACCTGCACTGAAACTAGATCTAACTTCTGCCCGAGTGCTATATAGCAATAGCCCTATACCCTTAGTTCTATCTACCCTAGTTATAGCCATTGCATAGTTTTAGCTCTAGCATTAAACCTAACCACCATCCATAGATCCCTCCCTAGACCTAATCCTATCCCTTCCTAGCTTAGCCCTTGCTGGTCCTAGCCTGAACAGACTTGCATGCAGCACATATGTACCCTGACTAAAGTGATAGCGAAATGAGCTCTTACTGGAAGTTCATTTATATTGATACGAATAGCATATGTATCTATCTATTTAAGTATTCACTGTTCTTTCTCCCTTTAAAATATCAATATATCACCTTCCCTAAATAAAAGAGAACCACGTGACTGGATGGTCATCATAGTGAAGAAATGAGATTGAAAAATGGCTGCAGATTTGAAGATAGTTTCATGCCCACTCATTTTCCAAATTGCTATGCTGGATAGGGTCTGGAGACATTAGTCTTGCAAACTAGGCATGTCATGCACATAAAGGGGAGGATCAAAAGTAAAACTGCATCTAGTAACTTGTTTTGTTTTTGTTTGTTGATGTCAAAATGATGACTGCCAAATGTCTTTATTGCCTGGTGAAAGATAGCGAATGTTCACCGTCATCATGTCTGTATCCTCAAAGCGGTTGTGGATAGCTGCCAAGCTTTCATGGCAAAAAGTAGCAAAGGATTTTCAGATCTATTAGTGATTGAGTACTATTCTTGTGAAATTACAGACCTGGAAAACTCTCAGTCAGTTATATCTCACACAAGTTCAATCTTTTCCAGATATGTCATATACCTGAAATAGCCTCAATATGCTTCTGAGGCATATTCAAAGTTCAAATAGAATACGGGTTTGCTCAAGGCAACTAAGAAGCTCAATGGAGAGTCTAGATAATCAAGAATCTTCTCAAGAAAGTTGAGGATATATACTCATTATTGTCATACAGGTCGACTCCTCTAGAGTTTGGATTCAGCATATATTACTTATGAGCAGTACACTCAGTACCTCTACTTGTTGGAAGTCTTGAAGCAGTCTCCTTGTTCACGGTTTGCTCCAAAGTAAGGTCTATAGCACTGCGAAACAATGAATTTGATGTAAATTGTATGGACATGGCACCTCCATCAAACATAATGCAGGTGTCTTCATGTGTGACTTCTATTTTCAACAAATCCATCTTGCTTATAATGATGTTGATGACCGGACACATCTGTCCCAGTGCATAGTGTGTACATCTACATCATTTGTCCTGCAGGCTCAATCCAAAAGCAAGTCAATGTGCACTAGAACAACTTAATAGACGTTCCAAACTTGGTTGTAGCACCATGGCACCCTTTCTTGGGGGTGACTTCACAGAACTGTTCATATTTTTCTATTGGGTCAATGGAGATCTAAAAATATAATTTAAACAGTAACTCTACCGAGGGTTGCCTGAAAATTTCCCACAAATTGGATTCCAGAACGTATTCCAGGGAAAAAATATATACCATCAAAATATGAAAGGTGCTAAAAAAAAGAAGAATATACATACATTGTCAAATTTTATAGTGTGTCCCAGGGCTGAATCTTGAGGGCTGGCTTGGCAATGGCCAAGTAGCAGGCAGTGGCCAAGTAACAGTGCAGTGGACAATTATATATTTCACCCTTCATTCATGGGCTTCTCTCTGAAATGTGTGTTTCCTGGACAACATCTAACCTAGTAGGAGGTAGTTCTATATACCTCACTACCTACTGTGGTAAAGGATCATGACACATTTGGGAATTTCAATCACACCATATTGAGGTATTTCTCTGGACAAAACACTTGGTCATTTTCTTTAAATAAGTAGCCCCTGGCTCTTGAGCTATATATCTTGTCTGTTGTCCAAGTGGCCTGAAGCAGCTGTACTTCTAGACAAGAGTGCAAGCTTGAGTTTCTGTTTCAGTGATTCACAAGACGTGATTTTGCAAGGTAAAAATAAGTGATGAGGGAAGAAAATTTGTCAACTAGGTATTTTGGTAATTTTTCTCTCACTTCTTGGGGCTTAAAGTATGGATTTCATTGAAGAATGGGGAGGAAAGCATAGTGCATACGTCTATGGCCCCTCCAGCTCCAAGTGTTATAGCTATATTTTCCAACATGAAATCATTATTAAATCTGAGTGTGAATCTTGTAGAGCTATTTATAGTTGAAACCCTGTAAACTTGACCACACATACACAGCATCATCAAAAGGATCTTACTAAGAGCAAAGACACAACTACAAAGTACACACAACTGCTATTACTGTACTGCACATAATTACACATGCAAGATTAAAAGGTATCTCAGATGTAGACCAAATCTCAACATCTCGCTATACACAGAATTAATTTGCTGTGTGCATTAATCACAACTACTTCTTCTTTTAAGGTAAATGATGAGCTCTGTCGGTTGATAATGTTGACTGCAGGCTCTCCAGTGCCTACTATCCACGGATAAGACACTATACCATCAGCTATTGGAAATTTGTTGAAAATAAGCAAGATCAATGAAACCTCTACTTGGACGCCGTTCTTTTTTCTTATCATGCTTCTAGGCAAGATTGTTTTCTAGTGCACAGTGCTACTTTGCCATTGATTTTACTTCAATTCCAAAACAAGAACACGGTGCTAATGCTGAACTACAAGAAGATATAGCTAGATCTCAGAGTAAATGATTACATGAGAAGAATGGTCACTATTTGGAAGGCTCTAACGAACATACGAATAGCACAGGTGAAACAGAAAGTATTTTATGACATTAAAAGAAGAGGAAATCACAAGGTTGGTGTATTAGTGCTACTAAAAATTTCAGATAGCATACAATAAATGGTTCCAAATTAGAACCCAACTGGAAAGGCCTTACAAGATTCACATGGTACTCAGTAAAGGTACATTCACAATGTTAGGGACAATTCTAATATTACTAGACTGAAATTGTGTTATGAAGTTGAACTTAGTACCCCACCTGTTGCCCATCTTAACATGGCTCTCTTGATCGTTTACCTTAAAATCTCTCCCATACAAACCTGCAAAAAGTGCAAATGGTCAGCTTCTCATCTCCCTCCAGTACCCCATATACTAGTGGCCATCTATAGCCCTCTCAACCAGCCAGCCATGGCTACTCTCCAACCATTCGATCATCTTCATGCAGTGCCAACCATCCTAGCTGTCAGCCATCTTCGTCACCTCCAAGTAGCATCCTCTCTCCCATCATCCAGCAATCTCTGTCCCCATTCCCTCCAAGCAGCCAGCGTTTCTTTCCAGTACCAACCTCCAACCAACCAGCCATTCTGACCAACATACAACTTTCTGAGTTTAAAACATGATATGCAAAAGGAAATGCCTCTGTAAATTGAACGCTTTTCTGTGTGTCACATACTCTATCCTTGAAAATCATGCACTAACAAAGCGAGTAAGATAACCAAAGGTATATAGACGGTTATCGATCTACCGAATGAAAATCCTAATCGATGAGGTGGAGAGGCAAGGAAAAGTAATAGAGTGATGTACTTTGGAAATGACAAAGATCTAATTGCTAATGGTGAATGGTTGAATGACAATCACATAAAAAAATCCCGGCAAATGCTGAAGAAAGGCTACTCTAGTGTGTCCGGGTTTTACAAAACCCTATCTTGCAACTTACCAAAACATTTGCTGTTCTAGGTCAGAATGAATTTTTGCATGTTTAAACCTGGGTTGAAGTCACTGTATCACCGTTTTTCAACAATAATTGATCAAGACGTAGTAAGGTGGTTTATGTTAGTATGAGTCTAGTTTGATTGTTGCAGACATGCTTCAGACCAAAAGTAAGATCGTTGAGTATGCAACAAGTTGGCACTTCTGATTGTGGGATGTTTATGACAAAAAAGTTATAATGTATTGTTCATGTAGAATGCCCAATGATGCAAGATAGTCCGGTCTTATTCCTGCAATCTATGGTACCATATGAACTGTGTACATATCTTTACAACATATCTAAATGGTACCTAAGACCCATGCCACTCTGCCAAGTGCAATAGTTAGTGAGGTTATCACATACTGTTGCCTTTGATCACATCACTGTACTTTTGTAGCATTCTATTATTGATCACTAATTACTAACTGTCCTATTGTATAGTAATTTAATTACCATTTATCATGTTCTAACCTTTGACTAATAGAAACTCCAGCAAAGAAAGATAAAGACACTTGGGCTACAAGTTTAAATTAATAGACTTAATTAAGTGTCCAATAGGTGGCAGTAAGGCAAAATGATAGAAGTGTTAACAATATAACTACAGAAGATCCTTTGTGTGTAGCATTCTCATGGTGGGTACAGAGCACCATCTGTTAATTCGGGACAATATTACTAGTTCTCTCAATGAACTCTCAGTTGGCATAGTGAAATAACAATGAATTTCTTGATAAATTTACTCGCTCAAAATATCGGCTAGATGTTCTAGCCTTCATCATGAGATGCTAAAAATCAAGTTTTAACATCTCATTATGGCTTTTAGCATTTCATTATTCCTTATAAATGCTCTTGGCATCTCCAATGAAGGCTAAAGCATATAGGTGAAACATCGAGTGAGTAAAATTATCAAGAAAGTAATTGGTGGTGTCAAGATTCAACCTTTCCATGATCAGAGTATATCTAGGCAAGCAGCAGTTTTCCTCAGGAGTGACAAAATGATATATTCCCACTTATTTCGTAGGAAATTGTCACCGAGACAAAATTTACTAGTGATGATATTTACTGTGACACTGCCCATTTGTGACGTCGATTAACTTAGGCATGAACTGCAAAAATAAAAAAGCCCATGAAACAACTGCATCTATGGATAAATAACTGCTTACACTTCGCAAAAATATCCGAAAAGAAGGCAATGCTAAAAAACATTGACTTCTCGAGTCAATAGCTTGTTTATGGTATTTTTTTACATTATTGCACTCTAGGTTGTTCTTGCACACGCATCAATGGATTCAAATTCTGAAATCTCCATCAGTTAAAATAGATAAAAGGAAAGGAAAGAAAGGTACAAAAGGCAAGGTTTGAAAAAATAACAAGGATTTGGAATGGGGTGCAAAATAGCCAAAATAGTATCCTTAGCAGTGAAAGTGAACAGGCTTCGTCCTAGTGGTAAGTTATATAATACCTATGCTGACATAAAATGATTTGTGGGCTGGTGCTTTATATTCTTGCTGGCGCTTCCCCCCCCCCCCCCAATTCTAGCCCTGTGTAAAATATACGAATGGGTCACCTACTTTAAACAATGCTGTATTATGTAAACCAGAAATGGTTGTAGTAGTGAAAAAAAATATCGAGAAAACAACAGAGGATCGAAGCTAGAAGAAAGATAACTGGCTTCACAGGAAATTGAGAACAAGCTAGTGCTTCCATCTGACATAGCTACTTAATTCATCAGCATAATATAGCTCTGGAAGTGTGATACCACCCTAAATTCAATGGATTCGCTAAACTGGAAATGATTATCACAGTGTATCTGGAGAATATTTGAGCATGTGCTTGCCTCAACTTTGTACCAGTTTGGAATCTTTAAGGAATATACAAACAATTCTTATCTCTTTCCTTACCACAATCCAAGTATTAAAATATGATAACATTAATAATGTACAGATCAGTATATTATTGTGTTAGGCCTCCAGCTATGCTAAATTTCTAAATGAAGTTTTTTCCCATTAGCTAAAATAATTTTTGTTTTTTCTCTTTTCTCTTTGCTTACCACTCAATGTATTGCTTACCACTCAATGTATTACATTCATTACTACTATTATAGTAAGTGGATTGTATAAGACATGGCTATATTTGAAGTCCTACATTGTGAAAAGGTGAGTGAATATTCAATAGGTTGACATGCAGCTGATTTTCAAAGTGGTAACAATAATGGTGTACCTAGCCTAGAACATAGCTAAAGTGATCAAACAATGGAATGGGGGTGGGTATAAGAGCAGCTAGATATCTGATCATCTCACTCTCCGAGACCTTTCACTCTATATGTAACTAAAAATACAGAGACTACTTGTGGTTAAGTTATAATTTCCTGTACTTATTTTAATATTTAAATCTGGAATAAAGGTGGAATTCTTGTACATGTTCTAATTGATCACACAAACACTATATATTTGACAATGAGGGGACTGGTTCGATCTAATACGAATGGCAAAAGAACATTTTCATCAAATTGAACATATTTTGTCCTACTTCAAAGGAAGGGAGCTCTATTTTACTGCCAAAGATATTTGCTGATGCAAACAAAACCAGTTCTGCCTACTTGCATTGGAGGCAAGACATATGGGATCATGAATAATGTGATTTGCCAAGCACTATATCTTTTCAAGGCTCAAAGAAAACTCTTCTCATTTTCCCCCCAAAATTTTTCTCATTACATTGTTGTTCCACTTCCACTGAAGGAGTCAACAGTTGTCAAGTCCATCATCAATTTTACACCAGAGTTGCGCTGATTGGCCATAGATTGTGAGTTTGCTGACAAGCTTGATTATTCTCTTTGAGACCAATTTGTCAGTAGATTATGCAGTGAAGCTATGAAATAGCAAATCCTAACCGAGAAAGAATGTCCCACTTTTGCTCGAGCTGTGGAAATAACCAGTGGTATTGAAGCAACTGATAAGAATGCCCAAAGTTTCCTAAATCTGATCATCAAGCATATCGCAGACCATCTTCCTAAGGACTGTGGAAGAAAGAGCTTACCAATGTAGCTTGATAATGGCATCACAAAGGTTACCAATGTCACTTCAAAAAAGCAAGCAACAGTGTGCACGACTGTAGCAAACAAGGACATATATAGCTACAATGTCTGCCAAGCTCACTTACAGCAAACAAAGGAGGGTTCCAAATGCAAGAGGTAATTCCAGTAAACATGAGGCTCTCAATGTCATTGAGTCAGTCTATGTTGATATGTTCACAAGCCAGAGGCTGAACATTTTGTCACACCTCATTGTGAAGCTAAGAGTGACAGTTCTAGGTTAGATGAAGAGACACAGGGTTTGTATATGGTAGACGTATTTAAAGTACCTTCCCCAAAGCAATAGTAGTGGCCGTGGATATGCAAGGAAAATAGAATTCCTATGAAAGTTGATACTGGGGCTGGTGTGTAAAAAAATTCCATTCTTAACATGGGATTCACATTTTCTAGACTTACTCTTGCAGAGCTCTGTGGTCCAGTTAAAAAGATACACACAGAAGAGAAATTATCCAGTCTGTGTCAGCATGATGTCACTGTGAATTATGGTGACTAAATGAAGAAATTGACAGTACATTGCAGATGGGTCAAGTCTAGGCAGGGATTGGCTGAAACAAATACGCCTCGATTGTTCTCAAATTTCATGTTGTAGAATTCATCATAGCTGTAAGACCTCATGCAGGAATATGCTGATATAGCTACTCTCAATGAACTCTCAGTTGACATAATAACATTACAATAACCTTCTCTTGAAATTGTATTCTCTCGACGTTTCGACTAGATGCTCTAGCCTGTTGATGTTTCAACTAGATGCTCTAGCCTTCATCAGGAAGAACTAGAGCATCTAGTTGAAACATCGAGAGAATACAATTTCAAGTTAAATGTTATTGTATTATTTTGATATAGGTTAGGGACAGTAAGAAACTTCAAAACTTCTTGCATCTGAATGACTCACCCAGCCAAAGTTTTTCTGGCCACAACAGATTCCAATTGCAATTTGAGATGCAGTTGGGCATGAACATGATTACCTTGAGGTTGGAGAATATCCCACTCTGAGTAGGCTGCTGAGATAGTTGATGTACCCAAGAAAGATGGCCTACTTTGAATATGTAGAAATTGCAAGGTTACAATTAACCCTCACTTGAAGATCGATCAACACCCACTAAAGAGTTGTTTGTTACTTTATCTAGCAGCAAGAAATTCACTATATACTTTAGATCTCTCTTAAGTTTTAAGCTTATAACCAAATTTTACTCGATGATACCCCAACCCGGTATATAATATGCATAAAACAAGTATAACTTATGGAGTAGCATCAGCCCCAGGACAAATCAATTTTGTTTAGTGACTGGTAAAGATGGCACCAAAAACTGTACCACCCTGAAAGACATTAAGAACAATAATATGGTCTTCGCACCTAACTCCTGAAGTGCAAATTCCTTCGACTGTCTGTTGTATATTTGCATACCACATCCACTATAATGGAGTTATGCACCTCAAAATGTAAATGAATACAAGCATTTCTAGGTCTGCTAAATTACTATAACAAGTTTTTGCACAACTTATCACATAGATTTGATCCTTGAAATATCCTTCTCATAAAGGATCAGTAATGGTAATGGACTGCTGCATATGCAGCAGCTTTCAAGGAAGTTAAATAAGCCTTAACCTCTTCTAAATTGGTTATGACTCTGCTTACCAGTAGCTGATGTGTCCTCATAATGGGTTGGACCCGCATTGTCACATGTGCTTAAGGATTGTAGCTACTGAGCATCCAATCATTGATGTATCCAGTCACTTATCTCCAAGTGAGGTATGCCCAAATAGAAAAATGACCTTATCCCTTGTATTTGGTGTAAGAAAATTCCACATATTATATATATATATAGGAGGAGATTCACTTTGGTAATTGACAATAATCTATCTTGACAGTTTTGAGAGGCATTCCTTTTTTGGTGCTGCTAGAATGCAGAGATGGTCTTTCTTGCTCTTAGCAAAATCAGTGTGATATCATTTGTAGCTAACAGCTTCACACTACAATGGCTGATGGCCTTTTAAGGGTACCACATATATCACCACCTCAGTCAGATTCACCAACTGAAGTTTCTTCTTTAACATTGGTCAAATCCACAATCTGCCAATCTTTTTCTCATCTACCCAAGTTCAGAGAACAATCAGAAATAATCCTATGAACATAGCACTGTTAAAGATGGTTAGCCTAGTCATGTGTGAAGCACTGACCTCCATTCCTACTGGAGGTTAGAAATAAATTAGCTATCACTGAGGGCGAGTTTGTATTGGGAGGTAATAGAGTATAGTACTTTACCAACTATGAGAGAAAATGCTCCGGGAGCCATACACACGTATGATGGCCACACATTGATCAGGACATCCAGGAGATGGTGAATGAAATGCTGCCATGCTTGCCAAGAAGTCAAACAAGTTTCTCCTGAAGTTTCATTACACTTCTGAAAGTGGCCATGGAAAAGAATCCATGTCAATTTTGCAGGTCCCTTTAGAGGAGGTTCATATCTCAGTGTAGTAATGCCCATTCAAAATTGCTTGAAGTCTATCACATCTCTACAACTGCTACCAAGTCTGTACTAATCCTTCAAACTTTGTTCACAATGTGTGGCTTACCAGAACAACTAGCATCTGATAGTGGGTCACAATTTGTGTATGAATATAATGATGTAAAACACATCTCCATATCAACCCTCTACAAATGGCCAAGTGGAAAGGTTGGCCTCATCAAGCAGTCCTTGTTAATTTTGTAAGATGTTCAGCACCAACAAACTGGTCATACACTTCAAAATCTTGATCGACTCCTCGATGACTTGATCACGATTGGTGATATTAGTCATTTCATGGATCATAATGGTTAAAAAGGAGATTAAACAATTTTTAAGTTGTACATGTACATGTTTTGACAACAACATGTCTCCTCTAACATGACAAATAGCAGATTGTTGTTGTTGTTTTTGTTGTTGTTCTTACTAATACTATTATTATTGTTATTATTGTTACTATTGTTTTTATTGTTACTATTATTATTGCTGTTGTTGCTTTTATTGTTGTTATTGTTGTTGTTATTATTATTGTTGTTGTTGTTGTTGTTGTCGTCATCATCATCATCATCATTATTATTATTATTATTATTATTATTTAGAACAAGACATGAAGAATAAAAGAATTTTTAAAAAATTGTAATTTTATATTAATTTTTATTCTAATTACATAGATGCCATTCCACTTCCTCGTGCAGCTTGTTTTGGTGCTTTTTCATTATTAATAATTGTTATTTTATTTTTCCACATGTGGTTCAGGTGCTGGATGTGGCCAGGGTGTGGTTTGTATCATGGTTAATACTAGCAACCGGTAGATAACAAGCTCATGTGAATCTGATGAAGAATAGAGCATTTAGTCAAAATGTCGGGAGAGTAAAAAATTATTGACGTCATTTTAATGATAACAATAGTTGAGATGAGAACAGTGATAATGCTAATCAAACATGTTCAAACAGAAATTTTTTAAAAGGTAGATTTTAGAACTTCCGTAATCATTCCATTACATTGCTGAGCAATCTTGTAAAATGTTAAAATTCTCTTCAAAAAGGAGCATTTTAGTTGCCTTTACTTTACTGCAACTCTATAGCAATGTGTTATACTGAATTCTGCACATCATTAGTTAAACCAACAACATATTTCACTAGTGAGTAAAGTTTTAGCTTTTCTGGAGGTTGAAAATATGGTAATATGACAACATTTAGGTCAAATTTACTTTAATTGATGAATGTTCATGAAAACATAACTGATACTTCACCTAGTATGGTGAATCTTCTACTTAAAAGTTTGTTTCCATGTAATGACAGAAAGTGGACTATGTATTTTGTCTACATTATAATGTCATTGTTTTGTTTGGTTTGTGTTGGTAATTTTGTTTTGCTTACACATTAAATTATAGTGAAAGTAGAAAAGGATAAAAAAAAGTAGGTGACCTTAAAGGGACTTGAGCCCCTATAGACCAACTTCCCCTATGCTCTTGACCTGTGAATGCTCTTGACCTGTGAACAGTAATAAGACTGGCAAGAACCAGAAGTGTGCTACGAATATATTTTTTATGGGCAGCACAAAGGTCATCAGGAATCTATGAACAATTAATTATGTACTAGCAATTATTGCCTCGTCACTGTGGTAATGCTGCTATTCAAGTGACCAAAGTGAGATATATAGATACCTAATTTTGCAACACTAACACTTAATTTTGGTATTAATTATTATTATTATTATCATTATTATTTTTATTATTATTATTTTAATATTATTATTAGTATTTATTATTGTTGTTATTATTATTGTTGTTGTTATTATTATCATAATTTATTATTTTATTATTGTTTACTACTACTATTATTATTATATGATTATGCTTATGCTTATGATTAGGTGTAGTGGTTGTAGCATTGGTAGTGAATCTTTTCCACTCTCATGGGATTCTTATGGGTCAAGTTATAGGAATGATGTCAAGAGTAATGATGATGACTGCTATTTATGGAAAGGTAAATTACCTATAGAGATGGCCATATTAATAGGCTATTGTCTGCATGGCTACTAAGTATACATGCAATTACTGCACATACATGAAACCATAGAGTTCTCTTTCAATGTATACTGAATGCAAAACAAGAACAAAAGTTCTTTTAATATCTTAGATTAATACTCAAAATATAAAGGAGAGTGTACCTGTGTAGACTACAGTCAGTCTTTACCACTTAAAATTGTGTAAAAAATATTGTACTGCTTTAATGATTGGTGTGTGTGTATAAAAGGTCATCTGGTAGGTACACTCTGATTTCATTTCTTCTTTTTACCAGTTAACCCAACATAGCTCATTTGTGCTCCTATTCATAGCTTGTTCCCCATCTCTCCATCTGAAGACCTTCACCAGTTTTCTTTTTTGCTAAATTGAGGAACAAATTAGTTGTTGCAAGTTATTGAATAATTTCAAGTCTTTGGGCATTAAAACTTTTTAGGAATAGACTTATGCTACTTCATAAGTTGTGGGGTGGGAGAAATAATTATGATGAGGATCAAAGATCCTTTAAAGTTTGTATGTCATAGGTCTGCTAGTTTTCTATCTTACAAGCATTCAAGGCTATTTTAAAGTTCTAAAATCACCGTTTTGGATATTAAATGTAGTATCTGCCTTTTTTAATATACCGCATTCCCTAATATATACTTGATATAGTTACTGCAGTATTTTCCTATAAGCATGTGCTAGATATTCTCCCATATTCCACTAGTTGTTATTTTTTCATTCCAATGCACATGTGCATAATCATGAACTCAGTTTTCCAAGAATTATGCCAATAAGCAGGTGCAGTTCTTTTGGTGAAGAGGCAGTTGAGCAATTTATTGACAACACAAATAAAGCTATAAATACTGTCAAGAAAACTAGAAGTGACTTAAATCTGCCATACAGATGATACCAATGAGGACTAACTGACTGACCGAGGAACAAACTGACTAATAGACCAATCATGTAATATGAGGTATATCAAGTATAGAATAAACAATTTATCACATTCGTGGTGAAATATGGTGAGTCATTTCACTCACAGGCTTGAAATAACTCGCCATATTTCACTCTGCCTCTTGTAATAAATTCTACACTTGAAATACTCACTGTAGTGTCTTCCTATTGGCATAACAATCGATACTCTCTCCAAACAATACCTAAATCACTTTTTTTAAATGTCGTAAAGACTTGTGGCTATTGTCATGCTATTTCACAACTATTAACCAATCAGAAGGCTGTTACACTTTTTTTAAATAATGGTAGTAGCCAAAAAAAGTGTATAATAAGTGTGTGAAAACCACATTGATTTGGTAATCAGTGTTATTTGGGGGTGGAGGTGGAGTGGGGCAATTCCAAAATATTGATAAAATATGTTATAAATAGCACTTGTAATATAGAGGGACAGCAATTGCACTCAAATGAATCACTTTGCCTTAAATAATGCGGGCTTCTATAAACTGCCTGGTCATCATAGTGAAGAGAACGATCAAGAATGCTACAGAATATTTAAAGCTAGAAGAAATAAAACTGGCTGCCTGGCAAGTGAGAATAACTACATGTAACAACATGGATAATAGCTGACAGAAAAGCATGCTGAGTTCCATTCTGACAAATCAACTCATACATCAACATGCTCTAGCAGGGGAGGTGATACTGATTGCTAAACTGGAAATGATCATCTCGATGAAGCTGGAGAATATGGAGTATATCAGAGCATACACCTGCCAGACAGTTCAGAATCTGAAAGGAACGCAATCCAAGCATTATAATATGATGACATCGTTAAAGTAGTTACATTAGGGCTTCAGCTATGCTAGGGCTAGGACAACATTTTGAGTAATACAATGATAGGCTTTCAAATTTTGTCCAGTAAGGCATCTGGCTAAAAAAAAATTGTTTTGTTTTATCTTTCTGCATAGCAACTTCACTTGCCACTCAATGCTTTGTAATACTGCTTTTCGCTGAGCGAGCACGACATTCACTATTCATGGGAAAACTCTATGCCTCGGGTATACTTACATACATTCATCACATGGAGCAATAAATGCCCTCTGTAATACATTGCAACATGTATTCTGCACATGCACTTGATTGCACTGCTAAGAGATCTTTCAGTGTAACCACGGAACTGAGTAAAATAGATAAAAGGGACCAAGAAATGAACATGAAAGAGCAATATGTATTGTGGAAATTTAAAAAGTGAGTAGAGCTAGGATATGAAAAAACTTTTTGCCTCAAGCATGTGCATCAGTACGTTCGATTCATGGAGCAATAAATAGCCACTTTGTGCATATAAACTTGGTTTCCACACATACGTATGCCTTTGCTTCCCTTCACTCGACATTCTGTTTGAACATTGCTAGTATAATATTTCAAAAGACTTTTACCGAAGTATTTTCACATTCCCTATGATAGCAACGAACAACGCAACACATGACTAATCAACAAACTACGATAGCGACATTACAGCTCACCTGATGAAGAGTTTGCTAGTGAGGCTGCTTCTAACATAGACCAGTGCAGTTGATATATCTATAGCTGTGGTTTGTTTCAATAATAAAACTACCGTAAGAGCTGTCAATATAATATGGATGCATCTTGGAGGACATCATTTTTATTATGCTTGTTTATTTCTTGACCATTTCCATTCTAACCTCATGATTTGCTGCAGGAGCTTCATTCTCTTTTACTTTGATATTTAGAAGCTACCACATGTAGTATAATGGACTTCTTGAATTGATGGATGCAGGCTTCAGAACATGACAATCCATGACAGGTATAGTGTAGCTCATTATAATCTACTATGCCTAGCTCGATAATGTTTTGTGCCCTGCTTGCTTCATCAACAGAAAAGCTTTAAGGCCAGCATTGGTGCTTCATCAACAGAAAAGCTTTAAGGCCAGCATTGGTGTCAAAGTTGAGTTAGCTGCTGCTGCTAGGGGAGGAACAGCAACAACTTTTCTGGCCTTCCAGGTCTCCAAGTCAATAAAGAGGTCTCTCTTAAATATAGCAAGGTATTAACTGCAGTGACAGAACATGTTATTTTGTTATTTTCTATTGTTCCATCACATTCATGGTGTTGTAGGTCAATAGTTATATTTTTCCATGATGAATTATGTCAAGTGTAACTAACCTAAGCATAATCTGCAGAACAGCTCTCCACACTTAGGGAATGTGATTGTGCCAAACTAGCCTAAACAGGAGCTCCTAGAAACTTTGATTTCTCACAGTTGAATAGCTGTAGACAATAGAGTGCTTGTGTGATTCAGAGTACATCCATATATGGTAATATCTACAGCTAGTTCTGTTCTTCCACTGGCCAATCAGGGTTGACCAGTGCGGTTTATGACCTAACAACATATTCTACATGAATACCATTAAAGGCCTCACTAATTATTCTACGTGTAATTAATGGATGTCGAGGTTCTCAACTGTTAGGAAGACCCTTGCCATGCTTGTCTGGTTGCCCTGCTCCAGCGAGGCATCCATGATACCCCCCCCCCCCCCACCTCCTCCAGTGGTTGGTGAAGTCAGGGTCTCGTTGCTGTCCCATGCCTGTTGTGAGAGGCCATCAGACGGTGCTTGATTATGAAGTCAAACGACTGAAGACAGAGCAACCATCATGTCAGTCGGCCGCCAAGGTCTTTCATCTTGTCTAAGTACCTTAGTCAGCTGTGATCAGTGACAATGGTAAATGGCACTTCCATCAGGTAGATTGTGAAGTGTCTGACGCCATCCACGATTGCAAGACACTCCTTTTTCAATGCTGAAACGTTCTTTGCCCTCAGGCATGACTTCCTCGAGTAATAGGCTACTGGTCGATCTCCATTCTCGTCCATTTGGCAGGATGGCTCTGATCCCTACGTCAGATGCGTCTGTCTGCCGGACAAAGTCAAGGGCATAGTTTGGGCCCTACAGAATTGGGTTGGAAGCGAGAGCTGTCTTCAGTGCTTCAAATGCTTGCTGATGTCCATCCTGCCAGACCAGTTTGTCTGGCAGGTCCTTTCTCATCAGATCATGAGCCTAGTGGCATCTCTGTCTAACTTAGGATAAAATGCCGGTAATAGCTGGTGAGGCCTTAGAATGCCTTAACGTCCTTTTCTTCTTGGAGGTCAGAAACTTCACTACTGCATCAATTTTGTCCTCATCTGGCTTCACTTGGCCTCGCCCCACCACATGCCCTAGGTACATCACAAACTGGCACTTTGCAAGCTGGATTGTCAGCCCTGCAGTTGTTAGTCGTTTCAGTGTCTCGGCCAGTTGGGTGAGATGTTGCTCCCAGTCATGACTGAAAATGACTAAGTCATCCAAGTATGCTGAGACATAGTCCAGGACATCTCTGAAGATTGTGTTATCATCCTTTGGGAAGTGGCAGGCGCCCCGGACCAGGCCGAAGTGTATCACGGAGAAGTGGTACTTTCTAAATGGGGTCGTAAATGTCGTCTTCTCCCGTCACCCCTCGGTCACTGGCACCTGCCAATATCCCTTTGTCAGGTCCAGGGTGGTGATATAATGAGCTCCTGCTAGTCTGTCAATGAGGTCCTTGATGCATGGCATCGGGAATGGATCAGGGTGGGTCACTGCATTCAGTTTCCTATAAATCAACACAGACTAGACTAACACCTGGATGCAGTGCTTGAGTGTGGCCGGGTGTAGACTAGACTAACACCTGGATGCAGTGCCATCTTTCTTGTGAACCAGCACAATAGGTGCTGCCCACGGGCTCTTGCTGACCTGAATCAGCCCTGCTCGAAGCATCTGGGCTACCTTTGCCTTTACTGTTGCAAGCCTGACATGTGGTATGCAGTAGGGTGGAGAGCTGATGGATTTTGCTTCTCCTGTGTCTATCTCGATAGGCCGTCATCATCAGGCCAGGTTGGTCAGCAAAGATGCGTTGGTGCTCATGCAGCAATTGCAACAGCTGGTGGGCTGGTTGTAGGTTTGGTTTGATCTGGGGCGGTGCTGATGGTGTGTCTCAGTACTCCAGGTCGGGAGGTCTATCTCGTCTCCGTCCGGTTGTTCTCTGGTTGAGCTGAAGAGACACACTTCTGCTGGCAACTCCCAACGTGAGCATATTTACATGGAATATCTTGTTAAGATTTCCTTCTCGCCTGGTCTATACCTTGTAGGTCATCTCAGAGAGCTTCTCCGTTATGGGGAAAGGTCCCTGCCATCTTGCTCTCAGCTTATTGGAGACAGATGGTAGGAGTACCAACAACAGGTGGTCTACTTGGTAAGTTCTCTCTCTTGCGTGGCAGTCATACCAGACCTTCATCTCAGCTTCTCATATGTGTCTCTCAAGTATGACATGATGCTGTCCTGGCTCCCTGTGGGTTGTTGCCACTGCTCTCAGAGGACATCCATCGGGCCTCGATGTACTTGTGCAGCTCACTCTTCAGTGTTGTGTTCTAAGGAGAGTAACCCCACTTTGAAGATAGCCAGACAACAATGCCTGGCTACCCATTTTTCCAATGGGATGGCCTACTCTACCATTGAGGTTACTCTTCTTAGCTTCCTGCAGCTGCTTCCGGCCTCCTTCCAGCAGCACTGGCTGGCCCCATCGGTTTGCTCACCTCTACCGGTCTAGTCTCTTTTGGCTCTTTCCCCACACTGTGTCTTGTTGGGGTAATCTGAAACAGATTGTCGCTGAGATCTGGTAGGTCCTCCATGCTCCAGAGTGCGTCTCCCTCACTATTGGTTGGAGCAGGCTCTTCTGGTTCATCAGAACTGGTATCATCTTTGTTGATGTCTCTCTCTTCGGATGTGTCTCGATCCTTGTCTGTTGTCTCAGTCTCCTGGCCTTCATTGTGCTGGCATCCTCTTCTGATGGGTCTGAAGTCTCTGCATACATTTTAGGTTGTGGGCATCTGCATAGTCACTCTGACATCAGTGGTTGTCTTCTTGGCTGACTGTACTAGTAGGCTGATCAAATCTGGTATGTCTGTGCCTAGCATGGCATCTGAGGTGAGGTGTTCATTTAATGCTACTGTCATCTTCATTCAGAGATCATGTATGGTGGGGGTGACCCTGGCTAGGAGTAGGGCATGTGTATGGCCATGTATACTGTTCACCTTCAACTGCTTGCCTGTGAGGTCCTTCTGGCTGACCCATTGAGCGTGGACCTGTGTTTGCATACACCCCGAATCAATTGTCATGGTCTGGACGAGTCTTCCATTTATCATACCTGGGGGGGGGGGGGGGGGGGAAACAGCGAGCGGGTTAGTAGTCACACCCACCATTCTGACGACTTTCTTTGGACATTTTGCTGTGATGTGGCTGTACTCCCCACAGTGGAAACACCATGGTCCCAGCACCAGGTCAAATGCTGGTGATCTGGAGGGCTGAACGAGTCTGGTGACCGTCGTCTGTTCTGGTCTGTTCCAGCTCACTGGTTGGGAGTCCTGGTCAAGATTGGTAGAGCTCACCTCCACTCAATTGTCTGCTCATTCCTAAGTGTCATGTGCATTGTTTCTGTGTGTCCTCCATCTTGGGGTGGTAGAGGCATCCACCAACCTGCCTGCCTGCGATGGTGTCACCGGCTTCTCTCCCTTATCCAGGCCCTTAGTTTGAGGTCCGGCAGTGCGCTTCGATAACCAGGTCAATGACTAGCATTTTGTGTAACCCCTTGGCTGGTGCTGACCGTCTTTGTCCATCTAGTCAGGTTGAGGTCTTCTCTCTTAACCAGTTCTTGCCCTGACTCACCTGTCTCCAGTGCTAATTTTTTCTATCTTACTCTGTATGTGTCCGGCGTGATGCCATGATACTCGATTAGTGTTTGCTTGACCACCGCAAAGTCCCTCTTCCCTTCTTCTGGGATGTCTGCCAGGAAAGCCAGGGACCATCGTCCAATACTGTGAATAGGTTAGCAAACTAGTAGCTCTCATATCTTAAATGTGGCCATGTGCAAGTGGAAGTCCGGAAAGGACTCCACCTCTGCTGTGTGTCTCAATGTTGGTAACTTGGCGCATCTTTGTCCGTGTTCTTTTTACTTTCTACAGCCTTCTCAGCTCCACATTGGCTCTCTCCATCCTTTGGCTCTCTCTTTCTTTGCATTGTTGATCTTCATTGTTCTGCTGGGTACGTTCTAACAGCTCCATCCAATGTTCTTGGTCTTTCTGTTGTTTCTCTTCTTCTCTGATTGATCTCACCGCTTCCACTTTCTCTCTGTGCTCTTGGTCCTCTCGTTCCTGTTGATATCTCTGTTCTTCCTTGAGTTCGGCCTTCTCTTCTTGTCTTCGGAACTCCTCGTGTAGTTTCTCATTTCCCGTCTTTGTTCGCTCTCTAGCTGCTGTCTGAGAAAACTTCTAAGCTCGAGTGACTCCTTGTTGTCAGAGTCTTCTGGTGTAGGAAAGTGTGCTTTGTCCAATGGTGGGTATCTCATTTGGTCTTGTTGACATAGTTCTTGACTTCAGCTGTAGGTTCGATTGGTAGCTGCCACCAATGTAGAGGATTTCCCTTTTAATATGACTGTTCAACTAAGTTTTTTAAATGTTAATCTTGTAACGTAGCTACACATTCACAAAACACATCAGCCTGGCTCAACAACCCCTCCCCCAGATCTGGATCCTTTAAATAGGTTTCCAGGGGTGAGTGAGAGTACATCCAATGGATACCTACAGCTAGTTTAGTTCTTCCACTGGCCAATCAGGGTTGACCAGTGTGGTTTATGACCTAACAACATATTCTACCTATGAATGGTTCAGTTGGATGTCGAGGTTCTCAACTGTTGTGGAGATCCTCGACATGCTTGTCTAGTTGCCTTGCTCGAGCGAGTCATCCATGACCGAGTCCTTCCCAAATGGTCCTCCTCATTTCAGTTGAAGATCTTATAATGGTAGCACGCCCTAACTGCTTTTTAAGACTCTCATATTAACTGGAATGCCTTGAATGCAGAGTTTGAGTCTATCCTCACTCCAACTGCCTATGGTTTAGCTACAAATTCTATCCCAACCATGCAAACAGTGGATTGTGGTGAAGAGAATCAGGAGAATAGAAAAAGTCACAAATCACTTGAAGGCTCTAAAAATGGTAATTCAAATCTACTGAAGTCCTCACCCATATCTTCCACAATATGGTGAGATACCATAATACCTCTAACAGTGCAAAGGGTAGTAGAAGGTGCAAGAACTTTCTCATTTGGATCAGGGAGATTATGGCACTTCCTGATGATAACAACTTGATTGAGTTCAAATGTCGCCCATCACTCCAGAAATGATTAAGGGAATCTTACCACCGTTTGAAGAAATTATCCTCTTACTTACCACTTTTTGGCAACTCTGTAAAGGTACTACTGCACTCAAACTCTGTAAAGGTACTATACTACACTCAAACTCTCTGTAAAGATGCTACTACACTCAAATGCTCTGTAAAGATACTACTACACTCTAACTGAGGATTACAAGATTTATGAAGATATTGAAGGCTACATAGGCAAGCAACACCCCTGTTGCTGCCATCACTCCAGAGCCACTTTCAACCACTGCTCATCTAGTTACACGGCCAAGTGTAGTGTTTATAGTGAAAATAACTGTGCCATGTTAAACTACACAATTCTTATAACAAGCAAGGTCGAAGAAGCTAGGGAAAGTAAACTACCAAATATTGCAATTTAGAGGGTAAGTGTTTGAGTATTCTTTTTATGACAGTGGAGATTGGTGCACCTGGTCCCCACCACCAAGCTGAACTTTGGCAGTGAAGAGAGTCTTCCCTCTTCAATAATTACCAGGATTTTTTATGAGGCTGCCAAGTTTGCCATCTTCATCATATTCCATTTTTCAAGCAAGGAAAGAACTTACATGGAACTCCAATCATCAACTACATTATGACACTCCAGTTTTGCATTTATGTCGTGTTT
The DNA here is from genome assembly GCA_028752905.1 of Cladorhizidae sp. MBARI D1340-BT2. Classification (NCBI taxonomy): domain Eukaryota; kingdom Metazoa; phylum Porifera; class Demospongiae; order Poecilosclerida; family Cladorhizidae; species Cladorhizidae sp. MBARI D1340-BT2. The sequence goes on from JAQNBH010000005.1 coordinate 10,615,632, forward strand.
GTTATTCAAACCCTTGCCAAGACCTCTGGTCAATCTAATTGTCCATTGGAAAATTGATGCCCCTTGGAAAATTGTATGTATTACTATAATAAAGTTGATTTTTTCTATCTGTTATACCTGTTAGGAACATGAAATTCATTTTACAAGTGATTATTGAAAACACTTTTGGGTTAGTGGGGATTTCCTTTCATGGGTGCTGGAAGGTCCTCAATATTGAGTGGCTGAACAGTATAAGGGCACAGAAAGGGGATAAGGGGAGTGAGGGACAAAAGCAACAATTTATGTACAAAAATGTTCATTCATGTAATATTTAGCTAATAAAAGTGCTAAAACATTTCTATCTCTCTCTTCATTAGCAGCTATAAATCTTATGACAATATTCAATAGGTCTATCCAGTCAGTTAACTCTCTATATGTATGTATCATCATGCAGTTATAGTTTGATTGGATGTTATTAATTGATTGTTCTGCTATGAAAGAGATATAGCCTGAGTAATTTGTGCACTGAGAAAGAATTAACTTGTAGGTACTATGCACATTCATAGCATCACACAGAGTATGTACACTCGTTACATACCATGTGCAATGAAGGATTAAATTATTCCATCATAAATCAACCAGAATAGGCAGGCGCTCTGTGACATCATTTGCATAACAAGATGGCTCCAGTGCATCAATCTCCTTTTCATCAATTTGCACATGGAGCATTGAGAATGAGATTTTCAAGGAACAATGCAGGTTTCATTACTTCCTCTTGTTGAATGACCATGTAACTCGCATAGTAAATCATATAATTCACAAGTGCCATAAGGTGGTGGTGTGACTGACTTCTATGAGTAAGTCTTCTCAGTGGCCTTCAAATATTGATGGAGCTGTAGCTGCCCAATTTTTAAAGTCAAGAACTTCATAGAAGTGCTTGAAGGCTTCATTAGTTCTTAATTCTTTGCCTTCTATAAAATATTTAATTGTGTATGCGACATCTTGAAGGAATGTGTTCTTTTCTCATAATGTAAATGTTCAGTCAAACAAGGTATCAAACTTCTGTAAAGCAGCCAAAATGCCAGTAAGTTTCAAGGCATGAGAGGTCAGCTGTTTCTAAAGAACATAATTTTTGACGACTGCCTTGATTGGAGTTCTATGGGACATTCATCTGGCAGGATGGATAGTTTTGATACTGAAAGAAGAATTATCAGACTCTAACAAAACAAAACTGCTTAGGGGAAAAATGGATAGGTTTACCAATTTCTTTTAGGTTAATGATGTCCAAAGCATCTCTTAAAAGTGTAATATTTTTCCCAGCATCATGTAAGCACAGATTAAGACAGTGAGCATGACAATGAACTGAAAGAGCTGCTGAGTTATTTGTCTTGACTTGTGTTAAGTTAAGTTCAAAACTCCAGTACATGTATTTACAGTTGCACTATTTTTTATTTATCACTTGATCTCTAGCTACATGTTTTGAATTCAAATTGTAATAGCCAATTTGTTCAAAGGGGAATTTCATATAACTATCCCAAGAATTGTTAGCTCTGTTGAATTACACATTCAAGATTCTAGCTCTAATATATATATATGTATATATACACTTGGGGCTCTCCTGGTGTAACCCCCTCCCCCTCCTCCAGCATCCATGACTTTTGTTACTGCTTTGGCATTATGAGGGTTAAAATACCACAATTTTTGAAATGGCGTAATTTACTATACCTGAACATGCACTTTCACATTACCAATAATGGCACACAAGTAGCTAATACAACCTGGCAGCTTTACCAAAAAAATAAGCTGGCTGCATTAGAGCTCAGATAGTGCAAACAATTTGCTAGTGGGGATGCTTCTAGCCTTACTCTATTATAAAAACACTGAAGTTGGTAATTGTGTGGTTTAAATACAGAAGCATCGTCTTCTAATGTTAATTTTTTTTAGTAGCCATAAAAGTCGCTTGGGAGAGTGATATGGGGGCCAACACTGGGTTGGACCACTGCATTCATTCTCTCCTCTGCTATATATTTTATACACGCAAGAAGTATTCATTTAATGAGTGGTGTTCAATATGCAGTTGGTAGAATGTGATTGTTTTTGGTGGGGAGCAATAGTTAAAGTGATTAGAACAGTTGTGTAATAAGCACGATCTGTCAAATGCATCCAATAACTTTGCTCCACAAGAAGAGATCTACTCACCCATTAGCTATGTTTCTTATGAAGAGCCAAGACACCCAGTAGCTGGGCTTCTTAGGCATCCAGTAGCTGGATTCCTCATATACACTTTATCTTTATGGTTACTCCCTTCTTGTTGAAGCCATGAAAGGCAATGATGCCCTATGTATATTTCACCATTTCAGCAACTGCAGTATTTTTCTAATAGAGTAGGTCTAGAGGTATCCTTGCTTGCAAACTTTCTGATTTATGTGAGCTCTAACATAGTGTAGTTTGTTCATAATGTTGCCATGTTGCGTTATATGTGTGCTTATCGTCAGGAATATGAAAATTACATGTACATATATATCCCTAAACAAAATGGTCACAGTTGATGGTAAATACCTGCTTCCTCCATTCCTGGAAGCATACTTCAAAGATCATTCAAAACTTGCTTAGATGGTTGCTAAAGGCACAAAGTTTGGCCTCGATCAACCCACAGGATCCTGAGTATAAGTTAACATACACACAGACTCACTCACACACAACATTTTGCACTTTATATATAAGATGTATATTATAGCATTTCATAATGTAGGTATTAACCCTGCGTCAAATGACAATAGGAAGAACTTCAATTGGCCACATCATAAACCTTTCCTCTAATGATGTCCAGCGATTTGACATGGTAAGCTAACTTAACATGTAGAGTCGAGTTAAGAATAAATTTTCATGCCATATTCAGCATTTTCTATCATCTTGTTTATTTTGTTATGGTATATATATAGAAAGTTCTTATATGGTACTGAAATAGTACATAAATGTAATGATAGGTGTGGTGATGCAACTAAACACTTATTTACAGATGAACTTGCCATTTGTAGTATTTAAGCAGTATACCTTTCAATAGTTTTGATCATATAACATGCACTAAATCAAATACCTATTTTATTGCTAGCCTCTGCCAAACAAAGTATCTGCACCATAACATTTCTTCTTGAATACATTTTGTAGTTGGTATCAATGATGCATTACAGTATATATTGATAAGAATAGGAAGTGTAAAGCTGCCAAGAGCCTGCCATTAAGAGAATATTCTATTCAATATTGGATTGATACACTTTAAAATGATGATGTCATGAATATTCCTGACAGTCACTCACAGATTACAACTGCTACTTATTTCAGAATGCTCAGTACACTTATTTTCACAAAAATCTGATGAAACAGATCATCATAAAGCTGGTTATTTCAATTCCTCCTATGTCCTCGAGTGTCACACATAATGGCTAAGAATTACACATGCATAACACAGAACAGGATGAAATCTAATTGACTAATTGTTAGCAAAATTTGCAATTATAGAACTTGTGTCAGGAGTACTTCACTGTTAGCAATGTTTTATCTCCTACAGAGTTGTTCTTCCAATATTTCCTCTTTCATATTTCACTATTTCTTGGGTGCTATTCTCTCCCATGAAGCAGAGCCTTGGTACACAGTGGCTTGGCTCCCCATAAAGCAGAGCCAGTTGCTCGGCTACCAAGGGACTAGGAACCCAATAGCTGGGTCCCTTGTGAAGCAGGTCCTAGGCAAAGTAGCCGACCCATGAAGCAGGGTCAAGGCACTCAGTAGTTATGCTCCTCATGAAGCAGGCCTTAGGCACTTAGTTGTTCTACTACAGTGATGCTTAGTAATAGTAATTCTTCTTTTATTCTCTGCTGTGATCAGCTTCTCCTGATTGCAATTCTAGGTTGCTGCTCTGTTTTATAACTGTATAATTACTTGTCAAAGGTATCTTGATCAAGGGGTTGTTTCAACTCTCATTCTCTTTCTGCAAGCAACTCTTCTGTGTGGTGCCTAGTTTGCTGCCTATATTATTGGCTATTGGCTAGTCATCGATGATAATGAGCACTACACAGTTTTTGTTTTTGGTTGCTCTGTTGATTCATGGAAAATTGGAAAATGGTTCAGAGCTTAATAGGGTATGAGTGCTGCCTATGGTTTGGAGAGCCTGTGTGTGTGTGGTATGGGGGGGGGGGGGATTATTATGGTCTTGGTTTGTTGTTTATCCTATTTCAGGCTGACTTGTTCTGTTCTCTGGTAAAGGGGGATGTCAGCTATTTACTGTGCAGTCTGTTTCTACTTGCACAGCAGTCGGGCTACTTTGGCTTGGAATCTGCTGCTGGGCATTATCTTGATAGTTCTTTTCACTATAAATACCACTTAAGTCTTAAGGTGGGTGGGCCATTCATATTTTCAATGGGTGAATGTATATAGAAATGCAGATATAAATATAATTATATATATAGGAAATAGCATAGTGATAATAAATACCACGAGAAATTTAGCAGGAATGGCAAAAATTGGCACAAGGTGAAGCCAAGTGCAATTGCCGTGCCCACTATACGAATGGTATTTATACAAAATTTCCACAACAACCCATTATCTCGTGGGTGAAGAATGGGGTGGGAATCCCCAACACTCCATCCTCCTCCTCCTATAGCAAGTCTGGGGATGGGTCATCAGGTCTGTCAGCAATCCCAGCCTGATGAGACAGACCATCTGTGTTGCCATTGTCTGCTTTGGGACGCTGCATGATGGAGTATGAGAATTGTTGGAGACATAAGGACCACCTGGTCAGTTGGCCGCCAACATTTTTCATATTATGTATGTAGTATAAGCAATTGTGATGGTTACTATCACGAATGAGACTCCTGTGTGGTTGACCTAAAAGTTTCGAACTTCATTGACTATGGCCAGGCATTCATGTTCCACAGTCGCATAATTTTTTTCGTGGCTGCAGAGCTTGCGAATAGACAGCAATGGGGTGATCTCCATTCTTGGTGGTTGAATGCTTGCTGAGGACTGCATTCATGCCTACATCAGAGGCATCCGTCTGAAGGATGAATTGTCGAGTGTAGTCAGGTCCCTATAGGATGGGGCCAGCTGAGAGTGCCTGCTTGAGGAGTTCAAATGTCGATTGGTGGGCATCTATCGACTTGACCTTGTCAGGCAGTTCCTTGCCTGTGAGGTCAGTTAGTGGGGTTGTGACAATGGCATAGTGGAGTATGAACCTTCAGTAATACCCGGCCAGCCCGAGAAAAGACAAGACATCCTTCTTTTCCAAGGAAGAATGAAGTTTTAGATGGAGTGGACCCTGGCAGAGTCTGGCCATACCTGGCTGTGATCCACTCTATTGCCAAAGTAGAGGCACTTGTGCATGCTGAATGGCATTTGCTCATCTTCACTGTCAATCCTAACTCCAACCTGCAGAGCGTCACATGCATGTGAGCAATGTGATCCATCCAAGTCATATTTGAAGATGACGAGGTCACCCATGTAGTCAGTGATGTGCAATCATCAGATCTCCCACTAGGTACTTCATAAGATGTTAGAAAGTGGCAGGTGTCCGACAAGTCCAAAGGGCATCATGGAGAACTGAGATTTCCCAAACAGTATTGTGAAGGCTGTCTTCTCCCATGAGCCCTCTACCACAGGCACATGCCAATAACCCTTTGTCTATTTGAGGGTTGTGATATATCAGACTCCTGTGAGGCCATCCAAGAGGTCCTCCACTCATGGCATAGGGAAGGGGTATGGACGAGTCACCGCATTCTTCTTGGGAATAAGGACGATCGGTGAGGCATACAGACTCCTCCTCACCTCTATGAATCCAGCCCTCAGCATGGTAGCTATCTCATTCTTCACAATCTGCATACAAGCCTAAGGTAAGCGATATGGGTTAGGGATACAGACTCAACTGTGTCGATGGAGATGGAAGTGAGTCTGGGTTGATTGGTGAATACCTTGTCATGGCCAGCAAGGAGCTGTAGAGGCTCCTATATCTCAGGCTGGATTAGTTTCAGGTTTACTCTGGGTGGACCTGTTGAGGGCATGGCTGACCACATAGGGAGTCCTCATGGTCCTGTACCTGACACTAAGACAGCCAATGGGGAGTCCCACCTGATGAGCATGTTGATATGGTACATGTGAGAAGGCTTCCTGTATTCCGCCATCATGACATGGTAGGTGGTTGGGGAGATGACGTCGGTGACAGGAAATAACCCCTGCCATTTTTCCAGCAGCTTGTTGGTGGAGGATGACAATGCACAAGGACCAAATCGCCCACCACGAAAGACCTCTCCCTGGACTTCTGATCATAACGACTTCATTTTCTGCTTGTTATCTCATTCCATGATGGAAGTGATGTTTTTGGCTGCCTCAAGCTGTGAGTAGTATGTGAGACAATGCTGTCAGGGCAACTGGAAGGTTCCTGCCATGCCACCTGGGGCACATCCAGGGGTCCACAGGGATTTCTTGTGTCACTGCACCCCAAATCTGGTAACATACTTACATAAACCGCTCTTGAATGTTGGATTTTATTACTCCACCATTCCATCAGTCTCTGGATGGTAGGCTGATATTTTGATGGAGCGGATGCCGAAGAGGTCATAGAAGTGGTCCATCAGTTGACTGTTGAAGTTCAGACTCTTGTCTGTTAGGATCTCTTCTGGAAGACCAACCCTTGAGAAGTACCCCTCCAGCACCTCTGCCAAGTCCTTGCTGGTGGTCCATGTGGAGAGGTATGGTCTCTGTGTATCTGAAGTCTCTATGTATCTGAAGCCATAGTCCATGATGGTGAAGGAACCTGTGACCCTCCTCAGTAGCTGGCAAAGGGTGTAGAGGTGACTGGGAGTGGCACCAGCAGAACTTTTCAGGTTCCCTGGGCCATGTGCTGGCAGGTCTGGTAGAGTCTCTAGACATCTGGGACATCCTGTCTCACTCCAAGCCAGAAATAACAGTAAAGAATTCTGTCGGTCATCCTCCTGCAACTGAAGTAGTCCACCCACAGTGCCTTGTGTGCTGTCCTGAGTACTGACTCTCTCTAACCATGCTGCAAGATGCCTGGTCAAGTGGCTCCTCTGGTGAGCTGGGGTCCAGCTACATGGCATTATGCCCTCACAGAGATAGAAGGGTCCTTGCACTTCTTGCATAAGATGTACGGTGACAGGTCGTCAGCAGACTGGGCTACATTGAGCTGGTCAGGTCCACTGTCCAGGGGCACATGCTGTCCCCATATTGCTGCATATGTACAGTCAGTAGAGGAAGAAGTGCTCTGCACACAGTTCTCTGCATCTCTGGACCAGCCAGGAGGGTTGGACTTGTCTAAGCCACCAGGACCTGAGCGGGAGAGAAAAGAGAATAGTTGAGGGAAATCTGTTCCTAACAAACTGAAGTCTAGAGTTCACAGCCATCCTCAGCAATATGGTCTTTCCTCTCGCACTGAGGCAGACCATGGTGGTTATGTGTTTGGAGGTGGTGCTGTTGATGAGGGTTACTTGTCCTTCATGGTAATAGTTCTTTGCCAAACATCTGAGATGAGTAAGGAGATTATCGAAGGTGCTTCACTCAAGATACAACTCAGCTAGTTCTTGCTGGGCCTCCAGCAGGGCTACCAACCAGAGTCCCAGTCAGGACCTTATTTGCATACTTAACCCATTCACCAGTTGAAGATGCTATCAAGGAACTTCCCTGTACCTCAGACTATTTTGAACTTAGCACTATCTTAATAGATCACAGCTCTAGAAGCTTGTCCATAATCATTAGGTTGGCAAGGTAAAATAAGACCATTGCAGCTGAATTGATGGCGTCTTGGTATGCCGCTAGCGAAGCATTGTTGGTACATTTTAACGATGATTTTGGGCTTCCAGATGGCGAGACCTAAGCAATGAAAAAGGAGAATAAATCTTTGCTTGCTTATGGAGCCCTGGAACTGTGCTGAAGTCGAGATGCTGAACAGAGAAATAGAATCAGCATGAGTGATGATTATCTTGATATTGCCAGCTTCAGCACATAGACAGAGAAGGAAGGAGAGAATGAAAAGACTATTCATGGTAAGCCTTAACTATCTAGCAGTGAGTAGAATCTATATCTGGTATTTAGCAGAAGAGAACTAAGAACAAACATAATTCTTTTCTGGGTAACTGGAGGTTGTGTGTGTGTGTGTGTGAATGTTTGTTTGTTTGTGTGTGTATGTGTGTTTTTTTTGCCAGGTAAGCCAGTCAGAGTACTAATAGCAGCCATTTCTCTGGTATGTTTGGTCCCCCAGCCATATGATGTTCATATCCTTGGAATGATTTTGTGGCTTCCCTGCTAGGCAACCATTTTAAAGGATCATGTTCCATTTCCTCTAGCCTCAGAATTTCAACTTGCTAACATTTTCCCAATCAGGAACCACAAACTCAAACAGTTCAGGGACTCAGATTTTGAGGTACCCCAACTTTAGCTGCAAGTAACTTTAGCATATTTATACCTTTAATACCAAAAGAGAGCACACAGAGAAATATATCATTTGAGCTATATATCAAGTACATACAGTGAAGTGTGCAGAATCTATGGAGCTCCAAAATTGTAACCACAAGCACATTTTCCAGACTTTACCTGCCTTAGTCCCCCCAATTGGATGTACCTATGATCCCACTGGATTACGAGGTGATAGGTCGTTTATTGATGTTCCATGTGACCTTGGGAGATCTCTGCATAACCACCCATTAGTAGCATATAAGATGCAATAGGTTGAGTGGAACTGTTTGTCTGAATACTACTTCAGAAGTAATAGGTAGAATGTCGATGGGAGAAGCAGTAGAATGTTTAAGGAATATATCAAGTCAAAATTATCTGAGTTTACCCTGATTAGGAATTTGTGAGTAATGCATGCTGGTAAATCCTGAGGTACAGGTGCTAGAAATATGCCTAGATGCTAGCTTTGGATTGAGATTTTGAAAGTGAATGGGTAGTTAAAAAGTTATTTTTATGACCAAGTTCACTCGAATGTTGATATCTAATATGCATCGTCAGATTCAACTTGGCTAATTCTCTCAGTATCATGATGATGGTCATTTCACATTTTTCTCTGGTTAGATTTTTTTACCTTTTTATGTAAATGCAGGCCTTCGTATGTGTACATTACATTTGGATTGCTCCTTTCCACTTGACAGTTTCTAATTATCTCTTCTACAATGAACTAGGACCAGCATCATTTGTTATTACTCTACTGATCCTTATGGTAATTTGTCTACAGTTTTTCTTGGCCAGAACTTTTGCAACACTAAGGTATTTTTATGCACCTTATATTTGACTCACACAATAAGACATGACAACTTTTAAAGTGTATTGTAATTCTTTCAAGGATGCTATATATACAATTTACTTGGTAAGTTTATGTGATAGACGGTTCTTTTATCTACTTTTGAATTACAAATAAAAGAACACTTTTTTCAGCTATCTTTAATACCTCCCCACTTCCTCAGGATGAGTTCGTGATGCAACATATATTATGTGTTCTTTAATAAAGTGGAGATTGATAAAACTGTGTATGCATTTATCGACCAGTGAGATCATATGGAAACAAACAGTTGAGACATTGAGTACTCCATTAACTAAAATGCACTAGCAAAGCTTGAAAAAAAGATGCATCAATATTGTACAGTTTTTGAAGACACTACCATGTGTTATAAATTGCTGCTGAAATAACTATATACTGTTGATGGAGGTCATACGTGTTTGTGTGTGCAGTCTGATTCAATTTATAACAGGGATATTATAACAAGTCTTCATGCATGAGAAGACATGTATATATCATATGTAAAAGACAATTACCATTACCCAATTCATACATGAGTGGCAATAAATGTGGGCACATGCTAAATCACTTGTGTTTTTTTGCATAGACAGAGTTTGGAAAATTATATGTAAGTTTTTCATCTGTGGACTACATTTGGGACTTAAACCTAGACCATAGTAGCTGTTACAGGTGCAGCTGTGGTTTGTAACTGCAGCATTACACTATGAGCAGTCTTGAATGAAACTATAGAGGTATATACCATGGTAGATTTGCTAAAATAGTGCAAGTGCTGGCTTCTACACATATAGTAGTTAACGTAAGCTCTATCCAGTGAGCTTTCTTTTTTAGTTTACCAGAAGAAGTTGATAATTATAGCTAGACCTATTCTTAGCTGCTATAGCATTTGCATGGCATGTAGAAGATAGTCTATGCTTGGTAGCTTATCTAATTTCATAGTTGCAGTTGTAGATCTTGGACAGATAACTAATCACAAAATTAGCTGTTGGCATTAGGCTTGCAATTGCATTTTAGATTTTTCTCCCAGTTTGGGGAATAACTTTGATTATAGTGGTCCATGTTCTAAAAGCACCAAGCAGAGCTGTCAGTGTGCACTTGGGAACCAGTTGTTCGGTTTGGTTGGTTTGGTATTTTGTGGTTTTTATTTTTTATTCATTTGTTTATTCATTTATTTATTCATAATAATTATATGTATTTCATACTGCTACACTGGAGAGAATAAAGTCAGAAGACCCTTATTGTAACATTGGAAACCCTAATGCATATAATGGTATATAGTCTTGTATAATAATGCTTGCAGCAGGATGGCAGGATGCTCAAAGACATTGTTCATGCTTAAATGGCATGAAAACAAAGAGTTACCACTGGTACCTGACATCATCATGTTTTGGTCCATGACCACTCTATTTTGGTGCATCTACTTCTGACACAATATCTCAAGACCCTTGTATCCAGGGTCATTCCCATGCTGTTTGAGTTATTTTTAGCCATTTTTCTCCTCCAACCTAAATACATTTGTAATCTAGCAACAGCTTGAAAACAATCCCACAAAATATCAAGAGAGCAATGCATGATCATCTGAGTTTCTTAGAGTGATAGTTTTTTAAAAACACGATATTGTTTTGCCTCCTAGGTATGAATTTTGGTCTAAATTATGGAGAAAGGTGATCAAGAGCATACAAACTTAACAATTCCGGCATCATGTTTCATAGTGATGGTCATAATTCAGATGGCTTAGTACAAGATATCGTTACTTTTATACAGTGTAGTATGGATTTTTTGGTACAGCCTCAGGTTAGAAGTACATTACAACTTTATGGCCATTTATAAATCACCATTTTTATACAACGGATCCACAAAGATTGAGTATTGCCATGTTTGTGGTGCATTTTGGGGGTCAAAATACTCTGTTTCCCCCCAAATTATCAGCAACTGAACGAATGTGCATAATATAAAATATTTGCATGTTTTATCTCTTTAACAAGCAATCTAAAATGAGTATTATAACAACCTTACAATGTTGTCATAACTATCTAGGACAAAGGTTGACTAAATTTGTCAAGCCATGACAACCTTTGCACAAGGTTGTAAGTATAACATGTGTGCACTACTTCACTACAAGATTGTCACAACCTTGTGACAAACATACAATATGGTTACAACCTAGTCATGAGGTTGTAATAGGTTGCAACAACCTTAATACTAGCATGTGATAAGTAACAAGGTTATAGAACCTTGTCATGATTGAGTTTGTGTCGAAGCTGTTTTTATGGGAATGCTTGTTTTGACCACAGACCCACCATCACCATCTTTTATACAATGAATCCACAAACATTGGGTATTGTTTGTGGTGCATTTTGGGGATCAAAATACTCTGATCTGGTCTGAGTTTGTGGCTTAGTTTATTTGTAGTCATTTTGTTCACATAGTTGAGCCCTCTATGTACTTCTGTTGATTGACTGGTAACGAATGGTTCATCATAGAGCTTTTGGGTTGTGAGATGACAGTGAGATGACAACTATTCTTCTAAAACACAGGCCAAGAAATCGCAACTTAACATTCAGATCATGGCCAATGAGAGTGATTAATTGTATCACTTGACCCAGACCAGATAGTGTCACTACACTTTGTCCAGACATGTAACCCTAGGATTATTTGATTGGGGCCAGATATCTCTTACATGAGACTCCATTGATTTTATGATATTGGCTAGACATTTCTCATGTGACTCAGGACCGACATTGGTCACATGTACTAGGCCAGACACATTATCCATGCCAGATGGTTGTTATTTGACTCAGGCCAGACACATGATTCAGGTCAGATGAAAGCCTTGCAGCCAAGCCAAATGTAGATAGCATGACTTGTGCCAAATGTTATTTAGAGCAGATGGTGATTGTAACACCTGACATGACTGAGGTCAGATGTTGGTTGTCTGGCTGATCCAGACACATGAAACAGGCCAAAAAGCCAGAAAGTTTGTATTGTTTTTTTATTCATGTGGTGGTTGTTTTTTGTTGTTGCTTTGCTCTTGTGGTCGTTGTTGTCATGGCTCTTTTTGTTGTTTTTCCATGGTTGTTTGTTGTGGTCTTTGTGCTGTTGTTGTGGAAGTTGTTATTGTTGTTCATGACATTCTGTATATTATTTATAATGTTCTCCATCATATTTAGAATTACTGTAAAAACTCAAATTATGCTAATTATGCGTCAAAATTCATTTCCTTCTAAGCCCAATTTCTAATGGTGGTTCTCAGATCCTTCTGGAGCTTACACTGGAATCTTGCCAAAGATTTCACATCCTTCTTGTTCTTTCCATAGAAACAGTTACAGTCAAGATGTCATTCAGCCACATGAAGCAAATTAAAACAAGACCATGCAATAGACTGAATGTTGCTAACCTGTCTATCTCATGAGAATAGCAATTGATGGTCCAGAACTATGCAACTTTGATGAAGTTCTTGAAGAGAAAAAGCCTCAAATCCAGTTATGTAGTATTATAGGACACAGCTAGTTGACATACAATTATTAGTGAAATATCAAATTATTGCAATGACTAATCTAATCAAGTTCCTAACTCTGTATGAACATGGCAGATATAGCCACATTCGTATGCGTTTTATTTCCTGATGAAAATGGATATACCTGCACAAAGGCTGCGACTGCTGGCAATGAAATTGCTCAGTGCACTGATTATGCCTGCTTCCTCAGCATCTGTGCTCATGACAACAGTATTTCCTGGCCTCAGGCGTGTTGAAGACAATGCTAATATGTCTCTTGGCATTGACTGACAGATATTTACCCATTGTCTTAGTTGTATTTTTACTATGGTGTGGGGTCCTCCTTTTTACTAGCTGAGTGCCACATATTGCCCATGGATATATCACCAAGCAAATAACGCATAAATCAGGTATGAGTGGCTCCTGGAAAGTCTCCTACCTAGCTTGGATAGCTGTATTTTTACTTTGGACAATACAACTATCTGACTTTGGATCCAAACCAAAGAATGGTGGCATTACCCAATTTGCAAAGTGTTCCCTTGGCCTCCTTTACAGAGAACTTGACCAGGTTGCACAGGAGTCTGCCTTCTACAATCTTCCTGCACACATCGTTGTACTGATTTTCCGGTGTCAGAGCATCATATACTTCACCAAACATTGACTCAAATATCATTGTGTGCATACAATGAATTGTCACGACAGCAAATATGCAAGAAGTTTGTCTCATGCCTACTATTCATGTTTGCCATGTTCCTGCTCAGGATAGCGATAAGTATCTGGACCTTGAAGATCTGGCACATGTCTGGGATGTTTATGATCTGTAACAAATCTATAGATGATGTCACTGGCCTGTCCTTTCAAACTGCTGTATCCCACAAGTAAACAGCAGGATCTACATGTGATATCTACTTCACAGACCAACATGTGGATCTCATCCTTGATGAGGTCATGCAGACTGGAGCTTAGGAGTGGAGTAATGGAAGATGACATGTTGACTAGGTAAACTTTCAAGCTATTGTTCAGTTTAATAATGCAAAACAGCAAGCTACTGTTTTGGCGGAGCTTCCAAGCATTGATATTCCTCCTGGATCACTGTATGAATATTTACTACATTGTAGGTTCCTGATGGTAAGGCAAAACTGCACGAATGGTGGGCTGCATTATACTTCCTATTATTTGGATTTTAAACTCGAGCATTCAGCCTGAACCCATGAAATGCTTGGCATGCTAGAAATGGAGATAAGTTGACCGTATATTCCATGCCATTATTCACTGCAATTGCCCTCTTCGAGTACAAAATCAAGATTGTTTCCATGGAACTTTAATACTCTAAATTCTAGTTCTTGGTTTCATTAATTTTCTTGTTTGTTGGGAGGCTTCAACTACCAGACTAGGGAGCAGAGTGAATACATTTTTCTTGTATTGGTTGATGTATTCTCGAAGCGCTTCATTATCATGCTATTAGGAAGTGTTGTTTACTCTCTGGATAGTCTCTCAGGTGCACACTTGTAAAAAATTTCCTTCACTTGTCTGTAGTTGGGGATGGTTCCCACTGAGAATACTTTCCACTTTTGCATTTGGGTCCACATTGTTTCAAACTCTCATTGGTTTGCAAATTTAGGTGGTGATGCTTGTGCTTGTCTGAGCACTTCACACCCAAAAAGCTGAGGGATTCATCTTGGAGAGGGAAAAACTACTATTAGCTACATTGCTGCTGATATGTGGCTAAGAAAGGAAGTCAGAGTGCACAGAGAAGACTGTCAAATTATCCAGTTTGAGATCTAGCTTCAGCAGGAGCAAGACATGTGCCACAAACTCTACAAATATTACAAGCATGTGGTCTCTGATATCGAGAGTCTGATATCAGATTCAAAATCAGTCACAGTCAAGAGTGGTGCTGGTGAGATTATTTGTGCTTTTGGCCATGCAAGAAAGGTCCTTGTAAGCATGGCTTTTACTTGGTGGATTATGTGTACCAAGAAAATAATGAACCAACATCTCAACTGGAAGGCTCACAAGCATGAACAAATCACCGAGTCATAGAATAGAGATACCAAATTATAATACCTAGTAAGTATATAATTGGCTCAGTGTACATTAATAATAGTATAATTCTGAAAATGTTCATGAGAATAATTTCAGTGATGCTAGATTTTTCCCCCTCACCTAGTCACAAAACATCATCAAACTCAAAAACATTATTCTGAGTCCAGACACATTTGCTGAAACTAAAGAATGGACAAAGCCGATGCGATTATGTTTGGGCGATTATGTCAATAAGCAAGCAACAAGCAGAATAGAAAAATGCCCACAGATCTGTTGTGTAGCAAACATACTTGCCTTTCAATTAGGTTGATAATGTCACATGACACTTGTAAGGAAAACATGGATAAGTATGGGCTTTAGAAGTAGGCAATCTATTCCTGATTTCCCTTGCCCACGCACACTCTACAGCTGCAATTTTTGTCCCAGAACAAAACAGCTGACTAAGTCCTCATCTATGATGCATATATCTATCTACATCACAACTTAAAGAACTCTGCTCTCTAGTTTTTGTCCTAGTCCCAATCTTTTT
Organism: Cladorhizidae sp. MBARI D1340-BT2; assembly: GCA_028752905.1. Lineage (NCBI taxonomy): Eukaryota > Metazoa > Porifera > Demospongiae > Poecilosclerida > Cladorhizidae > Cladorhizidae sp. MBARI D1340-BT2. The sequence goes on from JAQNBH010000005.1 coordinate 10,630,977, forward strand.
GGGGCCTTCAGATCCAGACTTTCAAATGAATTGCAGAGGCTACTTTGGGTATGTATATATAATAGTGAATGTCCCTCCCCTACTGACACACAACAGACAGACATAATTTATTATATTAGAAATAGTCAACCCAGACAATACTCATTTTGTAATTAACTCATTGTTCTTTTATTTTTTGCTGCAGCTTTAAGGCTGTTAAAATAACTGATAAACGTGTGCGTGTCATGAATGAAATCATCGCTGGGATAAGAGTGATCAAGATGTATGCCTGGGAAAATGCATTCAAGAAGGTTGTAAATCTTTTGAGAAAGTAAGTCTGAATGTAGTTTTCAAATATAGAGAATGAGAACTAGTTTGAATTTGAAATGGAGCATGCAGTTTAAGGTTATTAGCTCATTGATAATTCATGAGATAACATTTGGTATAATGAATTATATGAGCACATCCAAAGCTTCTATCTAGCTCTTCTATAAATGACAACGAACTGCATGGCAGCTACTTCTTAATAAGGTTTTTGGCCTGAACTGGAACTTGTATTACTTAAAGAATCATTCAACAAAAGGTTCAAACTGGCTCTCCTTAATTTGTTGAGTTTATTGTGATAGATGTATGCAGGATAAATGGCACTGGAAATAAATTTAGGTTTTTTATATAGGTCTGTGCCTTACTTCAGTTTGCTCTCACATCATATATAGAAGATGTCAGTGCATATATGATATATTGTTAATTACAGTAAAATACATAGTCCTGTATAACATATATTATTCATGAGCAGGTTCAATACCAGGCATATATAATTTTACCCAGTGAATTTTCATGCATGATGTTATTTATATATATATATAGTAAGCATTGCTAATTCCTATTCATATTACAGGCATGAGCTGGAATTCATCAACTCTAGTGGTATCATCAACAATTTATCTAATTCTTTCAACGTTTCTGGAGTGACACCAATGATTATGGGTTTGACATTCCTGGTATTCATAGGTTTTGGAGGACAACTAACTGCACAGAATGTCTTCACATCTCTGGCCCTTTTCCAAGTTGTTCACAGAATAAGCATTGTTTATACTGTCCGTAGTTTTTTTCAAGTTTATGATGTCTCTGTAGCTATGGCGCGAATACAGGTTAGTTAAGAGTTATCTTGGTAATGATTTCCAAAATATAAATGTAAAATTTAACAGTGATTTAAGGATATATAATCTGTTGGATTTTCTGCAAATTGAGTATTACTGAGAGTACCAGAGAGAGAGTTTGACATAATGATTATGGTTTACTTTTCAGCAGTACATCATCATTGCCCTATTTTAATGCACATATTTTCAAATTGAATTTGTTGTGCAGAAATTCCTTTTAATAGAGACTGAGTTGTCATTTGAAGAAGATATGGAAAATTTACATGACGGTAGGTTTCTAATTTTCTACCATTCAAAACCAGAGGGTTTATAATTTTACAAACAAACAATTACAACGGATTTACTAGTCAATACAGACCATGTCTATGTAAACTTGAAAAGTCATGCCTAATATGAATAGAATACAAAAGAACTTGTTTTTAGTATCAGAATAATCAGACCTCCAATTGAAAAAAATACCATGTGCAGTATGTCTAATATTGTACAAGAACATAGTGTTGTGGTATATATATATATATACATACAGTATTGTGAAGTAGCGGTGTGGTGCAAGAGTATAATAAGTTGCTCTATGTATACCTCTTACATATCAAGCTTGTTTCAAGGCAGTAATCGGAAAATTGACCAGGAGTATGTCATATATGTAGTAGTGACTATCATTTTAGCATGTTGTAACTGCTTCACTGTTTCAAACTCGACAATCAAGTGTTCAACTTTTGGGGGGTCCAAGACTAGAGTGTGATTGCCTTGACTAGAGAGAATGCCCATTGACCAAGTCAATTAATATTGGCTCCATTGGGTATTCAACCACTATATATCTCCACTAAGAAAAGGTACTTAATAGCTCGAATGACCCAGTTCTCCTTCGACTGAGCTCCATTTCCTCATTGTAAGAATGGACCACCATACTAGTTGCCCAATGCTGAATGATCATTCCAATGAGGAACATGTCCTTGTCCTTTCTTTTCCCATCTGTTGAATCTGCTGCTTTGGGTCTCAACAAAATTTCTCATTTCAGCCGATTTAGACTGGTATATGTGTAGAATTAAATGATCAATGCGGGTGGCCTTGGTAATACTAAACGTGAGATCAAAGGTGATTATCTTTATAGTGGAATATACAATGGTGTGATAAACATAAACTTGGGAAAGAAATCATTTCCCATCATCTGGGTCAACATAGGATTGTAGCAACTGCAGCAGTGAGAAACTCTCCCCTGAGGATAATAAATTGTGGGGTATGACTTGACTGTACCAAAGCTTCCGGTGTGTGATAAAGAGTTTACTTTTTAAGCTTTTATCTTTTCTGTAAGAAGAATATTAAGTATCACTACAGTAGATTTTGCTAAGCTCATAAGTGATTCAAGAAGAAGTTCAATCTAGCATATGTGCATATTTGGGTGTTCCACTACTTAGAAGTACCAGTCATTGTTTGTAGATATTGGTACCTGCAAAATGTCCTCCATTAGCATTTACTATGGCCTACCAAAGGAAATGCCCTTCATTGGGGCTCCTGTTAAATGTTTCATTTCTTGACATTTGAAACTTTCATGGAAGTAGTATTTCACATTAGTAAGCTTAAACACCCAATAAACATCTTGCTGTACCTTGGCCAGAGTTTTCTCCATCCCCCGAAGATGAAGTATCAACTGCTTCGAAGCTTTCACTTTCAGGATCTCAGGAAAAAATCTAGGACTGGTACCGTCACATCATATGATATTGGACCAAGAGTATACATAGTCCACACCAGCTGCAACTGTGACCAAACAAGAGGTTTCTCACTCCATATCACATGGTCATTATGTGGAAGTTTGCAAAACAATGTAGATTTCGTTGGTGACTCTATCCTCTTGCTGAAAATCATGTCAATCCTACAGAATTGTTAGCATGAGTCTCCATTATTGCCTTTGTGGAAAACAATACTGAAGTCAAACACTTGTTTAAACAAAGCTCAGTAACACAAAACTCCCTCCATCTTTTTGGTGCTAAGAGTCATCCCGATTGATGATGGTCAATCCATAACTGATTATTTTTACATAAAAAATAGTGATGTGTAGGCCATGGCTAATCAATTTTAAGATCATAAGCAGTGGCAAGTATGCAAATAGCATAGGCTACCACTTGTATTCGTTACTCAAGGACAGCACTCAATTTGATTGTACTGGCATCCATTTGAAGGGAAAAAGTTTGAGTGAAGCTGGAATAAATCATAATTGGAGACTTGAGAGCTTCTGTCTAAGGTTTTCAGAAGCATATGTTCATTTCTTAGTCCATAAAGAGTTTGTTTCTGAGTTAATTTTATTAATGAAGCAGCTATATTACTCTGTAATAAGTGGTGCCCAAGAAGTGTTCCACTGATATTTTGCATTTTCTTTTGGGTGTAATAAATATATATTTAACTCGTATTATATATATTGTACTATGCACACATGCTTAATGGTAGATCCTCTGGATGCACATGATGAACAGTAACTTGTTGTTGTGGTGATGATTATTTGCTACTAACTTGTTGATTGTGTTGAGTGAATATTTATTGTATTATTATCATTACCTGCCCAACTCGCTAACACCAACAAACCTTTAGTTCTATCTGAACCATATACTGGTGAAGGAAGCTGGAGCAATAACACTACCACTTTCTTAACATCGTGCCAGTGAATCAATGGAAATTCGAATGATTGTCAGAAATGTAAATGGCTTGAAGTATGACTGATAGGGTGAGCATAAATGGGTGACTATATAGGAGCTACGATGTAGCAACCAAGGTGCGATTTGAACCAATGACTCGGAAGATGAAGTATCAAGCAGAATTGCATATTCATAGCAAGAAAAGAAATGAGACATGGGCAGATTTCGCAGATGACCTGAGGCTAATGGCAGATAGGGCTTACCCAGGTCTCAACCCAAGGGTTACTATGAAATGGACCAGCCACTTTTCAATGTTATAGACATAGTATTTGCAGAATTACAGTGGTCGCACTGTTTGTTCTACCTTTATGACGTTATCATTCTAGGTAAAACCTTTCATGAGCACCTATCCAATCTGAAATTAGTGTTTGATTGTCTACGATAAGTTTGATTGAAGTTACACCCAAAGAAACGTCAGTTAAACATAAAGTGCACTTCTTTGGACATGTTGTTTCTCTGATCCAGATAAAATCATCAATGTAGCTTCCTGGCCAACACCCTGGTCCACCAAAGAAGTCATAGATTTTGCGAGTTATTTCATACACTTTATCCATGATTTGGCTGAGCTTCACAGACTGACCAAACATAATGCCTGTTTCAAGTGGACAAATGAGTGCCGATCTGCTTTTGAGCAGCTAAAGATGCACCTAGTCTCAGCTCTTGTATAAGCTGACCCTGATTTTAATAAACCTTTCACACTGGATACTGATGCTAGCAACAAAGGTATCACAGGTATTGGTGCAGCAGTTTTATCACAGAATGGAGAAGAAGGTAGAGAACAAGTGATTGCATATGCTATCAGGGTGATAAGCAAACTTGAGCGAAGGTATATTGTGAAAAGAAGGGAATTACTGGCAGTGGTTACATTAATTTTATTCATACTTTCCAACATTTTCTGGTTGAACAGCATTTCACACTGTATATTGATCGTGGTTCTCTTACCTTGCTTAAAAAATTAAGGAACTGGAGGAACAGTGGCTCATTGGTTAGAGCACTTACAGGAATTCAAATTTTACCATAACCCATAAAATCACTATCACTGCTACCCACTTGACTCCATGGAAACACATAGGCAAAGTACAGCTAGAAGCCAAAACAACTGGTGCTGTGCTCAAAGCAAAAATGTGAAATTGTATGCCAACTGAAAAAGAGGTGAAGATATTTAGTAGCAACTTTTTCTGTTGTGGTATCAACTAGTAGTTAAGGATGACACACTTTATCATCAGTATGTGAAATCTGATTATTCTGCAGTTAGTGATTCCTCAGACAAAGATTAATGAGAGAAATGCATGAGGGCACACTGGATGGACACTTAGGAGAGTAAACGACTCCTGCACATTAAAGAGCATTTTTACTGGCCCAGTTACCGCTGAAGGATTTGGTACAAAATATGTTCATCTTGTGCTTAGAGGAAAACAACTGCACCCAATAACGAAGCTACACTTCAGCGTATAAGAGTAAGCCGTCCAGTTCCAGTGGTCCTTTTCCAGAATCACATACAGGAATAGGTACATTATTGTAGCAGGTGATTATTTCACCCACTGGATGGAAGCTTATGCTATTTCAAATCAGGAGGCTTTGACCATCACTCGTGTTTTAACTCATGAATTTTTTATAATCATTTTTTTGTCATTTTTTCTCTCCTTTCTCCTGAATTAATCATTCAGTCAAAGGATTGAGTCAAAGGTCAACAATTTGACCAACTATTGGGAATCTTGAAAACACAAACTCATCCTCTCAATCGGATGGACTTATCGATGGACTTATCAAATAGTGAATATGCTAGTAACTGCTGTAACTGAGCACCCCTTCTGCTGGGAAAATCACCTGCATCCACTGTGTATGGCCTATAACAATCATCCTGAGGCACAGGGCACAGTAGAGATGCCTATAAATATTATGTATGGGCAACCTCCTTTCCTTCAGAAATAGAACAACAATCCACATCTGAATATGCCAGTAAACTGCGTGCTACGTTACAAGAAGCTTACCAAAGTGTATGAGAACAAATTGGTCATACATTGGATCGACAAAAAGACCTTTATGCTCAAGGAAAGCTATTTCAGGAAAAGGACCTAGTATGGTACACACAACTGTATCCCAAAAGGTTGTGCACAAAAATTTCATTGTCCAATGGACTGGACTGAAACATATGTCCCAGACAATCTATCGCCTCTAGAAACTTAACTCACATAAGCATTGTCCAGTTGTGCACTTCAACAGAATTAAATGCTGCCCTAACAATATTCATTTGCATAGAACAACATCTCAACAGCACCAACCGCCACCTTCCTGACTTATTATTATTAACCAGGAACTAACCTCTTCATTGTTCCAGGTGATAATCCTATCATTATCCATGCCAACATCATCAGCCACCCAGTTGTTTTATGCCCATTGTTACTCATTGCTAATCCGAGACAGATTTTATTCCCAAGTGGAGCTGTGTACCAAGTGGAGCTGTGTAACATTATAACTGAGATCATTGAACCATATTATACATATTGCATACTCCATGGATGACACAGTGACTTGGTTTTGCTAGAAAAGTGCTACTAACTGGTTCGTTGTGTTGTGCGAACATTAACTTGATTATTATCAAAGTTCGGCACTATTACTAATAATTATGTAAGATAATGTACATATTTTTACAATGAGGGAAAATTTCTGCTAAGTTTTCGTCGTGCAGTTTGAAAGAAGGAAAGTGAGCAAGAACACCACGAGGTATGTCATTACAAAAGAAAGTGCTCACAAAACTTTATGCATTAGCCTTGAAATGGTTCTGGATCACTATAAACACTAAAAAGTAAATTGGTAGAGTTCTTTTCATGGACCGGGACAAAGGGCATTTTATCGCATCATAATGGAAACAGCCAGTGATCACTTTGTATATCAAAGACAAATATGGTTGGTCTAAAAAGCTGATCTTAGATTTCTTCCAAAAGTGGCAGAAGATAAGCAACTTGAACTGATCATTCGTTGAGCTCACTAGCTCACTAGCTACTGATTTTTCAATAATATCCTGCCTTATAATTTCTTTTGAAAATGAACTGGAATTCTGTGGATAGCACTTTGACTGGGGAACACAATGGAAAAGTTGGAAAGTAATGATATGCTGCATTGCTCCACCTAGTGAACTTTTGAACTGGTTTTAACATTAATTGTAGATTGATAGCAGATGTTTGTAGATCTAAAATTCTCTGGTCCTCTGAATTAGTAATCATGCTCTCAACAATTACGTAGGGTAACTTGCTAGTGTTGCCAAACAAACTTTCACTTTTGTTTTCTTTTCTGCAAATATAGGTGGGTGGTGGGAGTGATGCTAGTATGCTTTGCCTTGAGGCTAAAATTGGCATGGGAATAATAGATAAATCTAGCAAAGTCCATGGCATTGAAGAAAATCCAAGTACCTCAACTATGACAAAAGTATGCCATTGCTGAGTATAATTAGCTCTACCATTATCCTGTCATACTTCATACTTGTGTATGAGAGAAATGACCAGATGTGGTAAGAATGTGGTAATATATCATTGTATAATTAGTGTAATGATCCTGAATTCTGCATTGTGTAGACATGCTTTGTGATAATTATAATTGATGAATCATAAATTGTAATTAACCGAATCAACTATTATTCTCTCTCTTGGCATAAACTCTGGATTAATGACATGCCATGGTTGATCCTTCTTAGTGATTTTACTGGGAATTTTTTAATCATCATATGGCATCTTCAGTTATAAGTGAAGTGGGACCTCTAATCCCCATGAGACTGGTGTTATGATAATGGAATATTAGATATTTCCCATTTGGTTGCAGTTTAAGTGTTGAGTGATGGTCTTTTTGTATCGGCAGAGGCAGTTCTGTCACTACAGATATTTGTTGTTGAGGTGCCATCACTTCAATTTTTTAGCTGTGGTCTTTGCTTGTTCTTCATTGTGATTAACAATAGAGTCAGTTATATGAATTTGTAAGTCACAGTGATTGTTTCCACTGGGTTTATAGTTTGAGATTATTACTTTACATATCTCATTACAGCACTTCCTGTAATATACTAGACCCCTGTGTGTTAGCTCTTTTAATTGATCATGGATTTGTGATACTTGTCCTGTAATGGTTAGATAAAAACATTTTGTTCATGTATATATAAACATTTAGATATTGCCGAAGTTGGTAGTACAGGAAACTTTAAACCTGAGTCTCAGTGTCAGCCTGGTGGAAGATCTGTCATGGACAAAAACCCTGCTAGACACCTGAAATCCTATGCCAGTTACTGTAATGATGATAACTCCAAGTCCTCTTTAATCAAGGTGACTGAACTGTCAGCTTCTTGGACCAGCAGAGATGATAATATGGCACTCAAGGGGATCACATTCAACTTGGATCATGTTAGTGTTCTATTTCATGGATTTACTTCACTGAAGCACTATAAAGCATTAAGTAAAACATATTTTCTTCGTGAATCATCAGCTTGTAGCATGTATGGAATTATAGTGATCTTCCAATCATGATGGTAGCTCATTAATGGTATAATATAATCTATACTTGTTTACCTCCTCAGACTGCGCCACATCTAAGTATTGTAGGTCCTGTTGGGTCTGGAAAGGTTAGAAAAATCTAAATGAAATTATAATATTGTAATTATCCATTATTTTTTTGTAGTCTACATTGCTGCAATGTCTGCTTGGAGAATTGGAATTAATGGGTGGCACTGTGACTAAATCAGGCCGCATATCCTATGCCTCACAAGAACCATGGGTGTTCTCTGGCAGTGTTCGTGAAAACATTATTTTATCTCACCCATATCAAAGGGAGTGGTTTGAAAGAGTAGTAGAAGCTTGTGCTCTTGACAAGGCTAGTAAAATATTGACTCTTATCTTACTAATAAAATTGATACTAATTGTACTTTAGGACATCAAAACCTATATAAATGGAGATTTGACTCTTGTGGGTGAGAGGGGAGTGACCCTGAGTGGAGGTCAAAAAGTTCGGATGAATCTGGCCAGGGCTGTGTACCGTGATGCTGACATCTACTTGCTGGATGATCCACTCAGTGCCGTAGATACAGTAGTTGGCAAACACCTATTTGATCGGTTTGCTTGTTTAATGTTTTATTTTGTACCATATTTGTTGTTTTATTTTAGTCTTATACATAGGTGTCTTTGTGGAATCCTCAAAGACAAACTAGTGATACTGGTGACTCATCACATCCATTTTGCCTTTCAAACCGATCAACTTCTTGCATTAATAGATGTAAGCTATCAGCTGTATAAAAATGCACAACATAAAAATGTTTTGTTATATTTAAAAAAATTAGACTTTCTTAACAAAGAAATCAAACAAAATTTTTACCATAACCACGTACATTTATAGGACCCTTTACTTTTTATAACAATGTGCACCAAATATATTACATATTAAAAAAAACACAATATGATTTTAAACGGTAAAGAGTCTTGATATTCCTTACTTTTTGTTTAAATGCGACATTTTGCATTTTTGTCTTGTTCAATTTTTTTCCATGTGTCCTTCAAGAACATCATAATAGTTGCTCAGGATAACTCCAGAACTAAACATTTAGAGCAGGTGTTATTTTTTTATTACTGACAATACTCATATCGATACATTATTTACACAATTGACCTGGTTTTGATGGTGTTAACTGTTATCACAAGAATAATCTTCTCAGTAAACCACTCGCTTCTTTGCAACAAAACCATGCAGTAATTTCTGAAACACACCAGCTAAGCTCTATATTCCACAAACACAAGGATGTTTATTGTGTTGCCAATCCTTATCATGTTTTAATTAATCGAGAAGCTGATTAGTCACTGCAAAGTTATTCTGGTTGTAAAATTATAATTATTATATGCAAGTGTTGAGGTAAAAGTAGAAAGATAGATAAATAAACATGATAGGAAGGTTGATAGTTCCTTGACAAATTTTTATAAATTTTTAGGGGGTTGCCAATTTACTACCTTAGCAAAGGATTCAAGGCACACAGGAAGTATTTGGTGCTAAAAAAAAGCTGCCAAAATGGAGTTTTAACTGAATTATAATCTTTTTGTGTATATGTTTTTGTGTCTAGTTTTTTTTAAACATAGTCGAACCAAATATACGGAGTGCTACCACATTCCAAGTTAATTTTTCAAATGTTATACAAGTTTTGATTATAAATATAGGGAAAGATGAGCATTTATGGGACTTGTGCTGAACTTTCTAAGGAGAATGTTGAATTTGACCAACTTACTGGGCTGATCAAGTACAAGGAGAATGATCTAGATGTCCACTATTCAGCTGCTGGTGGCTTAAATGAAGATAATGATAGTAATAATAATAGTAGCACATATTGGTAATAGTTAACTGGTGCTGCACTGTGCAAAGCAAGGTTAAGAAATTGATTTTGTCATAGTTATACTGTATGTGTTTACGCACCTGTATATATTTTTCCAAGACACAAACTCTTTATTTTTTACATGCTATTGCAACAATTAAAAGGATATCAGGTCGATGAGTTTTTTCAAATTAGACTTCACTATGTGGTGAAATCAGAGCCAAGCTTTGAGAGGTAGCATAAAAAGAATATCAATAGTGTAGTTAAATCATTTTTGTTGTGTTCTAGCATTACTCCTATGATGACAGCACACAACCAGTTCCAGAACAGCTATAGAACAAATATGAACATAGTCTCTTTAAGAATGTTTTTGTAATAAATGTAGATACTAAGCAGGTGTCCGTACCGAGCCAAAAAAATAACAGATTAAGAATCAGTCAGACTTCTCCTGATTGAGAGACGGTGTTAATTTATTGCTGGTGATAAGACAGATTTGTAGATTTGAGGAATAACATGATACTCTTCATGTTGTGATATATAAACCATTTGCTAAACATTCCTTCTAGCTAGCAATATAGACTCGACAAACCTTAAATATTACATCTGCACATAACTATTATTTGTGAACCAGAGCACTTATGTTGCATCAATTAACTTAACAACCAACATTTAGTTATGTGGTTAATTGGAGGGTCTTGCAACATTTGGATACTTATAAACTTCTCAGAGGTGTGTGTGTTTGTTTGTTTGTGCATGTGAAAAGATGTTATGCACAGTGAAACTGGTATAAATGTAATGAGTTTTACCACATTCATATTGATACCGCTTTTTCAGTAATATTATCTTATTATAGGCAATGATGCCAAAGAAGAAGTGGAAAATGATCATCTCTCGTGCTACTCAGACTATTCCATGCTGTCTTTATCCTCTGACTTAGCAACAAGTCGGCGTGAAAATGTACAGTTTTAAGTTTTAAGAGAGCATTCTTGTGATCTTATGTAATATATATATATCCACACAAATTTTAATAGCATCATTAAGGCCTGTTAGAGTGTGACAATGCATGATTGTACAGTATGTTACTCTGCAGGGTTCCAATGGAATGCAGTTGTGCATGAGAAGTCATTTTGCTATAACTATGCATCACTGAAAACTAATGGCTAATATGCTATAAATGATACTACACCACGAAATTACCATCTTACAAACTGCTGTAGTTAAATCCAGTAACGAAACTAATACCTAGCTAACTTTATAGGAATTTACTACCACCTGATTCCATGCATTATTATACTTTGGCAGATCACTGTCACAAGCTTTCAAGATTCAAAAGTGCTTCCTGCTTCCTGTCAACAACAAATATAACTTAAACATCTGACCATGCAATTCATCAAAATGCCAGATTGATTGGTTTAATGTTGCACTGTTAATTCTAGATAGAACCTTTTCTTGTCAAGTGTACTCTTGCAGTCCGCTACATTATGTTGTGCTATTGGTTTAAAATGTGCAGGAGAACAACAGAAAATTTAATGGAATGGAATATAACATTCTGCTAGGCCACCCTTATTTGTAAAATCAGTCTTGGGAGTTCTAGCTGGGTTGTCTATGTTCAGATCATATATCAGCCTATACTCAACACTTCTTCTTTAATCATAAAATATAATGTTAGGGCACTGAATTGCATAATTTTTTACTTTTGTTGATATGTTTTTAGGAGGAGCAATGTTATGCTACACTTGATGCTGAGGACAAGGCTCAAGGCAGCATTTCAACAATGACATATTTGAGATACTTTGCAGTTGGAGGGAACTTCATTTTGTTATTAGCTTTGCTAGTATTTTCAATTTTTGTGGAAGTAGGTTGATTAAGTAGAATTTTAACATTGAGTGTTTGTATAAGTTATAAATTTATTTCGATTATAGACAGCAATTGTATTAACAGACTGGTGGGTATCAGACTGGTGAGTTCAAAATTGTGAAATATTCTTTATGAGGCCCTTTTTATCAAGGAGGAATTACTGTTGCTGTGTATCTATTGTTGTAGCTATTGTTGTAGCTATTATCTATTATAAATTTACAGTTTGTTGTATGATGTAAGACTTGGTTGCTCAGAACTGATATTTTTGCTCGATAATAAATGTATGGTGTGTGTTCAACTATTGTTGAGAGGTTCTCTGTTAACATTTTCGTGTTCTTTCCAAGCTCTTGTAAAATGCTCATGTATCATTTGCATTCTCTTAACATAATTATAGCACCAACTTTTGGCAAGTAGCTATCACTGGTTATTAATTCAACTACATGTTAGTTAGAGCAGCTATATGAAAGAAGTGTTAATGTGCTATCCAAACATTGGTATTGCTATTTACTAATGTAAACTATAACCTGAATACATCAGCTAACACACATCAGTCTACACTGCAAGTTCAACACTATATACCATAAAGCAAACTGACTAACATAACATTGTGCCAAGAGTGCATCTCTACCACTCCTCCTCACTTGTAGGCATAACCTTCAGGTGATTCAATAACTCTGGCCATTTTCTTTAGTTCGAAAAACTGTTCACGATTTAGGCCTTTTGTTAGCATGTCTGCTATCATTTCTTCCGTAGGACAGTATTTGAGCCCTTCGCTCACTTGGTCATGAATAAAATGGTATTTGATTCCGATGTGCTTTGCTTGACCATGATATTGTGGGTTCTTGGTCATCGATATAGCTGACTGGCTGTCTTCATAAATATGGTGCCTTTATAGCCAAATCAGTTGTAAGCTACCTCATCCATATAGCCTCTTGAGCTGCACTTGCTAGCCCATATACTCTGCTTCTGCAGTGGACAACATGACTGTTTCTTGCTTCTCTAAGTAACGGCACCTCCACAAATCTGAAACAAGTATCCAGATGTTGATTTCCGGCTGTCAAGATCCCCAGCCCAGTCAGCATCTGAATAACTGATACACTCCTTAGAGCCTTGCGTACAATAGAGAACACCAAAATCGACTGTATCTTCCAGATATCTCATAACATGTTTCAGAGCTGTCCGGTCTTGCTTGGTTGGCTTTGCACAAAACCTTGCCAGGTTACTCAGGAATAAGTGATGTCCGGTCTTGTACCTACAGACAAATAGAGCAAACCTCCAATTGCTGACTGGTAAAGTTCTGATCTATGCATTCTTCATCGTCTGTTGTTTAATACCTTCACACTAGTATTCACTGGTGTATTAACAAGTTTTGAGTCTTGCATGCCGAATTTATTGAGAAGTTTCTCAATGTATATAGGCAGATAGTCCGATCCAAACATTTCCAGTTTTCTCATCTTGGACAATCTTCATGCCAAGAAATTAGTGTAGCTTTCCCATATCCTTTATATAAAATCTCTTTTCGAGAGCATCCTTCACTTATTTTATTTTCTTGTCACTGCTTTCGTTCAGCAAAACAATTTTTCTCTGGTGTCTTTGGCACTGTGTGTTTGTGGCATATTCCTTCAGATTTCAGGAAATCCTTGAACTTTGTCAATGTTATTCGCCACTATTATCTGTGCGTAGAGCTTTCAACTTGTGGCCATTGCTTTCCATTCCAAAAAAACGATCAAAAACATCATCCTTGTGCTTCAGTGGGTAGACCTACACATAGCGAGTTTTGTCCCATAAATGTCAGGAAATACTCAGCTCCACCTAATGACGGAGTAGTCTTTTTCCTGCCTACGTTACTGTACAAGACCAAGTAATTCTTTTGAATGAGTGCCTCCACTGAAATTGACTTCTGTGATGTTTTCCTCCAGCACATGTCTCGCAAAAATTCATTTCCTTTGGTGTATCGAGAAGAAAACCGTTGACTAGTTTTTCCCGAGCCAGCTTCTAGTAATGTTTCGTTTCAAGATGACCAAAACATCTCTAGTTTTCCAGTAAAATTGAGTTGTTGTTTTCTTCTTTGATTTTGCAATTGAGATAATAGACTTCCTAATCTGGTTGCTACATCTGATTTACACCAATTATCAGACATCTGTCTTCATTAAACCATGTCATCGTTCCACACTCAAGAGATTTTAAGCGAGTAAAGTACATCATGCAGCTTACACTTGCTTGTTTTTCCAGCTCTGGCAATTTCATTTCCAATGAAACAGTTCCTCGCCCAATTGCCTCCAAAACATGTTCATCTCCAAGTATCACTTGTTGTGATTCCTTCAGGGCTTTGAAACTTAATGAAAATTTTCTCATCACTGCACATATGGCACATTCCTCCAGAGTCCACAATCCAGTTACTTGTTTCACTTTCACTATCCAACAGAGCAAGACTAATCACTCGCTGAGCTGCTGTCATCTTCTTGTTTGAGTGCAACTTTATTGGCCTTTTGTTTCATCCTTTCCACTCCTTGTGATCTGATTTGGCTTCCCTTTCATCAGCAGCGGCCAGATTACGACAGTTGCATTTCATATGCCCAAGTTTTTCACAGTAATAGCATTTTAGACCTTTGTTCTTGAGGCGAGTGGTCATTGCTTTGGTTGATTTGCATTTGCCGTCTTTATCGTTCAATTTTCGCTCCTCGTTCTGTAATGACTTCCATTTCAGGTACATCTGCGTTTTCCTGAATAGCTGTTAACAGCATATCAGGTAGGCTTGCTAATATTAGACAACTCGATCCTCCTCTGTGATGGGGTCACTGATCTCTGCAAGTGCTTCGAATATTTCTATCATAGCTCTGATGTGCTCCTGAACAGACTTTTCCTTCTCTAAATGCAATGAATAAAGTTTGCACCTTAGCTCGAATTTGTTGGCCCGTGTCTTTCTCTAAAACTGGTCTGGTGGGCCATCCATTTTTGGTGGCCTCTGGATCACTCATTGTGTGGCTCATTGATGTATAACCAAGTAATATACAGAATGGCTAAGGGTTATGCAGATTCCCCACTACCCATAACTAAATGTATAACTTAAGTTGCACCATGGTCTCCACCAGGATAGTGATGGTGAAGGTGTGGGCCACCCACTGGGTGATCTAGAGATGGCTCCGGGTGTTTCCCAGGTCATTGTATGAATCATTAGTGGACCACTTAGTAATATACAGAATGGGTCAGAGAAATACAGAACCCCCACTTCATATTCTACTGGTATAAAAGAACAAGAATGTTTTCATTAAAAATGAGCAAACAAGTGGAAAAAATGTCCAATAAGTCGGATGAAGTTTCATGTGAAGTTTGTAGTGCTGGGCTGGTACATATGCATGGACTTGTGGACAAGCGCTGCTCTGGTTCTTGTAACAGCCAGTGGCTAGGCCAGCAAAGATGCCAGAAGCCAGTCAGGACCATGTGACAGACTTTACCCCTTTTCTGCTTCTCCTCTGATTACACCTGCAGGCCAACACTCCCCTCAGCCTCCTCCAAGGTCCATACCTCTGTGAAGAGCATTCCTAGGTTGTCCCGGGATCAAGAGGTATAAAATTGGCTACTATTTTGGAGGGTGTAGTTAGTATGAACAATGTCTCTTCTTGGGAAAGGTTGTTACAGTTCAGTACATGATGGTATTCTCCTGCTGTGGAACCCCTTTGTTACCCCCAAACTCTCTACACCCTCAGAGCTTCCCCCTATTTGCCTACAATGTTATGCTAAAGTTCATAGGGAGTAATGTGATCAACATTCGTTTTGGTGGTGAAGATCCAGCATAGTTACAAGCAACCTTACTAGTTAGATATGGTGGTCTTGGATTCTGGAGTGCAGTTCACCTTGCTCCTTCTGCATACTTGGCCTCAGCGCTGCCTTCTCTATTCTTATCAGCTAACTTGCAATCTCTACCAATGTCACACTTGGATGATGCTGTTTGTTTCAGTGTGGTCTCAAGGCCATGACAGTCCCACTCCCACTGATACTGCAGCCTTCAGTCAGAAGATCTGGGACACTTTGGTGCTTGGCTCCTAGCTTCCCTTAGGTCTGAGAATAGACAACAATATCATTCAAGTTGCTGCCGGGCTTTGACTGGTTCCTCTTTGTGTCACCTCCACACATGCCATCACTATGGGACTAAGGTAAACCATCTGGCCACCCATGGGCTCAGTTGTAAGAAGAGTGAAGGGTGTCATTATCATCATGGTGCTATATACAGAGCTCTGACCACAGGACGCATTCCTTCAAGGCTAGAAACCATTAGGTCTGAACTGCACAGATGGCAAGAGACTGGATGGAGCAACTGTGATCCCATGGAAGAATGGCAAGCCACTAGTGAGGGACAAGACTTGCCCAGACACCTTTACAGTGTCTTACTGATGCTATGCCACCAATAATGCTGGAGCAGTGGCTGACCTAGCTGAGGAGAGGAAGTCAGCCAAATATACCACCTTAGGCTCTAGTTATTCTTTCACACATGTGGCTATTGAGACTTTGGGGGTCATTGACTGACCTTATTGAAGGAGCTGGGCCACAAGGTGAGGCAATATACTGGAGAATGAAGGCCATAACATACCTTCTTCAGAGTCTCTCTCTAGATGTACAGAGAGGGAATGCAGCATCTGTGGGGTCAGTGGGGGGAGAGTCAGGACTGGATTTGTTGGTTAACTAGATAGCAGATATAAATTTAATTTTTGTTTTTGTTTCTGTCTTTATGAATGTGAAGTTGTCTTGTTTCTATTAATTTTTTTTCCTAAAAAATTAACTCCAAATATATTTTAATTAAAGCAAGTGTGCTCAATTAACATTCAAAAAAGGAAAGAAAGAATGCTATGCCCATGTAGACCAAAACCAGTTTGACAAAAGGAGGATAATATTAGCATTCATAATTTTAAATATCTTTCACTGCCTTTTTTGCCAGATCCGCCCTAGTCCTAGGCCTAGCCCTATCCCTAGCCCTGGTCTTGGCTTTCCCCAAGGAAATTGTTGCATCTGTTTGGAGTTTTTCAGATAAACTTAGATCCCAAATGCCAAAACTAATCAAATCCTTTAGCATTTCATCTTTCAGCACCATAATATATGCAAAACTCAATAAGGTCAGAAACTCAATTTGTACTGTTTTACAGATTCAATTTATTTTTGGTCTCTTTCAAAGATAATGTTCCTCCTTAATTCAAAGTAGGAATTAAGATTCCCCAAATCCTTGCCATACACAGCTTCCACTCATCAGCTATGATGTCAGTTGAGGGTAGAATGCACTCAACCTCTTTGCCCATACAGTAGAATTGAGTATCAATTTGTTGAGGCTCTTCCTCTGCATCAAGACCGGAGCACTTTTAAACTGTTGGAAACGTTCACTCCATTTGAGCCAATCATCTGGTTTGGGAAATCAAAGTGTCCTGGTGTGTATAATCTGATGCTTGCCATGGGATCCCACTACTGACACCATGTAACAATTGCACCTACTGAGTTAGCTATGTAGACAACTGGACAAAAACTGAACAGAAGTGACATGAATGTGTGTAATTATAATGCTGACGGTCTGACCACAACAGGAAATGAATATCATCACAGTATATAGTGATAAAAATCTTAAAGATAAATATAGTTGTATTTAATGTTTTGGGGTATCAATTTATTACCTCAATAAGGGAGGATTCAAGCACAGGGTAGAGTGGAACTAAACAGGACAAAAGGATGATATAGGGAGTGCAGTTCAATTTCAAGTGTTTTCTCAGTTTTTACAGTTTTAAGGTCTGCCTGTAGCTTAGCAAAATATTCGAGACATGCTGCTATCAATCTAATATAGCGGCTGAAACCATCATTGAGGTACCTAATATTCCGCTAATGTGAAGTTTGTGAAATATGAGCTATGTTTTTTAGGGCGTTATGTTATTCCCACTTTTAATAATCGTAGCATTATGAGCAATTACACAATCCTGATATGATTTTAACCTGCAAAGGATTGTCTAACTAGTTGTGTTCTACATGTGTTTTCTCAAAAGACAATTCAAAATTGTTTTTTTAATGTTTGTAGAATATGGTGCTGTAGACATGATAATATGATCTTCGTTCCTGTGGGTTGGATATTATAGGACACTATATGTTGGATACTATATGTTCAGTATTGTTGTAATAGTCTTCAGTGATATCTAAATAAAAAAGAGTCAATGACCATCAAGTCATAAATATTTTTACCTAAACTGAACTGCTTCTTTTTTCTTCATTAAGGGCGATCTGTTTTGAATCCAGAAATTATGTCAATATAACAACAGTGGATGCTGACTATAACATTCCCCAGACTTGTTCATTATCAAGGAATACTCGACTAAGTATATATGGTACTTTAATACTCGCTTCTGTCTTAATGAACTCTTTGAGGGGAGTGCTGTTCTACTTGATCTTCAGCAATGCTTCTAGAGTCATGCACAATAAAATGTTTATTGCTATACTTAGGACTCCAATATTCTTCTTCGACAACAATCCTAGTGGTAAGTCAGTGCACTTTAACATGGACATCTAGTTACCAGCTTTTGTATCAATGTAGGTCGAATCTTAAACAGGTTTTCCAAGGATATTGGATTAATAGATGACCAAATTCCTTTAACGATGTTCATATTTATACTGGTATAGTTATTAAACTGTATGCCATGCTGCCTACCCCTCTCATTATGCTCTATATATCTTTGAATTTATATATTTCTGCCAACACCTCTTGTAGTAACATGTAATACTTATTTGCTGCTTACTCATACTAAATTTCTTGTGAATTTAGCAATTGGTTTCAACTGCAGGTAATACTTCGCTGCGCTGCTAGTTTAACTGTGGCAATAGCTGCCAATCCATACATATTTATTGCTCTTCCTTTTGTTGGCATAACATTTTTGGGGATAAGGTGGTATTACCTGAAGACATCTCGTGATCTCAAGAGACTAGAAGCACTAGGTAAGTTATGAAATTTTATCAACATAAACTTGGGGCAGAAATATATTAAAGGTATCAATATGCTCACCTGTTTGTAAGATCGAAGCCCAGTGTACTCCCACATTTCTACCACACTCCAAGGACTTGCCACCATAAGGGTATTAGGACAACAAGAAGTAGCATTTCAGAAATTCCATTACATTATTAATGAACACAGTAAGGTGAGAAAAAGTCATGATGTTTACCAATATCCAATCATGATGAGTGAAAATTATAGGGATGGTACCTGAATTTGACTGCATCAAGATGGTTTGGGCTTCGACTGGATTACCTTAGTGACTTAATTCTGGTTTCCGTTGTTTATTTTTCAATTCCAATAATTGCTCATACTGGTAATATATTTGTGAATTGATAACATATTCATAATTATTATAGTGTTTCCATATAACATTCTGTAGATATCCAAATAAATTCAGTTCTCTTGGGACTTGGATTAACCTACACCCTAGGATTGTCCAGAATCATCCAGTTTTGTATTAGGCACAGTGCAGAAGTTGAAAACCTGGTAAATATATCACAGCTATGCATTTTATCGCATATATTATGACTTCAATTGTAACAGATGGTTTCAACTGAAAGAATTATGGCTTATTGTCGTTTAAAACCTGAAGCTTCTTTAGAAACATTACCTACTCAACACAAGCCTTCTGGTAGCTGGCCCGACAGGGGAATGTTAATTATGGAGGATGTGGCATTCCAGTACTCTTCTAGCCTCCCTCTGGTTCTTAAACATATTAACTTTTCTGTCAATCCTTCAGAAAAGATTGGTATCGTTGGCAGGACTGGAGCAGGAAAGTCTTCTCTCATCTCAGTACTATTCAGATTAGCAGAGCCTGTTGGTCACATACGCATAGACGGTGTGGACATCAAATACATTGGACTACATGACTTAAGGAAGAAGATATCCATTATCCCTCAAGACCCAGTGCTGTTTAGTGGGACCATAGAATACAACCTGGACCCCTTCAATGAGTATTCTGACTCGGATTTGTGGGAAGTACTAGATCAGGCACAGCTGAGGGGAGTTGTGGAGCAGATGGAGGGTCAGTTGAAAGCAGAAGTGGCAGAAGGTGGCAGTAACTTCAGTGTTGGTCAGAGGCAACTGATGTGTCTTGCCAGAGCTCTATTAAGGAGGAACACTATCTTGATTCTGGATGAAGCCACAGCAAATGTGGACCTGAGGTATGTATTTTATGAGATAGCAATTTTGCATGATTATTGTTGTTATTTGCAGAACTGATGAAATCATACAGCAGGCAATTAGAGACAAATTCTTTGGTTGTACTATCCTAACCATAGCACACAGACTCAACACCATCATGGACTCTGATAAAATTCTGGTTAGTTAGAAGAATATTAGAAAGTTGCATATTAATTAATTGTAGCTGATTATGCAGGTGCTGAGTAATGGTCTAATCAGGGAGTTTGCCAGCCCATATGAACTTCTTCAGAACCCAAAATCTCTGTTCTTTAAAATGGTGGAGAAAACAGGGCCTGAAGCTTCACGAAATCTCCACCAGATGGCAGTGCAAGCCAAATTAAAAGTCAGCAGCAAATTTAGTATAGCATGACTTAACAACTAAATTTTTTGCAGCCAGCTACATAGAGTAATGCTGTTTTGTTTGTTCTATACACCAATGCTGATGCACTTGTTATGATTGATTTTTAGACTTACTATGAAAAAATTTAAAACATGCTTTGATTCTGCCAGTTTGGCATGAGTACACTTTTTTGTTAACACAACCTTTTACAAGTGCATTACTATACAAGCATCATGTAGTGTTAGGAAATATCAACATTACAATAGGCGATAAGGATCCACTCTCAGGAAAGCAAATAAATTTGACCTAATGTGGAAGCAACTACCACTTACCTAGAGAAAATGGAAGTCTTCTATACAGCTAATGCCCTACACATACCTATATGCCCGGCATTGTGACTTTAAAACACTACCATTGCCACCTAAATGTATTTCAACTGGTATAGTATGTGGTAATTAAATCATGTGCTGTGGAATTCATTTTAATGATCTCTATACAGTATAGATACTTCAACTCTGTGTATCACTTCTCTCTTGTCACTTCTGAATTATATTTGGAATAAATATTTTACAACTAACTAGCTGTACAAGTGTGCACATAGTGTTTTGGAATATACAAACTCTACAATTGGTGATAAGGATTGAAACAATGGAGTCACTCTCCGTAAAGCAAACAAAATTGGAAGCAATTACCACTTACATAGAGAAAATGGAGATCTTCTTTAGAACTAATGACATTGCAGATGCAAAGAACCAGCTTTCCTCCTTAGTTGTATCAGTGGCATGACCTGGAGTTATGAAGAATCTGCTTGCACCAGATAAACCAACCACAAAGGACTTTACTGAACTAAGCTCTGCACTGATGATCCAATGTCATCTTTCATCTCAGTGATGCCACTTCCACAAGCACTGACAGCAGTCAAGAGAATCATTAGCAGACTTCATACAAAACTCAGGAGGCTGGCTATTTTCTGGGTTAGAAGCTCACCTGGATGACACACTGCGAGACCAGTTTGTTAGCGGTAAGTGTACTGTTCTTTATTTATCTGCTATAGATCGCTGAGATTGAGGTTGTCCATGGATCAGATCAATGGTGGCTAATTATCAATCTCTTTCCATGTGTGTCTCTCCAATATATGATACAATACAAAATGATGTAATTAATGAGAATATCGTGGATGATGTCATCAACGTGAATAATAAATACTTTAACATTGCACCTCTCCCTTCTTTTTAATGTTGCAGTTCATAAACTTATTACAACAAATTAAAACATAAATTTAACTTGTTCTACATACAACTTATTGCTTGTACAGTGTATATGCTCTATATAGCCATACAGACGACATGGATGTCTTATCCTGGTATATAGAATGTCATTTGTCACATGGGTGAACTGGATTCACTGGTAGCACATTCTGTTGTAGTATATCTTATGAGGGATGTTATTTTCATCATCTTCCAAAGTATCTGACACATTATCATCATCTGGAATGTCTGGTCCTACAGACCGCGAAACTATCTTCTTGAAATACAAGATGCGCATGTGCATGTGGAGAGGAAATTGACATAATCCTCTGCCATGGTTTCTTGTTTCTTTGGTTTGCTTGCATGCAGATGTCTGGAAAGGAAACCAGAAGGATTTTGGTTTCTTTTGCTTGAACATGGTCATTTGTTCAGGTGATTTGAACATCCTTTTTGGTCAGCTGATGAAGTGGTTGTGAAATGTCACTGCTGTAGATCGCTGAGATGGAGGATGTTGATCAGATTAATGGTGGCTAATTATATTTGTCTGTAAAATAATCGATCTCTTTGCATGTGTGTCTGGTCAATATATTATGATATAATACAAAATGATGTAATCAATGCAAATATTGTGGATGATGTAATCAACGTGAATAATAAATACCTGAACATGACAGTAAGGATCACTGTATGTACTGTGCAAGGGAGCACAATGGCAGTCCTGCCATATGAGACATGAGTGTATTAATCACATAGATTATGAAAGTGTAGTACCAGTTGGATACATGATGTTAGAGTAGAGTGGGTACAGATCATGTTGATCTTGAGGTGCAAGAGAAAGGAATGTGGTTCAACTCTACCAGTGTCTGGAAAGAAATATTTCCTGAAAGCTAAACAATTCAGCTGTAGACTATCTGTCAAAAACAACCTAATGTATTCTCCAAGTATCATTCTGGTGCAGAGGAGATTGACAGGAAACTCATCAAACCAATTGTAAGTGTTGAATTTGGCCTTGAATGGTGCTTTCATATTCCAATGAATTGCAGGGTGAGTAGTTAGCTTGTGGTATTCTGTGGCAGTCAGGGTGCCAAATTGCTGCATTACAAGTTCTGAACAAATTTTCTTTTGGAAAGTCAAAGTGGGTCAAATATTAAGAGGAGAGCCTTGGCACAAGACTCTCCAGTCATATAAACCATAAGAGTGAATTTTGGCCAGCAAGTATAGTGGTCAATGATTGTCGAGAGCTAGCTGTGGCCATATGTCTGGAAAAGCAGACCCACAACATTGCAGCTGAAGTTGCCTTTGCGAGGCACTAACTTAACTTAACTGGGTGGACCTAAGGGGCAATGTTCTTTTTTATTCCATGCCAAACAAACCAGAGTATGATGTTCTGTGCATGATGGACTTACTAACATGATGAGCTATGCTTCAAAATCCAAGCAACATTGCAATCCTGGGGGAAATGGGCTTGGGATGATATTGCATAGGTACCTGCAGTTGGGAGCCAATCACAGGATTTTCTGGAAGCAAGGTCTGTGACAGTTGTATGATATGCTTGGATAGATCAGATCAATAGTGGCTAGTATCTGTCAAATAATCAATCTCTTTGCATGTGTGTCTGGTCAATATATGATACAATACAAAATGATGTAATCAATGCAAATATTGTGGATGATGTAATCAACGTGAATAATAAATACCTGAACAATAGTGTGTGTCCATATTTATGTAATCCAGAATCTGATGGATTGAACTTACAAGCTAATGTTTTGGGTTTATGTAAACCTTGAGCTTCTTAAACTTGTCACCAAACTTTAGAGCAGCCAGTGGTTAGGCAAACAGAATTGTGTGATGGGTGATGATTATATAGTAGCTTTGATGAGGATGTTACAAATGTCATCAAATATATTGGCTGCATCAGGAATCTAAGTGATGAAATTGCTTGTCTTCTGGGAATATATGAGCTGATATATAGAGCATATGCAGCTGGTCTACACATGGAATGAAATCATGATAATAGTGGATAAGGCCCAGGTAGTTAATGAAGTTAAGATGTTTTTGGTTGCAGTAAGCATATGCACAGCCTGAACTGATTTGAGAAAAGGCTGAAAACCAGTAGCAGGGATATAATGTCCATGAACTTCCATGATAATTCATATGAAATCAAGTCAGAACTTCACTGCACTTGAAACATGTTGTGTGAGAAGAAAAGTACTTGAACAGAGAGAAGTTAAGCAAGGAAAGCTGAGGCAGATAGGATGAGTTTGCGGTAGTGTTGTAGAAGATCTGGGCTTCCATGAGGTATTCATCAGTGAGCTGTATGATCACATCAGATTGGTAGTCAGCACCTTGGATTGGCTTGAAGAAGGTGGTGACTGGCAACCTCAATTTGTGGTGCAAACTTAGGTAAGGTGTTTTGATGCCATATAGACCATTTAACTTGAGGTATGAAGTTTTATACACGTTATAGCAAAATCAATTGAGATGCGTGGGTAGTGGGAAAGATTAAATCTTGCTAGTAGAATTGATCCAAGGCCACTAGCACAATCTTTTCCTCCCTTCCAACCCCCCCCCCCCCCCCCCCCCCCAACACACACACACACACTCCCACCCCTTTCGCTCTCTTCCTCCCAGGTTTCATAATGTTAATTGTCCCACTTCACTCAACAAGAAAATCAACAAGAAAAAAGTTGAAATGAGTCCAAAAAAAGTAACGAAACAAGAATTTACAAATATAGACGGTAAACATTTACAGGCCTATTATTTATTATTATTATTATTATTATTAATACAGAATCTCTATTATATTTTAAGATTGCCATTCATAAAATAAAAAAGATTGATGTAGGTGGCTGGGCACCATGAATTATTTGAATTATTTTTGGATCTGGTGCAATTCGTTCTGGTGCAATTCGTTAGTTTGAAAACATAATACCAAAAGATTTATTCCTCTCTCTCACCATCACCCCTTCGCTCACCACACGATACCTCGCATTCATTACTGGTCATTTCAGATGGTGGTGAATTGTAACTCTATTTTTAGGTCTGTGAACCAAAAGCTACTAGCATCCTCAGTCTTGTAGCTGCCTTTCTGTGTCTCTGGTCATTGTACAGCTTTCAAAACATAGGCCACTTTTTGGTTGGATGTGAAATAGATATCAAGCTTTTCCATAGCTGTGGCAAAGTCATTTCCTGTTTCTGGGATTGTTTCAAAAAGTTCTTGTGCAGCCTGGCCTGCCTGATAGGTATACTATACAGCAAACCTGGTTTCTTTTTTTTTGTCATGGTCAATATTTAGCACATAGTTTCAAGCATCATTTTCCACTTTTCTATCTCTGGTTAAGTAATGAAGGATCACTGACACAGTCAAAGTGGGAAAAGTGACAAAGCAGTTCTTCCTGACTGCCATACTTTGAGATCTTCATCGCCAGTTATACTGTTCTTTATTAGATATTTCAATTCCGCTAGATCTTATTGATGGTGGCTGATTAGTTTCTTTCAAAATCGCACATGCATTCACATCGCTTATGATCAATGTGAATAATAGGGATGATGAACTGTCTGTGATAATAAATACCACCAGTACTCTTGTACTTGAACATGCTTATAGCTATGGACTTGTGTTCAGCACTGGCAGTGATGTCCTGATTAGTTGTGATAACAGGTACATATTGGCTGCAGCCAATAATCTTATTTTTACACACACCCCTCCTCCACCCATAGCATAGCATAGCATGTTAGCACACTAGTGCTTATTAATAAATCAATTTATGGTGGTATAAGTGACACACCTACAAGGATGTGTGTATTGAGACAATGCTGTCACATGGCACACTATACTTGTTTTTAGAAAAGCAAATGGAAATGCAAAAATTGAGAGAACTGATTGAATACTATCTACATACAAAATACAGAAATGAAAGATATACCTTGAAATATGGACCGATGTTGAAGTAGTAACTGGTCTTTTTCAGGATAATTTCACATGATCAAGAGCAAATTTGTGTTCAGATGCTCTGTACCACTGACAAGAATATCATCATGGTACTGCCTCTCTCTTGTATCCTGGAGTTGCTACTCATTCTTCAGTGTGAAATTTAACCCTGGGCTGACATTTCCCCCCAAAAAGATGAGCATTATGAGATCAATGACACCTTGTTCATGAATACCAACTCCACCAATGAGCTACCCATGCATAGCTTTACCTTCCAGGTTGCTACTGGGCAGGATGCCATCAAGTTGTACACATACATGTCTTCAGCAATAATGATCTGTGGTGGAACATCTTTGCACCTCTACATCAGCAACTTCTATCAGTTCCCTGACTAAGAGCTGCAGTATGACTTCTGAGAATTCCAATAGGAGCTTATCTTGGGTCTAAATAATGTTCCAGGATGCCATCATGAAGGGAGCCGACTCTTATATTGGCAGGTATGTGTCTTCTGAGAATTTGCCACAGTCATCCCACCTTGACATTTTGAAGCACAAGGAGCCTTGCAAAGTGCAGCAGTTGATATTGAGATGCTCAGTATTTCAGTTCCCCAATAGCATGAATGCTTCCTACAATGCATACTTCCTAGTGAGAACCATTCCATTGCCTTAAGTTGTCTCTGGTTGCATGGACATTATGGTCTAGAAACATTGCAAAAGATTCTTTATCCCTGGTGGCCAGTCATGAAGAAGATTGGCACTTTCATTGGCAACCTCCCAGGTGGCTGACTCCAACATTTGGTTCCCTTGGCCTGGTAGCGGTATCTCTGACTGCATGCACAAATTTGTGGCTGGCAGTAGCATCACCAGAGGAGAATATGTGCAACCCAGCCTCATCCTCTCCAAACTACAAAAGAAGCTCTTGCCAAGTATGTGGGTGAAGAGACTGGAGTCACTTTGTGCATCTCCCATGAGGACATCAATCCCATTTCCAGAAGAACTCCATCATGAAATTTCAAACTTCTGTGAATGATGGACCTCATTCAGAGCAATGAAGCAGGTAAAATTGAGCGATACAACCTTCCTTGGTACACTTTTAGATCATCTAGTTCGGCTGGGGGAGGGGTGATGGTCAAGTTCCTCCCCGCAATGTGGAATCAGTTAGGAACTCAAAAGGGACTATAATTATAGTCCTCTACCCAGAAGCTGCTGATTCAACTGAAGAAAGGGAACATTGAGGGTTTTGTATTTTGCTTAGATATGGTGTAAGAACATGTTGTCTTTAGACAAGTTCTAACCAGGCTAGTCTAGTAGTACGGAAAACAAACAACAAACCATTTTTACTGATCAACCAGATTAAGTTGAATGGGGACAGGCACACCTTGTTCACTCTTATACCAAAGATCTGGTGCACTTTGCCAAGTTCATTCCATATTAATTACTCTTTCCTTTGAGGAAGAACTCCTTGTATTCCTATGGATTTTTTAATGTAATTCTTCAGTGTTTTTCCAATCTGATTATTTTTCTCTTTATTTTAGGGCATAGGCCATAATACTGAGTACAGGACAACAGTACACACATATTCATCTTTCCCACAACCTTTAGTTTTCAAGGTAGTCTTGGCATATCTTTTTAGCTATCCATAAGTGTGCAGAAACAGCCTCTTCTGTCTTCCAAATAGTAGATACACTGACTAAAGAATATCCTGCGGTTTACCACTTAGTCGCTGGTGAGGTAGATGCAAAGGTGTAGCAACACAGACAACTTAGCAGCTCTTGGAGTCTACCATTGTACTCATTACCTCAATTTTAGCTTCCAGGATACTGAGAAATTCATCACCCCCATAAGAGATGCTTTGGACATGTTACAAAAATTGGTAAGCTTATCCACTTTTCTTCTAAGCAGTCTCATTTATTGCTACTGGAGGCTGATAATTTTTCTTTCGCTATTAAACTCTTTGCCCTACCAGATGGATGGCCATATAGCTGCAATCAAGTGGTCGTAAAGGACTCTGTTCTTTTAATGGAAACAATGGAAGAAAGAAGATCACTCGTGGTAACTCACTGGCATTTTCACTGTTTTAGATTATCTTGTTTGGATTAAAATTAGCTTTGTACAGCTGAAGGTGCATCATGTACACTACAAGTAAAGACCTTCAAAATGTTGCATCTGCAATTGACTCAGCATGAACTGATGAAGCCTTCAAGCATATGATAAAGTTGTTGAGAAAAATTGGACAGTTACAGCTTCCTCAATATCAAAGGCCACCAAGAAGATGTAAGTCAGTCACACCGATTTTCCCAACTATTGACACTTATACGTACTATGAACTATGTGGTTTACTATTGAGTTATATGATCAATTTTTGAAACCTGCATTGCTCTTTAAGTCTCATTTCCCATGCAGTTAATTAAGAAATTTGTTGAAAAGGTGATTTGCATGCTGGAATCATCTTTTTATGCAAATGATGTCAATTTCTTTTAAGTCCTGCAGAAGCACCTGCCTTTCTTGTTGAAGTAATGAACTTCGTGTCTTACTGTCCTCAGCCCCCAGCCGTTCTTCCACCTTCTCTTTTGAGGATCCTCCATCCAGTACCCATGCAATATACTTGAAGACAAATGCCATGTTTTTGTAAGTTTATTTAATGTAGCTATATAGGTCAAACAAATGTAGCAGCTGCTAGTGCACTCCCTGTTATCTATACATGCATGCTTATGTCTGCTTCACTGGATAGCAGTAACTTCACAAACTTGGTCATGTAGTTAGTTAACTCATCCACATCATAACCTACTTACCACATGTTTTGTGATTGCTAGACTAAGTTTAACTCATTAACGAATGTTAACAATTTCATAGGCAGTGTAACTTTGATGAATAAAACAATACAGCTGTTACAAAAGTTAAAGTTATGTTATACTCTATTTCCTTTTGGCTTTAGATTGAGCATCAGTTACCATCTGATGAAGCCTTCGGGAAGCTTCAGGCCCTGTCTTCTCCACCATTTTATAGAACAAAGTGTTTGAATTTTGAAGAAGTTGATATGGGCTAGCAAACTCCTCGACTTGACCATTACTCATCACCTAGACACAATTTATGCATCATCTAATCAAACAGGCAAGTTTCTAACTTCTTAAAACTTACCAAAATTCTATCAGAATCCATGATGGTGTTAAGTCGGTGTGCTATGGTTAGGACAGTACAATCAACAAAGTTCTCTCTAATAGCTTGCTGTATGATTCCATCAGTTCTACTAACAATAATAACAGTCATGCACAATTACTCTAATTATCATAAAATGCACACACTTAGCATCCACATTTGCTGTGGCCTCATCCAGGATTAAGATAATGTTTTCCCTCAGCAGAGCTCTGGCAAGACACAGTAGCTGCCTCTGACCAACACTGAAGTTGCTGCCTCCTTCAGACACTTCTCCACCCAACTGTCCCTCGATCTGTTCCACAGCTCCTTTGAACTGCACCTGCTCTAGCACGTCCCACAGTTCCAAGTCTGAGTACTCCTCAAAGGGGTCCAGGTTGTACCTCATGGTCCCACTAAACAGAACTGGGTCCTGAGGAATTATTGACATCTTCTTCCTCAGGTCATGTAGTCCAATTGACTTGGTTTCCACACCATCAATGCTGATGTAACCAGTGGGTTCTGCTAATCTGAAAAGTACTGAGATGAGAGAAGACTTGCCTGCTCCAGTCCTGCCAACAATACCAACCTTTTCCGAAGGTTTAATGGAGAAGCTCAGATGCTTCAGAACCAGAGGATGGCTAGGAGAGTACTGGAATGCCACATTATTCATGGTTAACTGTCCCTTGTCAGGCCAGGTCTCAGGAGGCTTGTGATGTGGAGGGAAAGTTTCTAAAGAAGCTTCAGGCTTTAAACGACTGTAGGCCATGATTCTCTCAGTTGAAATCATCTGTCACAATTGAAGTCATGAATTATGCAGCATTCATGATAAAATGAGTAGCTATATGATAGATTACCAGGTTTTCAACTTCTGCACTTTGCCTAATACAAAACTGGAATGACCTGGCCAATGATATAGTGTAGGTCAATCCAAGTCCCAAGAGAGCTGAATTGATCTGGGTATCTAGACCATGTATATAGAGAGACTAATATAGTTATGATATTGGAAATTAAAAAATATATTACCAGTATGAGCAAGTAAAGGAATTGAAAAAAACACATTGGCAGCCAATATTAAGCTGCAAAGGAAATCCAGTCGAATTCCAAACCATCTTGTTGTAGCCAAATACAAGTACCATCCCTAAAGATTGCACACATCATGACAAGGTATTGGAAAATACTACAACATTTATCTTACCTTAGTGTGCTCATTATTAAAATTATGAAACTGCTGAAACATTATCTCTTGTTGTCCTAATACTCTGATGGTAACTAGTCCTTGGAGTGTGGTAGAGATGTGAGAGTATATTGGGCTCCGAGCTTACAAAGAGGTTAAGAATATTGATTAGGTATACCTAGCCAACTACTTTGTAATGATTCATGGTTTATAATTTACCTAGTGCCTCTAGCCTCTTGATCTCACGAGATGTCTTCAGATAGTACCACCTTAGCACAAGAAATGCCAAAATGACAAAAGGAATGGCAATCAAGATGTATGGATTGGCAGCAGATTGCAGAATAATGATAGCTATGAAGTGGAGGAACAACTGCAGTAGAAAATATAATGAAACCAACTTCTATATTCACATTTAACAAAGAATAAGAAGAGTGAGCAGCCAAAAAAATTACTGTAGAATTACACGATAATATAAAAATAAGAGTATGGCTCTGTAGCAATATAAAAATAAGAAACATAGAGCTCAATAAGAATGGCGGGAAGCATGTATTACAATGTAATAATTATACCAATAGAAATACGAAGAAAGTTGTAGGCAGTAGGTCATCAATAAACCCAATATCCTTAGAAAACCTGTTTAAAATTCGACCTACATATACATAATACAAGCTAGAAACTAGATAGTCATGAAATTAAAGTGCATTGACTTACCACTTGGATTGCTGTCGAAGAAGAGAACTGATGTTCTAAGTATAGTGGCAAACATCCTATTGTGGAGGACTTTAGAGGCACTGATGCAGATCAAATAGAATAACACTGCCCTCAAAAAGTTCAGGAGAAGAGTAGTGAATATTAAAGTAGCATATATGATTAGTTGATAATTTTTTGATAGTGAGCATATCTCTGTGTCATCAATGGCCATGGCCATATCCACTGTTATGTTAACAAAAATGGTGGATTCCGAACAGATTGACCTTAATGGGGAGAAAAGTAGCAGTTAGATTTAGCTGGAAAAACTCGGTCTGAATGGTCCATGCCATATTTCACTCTAGGCCATCGAACCAATGCCAAACATATAGTTATCAATATTATACATTGTCTAATAATTTCCAGTATTTCATGAAAATATTAATATTTTTAGAGGAAGATTCTGATGTTCCTTATGCTTGTGTAGAACTTAAAAATATATAGAGATAAGGAGCACATGACAAAGAAAGTCATAACAATGGTAAGACCTGTTAATTTTATCACAGAGGCACTTAACCAGTACTTGGACAGGTGCTACTTAATAATATGAGCAATAACACAAGGAGCTTTATGTACCAAGTCATATGTTATTACTGTATACAGAAATGTAAATTGTCATTAGATATAGTAATGCCCATTTGAATTATTTCCAACAAATATTATTACCCAGTTGATACAAGGGCCTTTGAAAAATAATATTTCACAAGAGTAAAAACTTACGACTCCGATAACCACCAGTCTGTTAATATAACTGCAACCTACAATATGTATATAATATTTATTTCAAATAACTCTCTATTGCTATGCTATGAATAAACGTACTTCTCCAAGTATGAAAAATACTAGCACTATAAATAGCACAAAGTAATTCCCTCCAGCTATAAAGTATCTCCAGTATGTCTTCATCGAAACGCTACCTTGATCCTTGTCCTCACTTGTAAAAGTATCTCTACCATAAGAATCCTCCTATAATAATAACATCAAACAGAAGTAAAAGAATTATATAGCTACGTAGCCTGCACATTACAGTTTTGTGCTTCAACACTTCTACCTTTTTATGGAGTTACATGTCCAAAAAGAAGTGTGAATATGGACTGGCCTTAACTAAAAAGCCTGATGTATACATAAACGGATGATCTAGATTTGCTAAACGTTGATAGTGGTGTTTCATTTTCATAAATGTTAAGGTCACAAGGATGGTCTTTTAACCTTTAGAGGACCACCATCATGTTTCCATGAATAAATGTAACAAGTAGACAGCCATCATGGATTGTAATGGATCTTGTTACAAAATATTGTGGTAGATTGTCTCCCTCTTTTTCAGAGATCCCCCAATCAAATCCACACCAACCCCTCCATTATAAAGGACACTACCATAACCAAAAATGCATTTTTTTAGTTCAAAATAACTTTGTAGATATGCATGTCATCAAGCTTGAGGTTTAAAAAAATGTATGAAGTGTTACATTATTTGCCCTCTTCTGACTATAGTGTGATATATACCTGAAGTGATGAAAATGTCTCAAAACAGCTTTGTATTCAGCATCTTTAGTAGGTGGCAGCACTATGGTTGAGGTCTTTGTATATAACTAAGAATGGTCTATGTTATGCGACTCATGATGTGCGACTAATGATGTGGCAGTGGATATTCTCTTTGGCCATGTTGCCTAAGTAGGATTTTTGCAGATCTAAACTAGGTATGGTTTACCAGTGGAAAGGGGGTAGACACTGTTAATGTGAGTGTAGCTGTCTCTTGCTATGTGCATGTGAGTGTAGCTGTCTCTTGCAATGTGCATGTGAGTGTAGCTGTCTCTTGCAATGTGCATGTGAGTGTAGCTGTCTCCTGCTATGTGCATGTGAGTGTAGCTGTCTCCTGCTATGTGTATGAGAGTGTAGCTGTCTCTTGCTATGTGCATGTGAGTGTAGCTGTCTCTTGCAATGTGCATGTGAGTGTAGCTGTCTCTTGCTATGTGTATGAGAGTGTAGCTGTCTCTTGCTATGTGCATGTGAGTGTAGCTGTCTCTTGCAATGTGCATGTGAGTGTAGCTGTCTCCTGCTATGTGTATGAGAGTGTAGCTGTCTCTTGCTATGTGCATGTGAGTGTAGCTGTCTCTTGTTATGTGTATGAGAGTGTAGCTGTCTCACATTCAACCCTCCAATGCCATCTCAACATAAAAAATTATATGGGGCATCATTATCTCATGGGTTAATTTTTTAATCATTCTCTAAAGGTCAAAAAAGGTTGCACTTCACTTCAACTCATTTAACACATGTACATTTTCATGCCGGCTGGTTCCCAAGTCTGAGTGGAAAGACAGGATGGAATAAGCCGAGTAATTTGACAGGCGGTCATTATCCACATCTAAGAATAAGATTACAACAAAATTAGAATATACATGGAACAGACATCAACTTATCTGAAAATATTTTTGTCTCCATTTTACCATCATATACTGTGAATGTAGAGTTAGCTTACCATTTCTTCCTGACTGATGCCATAGGGGTTCTATTTAACAAGAATGCCTATGAGTGGATGTAATAGGTATGGATCGCCAAGCCATTAGCTCGCTAGGTATTGGTTAAAATGTTACAAAATATAGCCCTGAGGGTGTTGCATGTAGACATGACATTTACAAATCTGTTCTGTCACCAAATGCCTTACCGTTAAATCTTTGAGGCTAGACTCTGCCAAAAGATATGATGGGCTTTTCTTGATATTCGAACAAGTACATGTAGTTTATGACAAAGATGCATTTATCAATGTAAGGGTTTTTCACCCAAACACACCTAACCATAATTATATCTGGACAACTTCCTACCATTTACAACAATGAAAAAATAAAACTTATGGGGAACACATCTGTAAAATCAAACATGGTGCTTTCACAACCGTTTGCATCCATTAATAGTAATCAATTGCAGCTAAGTTAAGCTTTCCCTTCTTTTCTACATGGGATGGTTGGGTTGCATTTTGCAATCATTGATCATCTGTAATGTACATTGATGGGAGCAGATCCTGTCTTCGCCAACCATTTGACATTATGTGGATAGATAGTTCGGAATACTTTTTACATATCTGACAAACCTAAAGATGCAGAGGCTACCCAATGGGAGGTGCAGAGGTTCTAACATTTTCCCAAATCTGACACACCCAGTAAACTTACACCCTCAATGCCCAATGCCCCATGGGACTTGATGGGAATCTAGTGTACAGTATGGAACATCCTAAGTGATATTGGTATAATTAAATCTGTATATAAAATATCTACTCATCTTACATCTTAGCTACATGTATCACCACACGGCACAGATATACAATGTTATTGTGCCTACAGAGGTGTGTGATATCCTCATGTCCAATGATGGCAGTGCTTGTATGACACTCAAGCACACTTCATTCTAAGCACACAAGCACTATCCAGTAGCATGGTGGCCCAGAACATAGCCTTGTCATAGTCACATGTACCACACCATGTTAGCCTCATAACCTCCATGGGTGGTACAGATCATGACATCATATTGTATCATGTACGTCTTGGTCATGATACTGATGCACAATTTAATAGCCAACCCTGCACTCTGGACCATGACTCTGTCCGAGTTGCATGCACTCTAGGCTTTGACTATAAGCTCAGGTAGAATTGTGATTTATTTTGATGGTAATACATCATCAACCAGGAGCCTATATCACTGCAACCTGATAGAACCATGTAAATACATTCTGGGTCTTTTTTTAAGCCATTTGATCCTTTTTCAAACTGTCAAACAAAGTGGATAGCTTCTTGATCCTGTTTCTTCACAAACAGAATGCTTCCAATTATTATAGCAGTGCTTCTGCTACTGCACCTGCATAAACTTGTCCTGCAAGACCTAGCTATCACTATCGAGGAAGCCTGGTGATTTGATCTTGATGCAAGTCTTCCACTCAAGACATCAATTATAAGTTCCCAGTAATATTTACATTCCCTTCCCTCTAAACCCTCAATGGCTGCTCCCACAGGGGCAGAAATATCAATAGAGATCAGAGTGACACTAATCATGCCAGCAGGAACTGCTACTGAATTAGAGAGTTTTGTCAGCTCAATACCAGAAATCACACATTTGTATTGCCTTAGAGCTTCTGGCATGCACTGTGCTCTGCCAAAGTTTTGTCTACATCGGAGTGATGCAAATCATGTAGCACTCTTGCACTCCATGTTGTCTGACAAATTCCTCATACACCATTAAATCTTTATCAATATTGAGAATGGACTACACGAATGGCATCTTAGGGGTTGTTTAAATATCCATGATTTTCTACGCTATTGTTTTGGGAAGTACTGCCAGGCTTCAACCTTGACTGGCTGCAGAGCTGCCTTGCAAAGGTCAAACATAAATAGAGCCAGATAGAATTTATAAATAGAGCTAGAACTCATGACCTCAGACTATAAGACAATCATGATATCATCTAGATAAGTCCTGTAGGAACATACAGTAAAATTCTACTACTCTCACACTGTTATCAACACCATAAGCTGCGAAAGCCTGGCTGTAAGGGTATTTAAACCCCTCTGCAGTCCAAGGTTGGGCAGTCTCATCCTATCTTCATATTCTGCTACTTGACTGTTGTTTTAATATAAGCTACTTAAGATCTAAAACTCTTTTGTCAAGCTTGGGATTTAGCTAGAAGAAGTTAGGGAGAGACTCTGGTGGCAGCGATTTTTTTTTTCCAAGGTTGGTATCTGTTAGGTCTGTGGTTGTAGACTCTGACAATGATCAATTTCAACCCCTCAAGAGCCACAACAAAAGTATCTCCTCTTTGAAGGTTAGTGGTTCTTCTGCATGCTTGTGAATCATCCTACTCCATAGGCTTGAAGTCTGACTTGACTGCAGCACATTCTTCTAGCTCCATTGATTTGTATTATTACAACCACCCATAAAGCTATTCTGTCCAATAAGAATTCCTCTAAATATATTGTAAGGATCACCCATTTTCCTAGCTATACATAAAATATGAACTAGCAAATATAAGCTCATTAGTACAAACACTGATGAAGGCTAGAGAATCTAGCTGAAATGTTGATTGAGTGATTATCAAGAAAGTCATTGTATCAGTACATATCAGCTATAGATGAAGACACATATCTCAAATTCCTTAGTGTAAGTAGAATATATTATAGCTGAAGTTATGTTATTCATAAGGTCTAAATCTAAGACACGCTTGTGTGTGAGTTTCTTGCCAAGTTTAAGGCCTTGAAACAGTGGCTGATGGCTCACAAAGTTGCCCTGAGTACCACAAGGAGTTGTTTGAGTGTAGATCCAAGGTAATCAATAATGCTTCAAAATCTGCATCTAAAAGGGTTACTTATAAGTTAGCTGAGGCTTGCAAATCCATACAATTTAATTGCAGCATGTAACTACCATTATAGAACACCAGCAGAATTATCTCCATGAAAGTTCTGAATTCATAGTCACACCTATAAAACTTGCTAGTCGAACCCCTCTGTTGCTAGGATTCTAGACTGGCTCAAGGTTATAACATCCCTTGGAATTTAGGTCAACAAGCTCAGGTAAATCATCAAAACCCTATGAGCTAACAACCGGCC
Source organism: Cladorhizidae sp. MBARI D1340-BT2 (assembly GCA_028752905.1). Lineage (NCBI taxonomy): Eukaryota > Metazoa > Porifera > Demospongiae > Poecilosclerida > Cladorhizidae > Cladorhizidae sp. MBARI D1340-BT2. The sequence goes on from JAQNBH010000005.1 coordinate 10,667,346, forward strand.
ACCACATTGCAACAGGGAACCAGGGAGGGGCTGGATCGGCCAGAACAACTCTGTCTGCAGGTTCCTGAAAATTAATAACCATGCTTAGCTCATGCATGTAGAAATAGTTGTTCCATAATAAAAGGACTGATGTATGCACTACAAGAGTGCTGATAAACTTGCAAAGTGCCTGGCATCTGTGGAATAATTTATAACAGCCTGGCACTATAAAACAAAGTCTAGAAGATTCTTACAAACCTCTTGGCTGATTTTTCCCATTTACCATTGATCTGCAGTCAGTATCTGAGATCTTGCTATTCTGCATGCAGATTAATAAAAGCAATATTATGGTGTTATATACAAGATGGGTCAAGTAAGAAGCACAAAATTACAAACAGAAATGAAAAAATCGAGGAAAGGACTTGTGGTGCAATCTAAAAAATAATTGAAATTAAAAAGATAGTCGAGAAGGAAGATGAGAATCTGACAAACTCTCCAGGAAGCTAAACTGTAATTGAAAAATGCCTCCTAAATTTGTTAGGATAGGTGACCATTGATAAGAGCAAAATATTTTATGCCAATACCTTGCTTTAGTATGGCAAGCAGGGAAAAAGTGTTTATGCCTATACCACAGAAATAGATATCCATGGGGTAGGTATCCAACAGGCAAGTCATGAAACATTTTTCACTGTTATACATGTAAATACCCGTTTAAGTAGTTATGGAGATGGCATTTATCTTTGGCTTCAATGCAAACAGTGGTACAGCAGATCTATATACGGTCAACTTCTCACCACCTTTATCTCTGGACACCAACAAGCAGTATGAGATCATACTGGTCGAGGCAGGTGTGTGAAATTCTTGGTATAAATTCATTACTGCAGACAACATGCTAGAGTTTGAAATCTCAGCTCAGAGCAATAGGATGAAGGTGCAGCTTGTCATTGCTTGTATGAATCTGGCGGGAGCCAACAACTTGGTAGATATAGAGCCAGCCATCAAGGAAACTTTAAATGCAAAACATTTTAACAGCTGCCTATAAATTCCTGGCTAGCAATAGCATGCATCATAGTGTATCAAGCTAAAGAATAGCCTGAAATCTACCTTAACATGCTACTTTCCAACACCTGACTCTTGAGCTTCAAACTTCATGACCTTGCCACAGACTGGAACTACAGGTTAGATTATAAGGTGTACGTCACTCTCATGCAGGCACTGCTGTTCCACTGCTTCCTCATCAATGATAGTCATTGATGAGCAAGCAGTGGCCAGTATATATGTTGCCTAAACCAACATAGGGTGGTCCCACTTCGAGATCACACATTCAAGGTTAACATCAAGATGGTCAAGGAGCTGCTGCAGTATGCCCCATCATCTCAACATTCATGTAGTTCTTGACTGATAGTGATGACCACTGGAAGTCTATAACCATAATATTGCTCTGGTTCAGGGACATTGACATAGCAGCTGCAGACCCTGACAAGGTCCAACTCAACGACTATCTCCTAGCTTTCACTAACATACCCGATGCAATTGACTTTTAAACAGAATGTAGGTGAAAAAAATGTAACATGTTGCTGCCGCATGGTCTATGAAAGATTTGACTTCACCTTCTTCGATGTTGTGCACCAGGGATGAACTAGCTACAGGTGTGGCTGCAACACACAATAGGTATATATCTGCAATACAGTCTCATCCTGAGTAAAGGACAGAAGGAGATACTTGCCAAATCCATAAAGGGGACTGCAGACCTTGCACATGTCCCACGAGGCCCTCAAAGGCCTGGACATGGTCTAGCTCATCTGACACCATGTCGCCTAAATAAAACACGCTGGGCATGGAATCACCTTAAGCAAGAACCAGCTCATAACAATGAAGCTAACAAAGGTGGATGGTGGCCTCTTCATTGGTGTACCTGACCTCTAGCTATGGTGTTACTTGAAAAAAGTCCAAGGGTTTGAACTGTGGGACACCTGCTGGTGAGGAAGAAATGCCATTCTTTCCTGAAAGTTGCAGCTTAACCATCTACTGACAAATGAGGACATAAAGGTACTGGGTACACTGCTTTAAAATGAAACACTTCAGCAGAATGTTCTTCAAAAACATGCTGTCTTCGGACAAGCTGACCAGGCAAATCAGTGATACCTACCTACAGGATTTCCTAGAGATCGTACACACTGGGTTTTTCTTTTAGTGCCCAGGTCAAGGTATCCCATGGAATAGTGAACAGCTTGAGTATACCAATCCCAATGTTGTAAATAAGTGGCTTGGGATGGTTTTCAGCAGCAACAAGGAGCAGGACCAAACCCCTGATATGTGACTGGTACTCCCTCCTATTTCTTGCAAAATTAACTTTGTATACAATGTCTGCTGCCATCTTAGATTTCAGCCGAAAATGGGATTTTGGTAAGCAATTTTTGTTGTGTAATATACCACCATTGAGCTAATTCCAGGAGAGAGAAATTATTCCAACCTCCATTGATGGAATTCATTACTTGTAAGTTATGATCATTATGTACTCATGCATTATTCATGTATTTGCAACAATAGACAGAGTAATACAAAGTGGGCCTTTTCCATTGTTCCACTTACCTCCATCGATGGACCACCTCCTGTAAGGACCCATTTTAGTACCCACATGACGTTGACTTCTCAAAAAAGCTGCTGCTGTACTATAATCTTCCTCATCTGAGCCTTCATCAATTGGATAATCACAACTAAACTCATCTAGGTCCTTCTCCTTATCCTTGATCAGTCCAAGAAGTTGGTCCATGTCAATACTTCCCTCAGCAATTTCAGTACACATCCCATAAAACTGCATCTCTCCCTTGATTTGTTATCAAAACTTTCTGAAACATTCTAATTGACAACTTGAAATACGTACACCTTGAAATACGTACAGTTCCTAACTCACATGTTTTAGTGCCAGAAGTTGATCAGCTTGAAGAGCAAAGTGGACTTGATGAGTAACCAATATCACTAGCTTGTCTTTTAGTATTCCACGAATACACCTACAGATAAGACAAAAAATAAATAAACAAACACGTGGTACAGGGTTAAGCATTAAACTAACAAACCGATCAAATAGATGTTTTCCAACTACTGTGTCCACTGCACTCAGGGGGTCATCCAGCAAGTAGATATCAGCATTACGGTACACAGCTCTGGCCAGGTTTACCCGAGCCTTCTGCCCCCCACTCAGGGTCACTCCCCTCTCACCCACAAATGTCAGGTCTTTATCTAAAAATCTACTAATATCCTATAATACAATTACCATCAATTAATAAGTGGGAAAGGAGTAATTAGTATACTAGCCTTGTCAAGAGCACAAGCTTCTGCTACTTTATTGTACCACTCTTTATGGTATGGAAGGTCTAAAATAATGTTTTCACGGATAGTACCAGCGAACACCCACGGATCTTGTGAGGCATAGGAAATAATTCCAGATTTAGTCACACTGCCAGTCACTAATCCCAACTCTCCAAGCAGACATTGCAGCAATGTAGACTATGTAAAAAGTATAAGTACAATAATATAATTTCATGTGAATTCTTTCTAACCTTTCCAGATCCAACAGGACCTATAATGCTTAGAAGTGGTTGAGTCTGGGAAGGTGAAAAAGTATAAATTATATCAGTTGTAATCAGTTAGCAATCACTATGTGATAATTGATGCTACTAACATATATGTTACAAACTGCATGACACACACGAAGAAAAATGATTTGCCTTAATATTTTATAGTGCTCTAATGATCTTGAAATTGAACACTAACATGATCCAAGTTGAAGGTGATCCCCTTGAGTACCACCTTATCTTCTCTGTTAGTCCATGAAGCAGATAGTGCAGTTACAATGATTATATGTGACTTGAAGTTCACATCAATATAATCATTGGCATTTGACTCCAACTCTACTGCAGGGTTCTCATCTAGGCCTACTTTCCTAGTTCCAGAAATATATGAAGACTTATGACTCAAGTTTCCTGTACTACCAACTTCGCCTCTGACATCTATGTGCATATATATACTATGTATAATGTTGTATGCATCAATATATATAAAAATACATAAAGTGCAAAATATTTTCTGTGTGTGTGTGTAGTGTGTTGTGTGTAGTGTGTTGTGTTTGTGTGTGTGTGTTTGTGTGTGTGTGTGTTTGTGTGTATGTGTTGTATGTGTTAGCTTGTAATTTGGAATCCAATGGGAAGATCTAGACCACTTTACACTGACTTTAGAGGAAGGTTGCCAATGATTCTGCATTTATGGAATGAGCAATCAACTTGTGATTATTGTAGCCATTTTTAGGATATACTTGCCCAGGCATTTTTGTGTTTCCAATGACATTTGCCATTTGGTTAAGGAATATGCCTATGAACGCATTTTTCACATCCCAACAATAACACATAGCAGCATTACTGACAAACTATACTGGCTACATTAGAGCTCACATAATGTAAGTAGTTTTCTAGTGAGGTTGCCTCTAGCCCTATTCCGTTAGAAAAATCCCACATCCAGAAATGGAGTAATGTGGTATTGTAAGGAGTATTGGTTCCATGCTACTTTGGCACAAGCTTGGGCTAGGAATACTGTACTTCCTCTGCTGCTCAGATGTGGCCCAGAATTACAAAGTGATCAGGTGTCCCCTGGCAGGCCACACTTAAAGTGGCCCAGACATGAAGTAGTCTTGAACTACACATATATTTGACTAGGGTGGATTCAGGACTGTACTAGGGCAATCGACATGCCAAAAAGGAGTATGCTTGCATACAGTATACTTAGATCATGTTCTACAGGACTTCTCGAAAACTGCTTTTCCTGTCCGATCAGAGAAAGGAAACCTCACCATTGAGGAGGGAACAGTCCATGTAATGTTTTTCAAAAAGGAGATCACGAGACAAGGGGAACACAAGCTGGATTGACTATTAGAATTCCTCAGAGGGAATGATCATTTTCCACCTACGGGCCACAATCAACATGATATAAATGGATGATGTGTTTGTGTCCACCGTTAGCCATGTCATAGTCATAGTCATACTTCCCCCCACTCCTTGCTTTGGAGAGATGCATGATGTCCGCATATCCATCCTCAGCATTATTGATCATGGGCCTTGTCACACCCCACTCCCATCACATAGACACAATGTTGTCATAGCCATTGTTTGCCAGGATCTATCATTGTTGTGTTTTGCTTGAACTCTTTGACTAGGATCACTATGCTGTATATCCATTTCCAGCAGCAATCAACCACACTTATAGTTTCATTTCCCCATATATCCACCACACCCCCTCCACCCCACACTCTTTGCACAGGTGCATGATGTCTGTACATCTATTTCCAGCATCGGAAACCATAGTCCTGTCATAGTCTTGCATGCCTCAGTTTGCTGCACTGGAGCATACAATTCAAACGTCCATCTCCAGCAGCCTACTGCATGGCCCAATTATAGTCACATGCCTCCCACTCCTTGAGCAGATGCATACCAACCACATTTACACATTCAGAAGCACACCATGGACCAGTTGTACTCTTACACACCCGTAACTGTGACACAGATGCATGAAGCCTAGTTAGCAAAACTCCACATTTTGTGACGTGATCTACTCATAATCTTGTGCATTCCAGGCATCTACAAGTGACACAATGGAAGCCTTCAGATTTCTTAAGCAGAACATGGTTAGCAGGTTAGTTTAAAGCTTGTGTTATCCAAAGATTCTACACCATTGCCCTATATATTTCTGGACATTTAGTTGTCAATGCAAAAATTATCACAATGACAGTGCTTTCTCCCTGCTGGACAATAAAGCTTTCTCCTCCACATATAGCAATGTCTATGAGTTCAGTTCAAATGAGCATGTTTGTGCTTAGACTGAAATATCAAAGATGGCTGCACATCATTCGATCTGCACAACTACCCAACAGCATTATCCAGTACCCACTTAAATGACATTGAAACTTTTATAACCAATGCTCTCCATAATTGAAGAGACTCCAGTCTCACCCCTCTAAATGATAATTTGGAATCCTTCCAACCATCAAGTTATGTCAGAATCATCCAATTTGGACAAGTTCAATAGTCAGGCAGATTTAAAGCAAAAGAATTGAAAATCACCTTTTTTAATCTTACTCTTTTTCAAAAGTTTCCATAGCAGTCATAAGGTCAGGTGGTCTTTTGTAGGTGTTACACAAAACAAATCTCCCATTTATTTTGTCTCAGCACATGATTGGAAAACCAACATGCGAGAGCAAGTGAGAAAGAAAGATACTGTTTGAGGAACAAGCAAACCAATGACAAACAGCAGTATGAACCAGGTCTTCACAATCAACTCACCACCCAAACCCCTACTGTGTCAGGCCAAAAGTGTGCCTGCACAAAAGTAAGTTATGAAGCACCTTTCTCTCTGGATGCCCAATATCCAGCCATCCTTGAAAACGCCGACCATGATAGAACAGGTCGTGGGTGATCAGTTGCATGTGCATGCTCTACTTCTAACAATCACACATTTACTGGAACAGTATGATTACTATAAGGGCAACGAGACCTGGCACATCACCATCAATCTGAGAGGAAGCCACACACATGCTTGCATTGCTTTCGAGGATATTGCAAAGATGGCCTGCACATCCTTCACCTGCAATAGTTTTGCCTCTGCATTAACAACTCCAAAAATTTTCCTGAACAAGACCTGGTGTACAATTACTGAATGCCAGAATAAGCTTCCACCAGGATTACGAGCTATTCCAGGATGATGCAGCCAAGCATGGCGATCTTGATACAGGATTCCAGGTGAACCACAAGGATGCATTAGCTGATATTGATTGATTCTTGGCTTGGTGCTTCAGTTTCCTGCTGGCATGAAGGAAGCATATGATGTATACTGCCTGGTTCATGAACTAGTGCCTCCTCTGTCTTGAAGCTATCTCGAATTGCATGAACATTGCCTAAAACCTAGCAATAAAAAAGAAAACAAAAAAAAAGAGACTCCACTATAGCGCAATAATTGCACACACTATGTAGAATTAACTCGAATGCATGCTCGACCATTAGGTGGTGGAGTTGAGGCTCTTTCTTGAGCAGTCTGGATGGAGGGACTATTAGACCATTGATTGGAAAATTCCTGAAGATTCTCCCCCAAAATCTCCAGGCTCCTGGCCAATATCCTCCCTATTCTAAGTTCCTTTAGACTAGCTGGTCTGGCACTGCCTTTTCGGGAAGTAAGAAGAAGGTCACATTTGATAGCAGCATTGGAGAAACATACAAGTGGCATGACTTCATCCCCTTCATGACAAAATGAGCTCTATTCTATAGTTGTGCTCCAGTCTCCCTGCACCACTTCCACAGGCCTTTGATTGCCCTGACATGCTCCTCTTCACTCTACCCTAGAAAAACATTTCACGAAACTCTGAGCTGCAGGAAGGGCATGAACTTCACTCCTTCCAAGATACCAGACTGGCCAATGAAGTAAAAGGAGGATGAGTGCATTGGCACGGGATTAGCTGTGCCACTCATTGGGAAGATCCTTGTATTTGGTGAGGGAGAAGGTTTACTCCTTTCCAGAACATGACACTTAAGATGAAACAGCCTACTCTTGCCAGGAGGCTACGGAACTGTCCACTGTCAGATGAGGACACCGAGGAACTGGAGTACTTCTGTGGTGTTTTCGCCAAGGAAATGATGCAATCTGCAAGCTTCAACCAGGCAAATCAGGCATCATCAATCTACAGAATTTCCTGGACTTAGGTGGCACACATTGAGTTGCTCTCCAAGCAGGGTACCAACCTCTGAGTACTTCAACAGTTTTGTCCATGTGTTAAACAAATGGCTTGGGAAGACAGCACACAATAGCAACAAGATTCGGGAGTGTTGTGATTTAATATATGGCTCTACTGTCTTCTTTTCCTTCATGATAGGGTGCCAACTACATGGCTAGACATCCTGCTGGACTTGGATCCATGGCCCACTCCATGCAATGAGAACAACATGCAATAATTTTCTCCTTTTTCTCATAGGCATATATAATGATGCCAACTGGGTAATGTATGGAGTAGATGTCCATCATCGATCAGAGGTTCATGGTTGCGAATTTCAGACCAGTTTGAGAAGTGTCAGGGATTGAGCCTGTTGCCAGAGAAGCTGATCCTTGACAACCAGAGAGCTCATTAACAAATAGCTAGTTAATTCATTCCTAGAGACTTGTAGATGCACACACATACTTACAGGCTACCCATTGGTCGTGGTCTAGGCAGAGAGTCATCGTAGTGTTACCTTATAAGGACTGGTGGAAGAACCTATAAAAGGCAACCCACTAGCCACTTGGGAGTTCGGGGTTGTTGAGCAAAATGATAATTTTTGCTGAGGACCAGGGTGACTGTAAGAGTATCAGATTCCAGAGATCGGTGAACACATAGCCTCTGTAACAGGGTTATTCCCACACATTTGGTGGCAGCTTCAATCTGTGCCTACACTATCTGACCAGCTATCTTCAGAATCAAACAGTTATTACAGACCGAACTGTGTCAGCAATGCAGCTTTATCCTCACAGTAATCCTCAACAGACCAAAGATGTCTGGAAAATGAGCAACAGACAAAAGCACAGTGAGTCTGATTCAGAGAACTCCATGGCTCTAAGACAAAAATAAAAGAGAAAGGGGAGGAGGGTCGCAAACAACACTTCAAGACAACACCTCATGAGCTGACAGTGGCATCGACACCAAAACCTCCACCCTCTCCCTACACGACCATGTCACCCGGGCAGTAACGACAGATACTGGAGCGACTGGGAGGAAATGAGGCAAGCCAGAGAGACAGAGATGAAACTGAGGAAACAAGAACTAGCCACCATACAGCTAGAGGGAGAAGAGAGGAGACAGGATGAACAACACTGCCGAGAAGATGGTGACAGAAGTTAAAAGAGGGAGCAGGAAGCTCAGGAATTAAATCAGAAAGAAGACGACTGGTGATATGAGAGGCAGGAATGTCGATTAAAGGAGGAGGATGATAGATGGAAAGAGGCAGCTAGCTTCCAGGAGCAGCAAAGGATGGAAAACAATGAGCGACGCTGAGAAGAGAGAGGAGGGAAGACTGGCAAGGCAATAACTGTACACACCCTTTTAAAGATGGGGATGACCTGAAAAAATTCCTGTCTACATTCCAAGAACACATGATGTTCGGAGTGGGTGAATGATTCAGGCTGGCCAATCTTGTGCCACTTTTAACTGACCACATCAGGGGTATCTATAGGTCTGATGGAGGACTGAATGGATTTATGGCCATGTCAAGGAAGCCTTCCCGGCTTACTTTGATATCGACCACAACACCTACCGATGGAGGTACCAGGGAGTGGTGAAGAAGACGGGGGAGACCTGGATCTATTACAACCTGAGGAGCTGGAAAATAGACAACCAATGACTGCCTTTTTGGCTGATGGCAGCAACAACAAATCTCCCCGACAGATGGATGGTAGCGACAGGGAATAAACTTAACACTGGTGTAGAGGCAGGTCTGACCCGAGATGGACCGCAGTAAACCCTGGAACTTCCAAATTTTGAACAGCCAAATGACCCAGGTGTTTCTCCTGCAACGAGTATGGGAACATCTTGATCCACTTCCCACAGAAGTCGGCTGACATCCACCTGGTGGACACCAGCAAGTTGACCTTGGTTTGCAATGGGTGAGTGCCAGTGGAGAGGATGCTCATCAACACTGGGGCCTCATGTACAATCGTGACACATGGTGGGGACCCGATTCAGCCCTCAAAGGAGGACACAGATGTTTATACCCTTCATGGGACCAGAATGCCTCCTCCAGCTAGCCGACCTGACTGTGAAGGTAGACAGGGAGACAGTGGACCTTGAAGTGGCCATTCAACAAGGATATAAGTATGATTCACTATTAATGTTCCTTTTCTCTCTGAACTAGGACTCAAGCTGAAATGGGGGGAGGATGTGATGGCAGTGCACACAATAGCCCAGATCAGATAACTGGAGTGGAGGAAGAGTGATTGACTAGCTGGATAAGAAGAGTAACATATAACCCCAACTGATTGACAGTACCGACAGACTGGTGGCCAAGTAAGAACTGGCGGAAGAGCCATACAACTGGAGGGAAATGACAAGGAGATGTTACTAAACCACAAGGAGCATGAGAGACAGGCCAGGAGTAAGAAGTGAGAGGGCAGGGGGGTGTTTAAGGTACACCTTTTCCCATGTCTGGCGTGTTTGCAATAACGGATTTGATGAAGAAGGACAGTCCCGACAAATTGCCATGGATAAGATTACACCAGAGGCTTTGAAGAACTCAAATGCCAATTCTCCTCTCACTAAGTACTGAGAGGCCCTGATTTCAGTAGGGAATTCATGTGCAAGAGAATGCTTCAGATGTCGGGAATAGGCCATGCTGAGCCGGGTTGACCAAGCCAGAGAGGAATACCCAGACAACTACTACTCCTGGAAGGGAGACACACGCCAACGCAAAAGGAATGCCTGGCAGTGGTGGATGGAGTAAGATATTTGGTGTCCATGCTACTGGGTTGTCCTTCACCATTCAGACAGACCACAGATGTCTTATCTATCTGAACTGAATGTGTGACACCAATGGCCACCTCATCCATTGGTCACTGGCACTATAACCATTCAACTTTAAGATATACTACTGACCCGGATCACAGCAGACGAAGGAGGTGTCAAGAATTGAGACTGCTGCCAGGGAAGCCAATCCCTGACAACCAGAGATCATTGTGTAACAGTCCTAGAAATATGCATGCACATACTTACTGGCCACCGATTGGCCATGGTCTAGGCAGAGACTCATCAGTGTTACCTTATAAGGGCTGGTGGGAGAACCTACAAAAGGCAACCCACTAGTAACTTGTGGGATTTCAGGGTTCTTGAGCTATGATAGTTTTTGGTGACGACCAGGGTGACCGTAAGAGTATCATATTCCAGGCCTAATTTCAACTAATTTCCCATCAATAGGAGAAGCTCATAATTGCATGAAACTGGTGCCATGAGGAACGAGTCTTTGGAACATACACTTCTGGCACCAATATGCTCCAACCCCGAGACCAAAGGTTGTGTAAAGGATTGGCTGCTCAACTACTACACTGCCAGCACATTCAACATCTGCCCATACAGCCAATTACCATGATGTCAGGGCCACCACTGTCTAACCTTCATGGCAGATCCCAATGCACAACCTATGGCAGTTCACACAACTATACCTGTACCACTGCACTGGCAAGAGGAGGCCGAATTGGCAATAGACCAAGTTATCTGCCTTGGTATTATTGAAACAGTCCTGATCGGTAAGCTCATTACATTGTGCCACCGGCTGGTTGCATGTCAGAAAAAGACTGGCAAACCACAACAATCTGTAACATGCACTGCACCAGGGAAACACACTACACCCAATCACCCTATCATCAGGCAAGAGCGGTGCCTAGTAATATGAAGAAGACAGTATTCAATGCACACCAAATATATGGATGGCATGAAGTTCCCAACACCCTTGATCATCACAGACATCTGATCATGATTTGGCATAGTTACCAGGTCAGCTACATCTATGACAGAAAAGATGTGCCCATTCAGGGATCTTCTTAAACCGAAAACACCATTCTACTGGGATTCTCAACTGTAGCAAATCTGTGAAGATTCAAACGAAAACGTTGTTGAGGGAATGAAACCTGGATGCAAATATTTGAAGGGCAGGAAGGCATGTTTAACTACAGATTGGTAGGATGGCCTCAAATTTTTCCTCGTACAGAAACACTGCACATGTCAAGGTGATAGCCCCTTCTGTGTCCAGATGTATGAAGGATCACCCTGGTAGGAAGCCATTTCACGCATGCAGCTGAGTCCGGATATGTCCACATCATGAACCCTGAAAAAATTGGAACTACCCGATGATGCCTATGTAGCATCTATCTATTCTTGGGAATCTGCATCATCAAAATTTCTCAGAAGGATATCCTTGGAAAACTGCAGTTGAGAATATGACCATAGACATGGACATTACAATGCTGCCCATGCACTGGACAACATGCGGGCAATCACTTGGGACATGGTTTGTGAGGCAACCACCAGTGACCCAATCATGATGGAACTACTGAAGACCATTGAAGACGGAATGCCAGACTCCAGACACCTCTGAGTTCAAGGAGTATTTCCCCTTCCAGGAACACCTATCAATGACAGATGGTGTAATCTTATACACAGACAGAATCATCATCCCACCAACACTACATGCAGAAGTGATCAAATCCCTACATACTGACAACCAGAGCATGACAATGACGGTGGATACCTCCATTTTCTGCCCAGGTTGTCACCCTACTAAATAGCCTGCCTTCGAGAACACTGCAGGGACTGTAATAGAATTGCACAGAGCCAATCCAATGCACCCCTTACCTCACTATTGAGCTAAAGTACCCCTTCCAATATATTTGCTCAGACCTTTCTCATTACAAGGGAGCAAACTACCTGATCATTGTGGATTGGAACTTAAACTGGCCAGAATCGATGTATCAATGGGCCTTGTTGGAGAACTATGCAAGAAGATTGTGACCTGCTGCATTCCTGAAGAATTCTCCATGATGGTGGACCAGAATTCATGGCTGTTGCCACCCAGAAATTCCTCAAGACATGAGAGGAGGCCAACATCTCCTTTCATAAGTTGCATTTCCTCATTCAAATTGCAGAGCAGAAATAGGTGTCAGGATATCCAAATGCATGATCACAAACAACATGGGGTCTAACGGTGAGTTCGACATCCCACAGTTCCAAAAGGCCATGCTATAATACAGGAACTCACCAGACCAAGACACAAAAATGTTGCCAACAATGATTGTGTTTGGCAGGACCATCAGGGAGTCATCCCAGAATGCTACAAACCTCAGCAAGCATGGATTGATAATGCAGGCTTGAGGAAACTCACCTCAAGACAAGACACTTGCAAATGGCAGAATGACCCTCAGAACACACCAAAACTTTGACACCTTTGTGTGTCAATAACTATGTTCAGATCTAGAACCAAATGGGCAACTGAAATGGGGCAGAACAGGAGTCGTTGTTGGTGACAGCATGATCAATATGTGATCAGAATAGATGGCTCTGGCAGAATTTCACTGCGGAATAGAAAGTTTCTGGCTTTGGGCATCATTGTATCTGATGTCCTTGGAAACATTACCGGGAGATGGCAGTTGCCAGCATTGGTGGAGTGACGACAGCAAGGGGATTCATTTCCTCTGCCATGGGTTCCATGTCTCACTCTAGCCATGAAACCCATGGCAGAGGAAATGAATCCCCATGCTGTCGTCACTCCATCAATGCCGGCAACTGCTATTTCCCAGCTATGTTGCCAAGGACACCAGATGCAATGATACCGAAAGCATACCACCTAATCAGGATATGGGGAAACAGTTGTCCCTTCAAGGAGCCTACAAACCAGATGATGGTGCTAAGCACCCCAAGGACCCCAATATTGGCTGGATATCCCATACATATACATGATCCTGACGACCAGTCTGAGCACTAACATCACCAGTGGCATTCACAAGACCCAGGTGAATCCCAAGGCCCCTCTCCACTATGATTCCAGTGTTTGGGACCTATCTTAAGACCAAATGTTGCTCAAGTCCACCTTCATACAATCGGTGAACTTGGATGGGAGCATAGATATGTATTGTTTATGTATTGTGTAGGTATTTACTTTTCTCACATGATTGGAATGATTAATAGACTTTAGATGATGTCTTGAACATTTCTGGTTTGTTTGTCACTTGAATACCATTTGAGAAAGACTGACTTTATTTAATCTCTTGTTGCGGTACCAAAGGAGAATGGTAAAGTGAGGGTAAGTCTAGAGACCTACAATTCGAAGAGTCCTATACCAACTTTAGAAGATTTTGCATCAAAGGCTTCTGTGTTTAATGTTCTAAATGCATGTTTCAGGCAAGTGGAGCTGGATGAGAAGTCAAGTTTCCTAACCACCCTCAACACACTATTCAGATGCTATCCTGGCTCCAAATGCCATCCGGCATCAACAAAGCACCAGAAGTTTTCCAAGCAAAGATGGACCAAATCGGTTGACTGGAATTGATGTCTACATGGATGACTTTCTGATCATTGAAAGAGGAGACACACAAAAAGAAGCACTCGCAGATCATGACCATTACCTCACCAAGGTACTGGAGCATCTAGAGAGAGGACTGCAACTAAAATCCAGAAAAGATTGAACTAAGGAAGAATGAGGTTACCTACATTGTTCATCGGCTAGCCTCAGAAGGTCTTGTGGTTGATCCTGGGAAGATTGAGCCAATCATGAACATACAATGTGTTTGGAGTGAGGAGGTTTTGTAGAATGGTAACAAACCTAGTATATGTGCTCCTCTATGTGACCATGAAAAGAAGGATAACATATAGCACTGGGAAGAGGAACATGAAGCTGCATTGGAAAAGATCAAGAAGTTGATTTCTATGGCCCCAGTTCTTCATTATTACAACCCCAATGAAGAATTAACGGTGTTGATGCATCCCAGAGTGGACTGTCACTTGGAGTTGCCCTCCTGCAGAAGGGACAGCCAGTGAGTGTGGTGTCATGTACCCATGACATCTGCAGAAGAGAACTATGCACAGATTGAGAAGGAGTACCTTGCAATAGTATTTGGCTGTGAGAGATTTGACAACTACATTTATAGCAGACATGTCTCAGTAGAAACTGACCGCAAGGCACCTGAGTCTCTTGCTACCAAACCCATCCACGCAATTTTGAAGAGATTTAAACGAATGATATTGAGGTTACAGAAATATGATTTTAATATCAAGTATAACAAGGATCTATGATGTATTTTGCTGATACACTGTCAAGAGCTTATCTGAAGTCATCAAGCTTGCTACCACTAAAAAGAAACTTCTTTGATGAAGTAGCAGACATTCATGGGAGGAGTTTGGATGTAGAGGAAGACAAGATCTCTGAGATGAAGGTTGCTATAGCTCAAGATGAAGACTTAAAGACAGTGCTGGAACTGGTGGATGGCCCGAGAAAAGACGAGGAGCTCCAATGACAGCAGACTCATTCTACATAGTGAAAGACAAACTAAGCATCAAGATGGGTTACTATTCAAGAGTGACCATGTGGTGGTGTCTTCAAGCATACAGAAAAAAATACAACTGCTGCATTCATCACACTTCAGCAAGGTTGTGTATGCACAGCAAGTGAGTCTTTTCCAGACTGGGGATGAATGCACAAATTTGTGACTACATATTGAGGTGCACAGTGTGTCTTGCTTTTCAACCCGAACAGTGTAGGGAACCTCTGGAACCGCACGAAGTTCCAACATGACCAATGGGTCAAGGTGGCTACAGACCTATATGCATACAATGAATGCAATTTACCTCCTCACTGTTGATTATTTCCCATCATTTTTGGATCACTTTGTCAAGAACCGTAATACAAAAACTCAGTGTGTACTTTGCAGGACATGGCACTCCAGACATTGTTAGAGTGACAATTTGTCAGTGATACATTCAAGTGCTTCATGAAGAAATGGAATATTTGTCACACCACACCATCACCGTACTACCCTCAGCGAAGAATCAGAAAGTTGAAAATGCAGTAAAATCTTGTAAGGTGTTGATGAACAAGACCGAGAAGTCAATGGGTGACATCTGTTTTGCATTACTTAACTGCAAAAACATCTCTTCTGAAGCTACAGGCACTTCCCCAGCACAGCGGTTGTTTGGAAGAAGAACACAAAATCTACTGATAATGATTACCACACTAAGTCTGCTAATGACACCACACAACTGTTAAAGATTGCCAAGTTTAAGCAGCAAGAAATGCTCAACAAGAAGTCGAAAAAGCTTTCTCCTCTATCTAGGAACATGGTCCATATGAAATTACCTGGAGAAGACCATATAAAATTACCTGGAGAAGATCAGTGGATGGCTTGGAGGATAAGAAAACACAGAGGATTACACTTCTACCTGGTCAAGAGTACAGGGAAGATCACAGAGACCTTTTCAGCTAGAAGTCATAGCAATTGTGTAGTATATAATTTGGCTACCAAATAAATTGTTCTGTCCAAACCAACAAATGTTACAAAAGTCAGTAGATACACCATGAAGTAAGTGTTAACATTTTCAGGTTTTGCCTCATATTACATATAGAGGCAGAGGATCTAACGGGGGAAAGCTCTGAAGTGACATGAGCACTTGAGAAAATGTTTTGCACTTTCATAGCTACAGGTTGATCCTGTATTAAAATGAAGAAGCTCATGGCATCTGGATTTGTTGATGAATGGTAGGTTTGCACAGCTTAGTAAAACCTATGACTCACAAGCCTGTGTTGTACTACCTAGCACCACTGCCAGACAGCATAGAACCTAAGTGAGCTCACATGAAGAGGTCCACTTGGTACAGAAACTCTGTAAATATATATAGTTAAAGGATGACAGCCTGTGATGACAGTGCATTTGGAAACATAGGCTATAGTACTTTTGTTATTGTTATCCTCACGCTAGATGCATGCCAGTCACGAATGGTGCATACAGAGAGATGTAGGGGAAATTTTGGAAAGAGTATTTCTTGGGCAGTGAGTCTTCAAATTCTAGAATAAACACCTGGTCCATTGTGATGTTGCATTGAAATAATCTATGGCACGTGCTACTGACACCAAATGATCCACACAAATATAATAGGACTGCAGATGGCAATCCTTGTGTCTATATATGGAATAACTGTATAACTCTTTCCACAGCTGATGAACTCATCAGGGGTTTTATCATTAGTGCCATCATCATGTGTGCAGATGTGACAAAACTATTTCTGCACAGAGGTTGTAGGCATATAGTTTAGGTGGGTGGCTGAGGACTTCAACAAGATGTTCTCAGGGTAATAAGGTCCTTATCTACAATTCTAGGATGTACCCAATATCAAAATCAAATCTAAAGATGCTTCGTTGTCTTAAGTATAAGCCAAACAAAACTATATTTGATTGCAAGGACCTTCTCAACTTGAAATTTACTCTCTTGATGTTTTGACTAGATGCTCTAGCCTTAATTAATGAATGCTAGAGTAACTAGTCCAAACATCAAGAGAGTAAATTTCGAATTGAAGGTGATTGTAATTTTTTAATTTCAACTGAGTGTTTATAAGGTATATTGGATTGACTTATCGAAGATAAAGGAAACAAAACTCTATCCATGTACACCTACCATTTCCAATCAGTACAACAATATTTATTTGCTTTTTAAAATCGCTATAGGTAATGATTAGTGTATATATAGGATTGTTTAGCTTGTTGTGTCTACATGGGTGCAGTCTTGTCACAACTATTTATTTAAGACAGTCAAAGAAATATAAAAAAGCAGAAAACATACCATCAAGAAAATGCTCCTTATCCTTCATTAATGCGAAATCTTGATCCAGTAAAAGCAATACCTGAAAAACAAATTCAGTTCTGTGACATGCATTCTCTAAAAAAAACATGATGATAGTTTCAAACTGTGGTGTCAATTAGTCACAAATACTCAATTAATTTTAAAATAAAACACAATTGTTATGAAATCATTACCTAGACTAACCTTTATACGCTTAATAGCTACAGAGGCTTCATAAACTTGAAAGAAACAACGAACAGTATATATAATGCATATCCTGTTGAGAACATAGGAAATTGCTAAAGTTGTAAAGACTTTCTGTGCCGATAGCTCTCCTCCTAAACTTATGAATACAAGGAATGTTGTGCCCACAATGAAAGGCATACTTCCAGCAAAGTTGAAAGAGTGAGATAAAGATCTGATGATTCCACCGTAAGCGATCAATTTCACCTCACACCTATAATATGAACAACAATTAAAATGAATTACTTAGTTATACAAAATTTCTTAAAACTATGCAGTTATTGGAAATTGACTGGCCTCAAACACTTAGGTATAGAGCATGGTCAAGAATTATTTGGGATTTTTTATTGGAAAATATTTTATTGTATAAAATATATTTAAGTAAAAGGTTTCCTCCAGTGGAAACTAACTTTTTCACATGACAGCAAATTGTTAACATACAAACAAAACTATATAAGGGAGTGTGCAAGCACTATTATAGCATTTCATATTATTTTCAATCACTTAATAATATAAAGGGGGCAACTTCCTCCTAAAGACCTTAGTTTGTATTTCAGCTAAAACTCATTCTTAATAGCCAGAATGGTGTTTTCAACCACTACAAACACAAAAAACACTTCCAGGATGTCTTGAATCCTTTGTTAACTTAGAAATCAGTAAACCTAAAAAAACACCTAACAAGCAATGTTATATAGAACTGAGCATCAGTTGATTTGATGCTTTTTCAAAGAAAACAGTAGCAAAAGCAAGAGCATGTGTATTTTAGCAATAAACATGGTATAGAATAATACTTGCTAAACTAGAGCTAGGACAATGGTTACAGCAAAGCAATCTAACAACATTAAGATTCAAGTTTTGTTCTTCAGTGCATCAGGCTAGAAAATTATTTGAGTGTTTTTTTCGGTTCTTTTTTTCCCTTCTTTTTTTCCCTCTCTTTTTTTCTTTCCCTCTCTCTCCTTCGCACCTTTGCTTACTACATTACTCGTTACTAGTACAAAATATTCTTTTTAAGACACAGACAAGCAAGAAAAGAGTTGGTTGCCCTGGAATTGAGCAGACATTGTAGCTATGCAGAAATGAAGGTAAAGAACCTGAGCCTCAAAGATATATATGGGTGTAGAGAGCTAGCTGCAGCTATAGTTCATGAACTTAGATCAAGCAGACATGGCAGTGGTGCAAAAACTAGATAAGAACTTAACCTTCAAAGCCAAAGTAACTTATGGTATTCTCAAAATCTTCTGGAATGGTGTAACTATTGAATAGGCTATGATCCAAAAAAAATTGTGTAACAGCAAGAGAGTTTGTTATCCTTGAAACTTGATATTCCTGACATCACATTAGTGGCCAGACATGCGCTACATTTATAAAGTCAAAAAAGATAAGTTGTTGTTCATTATGAAAATCTCAATGACCCTGATTGGTTTTTGAAAGTTTCTTCAACCTCAATCAGCAAAAAGTGCCTCTGCAATCATCTGGATTAAGCATTTTATTTGTAGTTGCTTAAAAACGCAACTGAATAAACATTGGTATGCAATAATGTCAATTGGACACAGCTGGTGCTGTGGTGAGATTATGTATATTGCAGGAATAAGGGGCTAGAAAACAAACTGTTCTCTGAATGACAGCAGTAACCAGATTCTAACAACCTGGCATTTATAAGCAAATTACACGAAGGGGAAAAAAACAGAACAAAGACTACAGACAATGAGGAATATGATAATTTGTCTGATATATTGTCACCAAACAGTAGAACAGTACTTGACTAGCTAGTTGATATTGACATTGCTCATATTAGGGAAATTCTCCATGTTAATAAATAGTTTCCTGATGGATTACAAGCTTCTGGCTTCTGCTTTTGCATGGGCTTTGGACTGATTTGAGAGTCCAAAGGTCCTGTTTCTGTGGGATAGCAGTTTGGAGCTTAACATTATTATTTCTCATGTTCATAAATATCTTCTAGTTTTTACGTGTAATGAAATTGATTTACACGATCAAAGGATTTCAAATGTGCTCTCAAAGATATAAATCAGAGGAGACTAAGTTAATAAAATAAGTGCAAAAAAAAAGACTTTCAAATGACCATTCCACATTTCAAGTGGCACTGATATCCTGCCATATTCCATTGCAACCAAACTGAGTTAGAGGGAAAGTTGAAACTTTTCTAACGGATGTGAAAGGGCTTTCTTTGAACATAGGAGGGTTTAATGGTGCAGTCTTAACAAATTAAAATCTCACTAGCCAGACAGTACAATGTCTTATCAGGTTGCTGCTAATTGTAGAAGAGCTAAGAAGAAATTCTCTTACCTACTTCAATTTATACCTTTCAACAATAATGTAGAAATTTGAACTTGTGAATTGTTAATGTCATCACAACCTTATTTATCACATTCAGTTTCATACTCAATAAGATATCATTCCCTAAACTTAAAGACTATATTCAGACTAACTTTCTCAACTGATTTACAACTCTTTTGAAGGCATATTCCCAGGCATACATCTTGATCACTCTGATCCCAATAATCACTTCATTCATGATACGCACACGCTTATCGGTTAGTTTCGCAGACTTGAACCTGCAGCAAAAGCAACAAAATAGCAATGTTATTTATAGCTTAGCTACGGATAAAAGCAAGTGTGGATGGCCAGAATTTAAAAAGTGAACTTTATACACAAAAGTTAAATGGGATAATTCACTGCTAGTTATAACCCATATGCATTTGAAGTGATTTTAATAATTTGACCTCAATTAAATCATGATCATCTCCTATCTTAGGTAAATCCTAGATTAGACTGTGGATGCAACCTGTAGTTCCATTGTGATGCACACAATCATAGTAAAACTCAGTCCAATATTATGAAATACAAACAAAAATATAGGAGAAATGATGGATTCTCAATGAACCCTCAGTTGACATATAGACTTTCTCGATAATCACCTCAAATTTATTCACTCAACGTTTTGGCTACATGTTCTAGCCTTCATCAGGAATAATGATTGACCTGTCAAAGATATGGAAACAAGAATGTGCCAATGTAGACCACAACCATTTAGTTCCCTTTATACCTATTTTGTTGGAGCATATGTTGCACCAGAGTATAGATCCACTTACCTCCCCACCTCCCCACGCACAACTTTAGTCATCATTACAAAATTCTTTAATGGAAGGACTTAGTCAGACTCCAAATAAGGTTACAAGCATTCAAGATCTAGATTAAGACCTTAATTCAGTTTGATCTAGCTGGTCTTGATAATGTTGTCAACTCAATCTTCCTTATCAAGTCCCACAAATTATTCTGCAATCCCTTAGTAGAATAACGAATATGGTTCTGGATTGCTTTCCAGTTCTGGGCAACCCCTCCAAGTGGCCCAGTCTGGTGTCTGAACCTCTTTAGTGCCTTATTGTACCACAGAACATATCCCCAGAGGACAGCCAGAGGACCACTCAGAGACCACTCAGAGGCCAGCCAGCCAGAAGCCATGGATGGGAACACACTCAATGGCAACATACTCTTTTTATCTCTGGAAGTTCATAGGAATGTCTTATTTGAGAGGTGGGGGTGGGGAAGGGAATAGCTTGGTTAGGTGTTCCACCTGGCTGGTGACCCAACTAGACAGTTCACGGAGAGATCATTTCTCATATTTTCAAAATACTCCCCAAATTGCCATATTTCTTTCTACATTGAACTACTTAGGCATATCATTCTTAGTTAATTCTATCACAACTTCGACTATTGTACATCAGCCTAGCACAAAACTGTGGGTGGTTCAATCGAGACTGTGGAATAGACTTGTCTGGCTGCTGGGGAGCTGAACTTGAGACCACCATAATTATTTTAATTTTATCTTATTTATTTATTAATTATTTATTTAATATTTTTGGTTTATTATTGTTGTAGTTGTAGTTGTTTTTGTTTTTGTTTTTGTTTTTGTTGTTGTTGTTGTTATTATTATTATTATTATTATTATTATTATTATTATTATTATTATTATTATTATTATTATTATATTATTTTATTATTATTAAAAAAATTACAAAGTGCAAGCATTGTGTAATTCACATTAGAACTCCCATGAGCTTGCAGAGTATTTGTTGTTTACTTGTCCTTTGTGATGATGCTATCGGCCAACATTTGTGCTAAAAATAACAGCTGACTGGAAAAAAAACAGGTTGAGAGAAACCTCATAACACTCTTGGTTGCTGTCCCCATCACAAAGGAAAGTACTGCATGATCATTGGTTAGTACCTGTTAATGACAAGCAAACCACTGTTAAATGTAGCCTTGGGAAAAACAAGAACAAGATGTCACATTACCTAAACTTTCCAAGCAATGAGAGAATTTTGAGCAGATGATTGCCAAGAAGCTAACTTCTAAGAAACAAACTGAAACAAAAAGGATTGTGGTTGATATGTATAATATCTGTGAAGATAAAAATGGGTCAGTCTCAATCCTAGCAATAAATAAATATACAAGAAGGTGAATATCTTCAAGGAGCCTGAGAGTTTATCCAAGGAACTAACTGAACTTCCTTCAATTTTGACAGGCTTAGAGAATGTAGCATTGATATATAAATGCAAATATTTTAATGCCTATGCTTTACTTTGGATCCAACAGGCAAGGCAGTTTTTCTGCTCTTATATACAACAGCCTTCACTATCCGACATGAAGATGGTTGCAGTGTAGATGGTTGCAGTGTTTGTGCTATCCATATTCAAAACTTACACACACAAGCCCTTATTAAAAAGGTTTCAAATGATATAAAGTCTCTCTGATTATAATATGAATGCATGACTTATATTAATGAGTAGAATTTATATAACTAAACCACAAGTAGTAATTGGCATTCCTTCCCACTAAGAATAATATGAGTTACAATGAATATGAATAAGGCATTGGTGAGTAAATGGGACAACCGTACCAAACTAGTTGGTTGTGATATATTGTCCTGGTTGATTGAGTCAGCATGTTGATTGGGAACAATTTAACAGTGGTTGGTACTGTGGCCTGTTAATTATGATGACCATTATTGTTCAGTGAAAGGAAGGCAAGTGTCATTTTCCACTAATTCATCAGGTTTGGCCTGAGGGCTGAATTGTTAGGACTATCTTGCAAAGGTTTGAGATCATCTATATTGCAACGCAATCTTTCACTTGCACTAGGAAACGAAGTGAACCAAGCATCTGCCACAGAGTGCTCTATCATACAATAAGTGTATGATACCACATCCAGTATACAATGGAGGCAACCCATTATCTACACAGAAGCCAACCAGTGGGTGGCTTCCCTTCCCATAGTTGACAAGCATATTACCCAGTGGGCAGTATAGCACTTCAATGACTGTAGGCTCTCTTCTGGTACACATAGGGTGGAGGTCACACGTATAGCAACACATCCATATATCAAATCCATTACTCTGCTTGCTACCTTGGCCCTCAAGGCTCATAGTAAGAGTCTCAGCATATAATGCAAAAGGCCAGTAATGCAATAATTCCATGTCTGTCTGTCAAAGCAAGGAAGTTACCACTACTGGGTAGCATGAGAGCATGAGGCAGAGCCAGAAAGTGTATATTTCACACCAAAAGCCTGAGAGTTGACAACCTTGCATATACAGGAAATGAAACACTATATATAACTTACAAATTAACCACAAAATAATATGTTTGTTGAATACTTGTAGTCAGTTGTATACTTTTAGTCCATACACTAAACTTCCTCCACTTTTAATGTGACACTGTTGGTATTGAACCAATTATGTCATCTGGACGATTATTCTAGTCCCTTGGTTGTTGAGAAAACCACTTCCTGCTGGTTGTTGGACAAGTTGTGGAAACACGACTCGAAAAAGTGTCAATCAAGTCATCAATATTATTTTCATCACCAGATGAGGTGATCTGTTTTGAATATGGTCAATGTGTCTTCAAAAATTAGATTATCTTTGAACTTGATGAGGTAAGACTTCGGACCACTAAAACTGGCCATTGAGCCTGCTTGATGGTATATACTTCTCCTCTGTTCTTCCTCCTCTGTTAGTAGTTGTTTGTTGTGCATTAGCTCTTCCAGATTGGATCATACAACATTCAAATGTGATCTTAGGTGTCTCCCCAGAAGCAATTATGTTGGCAACACTCCTGTTGTTGAATGTGGTTTATACAACAGCGAAACAAAGGTCATGAAATCTGCATTTCCTTTGAGCTTTTCTTTAGATTATCTTGAAGACTTCAATGGCTTGTTTAGCCTGGCCATTCAAAGCTGGGTGATAAGGCATTGTATAAAGGTGTTGAATTGCATTGAATTTCATAAACTGCTCAAATTCTGAACTTATTGAAGACCGTCAGTTGCTACTATTTTTGGTAACCCTGGAAGATCAGATGTAACTGTTCAATAGTGGTACTTGATGTGTCTGAGTTAACCACCTTGCCAGCCATTTTGAATGGGCATCAATTAAAACATCTTGCTCCCACACAGTGGGCCATTCACAGGGTTGTAGGGACTGGAGCATTTTGTGGTCTGATCTGTTGACACATTACATTCTCGCACTATATTAAGAAATTGAAAGAAAGTGCGAGAATGCAATGTGTCAACAGATCTGACCACTAGGTCTACAATGCCTGGATGACTATCAAGAAGAATCTCACTTCTCCCCATTTATGGAACTTCCACTACCTCTCAAGTGCAACTTTATGTACACTCGACTCATTGTGGTGAGCTTGGAATGGAGCAAATCCCTTTGTGTTGGTGTCTGTCCATCCTTGCAAAGCCTTGTCATAAAACTAGTGATACCAGGTCACTTATTGTCGATGCACAAATTTGAGCAGCAATGACTATTGAGAGTCTAACACTTCCATTAGTAGAACCTTTTCTCCAGGATAAGGAACATCCATCAGGATTTCCAGCAATGATATGTGACTCAAGAGATCTGTATTCGCATTCTTCCCTTCCTGCCTTGGTATTATATATGACAGCCTTATTGACAAGCATCAAAGCCCAACACTGAATTCTGGCTGATGTCAATGTATAAATTCCATTTGTCTTCCTGAAAAGACTTTGTAATGGCTTGAGGTCAGACAATATTGTGATTTTCTGACCTAACAGGTATACTGATGAAATCGCTTCACTCCAAAGGTAATTGACAACCCTTCTTTCTCCAGTTGTTGAGTAGCTACTTCTTCTCAGCTAGTGATCGTAATGCGTAGGCAATATGCCGCTCTTGTCCATCCTCGAACTGGTGAGACAGGACAGCTAGATCCTGGCCCATATGGCGAGGCATCACATGCCAAGATGAGTAACTTGTTTGTGTAGTAATATATGAGTAAACAATCATCAGCGAGCTGTTTCCAATCTTGTTCAAATGTCTGTTGTTGTTCTTTATCCTACTGTTACCTTGTTCATTTTTGCAACAACCTGCACATGGGTAATTTCGGCAAAAATTATTATAGTAGTTTATGAAACCCAAAAATTATTTGAGTTGAGAGAAATCTTTCAGAGATGGCCGTATAGATTGAACTTTCTTGTCATTCAGGTAAATTCCTTTGGCTGTAATACAGTGACCAAATATTCAATAGATTCCATCATGAATGCACACTGGCTGTATCTCAAACATTTGCCAGCTTTCTCGAGACTGGTGAGTACAGTTTTCAGATTTTTGAGATTGTTTTTCTATATCGTCCAGATACACTGAGAGATTTGAAATACCCTATAGGATATTCCTATGAAATATCACATGTCGACGCAACTCCAAACGGCATCCTGTTATATTGGTAGAATCCCTTCAGAGTATTGATGGTCACCAACTTTTTCGATTCTTCATCCAAGGGAATTTGCATTGAGCTAAATCAATCTTTGTAAACAGCTTTCCTCTGAGAGTGACACAAATAAGTTCTCTGCTCGATAGAGGGGATATGACTTCAACTTGGATGCTTGATTGGCTGTGAGCTTATAATCTCCTCAAATTCTGATTGAGCCATCTGGTTTTAAGACTGGTACTATGGGTATGGCCCAACCAGCTTCTATGATCTTTTCTATCACCCTTTCTCTCCCAAGATGGCCCAATTGTTCTTCAACTTTGGCCTTCAGGGAGTACGGCACTGTACATGGTTAGAGAATCTTCATGGAATGTTATTTTCACATCCTTCACTAGTCCTTGAAAATATCTGCATGTCAATCCACAACTTCTTACCAGTTCAGTGCCAAACTTAACTGTTGTAAGGAAGACTAGTCCAAGGTGATGTACTTCAACCAATCCTGGCTAAATAGGCTAGGATCACTTACAGTTGGTAATGTCAAGCATTTCTCTGGGTCATTGTATGAAACGATATTTCCAGTTGCACAGACTACATTTTGTATCCCCACCCTGCCCTAGCCCTAGAATACTCCTACCTGGCCCTAGCCCTAGAATACCCCTACCTGGCCCTAGCCCTAGAATATCTTACCTGTCCCTAGAATATACCATCTTCCCCCAGCCCTAGAATACTACCAATAAATATAGTTAGTTTTATATGTGGTGGTTCAAGTGTAGAACCTGGCTATAGTTTCTCATCATATGTCGCTACCTCAACAAGGCACTCCTGTGTCTACTTTTATCATTCTAAGATTGGTTGGTTTATCTGAAGCCATGTTGTACATTGTATACTCAGATTCTGGCTGCTTTTCAGGTTGTAACACAGCTTTCTTTGTAGGTCCTACTATTTTGGTAGGAGGGATTGTAGTTTGGTCTGTCTGTGTTGCGTTGCTGCTTGCTTCTGTGTTTTTTTTTGCACAGAACTGGATGAGTTGACAACTTTTGGCTCAATAGCAAGAACCATGGCTCCATAAAAGAATACTCCTCAGCGTGGAGGTACAAGATCATCACTGCAATCTACCAACATGTTGTTCCCAAATACATACATGTCTTGCCCACTCGCTGATCCACATCTAGTCCATAAGGTCTATGCATGCATAAGTCGACTGGTGGTCACATAAATATTATGGCACTACTTTTTCAGGTGCCACAACCTGAATTGTAGTGATTGATAAGTGTTCCAGTGTTTGCATTAAAGTATGATAAATTTGTTATTAGGCTCAATTTAGGGTGGGATACGGATTACCTCTAGTCTCCAAGTACATGCATAGCTTAGTACAGCATGCCTCGCCATGTATGAGTTTATCAACTAGAAATAATCTGTATCACACCAAACCTCATCTAGTAACTAATAGCATTATACCATCAAGTTGTTTCTCGTGATTTGATTGGCTAATAAATGGGTAGATACATCCCATATCCTACCTCTTGATCCATATCTGGTCAGTAAAACACTATGCATGCTCAAGTTGCCTGGTTGTCCTGTAAATATTATGGCATTGCTTTGTCAGGCCACTTTGCCACAGCCTGGCATACTGAAATCTATATTGGTATAGTAATTGTTAATAATTCGTTATTAGGTTTGGTTTAGGGTAAGAAACAGATAATCTCTAGTTGACAAGCTTTACATTGCGAGGCATGCATGCCCCAAGCTGTGTTCAAGCTAATTGACTAGAGATAATCTCTAAAATACTCAACCTCACCAAATAACTAATAATAGGCTCAATATAACCCCAGCATGTTATTTATATGTAGATAGTCATGAATAATTGAAAGCAGATCAATAAATTTTTCATACACACATTATGTCACAAATCTCATTCTTATGTAATGGAAAGGTATAAAAATAGCCGAAAGTTAGACAGATATTTTTTTTTGCAAAATCAATCCCACACAACCTACCATAAAATAAAGTGCTATAAAATAAGTATCATAAAAGAAGAAAATAGTGTGGTGATTTTAATCATGCAGATCATGCAGTAAGCCTGAAACACACGATAAACTTATTGCATACTCTGCACATGCATGTAAATTTATACCCCATTCTTCCACTTAATAATGCATAAACAACTTTGAGATTTACACCTAAGAATGTCCCACCCAAGCTATTTTCCTAAGAAAGACACTGAAGACCAGGGCTTATTTTTGCCTCAAGTGGTGGATGTTAAAGCCTTACTTAGCAAATTTGTTGCAAGTGCTAATGCTCATGTTGGAGAGATGGTATCTGAATTAGAACTAAAAATAAGAGAAGGAAGAAAATAACACTGCACACTTACAGTGCTAGAGAAGAGCTAGCAATGGCAAGTTCTGAGTCAAGCTGCTGTGAACACTTGACAAAGATGTGTGGACATGTAGCTAGACCCTAACCCAACTGTAAAAAATTTGAATGGTATTCAAAAGGTGTGCTGAAGAGCTCAAGTCTAGAAAATCAATTCATGACATTTAAATTGCATTTCAAATGTCTGTGGTGAAGTCATTGATGGTTGGTAAATGCTTTTGATCTTCCTCAGGCATGGTTTTAAATCTTCGGGAATTTTGGACGTTCTGAATATGGCTTAAAATATATATTTATCTTGTAGGTGTGTCTTGTATATTGTTACATGGCATTGTATAATGCTGTTTATATTCAGTAAAGATTATCATCCCCACAACCACACAATCCACACGTTGTAAATGGGTGTGTGTGGACCACGCAGTATTAATCCTACATAATTTTCTAGTACACTATATGACATCTTAGTAAATATAATAGCACCTTAAAATTTGTCTATCTCTTATTGTAAGACATTTAAATGAACAAATTACAGGTGAGTAAAATTACCTTAGCTTCGCAAATGTTTTGGCTGAGAAAAACTGCAGAGGAACTACCACAAAGATCAGAAAAACAAGAACAAATACAGAAAATCCTATTTCACGGTGGATGAAGTAAGTAGAAAGTATCAAGTACAAAGGAGAAATCCAAATGTAGTGAATACACATGAAGGCCTGTATATACACAAAAGGTAAAATCTTCAAACTTTAAGTAACCCAATGAAAATGCAAACTGACCATCCTTTTTATACTGCTTATTTATAGGGTCACTATAAGGAGAGTGATAGCTGATATTTTATGTCATTGTGAATTGGCTTTGACTTCCATGATTGAGCACGAGGATGAATTATTATATTTTTTGGGGCTATATAGTTGACCCCTAAAACAGTTGAAGAACTCATAGCTCTTGACTCACACACTGTGAAACTGTCTATAACATTTTACTCTCACCTAACATTCAGGTAGCGTTTCTAGCATACGTAGCTATAAGAAATAATTTGTATTGCTCAATAATCATAACTTAATTCAAATCATTCAGACTTTCAACGAACCCTCTCTCAGTTGACACAATAAAATTACAATTACCTTCTCTATAACCAACTTGAATTTTATTCTCTTGACATTTCGACTAGATGATCTAGCCTTCATTAGGAATAACGAGATGATAAGACTTAAGACTTGCATGAGCTTGTTATGTACATAGCTAGCTATTTACCATGTGATACAAACCAAATCCTGCACATGCATCCAGTATGTGAACCGGATGTGGAAAAATAAAACAATGGTAATAATAATAACAATATAAAAAATAATATATAATATATATAGTTAGTTAATTGTTAATTGGTTAATTGTTACTTAAAAATATATATATATATAGTACATAATAATAAATAAAAATACAATTAAAATAATAATATTATTAAGTTTAAAAAATAATAATAAAGTAAATTAATAATAATAATAATATTAATTTTAAAACAACAACAACAAATATATTAACAATAATAATTAATAAATAAACAAACAAACAAACAATAAACAAACAAACAATAAATAAACAAACAAACAAACAAACAAACAAACAATAAAAATTAATAAATAATGTAAAAAGAAAGAAAGAAAGAAAGAAAGAAAGAAAGAAAGAAAGAAAGAAAGAAAGAAAGAAAGAAAGAGAGAGAGAGAGAGAGAGAGAGAGAGAGAGAGAGAGAGAGAGAAAGAAAGAAAGAAAGAAAGAAAGAAAGAAAGAAAGAAAGAAAGAAAGAAAGAAAGAAAGAAAGAAAGAAAGAAAGAAAGAAAGAAAGAAAGAAAGAAAGAAAGAAAGAAAGAAAGAAATAGAGAGAGAGAGAATGAAAGAAAGAAAGAAAGAAAGAAAGAAAGAAAGAAAAAAAGAATGAAAGAAAGAAAGAAAGAAAGAAAGAAAGAAAGAAAGAAAGAAAGAAAGAAAGAAAGAAAGAAAGAAAGAAAGAAAGAAAGAAAGAAAGAAAGAAAGAAAGAAAGAAAGAAAGAAAGAAAGAAAGAAAGAAAGAAAGAAAGAAAGAAAAAGAAAGAGAGAATGAGAGAGAGAGAGAGAGAGAAAGAAAGAAACAAAGAGAGAGAGAGAGAGAGAGAGAGAAAGAAAGAAAGAAAGAAAGAAAGAAAGAAAGAAAGAAAGAAAGAAAGAAAGAAAGAAAGAAAGAAAGAAAGAAAGAAAGAAAGAAAGAAAGAAAGAAAGAAAGAAAGAAAGAAAGACTTGTGATCTATCCTTCCTCACACTCTCTAATGCTTCTCCCTGTTTGATGATAACCACTTTAAGTTAAAATTGGTCAACATGGCAGTTGCTTTATGCTCGCCTGTTTTATCTATCTTGCATTACACTGTTCAAACTAAAAAAAATTGAGGTGTAGCTTCTAAGTTTGCTCAGTGGAGGCTGGCAAATACAACTGAATCTGATTTTGGATTTAGTGCATTATTATATGACTATATACGTACCTTGTAATATTACTGGTAAATTCTCAACAATCTCATTATCATACACAGTTATTAAATAGCAGTCAATAAATTTGTACAGGTAACATAAATAGCGCTAACATAACTTTATAAATAACATGGTCAGCAGTGGATTCAGTTATATACACTAAGTACAGTTCAGTATATACTTAACTACTAAAAGCTTGAAATCGAATAGCATGTGTGTGCTATATTTCAGATACAATAGCATGCCTGTATCTGCACCTTTGTAGTGTATCATGGCAGTGTTAAAAGTTTACCATTACCATAAGTGAAATAGTAGTACATGTATACCATATCGTTCCAATATAAATGGCAGCGGAAAATGATGAGAACATTGAATAGTGGTCAGAATGATAATTATGGGAACCTACTCTTGACTGCTACTGGCATATATCACACTTCATGATAGTTAAATTGACATACCATGTCAAATCTTTGGACATCATTAGAGGCAAGGTTTATGATGTGGCCAACTGATACTTTTCCAATTGTTGCTTGAGTCAAAGTCAATATCTATAAAATGAATTAGTATATATATGAATACAGCAACAATAATGTTTACTTAAAGGAGTTATTGCAAGTATGTTGCGTACATTCAATATTCACTAATGCCTGTCCCCAGTGAATAATATCTTCTGATCCGACACAAACATACTAGAGGGACATAATTCATTAGTAAATAATGTCTCCTTAGGTCATTTTTACCTTTTACTATATAGGTCCTCCTAAGACACCACCATTCCCCCCCCCCCCCACACACACACACACCTTCAGTGAATAGTATCTCCCCATGGCATATTAAGGGTGAAATAATTCACTAATTCTCTAGTAAATTTCCCCTCCCCCTCACATCCTGATTCATTTATGTTGCTAATTAACTAGTGAATGCCTATAACCCTTTAAAAAACATAAGACTATGCTATTCAAAATAAGATCAGTCAATAATCACATGAATATCAATTTCTTAGGTAGATGAAGCCCAGTGAAGAAATGGTAGGCAATTTTATTATAAATTTATAAAGCAGATAATAATATAATTTTGTAAAGAGTTATATAGGGAAAACCACTAGTAAATATCCCTAGTCCTTTACAAAAACAAAAAACTATATAGTTTGATATATAAAATTATAACTATCAGCTTCCTTAGTAGAACTATTTTTACCACACTTCATCTTAGGGTTTTTATTTTTTATTTGTCGATTTTGTCGATCGTCCTCTAAAGGTTAAATGTGTATAATGATTTAGTGTATATATATACCAGATTTTAAAATATTAACATGGCTAGAATCTTGCTTGCTTACTTGACAAGTCAAACCCTAAGTAAACTGTTTGTTGGCATTCATTATTTTAATAGGGCAAGAATCATCAAAATGTTTATTGGTAAATTCTTCTCAACAAACACTAAGTTGACATAACAAAATTAAAATGACCTTCTCAATAATCATTTACTCTCTCAGTGTTTTGACTAGATGCTCTAGCCTTGTAAATTCTTTACTATTTGACAGGTATATATTTATGAAGCTTTTTCTTTTGTTTTGTTTATTTTTCCACTGATGATTCCAGGAAGAAATAAAAATAAATCACCCCATTTTGGTTTAAAATCCAATAATGCACTGGTACTCCTTGCAATTAGGACATGTGATAGCATTGATTGTGGTCACCACAAAATATGAACCTATAATAAATTAAAGATTTTCACAAAAAAGAATCTCTTTAGTTATTAGGGGGGGAAGGAACACCTATATTATAAGAGCTAAAATATCTTTTAAAACCAATATATATATATATTGGATTGACTAGCCAAAAAAAGAAATGAAACAAGAATTTACCAATGTAGCCAACAAACACTTACAGGACCCTTTTATTCCGGACCCTTTTATTAATAATGAAAACCAATACTATAATACTAATATCTTTATTATATTTGGAGTTCATAACATTGGGTCCTGTAAATGCTTGTTGTTTAAATTAGTAAATTCTTGTTTTTTGACTAGCCTATCCAATATATACTTTTTTATTTTGCATTTTTGTTTATGTATCCGTGTATCTATCACCTACACTTAACTTGTCAGTTTGTCATAATTTTACTACCAGAAAACTCAAAATGGTCCAATGCATTGCAACTACTAATCCATTTAATTATTGAGCAAAACATCCAAATATTGACGTCACATAATAAGAAGTCAACAGGCCAGACCTTCAACAAAACTAGGTAAATACTTATGATACATTAGGCATGAGTGTCTAATTCAGTAATAAACATGGAAAATAATAAAAACCAAAATCATTTAATTTGAAAACAAAAGATATACATTGGATGACTAGCAAAAAAGACTAACCAGTGTAAACTATATACATGTACAAACAATTTGCAGAACCCTTCATCTATGTAATGAAAACAAATATTATATAGTGTTTAAAAACAAATTTGCATTATATTTGGAGTTAAAGGGTTTTCTAACTGTCTTTTCTCTACATTGGTAAATCGTTGCTTCTTTTCTTTTTTGACCAATATATTGTTTGGTTTTTAATATTTATCATTTCATCGAGTCATTTCTCATAATTTGATTGGCTAATAGTATACCTGTACAAGTCATCCATATCTGGTAGCTACTAAGCATGTGTGAATCTCACCTGGTTGTCTTACAAACATTATGGCGTAGCTTTGTCGGGCCACTTCTCTACTGCCTGACAATGTGTTCAATGTATTTTAGTTGATGATAAATTCATTATTAGGCTCGGTTTAGGATGAGATACAGATTATCTCTAATCTTGGAGCTTAAACACGGCCTCTCGACTTCACAAGAAACAACTTGATGTTAATGAAAAATAATAGAGCTTAATTTTATTGTTACTATTTTCCTCCTCTCCATCCTACTTTAACTCACCACTCAATGCATTGTATTCATTGGTGAATGAAGCAAGCAAGCCCTTTGTGGATACATCGTCAAGCGTTGGTTTGAAAATCAATTTTTGTGAGGGAGTTAGATGGAGAACAGGTATTGTTGTGCATGGTACGTCTATCATTCTATGTACATGTCTCTTTATCTTTGTATTCACCATACATTCACCTTTAAAAATATGAATGGGTCACCCGCCATAAAAAACACTATAAACAGGGAATAGTCACCATAGTGAAGAGAAAGATTGAAGAAATGGCAGTAGATTCGAAGCTAGAAGAAAACTGGCTGCACAAGCAAGTGAGACTAAAATAACTATAATGGTTAATGATAATTTTTGAGTTATTCTAAAGGTAGAAAAGAACAATATAATGGTTAATGATCTTAGACTAACCTTTAGAATAAACCTTACCTTCATAGGGCTCTTCAGTAACATATTTATGTCAAAGGTTTCTATTTTTAACAAATACTTTTATTACTGAATGTTTTATTCAGCCACATTGGTCTCAACAAAACGAAGCACAGAAACAGACTAGGAATTTCTACATTAAATTCACTTTTAACAGTGCAATTCAATGTTCCTAAAAAATGCTATGAATTTAAGCCGAATTGATAATGTAGGCTCTGTTAATAAATATTTAAATTAATAAATTGTAAAGTAAGGTGAATAGTATTATTATAACTTTAAAATGTTATA
Source organism: Cladorhizidae sp. MBARI D1340-BT2 (assembly GCA_028752905.1). Lineage (NCBI taxonomy): Eukaryota > Metazoa > Porifera > Demospongiae > Poecilosclerida > Cladorhizidae > Cladorhizidae sp. MBARI D1340-BT2. The sequence goes on from JAQNBH010000005.1 coordinate 10,701,181, forward strand.
ATCACAGCAATGTTTGCGAAAAATTAACTACCTATTGTAGCTATGGTATAAATTAAGAATTGTGCCAGTTACTTCACCTGTACCATTTATTATAGTTATTTTTACTAAATTGTTTTACTGTGCAGATAGAATTAGAGTTCATCAAAACTTCTAAATGGAATTTCAAAATTGTTTTCCATATTACGAGACATGATCTCTAAACTTGCTTGGCAAATTTAGTATGAATCAAGCTAAGATATTAAACACGATAAAAACAACAAAAAAGCATTTGTGATGGTTGAAATCCTGGAATTGATGGTGAATGGAATAAAATCTTATGTTATTGCCATGACATGCATACAAGTAGCACCCCTTGAAAGTGATGCTCAGAAAAAGCTGCATTATCTGAAGCTCAACCACTTGATCTGTCAGGAAAAAAGCTCAGCCATGCATGGCTTGATACTCTTTGTGGTGGTTGTGGATGTCTATCCTCAATGCTGGACTAACTTCACTGTATACTGGCCCCAGCAAGTACAAGTTACTAACAGTTAGATTGATCCGTGAAAGCTATATATTACGAAGTATTCTATATTCCAAAATTTCTGCTCCAAAATTTTCAACATGTGGACTTAAATCTGCTCACTTTTTTCTTTGGCCTTCCTTACAATGCTCAGCAATTGTTCAGAGGAATCACCATAGCTATAACCAGTGGCATGATACTGATATAATTATGCCATATTTAGAGACTCAGACAACCAAATTACTACATCCTTTGTACAATTTTACCTTACCACATAGAGTCTGGTACAAACTCTTACCAGCATAGATATGATTGAGTTTTGAGTTGGGCATCAGGAAGAATAAAAACCCACGTTCAATGTCTCCCTTCAAAATAAATCTCCCTTCAACATAATGTTTGCATTTGAATATTTGAAAATAATGTTTTTGAAAAGAATAATTGCATCACATTTTATTGTTTATGGAATGCATTCAAATACTTTTTATATGTATCCATGAAAAAGCACCTTGATATGTAACAGCATAGCAAATAATTCTCAGGTTCAGAAAAGATTTTAAAACTGGAGGAAAGAAGTAATAGAAATGTAACGAACATCTATCAAGTGCATTTATAACACATACCACATGCTTAACAACCCTATATCATTGTTCTAAATCAGAAGTAAGGTCAGTGAACATGTTATTGCAGAGTCAGCATGACATGAACCATTATATATGTGTGGTAGATTGGGCTATAATGGCTATAATTAGAGCAACCTCATTTTACAGTGGCGCTTGTTCAGCTAAACAGCTTTTCTGGTAACCCTATATCATTGTTCTAAATCAGAAGTAAGGTCAGTGAACATGTTATTGCAGAGTCAGCATGACATGAACCATTATATATGTGTGGTAGATAGGGCTATAATGGCTATAATTAGAGCAACCTCATTTTACAGTGGTGCTTGTTCAGCTAAACGGCTTTTCTGGTAGCATGATGGCTGGTCAAGTCCACTCATGTATATATTATCCTTTGCAGTGAGAGAGGGGACCAAAAAAGTTGAAATTTCATTATTCTGGCTAAGATTTATATTGTAAACGTTTTTTGTATTGACTATTAAAAAAAAACAATATAGACCACAAACATTTAAAGGACTCAACACCAACCAAAAAAAATTGAACCCAAATATAATAATAAGCAGTATAATATTTTGTTCGTTATTTTAGGAGGTAAATGGTCTTATTGTCTACATAAAAGGTTTTTAGTCTTCAAAATATATTTTGTCTTTTGTTTGTATTCATTCTTGCTTGTTCTCTATGTATATTATAGTCAAGCAGCCTCCTTCAACAAGATAACTCAAGATAACTTCATATATATATACATACAATGTTTACTAAAGTACATACACATAATATTTAGCTGGAGCCAACTGAATTAAGTTAGTCAAGCCCAAGTCTCACCAGCCGCTTAGACTCAAGTTGGATATTTTACCAGTTTACTATCAAAATTGCTTAAATCAGCAATTTCTCATGCCAAAATAACACAAAAAGTGGGTCTTTTACTATAATTTTTAGTTTGCCAATTAACAGGTAATGTGCAATACTTTACCTTATTATAAATTGCAGAGGTCATCATTATTCTTGACATCATTCCTATAGCTTGACCCTTGAGAACACCATGGGAGTGAAAACAAATCACTAGTAGTCCCAGAACCACTATACCTAATATTATGGTAGTAATTAATAACAGTAAATATAACAACAACAATAACAATAAAAAGTCAATAGTAGTAATAGTGGTGGTGGTAGCAACAATATAATAATAATAATAATTGAAATTATATTATTATTATTAGTAGTAGTAGTAGTAGTAGTAGTAGTAGTAGTAGTAGTATATTATTTATTATTATTATTATTATTATTATTGAGACTATCAGCAAACCTCCGGCACTCCCAACAATTAATTAACTATCATTGCCAACATGAAAGATGCATACAGGTATCCTTTTAAGCAAAATGGCCGACAATGTCATATGTCATGCCGTTGCTGGAGACGGTGGCTTCTAGCAACATGTAAATTTAATGGCTTGGTGCTTGACCCATGCCTAATCCATTTATAAAACTTCATGAAAATGTATCCATGAGTTTTGTGTAGCCATGCTAACAGACACACACACAAACAAACTGGGAAGATGGGTGGAAAAGGAGGACAATAAAGAACCAAAATCGATTTTTAGGGATTTCAATATTATATGCATAAACTCATACACACACACATACACACACAGCACTACCAAGTTTTCCATCCCACTCCCCAGTGAGGGCTCACTTCACTTACCAATTAGCCAAAGTGCAAGCAGTTTTGGACAATGGGTAAAAATGTCTGGCTGGTTTTATATATGTATCTTATGTGTGTCAGTATTCAGGTGTTTCTTGGGTGTGGGGATAATGAAATTACTAGTAATAAATGCTGTGCATTGAGTGGCAAGTGAAGAAAAAGAAAAAACCTCGAGCATGCTGATGAGTAATTATGTTCATCATCCTTTCCTGTCAGCTACATAGCCTTAGCCATAGAGCATATTTTTGTATGAGGGGCCTACATGTGGGGGAGGTGGTTTTGAAGGTCTTGTCTTGCGGAGGTTAATAATAGAGTCTTAGTTTGTTGCTTGTCCTATTTCAGGTTCTGCTATCTGGTAAGGGATTATATTAGCTATTTACTGTGCAGCATATTCTCACTTGCGCGGGCCAGTAGCTTCTAATCTGCTGCTTGCTACCGGGCTCCTTGACTGTTCTCTTCACTATGATCACCATTCCTGATTTACATAAGCCTGAGGCAGGTGACCCCGTTCATACAATATATACATACTACATAGATTAGTTATGTAATGTGCTGCAATCTCAACTCCCTACGTACATGCAGTAAACACATAGATAGATAGATGCATACATACATAGATACATGCAATACAGGGAGACTGCATCTAGATATCAAAAGGCTCATTTCAGGGAAATTCAATGCGTGCCATATTTATTGCAGATGGATGGCACATAACTCACAAAAGACATTATACACACATAATGAATCGTATAGAAACACGTACAGCATAATGTAAACATGTTTAATTTGTATCAGAGCACATTGATTTTGCAATAAAATTATTAAATTAAATTCTACTAATGTTTAAAAAAATATCAATCATCAAAGTTACCATGAAGAAACCTCCGTCAAAGGCTCAAAACATTTGGAAAGGAAAACATTTAAGGCTGATGTCATCAAACCTTGATTTGGTCAGTTGTACATATTATATCTAATTGTAGTGATTCATTTAAGGCATTATTGGTCTATGATTGTTGTCAGTGGACATGGTGAGGCAACACAATTGGTGACACAGAAAGGTTGAACATAGTAGACAGCGGAGGTTGGCACATAGGCCTGATGAATCCAGTGAATGAAAATTGCGATGTAAAATTTATAATTTGCGCAAGATTTTTATTACTTTCTGAAGGCAACTTATGATACAGTCCTGAGATCTTTTCTTATTTCCAGGCATCTGTGAGATGGTTTCCTAATCACTGACTAATAGAAAAGACACAAATATCAGCAGGAAAACAAATGACAGTACATTCATTATGTGAAGTGGGTCATGGGTTAAAATAGAGCATGTCTTTGTCCAAATCCCCATGCATTGTGTAGGAAGAGGAGACCATGTTAGCCACACACGATAGACATAAGATCTTATTGCTCCTATATATCATTCTCAAGAAACACCATTTTATGATGTTGGATGCTTAAGCTGTCAAACTACCATCAGTGTTGCCCAGGTACATGCACCTGTGCTGAAGAGCAAATGAATGTGCACATCCTTGTCTTGAACATTAACTATCAGAGACTTTTAACCGGTTTCAGCCTCTCTGAAGGGATCATGAACTTGGAGAAACATCCCACAGAAGCTTTGATCTTGAGGTGGTGTGCCAGCATCTTGACATTCTTATTTGACAGTGGATGGTGTTGCAGCTTATGGGCAAGAACAGTTCCAGTTCCTCATCTAGGATTGTTATGCTTGCCCGATTCTGTGTTTGCCTAAGTCCTCCTACCCCTACCCAGCTACCGCATGGCTACAGAGTAGTGGGGGGACAATGGCATTTTTGGGGGGAGAGTGACCCACATGTATTTTTTTGGTGTGTGTGGTTACTACTTTATAACTCCATAGATTCCCAAGTTACGGGAGCTACAAGTGGAGGGAACCTCAAAAACCTGAATGCCTGATGAATTTCGTTAACAATCCATAAAACTCATTTTCCACCCATGCACTTGACCACGTACTTACGTTTTAGCACCTAATGAAAACACTTATTGCATAGAGTAGAGCTTCCTCTAGCCACTGGTGCTATTTTTCAAATCTTTAGCACTTTGCAATCTGGAGATATTTATGCGGCCAATTCAGGCATTCAGGTTTTGAAGGTCCTTCCACTTTAGGTCTAGTAACTTGGCTATAGTTAAATCTATGAAAAATATTTTAGTGTCAAAAGAGAGCACACAGAGAGACCTATCTTTGAGCTATATATCAAATCCATACCATGAAGTTTACAGAATCTACGGAGCTATAAAGTGGTAACCACAAGTAATTTTTTTTTAATGCCATTGTCCCCCCTTAGTCACCCCTTAGTCATGAAGTACACAAAGCAGTTGACATCTCAATGTAAAAAGAACTGTCTCTTTGTCCATCCCGGCAGCCTTCTATAGGCCCCGGAGCTGGCTCACAAACATAACCTAATAAGGACAAAGCTCAGCATCTAATACCAAGGCTATCTACCAATGACATTGTGACAACTGCAACCTCTACAAACCAAGAATATGTTTTGGAAGTACTTCATATATGCCAAACAATAATGTCCATGCAGCCACTCATGGCTTGGAGGTGAAGAAATTACTCATTCTTACCTATATAGGTGGTACATGTTGCATTTTGCACTCATACAGGAAACTCAGTTGAGCCAGGGTCCAGCAAACATCAATTTTTGCACGTGCATTTTTCAAAGCCTGTTGTGCTTCAAGATGTTGAAGTGATAAATAGGAAAGAGGCTTCAAAGTCCTCAGAAGACACCCGGCAGTCATGTTCAGGTGCAGTACTTCATTAGTGGCACCCTGGAATAGCATGTAGGTCCATAAGAACTTCCAGCTAGCATCTTACTCTCCAGCTTGTATTCCGGGAACTGGTGAGAGTTATTGCTGTCAAAGATGTGCAGGGATTGTTTGCACCAAAGTATCACACACCTGAGAATGTTAAGCATGGCCTTGTGGTGGCACAAGTTGATGATGAACTGTTCCTGGTCATTGTTTTGATCACAGGGCTGTACTTCTGCCATAGGATTGACCTGTCAGCACTAGGCTCATCAAAGAGTTGAAGACGGATGAGTTGACATTCATGTCTCAAGACTTCCATACATTGCCAACCAGAGCATTAATCTGGGCCTGGGCAATGGTAGATATCCATTTAATAGTTGTCCTAGTCATGTTTATGCTGCTCAGGACTTTGTTTTGCTTTGTCACAGGCTTGCTTCACATCACCCCAGGTCACATCACCAATAAGATTGCGCACAGCTTCACATGTGGACTGCTTCTTCAGTCTTTGCACCTTAGAGCTAGTCCAAATTGCATTATGGCTGCCTTCCCCAAGTTTCAGATGGTGAACTTAATCTTGAGTAGGCTGTTCAGGTTACCTCTTATGACCTTCCTGTGCACATATGCACACCAAACTTGCCTGTATTAACATAGTTGCCACTATTTACATTACCCTGGAAAATCATTCAGATCGCTTTACTTTTACTCGGAATGAAAGCGAAGAAGCTGTCTATGCTCACTATTCAGATTCAATGTGTTGCCACTCGGCCATTATGCATCTAGATCATGGAGATCTGGCTCATATGGGTCACTGGGATGTGGATGAGTTGGTTGGGTTTTGTTGCTAGCTGGGTGGTCTCTCGGGAAATACCACAGATATCACTGGCCAGTTTATTCAAATTGCTTTCTGGGATGTGGAGCATTGGAAAAACAAACTCTACCATCTGGCACATGGATGCCAACCATGGTGATGTCAATGTGGGGCAATGGAGAAGGGCATATTTAGGTAGATCTTCAAGCTGTTCTTGCCAGCTCACTTATCCAGCATGCTTTGTTGGGTCACAGCATGAAGACATTGGTTAAAATCCCTTTATCCACTTTTTAATCAATGTATTAATGTTCTACTATGTTCCAGAATCCCAGTGCAATATTCAGCCCCATCCAAGTAAGGGGGGCTGCACTACTATCCCTGCTGTCCCAGCTCTGATTTTGAATACTATTTTGTTGGTAATCATTATGTTGTGCCAAGCATGCACAGATTTGCTTCCATCAGAACAATTTCCACATTGTTCGTTATTTTTAAGGGTAGCAGTGATAAGAAGGTGACTAACCAGTATACTCACTTGAGCAGGGTATGAGCAGGTGTATAATACATAATACAGGAAAAAGATTATGCCTTGCCTGTTGGATACTGTCATGGGTATAGGTGAAGGCCTGAAAGTGTTTCCCTTTACTTGTCTACCACATCCATCTAAATTAGGGAGCAGGTGGGAAATTTTTGCTTTTATTATTGGCACATTCTTGAAACCCACTTGGCTTTAAAAATATATAAATAAGTTAGCTCCGTGAAAATGCGAATTATCCCACTTCCTCCACAAACTACTTCCTTTATGTAACTTCCGAGATGTGGCTGGAAAAATATGAGATCCTTGTTGCTATGGCTCCTTACTTCCCACTCTCCATGCCTGCCTATGAAGGACTAAATTAGCAATGGTGGAGAAATGCTACCACAACTTTACAATAACCTTCTCAATAACCAACTTGAACTTGTATTCTCTCGACGGATCGACTAGATGCTCTAGCCTTCATCCGGAATACCACAACTGTTGATTATTGGTGATTCCATCTGCATGGTTATCTGTACTTCTCTTACATCACTCTGGTCAAAGCCTTGGGGGAGAATTATGCAAATTGCTTTGCATTCAATGTATTTGGGAACAGTGTCAGGTAGATTACAGTGATATTCTTGTTCCTCCCCACCAAAAAGTTCTATTTTATTGGATCAAGGCTATAGCTGTCTGCTAAATGTCATAGACATTACCATTATTGGTTCCTGGTCCATGCCAGATATAATATAAACTCATTTGGTTGTTTAATGACAAAGAAGTCTTCCATTCCTACACTCACATAGATTTATGTGTCTTATCGATTATTTTCAGTGGATATCAAATACTTTGAGGTTTCTCTTTCAATCAGCTTTTTGAGAAACCTTAAAGTATCATATGGACTATCAGCTCACTGCAATTCAACCATCATACCATGAGCTTCAAAAGCAGATTGCTGTTGCTGCTGCCCATGAAGCTGACAGAAGCCAGTGATGATGCATTTATGCTTGTCAGCTGGAGGGTGAAAATTGATCAGCTCCATTTTCCCAACAATATTTATGCAAGACAAAATATTACAATGGAAACTTGCTAATCCAGTGGTTGAAGTTCCAGGTAACTTGGTCTACAGGGCAGGTTGCAAGGGGGGGGGGGGGGGATTTTGCACTTATGGCTTCCTGGTGGAGTCTAATAAATGGTTTGTACATGTGGTCTGGTTTATTGTGATTTTGTGCATTAGAGTTGATACATTTCATACTGCTTTGAAGTGGCTGGAAAGCCAGTCTGACACTGATTCACTACACTGCTTCCTTGTAAGAAAGTGAAGGGATTCTACTACCTAAAAAAAGAGTGCACACCATGGAACAAACCACTCTTTAACCAAGTATATTTGCACTGAGCTATGTTTATGGTTTGTGTTTACATGACCTGTTTAGCCAGACATACATGTACTTCATGATTGCAACTTCAGAATTATGGGAAATTTCATTACGGGCACCTCTTGGCCCCACAGTAGGGTAAATGAGGTTCCCTTATATATATATAGTAGCATCCATTTTTAATGTCTTTTTCTGTATTTACAACAAAATAAACAATGAAAAACACAGCAGCATTATCAGCAACAACCCAACAAAAAGAAGTGAAAATGTTATCCTAAAATCACCAATGCAACCAAAACTAAAACAATCAAACCTGCAGAAAGCTTTGAACGATTTTCTGCTAAATAAAAAATTGTGTAGTCTCCATTGTCCTCGATGAGTAGCCGTTGAATAGAAAAGAAAGCAAACAAGGACAGTGATCAGGGGAAGCTGCACACAGCCAGAGGAGAAGAGAAGAATTATAATATACATGCATTTTTGTAGCACAGCTACTGGGTGCCTACTTCATGGGGCACCCACTACTGGGTGCATAGAACCTGCTTTATGGGGAGCTAGAGGGTGCGCAGTCCCTGCTTTATAAGGAGCCTAGCTACTGGGTACCTAAGCCCTTCTTCATGGGGAGCCTAACCACTGTGTTATGGAGAAAGTAGCTCATTGTAGATCCTTTGTGAGAACTTTCACCACCCTGTAAATACTTCATATCAGATACCTTTAAGTTTGAATTTTGAATTTTGGAATTCAACTACAGTGATCATTATTCTCTTTTTTTCTTCCCCTCACAAAATGCTAGGTAACCCTGCCATTATGTTTTCAAACTGGTATAACGTCCTGAACAATTTGATTTAACAATGTATGATCTGTTATCACACATACTCCTTTAGATAGATAGATGATGGATAGATAGGTAGAGAGAGATAGGGAGATAAAGATAGATATTCTCAATTATTAGTATTTTAATAATGGACCATTTAACATCTAATGATATTCAAGAAGACCTATATACCTGCTCCATAGAAGTAAGCATTTCTTGATTCGGTATTATCTCTCTTATCATCTGGGAGTGTAAGATATCGAGTAAGTGGTCCTAAAATCAAAGCCTGTCCTAAATTCAATGATACCTGCAGTGTTATTAGAGTCATTTATTATATTATGAAATAGACAATCAATTTTTCATTTCTATTTGTAGCTATATACAATTTTTATGTAAATATTTTCATACATGTGGTCTTGTAGTTCTAAACTATAATTTGTACTAAAATTTAAGAAAACTTAATAGCTTAGGAGACTTCTATTCTGGCTTACAGAGAGAAAGCATCGTCCAATCATGGAGTTACCATGGCTGACCAGCTGTTGTTAAGATCCCACCATGTAAGTAGGAAATAAGAGAGATCAGTATGCCATAGATCTTATGTGCAGTAAGTGTGTAAAACAAATGTGACTCCAGGAAGATGACTAAAGTCTGCTTTCTTTCTTAAGAGGAGAGAGATTAAACATCATGGTTATGGGAAGCAGATGATACCTGGACTTCCTTGCCGTATACATAACTCTACATCAGCAGTTCATTTCAAAGAGTATAGATAGATCTCTGGAATAGGAGCCAGCTGGATCTATTATACAATCCATCCCTGAGTAGGCCTTGCCAGATGATGCTTGAACTGATCAGTGTTTTTTCCTTTCACTATAGCAAGGAGGTTATTTTTTCCCACCATTTTTTTAATTGTCATTTTTGTCTGTCTGTTAGCAGAATTAAACAAAAACTTACTGATGAATTTTCATGAAATTTATGGACTGGTTAGGCCTGGGTCAAGGACCAATCAATTAAATGTTAGTGATGTTACACATTGCTAGAAGCCAGTTGTCAGAAATGGACAAAAACCAAATATGAAACAATTCAGAAAGAATTTCTAGGCAAAGATGCCCATACTAGAGTTGCAGAAGTTGATAGTTCTTGACATTACAACTGTTGGAGTTTTGCAGCTCTAGTAAAGAAAACAAGAAAAAATACAAAAGGTGTTTAATTTTAAGCACAAAGAAACTAGACTTGTTAATTAAAAAGAAAAAGAACAAACAACAAATATTTAGAGGATTTTTTTATGCATCATATATCATAATTATACCAAATATAAATATAAAATATAAAGGTCCTGTGTTTGTAGTTCATATGTGTTTCCTTTCTTTTTCCAGTGTGGTTAGTTTGTTTTTGAATAAGATAATTTTGTCTTACAGCATATATAAATACATATTCAAACCCAAAAAATGTAGGAATTTGATCCATTCTCTTCAGATTCCAATGTGTAGTTGGAACATAACAAATCAAAGTTACAATAAACTGTTTCTCAGAGCCAACAAATACACTGTTTGTTTTGTTACCTCACACTTGTATAATTATAATTAGAATTGAAACCCTGGCACACTCATTAAAATATATATAATGCAGAAGCCTAGACAAATACTAAAATATTTCGACTTTGTTGGTGGATAGGAAGATGGAATAAATATCTTTTCCTGTCCTGGCCACTTTAAAAAAACTTTAGTTACCTCAATAAACAAGATCAATCCTTGTAATAGAAATTTCAACCAGAAGCTCTTCAGTATGACAATCCATAGCCTCGGGGTTCGCCCTTGGGATTTTCTAACTAATTCCTGTCCCCAATACCTGCATGTACACACATGTAGTTATACTTGTGAATGAATCCCATAAACAAGGCATTACAAACACTGTTGTACTTGCTGAACTTTCTGTGCAATCTCTCAGAGTCCGCTTCACTCGGATGAACGAAGAGGTCCGATTGTTTCAACGTATGACGACATCCATAACGCAATATTTCTCCTACCCAACTGCAGAGATATTGTTGATTAAAAAATAACTATGCAGAACATTTTATACAACACATTGATAAACTCTAACAAACTCTCAGTCGACATATTGAAATTACAATAATCAATTTGAAATTTACTCTCTAAACATTTCAACTATCTTCATCATTAATCCTGATAAAGACAATAGCTCTAGTCGAAATGTCGTGAGAGTAAATTTCAAAAGTTGATTATTGAGGTCATTATAATTGTAAACACATTGATATTTCTTGCCCAGTCAAGAAATAATGATAGTTTTGAATGTGTTCAGAATGTAACATAAAACTTTACACTTGAAGTAGGTGGATCAATTGCTTATAACTTTGAGGTATTATGATAAGAGAAAAACCAGAAAGGCTTCCTAAGCATTTATATACCAGGCAAAATAATAACAAACTAATGCCTTGCTATAAACACTACATGTAGAAATCAGAATATATTTCATTAACTACAGATGCCAAACACCATAATCTTTACGTACCCATGCTTGTAGACTGTTGCAAAGTCATAAAATAGTCAGAACACTTTTTTTATGGTTTAACCACACTGACAAAAGAATGTTCAATTTAAATTTAAACAAAAATATATATAACAAGATAGTAGAAAACTAAAAGATACTTTAGCTTTTAATTGATACATCATACTGATTTTAAAAAGCTGTATACTTTTGCTGTGTTCATTTTTATAAGGTAAAAGGTCCTGTAAATATTGGAGGGTCCACATTGGTAAATTCTCGTTTCCTTTCTTTTTTAGTAAGTCATGTCATTTCAATATATAATTTCAATATATAAAAGACCAAAAACGTTGTTTTTTTTAACTCAGTAAAAAAAAAAAAGCCGAGTGTACGTAGACACAAGCACTTAGTTGATCCTTTACAATTTACAATCATACATACTAATCATTATCTAGAACAGTACGAATTTTCATGCGATTTTTATGTCTGCCAGCTCACTACTGTGTGAAGCATTATTCTGAGTCTTTTTGGAACTAATAGAAGCTGAAACTATCATTTAGACAGATAAGAAGCTGTCAATATTTGTGCTTGCTGAGATATGAGCTCTGTTTGTTGTTGTTGTTTTGGGGAGGGGGAGGTTCTGCCATCCACCTTTTTACAAAGTGGGTTAAACCAATCTAGGAAGAACGCTGCTAGCACACCAAATTTTTAAATAAATATTTATTTACCATTTTTTTTGTTTGTTCATCTCTATAAATATTATAGTCAAGCATCCATCTTCAAGAACTCTGTATCAATTGCACATCAGGATAACACCAGGACTACCATAGCATACCTAATTCTTACTATAAAGTGCATGCTAATATATGAATAAAATGTAGCTTTTGTTAAAGATCTGTACTGTCATAAGAGTACACTTTCCAGTAACCAATTCTAGAAGAAGAAACATGCAGCACGTCCTGAATCATCTCATCTAGGCTCAATACTTCACACGCGTAATTAATGTTCACAATTTTTACTAATTTTTGTGTTTTTTGTTTTTTAATCAAGAAATAGATTAATCTTTGCAATGTTTTGGAAAACTTGATATTTTCTGGTAGTAAATGTGTGGTACATAAGTAATAAAGTAAATAGCTAGATAGACGAGATATACAAAAAAGGTATTTTTTTTGAATTAAAAAATTATATATTGGATTGACTTGTCCAAAAACAGAAACAAGAGTTTACAATTGCACTTTCTTAATAATCAACTTGTAATTTAATCTCTTGACATTTCGACTAGATGCTGTAGCCTTAATCAGGCAATAAGTCTCGAGTGAGCTTGATATGTACCAGTTGCTAGCTCTCCACCACATCATAGACACCTGGTAGCTTGTTAACCGGATGTGGCAATATACTCACAATATCTATTCCTTAAAGTGGATCAGCACCAAAAGTCATATATGGCCTTTCTCCTGAAAAGAAGACTAGAAGAGAGTGCCGCTTTAACTTGGCAGCATGGTCAACTTCTTCAGGCCCAGCCCTTACACAATACCCTAATTGTTGGTGCCAGCATATCTGTCATCTCCTCCATTACTGGTTACCCAGCCACCTTAAGACATCGAAGAGAAAGCCAACAATAATAGGTCTCATGCATGTCTTTCTTCCACAAGGCTACCATGATCACCCCAAAAATGTACGGAAGGATGAATGGTGGGATCCTGCCCTCCAAAACTAACTGAACAAAGGAAGCAATGGCGTGGAGGAAAACATCACGTCCTCCTTGGGCAAAGAGTCTGGTCAATTCTGTATACATATATACATATATATAATATATATTTACCGCATTTATGCTAGAGGATGTTTTTTATTTTAATTATGTATTATAACAACAACAACAACAACAATAATGTTGTTGTTATTGTTTGATTGTTCTTGTTTGTTTTTTACTCGATTATAGTGCAGGTGGAAATGCAAAATAATCAGAATGTTTTGACCAATTCCAGTGCAGTCATAGTAAATTATATATATATAATATATGATGTTAAATTACTAATCTCCCTTGGACAGCTAGTACATGAAAGGACTGGCTACATAGCATATATAGAAAGGTTACTGATGCATAGTCAATAGAGGACATATATGCTAATGATGAGAGCATACTGAACAGTACACTGAACACACTAAACATGCCAAGTATCCAAACTCTGGACTTTCTCACATGACGTCAGATTCCTGTCAGCATCTGGATGCTCTTCCTTTAATACTCTGAAAATTCCTTCATTAAGCTCTACCTTATTGTAATGTGCTTAACTCTTTGACGATCATCACACGAATAATTATTGCATCCTCGTGGTCGACCGAAAATTGAAAAGATGTAGCTTAAGACCCTAAGGCATATTCGAGCTAGTCTAAGCATTTCTAAGGCCCAGAAGCAACTCTACAGCCTTCAATATTAAGTAAGTTTGCCATAAAAGTTCAGTATGAACAGAAAAGAAATTGCTAGCTAGTTAACAGGATTGATGGCACTTGTAAGCTTTAGCTACTTACCTTGAAATCAAAGTGGTAGATTATCAATTGGATGGTCAGACAGAACAAGAAATCTAAGCTTCGCCAGAGCCAATTCCAAGTTTTTTCCTGTAAATAGTATCACAGACATGTAGTGCTTATTAGGATCACGCCCATTCTTTGTCAGCACAATTTCTAATTAGTACCCGGCTGGATGTGGTGACTAACCAGGGGAGTGGTGACAAAGTTCTTGTTGCATCCTCGTCTATGAAGCAGAGCCAACCATGGAAAGTAGGATGATCTAGCTGTTTAGTGTTAGCTAACTGATCAAACTAACTGACTAAAAACTTGGCTATCAAACTGCCCAAACTATTATTTCCTAAAAGAAGCACAGGATGGGGCTCCCAAGTTACTTTGTCTTTGTGACAAATCATGGTCATAAGTTAGCTAGCTAGGTAGCATGCTAGCTATTACTTTTACTCGAGCTGATATAGCTAACTGCTATTGGTGTCTGTCCTTCAACCTACATAATTATGTATATCTATTCCACAATGGTGGTCATGTAAAGTTTATAATAATAAGGTAATAGTATATTGTGCCAGACCACAGGGATTTCAACTACAGTATTTTCCAGAGGATATCCAACAGAAGTGTTTCTACACCCCAAAAGCAAGTCTATAGCCTTTAGCAGTAAGCCATAGAAAGGAGTTTAGCGATTCAGAAAAGAAATTTAGATTAAAAGAGAAACAGATCAATGGTGCTTCTATTCTTGGTTATAGCTACCTGCCCTAGCCTTAATGTGGTAGTCTTTATCAGCGAACAGAAAATCTAGGCTGTACTAGTAGCAAATACTAGCTTAACTTAGTGCATATTAGGATCACACTCATTCTTCTCTCGGCAAAATTTATAATTAGTGACCAGGTAACATGCACTATGTTCTTGTTGCATCCTGCTTTTCTAAGAAGCAGAGCTACCACAGAAGGTAAGATGATCTAGCTGTTCAATGTTAGGAAGCTAACTAAAAGGTGGGCTATTAACTGCCAAACAATTGCTTCTAGAAGCTCAGATTGTGAGTCCTAAAATACTTCGTTCTTCACAACAATTATGACCATGAGGTAGGTAGCTGGCTATAATAGAAAGCTAGCTGTTAGTTTTGCTAGATCTAATGTATCTAAAGTCATTGTATCTAAATTGTGCCAACTGAGAGTTCATTGAGTAATAGTAGATATGATGAACTACTTTTATGATAAATCTTCATCTTGTCTCCAATTGCAGGTGGATATGTTCTGAACAAGGAAACCCAGTTCTTCAATGGATAATTCATGTAAATGTTAATTTTTTAATAACCTGTGAAGTCAGGATCAAATCTAGAGGATTGAATTGGAATAGAAAGAGCTGGAAGTGAGTGTGGGGAATGGTTTGACAACTGCAATGGGAAGGTAGCTAAAAACTGTTGAGGAGAGGTAGTTTGTTATTTGGAAGTCAAAGAAGCTCCACTGCCACTACTGGTAGACACAAATATCAAGTGAAGCATCGGCTACTCATGTGTTCCTCTGCCAAAATGCTCTCATCCACATAGCCCTAGAAGTTGTTGTCAGAGTCGTCACTTGGGGCCCTATCCAAGTACTCCAGCAAAACATCTGGTCAGATGGTAACTACTGCAAAGGATTCTATGCCTAGTTCATATATAGTAAAAAGGTATATGAAGAGGGGAAATGCCGAGTTGCTTATAAAAAGCTACAATGCAAATAATGGGGATTTAGTGCACTCGCTTGAATGCATTATAATGACCATCAAAGAGT
The DNA here is from genome assembly GCA_028752905.1 of Cladorhizidae sp. MBARI D1340-BT2. Lineage (NCBI taxonomy): Eukaryota > Metazoa > Porifera > Demospongiae > Poecilosclerida > Cladorhizidae > Cladorhizidae sp. MBARI D1340-BT2. The sequence continues at coordinate 10,717,077 of JAQNBH010000005.1, forward strand.
TAACCGATTAATTGCAGTAGACGCCGATTGGCATCACGTGCGTGCAGGCTTTGAAAGGCTATTTTAATAAAGGCAGGCAGATCCACTAAAGGAATAGGTAATTGGTTTTAAAAAAGTATTTATATGACAGTATTGCACAACTAAAAAAGAGGGTGCTGCTAAGAATCCATTACCAGCATGCCTGAGCCCTATAGCTCTATTTAACAAGATAAGCGACGTATGTACACATTGAAAATTATTTGCGCACAAAATTACGTTCATTACTAGTGTTTGGCATCATACCATCTAGAAGCTTCCTTAAGCTCAGGTAAAGCTTCTCTACACTCCCTCTCTACATGTTTCTATAGGCATCACAAAAGTCGATTGTTAGCTTCAACATCAAAGATAGCCTTTGAGATTTTAAAAAAAGCACGAACTCCAAATGGCCACTAAAGTGTGGCAGACTAAATTCTTTTCATAATCTGGTAGCCAAGCTTCAGTGGGGGTTTTCTTTCTATGAGGCGGTCACTTAAAAATAACTCCGCCCAACATGTTACAATAGAATTTTTAAATAAAGCAGTTAATCAGTTAAAGAGAAGAAGGAAAACACTGTACTCGTGACAAAACTCCAGGCCATCAGATTATGCAACCTTGCGCCAGTTCAGGAAGGAAAAAAATTAAAGCCTCAGAAGTTTTGTCCTACAGGCATCAGGTTAAAACATTTATTTATAAGTTTGTGTCCTACACCAACTTCTCAGCCACTTGTAGCATTATATTTACTTCTGGTATTAATGCTTGGAGTGCAAGGACTATGGCCATGGGCCACAGAGCAGAGACTGGCTTTGAAGTTACCACGCATTTGTGTCACAACTAATGCATCTACAACCATGTTTGAACCATGGCCTATGCCACCTACAGTGGCCATAAGGCCAAGTGCATCTGTACAAATGAGTGGAGAGCACATGATTATAATAAGGCCATGCTCTGGGGCATTGGCAGTGGCCATAAAGACATTGTGCACATATGCACACAAAAAAGTATGGGGGGAACATAACTGCTAACTGAGCATTTTGTATGGCACCATCATTGGCCACAAGAACATCGTATATCTGTGCAACGAATGTGTGTGTGCCTATGAATTTGTGTGTATGTGTGTGTGTGTGTGTGTGTGTGTATGTGTGTGTGTGTGTGTGTGTGTGTATGTGTGTGTGTGTGTGTGTGTGTAGATGTGCATGTAGCTACATACCACAAGAGAATTCGAGATATGAAGTTGTATTTTGCCTTTGACTCCGGATCGTTTGGTACAGTAGGAGGAAGTACATCTATCTGCTCTTCAGAGGCTATTACAACTCTCATCGCCAGCACCCTCCCCGCTACTAATCAACCATTTCAAAAACGTCCCCAAGACAAAAAAGAAGTTGCTGACGCCAGGATCTGCACATGCGCCGTCTTATGCGAAGTCAGAGCATTACGTTATTGTTTCCAGAATTCAAACGTCATTGCTGTTGCGACAGAGATGATATTATTATGATGATACATGATTATATATGATGATGTATGATTTTTTTAAATTTACTTATAGCATAATGATGACGCATACGATGATTAAGAGGCTTCCGTTTTTATGTTTTATGACCAGTTTATTTCTCAGTTTTTATGGGGTTTTTTATGACCAGTTTATTTCTCAGGAACTCCTAAATCTACGCAGACCAAACCTAGTGGCCAATTGCGAATGCGTTTTTCATGTTGACAACGATATGCACAACGTAACCTAGCGGCATTGTCAACAACTTATATATACCCTAACAAAAATCAGTCTAGATTATCATCCTGAAATCACCAAAGCTCCATCACCTTTTACCAACACATACCATACCACTTTAAGCTGCTCCCCTCAGTTGTACTAGCTTTTTGTTTTTTTATTTTTTAGCTATAAAGTATGAAACATCGATTCAAATTGTTTATTGAAAAGGTCATCAGCAACAACTGCATCACACTACTGGTATATAGCGGGTCGCAAACACTCAGAAGTTGAAATGAGCACTTGGTTTGATGTAGTTGGGGCTAGAACTATCTCTGGGAACAGGTCTCGAGTTGGGCTTGTCTTGTGCAGCCAGATGCTTCACCATACACACAGATAGAGCCAGCACTATTTTAATCCCTAGGCCTAACCTCTGTACCAACCTATGACCAGATGGGTCAATATATGGTTGAAAACCCAAAAATTGATAAAAAAAGGTTTGTCTATGAATTCTGGTCCTACTGAATATGCAAAATAACATACTAAAAATCTTGACAAGGTCTTTTTCAAGATTGCATGCAAGATGGCCGCCGGGAGCTTAAAATGGCTATATCTCAATCATACTCAACCACATAGAAAGGTGGTTTGGGTGTCTAACTCTAGGATTTAAGGCTCAAGGAATCCAATTGAATAGTGAAATCTAGTTTAGAATATAAGATGACATCACTTGCATGATCACAGATTGCGTAGCTAGTTGTGGGTTATCAGCCTTTAGGAAGACGTTTCTGGCTTCAAAGAGGGCAAGAGGGAAAGGACTGAACTCGTAACTCATAACCTCCTCCAATAATAGTTCTCTAGCTTGGAGACTATCAGGAAATGTTGAAAAAGTGAGGAATCAATGGTTCGATCAGGAGCGACCTTGACAGCTGAAGGGTTCTGGCTTTATCCTTTCTACTGAACGAGAATGTGAATGCTGGCTCTGTGATCAACTTGTGTATGATGTTGCATCCAACTGACTCATATTCGTGCACATTTACACCTTCCTGAGCTACAACACAAGTGACAACAATTAATGAAGGGTCTGGTGAGAAAAGTAAGCCTCCGACAAGATCTCCTCCAGGTCAGCAGCACACCTCTTCATTGTTGCCCCTTCAAAATCCTATGTGCTGTTTAGATGTCGTGTGTATGACAGGTTTGTGAACTCCTGCATTGCGATGTTGCACACAAATGTGTGTATGGGGCTTGACATGGTCCAAAGGGCTCTCTGCTCTTCAGGCATTCCACTTCCACATGCCAGACTTCCAGTCATCTTCAGCAACTTCATCAACATCTGCTCGATTATAAGATCTGATCTGAGGCCTTCCCACAAATGGCTGCTGCAATGGATAACGTAATAGACATGACTTTAGTCTGGATTATATGATTAGACATTATTGTGGTTATATATATTATATAGTTATCATTTGCTATGGTGGCACCCTTGCTTAGTACACACGATAAAAAATACCATGTTTTCATTTATGACTGAGTTGAGTGCTTTCGATAATGTATTGCAAGTTCAATAACAAGTTGACTACATTGCGTGCAGTACTAATAGTAACAAGACTAGTACTAAGGCAAAAATCTTTTCTGAATACGTCTAGGTGGGTTTGATGTCAAGCTGACCCATATCATGGACATAGAATTATGCTGATTTCAAGTATATGTAATGCCAGCTGCGGCGAATATCGGAATACAGTCAGAAATGGTGTGCAGGTGCATCAGCCAAGAACGTGTTCAATCTGCCTTTATCAGTGACTTAGCAAGTTTTACCATGCTTTGGTAGTTCAGCTATTGTTTTGGACCTTGCACCCAGTTCCAGCTCCAGCTCTTTGTTTATTTGACTTAGGGTCAACATCATCTTACCGTTCAATAGCACAGTATACATCCCTTCAACCATTGCTGCAAATTCAGGACTATCATTTGCCATCTTGCAACAAAAAATGTTTTCCCAAAGATGGCAGCACTAACATTATGATAGTTAACTACAACAAAATTTAACCTCCAGAGACAGCATAATTAACAATTATGGCTGAATACAACATTCACCATTTGAGTGAACTGCTGGCGCCCTTGGGATGTCATCTTGGCTTTATCAATAAATAATTAACTGATGAAAATTTCACTGAGTCAATCGGATTCCTTGATCCCTAAAACCTAGTGTTAGACAACAAAACCACCTTTCTATGTTCGAGATAGAGCCATTTTAATCTTGGATGCCATCTTGAAAATTACCGCATTCTCAGCGTCAGAATCAACTAGATTTTTTGTATGTTATTTAGCGTGCCCAATAGACCAGAATAAAAACTTTTGAATTGGTTAGGTGGTATATTGTCTACTAGGACCTACTCCTAGAATAAACCTTAATGATTCTCCACAAACTACAACTGTATCCTACCCTGTAATCAACAATTGCTGCATGATCACCTGAGTCTGTACAAGTGAAACCTATATATCTCTCTTGCTACAAGCTATGCCAGCCCACAAGCTGTACCTCCCTACAAGCTGTGCCACCCTACAAGCTGTGCCTCCCTACAAGCTGTGCCACCCTACAAGCTGTGCCTCTCTACAAGCTGTGCCTCCCTACAAGCTGTGCCACCCTACAAGCTGTGCCTCCCTACAAGCTGTACCTCCCTACAAGCTGTACCTCCCTACAAGCTGTGCCACCCTACAAGCTGTGCCTCCCTACAAGCTGTGCCTCCCTACAAGCTGTGCCTCCCTACAAGCTGTCCCTCCCTACAAGCTGTCCCTCCCTACAAGCTGTCTCTCTGTGCCTCCCTACAAGCTGTTCCTCCCTACAAGCTGTCCCTCCCTACAAGCTGTGCCTCCCTACAAGCTGTGCCTCCCTACAAGCTGTGCCTCCCTACAAGCTGTCCCTCCCTACAAGCTGTCCCTCCCTACAAGCTGTCTCTCTGTGCCTCCCTACAAGCTGTTCCTCCCTACAAGCTGTCCCTCCCTACAAGCTGTGCCTCCCTACAAGCTGTGCCTCCCTACAAGCTGTGCCTGCCTACAAGCTGTGCCTCCCTACAAGCTATGCCCCAAGCTGTACCCCTCTACAAGCTGTACCTCTCTACAAGCTGTGCCTCCCTACAAGCTGTGCCTCCCTACAAGCTGTGCCTCCCTACAAGCTGTCCCTCCCTATGAGCTGTCCCTCCCTACGAGCTGTCCCTCCCTACGAGCTGTCCCTCCCTACAAGCTGTGCCTCCCTACAAGCTGTCCCTCCCTACAAGCTGTCCCTCCCTACAAGCTGTCCCTCCTACAAGCTGTACCCCTCTACAAGCTGTGCCTCCCTACAAGCTGTGCCTCCCTACAAGCTATGCTCCTCTACAAGCTGTACCCCTCTACAAGCTGTACCCCTCTACAAGCTGTGTCTCTCTACAAGCTGTACCTTCTACAAGCTGTGCCCCTCTATATACAAGCTGTACCCCTCTACAAGCTGTGCCTCCCTACAAGCTGTGCCCCTCTACAAGCTTTACCCCTCTACAAGCTGTGCCTACCTACAAGCTGTGAGCTGTGCTTCTCATGGGAGTGGGAGAGAAACCCCACAGGACCATCAAGTGTTCTTTGGAAATGAAGGAAGAACATGATATAGTGGAAAGGATGAAGGCAGTGGAGTGATATTGTTTTTCGTCCAAGGAAAGACCTTCCAGCATTGTTTCATGCCCCAGCCATTCAGCGCACTCTGCATGAACATGCAAAATTCTTGGCATTACCCATCATCACTACAGTCCTCTCATTCAGATCCAGGCCTTATTTTTACCTTCATACCTATAATACTCAGTTACCACCTATGACACTATTACAATCCTTTCTCCAATTCCCATGCTCAAAATACCAAACAATCACATTACATATTGCACAAAAAATTAATTATCTTGTGTTCATGACAAACTTCAAAAAGGTCAGTTACAATGTCATGAAAAAATGCTCCCTCTTATAATAGTACACCAAGACAAATGACTTGTGTGGCTGGGTACTACACGAAGCACTAATGATTCAGACAACTGTAATTCTCCCTCATCACAGCATCCCCCCTGGTGATAGTGGTGCCCTCTCCTGTGTGTGGCTCCAGACAAGCATACCTTGTATTCACGTCAAGCACCGAATAATTTCTGGGGGCAGCATCCAGCTTTAACTTGGCATCGTGAATGGGATTTATTTTCGCTTGTTTCCAACGAACGTTGGACTTCATTCCATTCGCATGCTCAACACTAACACCTCTGATGGATATTTGAGAGGAATCATTCGACCTATTGGGGACGACTGGTTTGGGCATATCTTTTACTGACACCTCATCCAGATAAGCATGAACAGCATATGGAAGTGCACGTGATTGCTGGCCTTCAAGATCACGTCCTTGTTTATTGATAGGCTCTTGCACTTCCTCATAAACTTCAAGGGTACCTCCTCCATTTCTTTCTAGTACAGTTAGCAGGGAACTGGAATCCTTGTGTGCTTTGGGTACGTGTGGATTTGTAGCTGCAGTCTCCCGATTTTGACTATCCAATTCATAAGTGGGGTTGTTCATAATTGGGCCACGATTACACCTGCAAGTTATTGGGCTGTGATCACACCTGCAAGTTAGGGTAGCAATGCTTGTATATCACTGAAATACTATACCTACAACAGATGCATACCCACGTGTGAAAGAAAAACAAAGATCCAACACTATTGCACATGGACTATGCGAAGGACTGGTTTGCATTAACTATTATGATCAGAGAGCTAAATATCTTTAAAAAAATATCAAATTCTGTAATAAGGTAAGACACTCACGCATTTGTCTGCACCCTGGGCCACGGAGTAAAGATCATAGATCTTCCTCTCATCTTCTCCACAAATTTAATGAAAGCAACACAACCCAAAACTCCAAAGATCAATCCCAGCAAAAATGTCGCAATAAATGCAAAAGCACCGGCAATATCAATCGGTTCCATACTCAAGCAACAGCACAAGCTTTCGATTCTTATATATAGCCAAATTCACCGATGGCCAGACAATATATAGCTGCAGGAAATGTCTAGTTAGTCATGTCATGTTTACTATCAGATGGAACAGAACTAAAAGTGCAGGAATAATAATAAAATAAAAAACACATGAGCATTACTAAACATGGCACAGCATCACATGATAATGAAGAGTTGTGTATCATAAGACAGCACATAATGAAAGGGAAACTTGTTTTGCTTTAGTTTAAAACTTGATTTCTTGTATCTCGCTCTCCACCATTTCTACAGGACAGTACGGGCACTTCAACCTACAGATATGCACAAAAACACAATTTATTTTCTATTTTAATGTGTGTGTTATGTAACATAACTCGGGTTGTTCAGCAGCCTGCTTCTATCCCAATCTGCAAGAAAACCAGCACCTAACTGCGAATAGGTACTTATTAAACACCATTACTAAATAATAGCTACACTTCACCGATTATTCTACAATTATTTTTTCATTATTTTTTTCAGACGTGACAAGCAAAGAAGGGAAGGGCTGGAAGAAGGAGCCAGAGACAAAAGCAGATTCTGACCAATTTCACTTCAAATCGATTTAGACACCCTTCATTGATGAAAGGCTCAGCTTGGGAAAGGAGGGAAGACAATTCTCAGGACAGACCTGCCGCAGGCATCCTCTGAGTCTTTCACTTTTCTTTTTCAACGACAGCAAGACCATGCTTCTCAGTGGTGAGGTAGTACATATATCTCTAACAAAGACACTGTAGTGATAGCAAGACCAGTGCTTCTCAGTGAGGTATATATATAGCACATATATCCCTAACAAAGACACTTTAGCAACAGCAAGACCGGGAAAGGATAAATATTTAGCAGATGAATGAGAAGGAGGGACATGGTTCCCCCTTCACACACTCCCCCACAAATGTTACTCTCCCAAACCCATTTATGGCTATATACTCCAAAAAAAAAAGTTGAAGAAATAAAAAACAAAGAGCACTCTTGTAAATTATATCAATCCAGCAATTGCAATATTGTTCTAATAGAGTAGGGCCAGAAGTTAGCGTAGGGTAATGCTGCAATGTTGAGTCATACAGTAGGGCCAGAAGTTAGCAGAGGGTAATGCTGCAGTGTTGAGTTATAGAGTAGGGCCAGAAGTTAGCGGAGGGTAATGCTGCAGTGTTGAGTTATAGAGTAGGGCCAGAATGCTGCAGTGTTGAGTTATAGAGTAGGGCCAGAAGTTAGCGGAGGGTAATGCTGCAGTGTTGAGTTATTTGTGTGCTATTGTTGGAAATGCATGTGCAGGTATATATCCTTAAACAAAATGCCTGATTGGCCGACAATGCCAAGCACATGCCGTGCCATTCAATAATGGCTTTCAGTCTGGATCCGGACCAAACTTTCCAGGCATCCATTCAGTTCTGTAGGTCATGACCTTCCATTCAGCTGTGCAAAGCAGACATACATACAGACAGACGCTACTGCTATATATATATATACTGTATATATAGAGAGAGATTGTGTAAAAGCACTTCTTTCTTGTTCCATTCTTTTGTTCGAGGCTACCATGGTAGCTTCTACTTGCAGAGGAGCCTCATCACTAACATTCTAGAGACTTTCAGGCCCACTATTCTCTGTCCTATACTTTTGGCAGTTAGCTTATCAAAATATCGTCATTCGGGTTCTAATTCATTTCTGTGCATGGAATTTTCTGTGCATGGAATTAACCACAAATATATTACCACTAAATGTATTAGGAATTTCAACTAATGTGTAGTTAGTTCGAACTTTGAACTAGGTTCTTTTTTCAAGCTGTTAATATCAGAACAAGAGACATTGAAAGCATTCAAGTAAGAGGTTAACAAAACAAAGCCCCCCCCCCCCCCCAAAAGAACAACACCAGAACAGTGCCCCTCTACCCAGCTTATAACTTACCTTCCAGACTATTAACACAGGAGAATGTATTGTGCGAATTTTTTTCTTCAAGTGTGTGATAATTGTTCATGGTTAATATATATATATATATATATATACAATAAGAACAATATATTGGAATTATAATTTCCCAAACCACAGCAGATGCATAGACTGTCTTTGGCAGTACAGCAAGAAGTTCTTAAGAGTATTAGCAGCTATGTTGTCAAGGGTAGCTTCTTCTTGCTGTGCTTCCAAATACGTGCAGTGAATTATTATTATTATTATTATTATTATTATTATTATTATTATTATTATTATTATTATTATTATTATTATTATTATTATTATTATTATTATTATTATTATTATTATTATTATTATTATTATTATTATTATTATTATTATTATTATTATTATTATTATTATTATTATTATTATTATTATTATTATTATTATTATTATTATTATTATTATTATTATTATTATTATTATTATTATTATTATTATTATTATTATTATTATTATTATTATTATTATTATTATTATTATTATTATTATTATTATTATTATTATTATTATTATTATTATTATTATTATTATTATTATTATTATTATTATTATTATTATTATTATTATTATTATTATTTATTATTATTATTATTATTATTATTATTATTATTATTATTATTATAATGACAAGATTCATTTCCATTTTACGACATGCTTACGTACATCTATACAGTACCTTTTAGAACTGCCGAGAAGCTTCCTCATAGCCTCTCTGGAGATTGCATGGCCACACACAAGTCTAACAGGAGGATTGGTATCTACAAAATCAAAATACAAATAAAGAGGCATAGTGAAGTGAGAATGGAAAAATGCAGACATTTGCTTATTAGTGACACACAACACCATATTTCCTTGAATGACCAAAAAAAATATTTCAAAAAAAATGAAGGCCTCCCTTAACCCTTGATAAAAGTGCTGCATGCTAGGAAGGGAGAAAGTCGCACACATATTCTGTGCTTTGTCAATGATCTTTCATTTTGGTTCTCTTTTCTGAAGCAGAAACTGCTCTTGTCTACAATGTATTAGCTGTGCTGCTGGATGTTTTATGGAAATACTGGGGAAGGAACCCTGGGTAAGGAGAAACCATGACATGGCCTTGAAATGGAAAGAAAGTGCTTGTGCTAAGCAGATTGCAAAAGTAGCAAAGACATGTTCTCTACTTGAGTAGCAAGGACGTTTGGAATCAACGACAGACCTGTTACAACCAGTCTACATAGTCTTTCACTCGAAGAAATATAATGGTAGGATTATATAATACCCAAGACCTGTTACAGCCAGTCTACATAGTCTTTCACTCGAAGAAATATAATGGTAGGATTATATAATACCCAAGACCTGTTACAACCAGTCTACATAGTCTTTCACTCGAAGAAATATAATGGTGGTAAGGTTCTATGGTAAGAATCCCAAGACCTATTAGGGACAGGCTGTATAAGTAAGGAGGTGGGAGCTGCAATAAGTAGGCTAGCGAGGAGGAGCTGCAATAATAGCTCAGTAAGTAGGGGTGAGGGGAGGGGCAACACAAGTGGCAAATTATTATTTTATTAGTCTTTGGCCAGACACTTCCGCTAAAGCCCAAAAGAGTGTTTGGGCCAGAGCTAGTTAGGCAGACTGGAAGTCTAACTCTCTCCAGTCATGTCAATGTCATAGAAATATACTTGAGTAACGATTGTGGCTCTAATTGGTGCTCAGTATATATGTACTTCTAATTGCTAGCTAGCTCTTTCATAAGATGAAAAAGGGATCAAACTTCGCTTTTTTTTTATCAGGAAGTAATTAAGTCGGGTCAAACTTCCTCTAACCTCAAGCACTGTCTGGAGTGCACTTTTTGTTGGGGTAAACTCCACTGTCGTATGTATTTCCTCCGGAGTTATATGGCCAGCTGATGAACGTTAGTGCCAGCATGACCCTCGAGTGCCAGTGTGACCCTCGAGTGCCAGCATGACCCTCAAGTGCCAGCGTGACCCTCGAGTGCCAGCGTGACCCTCAAGTGCCAGCATGACCCTCAAGTGCCAGCATGACCCTCGAGTGCCAGCGTGATCCTCGAGTGTCAGTGTGATCCTCGAGTGTTAGCGTGACCCTTGACTACCAGAGTGACACTTGAGTGCCAGCGTGACCCTTGAGTGCCAGCGTGACCCTCGAGTGCCAGCATGACCCTCTCGAGTGTCAGCGAGACCCTTACAGCGACACCTTACTTCCTGTTGGCAGGAAGTCGACCAGAAGTTGCACCAGCAGTTGTTTTTACTAATGCATTTGTTTCTGACTCTTATCCATACTAATTGCTGTTGCTACACTTGAAAAAATTGTTCCTCGTTTCCCTTTACCGACTATGATAAAGGTTTACCTTTCTTCTCTCGTTTCCCCCTTCAAGACAGGGGCATGGCAACAATGTGCTCAGGCATGTGCAGTACACACATAGCACCACATCTCACCAGAAGATTGTTGTCTGAGAATGGGGCAAGTGAAGACGGAATGATAACGCCTCTCCCAACCTAGGTTGACCTCACAAGGGAGCTCATCTCTGCTCCAGATATCCGAGACCTGGCGTTGAGTCATGACATTTTGAAGGCGAACTAGCTGCGGGAGTGCGATACAGCCTGCAGAGAGGCTGGAAATAACCAGGAAGGGTGGAAAGGAAGAGAAGAGCCATCACGACCACACCAGCAAATATAAAGAGCAAACAAAGGGAGAGAAAGGGAGTGGAGGGAGTTACAACAGCACATCAATACAAATGGACATGAATGCAATTTTATACCAATCAATGGAATCTGTTCACCCATTATTCCCCTTAACAAGAACCTAGTATGTAAGAGGATCTCAGCCTGAGTAGACACAACGAAGACACAGACTGTATCCATCTACCTACGTACCTGACTTCCAAGGGACTTTCTAGAGAGAGACCCAAAAGTTTGCATGCATCCTTAGCAAATAAGTCGGCTACCTCTGTCCAATGCCAGAGGTCAAGTAAGTCAGAGTAAGGACTGTTCTCCAGTCCTCTCTGGAAGAACAGAAAGCAGCCCATAAGCCTCTTGATCTCTGGGAGAAAGGAAGAGGAAGAGAAAGGAAACACAAACAAGCAATGTTGGGGATAGTTGCATTGGAGAAGGTCACCAAGTGTGAACCACACACCCCATCCCAATCTTATCACCAGGATATATATAATTATACAGTTACTATGGTTGTTAGTCACACCTCCTAACTAAACCCACAAGAAAGCCAGCGGTGAAAATGCACTCACTAACTAACAATACTAAATACTGCACACACATTGGTCAAATAATTTTTGTAATAAATATTTAGAAGACGAGGAGCTAGTCTCACAAGCTAGAAATATGCATGACCTTGCAGACATTTTGCAATCAACTTCACTCTTCGGAAATCACTAACTCCAAAAATTATTTGGTACTCTTCATCATTGAAAGGCTACGTTTAGCAAAAGTTGCGAACAATCCTTAAGACACGCTATTAGCATCCTTCGCTGAATTTGTTGGTAGGTTTGTTGGTAAGTTTAGATTGAAACTGCTTTGGAACATCACAGGCAATGGAGCAGTTGCACTTGCAACATCACAGGCAATGGAGTAGTTGTACTTGGAACATCACAGGCAATGGAGTAGTTGTACTTGCAACATCACAGGCAATGGAGTAGTTGCACTTGCAACATCACAGGCAATGGAGTAGTTGTACTTGCAACATCACAGGCAATGGAGTAGTTGCACTTGCAACATCACAGGCAATGGAGTAGTTGTACTTGGAACATCACAGGCAATGGAGTAGTTGCACTTGCAACATCACAGGCAATGGAGTAGTTGTACTTGGAACATCACAGGCAATGGAGTAGTTGCACTTGCAACATCACAGGCAATGGAGTAGTTGTACTTGGAACATCACAGGCAATGGAGTAGTTGCACTTGCAACATCACAGGCAATGGAGTAGTTGTACTTGCAACATCACAGGCAATGGAGTAGTTGTACTTGGAACATCACAGGCAATGGAGTAGTTGTACTTGCAACATCACAGGCAATGGAGTAGTTGTACTTGGAACATCACAGGCAATGGAGTAGTTGTACTTGGAACATCACAGGCAATGGAGTAGTTGTACTTGCAACATCACAGGCAATGGAGTAGTTGTACTTGGAACCCTCCACCTCCCCACACACACCACATACACACACCACATGCAGTAATGAGGTGCTGCACAAATGAAGGCATGCATATTAAGGACAGAGTCTAATATTGTGCTGTTGCATACAACAACACTAACAGCACTAGGCAAGGGTTTCATTTAGCGGGGACGGGGCGGCTGCCCCCCCTTGGAACCTTTTTGCCCCCCCTTGGAAATTGTATTATTAAAATTCATTAGAAACTTTGCACATCTTTAACCATCATGCCCCCACCCTTAATATCCAGATTCCTCCAGTTGCCCTCCCTTGGACAATTTTCTAAATGAAACCCTGCTAGGCATCAGAGACATGGAGATAATAGCAGTGAGGTGACAGACGTGATGATAGGGATGAGGTGACAGACGTTATGATAGGATGAGGTGACAGATGTGATGATAGGGATGAGGTGACAGATGTGATGATAGGGATGAGGTGATAGACGTGATGATAGGGATAAGGTGACAGACATGATGATAGGATGAGGTGACAGATGTGATGATAGGGATGAGGTGACAGATGTGATGATAGGGATGAGGTGATAGACATGATGATAGGATGAGGTGACAGACATGATTAGGAAGAGGTGACAGACGTGATGATAGGGATGAGGTGACAGACGTGATGATAGGGATGAGGTGACAGACGTGATGATAGATATGAGGTGACAGATGTGATGATAGGGATGAGGTGACAGGTGTGATGATAGGGATGAGGTGACAGATGTGATGAGCTGACAGATGTGATGAGGTGACAGATGTGATGAGGTGACAGATGTGATGAGGTGACAGGTGTGATGATAGGGATGAGGTGACAGATGTGATGAGCTGACAGATGTGATGAGGTGACAGATGTGATGATAGGGATGAGGAAGTGACAAACTATGTCGATCAATACAATCATGGCAACAAAATCTACCAGCAACATCAACACTATCAACCTTTGCCATGGCGTGGAGTGAACTGGCCTAGAGACTTGGAGTATGCCAGAGCCTCCGAGGTGCAGCCACTGGACAAAAGAGACAGGAACTTCAGCTGGTGCAGTCGGAACTCCAGATCACTGCAGTGCAAGAGGAGAGCATCCCTGTGACACAGGGCCCACCTGGTCAGCACGTAAACACAGAACAAATGTGAAACACTTCAATAGCCACATCATGAATAGAGAAAGAGGGATTCTATGAGACAGTGCTTGCAATGGTCTGAGGCAAAATCACATAGCCACATTATATTTGATACATAAGTAATATGTTGCTCCATGAACATTTCTATCCTATGGTGGGGAAACTCACTGTAATGCCGGCTCCACATCCTTCCTGGTGAGGGCATCCAGGACTTGATTCAACTCGCTGAACTGCTCCACGTAGTTGGGTTCTATGTTCAACCTTCCATCCTGGATCAACAGAAAAGATTGTCATAGCTGTACTCCCCCCTTGTGAAGTCTCCAGTGCAAGAGTGCATGCACACACACACATAATGTGTGCACTAGCAGTGGCAGCATCTCACATGCACTAGAAAACCGGACATTCTAACTGGAACATGTGCTTCCATGCACGTGCATACCACACACATTTACATCAGGATAAATCCACACAATTTTTTTTGAGTCCAAAATGTCGCCAAGACACCATGCTGTTTTAGAGGGTAGTACTAATAGATGTGAAATATCTCGATTTTTTTGTTTTTGTTGTAGGTTTTGAGTACTACGTTTTGAGTACTACTAACTTACGAAGGAGAAAAAAAAACTCAATCTCTAATAATAATAATAATAATAATAATAATAATAATAATAATAATAATAATAATAATAATAATAATAATAATAATAATAATAATAATAATAATAATAATAATAATAATAATAATAATAATAATAATAATAATAATAATAATAATAATAATAATAATAATAATAATAATAATAATAATAATAATAATAATAATAATAATAATAATAATAATAATAATAATAATAATAATAATAAAAGGGTAAGATTACAAGTGTTCAATATTGATGGCATCTTTATTGATGGCTTTCTAACCGTTGTATAAACATGATGGCCTCTAAGAATGGCCGAGCAACCTCATCCATAGCTTTTCAGCAGGTTTCTCTTCAGGTTGTCTACCGGTACTCGTGCCAGTAAAAAAAAATCATAGACTACGAACTTTAAGAAAATGTATCGATGAGAAATATTTTCTTGCAGATTGTTTTAAACTGCAGGTTTTTTTTACTGCAGTATAGTTGACCCCCACTGGGGTTTCATGGATCCACACACATAATAGATTATTGGTAATTCGGGGGAGTTCAGCGAGGAAGGAAGGAGAGGGAATCAGCCTGAAATTGAGCCAAAACCAACTCCAACACAACATATTCCTAAGCCAATTATGTCACAAAACAGATGCTCTCCAGACCATCAGTGTTTACATATCAACACTCCCTAAATGAAACTAATGCTTTTGGGAAGAGTTGGGAGAAGCCAGGGTTTGTAAACACTCATGAAGAGCAGTTCAGGCCACAATAGCCCCAAACTACTTGACAATAATATAATTATGAGGCGATCATCGGCCAAGCCAATGGTTGACTTGACTAAATTCAACATTGCTATCTCTGGAGGGTGTTCTCCACGAAACATGAAGGTTAGAACTCAACAATGCAGGAGCTGTTCAATTGCAACAGAGAAACTGATTAAATAATAATACAGTGTATATGATTTGACACAATAGAAATATGTTTGCTTTCCTCCCCCCCCCTCTTCCCCCCTCCCCCCCCCCCCCAAACCCAAAAGAAAACGTGTTTGATTACTACTGGGCATACATATATCGTATATAGTGGAAGCATACATGTACGCACATTCATCAGTCATCAATACTTTTCACTGAGCAAATAGTTGCTGATTATGAACAACCCACCTTGCAAACTCAGATTCTTTTTACCTGAAGATTGCCCATTCATTATGAACTAGCCAGAAACCAAAAAGGTGGTTGAAACATAAGCATATTAGATGTCAGCTGAGTAATCGTACAAGTCAGAAAGCTGTACTTCCAGTTCAATAGAGTGCGCATTCCTGAATTTAAAAACTAAAATATAATTTCTATTTTTTAAGGCTGACACTCACAAGTGGTGTCTTTGGATTGTCCCTTCCTAACCTATACTGTTGTTTGTGGAAGCTCTTCGGCTGAAGGCATCCATGCTCACTGGGAAAAACATCCTTTTGCTCTTGACAAAAGAGATGATCCTGGATGAATTTCTTTGCTGCAGGTTTTGTTATAAGCATAGCACAATGTAGCACCGTGTAGCACAATGTAGCACTGTAGCACTGCATTGCACAATGTAGTAGTGCATAGCACAATGTAGCACAGGGTAGCACAATGTATTAATGTGCAGCACTGCATAGCACAATGCGTAGCTCAATATAGCACTGCATTGCACAATGTAGTAGTGCATAGCACAGTGTAGCACAATGCAGAATGTATAGCACAATGTAGCACTACGTAGCACAATGCAGTAATGTGTCCCACAATGTAGCACTGCGTAGCACTACATAGCTTTTGTTTGCTTATCTCAATGAAACTGAGCAAGGCAGTAGTGCATGCCATCTCCTCTCCTGCAGTGTAGGAGTAACAATGGACACATTAACCCTCTTGTGGATAGACTCACACAGGTCCCCCCCCCCCATTTCTGTACTAATTTTACAAATACTCATTTTACAAATGTTATTTATATCATTTCAAAAAAGAGATGAAGTACCTAGCAACATAGTCTATGAGAAAGCCCCTATTTTCCATTCAAGCATGGTTGCTTAGCAATTAACCACAAGTACGTGAATATCATTATAGCGTATTGCCATAATTTTGCACTGTATTTTCTACACAAACCTCTAGTAAATGCAAGTGTTTGGTATTTAATTTATGGATGCATATAATACCAAATTCACTAACGGTATGCAAGCAAAGATATTTATGTATACCACCCATGTTAGCCAACCAAAAAGTATTGACAGTGTTACCATGTGGACGTATGGGATTTAGTCCGACGACACAAAACACACACACATGACAGGCGAGCAGATATCCACCCCATAGAGTAACAGACACAAAGATGTTACACACGAAGAATAAACACTGCTCTGTGATGTTTGACATGCACATAACACATCAATACTCAATGATGCAGGTGGCAGCGTGCATGCCATAGACATGATACACACATGCAGCGTGCATGCCATAGACATGACACACACACACGCATAACACATCAATACTCAATGATGCAGGTGGGTGGTGCTACACACATGCATCGTGCATGCCAAAGACATGACACACACATGCACATAACACATCAATACTCAATGATGCAGGTAGGGTGGTGCTACACACATGCATCGTGCATGCCATAGACATGACACACACATGCACATAACACATCAATACTCAATGATGCAGGTGGGTGGTGCTACACACATGCAGCATGCATGCCATAGACATGACACACACATGCAGCGTGCATGCCATAGACATGACACACACATGCACATGTACAGTACAACTCACAAGTAAAAGAAAAGATAATTCATACAATATATATATACACAATTAAAAAAAGGTAGGGCTGAGGTGGTCGCTGCCATATGCTTGCATTACTTTTCAAAGTACCTGCGCTCACTGTCTGTGCACAGGTGAACTTGGCAGGTAGAGCACATGGTTCGAGACTCATGGCTGTTGACACACTCTGGAAGCTGCTTCCTTCGCCGTGTACCCTCACACATGACACAACTGTGGCCTTGACCACTGTACGAGGATAGTGGTCGAGGTCACGGTTCAGACCTCTGGGATGCTTTCTAGTATGTCCTCAACACGCGTGCGAGTCTTTGGGCGGCAAACCTGAAGGGCGCAGTGAAAGCGGAGGCAGGCGTTTTGGCCTGCTGTGGCGAGAGCCTTCCCTCAGTGGGGGCGCATTGTTGGCCGATCCCGTGCCACTCTGTGGCGGGATTTGAGTGAGAGCGTGCCTGTTGCGACCCGAAAGATGGTTGAATAGGGCGAAGCCAGAGGAAACTCTGGTGGAAGCTACACACGTGCTGCAGGTGTGGAGTCAAACTCGTCATCTGTCAGAGGATAGTGGGGAAACAAAAAGACGATGCTGGTGAAGTCTTTGGCACTGATGCAGGGGTCAGAGTGCTAGGTATTTCACCCTTGCATTACCTAGCGTGGTTGCACCCCTTGGTCCTTCTGTGTCAGTGCTTCAGTGTCTATGGTACCCTTCCAGGCCCTTCTTCTTCTCTCTTTGTGGCACCTCCCACTATCTCTCGGCCACCCACCCTAATAACACAAATGATTATGGCTCTCCATTGGCACCCTTCACAAGCCATATAATTGTTGGGTACGTCAGAAAGTGTTTTGGGACTTCATAGGCCATAAAGGAGTTGCCCGTGCTACCCTGCAGAGCAGTAAGAAGCTCATCAGGATATTACGGACAACTATAGACAATTGTATAGCTAATAATAACATGGTAACACTTGTAAAATTCTTGCCGCAATGTTTTGTTGAAATCTATACACATGTACATAGCATATGTTTCAATGACATCGAGACCAGCACTACATGGTGAGTTACCATTACGATGTGCAGCAAAGACAGTTTGTAACGACAACGAGTTAGTTTGAGCATTACACATCAAGAGGCTTAACAACCAGAGTTAGGTTTGAGCAATAAACATCAAGAGGCTTAACAACCAGAGTTAGGTTTGAGCATTAAAACACCAAGAGGCTTAACAACCAGAGTTAGGTTTGAGCGCTAAACACCAAGAGGCTTTACAACCAGAGTTAGGTTTGAGTGCTAAACATCAAGAGGCTTAACAACCAGAGTTAGGTTTGAACGCTATGCATCAAGAGGCTTAACTACCAGAGTTAGGTACATCCATTTTCAAAGCACCTTTACTAGTTCTCGGTGATTTGATGGACCACCTTTGCACTTTTAAAAGTAATGGATGACCTGATGACAACTTTTGCACTTCTCAGTCATGGACGGTCCTTTGCCACTTCCAAAAGTGATAACATTACCACTTTTCAAATGACGACAGTGACAACTTTTGGCACAACTAGCCTAACATATTTCCTCGATCAGAGATGTCAAGCTGCTCGAACTATTCGAGGGCATGCTCAAACAGACATGCACACAATAGTTGCATGAGATCACCAAGTCAAACAGGTGGATAATTTTGAGCTCTAGCTATTGTCTTCTATTCAGTTTAATCATCTTCTTCGTTGCTTGCAAAGGAATCGTCATCGTCCGTCTCTCTCACCTCTTTTCTATGGAGTTTGGCCGTCTCGCTGGTGATGTTTGCTACAGCACTTTATGCTGCTTGCTCGGGCTTTCATCATGTGACTCATCTGTCTCGACTGAAATGCTACAACTTTTGAAGGATTTGATTATCACTTCAGTGGCGACGATTGCCAAGCTTTCTTCACCTAGTCCAGACAGAGAGTTTTCTTTGCAACTTTCAAATTTTTGGCTGGTGTGCTGTCTAGTCGAGGAAATCGAGGAAATAAGATATTTCAATTTCAAAGTAATGAGAACCTTTAATAGTGATGACCTTTACCATATTTTGTTGCACTGATTTGATACATGCAAGACATGACTACAATTAGTATTTGCTAGAAAAAGCAGTCCTTCATTGGCAAGCGAAGAAAGCCCTCAGTGAGGAGTTGGATAGAAAACTTGGTGTTGCCGTGCATGGCGTACGTATCTATGCACTGTATGTTCACCCATAAAAAATATGAATGATTCATCTGCCTTAAATAATGCCGGCTTGACAAACCGAGAATGATCGTCATAGTGATCAAGAAAGTGGCAGAATATTCCAAGCCAGAGAAAGATAACTGGCTGAACGGGCAAGTGAGAACGGGATTCTTGGTGAACAACTGACGGGAAAGGGTGGTCATTCTGACACAGCTAATCACTTGTTCAGCGTGCCCTAGCTATGGAGGTGTCACACAGCCCAAAGGCTACACAGGAAATGATCATCACAGTGAACCTGGACAGCTATCTGAGCATATTCTTGCCACAACTGTTCGGCATCTGAAAGAAATACATAATACTCCCCTTTATCACAATCCAAGCCTCTACAATATAATGACATCAATAATGTACAAGTCAGCATACTGCATTAGGCTCTAGGGTTAGGACAATGATAGAGCAATACAATGATCAGTAATGTATTAGGCCTTCAGCTGTGCTAAGGTTAGGACAATGATAGAGCAATACAATGATCAGTAATGTATTAGGCCTTCAGCTGTGCTAGGGTTAGGACAATGATAGAGCAATACAATGATCAGTAATGTATTAGGCCTTCAGCTGTGCTAGGGTTAGGACAATGATAGAGCAATACAATGATCAGTAATGTATTAGGCCTTCAGCTGTGCTAGGGTTAGGACAATGACAATGATCAGTAATGTATTAGACCTTCAGCTGCGCTGGGTCAGGACAATGATAGAGCAATACAATGATCAGTAATGTATTAGACCTTCAGCTGCGCTGGGTCAGGACAATGATAGAGCAATACAATGATCAGTAATGTATTAGGCCTTCAGCTGCACTGGGTCAGGACAATGATAGAGCAATACAATGATCAGTAATGTATTAGGCTTTCAGCTGCGCTAGGGTTAGGACAATGATAGAGCAATACAATGATCAGTAATGTATTAGGCCTTCAGCTGAGCTAGGGTTAGGACAATGACAGAGCAATACAATGATCAGTAATGTATTAGGCTTTCAGCTGCGCTGGGTCAGGACAATGATAGAGCAATACAATGATCAGTAATGTATTAGGCCTTCAGCTGCGCTAGGGTTAGGACAATGATAGAGCAATACAATGATCAGTAATGTATTAGGCCTTCAGCTGCGCTAGGGTTAGGACAATGATAGAGCAATACAATGATCAGTAATGTATTAGGCCTTCAGCTGCGCTAGGGTTAGGACAATGATAGAGCAATACAATGATCAGTAATGTATTAGGCCTTCAGCTGCGCTAGGGTTAGGACAATGATAGAGCAATACAATGATCAGTAATGTATTAGGCCTTCAGCTGCGCTAGGGTTAGGACAATGATAGAGCAATGTAATGTATTAGGCCATCCGGTTAGGATAACTTGTTTGTTTGCCTTTTTCCTCCTTTTTCCCTTTCCTTTCTCCTTCGCACCTTCGCTCTCACCAAATGCTCGATGCTTTGCACGCATTACCAATACTTCATAAGCACAAGTTAAAATTGAATCAAATGGTCTCAGCACTCCTAGCAGACACTTTGAAGTCTTCTGGTATTTTGGTCAGCATGAAGGGACCTCCGGTATGGATGAGCTCAACAGTAAGAAACAGAATGGAACGTGAAGAATAAAAGGTAAGGCGCGTAAACCAACAAAAAATACTGTGAAGAACAATTAATTGCTCAGGTTTTAAGAGCCACAGGTTTGTAACTATCAAGGCACACCTAATGGAGAAGGGGAACAACAACATACAAACAAACAAACAAGCAGTGAGAGAGAAGAAGCTGCACAGCTGCACCATTCCACATGTATTTACATGTCATCCCAGAACAGATATATATATACCGCACTCCCTTTAATGGTAGC
Source organism: Cladorhizidae sp. MBARI D1340-BT2 (assembly GCA_028752905.1). Taxonomy (NCBI): domain Eukaryota; kingdom Metazoa; phylum Porifera; class Demospongiae; order Poecilosclerida; family Cladorhizidae; species Cladorhizidae sp. MBARI D1340-BT2. The sequence goes on from JAQNBH010000005.1 coordinate 10,738,545, forward strand.
TCTAGTTAACGAGCAGATAGGTCACCCTAGTGCTCTATCATACCCGAACTCTATTGCCATCATTCTCTCCTTATCAGATGATAAAGCATATCAGCTGGAGAACCTTACATTGGTGTGTGACAGGGGGGATTGACAATCTTTTGTTAGCCATTTTATTTTAAGGCACGCCTATCACTATGTAAAAATGAAAGCGCATTGGAAGCGCATCCAGTCCTTTAAAACCTGAATTTAAATCAACGTATGTTCCACACAAAGAAGAAAATATGTTTATTGTGAAGGAGACTTGTGCTGCGGAACAGAAAGAGAATAGAGCCAAGTTAAAGGCAGCATTATTAGAGGTTGATCTCCACTTGCTCCCCGGATCTGCTAGCTACAGCAAAAGTTGGTCTGGATCCAGCTAGCTTATGCCCTACAAACAGCTTCTAGCAAGTAATACCTGATTAGCGCTCTTGCCTCCTCCAAGCTCTGATCCGCAGCTAGAGCAAGGGAAGTTCTATTTAACACACACTCACATAATTAATCACTAAGCCACCTGTTGAGGTGCATTGGGACGCAATTCCTAATTGGAATCCAGCCGGCCGCAACCAATGTGTGATCCAATGCGTGCATTGAGTGTGCAGTGTGGACAAGCCTTTATACATTGCTATTGAGTGTGCAGTGTGGACAGGCCTTTATACATTGCTATTGAGTGTGCAGTGTGGACAGGCCTTTATACATTGCTATTGAGTGTGCAGTGTGGACAAGCCTTTATACATTGCTATTGAGTGTGCAGTGTGGACAAGCCTTTATACATTGCTATTGAGTGTGCAGTGTGGACAGACCTTTATACATTGCTATTGAGTGTGCAGTGTGGACAGACCTTTATACATTGCTATTGAGTGTGCAGTGTGGACATGCCTTTATACATCTATTGAGTGTGCAGTGTGGACAGGCCTTTATACATTGCTATTGAGTGTGCAGTGTGGACAAGCCTTTATACATTGCTATTGAGTGTGCAGTGTGGACAGGCCTTTATACATTGCTATTGAGTGTGCACAAGTCTTTATACATTTCTATTGAGTGTGCACAGGCCTTTATACATTGCTATTGAGTGTGCAGTGTGGACAAGCCTTTATACATTGCTACTGAGTGTGCAGTGTGGACAAGCCTTTATACATTGCTACTGAGTGTGCAGTGTGGACAAGTCTTTATACATTGCTATTGAGTGTGCAGTGTGGACAGGCCTTTATACATTGCTATTGAGTGTGCAGTGTGGACAGGCCTTTATACATTGCTATTGAGTGTGCAGTGTGGACAGGTCTTTATACATTGCTATTGAGTGTGCAGTGTGGACAGGTCTTTATACATTGCTATTGAGTGTGCAGTGTGGACAAGCCTTGCTATTGAGTGTGCAGTGTGGACAGGCCTTTATACATTGCTATTGAGTGTGCAGTGCGGACAGGTCTTTATACATTGCTATTGAGTGTGCAGTGTGGACAAGCCTTTATACATTGCTATTGAGTGTGCAGTGTGGACAGGCCTTTATACATTGCTATTGAGTGTGCAGTGTGGACAGGCCTTTATACATTGCTATTGAGTGTGCAGTGTGGACAAGCCTTTATACATTGCTATTGAGTGTGCAGTGTGGACAGGTCTTTATACATTGCTATTGAGTGTGCAGTGTGGACAAGCCTTTATACATTGCTATTGAGTGTGCAGTGTGGACAAGCCTTTATACATTGCTATTGAGTGTACAGTGTAGACAGGCCTTTATACATTGCTATTGAGTGTGCAGTGTGGACAAGTCTTTATACATTGCTATTGAGTGTGCAGTGTGGACAGACCTTTATACATTGCTATTGAGTGTGCAGTGTGGACAAGCCTTTATACATTGCTATTGAGTGTGCAGTGTGGACAAGCCTTAATACAGTGTGCAGTGTGGACAAGTCTTTATACATTGCTATTGAGTGTGCAGTGTGGACAAGCCTTTATACATTGCTATTGAGTGTGCAGTGTGGACAAGCCTTTATACATTGCTATTGAGTCAGTGTGCAGTGTGGACAGGCCTTTATACATTGCTATTGAGTGTGCAGTGTGGACAAGTCTTTATACATTGCTATTGAGTGTGCAGTGTGGACAAGCCTTTATACATTGCTATTGAGTGTGCAGTGTGGACAGGCCTTTATACATTGCTATTGAGTGTGCAGTGTGGACAGGCCTTTATACATTGCTATTGAGTGTGCAGTGTGGACAGGCCTTTATACATTGCTATGCAGGTCAGAACCAAGAGAAGGGACACATCTGAGCCATTCACTACAACTTTGAAAGTGAAGACAGGCAAGTAGAGAACATGTACAGTTGAAGGAGTGCTCAATAATAAATGCACTCCTGGCTAGCTCACTCGACAAAGCAATAGCAAGCTTACAGCTTGGGGGGGGGGGGGGGGGGGGGGGAACACCTGCACACAAGACACACTATACAAGATAGTACTTAACAATCGAACCTTGACTAGTATCTCTCCTATTTCCAGCTTTCCTTGCCTGAAGAGGTGCTCACACACCACAGCATTCACAGTGCACACTTGCTTGCTGCACTCTTCTCCTGACAGCACTCCAGAGTTACCCAGACTCATACTGGATATCTCAGTCTGAAAGCTCTAACAATAAGAAGCAAAGCACATACAAGGAGATGGATAGACAACTTGAGATTACCACACCTCCCTCACCCCCCTAAAGGGGTTGGACCTCATTTTAAAACATTTGGCAGCCCCCCCCCCCCCCCCAAATAAAGTTAATATCTCAGCTAAAACCCATTCTCATCAGCTTCTTAGTATCATAAATGATGTTTGGGGCTGATTTTTACGAGGGTGGTCCAGTGCTGTCATTGTCAATCCTGTATCATCCGTGGATGACCAGGTTACGAGGGATGGATATGGATCATCCGCGGATGGCAGATATACTAGGGATATCCAGGGTTCATCCGTGGATGGCAAGATATACTAGGAATATCCAGGGTTCATCCGTGGATGGCAGATATATATACTAGGGATATCCAGGGTTCATCTGTGGATGGCAGATATACTAGGAATATCCAGGGTTCATCCGTGGATGGCAGATATATATACTAGGGATATCCAGGGTTCATCTGTGGATGGCAGATATACTAGGGATATCCAAGGTTCATCCGTGGATGACCAAGTACGCCCCATGACCCCCACTGTCAGAGCATCCCGTAGATGGACCGTGGATGTCCCTACTAACTCTGCCATCCACGGATGAACCCTGGATGTCCCTATTAACTCTGCCATCCACGGATGAACCCTGGATGTCCCTACTAACTCTGCCATCTACGGATGAACCCTAGGTGTCCCTAGTAACTTTGCCATTTGCGGATACTCGTGACAGTGGGATCATGGGGCAAGTGTAGATATTCGCAGATGAACACTGGATATCCTTAGTAACTCTGCCATCTACGGATGAACCCTAGGTGTCCCTAGTAACTTTGCCATTTGCGGATACTCGTGACAGTGGGATCATGGGGCAAGTGTAGATATTCACAGATGAACACTGCATATCATTAGTAGCTCTGCCATCCGCGGATGATAGTTGTACATCCCTAGTCACTTGGACATCCACGGATAACACGGGATTGACGCCGCCAATACTGGACATGTGAGGTTTTTACCCTCCCCCCCCAAAAAAACCCCACTTCAAGCGTGTCACCTTGAATTCTTCACAAAGGTAGTCAACAGGCAGCCCAAATACCATCAATAATCACGAAATTTCATCTTTTAGACCTTGATATATCTTTGCATCTATCCCTCACACATAACCTGTGCACAGTATGTCCATTGACCATGATTGTGTATTACCAGAAGACTCCAAACTAACATTGCACAGACTAAACTATTTCTCGATTCAGCACAAATCCGTGCTCTAAATAGGTAAAAGATCGCCAATGTCATAAATAAACTTGTGCACATGCAATATCGTCCAGCCTACCCGAGTCAGCAAGCATTTGCACGCTTTTGTATCATGAAGTAATCAGTTGGTTTCCTCAGAATGTTATTGTTTTGACAATAGTTAACAGCACAGACCTTCAATAAAACCAGGCACAGTAACTATGTTCTTATAATGCATGTGTATCAGTTACTCCTGTGACAATAGTTAACAGCACATACCTTCAACAAAACCAGGGAACAATTTGTAGTGCATCTGTCTAAGTGAATTACATCAGCATATGAGTCTACATAAACATAGTTAGTTCTGGTGTTACACCGTGTAACTTCTTGTAGGTGGCTGCTTGACCATAAAAAAAAAGGAGCTACACAAAAAAATGTTTTCTCAATGAACTCTCAGCTGAATGAAGGCTAGAGCATCTTGTCGAAATGTTGAGAGAAGACAATTTCAAGTTGATTATTGAGAAGGTTATCGTAAAAAATGTTTTATTTAATTAAGACTAGTAAAAAAAAAAACAATAACAAGAATTCATCAATATCTACATGATCCTCATCGTTGAAAATCAATATTATAATACTGCTGTTTTAAAAATCTATATATTTTACTGGTAGGTAAAGGGTCCTGTAAATGTTTTGTCTAAATTGGTAAATTCTGCCAATGACTAGCCAATATTTTCTGTTCTTAAATTAAAAAAATTGTCATTTATTTAAATCTTACGTTCTCGATTGAAAAGATGGTTATAATTACATGCTTTGAAAAAATCTTTGAAGGTCTCTTTCTGACCAATCTTGTTTGCATAACCTTTCTACTGAGGGAAGCTGCTAATGCCCACCGGGAACCACTCTGCATCCCTTCTCCTCTGACAAGGGTATGCTTCTGGATGATTACTTTGCTGAAGCTCTGTTGAACACTACATAGATATCATTTGTTAGTTTCTTTGGAACCGATTTAAAGTACAGCTTATCGTATTTGTGTCAATAACTAACTACACGTGACTGCAGTTGGGAGGAATGGGGGACCACTGGACGAGTGGTTTCTATTAGTACAAGTGAAGGCATAGCAGACGTGCACAGCCCCAAATGTTGTGCATTTTCCAACCTCCACAAATATATATTTTTTTTTAAACGTACAAAAGGTTTATTTAAAAATAATTTTAAAACACGTTATTAATTAGACAAGTTGCACATGGCAATCATTTCGAGTTTGAGACTTGAAGGCAAGAAAATGGTTTACTCAACTTACAAGTAATGAAGGATTTTATCTGTAAGGCGCCAAATATTGGAGAAGACCAGCAACGAGGCAGGAGATTGACTGCTTCCTCGGACACTATCGTGAAACTCACACTATAGCCAGGCGACCCGGTAGCGAGAGACCTTTCAAGTAACAACAGCCATCTGAGATATTGTGGCGGAACAAATGCAAGCTAATGGCAAGGAAAAAAACTGCCCACCAGCTACACACACTCGTCAACAGCAAGGGCTACCCGTTGATGCTGAGGACTATTCTGCGCTGTAGATCCTCACTAGGATGGACTTTTCAGGGAAGCTCCTACTGCCAGTTGATAAGAGACCTGAGCAATGTGTGTTAGCCTTGTTAGCTTGGGATGCTTAAGGCTTTTATACTGGCTTGATTTAGCTGAGCAGGAGACATTAGGTAAGACAGGTTCATGGGGCCCTACTCCTCACTCAATATATGGGAGCTTGTTTGTCACTAGTTTAGGTTGTTTCACAATGCCACAAGTTAATGCTGAGTGCCATGCTTATTTTCTAGTTGACTTCACATGAACAAAAGCATAATCCACATTCCCTCTTTAAATCAAGAGGCTGGAGAGGGTCCCTCTTTAAATCAAGAGGCTGGAGAGGGCACAACAGTTCGGTGATGGATTTGAAAATGTCCCCTGGAATAAGTGGCAGGGATAAGGTTTTGGGGAAGCTAAGCATGTGGACTAAATGCAGGAAGTATATCAGAAGTTCAACAGATAGTGGAGGAAAGTCATCCCTCATATCAGGGGGTGCAGCTACTGGTTATTAATTGTATATTTTTGTTGCATCTTTGACTTGACTTGTCCTTCATATTCCTTTTTTTATTATATATATATGTCCTTGAATTTAAATTAGCCACCTGTTACCAATCAACTCCCGAGATCTAAAACTGCAAATTGGAAAGAGGGTATGTCTGTTGCTTAAAAGAAATCTTATGAACACAGGAAATCTCATGTGCAATATATATATATGTATATATACACACATATATATGTATGTATATATACATTATATACATATATATATGCAAATATATGTATGTATATATAAATTATATACATATATATATGCAAATATATGCTGTGTCGTGTGAATCTTAAATTCTAGCATTAAATTAGATGGCTGGCTGAAGCCATAAGTACTGCATCATGTCATCGCCTCAAAACACCTGAGAGACCAGTCGAATGAGGTCCATCCTATAGCTCTACTTCAACCAATTCCAAAACATGACAGTGATGTCATGAACAGTGATGTCATTTATTTTGTAATCCCATTCTCACCTGCTGAATGGACTGGAGGCATCTTTTCCAAATTGGCTCGCTCCAGAACTGGGAATGCATTATAAAAATGGGCTCGAGTTGCTTTGTAGGGATACCTGGAAGATCCCTGGTCCCCCATGGAGGTACATTTTTTTAATTATCTCCAGATCAAGCAGACTCCAGCGATACCCAGGTTATATAATAGCAAGCATAATAAAAATAGCAGAGAGGGAGAAACTTACAAAGATGGTTTCCCTCGCTGCTTTCCTTGAACTCATGCCGAGAGCCCACCTCTCCCACCATGCTCCACATCTTGTACAGATGTGGAGCAGTTTATATATCCACTCCCTCTGGGTTCCCACCTCTCCCATCATGTAGACGTGACGCTTAAGTACAGTAGTTGCTTATGTGGAGTAGTTTATACATCCACTCCCTCTGGGCTCCCACCTCTCCCATCATGTAGACGTGATGCTAAGTACAGTAGTTGCTTATGTGGAGCAGTTTATACATCCACTCCCTCTGGGCTCCCACCACTCCCATCATGTAGACGTGATGCTAAGTACAGTAGTTGCTTATGTGGAGCAGTTTATACATCCACTCCCTCTGGGCTCCCACCACTCCCATCATGTAGACGTGATGCTAAGTACAGTAGTTGCTTATGTGGAGCAGTTTGTACATCCACTCCCTCCCTCTAGGCTCCCACCACTCCCATCATGTAGACGTGATGCTAAGTACAGTAGTTGCTTATGTGGAGCAGTTTATACATCCACTCCCTCTGGGCTCCCACCTCCCCCATCATGTAGACGTGATGCTAAGTACAGTAGTTGCTTATGTGGAGCAGTTTATACATCCACTCCCTCTGGGTTCCCACTGCTCCCATCATGTAGACGTGATGCTAAGTACAGTAGTTGCTTATGTGGAGCAGTTTATACATCCACTCCCTCTGGGTTCCCACCTCTCCCACCATATAGACGTGATGCTTAAGTACAGTAGTTGCTTGTATGTGGAGTAGTTTATATATCCACTCCCTCTGGGTTCCCACCTCTCCCACCATGTAGACGTGATGCTTAAGTACAGTAGTTGCTTATGTGGAGTAGTTTATACATCCACTCCCTCTGGGCTCCCACCACTCCCATCATGTAGACGTGCCGCTTAACCGATTAAACGCCGTAAGCGCCATATGGCGCGAGACCTTACATCCTTCGCCACACAAAAATATATAAAATGAACCGTTACGAGCTAACAGCCCCGGTTGGGTTCTGCACATGCCTAGTAGACTAGAGAACGTCACAAAAATGATTATTTCCGGTTGATGCATCGTGCAACAAAAATCCTGCGGTTGAACGCCATTTTTGTTGGTCGAGCTTTTTTTTATTAACTGCTCAAAGATGCTCTCCTGTGAGGACGTTATTTCTCAACTTTTAGCCGACGATTCTAGCGATTCTGGGTCAGATTCATTTGGGGAAGAAGGTGAAGACATCTATGCATACCGAGGAAACACTCTGGATCCAGTTGCTCTAAGAGAAGAGGCGTGCTTGGATGGACTTCTCGATTGTAAGTTTCTTCTAACCTTAGCGCTTCATAGCCTTTGTTTACCATAGTCAACTGAGAGTGTACTATTGCCAAATACTAGCTTATTCTGTTGGTATTCCAAATTCAGACAGGATAGTTATAGGAAAAAAGTTATAGCTAAGAGTGTAGGTTGGAGTTGTTGAGTTGTTGATTTTCATTTGAATTTGAATTTACAAATGTTGACCACAAACTTGATATATATATCTTGTTTTTCCCACCCTCCCCACTACTTTTCCTACAGCATCAGATGATGAGAGTGGAGATGAGGCATCTACGACTCCTTTTGTTACATTGGAGGATGAGGAAGCCTTGCTGAAGTCTCTACAGGGCGTAGGAACACGACTGGTGCTGGAGTTGTGCGAGGGAGAGGCGGGCGAGGGAGTACTGGCCGAGGGAGAGGCGGGCGAGGGAGTACTGGCCAAGGGGGAAGCAGCTCAAGTGGTAGTGGAGTCGTAAGTGTTGCTAGTGGTCCTCCAAAAGGTACTGGTAGTAGGCGGGCCAGAGGTTATAGGCGTGTGCGAGCATCTGGCACTGGTTCTGTCCGAGCATCTGGCACTGGTTCTGCCCAAGCATCTGGCACTGGTTCTAGGCTAACTGAGGTCACAGGTAAGTGGGAAATAAAGGAGCCAACTCCTTTGAAATTGGACTATACAGCAACAGCTGGTCCAACTTCTTCATTGCTTGGTGCATCAAGTACATTTTTAGATGCATTTTACCTTTTTTTTACTCTTGAAGTGTGGGAACTCCTAGTAGCAGAGACGAACAGTTACGTTTCTAGGATGGCTAGTCTCTCCAGGCCATGGGTAGATACTAATATAGAGGAAATGAAAGCTTTTGTAGGAATGTTGATAATAATGGGAGTTTCCACACTTCCATACTTAGAATTGTACTGGTCCACTAATCACTCGGATTTGTCTGGATCTTTGGTTCGTAAAGTAATGCCTAGGACTCGGTTTTTGGAGCTAATGCGTTATGTACATGTAAATTCTATTGATGGTTTGTTGGTTACAAAGGGTAACCTGAATTATGATCGGCTTTATAAGGTAAGGAAGTTATTAGATTTGATTACTCCTAAGTTTGAGAGTGAATATACTTTGCATCAAGAGCTTAGTATTGTTGAAGCTATGATTCCCTTTCAAGGTAGGCTTGGCTTCAAACAGTATATGAAGGACAAACCAATAAAATGGGGGATAAAAGTGTTTGTCCTTTGTGATGCTAGGAATGGGTACATTTATCGGTTGCAGATTTATACAGGTAAGAACGTGGAAGTAGCTGATAAAACTGGTTTGTGTAGTAGAGTTGTTTTAGATTTGTTAGAAGGATTAGAACATAAGAACTTCCATGTGTACATGGACAATTATTATACTAGTCCTAATTTATTTCAAACGCTTACAAGTAAAGGCTTTGGTGCATGTGGTACAGCTAGGTATACTAGGAGGAACTTTCCTCCAGATTTAGTAACAAAAGCTTCGATTAGAAATAGAGGTTATTATGATTATAGGTCTAATGGTGCACTCCTGGCTTTAGTTTGGGTAGATAAACGGTCAATCTACATGATAACTAATATACATCCCGCGGAAAATAATTTAGTACCTCCTACTGTAAAAAGGCGCAAAATTGATGGTTCTAGAGAGGATCTGCCATGTCCCCCATGTTTGCCTGATTATCAGTCATTCATGAGAGGTGTGGACAGAGCAGATCAGAGAATAGGCTACTATAATTTGGGTAGAAAGTCTAGGAGATGGTGGAAAAGGGTTTTTTCGTATTTGATAGAAGCTTGTTTATTGAATTCATTTATTTTGTTTTCTTCTGTCCGAGCTCCAATATCAGTAAGGAAGGGTAATTATCTAGAAGCTAGGATTGTTCTAGCTAAATCTTTGATTGGTTCTTTCTCTTCTCGGCAGCGTGCAGGTCAACGTTGTAGTCAGGCAAATAGTCAGCTAGATCGCCTCAATTTAAAACTAGGTCATTTCCCACAGTGCTGTGCAAAGAAGCGCTGTGTAGTTTGCATTTGTAAAGGTTACAGGCATGAGGCAAGGTCCCAGTGTTGTTTTTGTAAGGTTCCTTTGTGTGGTGGATCAACAGGCCGTGACTGTTTTCGTAAATACCATACCTTGGTGGACTATCAGTAATGTTTATGCACCCCCTGCTCCTTTCTGTGCTTCTCTCTTGTTCCCTGCTCCTTCGTCTACTTCTCTCTTGTTCCCTGCCCCTTCGTCTACTTCTCTCGTTCCCTGTCCCTTCGTCTACTTCTCTCGTCTCTCCAGTATTCAAGTGTTATTCTTATCCTGGTATCTCATGTTTGTGTAGAATAAAAACATGGTGAAATATCATGCCGGAGACCAAGCAAGCTATACCCAAGACTGAGCAAGTTCTACTCTACCCGTGACAGCAAGACCGGAGCTCTACCCATGACACTCCCTTACATAATTGTGTTTTATATTATGGTTTTATTCTAGTATGTGTTAGCATTTTCACTCTCTTATAATTTGTTTTTTGTATTATTATTTGTTAGCATTTTGATGGGGAAAACAACCCACTGGCTTTGCATATGGTAGAGGGTTTGTAAATAGATGCTCCATCTTGTGTTGGCATTATAATGTGTGTATAATAGTGTGAAAATATGAAAATATTCACCCCCAAGAAGATGACAAGGTTTTATAATGCTGGTTAGTTCTGCCCAGTTGGTAAGGAAGGCTCGATTTTTTTACAGGAAGTAGAGCTATCATGTGGCTTAATATGACCCAAGTTTCATGGGTGGAGTCCCTGCAGAACGGAAGATATAAAAATAATAAGTAAAATACCTCGTTAATTCATGAATAATTTGCCCGCGGGTACTAGGAATACGGCGTGTAATCGGTTAAGTACAGTAGTTGCTTATGTGGAGTAGTTTATACATCCACTCCCTCTGGGCTCCCAGCACTCCCATCATGTAGACGTGATGCTAAGTACAGTAGTTGCTTATATGGAGTAGTTTATACATCCACTCCCTCTGGGTTCCCACCATTCCCATCATGTAGACGTGCCGCTTAAGTACAGTAGTTGCTTATGTGGAGTAGTTTATACATCTACTCCCTCTGGACTCCCTCCTCTCCCATCATGTAGACGTGATGCTAAGTACAGTAGTTGCTTATGTGGAGTAGTTTATACATCCACTCCCTCTGGGCTCCCACCTCTCCCACCATGTAGACGTGATGCTACATGTAAGTACAGTAGTTGCTTATGTGGAGTAGTTTATACATCCACTCCCTCTGGGTTCCCACTGCTCCCACCATGTAGACGTGATGCTAAGTACAGTAGTTTCTTATTTGGAGCAGTTTATATATCCACTCCCTCTGGGCTCCCACCTCTCCCACCATGTAGACGTGATGCTTAAGTACAGTAGTTTCTTGGAGCAGCTTATACATCCACTCCCTCTGGGTTCCCACTGCTCCCACCATGTAGACGTGATGCTAAGTACAGTAGTTGCTTATGTGGAGTAGTTTATATATCCACTCCCTCTGGATTCCCACCTCTCCCACCATGTAGAGACTCAGCAGAATAGACCTAGAGAACAACTCTGGCAGAATAGTCGAAGGGAACAACTATGGCAGTACACAATAAATCCAACCCTAATACCCGGAAGTTTGTTGCCCGCAACAGGTTTGCATTTGTGATAAAACGTACCTTGCATTTGAGTGCATTTGAGGGAAATGTAAGTGCAAAAGTGCTCGGTACATATATTTAACGTTGGTTTGGCCAATAGTCTGCATTGCACGTACATTGATGAGTTCCAACATCATCAATGGGGAAAGGAAATTTGTGCCATATAAACTAACCAATCATAGCAGATCCACGGTTAATGTAAAGTACAAGCATGCACACAGCTACATGGATCACAAGCAATCCACCTGGTTTTGTTGACAAGTCAATACAAAGTACCAAGCAGAAAATGGTACAGGGAGTCACAGTCACCCATGTCTCCGCATGGCATATGTTCATGTGCAGAAAGGCACCGATACACATCAGGAAGACCCAGAAACACCAAACTAGCCGAGCTCTGAGAAGATCCTTGTCCATCTATTCTCCTCAATTAGCAAAAAAGATTGGAGAGTACATAAGTCAGGGAAGAATTGACTGTCGGGGAGAATTGACTGTCAGGGGAGAATTGACTGTCAGGGGAGAATTGACTGTCAGGGGAGAATTGACTGTAGGAGGTCCTGAAAAGGTTTAGAAAAGGGGATTGTAAAAAAATTGGCCAAGCTACTCTGGGAGAAACCATCCTTCAGGGACTTTGTTGGGAGAAGAGAGAGCAGCGACACTACTCTTCTGGCGGGAGATCCACTCTCTCTCCCCCCCCCCCCCCCCCTCCCAATGCAGAGGTCAAGGTGGAGGTATGCTTACTCGGAAGACCTGTGGACATGGCAGAGTAGGAGGCCAACAACGAGCAGCAGTGCACTCCCACACTCCCAGTAGAAGCACAGTTGGTGAGGCAAGGATCTCTGGGATTACCGGGTGTTGGGGTCGGCCATCAGTACACATCTGGTGGGTGTAAAGAAGCCACCAGGAACATGAAGTCTGCAGGGGATAACAAACCCAGGGGTAGTCGACAAATACATTGCCATGGAGGTGGGGCTGGGTAGGATGGCAGCCCCCTCGAAGTCTGGGGAGGGAGGGAGGGATGGTACGATTTGGAATCATCCCAAAAACCACCAAACTGGGAAATGGCGACTTGCTGTCTCTCACACTAAGCAGGACAAGTGTGGATGATTGGATTGAGCCGGAGCTATGTAGTTCAAAGTATACCTCAGTAAATGAAGCAGTGAGGATCACTGGGCCCAGATGCCAAGTTGGCCAGGCTGGTGGATGAAGCAGTGAGGATAGCAACATCACTGGGCCCAGATGCCAAGTTGGCCAGGCTGGTGGATGAAGCAGTGAAGATAGCAACATCACTGGGCCCAGATGCCAAGTTGGCCAGGCTGGTGGATGAAGCAGTGAGGATAGCAACATCATTGGGCCCAGATGCCAAGTTGGCCAGGCTGGTGGATGAAGCAGTGAAGATAGCAACATCACTGGGCCCAGATGCCAAGTTGGCCAGGCTGGTGGATGAAGCAGTGAGGATAGCAACATCACTGGGCCCAGATGCCAAGTTGGCCAGGCTGGTGGATGAAGCAGTGAAGATAGCAACATCATTGGGCCCAGATGCCAAGTTGGCCAGGCTGGTGGATGAAGCAGTGAAGATAGCAACATCACTGGGCCCAGATGCCAAGTTGGCCAGGCTGGTGGATGAAGCAGTGAGGATAGCAACATCACTGGGCCCAGATGCCAAGTTGGCCAGGCTGGTGGATGAAGCAGTGAGGATAGCAACATCACTGGGCCCAGATGCCAAGTTGGCCAGGCTGGTGGATGAAGCAGTGAGGATAGCAACATCACTGGGCCCAGATGCCAAGTTGGCCAGGCTGGTGGATGAAGCAGTGAGGATAGCAACATCACTGGGCCCAGATGCCAAGTTGGCCAGGCTGGTGGATGAAGCAGTGAAGATATGTAGCAACATCACTGGGCCCAGATGCCAAGTTGGCCAGGCTGGTAGATGAAGCAGTGAAGATAGCAACATCACTGGGCCCAGATGCCAAGTTGGCCAGGCTGGTGGATGAAGCAGTGAAGATAGCAACATCACTGGGCCCAGATGCCAAGTTGGCCAGGCTGGTGGATGAAGCAGTGAGGATAGCAACATCACTGGGCTCAGATGCCAGGTTGGCCAAGGTTGATATCGAGTGCCTACCGGATTAACCCTATCCACCGAGACGACTGATTCCCTGTTTGGCATATCATGGAGGAGGGGTGGAAGCTATATGTGGACACTGCCCTCCCGTTTGGCCTGAGCTCAGCACTCAAGATGTTTAATGCAGTGGTTGATGCAATGCAATGCATTCTAAGGAAGCACGAGGTGAGGGAAGTCACATCAGATGCCTCAGGGATGAGGGGATGTGGGAGCATATTCATCGGCAGGAAGGTGGTTGTTAGTGGAATGGCCGATGTCATGGAAGGTTGTGCACATCACTGCAAAAGAATTGCTTCTAATAGTGATAAACATTACACTATGGGACAAGGACTGGCGGGGGGAAGACAGTGAAGTGTTTCTGTGATAATGCTGCAGTGGTGGCTATAATTAGATCCCGTTGCAACAAGCAAGCGGGAAGCACATCCAATGCATGGTCTGATGTTCCGCCCAGCAGGCTTTGACATCACCTTGGTCGGAGAACATACCAGGAACGGAGTGGCATATGCCCTATCAAGAATTAACCATCTGGCATCACTTCCAGGTGGTGTCAGCTCCGAGAGAACAACCAATCAGGGAAGACTTCCTTCAGGTTCTTGTAGTTCAGCAAGCACATTGCACAGCACGAAGTCGGACAACCTTGCTACAAACTATTTTACGAGAAGTGCAGCAGCACCCGCCAGTCATACAACAGTGCACAGAGTCATTACCTAAAGTTCTGCAGAGAATTGGGCTATGTGGTGGTGCCAGCTACGGAGAGGAGTCTTTCACTACGTGTCACTCCTTGCAAACGAGGCCTGAAACACCGCACACTCTGAGCTGTGAGATTTCTGCATGTGCCAGAATGAGGAGAGGACCCATTTCAACTGGCACCAAAGCAACCTCTATGTCCTGCAAGGTATAAAGAGGTGTGAGGCTGAGAAGAATGAGGAGAAGGAAAAGGGTATCAAATGTCACCATCACTACTGCGAAAACTGAAGGAGGTGTCAACAATGGATCCGGACATGGCGGTGCTATGAGCAGCATGCTGCAAAGGACTTTGCAGTTTTCTTGGGGCAAGAGAGTTGGCCATGCTCAACGAAGGAGCATGTGACTACAAAGTACACTTGAACAGGGAGCATGTTACGGTAGATAACATGACAGCTCCAACGTTGGTGAGGGTAACTATGCAGTCAAAGAATTCTTGGGGGCAGACAGCATCAGAGCTCTGTCCAGTGAGAGCAGTTCTATCAAGCAGTCAAAGAATTCTTGGGGGCAGACAGCATCAGAGCTCTGCCCAGTGAGAGCAGTTCTATCAAGCAGTCAAAGAATTCTTGGGGCAGACAGCATTAGAGCTCTGCCCAGTGAGAGCAGTTCTCAACTACTTCGTAATTAAGGGTACCAGAAAGGGTCTACTGTTCTAAGATGGTCGATACCTGCCAAGGCAGAGATTTGTAGGGACGGTGCGTGAAGCGCAAGGAAAGGCTGGAGTCAACCGGGAGAAGTACAGCAGACATATGGACACATCAGAGTGGCATCTACAGCAGTGGTCCGAGGAGTGGAGGACTCAGTAATCAAGATCCTGAGAAGATGGCGAAGTCTGGATTCCGTGCTCTTGAGGTAGCATATTTAGGTGCCCGTGGCACGACCGTCTGGTCGTAACAATGATATAAAAGTCATACAACTATGTCGGGATAGCAAATACTGTCTTAGGAGAATGAGTATCAACAAAGGGCCTTAGGGCTGGGAGGCTGTGGGTGGAGCTGGGAATAGGGGTTCCCCCAGCTCATTTGCACCCCATTTGGCATATATTAGCAGTGTGGTCTGACAGGGTGGAGCTTCCAGCCCACACCTTCGCAAATTACACAGCTCCTGGACTGCAAACCAGCACCCTGATAAGTGAGAAGGTAAGGAGGGATGCCTACCTAGAATGAATTAATTGTTACAATAGTAAGCATATCAGTAAACCAGATGATTGTTCCCTCTATGCAGCTTACAATGTGCAGCAGCTACTGAATCAGCTCACAGATAAAGCTCAAAATTGCGCACACATGAGCATGTTAATTCTGCTGACTACCTCTTATCAATTTTCATGTGCAGTACTCACCACGGAATCAAGAAACATTTTAGTCACTGCAATTTGGACTTCTCTGGTAGCAAAAAATGTTATGAATGGACTTATGAGACGTAAGTTACATGTGTGGAACAGGAGATAGATCCTGGAAGACATGGATGGTTCTTAATGGTTGAATGGACTTATGGGATGCAAGTTACATGTGGGGAACAGGAGACAGATCCTGGAAGACATGGATGGTTCTTAATGGTTGAATGGACTTATGGGACGCAAGTTACATGTAGGGAACAGGAGACAGATCCTGGAAGACATGGATGGTTCTTAATGGTTGAATGGACTTATGGGACGCAAGTTACATGTGGGGAACAGTCCTGGAAGACATGGATGGTTCTTAACCCTCTCACTGTCAATGGCGCCATACGGCGCCACGGCTTTGAAAAATAAAATAAATATAAGCATTTGTCAATAGGCAATAATTTTTTATATCAAAAGATAGCTGAATTTATACTCTATTTACACCCAAAAAATTACGGCGGTTAGACGGAGGAAAGTTAATGAAATTATATTTAAAACACGAACGATTTTCAGTCGGACGATATCAACGAGACTGTCAATAGCTGAAATTATTTCCCATGACTAGAGCAGCTTGGGACATTTCTGGTGATGAATCAAGTGACGAAGAATGTGAAGGCATCCATTCCTACCTCGGAGATAGTCGTGTGCAATGCAAATACTGCAATGTTCACCTTTGGATTATGGAGGATCGGAATTGTTTCCATGCTTTCCACAACTTGGTTGACTTTTGCCACAGACACTGATTTCACCTCAAACTTCACCCAAAATGTATTTCGATTACATTAGGTCAAACAATTATATCAAATGTTTACTGAATGTTGTATTGACAAAGTTCTTGTTGATAAATAAGGACATTTTTGTGGTCGATTTATAAAGACCTTATTATGGGTTGGCATAACTTTTGTATAGTAATGTATATTCCTACGTTCTTGGAAGCAAAAGAAAGTATAAGGATAGAGCTATCTTATGAGCTATATATCGAGTCCATAACATGAACTATGGAGAAGTTATGGCACTCCAAATCATGACTATTGTTCGCATAATTATATTCATAATATGTGGTCAGTTTGTGGTCACACCTTTTGACCACAAATTCTAAAACAATCATGCTATCACATGACCAAATGGTAAATGGTTCAGCTAAATATCTGATTTGATATTAATTTTTTTAATGTGGCTGTGTTAAATTTAAAATAATTCTCCACAATGCTGACTGAGAGGGTTAATGGTTGAATGGACTTATGGGATGCAAGTTACATGTGGGGAACAGGAGATAGATCCTGAAAGACATGGATGGTTCTTAATGGTTGAATGGACTTATGGGACGCAAGTTACATGTGGGGAACAGGAGATAGATCCTGGAAGACATGGATGGTTCTTAATGGTTGAATGGACTTATGGGACGCAAGTTACATGTGGGGAACAGAGATAGATCCTGGAAGACATGGATGGTTCTTAATGGTTGAATGGACTTATGGGATGCAAGTTACATGTGGGGAACAGGAGATAGATCCTGGAAGACATGGATGGTTCTTAATGGTTGAATGGACTTATGGGATGCAAGTTACATGTGGGGAACAGGAGATAGATCCTGGAAGACATGGATGGTTCTTAATGGTTGAATGGACTTATGGGACGCAAGTTACATGTGGGGAACAGGAGATAGATCCTGGAAGACATGGATGGTTCTTAATGGTTGAATGGACTTATGGGACGCAAGTTACATGTGGGGAACAGGAGATAGATCCTGGAAGACATGGATGGTTCTTAATGGTTGAATGGACTTATGGGACGCAAGTTACATGTGGGGAACAGGAGATAGATCCTGGAAGACATGGATGGTTCTTAATGGTTGAATGGACTTATGGGACGCAAGTTACATGTGGGGAACAGGGGGACGTCACATGGATGGTTCTTAATGGTTGAATGGACTTATGGGACGCAAGTTACATGTGGGGAACAGGAGATAGATCCTGGAAGACATGGATGGTTCTTAATGGTTGAATGGACTTATGGGACGCAAGTTACATGTGGGGAACAGAGATAGATCCTGGAAGACATGGATGGTTCTTAATGGTTGAATGGACTTATGGGACGCAAGTTACATGTGGGGAACAGGAGATAGATCCTGGAAGACATGGATGGTTCTCAATGATTGAATGGACTTATGGGATGCAAGTTACATGTGGGGAACAGGATATAGATCCTGGAAGACATGGATGGTTCTCAATGGTTGAATGGATTTATGGGACACAAGTTACATGCGGGGAAAAGGAGATGATCCTCTGGAAGACAAGGATTGGTTTGGAGGGCTGCTAGTTGACTACCATCATAAGTGATGGATTCAAGACATATATACTGGGTGTTTTCGTAGCTAAAATTTCGTAGCTAAAATGGACCGAAACCATTGTTCAAGATGCTAAAAAGCTGCCAGCAACTCGTGTGTGTGCGTGCACGAGGGGCGGGAAGGTGGTCTCTGCTATTATGAATTGAAATAGGGGTCAAACCAGTATGGGATAGCACTCCCTAATATACTGGGTAACAGGATAAGGTAATCGCAAAGTTATCGGAGCAAGTAATACACAACGGCACACACTCCTCCCTACAGTATTTACAAGCGAGAGAAGTAATTCACAATAGAGACGCCCAGATCTAGCCTGGGTTGAACAGGGTCACCTCTATAATTGTATGGCGAGCTGAGGAGTCCCCTCCCACCCCCCCCTCCTTGAGCAGTGGGACACTCGTAACTTAATATTGTGGATAATTTTATTAATTAAGTACTGTTGATCTTCAATATAGATTGGTATCAGGTTAGTTACTAATTTAATAGTTCCACACTGTGCTGTAATATGTGTGATGGCCTTAACAGGCTCAGCAAAATCAAGATTAAATCATTATAACATGGTAGCTCACACAAATGTTACAGACTAGCCCTTTTGACCCATGAGCTGGGTAAAAGTATACGGTCAACATCCTTCAACAGAATTGTGGGTCAACTGTGCTGATAAACCAACATATCTGCTCGGTCCATTGAAACATGGTAGAGATGTTTTGTGGAGCTTAAGTTGGGAGTTTCTAGATACTGGCAGACACAGATTTTACTAGGCCATTTATCAGGCATCGCCCCTACCATTCCATAGAGTTTCAAAGATAAAATTAAGCTTACCTTGTCAATGGCTCTGCCAAACTTTGAAATTGAGGCATGGATGTCCTTGTGCTCCAATGAAATCTTCTGGCATGTCTCCTTACTACTTTTGTGAAGCTCTTTAATCATCTGAACTTGCTCGGAAGTAATCATCTGTTGGGGGCCAGCGTGGTTAGCTATGGGCAAGATTGTTTACGAAAGGCTCTATTTGGAATATATTATTTTCTCTTACCTTCTTCAAAAATAGCTTTTAGTTCGGCGACTTGGTCAATTAGCTTCTGTAACTTTGAGGCTGCGGACCCAGACAACGTCCGCAGCTTCTTCGTGACCTTGTCCTGCTCCCTCTCCACTAACCCACACGCTTCCATCCGACCTTTTTAATTATGGATTGTGTTCACAAATATTTTTATATCAGTACAAAGGTCATTACGGCAAAGCATGTGTCAAAAAGTACTCGAGTGTAATAGTGTAGTTTGCATTCTAGTTCTTCCGTTTTCTTAGTGGAGGAAGCTGTAAGTTGAAGACTGACGTCCCAACTCCTCCAGAAGGTGCTGTAGAGGGGGCACTGGTAGCAGAGAGGCCAGAGCCCAACCCCAACACACCACCACTTGGACCACTCTGCCCCCCCAGACCTGCTAGACCGAGTTGTCTTGTTCCACAACCTACACAAATAATGCAGAATCAAGTTATATATATGTATATATATTATTATATATGCATATTTACCAGCCCAGGTAATACATATACCTTGAAGCAAAATAATGCAGAATCAAGTGTATATATATACATACATATATATATTATTTTATTACTAGCCCAGGTAATACATATACCTGAAGCCAGAATCAAGTGTATATATATATATATACATATATATAATATATATGCATATTTACCAGCCCAGGTAATACATATACCTGAAGCTAAATAATGCAGAATCAAGTGTATATATATATAATTATATATATGCATATTTACCAGCCCAGGTAATACATATACCTGAAGCTAAATAATGCAGAATCAAGTGTATGTATATTTACCAGCCCAGGTATACATATACCTGAAGCTGCATGTGTATATATATATATATATTATTATTATATATGCATATTACTAGCCCAGGTAATACATATACCTGAAGCTAAATAATGCAGAATTATATATATATATACATATACCGGTATATAATATGCAGCCCAGGTAATACATATACCTGAAGCTAAATAATGCAGAATCAAGTGTATATATAATATATACACATATTATATGCATATTTACCAGCCAGGTAATACCTGAAGCTTTACTATTTCCTCAATTCTATTTCATGTTGCCTTGAACATAAATGGGCAGTCATCATTGCCAGTGAGGCCACTATATAGTAGATTATTAGTTTTCAAAAACCAAGAACAATATTTACTAACTGTTCCACTGCAAATACCACTAGCTGCAGTTGATGGGTATAAAAGTGAATAAAAGTGAAGTATGCAAACAATAGTTACATAGTGCACATGGTATTTCGTCTACTACTAGAATAGACATCCATCCAGGAGAGACAGAGGGTACAAGCAATACAGTTCTTCTGAACCCCAGATCACCAAATTTCACTGGAAGTGATGCCTGGAAACCAAGCTTGATCACTTGTGTCGAGGAGAAGGTTAGTGATCTCACTTGGGACGGAACACTGAAATGAGTCAAAATCTTAAAAGCTTTGATGAAGAAAGACAGGGAAAAGATCGTAAAGAATTTGGGAATTGCAAATGCGTGACGAAGCAAGCAGAAAGCATCATGAGCCTGGAGGCACTGCGTCTGCTTCCCATAAACTTAAATGAGTCTATCTGCGCATCAATCAGTGCCTCAATCCTCTCCATGCCACCAATAGGAGAACCTAGGAGAGTAGAAGCCTCTGGATTGATAACTGAAGGTCTGGAGCAGCACAGAGGGACTTCTGCAAAGTCTCTGGATCTGGACAGATTAGCTCGCACTGAGCTCCCAAGCCACACTCCACTGTGTCAAGATCACTGAGCACACCATCCACGCTACCTCTAAGAGTGCCGTCATCAAAATAAAACTTATGAAATTCTGACACAATTTGAGAGTAGTCTTGTGAAAAGCGAGACAAAACAAAAGTGGACCGAGAGGATCACCCTATTGAACTCCTTCAGGATTTGGTCACCAACCAAACAGCAGATGTTTTGGTAGAAGACAAGCTAACATCCTCCTTTTCCTTTTCCCAGGAGCAAGAACAACACAAACCCAAAAGCAGAACTGAGTGTGGGGTCATGCATTCTTCACTCTGTTTATAGTATAGCACACGCCGTCTTTACTCAAAGTATAAAACATCATGTGAGCTAGCTTATTACATTATTACATCATCTACTTCACAATCACCGCTACCCACATTATAAGCCGTAACAGAGTAAAAGAGTTGTCATGGACGTGCAGTGAAGCAGATTCATCTGGTAGTAATGGACCTACAAAAAAAAGGTTGTCAGTAGAAAGACCGGCACAGAGATATTCAGGATGAATCTCAAAGTGCTTTTCATACGTTCAACTGTTTTGCGCAACCAGTTCACTACTGCAGTGAGGCAGTTTTTGGAGCTGATTGTCAGCATTAGGGCAAAGCTTAGAAGCAGGTTTAACTTGAGATATGAGCTTTGCTTTTGGGGGACGGGTTGCCATCTGCCATTTTGAAATTAGTGTCAGGGACCAGATACAGGTTTGAAAAAGCTGTAATTTAATTGGTCAAGTATTGTTGGTCCACAACGACACATTTAGTTTCCTTTCTTTACTCCAATATCTACCAAAAAATTGATTTTTGTTATTCTTGTTTTTTAAATTGTAAAAAACATACTGTATTGACCAGAAAGGAAGCAAGACTGTGCACACGGAATGAAAAAGCACATAATGACGTATACCGATAGTGTACATATAGCTAGCCAACTGAATAGCTTGGAACTATAAACTCCAGAGGCTCGGACTTTGGTGTTACTTTCAGGAAATATTGGAGACTGAGCGATACTTTTTCAAGGTGAAGTAAGCAAGCCTGTCTACCATCACAGGATTCACAGCACTTCTCTGGTGAGCGTTATTTGGCATATTCTCTGTACTCCACTTTTGGGTGGTATACGGCCCAGCCTGGGCAAAACTGTTTCAGGCTAGTGGGCCTGAGAATCAGTACTACTCATTAGCTGGGGTGGCATATATGTCTTTGGAATGTTCCAGCACTCAGGCCAGCCTTGCTTTAGGTACAACCCCTTTATGTGTTCAGGCTGATTCAAATGGACAATTTCTTGTGGTCAAATGTGAAGATATTGTGGGGCACTTTTATCTAGAGAAGTTCAAGAAAGGTTTACCGAGTTCAAAATGTATATTGTGTAACTCTAAATGGTGCTCACTTGTAGAGTTTGAAGGCCTTGGTGGTAAGAGCAAGTCCAAAAAATTGGAAAAAATCTGTGAAACACAATGGTGGTTCTGTTCTTGATGCCGATCCAATTATTACATCTGGGTTGATTAACCCTACAAACCCTCCAACTAATCCTGGACTCAGTCAAGCTCCATTTAAGCCAGTGGCCAATTCCAGTTTGTGTAATTTAGTGTTGGCTTTTGTCGAGGCATATAGGTTGAAAGGAGTTCACGATTCTCTCAAACAAGCTCTGAGTGAAAATTTCTCTGCTATTGAGATAACTGATGCTCTTAAAATGCTTTGGGATCATTGTCGTTCAGAGCTGGCTTTACCTACTATCGAAGACGTGGTTCAGAGAAGTGTCCTTCAGTTGACTTAATAATCAATGATACTGTCGAGGCATATAGGTTGAAAGGAGATCACGATTCTCTCAAACAAGCTCCGAGTGAAAATTTCTCTGCTATTGAGATAACTGATGCTCAAAATGCTTTGGGATCATTGTCGTTCAGAGCTGGCTTTACCTACTATTGAAGACGTGGTTCAGAGAAGTGTCCTTCAGTTGACTTAATAATCAATGATGCTGTCGAGGCATATAGGTTGAAAGGAGTTCACGATTCTCTCAAACAAGCTCTGAGTGAAAATTTCTCTGCTATTGAGATAACTGATGCTCTTAATTAAAATGCTTTGGGATCATTCTCGTTCAGAGTTGGAAACTTCTGGCTTTACCTACCATCGAAGACGTGGTTCAGAGAAGTGTCCTTCAGTTGACTTAATAATCAATGATACTTTATCTGCCTTTGATAAGCTTGACTCCTCTGAACAAATTCCGCCAATTTACTGTGAAGCTATAGAGCTGCTGAAGCTCCCTCCCATGGCTACTGATTTACCTGCAGCCACTGTACAAGAATCAAACTTGCGTATTAGGGACTTGCAATCCAATATGGAGGTTACTAACAATCATGTTAGAGACATGCAAGTTAATCTCAGCAAACTTACATCCATTCTGTCAACTCAGACTTCTAGTCTTACGAGACTTGAAGGATTCAATTAATAGTCGTGTTCAGGAAATTTCGATTTCATTGAGTGATAATATCTCTTCCTCTCTGAATAACTTGTCTTCTGATCTTACATCTATTAAGGATCAAGTTTCTTCTTCACAGCAGAACAGGACATTCTCCCAGAGTTCATGCTACAGTTGCTGCTCCATCACATCAATCAATAAATCAGGTAGATAGAAGTGCCAATGTCATATTTTTTGGCATTCCAGAACAGAACCTTCTAGACACTCATGCCTTGGTTGATGAGATTTGTGTTTATCTCGCTGGTAAGTCGATCACTATTAAGGATTTATTTAGGCTAGGCAAGCGTGTTCATCGTAGTGATAGCGATGATAATGTTCGCCCAAGACCTGTCCTCGTGAAGTTTTGTACAGTGTGGGATAAAAGATTAATCTTAATCTCCAAACAGAAACTCAAAGGGTTCAAGTTAAGTAGAACCTTTGTTCGCCCAGATCTTTCACCACAAGAAAGAGCAGCAAGGAGACCTAAAAATACCCCCACCTAATGCAGCCAGTGCATGACTCTGTATCTTATGCAAACATGGGAAACTCTCGTGATTCTTTATCAGATGCTTTACTTTCCCCTAGTCCTACACATAATAGTGCCTTATCTACCACTCTGTTCTCTTCTCAGCCTACCCAATATAGTGGTCCTATTACTGACTCTGCTACTGTTACCATCCCTGTTACCAATGACTAGCTCACATGAAAAACTCCGTCTGGTATCTTACAACTGTCGTGGCTGGAATTCTGCTGTTTGTTTGTTTGTTAAGGGATATAGCATCTATAATTGATATTTGTTTGATTCAAGAACATTGGCTACTTAGTCAACAACTTCCGCTTCTGGATTTTGACCCCGACTTCATTTCTTGTGGTGTTAGTGGTATGGAGGAGGGTGTTCTCCTAAAAGGCCATCCTTTTGGAAGTTGTGGAATTATCTTTAGGAAAAAATTATTAGTTAATACTCAAGTAATTAAACCCATATCGAAACGTTTCTGTGCTGTTTCCATAAACAATTCCAATGAATCTATACTGATAATTTGCGTCTACCTCACCTCCCTACTGATTATCATTCGGATACCAGTGATACAGACTTCAACATCTGTCTTGGTGAGCGGGATGGATTCATAGATTCTCAAGTATTTGCTTATTGGTGGAGATTTTAACACTAATTTAAATCCTAATTTAAATTCTAAGTCTGCTCGTTGCACCATTTTGAATGATTTCATGCTGGAACATGATCTTACATGTATTGATTGCCAGTCCTCTTCTATTACCCATACATATGAAAGAGACAATGGCCTTGTGACATCCTGGCCTGATCATTTCCTGTCTAGTTCATCTCTAGCTCACCATGTCACATCTCTGAGTACTATCCAAATTGGTTCTAGCCTTTCTGATCATCTTCCGCTGCGTGCAGATTTGTCATTTCAACTTTCTGCTCCTTCCTTTACTAACTTGAACCATTCTAGTGTCTCCAACAAAACTAAGTGGGATACAGTTACTGATTCTCAGATTGTTAATTTTAGACTTTACATCAGTACAAATCTTCCCTTGATTGATGAGAAAATCCTGTCATGCTGTAACACTTCATGTTCTATTCACTCTTCACAGATTAATAACTTGGTTGACTCTCTTCTTGCTTGTATTTCCAAGGCATCATCTTTATTTCTTCCTTCTTCTGGGTACCCTAGACGACACTGTATCCCTGGATGGAATGACTATGTCAGAGATGTTAAAGACAGAGCTGATTTCTGGCATAAGGTCTGGATAGAAGCTGGCTCACCTAAGTCTGGTGTTCTTTTTCACATTAAGAAACATGCTAAGACAAGATACAAGTACCAAGTAAGAAAGCTCAAGAGAAGAGAAGAACATATTAGGAATCATAAGCTTATATCTGCTTTTTCTAGGTCTACTTCTAATGAATTCTGGAACGAGGTCAGGCGTGTCAAGCAACGCAAGAAAAAATGCTCTGGATCTCCTATAGTCAATGGTTTAAGTGATCCTGTGGCAATCAGCAATAGTCTATCCTCGAAGTTCTCAGAAACACTAAATACTCATAGACAGAAAGAGCTTAATATACCAACCCTACATATCTTTAATTCAGATGTAAGCAGCCTTGAAATTACTGTCAAGTTTGTGCTTGAAGCATTCAATCACCTAAAGCCAAGAAAATCTGACGGGTCTGAGCTGGACTCAAGTCATCTAATTAAATCATTGCCAGTGATAAAAGAGTTCGTTGGTTCTTTGTTCACAATTCTTATACGCCATGGACACCTTCCATCAGACTTGAGAGATTGCATCCTTGTTCCTATTCCAAAACCTGGTAAGGATCCCACTAGTGGTGATAGTTATAGGCCTATTGCTCTTGCCTCAACACTAAGCAAGGTTTTGGAATGGCGTATATATTGATCCAATTTGATGGTTGTTTTAAAACCTCTGACCTTCAATTTGGTTTCAAACCTGGCCTTTCCACTACACTTTGCTCTGGCATAGTCAACAGTGTCATTTCACACTATCTACAACGTGGCTCCTCAGTTTTTGCATGCTTCCTTGATGCATCTAAGGCTTTTGACTTAGTTCAGCACAGTACACTTTTCGAGAAGCTGATTGACAGAGGTCTACCAAAATTAGTCATCAGGTTTTTGTCCAGATGGTATTCTTGTCAGGAACTTAGAGTCCGCTGGGATAATGTATACTCCAATAAATTTGGTGTTTCCAATGGGGTAAGGCAAGGTGGAGTGCTCTCCCGTTCTTTTTTCCATTATCTTGATACTCTCTTGCTCACTCTTAAAAATTCTGGTGTAGGTTGTTACTGGGGTGGAGAATTTGCTGGTAGTCTTGCATACGCTGACGACATAGTCCTATTGGCACCTTCACTCTCTGCATTAAGACTGATGCTTGAGGAATGTGAACTATATGCCTCCTCTCTTCAATTTAACCCATCAAAGACTCAGTTTATACAGTTTTTTCATCACTCTAACTTGAAAACGGACACATCTATTCTCTTCCGTGGTCATCGCTTACTTCTTTCTTCTTTAAACTGAAGTAACACACCTTGGACATCTACTGACGTACAACCTTTGTGATGATAAGGATATTCTATCAAAAGGTAGAGATATGGTTAGAAAAGCAAACTCTCTTCTATGTTCCTTCCCTAACCTCTCTCCTATTGTCCTAACATACCTCTTTCGTTCCTTCTGCTTGTCACTGTATGGAAGTGCTCTCTGGATACTGTCATCTAAAGCATTGAATGGACTGGAAATAGCCTTTAATAAGATTTTAAGAAGACTATGGAAATTGCCTTACAACTCACACACAAGAATTGTTCATCGCACTGCAAATTTAGACAGTTTATTCAACACAACCTTGAAACGCTCTTCCACTCTTTTCTCCTCCTCACAGACATATCCATCAAATTTAGTTAAGTATGTATTATATAAATCTGCTAATTCTTGTTTTACATTTCTAGGTTATAATTTAAAATATGGTTCACATTTCTGTAAGTATTACTCCATTCGAGATAACTTTTGTTCCAAAGTCATTAGAGATATTAGATCTGCACAATCATCCTTAACACTCTCAATGAACCTAATAGATTCAGTTGTAATTTCCTTGTCCACTTGTACCTCCTAATCTCATCTTCATACTTATGTACACTATCCTGGTGTGATATATAAATTTAATAATAATAATAATAGACCACAACCAGTTTGATGACCCTTTACCATTAAAAGTCGTCTACACAAATCACCAGTACAAAATGGTGATCTTTTTCACACAAGAGCAGTTTCACAGTGAATCACCAAATCTTTGCAAAAAAACCAACTTTTTTTTGTCAGCTCGAAGTGCTCAAGTGTTGTTATTGTGATGACGATCTTTAAACAACTTTCTAAGAGAAACAGATTTCCATATTTGCCGAGGATATGAGTCATAGCCTGGGGATATAAGTCACAGCCCCAAATCTTCTCAGCCAATAGTACTCGACTCTGTGCACTTCAATCTCCATAACCAGCAGTTTGCAAGCTAGAGGTGTTGCTTATGTGCTTCGTGCTTCTTCGATCTGCAGCTTCAGAATCCTCACACATGCTTGTCAGGGTATGCCCACTGCTGGAAATGATCATTCGATGTATAAGTTTAAAAAACCTGAAGTGAAGAGGAAATGTTTGTACCTGATACTGCGACATATATCCTGGCATATGCAGTAATACTGTCTAGTCATTGGAACATGTGGAGACTTCGGCTAGTAAAGTTGTTATGAATTGACTTAAGGTACTCAGTCTGAGGATGGAAGGTGGAAGGCAAACAGAGAAACAGGATTCTTGAAGGCAGTTATAATGTTATTTTTGTACTAGTCACTAACTCAAGCAAAGGATTCAAGGCACAATGGAAGTGCTATTTGAACTGCAGAAACCACTGTTGGGTTACAAATAAATAAATGCTGCCCCAGAGTGAGTTTTAGATGAGGTGAGTGTTATTCTTTCCCATTCACAGTGCTTGCCATTTTAAAACGTCCTGTGGGTCAAACCAGTGCAGCAAGTGCTACTACACTCCATGATAAATGAGTATCTAGATGTAGTAATTGCATTGGCTTTCTGTTCAAAGCGTTTGAAATCAATAGTGTTTTTTGTTAATCATCTTTTAGTGTTTTTTTTTTAGCCATCGAATGCTTCGGTCTTCATCAGGACAAATGTGAAGAAAGCAAAAAAGGGGAGGGGAGGGGGGGGGGGCTTGTTCATCCGGGTTTTTTCCAATTGAAATGGCAAAAAATAAATAAATAAATAAATTAATTAATAAACAAATAAATAAAATAGACAAATAAAAATAAAAAATAAATAAAAAATAATGAAAACAAATAAAAACTAAACCAACAAATAATAATAATAATGGCAGCTCCAGCGAACATCTTGGTGTGTCGTTGGCCTCGGTTGGTGGGGGCAAGCCTGGTTTGGTCGACAGCGATGCCAGGGAGGAAAGAGTGCTTGGGAGTCAGTCTGGGGAATGGTTGCTGTTGCTGTCCAACAGTTGGATGCTTGTCACTAGTTTGGGGCTCTTCTGTGTTCACAGTCCTGCAATGATCGCTGTCAGGGCTCTCGATCTCGTCTGGTGGCCCAGTTCCCTGCGACTCAAAGCCCGAGTATCACACGTAGACACCTTTCATCCGCCCAGTTTGTCATCGGTGAGGATTCTCAAAAGGTAACCTCATGCATCTCAAGAGTGTGCTACGTGGGAAATGGTCACCATTCTGCAGCAAGTAAGTGCTAATTTCAGTGACGTGTCTGCATGGCCTACTTTCCTTCTCGCTGCTTACAACTACCAAGGAGAGGTGGTCAGCACAGAAGCTTGGCGGCCACTCTGGATTATTAATGCTGAATCCCCTGCACTGTGGGGACTAGGAGAGGTGGTCAGCACAGAAGCTTGGCCACTCAAGTTAACTGGATTATTAATGCTGAATCCGCCTGCACTATGGGGATTATGAGAGGTGGTCAGCACAGAAGCTTGGCCACTCAAGTTAACCGGATTATTAATGCTGAATCCCTTGCACTGTGGGGACTAGGAGAGGTGGTCAGCACAGAAGCTTGGACACTCAAGTTAACTGGATTATTAATGCTGAATCTCCTGCACTGTGGGGACTAGGAGAGGTGGTCAGCACAGAAGCTTGGACACTCAAGTTAACTGGATTATTAATGCTGAATCCCCTGCACTGTGGGGACTAGGAGAGGTGGTCAGCACAGAAGCTTGGACACTCAAGTTAACTGGATTATTAATGCTGAATCTCCTGCACTGTGGGGACTAGGAGAGGTGGTCAGCACAGAAGCTTGGACACTCAAGTTAACTGGATTATTAATGCTGAATCTCCTGCACTGTGGGGGACTAGGAGAGGTGGTCAGCACAGAAGCTTGGACACTCAAGTTAACTGGATTATTAATGCTGAATCCCCTGCACTGTGGGGACTAGGAGAGGTGGTCAGCACAGAAGCTTGGACACTCAAGTTAACCGGATTATTAATGCTGAATCCCTTGCACTGTGTGGACTAGGAGAGGTGGTCAGCACAGAAGCTTGGACAGAAGCTTGGCCCCTCAAGTTAACTGGATTATTAATGCTGAATCCTCCTGCACTGTGGGGACTAGGAGAGGTGGTCAGCACAGAAGCTTGGACACTCAAGTTAACTGGATTAGTAATGCTGAATCCCCTGCACTGTGGGGACTAGGAGAGGTGGTCAGCACAGAAGCTTGGACACTCAAGTTAACCGGATTATTAATGCTGAATCTGCCGGCACTGTGGGGACTAGCAGCCCAATCTTTTGCAAATCTGTGAAATCACCCATGGATCTTTTGGCTAACAAGGTTTCATCCAAATTGGAGGAGGGTGACTATTAGGGAGCAGTGAGTATTGCTAGCTCAGTAGACTCCCTAGCAGAATGTAATGATAATACTCTAGCTATCCTAAAGGAAAAATATCCCTTTCCTCAGTATCAATTTCACGTTCCAGATGTTTCTTCAGAAGTTTTAGACTCTTCTATGAATATATCAGTGGAGGAGGTAGCTAGGGCCATCAAATCATTCCCTAATGGTTCCTCAGGTGGCCCAGATAGCCTTCTCCCTCAGCACCTGAAGTACATGACCGGGCCAGGGTCTGGTGAGGGTCACAAACAGTTACTCAAAGTTTTATCTGCATTCATCAACAACATTATTCGGGGTGACACTCCTGAATTCATAATCCCTTTTTTTCTTTGTTGCATCACTAATTGCTATATCAAAACGAGGTGGAGGTATTAGACCCATTGCTGTGGGTTGTACCCTCCACAGACTAGCTGCTAAGTGTGCCATTAGCTGAGTGAAGACATCTGACGGTTCTGTACTGCCCCCCCCCCCCCCCTACAGCCAGGATTTGGTGTGCCCAAGGGTGCTGAAGCTGTTACTCACGCAGCTAGAATGCAAAATCTTACCCCCGATAGGAAATTGGACTGCAGAAATACAGTCTATGCAGGGATAAGATGTTCCAAGCTGTCAGGGATTTGGCTCCACAGCTATTACTTTAGTAATCTCAGCATGTGTTTCTCCAACAAACCTTTTCTTTGGAGATAGTGTGATTGAGTCAAAGGAGAGGGCACAACAAGGTGGTCCCTTGGGAGGCACAACAAGGTGGTCCCTTGGGCCCAGCGTTGCTTTGCTTCACTATTCACTCAGTAGTAGAGGACCTACAGTCAGGACTTTGCATCTCTTATCTGGACGACATCACGATAGGTGGTAATTGGGAGGACATAGTGCATGACTTTCGGAGAGTGGAGCTCTAGCTCAGGATGTAGGCCTTTCTTTGAATCACAGTAAATGAGAAGTGGTATGACGAGATCATACCACTCTGGGTTCCTAGTGGATATTCCAGGTCTTTTGGCAGTGAATCAAGAGTGATTGAGAAGAACATAGATTCATTGCGTGTTTTGAGAGAGAGACTTATTAGTTACCTCCATGCTTATGATCCTCCGACATGCCTTTTGCATTCCCAAACTTCTATATGTATTACATTCATCACCTTCCTCCTCTTCTCCATCACTACATTCATTTGACAGGCTGCAAAGAGGAATATTTAGTGAGTGAGATAGTGACTGTTGATCTTAGCAACTGTGCATGGACACAGGCATCACTTCCAGTGCATTCGGGTGGTCTTGGGATGGGAAGTTGCAGTGCAGTTGGCACCCTCTGCCTCCGCATCATCTGCTGCCCGCTCTGATCTTATCCATCGGATCCTTCCAGAAAAGTTGTCTGATGTGCAGTGTACTTTTCAGGATTATGCCCTTGATATGAGTCATGATGCTTCCCTCTCTGCAGGAAGTGAGTCCTCTCAGCAGAGAGCTTGGGATACCCCTTTAGTTAGGCTCCATTTGATCAGCTGCTAGGGTCCCCCCCCCCCTTATTTTTTTAAAATTTGTTCTTACTATAGTTTAACACATGAACTTTCAGTTTCAGAGCATTTGGATGTTTCATTATGAAGTTATGATCATTTTTATACACACCACTCCAATGATTTATTGTCAAACATCGCTCAAGGAGAAAGGCCCGATCAAAGGTCGAATTCAAGCTTCGCAACCATACCCTCCCTGGACTTCAAACAACCTTCGAAATGAAGCACATTCTGCTGGCTATGTTTTCCACTCATTGCTCATACTTCCGGGCTATAGTTGCGCAGTACGCATGATGTCTCTGGGTATATATACGCGGGGGCGCCAGCCGCTTTTCATTCGGATGGACCAATTCTTGACAAAATTTCAAATATCTCATGAACTAAGTTCGAGCTCAGCTGGCACTTAGAGGAAGTTCAGGCAAGCTAGGCATAAGAAACGCACCTATTGGGGATCCCAGAAAGAGTTGCCGAGTACCACACCAAGCAAACTAGACCAAGCGCCCACTTCTGAAGAAGGGCTCTCGGCTTGGGAGACACCAATTCCTGTGTCGACAGCTAGTGGGAGGAAGCTTCTGGGACACCCCCATCAACTTCAGCGCATTCTGAGCAGTTTCATGGGTCTGGTTCCGAGAGAGCTGACTTCACTGGACACCAGCTTGATCAAGAACCAGAGTCTCGTGGAGGCTGTGAGGATGTGGCAGTGTCGTTGTGTGGGCGCTCTGGCTGTCAAGACAAACCTGAAGAACCGTAGAGGTTTACGTGAGAATTTAGTTGGGTCTTATGACAATTGTGGCAATTTGTCTGGCATAGAATTAGATGAATCTAGGGCTATGAATGCCAGGAGCATCAGAGCTGCAAAGGTTTGTGGCATGGGAAGCAACCTTCTTCAAGAGTTCACACCGCTGGTGGGCTTGCCTCTGTCTATCTCGGCACCGAGCTTTCAGGACCACAACATACTGGGCAAGTGTTCTGGAAAGGACTCTCTCTCTAGTTGTTTGTCCGCCGCTGCTAACCTGCAGAGATTACAGGACGTCGACCCTGATGATGTCAAGGACTTCAAGAGAGAGGGGAAAAAAGAAATAACCGTCAAGAATTTGTCTGGACACTTAATAAAGTTGTAAAACAAACCTCAACTTGAGAGTCCTGTATCTTTTATAATTTTTTTATTTGTGGTTTTATTTCTCTTGACAATCCTACCTCTTGTCATTCTGTCTCAAACTTTTGGTATCATGTGAAAGCCTTTCTTTCTTCTGTGCAATCTTAACTTTGAAAAATAGCAAATATATGGTCAAGTTATAATATATACAATGAATGGGTTTACCTCATGAAAAATTCTGACCACTACTCGACACTCATAAAAATGTAATGCCACTTAGCTGGCCAATTTTCAGCTTTATTGATTGAAGCCTATTGAACAAACACAACCACTTGAACTATTGGACCTTTGGAGTGTTACATCTGTCAAGAGCAGCAGCCTACAAAAAAAAACGGGTCTACTTGAGCCTACTACTGACTGTATGCCTTACCTAACACTACCTAACCCCAATATTTAACCCCAATATTTAACCCCAATATTTAATCCCAATATTTTTATGCTGTTTTAAAGCGCATGTTTGCTAGCTGTGGCATGAAAAGAATCTGGGGCTTGGCTAATGCCATCCCAGTGGCATCTCTAGGTTTAAGGATGGAGGACAAGGTACTTAGGATTGCAGTGGAATTGAGGATAGGTGCACCTCTAGTTCAACCCCATTTGTGTTGCCATGGTGGTGAACAAGTTGATGTTAAAGGCACACATGGCCTGAGTTGCCGTAGAAGCCAGGGTCGCTATGCAAGGCATGCCTCTCTGAATGCGGTGGTCAAGAGAAGTTTGGACCCTGCAAAGATCCCATCTCAACTCAAACCCAATGGAGTGTTCAGATCAGATGGCAAATGGCCGGATGGCATCAGTTTGGTCCCATGGATAGTGTGGTCGATCACTAGTATGGGATGTTACATGCCCAGACACTATGCACCATCCCATTTGGCTTTGGTGCTGCCAGTGCGGCCACTGAAGCTGAGCACCGACTAAGTATAAAGAGTTGGGCTCTGTCTATCATTTATGCCTCTGGCCATTGAGATGTTGGGAGTTTTCAGCCCTGCAGCTGCAGCCTTTTTCACTGGCCTTGGCAAATGGGTCGCAGACCAGTTGGAGGAGCCCAGGTCACAGTCCTTTCTGCTGCAGCATGTGGCCGTCGAAATTCAGGGGGGTAATGCTGCGGCTATTTTGGGGGCTTTGCCTTAGATTGTTTACTTTCATTTGTTGCTTTATTTATTTATTTATTTGTGTTCGGGTGTGTTTCTTTTTCTGTTACGTAAAATGTATTTAGTAATGTATTTAGTAATTATTATTATTTTTTATAATTCACATGAGTTAATTAGACTCTGATATTGCCTGTTTATAATACTTATTATTGTTATTACTATTTAGGTAGCTGAAAATCACGATAGACTCTCAATGAACTCTCAGTTGACATAATAGCATTACAATAACCTTCTCAATAATCAACTTCAAATTGTATTCTTTCGATGTTTCGACAAGATGCTCTAGCCTTCATCAGGAATCATGATTCCTGATTAAGGCTAGAGATCTAGTTGAAATGTTGAGAGAACATACTTTGAAGTTGATTATTGAGAAGGTTATTGTAATGCTTTAATAATGTTTCTGTAAGGAATCACACATTATCCACAGAAATCAAATCGTAATTGCCAAGAACCAAGTCACCTCTGACTTTAACTGCACCACTACATTGGTGATAGCAGTGCTTCATGATCGACTAAGCAGCCATCTCTATACACAAACAGAAAGCTCCACTCTACTCTCACCTGCACGCTCAGTGGACTTTCACAAAGCAATTATAAACTTTGAATTGGATCCCGAGTGTGTGGGGTTATGACTTTGTGAATCTCGTTAGAGCACTTCCTGTGGCATAGCGGGTTTCAGTAAGCACTTCCTGTGGCATAGCAGGTTCCAGTAAGCACTTCCTGTGGCATAGCGGGTTCCAGTAAGCACTTCCTGTGGCATAGCAGGTTCCAGTAAGCACTTCCTGTGGCATAGCAGGTTCCAGTAAGCACTTCCTGTGGCATAGCGGTTCCAATATGACAGAGGCTGCAAACTCCACTTGAATATACTTCATAGTTCAAAGGATATAAACGTCTCAATCTCTATTAGAGCAACAATCTGTTCGAGTACTCTTTCATCCCACCCTCCAAGATTTTAATCTGAATTTAACTTCACAAAATAATTCCTGGGGGAGCGTGCTCCCGGATCTCACTAGATGACATACTATAGCCCACAAGCTCCCACCCACCCAGCCTTAACATTCTTCTCCCCCTCAACATTAGGATATTCACTTCCCCCCCCCCCTTCCCTGCCCCCACCTCTTTGTGAAAATATTCTGAAAGAAACCTGATAGTTGGCATCATGCTAATGCTTGCTCAAACATCAGGTACTGACCTCACTGCTCATTCATAGTCATTATAGACTCCATCTCTGACTTATGAGGCCAGCCCCAAGCAGACTACCTCAGCCCAGCACCACACAAACATCTATCCACACCGAATTTAGACTCTGGAAAGGAACAGGACCAGGTTATAAAGGGTTGCAGCTACATGGCACACCGCGCCTAGCGCTGGCAGCCATCTTGATGGTGAAGTTCAAATAAAAATGAAACATCGGAACAACCTACCAATGTCCCCATTACCAAGAGAAAGCCCAAGTCCCTTATTTCCAAATCCCATTCCAAGTCCAGTCGCAGTTTGCATTCCCATACCTAAGCCAATTCCGGCTCCACCATTAAAGCCACTAAGAGCGTTATTGGTGGCATTCCTGGAGTGATTGGAGCCGGGCAAGGCAGAGGGAAGGAGAGAAGAGGCACTCACTGATCGGTTGATGGCGGAGTCTGTGAATGGAGTGGGGCCAGTCTGGACTGAGAGAGTGGAGAAAGACGAACCTGTAGTGGGCGGAGTAGTGCGGTATGCATGAACTCTATGATGGCATGAACTCTATGATGTCATACATGCTTCCTTCCTCCACCACTCTCCCTCCACCTCTCATCTTCCACACCAACTCAGGCCCTTCTCCACCGCACACTCAAACCTTACGCTTACCAAACCAACACACCCATCCCTCTCCACACACACATCCCTCTCCACTTACCAAACCAACACACTCATCCCTCTCCACTTATCAAACCAACACACTCATCCCTCTCCACTTATTAAACCAACACATCCATCCCTCTCCACTTATCAAACCAACACATCCATCCCTCTCCACTTATCAAACCAACACACTCATCCCTCTCCACTTATCAAACCAACACACCCATCCCTCTCCACTTACCAAACCAACACATTCATCCATCTCCACTTACCAACCAACACACCCATCCCTCTCCACTTATCAACCAACACACCCATCCCTCTCCACTTACCAAACCAACACACCCATCCCTCTCCACTTACCAAACCAACACACCCATCCCTCTCCACTTATGAAACCAACACACCCATCCCTCTCCACTTATCAAACCAACACACCCATCCCTCTCCGCTTACCAAACCAACACACCCATCCCTCTCCACTTATCAAACCAACACACCCATCCCTCTCCACTTACCAACCAACACACTCATCCCTCTCCACTTATCAAACCAACACACCCATCCCTCTCCACTTATCAACCAACACACCCATCCCGCTCCACTTATCAAACCAACACACCCATCCCTCTCCACTTATCAAACCAACACACCCATCCCTCTCCACTTATCAACCAACACACCCATCCCGCTCCACTTATCAAACCAACACACCCATCCCTCTCCACTTACCAACCAACACACCCATCCCGCTCCACTTATCAAACCAACACACCCATCCCGCTCCACTTATCAAACCAACACACCCATCCCTCTCCACTTATCAAACCAACGCACCCATCCCTCTCCACTTATCAAACCAACACACCCATCCCTCTCCACTTATCAAACCAACACACCCATCCCTCTCCACTTATCAAACCAACACACCCATTCCGCTCCACTTATCAAACCAACACACCCATCCCTCTCCACTTACCAACCAACACACCCATCCCTCTCCACTTATCAAACCAACACATCCTTCTCTCTCCACTTATCAAACCAACACACCCATCCCTCTCCACTTATCAAACCAACACACCCATCCCTCTCCACTTATCAAACCAACACACCCATCCCTCTCCACTTATCAAACCAACACACCCATCCCTCTCCACTTATCAAACCAACACACCCATCCCGCTCCACTTATCAAACCAACACACCCATCCCTCTCCACTTACCAACCAACACACCCATCCCTCTCCACTTATCAAACCAACACATCCTTCTCTCTCCACTCATCAAACCAACACACCCATCCCTCTCCACTTATCAAACCAACACATCCATCCCTCTCCACTTATCAAACCAACACACCCATCCCTCTCCACTTATCAAACCAACACATCCATCCCTCTCCACTTATCAAACCAACACACCCATCCCTCTCCGCTTATCAAACCAACACACCCATCCCTCTCCACTTATCAAACCAACACACTAATCCCTCTCCACTTATCAAACCAACACATCCATCCCTCTCCACTTATCAAACCAATACACCCATCCCTCTCCACTTATCAAACCAACACATCCATCCCTCTCCACTTATCAAACCAACACACCCACCCCTCTCCACTTATCAAACCAACACACTCATCCCTCTCCACTTATCAAACCAACACACCCATACCTTCCACTTATCAAACCAACACATCCATCCCTCTCCACTTACCAAACCAACACACCCATCCCTCTCCACTTACCAACCAACACATCCATCCCTCTCCACTTACCAAACCAACACATCCATCCTTCTCCACTTATCAAACCAACACACCCATCCCTCTCCACTTATCAAACCAACACATCCATCCCTCTCCACTTATCAAACCAACACACCTATCCCTCTCCACTTATCAAACCAACACACCCATCGGTGTTGTCGTTGTCAATCCCATTTATCCATGGATGACCAAGTTCTAGGGATGTCCTCAGCTTATCTGCAGGTATCCATAATATGCCCCCTATGTCGGAGTATCTGTGGATGACTATGTTACTAGGGATACCATGGTTCATCTGCAGTTAACTTAGTCATCTGCAGAGGGAGCATTGGATATATCCCTAGTAACCTGGCCATCCATGGATGACATGGCATTGACGACGACATCCCCCCCCCCCCCCCACTTACCAAACTAACCCCCCCCCCCCCCACTTACCAAACTAACAATCACCTTTCCCCATCCCACAGACCCCTCACTTCTTGATTACATTAGTCTCCATCTCACAGCGTACTCCCTCTCTCTCTAACAAATACTCTGAGATCTTGCCCAAGTAGATTTTCTCTTTATCTTAACCACTCGCCTCGTTTGTTCTTTCTCCTCCACTCTTCGAAGACGTCTGAGGAGGTGTGGTGGAAGACCCGGGTGTAGGTGAGGTACTGCTCCTTCAAGTCCTGCACCTGCTCGTAAATAGTCTGCAGTCTGGCAGACAGCTGGAGAAATGGCTTGTGCTGTACCTGAAGGATGTCTATCACAGCTGCACAGTACGCATGGAGAAGGGAGTGAACACACACACACACACACACATGCACACACACACACTAACAAGTCTTGGTGAAGTAGCATGGTGGTTGTACAAATCTAATGTATGTACAAAGTCCTAACTGATCAGTACTTTTCATTTCCAATAATGGAATATGCTGTGTATTTGTCTAGTATCGGTCCCATGCACACATTGATCAGTGCTTGCTCCTGCATGTATATAGTTTCATTATTGTTGATCTGTTTCCCTATTCGGTCTGTCCACAGCATCTATCTCCTCTACTGAATGTGTAGCCAGTTCCCTTCCTCTTGCTCAAATATATATATATATACATACAGTGACTGGTTCTGTAATTAATGAATTCCTCATGGTTGCACCACACGGTCTAGAAAATAGGCATGACAAGTGAATGTGACAACCCTTTCCTATAACATAAGTGCATCCACACACGGGCAATGTTCTGGAAGGGCCAGTTAGGGAGGAGGTGATGATGGAGGTAAACTTACAATGGTGCCTTGAAATAATGACACTGGGAGGAGGCCAACACAATCTTGATACACGACACAGACTAATGACAGCATCTTCACCTGTACGAGACCGGGCTAGTGCGGGTACAAAGTTAACAAAGCTTCCGACAGAAGCAGGCGGAGAAATCCACCGTGATAAAGTGGTATTGTGCTTACTCAAAACAATACAAGCAAAAAAAAAAAATCTCCAGATATATGCTGAAAACGGGAACAATAGTTGGACTTGGCTACTTCAAAGCCACTTACGAAGAGCTGAGAGAGAGAGAGAGAAGAGTGCATGCTCATTCCTGCAAGCAAACTTATCTTGCCAGTTAAAAGAAAAAGCATGCAACCATATATGCCTTCACTGACAACATTGCTAGTCTCTTCAGAGAAGACTTGCATGGCTTACCCTTGGGAGAATTGTAACAGTAATATATATATATATATATATATATGTATATTATATAATATATACATATATATATAGCACATTCTCAATGTTTTTAGGAAGGCAAGGGCACTAGTGAGAAGAAGAAGAACACTAGTTTGAGCTCAGAGAAAGACATCTCCTTTGGTTGTTTCAACACTCCAATAGCCTCCCCCCCCCCCCCCACCCACCCCTTGCTATTGATCCATTTTGGTTTGTTTCACAAAATGTTATTTAGTGTAATAACAAAAGTGCTTGGCACACCCTCTACAGTACTGCACCTCAAGACACCGCATTATAGGTCATTTTGGTTTGTAAAATGTTATTTAGTGTAACAACAAAAGTGCTTGGCACACCCTCTACAGTACTGCACCTCAAGACACCGCATTATAGGTCACTAACTTTGAGAGGAGAGGCCTATTTCCAGAGTGGCTGCTGAGAGGTGGCTCTCCAGCTCTTCGATGTGCCGCCGATACAACTCCATCTTCGCTTCAAACGTGTTCACTAAGTTCTGAAAATACCTGCAGTGTGTCCACAAAATATTCAAATGATATGATGTGCTTCTTACCTTTTCATATGACATGATGCTTGGTATTACAAACAGCATGCTGGCTATTTGGGTTTAGATTTGGACTGTGCTTACTGTATGCAGGGTTTCATTTAGGGGGGGGGGGGGGGAGGGCAGGGGGGGCTGCCCTCCCTTGGAAATCTTTAATCATCATGCCCCTTGAAATCCAGATTCCTCCAGTTGCCCCCCCCCCCCTTGGACAATTTTCTAAATGAAACCCTGGTATGAATTTCCTACACAAATTTATTCATCTTCCTAAAACTATTCCCATCACTCATGACTAGAACAGTCAGGGACTCTCCATCCTCAGATGTCTTCTTTCCTAGAGTGAGAAAGAGTGTTAGAATTAGTCTTCCTAGGATAGGTTTGGGCTAGATGTCTGCTTTGCTAAGACCATTATGGAGAACACTGGGAGACATTTGGGCTAGGGGTAGAGCAAGGCGTCTATCTCAGGTGTCCTTGGACAATAGCAATAAACTTCGTCTCTACATAGTGAAGCTTGCAAATGCAACAATTTCATAGCAGCAACGAACTTGCACCCAAGAAAGAGTACGAACAGAATAACTAATGTGCATACCCACCCATGTAGAGACGCACCTAACTACAAATGTGCATACCCACCCATGTAGAGATGCACCTAACAACAAATGTGCATACCCACCCATGTAGAGACGCACCTAACAAATGTGCATACCCACCCATGTAGAGATGCACCTAACAACAAATGTGCATACCCACCCATGTAGAGATGCACCTAACAACAAATGTGCATACCCACCCATGTAGAGATGCACCTAACAAATGTGCATACCCACCCATGTAGAGATGCACCTAACAACAAATGTACATACCCACCCATGTAGAGATGCACCTAACAACAAATGTGCATACCCACCCATGTAGAGATGCACCTAACAACAAATGTGCAACCCACCCATGTAGAGATGCACCTAACAACAAATGTGCATACCCATCCATGTAGAGATGCACCTAACAACAAATGTGCATACCCATCCATGTAGAGATGCACCTAACAACAAATGTGCATACCCACCCATGTAGAGATGCACCTAACAACAAATGTGCATACCCATCCATGTAGAGATGCACCTAACAACAAATGTGCATACCCATCCATGTAGAGATGCACCTAACAACAAATGTGCATACCCACCCATGTGCACCTAACAACAAATGTGCATACCCATCCATGTAGAGATGCACCTAACAACAAATGTGCATATCCACTAATGTAGAGATGCATCTAACAACAAATGTGCATACCCACCCATGTAGAGATGCACCTAACAACAAATGTGCGTACCCACCCATGTAGAGATGCACCTAACAACAAATGTCCATACCCACCCATGTAGAGATGCACCTAACAACAAATGTGCATACCCACCCATGTAGAGATGCACCTAACAACAAATGTGCATACACACCCATGTAGAGATGCACCTAACAACAAATGTGCATACCCACCCATGTAGAGATGCACCTAACAACAAATGTGCATACCCACCCATGTAGAGATGCACCTAACAACAAATGTGCATCCCACTTGTGTTTTTGTTGTTGTATATCAACAATACTCTAACCTCTATAGAGTGCACACCATGAGGATGGCAGAGGATCAAGGTGTGCACAGCAATGCCTGGAGAGTGTCCTATGAATGCATTTCAACTCTTTCATCATATCTTTGCTGAAATGGTCTTTAGCACATTTATAAGTACTTTGTGCTGTGAATTAAAGGTAGCTATCCCATTTTTTAATCCCCCTAAAACAGTAGCTAAATATATATACAAAGCTGGATTTCAGTTCAGAACTACTGATGGTTCCACTCTCTAGCTTTGGACATTTTTATGCTTGCACCTGCTCCATTTCTCACTATCATTTCAATCAATATTGATCAGGTCAATATTGATCAGGTCGCCCTGCATCATAGTCCATGGGCCAGGATGCAAATTTTCCTGAACCGGTACCACTCAGGGGGACAAAGTCTAAATGCCATTTTTAACTTGCTATACATCTCTAGTTTAGGTTCTGATATGATAGCAATCTCAGGATGGTAGCTGATTGGTTGTTATCACCATCTGAGTACATGACCTTTATCCAGAGCGATGCCGACAATATTTGGCATTTGTTGGATCATAGCAGTTTGGTGATTTATTGTTTCAAAACAACAAAACAAAAAATTTCCTATGGTCCAACATGAAAATTACAACATTATTGTTATTTTGGAGTAGTACACTATAGTATACAGTAGGTATATACTATACATCTCTCACACTTTGTTCTTTCTGTAGTTCAGCACAAATCAGCATAATTCATGGGGAAAAGAATTACTTCAAGTAATTTTTTTAAATTGCAGCAGCACTCTCAAAACCATGGAATATTCAGAACTACTTAGTAAATGTTCACTCTGATTCATATTACAATGATCAAACCACTAAGAGTTTAACAATACACAATACAATAACAATAGACAGGAAAATCAACACAGAGAACACTGTATACTTATATATTAATCTTCAGTCTTCATCAGAGCTTTCTGGCTCAAATGTAGCCACCGATTCTTCCTCCCGCTTTTGATTAGTGTAGTTTTGAAGCTTCCAGAGTTCTGTGTATTTTAGTCCATTGCTAAGACAAGTGCAGTCTGGGAGTTTGCACCTGCGCACACACTTACAAGCTATCAGGGCAAGGACTATATCTGGTGCAGGCAGAGTGCGCATCCAGTTAATTGCTAACTTTCCATCATTACTGGTCAGCCACCCAGTCATGGTAGGGTCTGGTATGGAAGGGTGAGTTTGCAGAGAGCATCTCCAGATTCTAGCCTGGTAATTGGCACAAAGAACATGGAGAAAGAGGCAATCTCTGCATGGTGGAAGCTGACTAGAGTCTGCCTCTCCTCTTTTGGCACAAAATATTTGGTAGCGGAGGTCATTCACCTTACTAGTGCTAGTTCCTGAAACGTACATGTTACAGGTAAACTGCTGTAATTTGTGAACTAAGTCCGAAGATACATCCTAAGTCTGGCCAAGTTGGCTCAAAGTCTTCTGGTAAGTTATGTTTTTCTTCAGCAGTTTTAGGGCTCCCAGTTTCCCATGTCCGGCAAACGCACTCACTGTGTCACACCCCGTAAAAGCGTGTAGGCCAATTAGACTGTCACAGATTCCTTCTCCTATTGCGCTGCTTATATCAATAAACCGTGTGCGATTCTGTGGGTGCCACGCTTCTGGTAAATAGGGCATGGAATGATTTTGTGGAAACCAAGGCAGAGCACCAAAACATCGGTGTCTTCAGCTGTAACTATTACTGCCTTTGAACCAGAATTAGCAGCACGCAAGGCATGCAACAGGAGCTGTGTGTCTGCTTCTTCTTGGGTTGAATGCAGCTCCGGGGCTTCCATCCAGTCATCTCTTGTCATTCGATAACATTTCTCCTCGCAGGTAGCATACAGTATCTTCCCACCTAGCTTTTTTCGTTGGATTGTCGTTTTCCATTCATCTACTAGATATTTAATCAGGCTAGTTTTGTTGTCGTGGCTGCACAGGAACTTCCTCCACTGCTGGATGGTGTGGCCTCCTGTAATTTTTTTGTACTGTATAGTTGGGCTTGCAGCTCCACGGTTGCATCTTTCAGCATCTTTGATTGACGTATATCGTGATAGACATCAAAAACCACATCAATCCTTGGACTGTGTGTGCCTTCAATCAAGACCAGCTGCAAAACAGATTCTGCAAGCTGTGAAAATGTTTTGCTATTGCCATTCATCTTCTGCACCAGGCTCATGCCGTCAATGATGCAGGTTGATTCATTTGGGATTTCATCAGCAGGGGAAACAACCTTTTCTAGTTCTAATACTCTACTTGAATTGTTTCCTGTACTAAAGTGCTGTCGAGTCCTGTGGCTATTGACGTGATAGTTCATAGTTGTTTGACCAATCAGAATGCTATTAGACTTTTTTCACTGGTAGTACAGAATTTTGATTTTAGCAAGTGAAGCCTTGTTGATCTTTCTTAAAGACCCATCAACATTTGCCAGTGCCCAAGGTAGAAGCCCCAGAGGGTGGACCAAGACATCTTTCATTTGCAGCTTTCGGCTCTCAGCGACTAAGATCATTTGTCCAAACAGCTTTCTGTTCAGAACCACATCAAGTGCTTTGTTTGCATGAACTTTGTTTGCATGAACTTTGTTTGCATGAACTTTCTTTATGTTAGCATCAGTGAAAGTTTTCAAGTTCAGTTTGGTCATTTTGTCATGGAATTTGTTGATTGGTTGATCTTTGTCTA
The DNA here is from genome assembly GCA_028752905.1 of Cladorhizidae sp. MBARI D1340-BT2. Lineage (NCBI taxonomy): Eukaryota > Metazoa > Porifera > Demospongiae > Poecilosclerida > Cladorhizidae > Cladorhizidae sp. MBARI D1340-BT2. Next base: position 10,782,440 of record JAQNBH010000005.1, read on the forward strand.
GTTGACTTTCTTTGAAACTCTGGTATTGCATTTCTCCTGTCTCAAAGGCCCTCAACAAATCATTAGCTACATTTGGAGGTGCCACAATTCATGTGGATAAGCTAACGAAATCAGACTCCTCTGGACACATCGGGTTCAGCCAGTCATTTTCCATCAAGTCAACAAGAGATTGGACGTCTTTCTCATCCTTCTTGATTCTTGGACTCTGCAAATCATGGTGAGACCGATTTGAACTACGTTTGTCTATCATATCCCTCACTTTCCTGAGGTACTCTCTTCTGTATTCAGCAGTCATCTAGTACTTGGCAACTGCTCCAGGCTTTAGACTGAACCCTTAGTTCCCCCTGGTATCTGTGTGTCCTTGTTTACTGTCTCCTCAATGGTTTGATCAACAGGGATCCTGCCAAAGGGGTTTGAGTGGCCAAGCTGAACTGAGAAGCCACCATGCATGAATTTCTCATGCACTTCTGGGTGTGTAGTAGGTAACTGGGACATCTTTGCATAGTAGTAAGGTGGATAGCGTGCATAATTTAACCTGTCATAGGCAAAGCACCAAGGTATCAGAGCATGGATAGATGCAAGATGCAACAGCCAGTCTCCTTCTTGTGATACTCTAATCAGCCCCAACAAATAGTCCACATAGGACATCCAAAATGATGACAGACTGCCATTGCTTTCTCTAAGGAACTGGAGATAGTCTTCAAACAGCTCTAAGATCCTGGCACATGAGTTGTTGTTGAAAACCATACTAAGGATGCCTGTGATACATCTTTGCACATCTCATTGATGTTCTTGAGTGTTTTCTTCATATGGACAACATCAGGGGCATGATGAACTTCTAACCATGGCAGGAAGCCTTTCCATGCCAGACGAAGGAGACCTTCATACGCCAGCTTGTGAAGTCTGACTGCACGATTGTACTTCCTTCCATCCATTACACCAGCAATGGAGCCTTCTGCTATCACCCCAGACTCTACACAGAGGTCCCTCAGTCCAGCATCTTGAAATTGCTTTCTAATTGTAGACAGAAACATACAAATCGTGTGGAAAACTCCAAGCCTAATGATAATTGTAGCCTGAAATTTGTCAGGATGCTTCCATATGATCTCCACAGCCTTTGCATACAGAGCCTGATCAAAGACACAGATAATCTTTCCAAGGTGTAAAGATTGCATGATTGCTAGTGACTGGTTGAGGACTTCATGTACAGTAGACATCTGTGTGGCTGGAGCATTGATAGTACTTAGGTAGGTATCCCACACTGTCTTGGGTAACTGTCACTTCATCTCGGGTTAATATGTTGAAACCTGTCCACCCACTAATAGTTCTTTATCTGACATGCGTGCCATAAGCCAGATGAAGTTCTTCTTCCTAGCAGAGTTTGTTTCTTCTGTGGCTTGGACATATACACTCTTACTTTGGGGAGGTCCAGCTCATTTTCCAACATTGTTGTATGGTGGGAGCACTGGCACTGTTGCAGGAATACTTCTCTTCTTTGTTTTGGAAACTGAAGGAAGGATCTTGGCAGGCATTGGCTCGGTTGGTCTTTCTTGGATGGCAATCCCATTTACGCTGTGTGATGTTCCCTCTCCACTGACCATCTCCTCCAATCTGTCAATGTTGTCCCAGGCTAGGGTTGTGAACACACCAGGATGGATATTGGATGGTAGGGCTATGTCACCTCCTGCCAGTGACACCTTTTGAAGACAGAGTGCTGTATCTATCTCGTCCATCTGAGAATACGAGACACTGTGACCAAATCTGTTGAGGATTTGTATCAGCTCTTAGCCACATGATTGAACTTTGCCACAGAACATTCTATATCGAACTAAAATGGACGCCAATTCCAGTAAATAAGAGGTACCAGCAAAAAAGGCAATCAGCTACACATCTAGAATTGCTATCACATATATATTTTTTACTGCTTATACTGGGACTTATAAATTCCCACTAATAGAAGTTTTGTCCCATTGTATGGTACCGATATCTGATCTGGCCTATGGACTATCAATTCAGTTGCCTAACTTCGAAGCTCGATTACTCAAAACATGTCCAACGAAAAAGGGAAAAAATTATTATTATCTCCGCTGTTTCTAGAGCTATGAGGTCAGGAGAAGAATAATATCAAAATAGGGAAAGGTCCCCTTCAACCTTGGTGACAAGACTCCGTCCCTGATCTTCAACAAATCTTTATCTGCACACTCTTCCTCCAACCCTGCAGTCCACCATCCCCAGACCCAGTATCGATCAGGCCGCCTGGTACAAGAAGTTGACAACAGCCTTCAGCTTTTCTTCCTCTGCAGTAACCCTTCTAATATAACTCCTTCTTTTCTCTCGCTCGTTTTCATTCCAGTTGGCGTACATTGGGTTAATGCCTAAGAGGCCATTGCGCTTGAGGTCTCCTAGCAGTTTCCTTCTAAAGGGCTGGTTCACAATATGCCGCTTGCACTAGTGATGCGTCAATCTTGTAATATTGTAAACATGAAATCGCTGCGCTTGAATGGACTCAATCTCTATTCTATTCCGGTCGCGGTGCATTGGTCGACACATGTTTTTGCGTTTCGGCAAACAAAAGTGTTTCTCCAAGGTCATGAAAAGGTTGATAGAGGCAGTGAGGTTTTATAAGGTTGATAGAGGCAGTGAGGAACTCTTTTAGTAAATGGCTGCTGTAACTGACAAGTCACTTAGAGATTGAAGGTTCATTAATTAATGGGTGGGGTTTCATAATGGGGGGTGGTGAAAGTTCAGTTTCAATAGTTCGAAGGGAAGCGATGTAATGCAACCAGGCAGATATTGTGAACTGCTCGAAACGATGCGAAAGCCTTACAACGTACTGTGAACCGGCCTTGATATCCTCAACTACTGCATCAATCAGAAAAATCTCTCGTTCACGAAGGTTAAAAGATCACATTAAAAGCAAGACCCTGTCATTAACAACAGGCAGAAAAACACATGGCATAATTGCCTGTGCATGAACTAGTAGCTACAGGTGCAAATCCAGTGTGTGTGGGCATGTCCACTAGAAATATAGAACCTTTGACTGCCGATTGAGCGGGAGTCCCCGATTGAGCGGGAGTCCAGCGTAGGAACCGTTGCCGCCAGGATTGGTTCCTCCCCAATGTACACCACAAACATTTATAGGACCCTTTACCTGCTTCATTATATTAATAGGTAAAGGGTCACATAATTTTTGCTGGCTACATTGGTAATTTCATTTCATTTAAAAAATATATATTGTATTTTTATTTGCAGCAGCCATATAAAAGAAGTTACTCAGTGTAACAGCAATCACTACTTACCATGTTTATTACTCAAGTATAAGAGTTCGCTTATTATCAACACTAATCCTGGGTTCAGCTAGATAGCTGCTAATCCTGGTTTCAACTAGATAGCCTGCTAATCCTGGGTTGAGCTAGATAGCTGCTAATCCTGGTTTCAACTAGATAGCCTGCTAACCCTTAAACTAGATAGCTACTAATCCTGGGTCCAGCTAGATAGCTGGGTTAGACACACATTGTGGTAAAGCTTAGTTGTCATGGAAACTAGCCACATTGTACCTTGATAATTAGGACGTTGTTCTACACTTTTCAACTGAGCTGCAGTTTTGAGAACCATGCCAGAGATTGCCATTGCATATTTGACTCTGACATTGTGTTTGCTCGACCTACCAACCAACTACTTGGCTAAAACTTCTGGTATAGTTAATACCCTGCTAACTTTTGAGGGGAGGCTACCTAAAAGACTACTTTTACTGTCAGAACTTTCTTCCTCCCCAATACAACTCAAGAACACAACTCAATAGGGATTCAGAGTAATTAGTACATGGCTAAGTGCTAATGACACCAGATTTACCTAAACAATTAGACCATTGAATACATAACTAAGTGCTAATGACACCAGACTTACCTACTTAGCTATGCATTTGACCATATAAGGACTTCAATGGGACTCTGGCTGGTAGCCTATTAAGGGCCCAGTCAGAGCCAGCCTCTCCCCCATTTTCCTTGAGAACACCCAGCTACCATTCCCTGATCCCTAACAACACCATTCATAAAATCAGAGAGAATGGCAATGTTGGTTCCCTAGAAGGTACCCAAATCAGGCGCTACGCTGTCCATTGACAGGACTGTGTTAGGGTTGATGATCCCCAAGGTATGACGAGATGCCTTCTCCTTCATTCCTCTTACAGACCGGCAGAGGTGGCCGACCAATACTCACAAAAGAACTTCTCTTAAACTTAGCCTGACAGACACCGCAGACAGATATTCTAGAGTGAACGGTTTGGATTCTTCTCAAAAGTTTCCTTAGTTACTGGAATCTAATATTCTGAACATATACGTAGATGAAGCATTAGGCCTCATGCATAGTTTGTTACAAAACTCAATGATCGGATTTTTTCAATGAATTTTCAAAGCATGTGGACGTCATGTGACACCTATGGCCATCAAAGATTTAATGTGTGCTTATGGCTGTGAAAAGAGTTAATGTGTGCTTATGGCTGTAAAAGAGTTAATGTGTGCTTATGGCTGTGAAAAGAGTTAATGTGTGCTTATGGCTGTAAAAGAGTTAATTGTGTTTATGGCTGTGAAAGAGTTAATATGTGAGTTGACCACTCATTCAAGTAAATAAGGTACCAAACACACAGTATATATTAGTCATGAATATAATTATGATAATGTACTGGATCTCCCCATAATCAACCCGCTGCATTCCAGAGCAAAATTCGGCAGCCATGCAAGCTTGCCCTCTCCCATGCAATAAGCACCCGAATTGCTTCTTCTTGGCATGCAAACGACCGCATGGCAAATGCAATCATAGGGGCGTGCTTCACACCTGTACTGGTTCCTATAGGGGCGTGGTTCACACCTGTATGGTTCCTATAGGGGTGTGCTTCACACCTGTACTGGTTCCTATAGGGGCATGCTTCACACCTGTCCCGGTTCCTATAGGGGCGTGCTTCACACCTGTACCAGTTCCTATAGGGAGTGCTTCACACCTGTACTGGTTCCTATAGGGGCGTCCTTCACACCTGTACGGTTCCTATAGGGGTGTGCTTCACACATGTACTGGTTCCTATAGGGGCGTGCTTCACACCTGTACCGGTTCCTATAGGGGCGTGCTTCACACCTGTACCGGTTCCTATAGGGCGTGCTTCACACCTGTACTGGTTCCTATAGGGCGTGCTTCACACCTGTACTGGTTCGTATAGGGGCGTGCTTCACACCTTACTGGTTCCTATAGGGTGTGCTTCACACCTGTACTGGTTCCTATAGGGCGTGCTTCACACCTGTACTGGTTCCTATAGGGGCGAGCTTCACACCTGTACTGGTTCCTATAGGGGCGTGCTTCACACCTGTACCGGTTCCTATAGGGGTGTGCTTCACACCTGTACCGGTTCCTATAGGGGCGTGCTTCACACCTGTACCGGTTCCTATAGGGGAGTGCTTCACACCTGTACTGGTTCCTATAGGGCGTGCTTCACACCTGTACTGGTTCCTATAGGGGCGAGCTTCACACCTGTACTGGTTCCTATAGGGCGTGCTTCACACCTGTACTGGTTCCTATAGGGGCGTGCTTCACACCTGTACTGGTTCCTATAGGGGCGTGCTTCACACCTGTACTGATTCCTATAGGGGCGTGCTTCACACCTGTACCGGTTCCTATAGGGCGTGCTTCACACCTGTACTGGTTCCTATAGGGCGTGCTTCACACCTGTACTGGTTCGTATAGGGGCGTGCTTCACACCTGTACTGGTTCCTATAGGGTGTGCTTCACACATGTACTGGTTCCTATATGGGCGTGCTTCCCACCTGTACTGGTTCCTATAGGGGCGTACTTCACACCTGTACAGGTTCCTATAGGGGCGTGCTTCACACCTGTACTGGTTCCTATAGGGCGTGCTTCACACCTGTACTGGTTCCTATAGGGGCGTGCTTCACACCTTTACAGGTTCCTTATAGGGGCGTGCTTCACACCTGTACAGGTTCCTATGGGGGCGTGCTTCACACCTGTACGGTTCCTATAGGGTGTGCTTCACACCTGTACTGGTTCCTATGGCTTATCACCCGCAACGATGACTCCAATTAACAAGTGTGTTTAACTTTTAACGAAATTATGCAATTATTGGGGGGGGGGGGGGTCCATGAGTATTAAATTAAAGAAGGGTTTAGCTCAGCGAGACCACGTCATGTTTAAATATACAAAAATCAAAACCCCAGCATAATTAACTCTTAGAGTCGGGTAAAGGGTCTTACACTTCCGGGGCTATGTGATCATGTTGTAGACCAGCTGGGAGTCCCATAGTTCGTTTTGCCACCTCAGCATTCTGTACCTCCTGCATTGGTAGCAAAGTGACTTCACCTAACATTCACTATTCATCTTGTATAGGCCATGCAAGACGACACAGATCATCTCATCTTATATATACACTGGATCAATATGTACCACTTATTATTACTAATATTATTATTACAGTATTATTACTATTGTTTTGTTGTTGTTATTATTATTACTACTACTACTACTACTACTATTAATATTATTATTACTATTACTATTGTTATTATTATTACTATTATTATTATTATTATTATTATTATTATTATTATTACTACTATTATTATTACTATTATTATTAGCAGTAGTAGTATTTCTACCATTATTATTACTTATTATTACTATTATTTAATATTATTACTATTACTACTACTATTATTATTACTATTATTATTATTGTTATTATTATTACTAGCATTATTATTATTACTACTACATGTATTATTATTATTACTATTATTAATATCATATTATTATTATTACTACTGTACTACTCTACTACTACTATTACTACTACTGTTGTTATTATTATTATTATAATTATAATTATAATAATAATAATAATAATGATAATAATAATAATTATTATTATCATTAGCAGTAGTAGTATTTCTACCATTATTATTACTTATTATTACCATTATATTATTACTATCATCTAATTATTACTTATTACTATTATTATTATTGTTATTATTATTACTAGTATTACTACATGTATTACTATTATTAATATCATATTATTATTATTACTACTACTCTACTACTACTATTACTACTACTGTTGTTATTACTATTACTACTACTGTTGTTATTATTATTATTATTATTATACTATTATTGTTATTACTGTTGTTGTTTTATTATTGTTGTTGTTGTATTATTATTGTTGTTGTTGTTGTTATTATAATATTATTATTATTATTATCATTATTATTACTACATTTACTACATTTACTATTATTATTATTATTATTATTATTATTATTATTATTATTATTATTATTATTATTATTATTTTATTTTTTATTTTTATTACTATTATTACCATTATTACTATTACAACATTATATTACTATTATAATAACAATAATAATAATAATCTCCCGCACAAAACAACACCAAAATCATATTCTAACCATACCAAAGAGATCTCTTGCTTGAGAAATGAAGAGACTTGGGATTCCTTTTGGATTTGAGCCGAGGCGCCCGATAAAGCCTGCAAAGAGAAAACAATTAGTCTGACATTACGGATTGCTAGCATAGGAAACAGAATCTCAACCAGGTACAATGACTCTCTCGATAATCAACTTGAATTCACTCAGTCGACGTTTCGGCTAGATGCTCTAGCCTTCATCAGGAATAATGAGATGCTAAGACTCGTGTGAGGTTGATATTCGAGAAGCGCTGTATCTGTACTAAGTCAACTGAGAGTTCGTTGAGAGAATATCAACCAGTACAGATTATCAAAGCTACCGTAAATACATGTGAACTAACTTACAAAATAAACAGGAGAATTTTACAAATATTTAACCAACGTCGGTAGAGAGGAGCGCTAGCTTGCAATCCAGTCGTGTGCTCGTTTTTCCTCCCGCCGCACAGTAGTGAGGCTTACCCTGCTGTAACTTTCTAACTTACGGGTGGCAGTGACGCCTCGCAAGAGCGAGCGAGAAAGAGCTTGACACGATGAGCATCTGCTCCCGCTGAACTGAAAGAGAGGAAGGAAAGCTGAGGAGGAATGAACAGATGGAGTAAGTTTCTGTAGGGTAGAGTGCTGGCAACCAAGCATCATCAGACAACAGAGTTTAAGTTTCTTGTAGGGTCGAGTGCTGCCAACCAAGCATCATCAGACAACAGAGTTTAAGTTTCTTCTAGGGTCGAGTGCTACCAACCAAGCATCATCAGACAACAGAGTTTAAGTTTCTTGTAGGGTCGAGTACTGCCAACCAAGCATCATCAGACAACAGAGTTTAAGTATCTGTAGGGTAGAGTGCTGCCAACCAAGCATCATCAGACAACAGAGTTTAAGTTTCTTCTAGGGTCGAGTGCTGCCAACCAAGCATCATCAGACAACAGAGTTTAAGTTTCTTCTAGGGTAGAGTGCTGCCAACCAAGCATCATCAGACAACAGAGTTTAAGTTTCTGTAGGGTAGACTGCTGCCAACCAAGCTTCATCAGACAACAGAGTTTAAGTTTCTTGTAGGGTAGACTGCTACCAACCAAGCATCATCAGACAACAGAGTTTAAGTTTATTGTAGGGTAGAGTGCTGCCAACCAAGCATCATCAGACAACAGAGTTTAAGTTTCTTGTAGGGTCGAGTGCTACCAACCAAGCATCATCAGACAACAGAGTTTAAGTTTATTGTAGGGTAGAGTGCTACCAACCAAGCATCATCAGACAACAGAGTTTAAGCTTCTGTAGGTTAGAGTGCTGCCAACCAAGCATCATCAGACAACAGAGTTTAAGTTTATTGTAGGGTAGAGTGCTGCCAACCAAGCATCATCAGACAACAGAGTTTAAGTTTCTGTAGGGTAGACTGCTGCCAACCAAGCATCATCAGACAACAGAGTTTAAGTTTATTGTAGGGTAGAGTGCTGCCAACCAAGCATCATCAGACAACAGAGTTTAAGTTTATTGTAGGGTAGAGTGCTACCAACCAAGCATCATCAGACAACAGAGTTTAAGTTTCTGTAGGGTAGACTGCTGCCAACCAAGCATCATCAGACAACAGAGTTTAAGTTTATTGTAGGGTAGAGTGCTACCAACCAAGCATCATCAGACAACAGAGTTTAAGTTTATTGTAGGGTAGAGTGCTACCAACCAAGCATCATCAGACAACAGAGTTTAAGGGAGGCTTTACCATTTCTGGGGTGGTCGACACAACTTGTCATAACTTTTTTGTTTCTTTCTCAATGCAGGTGAAATTTTATCAAGATGCAGTGTATTGAATGTGCTTTCTTTTGATATGCTCAGATTTTGCATATCTACTACCTAGGTGAAGTTATGGATCCCACCTCAGTATCAGGGGCAAATATTCTAACTCATGGCCACTTAGTCCTAACCACTTCCCACTTAGGAAGTGCTTAGAGTGATCATAGAAGTGCAAAGTGAATGGCTAAAAATATCATTAGCACAACAACTGAATTTTAAGAGAGGTCAACCTGAAGTTCTAAACATGGTATGTATATCCATATGCATACCTCCACCATGGATGGACTTAAACATGTTTTAGTCACTCACTTTTTAGAGCAGGGAAAGGGCTTTCAAATGATATATTAAAATCTTATATACATTAAAAAATGAGCAAGTTAGAATATTTCCAGATTCGGAAACAGTGATTTTCAGGAGAAGCCATGAAAAGTGGGTGTGTTTTGGGGGGTATTTTTTGGGTAAAAATCGAAATGATGATGGTTGCCTGACAGGATGCGCAGATCATGTGATGACAGCACAGGGCTGCGTGGTAACTATGGTAATTGGAAGCTTACTGAGAGCTTCATTTAGAGTCCTTTTCCAGACTTCTATCATGAACGGTCTTCTATCATGAACGGTTAGGGAGATACGCTTACCTTTGGCAGGAGCGCCGTCTTCAAGATTCAAACGGTATTTTGTATATAGCTTGATAATGTGAAATAGAATGCACAAAAAGGTGCATAACTTCATAATGGAGCATTGAAATACTCTGAAACTTGACTACATGCATCAAGGTATAGAATAGAGCAATAAATTAAAAAAAAATTAATCATAAAAAAAATGGTAAAAGCCTCCCTTAAGTTTATTGTAGGGTAGAGTGCTGCCAACCAAGCATCATCAGACAACAGAGTTTAAGCTTCTGTAGGTTAGAGTGCTGCCAACCAAGCATCATCAGACAACAGAGTTCCACTAACAACTCTGAGAGATAAACTCACCGGACATGTATAACACGGCACACAGCCGGTCCCAAAGCTGCACTGGAGAGGTGAGGAAGAGAGTGAGCTGGCTACATTTCTGGACAGTTGTGCTGCTATTGGGCATGGACAACCTCAGAGTGATGCTATGAACGCTGCTCAATATCTACGCTGCATCCTCAGAGGAAGTCGTATCAGTTGAGGTTGTTAGGGCACCACTCCTCGGACGGCAGGAGGATTCATCGCCTAAATGTGGAGATATGGCAGCACAAGTTCTATTCAACACTGTCAAGAGGAGATCACGAGGCAGCATTTCTTCAGAGAACACTCTGAAAGATTGTGTCCATTTCAAGAAAGAGAGTAAACTTACGGAACGAGAGGTGAAGGAAAAGGCAAAGAAAGGGAGTGGATTAAGTGGAAGGGCAAAGGAACGTCGTCACAAAGTCGACAAAATGCGTAATCAGCAACTGAAAAGGGACAGGTGTTAGAAAAGGAAGTCTAATCCTGGAAGAGATGACTTACAGGATGCACCACGAGGAAGGAAAATAAAAAAAGGGGGAAAAACACACCACATAGCAGGATCATCCACGAGTGAGAACATGATCCTAGCACATGTTGGAGCTGTGAAGCTAGAAGGAGGAGTCTGTGGTGGGTGGTCCACACGGAACGTGCAAAGGATGACAAGGAGCACACGCTTCTTGGGGCACTTTTATGTAATCATGAACTTTATTTTAAATGATAACTTGTGAACCAGTGACTACTAATTTGATCCTTTATACTATGCAGCTAGTGAACTGTTTATGTGCCAGTTCTCACTCCTCTACCGACTATGCAGCCAGGTCTCCTTCCTCTACTGACTATGCAGCCAGTTCTCTCTCCTCCACTGACTATGCAGCTAGTTCTCTCTCGTCTACTGGCTATGCAGCCCCAAGTCTCCCTCCTCTACTGACTATGCAGCCAGTTCTCTCTCCTCCACTGACTATGCAGCTAGTTCTCCCTCCTCTACTGACTATGCAACTAGTTCTCTATTCTCTACTGACTATGCAGCCAGTTCTCTCTCCTATACCAACTATGCAGTGAGTTATCTCTCCTCTACTGACTACGCAGTCAGTTCTCTGACTATGCATTAAGTTCTCTCTCCTCTATTGACTATGCAGCCAGTTATTCATTCTTAATTCAACATACATAACCACCAATTCCTTAAATGTTCTATGTAATTGTGTGTACAATGAAGAAAGGTCACCTGTTCGTATCTACCTCAGGGAAGGCATAGTTATGCCTCACACAGCCGATGTGCAGAAATATCACTCAATTCCCCAATGAGGGCTTGCTTTGCTGGACAATAAATAATAGTTGATTATTGAGAAGGTGGATTTTAATGTTATTAGGTCAACTGAGAGTTCATTGAGAATAAATAATACCTTCAGGCACTAACATATTTGTTTGTAGTTCTTCTTACCAGTTTCTATTGTAAATTCTTAAATGGTTCAGTGTACCAATACAATAACAAGGGGACAGTCAGGAACAAGCTTTAACCCTCCCCATCCCGTGCTGAAATTGTATGACTATACCTGAAGTTGTGTGGAGACCTTCTCACTGACTTCCCTGAAGCTGCTGTCAGTGAATTTGCTCATCTCATCGCTGGTCTTCTTCTGAGCAACAAGGTAGGTCTCAAATTCACTGACAATTTGTGCCAGATCAGCAGTCAACAGAGGTTCCCTGCACACATACAGTATATATATATATATAACATACAGTATATATATTTTTTATATCAGGAAGTACAGTAGCACTCCCAATATTGATTTGACTTCAATTTCAAAATGGCAGGTGCCAAACACACACGTGCACACACACACAAAAGCATGGGTATTTTTGAGGAGTAAATAATGAAGGAAGTGGGAAACATTCGTGGTTGGAAGCCATGTGATGCTTTGATGCTCTTATACACAGTTGGATTCAACTGCAAATATTAATCTCCCTAGAAATATCCTCCTTCATATATTATTCAAATATTAACTGCCTTGATAATAGCCTCCTATTTACGCTACACACTGTATAGCGAATAATTTCAGTGAGGCAACATTTTCGTGGATTTCAACAAAACAAAAATCGAAAAAAATCATGGGAATTTTATTTTATGAACTCGCTAATTACATATGTGCGCTTGATAACTGCACCGTTTTTCAATTTGGACTGGAATAATAATCTGACAAAGGAGAATTCTTTTGTAGAGACTGCGTGTGGTTTGATACTACCACTAAGGAAAATTAATTAAGATGCTCTTTAGGCGAGCAACTGCAGTGCTCGTGTGAGACTGCAATTAGCACGATCTTTTTGCTGTGGCAGTGCTGAAGTAGATGTATAGTTGGTCACATTCCCAGAAAGATATCTTCACAACCTGTTCCCCATCCTGACGACCAGGTAGAGTGCATAGTTACAGGTGCTAGATGACAGATTTGTCTTTCCTGGCCTCAAGTAGTGACAGGTGCCGCGACAATTTTTTTGGCTCGCTAGCTAATGGTGCAGAACAGTTCAAGGAGTAATCTCCTCAGAGTCATGCCGTACTCATGGTATTCAATAAGTCATTCTATAGACCCGCTAAGGATTTGGCTTGCATACCACAGCAATCATACCACAGCAATCCCTGGGTAAACAATCCGTGGTTTTCTTCTGACACACAAAATCCATGAAAACATTGCACCGTGGAAATTTCCCGCTATATGGTAAAGTGCAATTGTCTGGGGGGAGTACGTACTGACCAACAGCACATAGTTGATGAAAATCATGACATTAAAATAAATTTTTGGGTGTGTGTGCTGGCTCCCAATGAGCTATGCATGCATACTCACCAGCTGGCTCCCAATGAGCTATGCATGCATACTCACCAGCTGTTTCAAGTCGGCTGAAGCATCCACTATTCAGTGAATGTAGTCTCAAGCCAATATTAATAAACAAGCAGAAGTACTTGCACAAAGGTGCAGGAAGGAACATACCATTTTTGTGATTAAAACTGACATATTTCTGAATATAATAAACAAGCAGAAGTACTTGCACAAAGGTGCAGGAAGGAACATACCATTTTTGTGATTAAAACTGACATATTTCTGAAGACGTAGAATAGCAACCATTGGAAGTAACTACGGCGCTTTTCTAATATAAATAGCAGGGCCAGAGGCGGGGTCTAGCTTAATCGGCAGCAATCAACAACGATGCTGCCCTCTGTAAACTTCACCATTCAGAAACTAGCTAATAGAGTAGGGCTAGAGGCAGCCTCGCAGGCAAAATGCATGCGTTATGTGGGCTATAACTTGGCTAGTTTAGTTCGTTTGGTAACGCCGCCATGTTGCATAATTTGTGAGCTATCGTCGGGAATGTGAAAAGGGTATATCCCTAAATAAAATGGCCGACCATCGCAAGTGCCAATCCATTTTGGCGGTAGTGGCTTCCAGGAGCTCGATGTCAAATTAAATTCACCATCTCCTGATGATGCTAATATAATACTCCCTAGCCTTCAAGATATTCTCAGCCCTACAGAATATATTACCCTCTAGCCCTACAGAATATATATATATACTCTCTAGCCTTACAGAATATATATACTCCCTACAGAATATACATATATATATATACTCTCTAGCCCTACAAAATCTAGTCCTACAAAATATATATACTGTTCTCTAGCCCTACAGAATATATATACTCTATAGCCCTACAGAATATATATACTCTATAGCCCTACAGAATATATATACTCTATAGCCCTACAGAATATACATGCATAGTGTTTGTGGGATCCATTCCCGTTAGTTTTCGAGTGTAGAGGACAGACACACAAAGCTTATGTATAGATAGATGTTACAGACGTCCACTTCTCATGCTGCTGACCCAATCAGGACCCACTCCCACCCCATAATATAAACTACCTTCCGAGACTAAAATACTCGGAAGTTTGGGGAAACAATAACAGGGCCCTTTATTGCAGGAAAACAAGTGACCGTTTCACCTCATCTACATGCACATCCACACCCTTCTGGTCCAGCTCAAGGCCTCTGCCATGGACCGTGAGATACCATGACCAAGGATGAGATCATGACAACAAGCCCTTGAGGTGGACCAGGTATGACGTGGTACTAAAGGCTGGTTCACAATAACAGTCACTTTATTAAAAATTATTAACTGTTCACACCACATCACTTAATAGAACTGGATTCTAATTAAGCGATGTCATGTCAATATAATATAATATCTATCAACTCATATTAGGAACCAGTCTTTAGGACCACGGCATACCCGTCTCAATAATTACCACTAAGTAAAGAGGCCATCAGCATTAGAGGTATCACATGACCCATCCCGAGGGAAGTCATCGGTCCTCCTTACCCATTGCTGCTACTTCCAGCAGTGCCCAAAACATCCTGCCCTCGCAGCCACAGAGACGCTGCGGTAGTACTCGGCAGAGAGGCGGCAACAGCTGAGGTGGTGGCCACAGTGGAGGCGGCAGCGGCGGTCCCAGTTCCCAGGAAGGACAAACCACTGGGCTTAGAAGTAGGCAGCCTCAGAGTTGTGCCGAGACCTAAACCTCCACTATTAATAGCAGCAGCGCTTAGTACGGACGGAGTCGGGATTTTCTTCAGATCTCCCAAGATGGATCCACTGGTGGTTGCCGCAGTGGTGGCCAAAGAAGACAAGGCTGTCTGACCCAGAGACAAAGTTGTAGCAGTCTTGGACAAGCCTGAGGAAACATAATATTGGAACCAACGTTGAAACAAACTGGAATCACCAATCATGCAAACTTTAGATACGATGCTCCATCTACACAAACATGCACATTCATATCCATACATGTATCCAGTACTCCCAAAAATAACTACAGAAATACAGTTATGCTGCTGACTTGCAAACATCAGAACTGTTCAACACCTGTGCTTAGCACTTGAGTTGTACCACCAGCAGCACTGAGCTGAAGACTTCCACCACCTAATGCACCGAGCTGAAGACCTCCGCCACCTTGTTGCAGACCAGTCCCGGTTCCACCAGCAGCTGTTGTGGAACTCGGGCCCAACTTAAGCCCTCCTCCGAGCTGTGCGATCTGTCCTAAACCTACATGTACGCAATGTTTTATGCATACACACACACACACATACATGTTCAAACTTAAAATGCTGACAACGCCCATTCAAATTGTGGATGTTCTATACCGTACAGAGGACTACTTCCAAGCAGTTAACAGTCACAGATGGAAGAATTCGCAGAGGAAATATTCCACAAATATTTAGCGTATAGTTGAACACAACATGCTGCTCTTTATGATGCCTATTTGGATTGCAACCATGAAACCACAAATATTACACCCCCTCAAAACATTCCATATATTGCAAGTTCAGTGCTCTATAACTTCACTGTACAAAACTCTATACCACTCACTCTGGTCAGGTAAGGCTACGTACAAAATGACTACAGTTAAAGCAACTTTTCTTACATTGCATTACAGTGCATTACATATAAGATGCCATGCTTCTATGTGTATATTTAATAGAGAACACATTAGCAACAACAAAAAATCTGAAAAAAATCTGAAAAAAATAATGGCCATTCAAAAAAATTTGTATTGTTTTTGTTCCAACAACATAAATTGCCGCCATGTACAGTATTAAAAAAATGTTTTTAAAGATTAGCCAACAAGCACCTGACCTGAACAAGAAAGGGGGTGGGGGAGACAACTTTGTTTTTTTTAAGGGCTTGGTGTTGGTGGTCCTCCCACAGGCCACAACTCCTCCCACCCACCCATCCCCACCCCCCACACACCCAACCCGGCCTTGCATGAAACACCACTAAATGAATGACATCACTCAAGTAGAGGCTAACCTTGCCCCAATTGAAGCCCACTAGTTGCAGCAGTAGTGGTGGTGGCTGTCTGCCCGAGCTTAAACCCTCCACTTTGCTGTCCACCAGACATAGTCACAGTTGAAGATGTGGACCCCGATCCTAATTTCAGCCCCGCTCCCAGTCCACTTAACTGAAGTCCCCCTGCCTGGGACGAAACTCCCAACTGAAGTCCCCCTTGCTGGGTGGGGGTTGCTCCAAGTCCTCCTTGCTGGGGGGTAGCTCCCAACTGAAGTCCTCCTTGCTGGGGGGTAGCTCCCAACTGAAATCCTCCTTGCTGGGGGGTAGCTCCCAACTGAAGTCCTCCTTGCTGGGGGATAGCTCCCAACTGAAGTCCTCCTTGCTGCAACTGAAGTCCTCCTTGCTGGGGGGTAGCTCCCAACTGAAGTCCTCCTTGCTGGGGGGTAGCTCCCAACTGAAGTCCTCCTTGCTGGGGGGTAGCTCCCAACTGAAGTCCTCCTTGCTGGGGGGTAGCTCCCAACTGAAGTCCTCCTTGCTGGGGGATAGCTCCCAACTGAAGTCCTCCTTGCTGCAACTGAAGTCCTCCTTGCTGGGGGGTAGCTCCCAACTGAAGTCCTCCTTGCTGGGGGGTAGCTCCCAACTGAAGTCCTCCTTGCTGGGGGGTAGCTCCCAACTGAAGTCCTCCTTGCTGGGGGGTAGCTCCCAACTGAAGTCCTCCTTGCTGGGGGGTAGCTCCCAACTGAAGTCCTCCTTGCTGGGGGGTAGCTCCCAACTGAAGTCCTCCTTGCTGGGGGGTAGCTCCCAACTGAAGTCCTCCTTGCTGGGGGGTAGCTCCCAACTGAAGTCCTCCTTTCTGGGGGGTGGCTCCCAACTGAAGTCCTCCTTGCTGGGGGGTAGCTCCCAACTGAAGTCCTCCTGGCTGGGGGGTAGCTCCCAACTGAAGTCCTCCTTGCTGGGGGGTAGCTCCCAACTGAAGTCCTCCTTGTTGGGTGGTAGCTCCCAACTGAAGTCCTCCTTGCTGGGGGGTAGCTCCCAACTGAAGTCCTCCTTGCTGAAGGGTAGCTCCCAACTGAAGTCCTCCTTGCTGGGGGGTAGTTCCCAGCTGAAGTCCCCCTTGCTGGGGAGCTGTACCCACCTGAAACCCCACCCCTGCCTTGGAGGTAGCTCCCAGTTGATGTCCTCCTGCTTGGGTGGTCTGTTTCAAACTGAACCCAGCACTCTGACCTGTGTGAGGAAGAGAAGCAGGTGATCTGTGCTAGTTATACAACCTATGACCTGTGACCTATGACCTGTGAGAAAGACCATGAAGTAGTCAGCTAAGCTACCAGAGGACTCTCATTGGGAAAGACAGTCAAGTAGTTTTTAGGCTCAACTCACTTTACCTAACCACTTGCAACGACAGAATGTATTATCCTAAATATGCACCATTTTCTATTGTTGCGTCACTTTCACAGTGTAACAATCTTCTATTTATGGGTCACAGCAGATTGAAAATTAATTTTTTCCATGGCACATAATTAAAGTGTTTACGGTAATGCAGTGTTTCATTTAAGGGGAGGGGGGGGGGGGCATTTGCCCCCTCTTGAATCCTATGTGCCCCCTTGGAATTTGGAATTGAAAGAAAAAAACATTGATCAAAGTTACGTTAGTCCTTGACTCAATAGTTTACAATATACATTCATACAGCAATTCTTCATTGATCAAAGTAAGTTAGTCAAAGTTACTACCGTTTACAAACATACATCATAGAGCAATTCTTCTGGGTTTTCTGTTCCATACAATAATAATGGCCTCTAACTCCGTATCTGAGAGTTTCTCTGGCGTCTCGATTGCAATCTTCATCAAGTAAGAAAGACTAATTTGTCCAATTCGGTTTCTAGTTAAGAGTTTTTATCAATTTCATTTGGGAGAAGCTCCTTTCAACTGAAGTAGTGCTAACAGGAATAGTGAGACAGATGTTTGCCAGAGTGCTGATGTTGGGGAAGATTGTTCTCAGCATTTCGTCAGTTACTGAGTTTGGTTAGCTCTGAGTACAAAGTTCCTTTCGGCTGCTTGGATAGGTAGCTACGAAATGTTTTCCACTCTGGTCTGAGTTCAGTGGATATCAGAGCTTCCTTGGTATATTCATCACCCTGCACAGTCTCCGCAGGCAGCTCTGCACCGTAGTGATCGATCAGTATATCCACTGAGTCCTCCCCATAGGATAGCAAGCCTGAAGAGTCTGCAGCTGGCACTTTCTTTGGATCAAAGGTGCTAAATGGCGAGACAACATCTTGTGAAACAAACTGACTCGATATATTGTTCTTCAACATAGTTTTAGCCACTCGGATCTTGGAAGGAAGTGATGCTTTCTGTGGTTATTTTGATGTCAGTGGCTGCTTCCAAATCATCCTTTGTATCGAGCAATTCCAATACCCAGTTAGCCGCAGGCAATATGGCAAGTGAATGGAGTGTGGCATCAACAAGAGGGGCAATAGCTGTCAAATATATTTTCTCTGCCTGGAGAGATTTGCTCAACTTGGTAACTTGTGGTAGAGCATAAGAAGATATATGGCAGATACTGTTGAGGGTTTACAAAGAGCTTTGCTAATTCCCAATGCTCAGGCTGGTATGTCTGCTCATAGATGTTGTTCAGCAATGGCGCTGTAGCTCCCCTTTATTGCCTTTTTTTACACAACGTTCGTGTGCCAGCCAACGAGTGTCTGAAGGCTTGATAGTCTTCAGTTCAGGTAGATTAAGCACCCACTGCACCTCTTTAAGACACTCTGTTCTCTTGGGAGAATAGTGGAAGAATTTCCACAGACTGGTCAGAGTTACATACACATGCTTAATCACATTGGTGTTATTGGCCGCTTGAACACAGCCAAGTTGAAGTAGGTGGCAATGGCAGTGCACAAACACAGCATGAGGCGAATTCTTCTTCAGTAGGCTCTGAACACCATTGTGTTTCCCAGAGAAAGTTGCTGCTCCATCAAATCCCATATCTACGAGCATGCTGATCTGTATATTCTTCTCTTTCAAGAACTCAACAAGGGTGGAGTAGATGGTCTTGGCATCAGCAGACTTTAAGGGAACTATTTCTAGGAAGTGCTCAACAGGTACCCCATCCTCAACCCAACAGCAGAAAATTGATAGCTCTTCAACTGTTGTCACATCAGTACACTCATCTGCATTAAGCTGAAGCAGGATGCCTGATGGAGACGTTTCAGCAGATTTTCTTCAGCCCACAAGCCAACTGCCTCTAATGAATTCAACAACAGCTATTTTGGACGTGTAGCTGGCATTCTTTCCAGTTCTTTCAAGGATCCTCAAGTCTTCTGCATCACAACTCACAATTAAGGGGGTGCTTTAGGTCAAACCACAAAAAACATGCCACGAAGTAAAAACCGTCATAACTTTTAGGTTTCTAGGGTTACAATTATAATTTTTGTGTCAAAAGATAGCTCTTTCTATGTGCTTTCAAGTGATATGTATAATGATATATTTACAGGTGTTTTTCTATCTAGGTACCTGCAGTCATCAGACCTCAAAATTACCATTCACAGCTTCCCATCTTGGATATTGGATCAAATGACTTCAAACTTGTTTTTGTTTAGATAATGCATTACTCTTTGTTATCAATGATCAGAATTTTTTTATTTTAATATTCCCACCGTTTGCTGGGTTCATATAGATGCCACGCCCACTAAGCAACATAACTTTTTATTATTATGAATTTAAAAAAAATTGATTGTTGAACACAAAGAGCAAAGATGTACAAGGTTTGAGCAAAATTATTTTTTTACCTAGTTATGCTGTGCATGGAGATTGGAAACCAGAATTTGACAAAAAGCTGTTACAGCCGTCTAAAGGGGGACCGAGGGTATTTTTTACTTTTTACTTTTTTTTAACTTGCGGTTACAACTTTGGAGCTACGTAGATTCTGCAAACTTCATGGTATGGACTTGATATATAGCTCAAAAGATAGGCCTCTCCGTGTGCTCTCTTTTGATACTAAAATATGTTTCATATGTATAATAACTATAGGCAAGTTACTAGAACCTAAAGTGGAGGGACCTCAAAAACCTGCATCCCGAAGTCCTCATCCAGAATAACTCCAGATTGCTAAGTGCAAAAAAATTGAAATTGGTACGAGTGGCTAGAGGAAGCCCTAGAGCATGCAATGACCTTTTTCATTAGGCGTTAAAAATGTATTACCTGGTCAAGCGCGTGGGTGGAAAATTGAGGGCGTTGATTTTCAATGCCCTCAATTTTCAACCCGCGCTTGACCATGTACTAAAATTTTAACGCCTAATGAAAAAGGTCATTGCATGCTCTAGGGCTTCCTCTAACCATTCGTACCAATTTCAATTTTTTTTGCACTTAGCAATCCGGAGTTATTCTGGATGAGGTTTTGGGGATGCAGGTTTTTGAGGTCCCTCCACTTTAGGGTCTAGTAACTTGCCTATAGTTATACATATGAGAAACATATTTCAGTATCAAAAGAGAGCACACAGAGAGACCTATCTTTTGAGCTATATATCAAGTCCATACCATGAAGTTTGCAGAATCTACGGAGCTCTAAAGTTGTAACCACGAGTTAAAATAAAAAATACCATCGAAACTCACCCTCCACGGACAGTCTTCTTTCCCAAGAATTGAATGGAGGTGTATGTACAAAAGTCACTATAAGTCCAGAATGGAGAATCCAAATCTTCTCAAATTTGGAATGCAGCATCTTACAGGTCCTGGCAACATATTTATGGGAAGGAAAAAAAAACCCAAAAGACAAAAACAAAAAACATTGTTGGACCTGAAGCACCCCCTTAAATCAACAAGTTGATCAAAATTGGTCATGTGGGGAATGTGGTGACGAGCAAGAAAATGGGTGCAACGAATAAGGGCTTTAATGGCCATCCTATTTGTCATCTTTTCTTGCTCTCCAACTTGCTGGAGTTGTTGAATGATGGATCCCTCTTGTAGTGCTCTGGCTACAGCCATCTCTGCTTCACATGGCAGGATGTGAACCTCACTCTTCATGTGACATTTCATCTTCTCAATTGCCTTCTTCCAGTTATTGAAAGGCCTAGAAATCCAGGTTCCTCCTGTTCTTTGAAGAGATATTCCCCTCTTTCTGCAAACCTTACAGAAGGCTCCTTGCAAATTGTCATCATATGTTAGCCAAGTGAAGCTCTCTTCCCATTTCTTGTTGTTCTTTCGTTTGCTTGTAGGCAGTCGGTACTTGCTCCGGAGCTTCTCATGCACAGTTGAACTTGAACAATGTCTCTTTGCAGGACTTTGCTCCAAGCACTCAGTATCAGATTTATTGATCTCATTTTCATCTTCACTACTACTGCTCTTGATGTCAGTTGACTTTGGAGAGCTTGAGGAGGGAATACCCATTTCACTTGTGATATCCAGAAATGGAGATTATAGCTTAGGCTGGGTCTTTAAATAAGCCTATGAAGTCTATTTTTAGAGCTTTAACTTGATGATGTCATTTTACTTAGTCATGATGGGACCACACATGTACTTGACTACAACAAAAAGTAATTTGTGGTCAAAACCACCTGATAAACCACCTGATAAACCACCTGATAACAGGCCATTCAGCTAATTGACCTAATTGACCTGTCATTTATGACAGTCAATGGGGGGTATCCTTGTGGTATTAGTGTAATGTTACAGAATGCTAATTAGCAATGTGGAAGCTAGTCAATGGGGTTATCCTTGTGGTATTAGTGTAATGTTACAGAATGCTAATTAGCAATGTGGAAGCTGTGTACTTCAGTTCTACTTTGCCATTACTAGATGGGGGAATATTATACACGGGTGAACTCCTCTATAATAAATTATAGTCCAGCCACTGTTGGGTATGGTCGCTATGGCAACTGCCACATGTCAGACCATCCACTTTAATGACCTATAAAATCACTAGCCTGTCATTTGTCAGATCAATCGGAAAATGTTATAATCCTCACATTGGACTAAGTAAGCACAATACATCACGGACTCTGAAAATAGACTTTCTGAGACATTACTTAGCTGAATTAGCTGCAAAATCATGGGATTTTGGTGAAGAGGAATCTATCCATCATTACTACTTAACCTATGTAGTACTTATGATGACTAAAACATAGAATATTGGGCTGAAAATGCACCAGAATGTGTCTCAGAGAATCTTTCCCCCCCAAAATTTCCTGGGGGAGACCCCACTAGCAACGGCCACACTTCACACGCTTACACTACATGTTGCCCCCCCCCTAAATTTTTGAACACACTATTATGCCCCCTCTTGCAAGAACTTCTGGATGAAACCCTGGTGTATATAATATATATATTTGGTTGATGCTCATCATGCTGGCTCAGCAATAACTTGTCAGCTGACCATTCTTCTCAACTCACTTCTGAGACAGGAAGAGACAGGAAGTGCACAGGAAGTGCACAGGGTAAGAGTCCTACAAGCATGTTCTTGTGGATATTTCCTTTAGCTACAGTCATATCATGTTATTGACCATGAGGGGGCCTCAACTTTTTGACCATGAGGGGGACTCAACCATGAGGGGGCCTCAACCATGAGGGGAACTCAACTTATTTGACCATGAGGGGGCTCAACATATTTGATCATGAGGGTTACTTAACTTATTTGTCCATGAGGGGGCCTCAACTTATTTGACCATGGGGGGCTCATGAGGGGGCTCAACTATGAGGGGGACTCAACTTATTTGACCATGAGGGGGCTCAACTTATTTGACCATGAAGGGGCTCAACTTATTTGACCATGAGGGGGACTCATGACCATGAGGGGGCTCAACTACCGTGAGGGGGCTCAACTATGAGGGGGACTCAACTTATTTGACCATGAGGGGGACTCAACTTGAGGGGGACTCTACTTATTTGACATGAGGGGGCTTCAACTTATTTGACCATGGGGGGGGGGGGGCTTAACCATGAGGGGAACTCAACTTATTTGACCATGAGGGGGCTCAACTATTAGGGGGGACTCAACTTATTTGACCATGAGGGGGACTCAACTTGAGGGGGACTCTACTTATTTGACCACGAGGGAGCCTCAACTTATTAAACCATGAGGTTATTTGACCACGAGGGAGCCTCAACTTATTAAACCATGAGGGGGCCTCAACTTATTTGACTATGAGGGGGACGTAACTTATTTGACCATGAGGGAGCCTCAACATATTTGAGCATGAGGGGGGCTCAACTTATTTGACCATGAGGGGGCCTCAACATATTTGACCATGAGGGGGGCTCAACTTATTTGACCATGAGTGGGCCTCAACATATTTGATCATGAGGGTTACTAAACTTATTTGACCATAGGGGGCTAAAGTTTCCTAGTTTGAGAACCTTTGCCCTAGATATCCCGATATTGTCATGGCAACTGTGTTTCATCAAGTGCATTAATTAAAGGAGCAATCCTAAGGGTGTTTAAGTTACTACAGGAAGTGCTATAATTTTACTCATTCGAGTGCAAACTTTGCAGTGATTTTTAGATCGGCCATTCTAGGAGCATACAGATAAGAGAGTGGAGTGCAGCTCTCTGTTGGTATAGAGATAGAAGCTCATGTTGGTCATATAGCAGCTGCATAACCGTAGGAGGAGCCAGGCAGGAAACCACAGCATTGCACCTACAAGTCAGCCAAGGTCACATGATTAAAGCTCCATAATTAAAAACTGAACCGTGCCAAGCTGCCTCTCAACCACCGTCATGCACACGTACTTCGTTGGTAACCCTTGTCAGAACTCTGTACTAGAGCAACATACATATTGACTCCTTAACCAAAAGAAGCTCTATTTTGCTCCAATTGGGACGTTTTTGAGCGTTTTTAGGAAAAACTGTCTGAAATCGCTCATTCTTGTCAAAATGGGCACATTAGCTTCCTTTTCAACATTCTGGAACTGTTTCTACTCTTTAAACGACATAAATCTGCCTAATGACTGACCTATGCTCCAACTACATTCAGTGCTTAACCCTGTAAATACCCCCCCTGTGCTGGCTTTTTTTTTTTTTAAGGTGATTTTGAAATCAATGGCCAAAAAAATAGTAAGAGGTTATTTTGAAATTCTTTTTGTGTATTTGGGTGGGAAAGAGGTTGGCTTATAGGGGGGAAATTGAAATTTGGTATTTTACATAATTAGGTGGTCATGTGACCTCATGGCGGCCATATTGGATTTCACTTTTATCATCAAATCGGTGATAAAAACTACTTTTTCTCCAAGAAATTCTTATGGGATGCCGTTTTTTTCAATGGATAATGATGAAGATACATAAAATGAATAAAAATATCAATAGTTTGATGAATTATTTTCATCATTTTATTCAAAAAAAGACAAAAATCAACGTTTGTCAGCAGAATCATGAAAAAACATGAAATTTTCTAGCAAATCACTGTAACAAGTGTTTTCCCCAACAATTAGTCATTTATACTCCACACAACCTTCTGGGATCATGGAAATCAGGTATTTCAAGTTCACATGCATATTTTCTAATGTGTTTTGAACACTTATCTGGTTAGCAGCCATATATTTTGGTCACATTGATGTCGTTTCAATCTACAGACATAGCATTGTCACCTTGGCCCTGTGCAGGGCCGCCCAAGTCGAGCAAATCATCGGTCTCGTCCATGGAATACTCCCAATCACTGTCGGCATTATCGTAGTCAACTGTTGAAAACGAATTATCTGTATCGTCCAAATCAAAGTTGTCCTCGCTGTCTGGTCCACAACTTCGTTGCCTGCTGTGAGGCCGCGCTCGCATCATTTCGCTGCCTACTGCTGGGAAACATGACTTTCCAAGTGGAAATCATTTCTAGTTCATAGAAAAAACAATAGCTGGCACGTGCAGTGCACGCGGGTTTAAAAAATGATTATTTTCACATACCCGGTACTACCGGGTATGCGCAGTGAAAGGGTTAAGATGACCTCTGGGGCCCCGACTGATTATTTAGTGATCTGAACTTTTTAATTTAACCCTTGACACTAAACACAAGAGAACATGAGTACTTCTTAACGAGTGTTGAAATAGTCGACTTACATAAATGAGAAGAGCTTCTAGTTGAACGTTGAGAGAGTAAATCTCCAAGTTGATGATTGTGAGAAAGTTGTCGTAACAATGCCGTTAGAAAAGAAGGGAAACAACTCGACCCCCGCAGACCGGAACCAGTTAAAACAATGGTGGACATTATAAAAAATGGTAAAGGGTCACCCAACTGGTCGTGGTCTACACTGGCAGTTATTAAAGTCGAGTTATTTGATTCTAAATCAAGTTACGTTGGTTCATTTTGCTTCTGTGTTGTTGAGCGGTGAAGGACTCACCACGTTCGAGTTGTAAGGTCTCCAGATCTTTCCAACAATTCTTCTAACTTGAACACTGCGCATATCCATGTCTCATGGTCCGCTAAGGCTTCTTTCAAGGACTTGTTAAATGTTTGCACAGGAGGAACTTCACCATCAAAAACAGCAGATGTTCTGGTAGAGCCTCAAGTACAACCAACTCCTTTGGACTTGGTAACAGTTCAGTAGCGAGAACCCCACGAACAAACAGCAGAATTAAGCACGGGGCACGGGTCACTCATGGTCCTTCATAAAACAACACTTGCGTTAGCTGTGTCACCTATGAAACTACTCACAAGACGATCTTTACCAATTCCTCCATTCCACAAGCAAGAAACAGAGTAGGCATTAGCACGCATTGGAACATTTAGAGTCTTAGGGTACTAAAGTTTATAAATGGGACAATTGTATGCAAGATAAGCAAGGAAGAAAGAGAGAGAGAGACATAGATGGACCATTGAAGATGAATTTCCAAGGTTTTTAACACCTTCTACTGTTTTTAGGTCCGCAGGCCTACTACCATAGCTAAGGCTTTTCTAAGCTAATAGTGGCAGAAACCACCATTTAGGTAGCTAAGAGGTTGTCAATGTAAAAGTCTTAGCCAAGACATGAGCTTTCTTTTTTCTTCCTTCTTCCTTTCTTTCTTTCTGGCTTTTGGTGGTTTTGTCGTGCACTATTTTAAAAGGTAGGTCAAACCATTCAAGTATGCAAGGAGCACTACTACCATATTTCCTGGCTAAACAACTCATTTTCCCCAAGGAACAGTCTTCCATCAAACAGACCAAAATCAACGGTGACTCTGTGAAGTTAATTATGCAAATAATAATATCCCCATATCATCTTACAGAGCCTGCCTGAAATAATTATAGTTACATCATTACACCATCATTACACTAGCACATATGTGTACAACGGTCAAAGTTGCTGCCCACCTAATCCTAGGCTTATACACTATCCCTAACCTTATATCCAACCCTATCCCTATAGCCCCAGATGCATAACCCTATCCCTATATCCATAGCTCTATACCCCTAACACTATCTCTAAATCCCTAGCCCTATCCTTTATCCTTATCCTATCCCAACCCTATCCCCTAGTTCCCTACTCCAATATTCTTAGCCCTAACTAGCCCTAACCTGCACTATGGGCTAGGTCTTTTGACATCCATAATTGCTTTTGGGATTATCCACATCATCAATGGACACATGCATATAATGTACGGCACCTGCACACTGTAGGTCACCTGTATATTATATATAATGTACCTGCACACTGTAGGTCACCTGTATATTATATATAATGTACCTGCACACTGTAGGTCACCTGTATATTATATATAATGTACCTGCACACTGTAGGTCACCTGTATATTATATATAATGTACCTGCACACTGTAGGTCACCTGTATATTATATATAATGTACCTGCACACTGTAGGTCACCTGTATATTATATATAATGTACCTGCACACTGTAGGTCACCTGTATATTATATATAATGTACCTGCACACTGTAGGTCACCTGTATATTATATATAATGTACCTGCACACTGTAGGTCACCTGTATATTATATATAATATACCTGCACACTGTAGGTCACCTGTATATTATATATAATGTACCTGCACACTGTAGGTCACCTGTATATTATATATAATGTACCTGCACACTGTAGGTCACCTGTATATTATATATAATGTACCTGCACACTGTAGGTCACCTGTATATTATATATAATGTACCTGCACACTGTAGGTCACCTGTATATTATATATAATGTACCTGCACACTGTAGGTCACCTGTATATTATATATAATGTACCTGCACACTGTAGGTCACCTGTATATTATATATAATGTACCTGCACACTGTAGGTCACCTGTATATTATATATAATGTACCTGCACACTGTAGGTCACCTGTATATTATATATAATGTACCTGCACACTGTAGGTCACCTGTATATTATATATAATGTACCTGCACACTGTAGGTCACCTGTATATTATATATAATGTACCTGCACACTGTAGGTCACCTGTATATTATATATAATGTACCTGCACACTGTAGGTCAACTGTATATTATATATAATGTACCTGCACACTGTAGGTCACCTGTATATTATATATAATGTACCTGCACACTGTAGGTCACCTGTATATTATATATAATGTACCTGCACACTGTAGGTCACCTGTATATTATATATAATGTACCTGCACACTGTAGGTCACCTGTATATTATATATAATGTACCTGCACACTGTAGGTCACCTGTATATTATATATAATGTACCTGCACACTGTAGGTCACCTGTATATTATATATAATGTACCTGCACACTGTAGGTCACCTGTATATTATATATAATGTACCTGCACACTGTAGGTCACCTGTATATTATATATAATGTACCTGCACACTGTAGGTCACCTGTATATTATATATAATGTACCTGCACACTGTAGGTCACCTGTATATTATATATAATGTACCTGCACACTGTAGGTCACCTGTATATTATATATAATGTACCTGCACACTGTAGGTCACCTGTATATTATATATAATGTACCTGCACACTGTAGGTCACCTGTATATTATATATAATGTACCTGCACACTGTAGGTCACCTGTATATTATATATAATGTACCTGCACACTGTAGGTCACCTGTATATTATATATAATGTACCTGCACACTGTAGGTCACCTGTATATTATATATAATATACAGCACCTGCACACTGTAGGTCACCTGTATATTATATATAATGTACCTGCACACTGTAGGTCACCTGTATATTATATATAATATACAGCACCTGCACACTGTAGGTCACCTGTATATTATATATAATGTACCTGCACACTGTAGGTCACCTGTATATTATATATAATGTACCTGCACACTGTAGGTCACCTGTATATTATATATAATGTACAGCACCTACACACTGTAGGTCACCTGTATATTATATATAATGTACCTGCACACTGTAGGTCACCTGTATATTATATATAATGTACCTGCACACTGTAGGTCACCTGTATATTATATATAATGTACCTGCACACTGTAGGTCACCTGTATATTATATATACAGCACCTGCACACTGTAGGTCACCTGTATATTATATATAATATACAGCACCTGCACACTGTAGGTCACCTGTATATTATATATAATGTACGGCACCTTGCACACTGTAGGTCACCTGTATATTATATATAATGTACCTGCACACTGTAGGTCACCTGTATATTATATATAATGTACCTGCACACTGTAGGTCACCTGTATATTATATATAATGTACCTGCACACTGTAGGTCACCTGTATATTATATATAATGTACCTGCACACTGTAGGTCACCTGTATATTATATATAATGTACCTGCACACTGTAGGTCACCTGTATATTATATATAATGTACCTGCACACTGTAGGTCACCTGTATATTATATATAATGTACCTGCACACTGTAGGTCACCTGTATATTATATATAATATACAGCACCTGCACACTGTAGGTCACCTGTATATTATATATAATGTACCTGCACACTGTAGGTCACCTGTATATTATATATAATGTACCTGCACACTGTAGGTCACCTGTATATTATATATAATGTACCTGCACACTGTAGGTCACCTGTATATTATATATAATGTACCTGCACACTGTAGGTCACCTGTATATTATATATAATGTACCTGCACACTGTAGGTCACCTGTATATTATATATAATGTACCTGCACACTGTAGGTCACCTGTATATTATATATAATGTACCTGCACACTGTAGGTCACCTGTATATTATATATAATGTACCTGCACACTGTAGGTCACCTGTATATTATATATAATGTACCTGCACACTGTAGGTCACCTGTATATTATATATAATGTACCTGCACACTGTAGGTCACCTGTATATTATATATAATGTACCTGCACACTGTAGGTCACCTGTATATTATATATAATGTACCTGCACACTGTAGGTCACCTGTATATTATATATAATGTACCTGCACACTGTAGGTCACCTGTATATTATATATAATGTACCTGCACACTGTAGGTCACCTGTATATTATATATAATGTACCTGCACACTGTAGGTCACCTGTATATTATATATAATGTACCTGCACACTGTAGGTCACCTGTATATTATATATAATGTACCTGCACACTGTAGGTCACCTGTATATTATATATAATGTACCTGCACACTGTAGGTCACCTGTATATTATATATAATGTACCTGCACACTGTAGGTCACCTGTATATTATATATAATGTACCTGCACACTGTAGGTCACCTGTATATTATATATAATATACAGCACCTGCACACTGTAGGTCACCTGTATATTATATATAATGTACCTGCACACTGTAGGTCACCTGTATATTATATATAATGTACCTGCACACTGTAGGTCACCTGTATATTATATATAATGTACCTGCACACTGTAGGTCACCTGTATATTATATATAATGTACCTGCACACTGTAGGTCACCTGTATATTATATATAATGTACCTGCACACTGTAGGTCACCTGTATATTATATATAATGTACCTGCACACTGTAGGTCACCTGTATATTATATATAATGTACCTGCACACTGTAGGTCACCTGTATATTATATATAATGTACCTGCACACTGTAGGTCACCTGTATATTATATATAATGTACCTGCACACTGTAGGTCACCTGTATATTATATATAATGTACCTGCACACTGTAGGTCACCTGTATATTATATATAATGTACCTGCACACTGTAGGTCACCTGTATATTATATATAATGTACCTGCACACTGTAGGTCACCTGTATATTATATATAATGTACCTGCACACTGTAGGTCACCTGTATATTATATATAATGTACCTGCACACTGTAGGTCACCTGTATATTATATATAATGTACCTGCACACTGTAGGTCACCTGTATATTATATATAATGTACCTGCACACTGTAGGTCACCTGTATATTATATATAATGTACCTGCACACTGTAGGTCACCTGTATATTATATATAATATACCTGCACACTGTAGGTCACCTGTATATTATATATAATGTACCTGCACACTGTAGGTCACCTGTATATTATATATAATATACAGCACCTGCACACTGTAGGTCACCTGTATATTATATATAATGTACCTGCACACTGTAGGTCACCTGTATATTATATATAATGTACCTGCACACTGTAGGTCACCTGTATATTATATATAATGTACCTGCACACTGTAGGTCACCTGTATATTATATATAATGTACCTGCACACTGTAGGTCACCTGTATATTATATATAATGTACCTGCACACTGTAGGTCACCTGTATATTATATATAATGTACCTGCACACTGTAGGTCACCTGTATATTATATATAATGTACCTGCACACTGTAGGTCACCTGTATATTATATATAATGTACCTGCACACTGTAGGTCACCTGTATATTATATATAATGTACCTGCACACTGTAGGTCACCTGTATATTATATATAATGTACCTGCACACTGTAGGTCACCTGTATATTATATATAATGTACCTGCACACTGTAGGTCACCTGTATATTATATATAATGTACCTGCACACTGTAGGTCACCTGTATATTATATATAATGTACCTGCACACTGTAGGTCACCTGTATATTATATATAATGTACCTGCACACTGTAGGTCACCTGTATATTATATATAATGTACCTGCACACTGTAGGTCACCTGTATATTATATATAATGTACCTGCACACTGTAGGTCACCTGTATATTATATATAATGTACCTGCACACTGTAGGTCACCTGTATATTATATATAATGTACCTGCACACTGTAGGTCACCTGTATATTATATATAATGTACCTGCACACTGTAGGTCACCTGTATATTATATATAATGTACCTGCACACTGTAGGTCACCTGTATATTATATATAATGTACCTGCACACTGTAGGTCACCTGTATATTATATATAATGTACCTGCACACTGTAGGTCACCTGTATATTATATATAATGTACCTGCACACTGTAGGTCACCTGTATATTATATATAATGTACCTGCACACTGTAGGTCACCTGTATATTATATATAATATACAGCACCTGCACACTGTAGGTCACCTGTATATTATATATAATGTACCTGCACACTGTAGGTCACCTGTATATTATATATAATGTACCTGCACACTGTAGGTCACCTGTATATTATATATAATGTACCTGCACACTGTAGGTCACCTGTATATTATATATAATGTACCTGCACACTGTAGGTCACCTGTATATTATATATAATGTACCTGCACACTGTAGGTCACCTGTATATTATATATAATGTACCTGCACACTGTAGGTCACCTGTATATTATATATAATGTACCTGCACACTGTAGGTCACCTGTATATTATATATAATGTACCTGCACACTGTAGGTCACCTGTATATTATATATAATGTACCTGCACACTGTAGGTCACCTGTATATTATATATAATGTACCTGCACACTGTAGGTCACCTGTATATTATATATAATGTACCTGCACACTGTAGGTCACCTGTATATTATATATAATGTACCTGCACACTGTAGGTCACCTTCTGCATACAATATGCATGACATCCATAGTTCTGTAATGATAATCATGGCTGATTCAAGCTAGGTAAGTCAAGTAACATGATGCACATGCACAAACGCATGAAGACACCCAACTTTTCCATAAAAGCCCTAATAAAAGCCCTGGTGATTCATAAACGCCCATGAATCCCTCCAAGAATACCACTGCATCATTACACCTACGGCATCTTGCATTTCTAATGTGAATCTCCAATTAATGCCTGCTGTGTATTTGTACTTGCCTAATGGGAGCCCACCAGCAGTTTGTGCAAGCTGAGGTGCACTACTGACTTGCTGCTTAGCCCCCAATGCGAGCCCTCCAGCACTACCAAGTTGTGTCTGTCCCAGCTGTATGCTACTCGAAGCATATCCCAGACTGCCTGTCTTTAGAACACTGCCACCAGCACCCTGCTGCAGCAATCCACCACTCTGTCCTAATTGAACCGTGCTGCTAGTCTGACCAAGCTGCAGGCCACTTCCCTGTCCTAAACAAGAAACATGATTTAAACAAGGTTTAAACAAACTGTTCTGCAGGATATCTAGATGACCAACCCAACTGAAGTCCAGTAGCTCCTAGCTTCATCCCTGCCCTAGATTTCACCCTAATAACACGAGAATAACACGAGAATAAGATAAGATGGACTCTCACAAAATGTCAAACAATCACCTTGCAGAAATCTTATTCTGGATTATAAAGCCACAGCTCCTCAAGTTTCTGATTCCCCACCAGTCCCAAGATCTCGCGGACCAGACCCTTTACC
This sequence comes from Cladorhizidae sp. MBARI D1340-BT2, assembly GCA_028752905.1. Lineage (NCBI taxonomy): Eukaryota > Metazoa > Porifera > Demospongiae > Poecilosclerida > Cladorhizidae > Cladorhizidae sp. MBARI D1340-BT2. The sequence goes on from JAQNBH010000005.1 coordinate 10,815,310, forward strand.
AGACCCTTTACCAGACGCCGTAGCCCTGCGATGAAAAGTTCGAAGTCCTCTTTCTTTCTAATTAAACGTTTTTCAAAATTCGCCTGTAGCAAAGACCGGTTTATGCACAGATGAGAGAGGATTTTCTCCTATTGGATGCCTAAAGGAAAGTCTCCCCGCTCCTTTCTTATCCCAGGTTTTCCCTGCTACCACCTAGCTACTAGCTAGATGTTGCTATAGCTGCTGATTAGCTATGGAGGAACAGGTACAGTATATATTAGCAAGTAATTAGCTTTTATGCACAGTCAAATGTAACAAGTATTCATATGGGTAAAGGCTCATACACAGTCAAATGTAACAAGCATTTGTATGGGGGAAGGCTTATAAATTAGAACTGACTGGGCATAACTGCATGTGGTGTAGAGATAGCTAATGCCATTGTGATTCTGGTGTCCATTTTTATTGGCATAGTATAATTGGTGTAAGTGAGTTGCTTTGTGTGAGTGGGTGGGAGACCACACCCCTTTCTGATTCCCATATGAATTTTGATGTGCACTATATAGATGGTGACACTTGTCAACATTGTGATCATATTTGAATTTCTACTAATGTTGGTCATTACTAAGCGAGCAGCAAAATTACGTAGGTACGGCAACAACCTTGCACCACCAATTTAAAAAGCTCCTAGCTGTACAAACTCCTTATCTCAGCGAACTATGCTTATAGAGTAAGATAGCATATAGCCCTAGTGTGAGTTGACATTCCTTCCTGTAGTAGATCTTGCTAAAACTGAAACTCCCATCCCAAAAATGAGTCGTGGAAGTTAACACTCCTTCCTGTGGTAGAGTAAACTCAGTAGCTGGATGTTCAACTTACTCCTAATCTTGAGTGGTATATTAGAAGGCAGATGATACTTGTTGGTTCCAACACTCACCATAATATGTTTATTATGCAGTTACATTCACCTTGCTTGGAGATGATAATAGAGATAGCACCTATGGTATAAATGGCCATTGATAGAGCACATAATGGTGTAAATGGCCAGTTTTATCCCATGCCAGTTGCCACATGTAATATGTATAACATGTGCTAGCACGTAATGTAAATAGCAGTGAACCATTGCCAGTCACCACACACGGTAAGGACATAATGTTGTCATGCAAACTCATTGTATAAATGCCAGTCTCCAGTGTCGGCTGCCTTGCAAATTATCATAACGAGCTCTAGCATGCATGTAGTGATGTAATAGTCAAGATAAAACCACACACACACACACTCCACCACCACCACGAGGCATTCCCTACAATTATTCCTCTACGTGTCCTTTTTCCTCTCCATTTTTTATACATTATAGCAATTGGCTCAACTTGAATTGCTGTGTCAGCAACTTTACGAGTCTACAGAGAGCCAGTTGCGAACACAAGCGGAGAAGGCCCTGGTGGATTTCTCTGATTCAGCTGATTCATTTCACCAATGCCAGTTTGTGCTGGAGAGGTCTCAGGTATGAAACCAGCTGCAGAGAATTGTGCAGAGTTAGATTCGTTATAAAAGTGCCTATTTCTTTGCAATCCGGTGATAACCAACCAAGCACACAGTTTTTGCTGGTTCAGCATGAAATTTTATTAGAGTTGTGCTACAGGATTTTAATTTATTATGGCCCTTAACTGACTTGAAGAGTCAAGGCCGGTTCACAGCACGACGCTGGCCGAGCGTTGCGTGTTGTCAATTGACCTTTCATTTCGAACTGCGCTCAACAAAGATGGATATGTGATTGGATATGATTGTTCTGGCGCGTTTCAGACACTGGATTAGAAAAAAGTTCTAATCCAGCATCTGAAACACAGCGTCGGACCAATCGGTGTCCATCTTTGTTGAGCGTGATTCGAGGGTTAAAGGTCAATTGACGACATGCGACGCTCGGCCTTGACTCAGGATAGTGAATTTGCACAAACAAGATTAGGTAGATGTTTGCTGGGGGGGCGGGGGGGGGGGGGTTAAGGGTTCGATTCTCACATTGCTAGTGAGAAATGAGGGATTGGGAATCATAAAGACATAAAGAAGTGTTAACAAGCTTGTGAGTATTTGTGTGTATTTGTGTAAACTATGTTGCAAATTAATTGTAGTCTGCAAAAATGCAAATGCTGCAACCAGCTCAACATGAACTTTGACACTGAGATTACATCTTCAAAGGCTTGCAAAAACTTTGGTTGGAGTTGTCTTGGAAGGAGAAAAAGATGAGAGAAGCAATGGTTTGTGTGCTTCATGAAGAGCAAGGAGACATTCATTTCTTGACTCACTGAGATGAAGGTAGTAGTAATCCATGATGATAGTCGAGCAAAGCCAGCCTTTAGTGGGGACTTGGGAGGGAAAGTATGTATTGCTGTGCATGACTGTATTTGTGCTAAGCTGTCTATGGACTTCTGCCCAGTGTGCTCAAGTACAAGCGGGAATTGGCTACACAGGTGATGTATAGAGGGAAATATAGCTGGCTACATCATCAGTAAAGGAGAAATATAGTGATGATGGAGGACATGACACAACAATAGTATAGTATGAAATACCCTCAAAAATGCAAAACCTCAGTGCTCTGCAACAAAACCAGTATATCATGTATATTGTTAGGGGGAGAACTTACAGAAAACCTTGTGCTTCATAGAAAAACAATTTGTCTTCCCTTCCAAAGCAAAACTCTTGTACGGAAACAGTGATATGTATATATCACATATTATGCACTGCAACAAAATCAGTCTCAGCGAAAGTAAATCATGTATATATATTGTTAGGGTATATATATATATTGTTTGGGGGAGAACTTTCAGAGCCCCCAGTAAACCCTGTGCTTCAAAGAAAAACAATCTCTTTCCTTCCACTCTTGTATGAAACTGTATGTGTAACATATTAACCCAAGAATAAATCTGCTCTGCTTCTAAGTCTTGTACATACAGACGCAATCTCAGAGTGGATGTCATACACTACAGGTAAAAGAAGCTCAACAACTCGGGAACCTCAGGGTGATGATTTCCTTATTGTCTTTGCAGAAATGCAGAGTCCTGTGTATATACACCCACAAGTTAATTAGCATCATTGCAACAATGATTCCAGAAAACGCTTAGAATAAGTAGTAAATGGTAGTCGTCACCACTTCACATAATAATCTGCTGTTACTTTGGATGGAATAATGAAGTCTTGACAGGAGGGAAACTTTTTAAAGTGAAATCTAGCGGTACCAGAATTGTAGTTTCCTGTGTGAACTGGGTGGTGGCTACCTGCTATTTGAGGTTACCATAGCTTGGGTATGGACTGCACTGATGGCTACCATGTGATGCATATCTACCATCCCCTTCTCAGGAACCAGGAACCTGAAAGTGCTGTAGAGATGATGGAATGGCAATATTGTTGGGGGGGGGGGGGGGGCACCATTCTTTGAAGCACTTGTCTTATCAATTAGAAAAACAGCAGATAAAAAGGGGGGGGGGGGTTGAAGTGGAAACATGAACATTTTATGATGAGGCACTTCAGTCTACGCATGTCCAGGTGAAGAGTTCCATGAGGCTGTCATACTCGATCTAAACTAGCCAGAGAGATAGCCGTAACTACATGTAGCTACTTCCTTGGAGTACTTGGGACTTCACTTACTTAGCATCTGGATCCAATATCACCAGGGCTGGGTTAGCAGCCAGTTAATGCATTTGACAGGCTGTATGGTGATGCAGTGTTATGATTTGTACTGACTTTCAGCAACTTCAGTCATATTTAGTTTTAATGTTTTGTTAGACTTAGACTTATTTTTTGTTTGTCCACAACTGTAAGTGAAACTGCAGAAGACATTCTCCTTTTGCTTCTTTGTGCTTATGTCATCCTAGAGCAAACCAGGGTGAACGTGGCCTGGACACGGAAAATCAGTTGTCTGCACTCATCTTCCACTTCCATTTGTAACTGGGGAGGGCGGGAGAGGAAGAGGGGGGTGTAAGAGAAGTTAGGCGGTCACTCTAGTCTCTCTGTCATACAGAGAAAATCATCTTTGCGGACAGTGCAAAAACATGCTCACTATTATCCTCATTTCCTACCGAGAGCCCGGACATGTGAGACACCTAATCCTTGAGTGCCCGAGCTCTGCAGACACTGATATTCTCGAATATTCTCGAATAGGAATTGTGGTGCCTATCCAATCTACCTGCAATTACTATTGGAAGGGTGATTGCTATTTTCTAAGTGCCCCATCTTTGCAGGGTGATTGTGGCTAGTGCCAGCCAAGCTTAGGTGAGGGGCTTATGCACTGTGTTGATTGCGTGGTTTTGCAGGCCTGCTAAACTTGCGTGTTCTTTGCCGAGTCATTGTGCTTGGCAAGGACGTCTGCTGGCTTTGGCGCGGAATTGCTACAATAGGAGCATCATCAGTTCATAAGTCAACATTCTAGCTACGTAGCTACATGTAACTTAGAGATTTTAGAGTGCAAACATGCTCTAGGATCTATGGCTAATCACTATCATCTACAAGATGTTCGTTCTAGCCTTCATCCCCTTCATCCAGGGAGGCAAAACTTCCGTGTTCACTTCTCAGTGACTCCATCCATACCAAACAATTTCTCCTCCATGTCAGGAAGTGCTACTTTCATTCACCACTCACCTGCCTCTCGTTCCCCCCAAACTATCTACCCACTTTGATGGCTGTTTAGCTTTGCAAACTGAAATACATATATACTTGAAGCTTGAAAGCTATAGCTCCTGTCATCAACCTGCTGCTCTGCATTTCTTGGTTATGAAGTATTGTTGTGTTATATATGTCATAGTACACTAAACCTTAATAAGGCAGGGTCTAGTGTGTTAATTAATTATGGGTGTGGTTTCACATATTGGCTGCCGCAGTTAAAATTGGAAGAGCAGTTTCTATTCAAATTGAAACTGAGCTATGCGGTTACAATTGGTGGGGCGATTACTAATCGAGGATATGCTGTGTTCTCATGCCGTTGAATTATCAGATGTCCTTCATGAACCTGCCATGCCCCTCTTATTTGCATGCTGTATCTCCTTTGTACCCCATCTAGATGTCAAGAACGCCAGAGCATTTTACTTCAAATCATACACTATATTCATAGCACTAATAATTCAAATACACACTATATTCATAGCACTAACGATTCATATACATAGCGCTGATAATTTAAATCCACACTATACAGAACTAATAATTCAAATACACACTATATTCATAGCACTAATAATTCATAATTAAACATAGCGCTGATAATTTAAATACACACTATGTAGTTCTAACAATACACACTATATAGCACTAATAATTCAAATACCAGTGTTTGCATTTTACCCGGGTTAAAGGTTTTACCCGGGTAAAACCTATTTAACCCAACCCAGTTAACCTAACCCAGTGGGTAAAACCTGGTATTTTACCCAGGGTTTTACCCAGGGTTTTACCCAGTGATATAAAACACTTATTTGTGGCCCTGTCCCAGCCCTGTCCCAGAGCACAAGTGTCTGGGCGGTGGTGGTGGACACCAGGGCTATTTAAAAGGCAAGCAAATACCACAGGTCATCAATCACTGCTTACAGTTTAGTAAGTGTACTGCAATTACAAAAATTAGAAAGCCCAGAAACTCGTCTTCTGCCACAGGCTCCTGCGAGGACCTCAGGAGATTGACTATTAAATCTGTTTAACTTGCATATCAATTGGACTTTAATCCCATGAATCTTGTTTAAATATTTAAATAAATCTTAAATAAAAATATATATACTCTAGTAGACAACCTTGTCACTTGGTAAATAAATGCCGAGTGAAACACAGCTCCTATTTTTGTCTAGTTCTTTACAGTTGCCATTTATTGAATGTCGTACTTCCTGATTACAGAGTTAATTTCTTATAATATCTTTACAGTTTATATTGTGTCTATTATGTTTGAGTAAAACCCGGGTAAAAGGTATTTAACCCAACCCGGGTTACACCCAAACCCTGGGTAAAACCTGAGAACTCTGTAATGACAAATACACACTATATTCATAGCACTAATAATTTATATACATAGCGCTGATAATTCAAATACACACTATATAGCGCTAACAATTCAAATATACACTATATAGCACTAACAATTCAAATACACACTATATATATAGCACTAACAATTCAAATATACACTAAGCACTAGCAATTCAAATACACACTATATAGCACTAACAATTCAAATACACACTATATAGCACTAACAATTCAAATACACACTATATAGCACTAACAATTCAAATATACACTATATATATATAGCTAGCTAACAATTCAAATATACACTATATAGCACTAACAATTCAAATACACACTATATAGCACTAACAATTCAAATACACACTATATATATATAGCACTAACAATTCAAATACACACTATATATATAGCACTAACAATTCAAATACACACTATATATATAGCACTAACAATTCAAATATACACTAAGCACTAGCAATTCAAATACACACTATATAGCACTAACAATTCAAATACACACTATATAGCACTAACAATTCAAATACACACTATATAGCACTAACAATTCAAATATACACTATATATATATAGCTAACAATTCAAATATACACTATATATATAGCACTAACAATTCAAATACACACACTATATAGCGCTAACAATTCAAATACACACTATAGCACTAACAATTCAAATACACACGATATATATAGCAATAACAATTCAAATACGCACTATATATATAGCACTAACAATTCAAATACGCACTATATAGCACTAACAATTCAAATACACACTATATATATAGCAATAACAATTCAAATACGCACTATATATATAGCAATAACAATTCAAATATAGCACTAACAATTCAAATACACACTATATATATAGCAATAACAATTCAAATATGCACTATATATATAGCAATAACAATTCAAATACGCACTATATATATAGCACTAACAATTCAAATACACACTATATCTTAAAACAGTTGTAACTGCCAAAGCTTAAGGTTGAGACCATTAGCTCTCATATGAGTCATTGGGTACTAAATTTAGCTATCTAGAAATTATCCACATAATTAGTACTATGTATTTTCATGAACACGAGAAGGGAAGGCGCTCCTACGTGCCTTTTCCAAACTGTGTCCATGGTAGTGTAGGGTGCAGGCAACTCGGCTTTTTTTAAATTTTTTTAATTTTTTTTTTTTTTTTAATCTCTGCCAAACTTGACGAATAGTTGATCTCATGAACCTGATAGTGAACACACACTTGAAGAAATGTGTGTACAGAAGAATCTCTTTCATTCTTCTTTTGCTGCTTTCTCTTAGTTGAAGAAATCCAGTGACTCCCTAAGTTTGCTAAATAAGAATCCATCAAAGGTATCGGACTTAAGGGGGGACATCTGCATTTAAAAAAAATTTTTTTTTTTACCTGTGGTTACAACTTTAGAGCTCAGTAGATTCTGCAAACTTCATGGTATGGACTTGATATATAGCTCAAAAGATAGGTCTCTCTGTGTGCTCTCTTTTGATACTAAAATATGTTTCATAGGTATAATTATAGGCAAGTTACTAGACCCTAAAGCGAAGTGACCACAAAAACCTGAATCGCTCCAACCTCCATAGAAACCACTCTGAGGTGCGAAGTGCAAAAAAATTAAAAATGGTACGAGTGGCTAGAGGAAGCTCTAGAGTACACAAGGAGTATATTGAGCAGGCGTGAAAAATTGATTACCTGGTCAAGCGCGCGGTTGGAAAATTGAAGGCGTCGCCTCGTCAACGCCTTCAATTTTCCAACCGCGCGCTTGACCACGTTAATAAATTTTTCACGCCTGCTCAATATACTCCTTGTGTACTCTAGAGCTTCCTCTAGCCACTCGTACCATTTTTAATTTTTTTGCACTTCGCACCTCAGAGTGGTTTCTATGGAGGTTGGAGCGATTCAGGTTTTTGTGGTCACTCCGCTTTAGGGTCTAGTAACTTGCCTATAGTTATACCTATGAAACATATTTTAGTATCAAAAGAGAGCACACAGAGAGACCTATCTTTTGAGCTATATATCAAGTCCATACCATGAAGTTTGCAGAATCTACTGAGCTCTAAAGTTGTAACCACAGGTAAAAAAATTTTTTTTTTTTAAATGCAGATGTCCCCCCTTAAGGTGCTCTAATAAAGATGTGCATATGTAATCAATCTTTCTATGGATACGAATCTACGAGTCTACATGCTAGCTGGATGTTACGAGATGATTGAACTATGTACAACCTTCTGGGGACTGTCAAATGTAGACATCTGTACTCGTCTATTCATTCTCCGGTAGTTTGGGGGTAGGGGAGGGGGGAGGTACTGACTTCAGAGCAGGAGGAGAAATAGTCGTGATGTGCTTAAAAACCAGCAAAGACAACAATGAAATGAAGCTTGGACAGTGCTGGGGTCAATAGAATGTCCAAAGTTCGAATAGTGCTTGCTAGAGCTAGGGGAAAGGATTAGGTGGTCAACGACTTTGAGCATCCTTGGTAGTGTCCATTGCAACACTGGAACCCCCCTGAAATAAATGCCTGGACAATGTTGTCTATAGAATGGTTTGTGCATGCAGCCAGCTTTTATGGCGTATTAAAGCACAATAGTTTGTTACTTACCAAGTAGAAGAAGAAGGCTTTTGTACTGTGATTTGTATAGCCTTGTTTGATATTGGTGTAAAGCAGGCCTGAAGTGTGTGTGTTAGGATCACTACTAAACTATAATTATATTGTTGAATGAGGCATTCTGCTGTCTTGTTCTGTAGAGTCCATATGCCCTGCTGCTTGCCGCGTCCACCCTCACCAAGCTGATCACTAAGAGCAACTCCACCATCTCCATACAAGACAGACTACAACTTAGTAAGTATCCCAAGAAGTTCCCTCCCTCCCTCTCTCCTTGTGTATGTCTCTTGTTCTGTCTGTGTATGCGTGTCTTCTTCTTTCCACTGCCCTCCTCATTCATGTCCAGTACTGCCACAATCCTAGGATATCCCTGATACATAGCCAGAATACTTGGAACACTCCTGGGGTGCTTCTAATAGGCCAATAATGGCAACTACTGTAGATCTCATGGGCCCATGCATCAATGCTTTGTATTCTGGGGATAGCGCTACAGCTAAAGGTATTCCAGGGCGAGGGACGTCCCACGATAGTCCCAAGTATCCCAAATCTTGGATATCTTAGGAAAGGATGTGCCAACACTGCACATCTCCCGTCCTCTTTGACCTCCTCTATTTCTATTTTGTTCTCATTTGCTCTTCTTTCCCTGAAAGGTCATTTACCCTCTCAATCCACCAGCGTAGATCATTTATCCCTCTCAATCCACCAGCATAGATCATTTATACCTCTCAATCCACCAGCATAGATCATTTATCCCTCTCAATCCACCAGCATAGATCATTTATCCCTCTCAATCCACCAGCATAGATCATTTATCCCTCTCAATCCACCAGCATAGATCATATACCCTCTCAATCCACCAGCATAGATCATTTATACCTCTCAATCCACCAGCATAGATCATTTATCCCTCTCAATCCACCAGCATAGATCATTTATCCCTCTCAATCCACCAGCATAGATCATATACCCTCTCAATCCACCTTTATCCCTCTCAATCCACCAGCATAGATCATTTATCCCTCTCAATCCACCAGCATAGATCATTTATCCCTCTCAATCCACCAGCATAGATCATTTACCACTCTCAATCCACCAGCATAGATCATTTATCCCTCTCAATCCACCAGCATAGATCATTTATACCTCTCAATCCACCAGCATAGATCATTTATCCCTCTCAATCCACCAGCATAGATCATTTATCCCTCTCAATCCACCAGCATAGATCATATACCCTCTCAATCCACCTTTATCCCTCTCAATCCACCAGCATAGATCATTTATCCCTCTCAATCCACCAGCATAGATCATTTATCCCTCTCAATCCACCAGCATAGATCATTTACCACTCTCAATCCACCAGCATAGATCATTTATCCCTCTCAATCCACCAGCATAGATCATTTATCCCTCTCAATCCACCAGCATAGATCATTTACCCTCTCAATCCACCAGCATAGATCATTTATCCCTCTCAACCCACCAGCATAGATCATTTATCCCTCTCAATCCACCAGCATAGATCATTTAGCCCTCTCAATCCACCAGCATAGATCGTTTATCCCTCTCAATCCACCAGCATAGATCTGTGAAAAGAATGTATAGGCCATCACACCTCCACCTACTTCAGACATGCATGGTTAGTGCTCATACTGACTCCGTTCATCGAACAGCTACAGTCAACCCATTTCAGTTATTTTTTGTCAAAGTTTTGTACAACTCATGAGTTGTTTGTCTCTGGGTGCTTATATTAGTGACGGCAAGAAACTGGCACTTAATTAATAATACATGCAGTCCTAACTAATAATATTATGCAACAACAGTCGAAGGAATACTTTCTTCTTCTTTTTCTCTCTCTTTTTTCCCCTTTTCCCCCCACGTCTCTGGGCTGTTATTTGTGGCCATCAATCTACATAAGAGCTGTCATTATAAATTAGATAGGTGCTTTTTTTTAAAAACTCTACTGTCACTTTGGATATTCATTCATCTCCAATTAATTTTTATGTTAAAGGAAGGCTTGCATTAAAAACTTTAAAAAATCTTGCTGTTATCTGCTCAATAGGATGTGCTGTGAGTATGTTTTAGCTTCTACAAACAAACCCTTGTTGAGCTAGAGAGCCTTCTTTGCCCTCATTTTGACAGCCAACAGGTCACTTCCTGTTTGGGGGCATGGCCTCACGATAATGTCACCAGGAGACTGATTTCGATGGGATTCGATGGATGATACACTGGAAACAGAAGACTCTCTCTGTCTAGCTAGCTCTAGCAGCCTGGTTACATGTACATATAGCTCTAGCTAGATTTACTGAATTTACTCCAGAGGTGTAACTGTGGTCATTGCCAGGTGATGCCTACTGGTCTTGAGTATATTTTCTGCCATGAAATTGACAAGACAATGTCCAAGATGCAGGAGGGTAAAAATATGGTCAGCTATATCATAGATCATGAGGGATTTGGTCCAGTGTGCCTCAATACATGGGTCCTTCAAGCAGCCTATTTCACTTATCGGCAGCAGTATGGCACTGGTGATGTTCATCACATTCCCTTACATGAGTAAGTAGCTATACTGCTGCCGATAAGTGAAATAGGCTGCTTGAAGGACCCATGTATTGAGGCACACTGGACCAAATCCCTCATGATCTACGATACAGCTGACCACATTTTCACCCTCCTGCATCTTGGACATTGTCTTGTCAATTTCATGGCGGCAATGCCACAGTTACACATGTGGAGTAAATTCAGTAAATCTAGCTAGAGCTAGCCAATTAATCCTTACCAGTCAGCGTTCTCTAGTCTGTGTTGCAATGAATCATCACTTTCAACAGTGCCTACACTACTATCCTCAGCTTCTGAAGGTTCATAGAGATAAGGCTCTACTGTTCCACTTGCTTCCTGCTCTTCAGCTAGGTCTGTATCTGATATTTCAGATGAACTTTCAATTGCTGAAGAAGAAAAGGAGAGGTGCAGGCTGCTAGAGCTAGCTACAGAGACAGAGTCTTCTGTTTCCAGTGTATCATCCATCGAAATCAGTCTCCTGGTGACATCATCGCGAGGCTGCGCCCCCAAACAGGAAGTGACCTGTTGGCTGTCAAAGTGAGGGCAAAGAAGGCTCTCTAGCTCAACAAGGGTTTGTTTGTAGAAGCTTAAAAAATTATACATATTCAGCACATCCTATTGAGCAGATAACAGCAAGATTTTTTAATTTTAATGCAAGCCTCCCTTTAAGGTGCTAATGGTGACATCATCGCGAGGCTGCGCCCCCAAACAGGAAGTGACCTGTTGGCTGTCAAAGTGAGGGCAAAGAAGGCTCTCTAGCTCAACAAGGGTTTGTTTGTAGAAGCTTAAAAAATTATACATATTCAGCACATCCTATTGAGCAGATAACAGCAAGATTTTTTTATTTTAATGCAAGCCTCCCTTTAAGGTGCTAAACAATTGGCACCTGACAAATAATGGGCACATAGCATAACCACATGCTTAGTAACCAATAAGTTATCAGGATTCTCGTCTACTGCAGATCTACGGATAGGGCCTCGAGCAGTCGGGGGGTGTTGGTCTCGCTGTTACTTTCTTCTTTTCCCCCTTCCCGTCACCTCCTCCCCATTCCTCCTTCTAACCAGAGCTCTCATTATCTTCATTATCTGAGTCATTATTATGTAATTCTGCTGATAAATGAAAGAGTGTGTCCTTGATGATAAAAGCATACAACTTAGCATGATGTCGGGGAACCCTAGGGAATGTTATTTGCTATGGGTATTGCACATTTGTACTGTGGCGGGCAGACGTAACAGTTTGTTACAATGACCTCAATAATCAACTTGAATGTTACTCTCTCTACGTTTCGACTCTAGCCTTCATCGGGAATAATTTTGGGTTGTGGTTATTTTCAAATGGCCACATTTCTTGTGAGGTTCCAATTTTATTTGTTAAATCCACTGCTCTTGTTGCTGGTCTTCAACTAGTGAGCTTTGCTGGAGTATATATACATCAGGGAGTACTGTAGCACTGGATTGGTTTCAGAGTGGAAAGGTGCCAATACAAAAAAGTTCAAATCTCTTGCAGCTTTTTAGCATAGTGTTCAGCAGTTATTGATTCCAAAAACACTTCCAGCATGCCTAAATCCTTCACAAAGTAGTGGTGTTCAGCAGCACTTCCAGCATGCCTAAATCCTTCACAAAGTAGTAAACTGGCAACAAAAGACCCATGGAATTAGACTTCAAGGATCTATGTGTCTCATTTCTTCCATCTTCTTACTTGAGTACCGTCATAACAATTTTACTACTAGAAGACTTCATTCATTCAAATGACTAAGTTGTAACATTAAAGATCATCAACTATCAACATTTGTGCGAATGTGTGCAAATCCTTCGTCAACCGATTAAATGCCACGAGTGCCATATAAACTCCAACATTGTTGGGGGGGATGGTGAATTTGTATTAGGCGCCCATTCTCCGTATTTACATGCCTGATAGACGACTTGACTGATTTTAAATAGTAATAAAACTTTACTTCCAGTTAGACGGGATGTGGGAGCAATTAAAAAAAGTTTGTTTGTTTTTTACGGGTGATGATCGCTACTGCGTTCATGAACAGTCTCTTCCTGGCTTTTGCCACTGTTTCTGCTAGTTCTTCTTTGTATGGGGGAGGCTGCACTCGAAGGCCCGGCACCGATAACTTTTACGGTTCTGACCCGGGTTTGCCTCGACGAAGGCCCGGCACCGATAACTTTTACGGTTCTGACCCGGGTTTGCCTCGACGTGGCGCGCGTGCACTCTTGCAGGAGGACTTGCAATGCGCAGCAGATGGCGGCAGAGGCTGCGGCGTCCGACGCCGACGCCTCCCCATTCGGTTCGGTCGCGACGGAGAGCGAGAGAGATTCGGGCTCGTCCCTCGCGAGAGGGGCATCGGGCCGCAGCTCGGCGGCTCCTGGGAGCCGTCTGGCCGACCCTGGTTGATCCTGCCAGTAGTCATATGCTTGTCTCATGTATGTTGCTCAGACAAAGATTATTACCTTTAATTCCATCTGGGGAACCGTGGACCAAAACTGGTAGTTGGGATTGCTTCAGCTCTCTCGTCTATTTTAGATCCAGTTATAATGGGCAGCAAGTATAGGTGGTGGTCATTTTTGAAATTCACAAATTTGGTATATTTTCAACTAGTTTCATTTCCTGGAATTGTTCACAATAGAGGCTGTAAAACTATGTAAACCAAACATCTTAATTCACATACTTTGTTTTTTGCAGCCATTTTCTAAAATGATTGCCATGGCTACCAGGGAGAAAATTTGCGATAGCCCTGTAGGAAAAAACTCCTTTCGGGGGTATTTTCTCATTTCATGCCAAATGCATTTTTTAACATCATTACAATCCTTCTATATTTTTGACCCAGCCCCTGCACAAATTAAGTAGATAATCATCCAGGTCTCCTCTATGCCTACATGATAGAGAAGGGTTGCAGTACAATGTCTGCTGCCGGTGATGCTTTTCCAACTCCATAGACAAACCAAGGGAATGATTATTGCCAAGTACTAGTGTGTTGTTCTTCACTCTGCAGGGAATTATGTGCTGCAATTTCTCGGGAGCAGACTGGGCCTCGTCAACTACATTACACAGGCTCTAGTTCAGGTGAGAGCTATTTGCATGTACGAAGACATGACTACTGCCAATGCTCGGTGGATTGTAGTTGCAATCCTAGTAATTGTTGTGGTTGCTGCATTGAAATGGCCTGACCTAGCCACACCGCAGACTGCACCACAACTATTTGCAGGATACTGTATATTATCTGATATGAGCTGCAATTAAATCTACCTGTGATTATTATTGGTTACTATTATTTGGGTCACTTACATATGGACATTTTTCTTAGGAATGTTAAAACTCAATTTCCACCCGCGCTCTTGACTGGGTAATTACATTTTAACGCTAATGAAAACGGTCATTGTATAGCCTAGGGCTTCCTCTAGCCACTGGTACCAATTCAAATCTTTAGTACTTAGCAATCTGGAGTTATTTTGGATGAGGTTTTGGGGATGCAGGTTTTTTAGGTCCCTCCACTTTAGGGTCTAGTAACTTGCCTATAGTTATACCTATGAAACATATTTTAGTATCAAAAGAGAGCACACAGAGATACCTATCTTTTGAGCTATATATCAAGTCCATACCATGAAGTTTGCAGAATCTACGGAGCTCTAAAGTTGTAACCGCAAGTAAAAAATTTAAAAATTAAGGCCTACACTGGTTAAAAGCTGCAGGAATAAGTGATTTAACCCTGCAACTTTTCAATTTCAGTGTGATACGGACACTATAGTGAGGCAAGACAATACATGTGGGGATATTCTGTTCCAACTGCCATTTTTGTTTCAGGTCATTGTGAGCAGGTTATTTCTCGTACACAGGATTTCGGCATCTTCATATATTTTTTTGCATTTTAGTTTCTGCACATTCTCAGATCCAGCAGTGTCCGAAGCATTCTGGATGGACGACCTAAGTTGCTCCACGGGGCTCTTCTCCACCTTGTATCCTTCCCCTCCTTGTTCTCAACCTTCTTGAGTTTGAGTCCACTTGTCACTGGTGGAAGGACACTTCGGCAATGACCTCCTTCTCTACCTGCGAGTCCAGCAGATCTAGAATATCGACAGTCAGACGTCTGCCATGTTTGAAACACAAAGCAACTAGTTATCCTGCTCGGTCTAGCTTTCTCTATTTCACCACCTGCTTAGCCTTCATGGAGAGGTGTGTAGTCAGTCTGACTCTCTCCAGGAACATCTGCTGCAGCTTTCTTAGCTTCCTTAGAGCACTTGGAACAGGTCCCCAGCTATGTCCCACTACGAGCATGTGCCTGTTGTTGGCCAAAACTTGTTTGTCACTGATTGTGTTGCCGAGAATCCAGGCATTCTTGCATCAAAATTCATTTCTTTCTCAGCTCAATTTTTAATGATGCGTATTGTATTATTACGTTGATGATTTCTATTTGTTTGTATATAGTCCCTTTCTATTCTAACCTCGTGGTCAAATATTTGCTGTAGGAGCTTCTTTCCATTAGTTGAGGCTACCACGTGTCTCAGAGGATATGGACTTCTCAATTCGGTGTGAAGTAGCTACAACGGCTTCAGAATGTGACAATTTTCATGACGGGGACGGTGTAGCTTACTCTACTCGAGCTGGATTCTACACTGCAATGTCTTGTACCACACTCCTGCCTGCTTCATCAACAGATAATCTCCAAGCTCAGCATTGGTGTCAAAGCTGGAGTCTACTGCTGTGGCCGCTGCTGCTCGGGGAGGAACCGCAACAACTTTCCGTAGCCTTCCAGGTCCTCTTCACCACCTTAGGTTTTGGTAGCTGACTTGGCTTCCAAGTAGAGGACTCTCTTTTGGCAACTCAGTGAAGTAGCTTGTCTAGTTTGACCTAACCACTTGCATCGACAGAACTGCATGTTCTAAATATGCATCATTTTCTATTGTTATACGTCACATTTATAGGAGGAACAATTTTCTTATTTGTGGGTCACAGCAGATCAATCGTTACTTTTTCCATGACGCATAATTAGAACTTTTACGGTAGGCCATCTTGGACTCACACCTGCTGTTAGACAGTGGAGCATCTTGTCCAACATCTCCTGCTCAACGTCAAGTTATCCTGCTCAGCTGCCTCTCATCAATGTTTGCAGCAATCTTCTCAGTGCAGGCAGCAGGCAGCTTCTCCATGTTGGTGACAGCCTTGCTGCTGACAGAGCCTCATTTCCTCCGTCTTTCCCAGGCAGAAGTCCAGCCTTGCTGCTGACAGAGCCTCATTTCCTCTGTCTTTCCCAGGCAGAAGTCACAGCCAGTTTCTGCGCTTGTTCTCAACCTGCCACACTCGTCAATCCCCGGGACCTCTATGGCAGGCTTCACGAGCTTGGCTTCACGAGCTTGTCATCTAGGAAACTCTGTACACCTGAAAGAGAAAATGCTATTTTAGAATGAACTTTTTGCACAGAAATACATGATTAGAAAAGAACCAGAAAAGGCACCAAAAATGAAGAAACGAACTTGCAACTAGTTGAAAACTACTCACTTTGAAGATCTCCGGACAGAGCTGTGTAACCACGTTCTCATCGACACCCTGATCAAAAATGGATTCATATGATCCAGAAAGAGAGATCTGTACCAAGTGAAGTCTTCAACCAAACTGTTCTAAGATAAAGCCATGAATCCTCATAGGAGAGGTTTTCTCCTTACTCCAAGTCTTCCACTCCAGTCACAATGAGTAGCTCACAGCAGCATGAGGGGAGCTTAAACACTGGGGGAAATATTATATATATATATATGATTATTTAAAAATTAATTATAATAAAATAAAGATTTTCCTGAAACTAACAAATTCACCTTAGTAATTTAGTAATAGCAGATGCTACTAGAATCTATGCTTGTGCCAGCTTGTCATTCCCTGCATAGATTAGGCAACTGCTTTATCGAAGGTGTGCCAGTTACACTTCAATCGTGCCTTCTCATCAACTCCTCCATCAGATGATCAGTCACGCATCCATAAGTCACTATTTGTGATGATATCATCCACTGTGCACTGTCCTCCTTCATCCTTCACAGCTAGCACTGCTAGTGGCTTCAATGAGAACCTGAGAGTAGAGGCCTCTGATCCACTGTGCACTGTCCTCCATCATCCTCCACAGCTAGCACTGCTAGTGGCTTCAATGAGAGCCTGAGAGTAGTGGCCTCTGTCCACTGTGCACTGTCCTCCATCATCTAGCACTGCTAGTGGCTTCAATGAGAACCTGAGAGTAGAGGCCTCTGATCCACTGTGCACTGTCCTCCATCATCCTCCACAGCTAGCACTGCTTTCAATGAGAACCTGAGAGTAGAGGCCTCTGATCCACTGTGCACTGTCCTCCATCATCCTCCACAGCTAGCACTGCTTTCAATGAGAACCTGAGAGTAGAGGCCTCTGATCCACTGTGCACTGTCCTCCATCATCCTCCACAGCTAGCACTGCTAGTGGCTTCAATGAGAGCCTGAGAGTAGTGGCCTCTGATCCACTGTGCACAGTCCTCCATCATCCTCCACAGCTAGCACTGCTTTCAATGAGAGCTTGAGAGTAGTGGCCTCTGATCCACTGTGCACTGTCCTCCATCATCCTCCACAGCTAGCACTGCTTTCAATGAGAGCCTGAGAGTAGAGGCCTCTGATCCACTGTGCACAGTCCTCCATCATCCTCCACAGCTAGCACTGCTTTCAATGAGAGCTTGAGAGTAGTGGCCTCTGATCCACTGTGCACTGTCCTCCATCATCCTCCACAACTAGCACTGCTTTCAATGAGAACCTGAGAGTAGAGGCCTCTGATCCACTGTGCACTGTCCTCCATCATCCTCCACAGCTAGCACTGCTAGTGGCTTCAATGAGAGCCTGAGAGTAGTGGCCTCTGATCCACTGTGCACTGTAGCTAGCACTGCTTTCAATGAGAACCTGAGAGTAGTGGCCTCTGATCCACTGTGCACTATCCTCCGTCATCCTCCACAGCTAGTTCTGCTAGTGGCTTCATTGAAAGCCTGAGAATAGTGGCTTGGTCTGCTCCTGTGAAACAGATTAGGAGGTTAGGAATAAAGCCAGTTGTGTGGTTGAATCTGTCCATCTTATCACCATCAATTGAGATGTTTGAGGCTTTGACATCAATAACTTTATGACCAACAGGCAGCCTTGGAAGTGATGTTAAAGCTTCTTTCTTGTAGAGAATTCTCTTGGCAACATACCTCAGGTTCAAGTGAGCATGATCGCGAAGCCAGTGCCCGCATGTGGATCTGGAGGGTAAGTCGGACGTGAGGTCAGGTTGTTGACTTTTTACACAACGTTGAGAATCACCACTCTCATTGCAGAAGGAGCTCTGCGTTTTCTAACTTTCCTGTGTCCATATCATCATCACTCTCCTCCTCACTCTCACTAACAGATTCAGTATCAATGAACAATACATTCTGGGACTCCCCCAATGTTGATCGGATACCATAATATATTGGCAAAGTCGGCACAGATGCTTGTCACTAGCTTTCGTATCTAACATAGCTTTTTTTTGCTGACCTCAACGGCGCAGATGTTTCTACCAGACTCTAGTTTATTGTAGTTGCATTCTAATGATGCCAATAAGTTATTGTTATAGCTATACATTTGCAATTAGAGGAGCACAATAAGTTATTGTTATAGCCATTCATTTGATGTGGTTGCAATCAATTAGAGGAGCACAATAAGTTATTGTTATAGCCATACATTTGATGCGGTTGCAATTAGAGGAGCACTTGGCCTCTATTTGAGGATATGCAGTATTTGTGTTATGACCTATTGAGGCTTCTAGTGTGGTTGTGATGAGGGGAGAATGTGTGATGAGGGGAGAATGTGTGGCGGTGGAGGGAGGAAGGAGACGATGAGGTCCGTGTGTATGTTGCAGGTGCTTCTCGGGTGCAGTATGACGTTTCACACTCACTCAAATACAACACCCACTAGGGAAACTATGCACACCTACTCACAATAACCGTGGCTGCTTGAGCAATTGTACACACTCACTCACAACACCCACGGCAGTGTTTGAGCGTACCACTTAGAATAACCACAGCAGTGCTTGAACACACTCACTCACAACACCCACGGCGTACTTGAATAATTATAATTATGTGTGTACGTATATATACACACCGTTATATCACTTTCTATTATCAATTTCGTTGGTGCTGATCTCTCGGTTCTTTTTCCATTCACTTACTTTTTGGCAGTTGGCTTGGCTTCCACACGTGTGGGTAAGTACTGAGCTGGACTGTTGTTTTGTTCCTGTCTTTTGATAGTGCAACAATAGCTACTGTGTTCAGTGCTAGCTCTAGCTTATTAAGAGGAACTTGCATGCTACTATGCAGATAATGTAGGGCTATTCCAAAAGTGTGTAGCTTTCCTTCTTCATGACGCAATCTATATGCTCTGTAATGAGTGCTGCTACATTCGTGGAAGGGATGTACATGAAGTATTGGTTTGACAGGATGTACCACTTTTTGATGACCGATGATCATGACTGCCAAATTTGCCTGTTTCCTTCTGGCTGATCTTGCTTCTTCTCGAAGCTTTTCTGCTGAGGAAGACTGGGAAGCACTCGGACTTCTGGCTGATCTTGCTGCTTCTCGAAGCTTTTCTGCTAAGGAAGCGACTGGGAAGCACTCGGACTTCTGGCTGATCTTGCTGCTTCTCGAAGCTTTTCTGCTGAGGAAGACTGGGAAACACTCGGACTTCTGGCTGATCTTGCTGCTTCTCGAAGCTTTTCTGCTGAGGAAGACTGGGAAGCACTCGGACTTCTGGCTGATCTTGCTGCTTCTCGAAGCTTTTCTGCTGAGGAAGAGAGGAAGACTGGGAAACATTCGGAATCTCTTTGAGGGCCCACTCCTTAATGGATTTCTTTGCTATAACTTTTGTTGCAGGCCTAGATGTAGTTCAATGAAACTTTCTTTGCCTACTTCAGTGACTTTACTAAACCGCATTCTACTCTTATTATTCCTAGAAAGATACATACATGGCGACACAGCTGTAGGGGAGGGGTGGACTATTATCAGTGTGAACTGTGCTGCCTGGTTATAGCTAGAGGGCCTATTAGAGGATGTACATGGAACTACTAAAAATGTGTTCATTGACCTATGTGGTGAACATACATGGGTATAATATATACACAGTGACATGTACATTCTTGTTTCCTTTCTTCTTTGACAAGTCAATCCAATGTATTCTATGTATGTATATATATTTATTGTCTTGTATTTTATATACATGTTTATTGTCGTGTATTCTATATACATGTGTATTGTCGTGTATTCTATGTACATATATATATATGTATTGTCTTGTATTCTATATACATGTGTATTGTCGTGTATTCTATGTACATATATATATATATTTATTGTCTTGTATTCTATATACATGTGTATTGTCGTGTATTCTATGTACATATATATATATATATATATATTTATTGTCGTGTATTCTATATACATGTGTATTGTCTTGTATTCTATGTACATATATACAGTATATATATTGTATTCTATATACATGTGTATTGTCTTGTATTCTATGTACATATATATGTATTGTATTTATTGTATTCTATATACATGTGTATTGTCTTGTATTCTATGTACATATATACAGTATATATATTGTATTCTATATACATGTGTATTGTCTTGTATTCTATGTACATATATATGTATTGTATTGTATTCTATGTACATGTGTATTGTCTTGTATTCTATGTACATATATATGTATTGTCGTGTATTCTATGTACATATACATGTATAATTATGTATTGTCGTGTATTCTATATACATATGTACTGTCTTGTATTCTATGTACATGCATGTATTGTCTTGTATTCTATGTACATATATACTGTATATGTATTGTCGTGTATTCTATGTACATGCATGTATTGTCTTGTATTCTATGTACATATGTATGTATTGTCTTGTATTGTATGTACATTATGTAGTCTTGTATTGTACATATATATATATTGTCTTGTATTGTACATGTATGTACATTATGTATTGTCTTGTATTGTGTATATATATATATATATATATATTGTCTTGTATTCTATGTACATATGTATGTATTATCTTGTATTGTATGTACATTATGTAGTCTTGTATTGTACATGTATATATTGTCTTGTATTGTATGTACATTATGTAGTCTTGTATTGTATATATATATATATATATATTGTCTTGTATTGTATGTACATTATGTAGTCTTGTATTGTATATATATATATATATATTGGCTTGTATTGTATGTGCTTTAGTGATGTGTGTGGTGGACTAGCTCTCTTATTTCCTCTGCAGCTCGTAGCACGGATGACGAAGCATGGTTGGTTTGATGGAGACAAGAAGGTGTTTGTGTTCAGAGACATATTGGATGAAGTAGGGAAATTCCTTCGGGTAAGTTTCATATACTCCCTCTCCCCTACTTATCCCAACCAGCACAGACATAGACGGTTTCATGCACTTCAAAATTCTTGAATGAGTGAGTGCCTTCCGGCTCATTGGTTCTGGAATAATGAAAGCTGCCCTTGCGGGAGCACCACACTCTTGAAAAATGGCGTATGTGTACTCGTGTCAGGGTTTTTCTGAAGCAGACACTGATCTTGAGTAGTAGAGGACTTGACAGCTAGAGGTGGAAGGCTGAACAAGTACCTGGTGGAAAAATAAAGCTACAATATAGACTTTGTGGGTAGCTGGTGGTGTGCACTATGTAAAAACATTGTTAATAAACAAAAACACATACACACAAATAAACCTAACAGGTGGGTGTGTACATTGTTTGTTAGGTGTATACACTAACAGGTGGGTGTGTACATTGTTTGTTAGGTGTATACACTAACAGGTGGGCGTGTACATTGTTAGGTGTATACACTAACAGGTGGGTGTGTACATTGTTAGGTGTATACACCAACATGCTATACGTATAATATTAAAAACCGAACAGAAGCTGTTTTGACCCCGACCATATTTAGGCTTGTCGATAGTGGGAACCATTTTTAGACACCAAATAGCAGGAACATTTTCTTGAGTCTCGACTGGTGGTACTACTGTATGTACATGCACACATGTATGTGTGCGTATATTCCTACTGACAGACAGACACAATTACTTGACACATGTATGTGCGATGGCAAGGTAATAAACACTATGTGATGCTGACATTCCATATAATACACACCACCCACACTCATTCAAGGCTATGCTACAGCTTTAGAATATGTATGTATGCAGCAGTGTATATACGTACTTTTAATGACCTTTTCCGGTAGATGTAATTGGCTTGTAGATGGCTAACTTGCATCCCACCTCACATCTTCTCTCTTGTTCTTTTTTCCTTTCTATCTCACTGTCTCTTTGTTGTTCGTGCACATGCTCTCTCATGACCTATGCCCTCAGGGTTCTGTGGAACACTGTGTGGTAGGAGTGCAGATCCTCTACCACCTAGTGATGGAGATGAACTTGGCAGAATCCATACGCTCTGTGTCCAAGCATCGCAAAGTTGCCAGCTCATTCAGAGATGAATCACTCTTTGACATCTTCACCCTATCCTGTACTCTACTTCAGCAGATTAATGTCCATGATAAGACCCAGGTAAGCATGGGTGGTCCTTGTTGATGCATGTAGCTCAAGCAAGATTAATATCCTTGTTGATGCATGTAGCTCAAGCAAGACCAATATCCTTGTTGATGCATGTAGCTCAAGCAAGACCAATATCCTTGTTGATGCATGTAGCTCAAGCAAGACAAATATCCTTGTTGATGCATGTGGCTCAAGCAAGACCAATATGTGCTGTGTGTATGTGTGCATGCGGTTGCGTGGGTGTACACCCTCCCATCTCCGAACGTCGGATATCCAAACTCATATAACATGTAATGAACATCAACAGGAAAATTTGGTTTGGCTAGAGATTTGCACATGAAAGCCGAATCAGTTGACTATAGCCAGCAAAAGGATAAGTGTAGTTTTGACTATTGAGTCGAAGTTAGATATTCTTGGCAAGATATCCGAAGGAACCACTCGAGCTGGACTCGCAGAAAAGTATGGCATTGGAAGCAACGGCAACAGAGATAAAAGAAGAAGTATGAAGCCAAGACTTCAAGGGTTTGCAAGCACCCTTGATAGTCAGGGGGTGATCTCAAGTCGTAATGTCTGCACCTTGCTAAAGGCGACCACCTTGAAAACACTCTATATATCTGGTTCTTCAGAAAAGTGGGCGAGGCACCCCAGTCAGTGGGCCATTGCTAGGAGAAAAGGAAGCAGAATCATGTGGAAAGTTACGGAACGAGCATCAAAGCACCGCCATTTTCTGGCAGTGCAGGCTGGTGAGCTGGAGCACCAAGTGTTGCAAGCATCGCGTGAGGTGGAGTTATTTTTAAGTGACCACCTCATCCGGTATGAGAGAGAGAAAGACATCTGAAACTTGGACTAGAGGTTGAAGAGATTTGACTATGTATCATCTGCCCCAAGGCAAAGCAGTGCCTTGACCAGATTATATCCCATGCTTTAGTGGCCATTTGGAATTTGTGCTTCTCGATCTCAAAGGCCTCTTCGATGTTTAGGCAATGTTTAGATAACGATCGACTTTTGTGATGACCCTTCTCTTATAGAAACATGCATAAATCGGAGTGTAGAAGCTTTCCCTGAGCTTAAAGGAAGCTCTTTGAAGGTGGATGACGCCAAGCACTAAGAAAAAGGCAAATACCGGTATTATATCGTGATTGATTTTGTATGCAAATAATTTACATGTGTACTAATCTTGTTAGATATAGCTGCAGGGTTTTGGCAGTAGTAAGGGATCAATTAGCTCTCTTTTTTGCTTCAGCACTGTCTCAGAAACTTAGCTAAGTGATGCCAAGTTATGTCTGCTGATTGAGTTGATAAGTGGCTCTGTTGCCTGTTGATTAGGTGGAGTTGATTGCATATAATAGATGGCCCAAAAAGTATGGTGGGTGGGTACTCAAAAATTATAGCTAGGCATTATCTTCTGCTCTCGCTCTAGGAGAGGCCGAAGTCTTTTTGAAAAAGTTGACTAGTACGTACATCTCCGAGGATAACGAATCACTAATTTCTTTTCCAGAAACCGAAAGCTAATTTGGACTGCATGGTTACCATGGTTACCAAAGACATACATTCCTTATATTTCACACAGTGATAGAGCAATACTCTGAGATTTTTACGTGACAGTTGATTTTTAATTAGCAGCTGCCATTGGTCCTCCTGTCACATGACATATATGCTGGTGTGAGAGGGTTAAATGAGTGCGACCTCTGCCATGCAAGAAGAGGCGTGATAACCCGAAATGATGAACTTTTTAAGTAAACTGTACTGCATGTACAGATCTGGTTGTGATTAACAATAGCCCATGTGCACAATACATACAACACTACCGTAAACTAATGCATGAATGTGTGTGTGCAAGATAGCATGGCATCTACTGACGATATAGCTGCTCCTCCTCCTACAATCAGGAAGTAAGCTGCTCACATCCCAAGGCTCTGTGGATAAAAATCGTGGTGATATTAGTAATTTTTCAAACACCACAAAGGGATTACTCATGAGTTTACAACGACATGCGTGCTTCGTGCATACCCGTCCTCATCCAAACCATAGTAGGTCCCAATGTGTGTTTGGGTATGTGACTGTCTACTGTGTATACATACTTATAGTGATACGACTTAGTCCCTCGTGGAGACAAGATTAATGTGGCGTGAGACAGAGGACAACTATGTTGTTTACATTTGCCAGTTAACTCTTTAGGGGCGAACATTATAACATCTTGTGCATGGATGCACCTGAAGTTCGTTGTTGTTATTTAAGTCATGTGACAATGTAGCGGCAAGGGTCTAGGTGCCTTCTTCATCGCTTGAGGGCGCTGTCAGTAAGAGCTGATGATAATGCCAGCTATAGCTTAGCCACAACATAAGCAAACAGAGCACTGGGAATTTGATTGCTTCTCTAGATTGCTGGGGGTGGGAGACCAAATATCATAGCAGTAATTTTAGCTTGTGGGCTAGCAGGCACCCGATTTTCTCTAAGCTATAGCATGGTTGGTAATGAAGTAGACTGCAAGTCCTTCCCGGTTTTATTCTACACAATTTGCTGCCTGTAGCTAGAGCTAGCAATGTCACTGCAGATTCCATATTGGCTATTGCTTTGTTGTCGATGTCGACAGCAGCGATGCCTGCCACTATAAACTTTGCCGATTCCTAGAGCTAGCAATGTTACTGCAGATTCCATATTGGCTATTGCTTTGTTGTCGAAGTCGACAGCAGCGATGCCTGCACTATAAACTTCACCATTTCCTAGAGCTAGCAATGTCACTGCAGATTCCGTATTGGCTATTGCTTTGTTGTCGAAGTCGACAGCAGCGATGCCTGCCACTATAAACTTCACCATTTCCTAGAGCTAGCAATGTCACTGCAGATTCCATATTGGCTATTGCTTTGTTGTCGAAGTCGACAGCACCGATGCCTGCCACTATAAACTTCACCGTTTCCTAGAGCTAGCAATGTCACTGCAGATTCCGTATTGGCTATTGCTTTGTTGTCGAAGTCGACAGCACCGATGCCTGCCACTATAAACTTCACCATTTCCAAAGCTGCTTCTTCCTTTTTCCTAGTAGAGAAGGTTGGCTGTAGCCTTGCTAGTGAATAGCTTTAATTAGATCTTATCGTGCGAGCTCTAGCTTATTATTTGGTAATGGCTACCAAGTCGTGTTCTTTGTGTAGAGAAGGGTTAGCTGTAGCCTTGCCAGTAAATAGCTTTAATTAGATCTTATCGTGCGAGCTCTAGCTTATTATTTGGTAATGGCTACCAAGTCGTGTTCTTTGTGTAGAGAAGGGTTAGCTGTAGCCTTGCTAGCGAATAGCTTTGATTAGATCTTATCGTGCGAGCTCTAGCTTAGTGTTTGGTAATGGCTACTAAGCCATGTTCTTTGTGCCGATATGTCCGTTGTCAGAGGGAACATCAAAGTCCCATGCGCAGACATATTTGCTGTAAGCTTTAAAGAATTCATTGAGTGGTTAATTATTTTTGTAAATGGTAGATGCTGCACAGCATATAGTGTAGTGAGGGATATTTTCGAGGAGTTAAATATTCGCAGCTGTGGACTTACAAGAATTTACACAGTGAAGATTATGTATTGTCATATAGTGTAGTGAGGGATATTTTCGAGGAGTTAAATATTCGCAGCTGTGGACTTACAAGAATTTACACAGTGAAGATTATGTATTGTATAAGGCAGCTATGCATATTGCGCTCTAAAGGTCGGTTCTCAATAAGTCGTTAGGTCTTCGGGTCGCCTCGCTTCAAGCAGTTCACAATATCTCCTGGTCGCGTAGCATCGCTTCGCTAATTAAGAAACCCCACCCATTAATTAATGAGCTTTCTATCTCTAAATGTCGTACCAGATCAGCCTTATATATGCACTAAGCAAGTTCCTCGCTGTCTCTATTAACTTTTCTACGGCCATCTCTTAATTGGAGAAACTTGTGTTGTTGTTTTTTGCCAAAACACAAATGAAGCACGCCAACACGTGTCGACTGGCGCATCGCGACCGGCCGTAGAATAGAAATCGAGTCCATTCAAGCGACGCAATGCGACTTCATGTTCACGATGTCACTAAACTGATGCTTTGTGTCGCTAGTGTGAGGGGTGAGAGACATGAGATGAACCAACCTTTACCTTGAAGAATGTAAATATCTCAAAATACCAATTTGTAGGCCTCGACAAAGTACTTAATTACTCCTGCCACACACCCTTGTGTTCCACAGCACAGTCTAATTAACTGGCTGCTGAAACTGGCATGTGTCTGTCTCTCCTTCAACTTCATCGGGACTGCCACAGATGACTCAGGAGATGACTTGGCCACTGTCCAGATCCCCACTACATGGAGATCAATCTTCCTCGACTTCTCCACCCTCCAACTCTTCTTCAACCTCTTCCACAGCATGTCTGCTCATAAACTCTCTGCCATGGTAAGCACTAGTACTGAGGAGAACTTAAGACAAACAATGGATGTGTGATTGCATTTGGGGGGTTTGGGGGGGGAGAGAAGGGGCACTTTTTTTGCTTGGTAGAATATATGTTTTAAATTAAAATCTTTCCGTTTGTATGGAGAGGTTTTTGTTTGTATGGGGAAGTTTTGGTTTGTTTGGGGTTTTTTTTGTTTGTATGGGGAGGTTTTGTTTGTATGGGGAAGTTTTGGTTTGTATGGGGAGGTTTTGTTTGTATGGGGAAGTTTTGGTTTGTATGGGGAGGTTTTGTTTGTATGGGGAGGTTTTTTTTATGTATGGGGAGGTTTTTGTTTGTATGGGGAGGTTTTGTTTGTATGGGGAAGTTTTTGTTATGTATGGGAGAGGGTTTGTTTGTATGGGGAAGTTTTTGTTATGTATGGGGAGGTTTTGTTTGTATGGGGAAGTTTTTGTTATGTATGGGGAGGTTTTGTTTGTATGGGGAGGTTTTGTTTGTTGTATGGGGAGGTTTTGTTTGTATGGGGAGGTTTTGTTTGTTTGTATGGGGAAGTTTTGGTTTGTATGGGGAGGTTTTTGTTATGTATGGGGAGGTTTTGTTTGTATGGGGAAGTTTTTGTTTGTATTGGAAGGTTTTTGTTTGTTGTATGGGGAGGTTTTGTTTGTATGGGGAAGTTTTTGTTTGTATGGGGAGGTTTTGGTTTGTATGGGGAGGTTTTTGTTGGTATGGGGAAGTTTTTGTTTGTATGGGAAGGTTTTTGTTTGTATGGGGAGGTTCTGTTTGTATGGGGAGGTTCTGTTTGTATGGGGAGGTTTTGTTTGTATGGGGAGGTTTTGTTTGTATGGGGAAGTTTTGTTTGTATGGGGAAGTTTTGTTTGTATGGGGAGGTTTTTGTTATGTATGGGGAGGTTTTGTTTGTATGGGGAAGTTTTTGTTTGTATTGGAAGGTTTTTGTTTGTATGGGGAGGTTTTGTTTGTATGGGGAAGTTTTTGTTTGTATGGGGAGGTTTTGTTTGTATGGGGAAGTTTTGGTTTGTATGGGAAGTTTTGGTTTGTATGGGGAGGTTTTTGTTGGTATGGGGAAGTTTTGGTTTGTATGGGGAGGTTTTTGTTGGTATGGGGAAGTTTTTGTTTGTATGGGAAGGGTTTTGTTTGTATGGGGAGGTTTTGTTTGTATGGGGAGGTTTTGTTTGTATGGGGAAGTTTTGGTTTGTATGGGGAAGTTTTGTTTGTATGGGGAGGTTTTTGTTATGTATGGGGAGGTTTTGTTTGTATGGGGAAGTTTTTGTTTGTATTGGAAGGTTTTTGTTTGTATGGGGAGGTTTTGTTTGTATGGGGAAGTTTTTGTTTGTATGGGGAGATTTTGGTTTGTATGGGGAGGTTTTTGTTGGTATGGGGAAGTTTTTGTTTGTATGGGAAGGTTTTGGTGAAGTTTTGGTTTGTATGGGGAGGTTTTTGTTGGTATGGGGAAGTTTTTGTTTGTATTGGAAGGTTTTTGTTTGTATGGGGAGGTTTTGTTTGTATGGGGAGGTTTTGTTTGTATGGGGAAGTTTTGGTTTGTATGGGGAAGTTTTGTTTGTATGGGGAGGTTTTGTTTGTATGGGGAAGTTTTTGTTTGTTTTGGTTTGTATGGGGAAGTTTTGGTTTGTATGGGGAGGCTTTTGTTGGTATGGGGAAGTTTTGGTTTGTATGGGGAGGTTTTTGTTGGTATGGGGAAGTTTTTGTTTGTATTGGAAGGTTTTTGTTTGTATGGGGAGGTTTTGTTTGTATGGGGAGGTTTTGTTTGTATGGGGAAGTTTTGGTTTGTATGGGGAGGTTTTTGTTGGTATGGGGAAGTTTTGGTTTGTATGGGGAGGTTTTTGTTGGTATGGGGAAGTTTTGGTTTGTATTGGAAGGTTTTTGTTTGTATGGGGAGGTTTTGTTTGTATGGGGAGGTTTTGTTTGTATGGGGAGGTTTTGGTTTGTATGGGGAGGTTTTTGTTGGTATGGGGAAGTTTTTGTTTGTATGGGAAGGTTTTTGTTTGTATGGGGAGGTTCTGTTTGTATGGGGAGGTTCTGTTTGTATGGGGAAGTTTTTGTTTGTATGGGGAGGTTTTTGTTGGTATGGGGAAGTTTTTGTTGGTGTCTTAGCATTTGTGTGTTTAAAGTGTTTGTTTTTTGTGTGTTGTTGTTTGTTTGTTTGTTGTTGTCTCTCTGGTTGCAGTCTATCAGTTGTCTAGTCCAGCTTGCCAGCATTCGACGCTCGCTCTTTAGCAGTGTGGAACGGATCAACTTCTTGGCTCAAATCATTAAAGGCTTGAACAGAATATTGGAGCAGCCTCAAGTGAGGAGGGAGCATATGTTGTTTAGAAATGGCGAGGTTTTCTAGGGGTGGTTGCACTAAAGCTGGTTCAGGATGTGGCACTAGTTAAATTACAAACGTGAGAGGAAGATGTGCAATGGATAGTGATTTGTCTCTAGTACCAACTGCTATGTACAGCACTTCCTTGTGGATGGACATCCTTCACTGACTAAGTCATTCCTTCATGTAGACAAGTGCACTGACAACATGTTCAGGAGGTGTGGCTGTAATCATGACCGCCTGAAGAATTCCCCTTTTGGCTGGGGGGAGGGGGGGGGGGGTGGGGGTTCCCAGGCTCTTTGGCACTGAACACATTAATTTCTTCTTCGCGTGTTAGCAGAGTATTGTGCATGAACTTGGTGCAAATCACATCAACATCATCATTTGTAAATGTATTTACTCTTGCAGAAATATCTTTCTTGTTTGTTTGCTTGTTTCCTCTTGTTTGTTGTTGTTGTTGTTGTTGTTGTTGTTATTGTTATTTTTGCTGTTGCCTATTGTAACAGACCTTGGCTAATCCAGAGTGCTATCACGAGTTTTGTCGGCTCCTCCTGAGAATAAAATCCAACTACCAGCTAGGAGAGCTGCTCAGACTGGATGATTACAGCACGTTCATAGAACTCATTGCCAAGTTCACAGTGTCCAGCTTGCAAGTAAGCAAACCCATTGAGTAAGGAGTGTTGCTATTACAGCACTAGCTTGAGCAAACCCATTGAGTAAGGAGTGTTGTAGTTAGAGCACTAGCTTGAGCAAACCCATTGAGTAAGGAGTGTTGCAGTTAGAGCACTAGCTTGAGCAAACCCATTGAGTAAGGAGTGTTGCAGTTAGAGCACTAGCTTGAGCAAACCCATTGAGTAAGGAGTGTTGCAGTTAGAGCACTAGCTTGAGCAAACCCATTGAGTAAGGAGTGTTGCAGTTAGAGCACTAGCTTGAGCAAACCTATTGAGTAAGGAGTGTTGCAGTTAGAGCACTAGCTTGAGCAAACCCATTGAGTAAGGAGTGTTGCGGTTAGAGCACTAGCTTGAGCAAACCCATTGAGTAAGGAGTGTTGCAGTTAGAGCACTAGCTTGAGCAAACCCATTGAGTAAGGAGTGTTGCAGTTAGAGCACTAGCTTGAGCAAACCCATTGAGTAAGGAGTGTTGCAGTTAGAGCACTAGCTTGAGCAAACCCATTGAGTAAGGAGTGTTGCAGTTAGAGCACTAGCTTGAGAAAACCCATTGAGTGCGGAGTGTTGCAGTTAGAGCACTAGCTTGAGCAAACCCATTGAGTGCGGAGTGTTGCAGTTAGAGCACTAGCTTGAGCAAACCCATTGAGTAAGGAGTGTTGCACTAGCTTGAACAAACCCATTGAGTAAGGAGTGTTGCAGTTAGAGTACTAGCTTGAGCAAACCCATTGAGTAAGGAGTGTTGCAGTTAGAGCACTAGCTTGAGCAAACCCATTGAGTAAGGAGTGTTGCAGTTAGAGCACTAGCTTGAGCAAACCCATTGAGTATGGAGTGTTGCAGTTAGAGGACTAGCTTGAGCAAACCCATTGAGTAAGGAGTGTTGCAGTTAGAGCACTAGCTTGAGCAAACCCATTGAGTAAGGAGTGTTGCAGTTAGAGCACTAGCTTGAGCAAACCCATTGAGTAAGGAGTGTTGCAGTTAGAGCACTAGCTTGAGCAAACCCATTGAGTAAGGAGTGTTGGCAGTTAGAGCACTAGCTTGAGCAAACTCATTGAGTAAGGAGTGTTGCAGTTAGGGCACTAGCTTGAGCAAACCCATTGAGTAAGGAGTGTTGCAGTTACAGCACTAGCTTGAGCAAACCCATTGAGTAAGGAGTGTTGCAGTTAGAGCACTAGCTTGAGCAAACCGATTGAGTAAGGAGTGTTGCAGTTAGAGCACTAGCTTGCGCAAACCCATTGAGTAAGGAGTGTTGCAGTTAGAGCACTAGCTTGAGCAAACCCATTGTGTAAGGAGTGTTGCAGTTAGAGCACTAGCTTGAGCAAACCCATTGAGTAAGGAGTGTTGCAGTTAGAGTACTAGCTTGAGCAAGCCCATTGAGTGTGGAGTGTTGCAGTTAGAGCACTAGCTTGAGCAAACCCATTGAGTAAGGAGTGTTGCAGTTAGAGCACTAGCTTGCGCAAACCCATTGAGTGTGGAGTGTTGCAGTTAGAGCACTAGCTTGAGCAAACCCATTGAGTAAGGAGTGTTGCAGTTAGAGCACTAGCTTGAGCAAACCCATTGTGTGTGGAGTGTTGCAGTTAGAGCACTAGCTTGAGCAAACCCATTGAGTAAGGAGTGTTGCAGTTAGAGCACACTAGCTTGAGCAAACCCATTGAGTAAGGAGTGTTGCAGTTAGAGCACTAGCTTGAGCAAACCCATTGTGTGTGGAGTGTTGCAGTTAGAGCACTAGCTTGAGCAAACCCATTGAGTAAGGAGTGTTGCAGTTAGAGCACACTAGCTTGAGCAAACCCATTGAGTAAGGAGTGTTGCAGTTAGAGCACTAGCTTGAGCAAACCCATTGAGTAAGGAGTGTTGGCAGTTAGAGCACTAGCTTGAGCAAACCCATTGAGTAAGGAGTGTTGCAGTTAGAGCACTAGCTTGAGCAAACCCATTGAGTAAGGAGTGTTGCAGTTAGAGCACTAGCTTGAGCAAACCCATTGAGTAAGGAGTGTTGCAGTTAGAGCACTAGCTTGAGCAAACCCATTGTGTGTGGAGTGTTGCAGTTAGAGCACTAGCTTGAGCAAACCCATTGAGTAAGGAGTGTTGCAGTTAGAGCACCAGCTTGAGCAAACCCATTGAGTGTGGAGTGTTGCAGTTAGAGCACTAGCTTGAGCAAACCCATTGAGTAAGGAGTGTTGCAGTTAGATCACTAGCTTGAGCAAACCCATTGTGTGTGGAGTGTTGCAGTTAGAGCACACTAGCTTGAGCAAACCCATTAGTGTGGAGTGTTGCAGTTAGAGCACTAGCTTGAGCAAACCCATTGAGTAAGGAGTGTTGCAGTTAGAGCACTAGCTTGAGCAAACCCATTGAGTAAGGAGTGTTGCAGTTAGAGCACTAGCTTGAGCAAACCCATTGAGTAAGGAGTGTTGCAGTTAGAGCACTAGCTTGAGCAAACCCATTGAGTAAGGAGTGTTGTAGTTAGAGCACTAGCTTTAGCAAACCCATTGAGTGCGGAGTGTTGCAGTTAGAGCACTAGCTTGAGCAAACCCATTGAGTAAGGAGTGTTGCAGTTAGAGCACTAGCTTGAGCAAACCCATTGTGTAAGGAGTGTTGCAGTTAGAGCACTAGCTTGAGCAAACCCATTGAGTAAGGAGTGTTGCAGTTAGAGCACTAGCTTGAGCAAACCCATTGTGTAAGGAGTGTTGCAGTTAGAGCACTAGCTTGAGCAAACCCATTGAGTAAGGAGTATTGCAGTTAGAGCACTAGCTTGAGCAAACCCATTGAGTAAGGAGTATTGTTGTGTCAGAGCACCCACGAATCCACTATTGAGACTGGAAGATGATTATGTTCCAGAGCCATAGTGTTGTAGATTTAAGTTAACAAGCACACCTTAACATCATATATATATATATTATATATACTAGCCAGCATATGTTAAACATGTAGCTCTTGATTAGTGACCCTGGTTTATAGGAAGAAGAAGTGTTTTGCTGCGCTCCCAGGACACTTGACCTTAGAATGATTTTGTCCATCATTCAACCTTCGGAACAATGGGTATTAGTACTGGTGTTGCAACACTGAGAACCTTTTAAACCTGTTTGACCACCTTTTAAACCTGTTTGACTGCATGCAGTTCTATTAACGTGGAATTGCAATGGAACATTATTACAATCACCTTCTCAATAATCAACTTGAAATTGTATTCTCTCGACGTTTTGACAAGATGCTCTAGCCTTCATCAGGAATAATAAGTGTTATTACTATTTTCTTGATGGTATGATTATTTCTAGTAATGATAGAAAATGGCTTTTGGTGAGAAATATCCTCTTTTTAACCGAAACAAGCTCTATTTTGCTCCAATTGGAAGTTTTTGAGTGTTTTGAGGAAAAACTGCTCATTCTTGTCAAAATTGGCAATTAGCTTCCTTTTCAACATTATGGAACTGTTTTACTCTTTAAACGACAGAAAACGGCTTTTGGTGAGAAATCCCCCTTTTTAACCGGCAAGGCATTGTGTGGTGAGAGAAGGTGTGATGAGAGAGAACGACGATTACTTTTAGCGCAATTTCCAATTGACAACTTTAATTAATTGCTAGCCTTGTGCCCTAATCCCGAGCCTAGATCCCCCCATAGGTATTCTCCTATGCCAAGTATAGCTGCAAGCCTGACCCTACACTGATCTGATGTCATAAGATTGTATGGCTTGGATTGTTATATGCTGAGAGATATTCCTTGCAGATTGCAAACTGGCAAGGCTGGGACAAGAACCTGGTTAATATTGAGCGTGACGATCATTTCCAGTTTAGCGAGGCATTATCCGTGATGATCATTTCCAGTTTAGCAAACCTGTTCAAAGCTGCTAGTGTCAGAATGAAACTTCAACATCCCTTCTTTAAACTACATATAGAAGCGTGGAGTGTAGAAGCTTGACTGAGCCCAAGGAAGCTTCTCCATCGTGGCATGGAGTGTAGAAGCTTGACTGAGCCCAAGGAAGCTTCTCCATCGTGGCATGGAGTGTAGAAGCTTGACTGAGCCCAAGGAAGCTTCTCCATCGTGGCATGGAGTGTAGAAGCTTGACTGAGCCCAAGGAAGCTTCTCCATCGTGGCATGGAGTGTAGAAGCTTGAATAGAGCCCAAGTAAGCTTCTCCATCGTGGCATGGAGTGTAGAAGCTTGACTGAGCCCAAGGAAGCTTCTCCATCGTGGCATGGAGTGTAGAAGCTTGACTGAGCCCAAGGAAGCTTCTCCATCATGGCATGGAGTGTAGAAGCTTGACTGAGCCCAAGGAAGCTTCTCCATCGTGGCATGGAGTGTAGAAGCTTGACTGAGCCCAAGGAAGCTTCTCCATCGTGGCATGGAGTGTAGAAGCTTGACTGAGCCCAAGGAAGCTTCCATCGTGGCATGGAGTGTAGAAGCTTGACTGAGCCCAAGGAAGCTTCTCCATCGTGGCATGGAGTGTAGAAGCTTGACTGAGCCCAAGGAAGCTTCTCCATCGTGGCATGGAGTGTAGAAGCTTGACTGAGCCCAAGGAAGCTTCTCCATCATGGCATGGAGTGTAGAAGCTTGACTGAGCCCAAGGAAGCTTCTCCATCGTGGCATGGAGTGTAGAAGCTTGACTGAGCCCAAGGAAGCTTCTCCATCGTGGCATGGAGTGTAGAGGCTTGACTGAGCCCAAGGAAGCTTCTCCATCGTGGCATGGAGTGTAGAAGCTTGACTGAGCCCAAGGAAGCTTCTCCATCGTGGCATGGAGTGTAGAAGCTTGACTGCGCCCAAGGAAGCTTCTCCATCGTGGCATGGAGTGTAGAAGCTTGACTGAGCCCAAGGAAGCTTCTCCATCGTGGCATGGAGTGTAGAAGCTTGACTGAGCCCAAGTAAGCTTCTCCATCGTGGCATGGAGTGTAGAAGCTTGACTGAGCCCAAGGAAGCTTCTCCATCGTGGCATGGAGTGTAGAAGCTTGACTGAGCCCAAGGAAGCTTCTCCATCATGGCATGGAGTGTAGAAGCTTGACTGAGCCCAAGGAAGCTTCTCCATCGTGGCATGGAGTGTAGAAGCTTGACTGAGCCCAAGGAAGCTTCTCCATCGTGGCATGGAGTGTAGAAGCTTGACTGAGCCCAAGGAAGCTTCCATCGTGGCATGGAGTGTAGAAGCTTGACTGAGCCCAAGTAAGCTTCTCCATCGTGGCATGGAGTGTAGAAGCTTGACTGAGCCCAAGGAAGCTTCTCCATCGTGGCATGGAGTGTAGAAGCTTGACTGAGCCCAAGGAAGCTTCTCCATCGTGGCATGGAGTGTAGAAGATTGACTGAACCCAAGGAAGCTTCTCCATCATGGCATGGAGTGTAGAAGCTTGACTGAGCCCAAGGAAGCTTCTCCATCGTGGCATGGAGTGTAGAAGCTTGATTGAGCCCAAGGAAGCTTCTCCATCGTGGCATGGAGTGTAGAGGCTTGACTGAGCCCAAGGAAGCTTCTCCATCATGGCATGGAGTGTAGAAGCTTGACTGAGCCCAAGGAAGCTTCTCCATCGTGGCATGGAGTGTAGAAGATTGACTGAACCCAAGGAAGCTTCTCCATCATGGCATGGAGTGTAGAAGCTTGACTGAGCCCAAGGAAGCTTCTCCATCGTGGCATGGAGTGTAGAAGCTTGATTGAGCCCAAGGAAGCTTCTCCATCGTGGCATGGAGTGTAGAGGCTTGACTGAGCCCAAGGAAGCTTCTCCATCATGGCATGGAGTGTAGAAGCTTGACTGAGCCCAAGGAAGCTTCTCCATCATGGCATGGAGTGTAGAAGCTTGACTGAGCCCAAGGAAGCTTCTCCATCGTGGCATGGAGTGTAGAAGCTTGACTGAGCCCAAGGAAGCTTCTCCATCGTGGCATGGAGTGTAGAAGCTTGACTGAGCCCAAGGAAGCTTCTCCATCGTGGCATGGAGTGTAGAAGCTTGACTGAGCCCAAGGAAGCTTCTCCATCGTGGCATGGAGTGTAGAAGCTTGACTGAGCCCAAGGAAGCTTCTCCATCGTGGCATGGAGTGTAGAAGCTTGACTGAGCCCAAGGAAGCTTCTCCATCGTGGCATGGAGTGTAGAAGCTTGACTGAGCCCAAGGAAGCTTCTCCATCGTGGCATGGAGTGTAGAAGCTTGACTGAGCCCAAGGAAGCTTCTCCATCGTGGCATGGAGTGTAGAAGCTTGACTGAGCCCAAGGAAGCTTCTCCATCATGGCATGGAGTGTAGAAGCTTGACTGAGCCCAAGGAAGCTTCTCCATCATGGCATGGAGTGTAGAGGCTTGACTGAGCCCAAGGAAGCTTCTCCATCGTGGCATGGAGTGTAGAAGCTTGACTGCGCCCAAGGAAGCTTCTCCATCGTGGCATGGAGTGTAGAAGCTTGACTGAGTCCAAGGAAGCTTCTCCATCGTGGCATGGAGTGTAGAAGCTTGACTGAGCCCAAGGAAGCTTCTCCATCGTGGCATGGAGTGTAGAAGCTTGACTGAGCCCAAGGAAGCTTCTCCATCATGGCATGGAGTGTAGAAGCTTGACTGAGCCCAAGGAAGCTTCTCCATCGTGGCATGGAGTGTAGAAGCTTGACTGAGCCCAAGGAAGCTTCTCCATCGTGGCATGGAGTGTAGAAGCTTGACTGAGCCCAAGGAAGCTTCTCCATCGTGGCATGGAGTGTAGAAGCTTGACTGAGCCCAAGGAAGCTTCTCCATCGTGGCATGGAGTGTAGAAGCTTGACTGAGCCCAAGGAAGCTTCTCCATCGTGGCATGGAGTGTAGAAGCTTAACTGAGCCCAAGGAAGCTTCTCCATCGTGGCATGGAGTGTAGAAGCTTGACTGAGCCCAAGGAAGCTTCTCCATCGTGGCATGGAGTGTAGAAGCTTGACTGAGCCCAAGGAAGCTTCTCCATCGTGGCATGGAGTGTAGAAGCTTGACTGAGCCCAAGGAAGCTTCTCCATCATGGCATGGAGTGTAGAAGCTTGACTGAGCCCAAGGAAGCTTCTCCATCGTGGCATGGAGTGTAGAAGCTTGACTGAGCCCAAGGAAGCTTCTCCATCGTGGCATGGAGTGTAGAAGCTTGAATAGAGCCCAAGTAAGCTTCTCCATCGTGGCATGGAGTGTAGAAGCTTGACTGAGCCCAAGGAAGCTTCTCCATCGTGGCATGGAGTGTAGAAGCTTGACTGAGCCCAAGGAAGCTTCTCCATCGTGGCATGGAGTGTAGAAGCTTGACTGAGCCCAAGGAAGCTTCTCCATCGTGGCATGGAGTGTAGAAGCTTGACTGAGCCCAAGGAAGCTTCTCCATCGTGGCATGGAGTGTAGAAGCTTGACTGAGCCCAAGGAAGCTTCTCCATCATGGCATGGAGTGTAGAAGCTTGACTGAGCCCAAGTAAGCTTCTCCATCATGGCATGGAGTGTAGAAGCTTGACTGAACCCAAGGAAGCTTCTCCATCATGGCATGGAGTGTAGAGCCCAAGGAAGCTTCTCCATCGTGGCATGGAGTGTAGAAGCTTGACTGAGCCCAAGGAAGCTTCTCCATCGTGGCATGGAGTGTAGAAGCTTGACTGAGCCCAAGTAAGCTTCTCCATCGTGGCATGGAGTGTAGAAGCTTGACTGAGCCCAAGGAAGCTTCTCCATCGTGGCATGGAGTGTAGAAGCTTGACTGAGCCCAAGGAAGCTTCTCCATCGTGGCATGGAGTGTAGAAGCTTGACTGAGCCCAAGGAAGCTTCTCCATCATGGCATGGAGTGTAGAAGCTTGACTGAGCCCAAGGAAGCTTCTCCATCATGGCATGGAGTGTAGAAGCTTGACTGAGCCCAAGGAAGCTTCTCCATCGTGGCATGGAGTGTAGAAGCTTGACTGAGCCCAAGGAAGCTTCTCCATCATGGCATGGAGTGTAGAAGCTTGACTGAGCCCAAGGAAGCTTCCATCGTGGCATGGAGTGTAGAAGCTTGACTGAGCCCAAGGAAGCTTCTCCATCATGGCATGGAGTGTAGAAGCTTGACTGAGCCCAAGGAAGCTTCTCCATCGTGGCATGGAGTGTAGAAGCTTGACTGAGCCCAAGGAAGCTTCTCCATCGTGGCATGGAGTGTAGAAGCTTGACTGAGCCCAAGGAAGCTTCTCCATCGTGGCATGGAGTGTAGAAGCTTGACTGAGCCCAAGGAAGCTTCTCCATCGTGGCATGGAGTGTAGAAGCTTGACTGAGCCCAAGGAAGCTTCTCCATCGTGGCATGGAGTGTAGAAGCTTGACTGAGCCCAAGGAAGCTTCTCCATCGTGGCATGGAGTGTAGAAGCTTGACTGAGCCCAAGGAAGCTTCTCCATCGTGGCATGGAGTGTAGAAGCTTGACTGAGCCCAAGTAAGCTTCTCCATCGTGGCATGGAGTGTAGAGGCTTGACTGAGCCCAAGGAAGCTTCTCCATCGTGGCATGGAGTGTAGAGGCTTGACTGAGCCCAAGGAAGCTTCTCCATCGTGGCATGGAGTGTAGAAGCTTGACTGAGCCCAAGGAAGCTTCTCCATCGTGGCATGGAGTGTAGAAGCTTGACTGAGCCCAAGGAAGCTTCTCCATCGTGGCATGGAGTGTAGAAGCTTGACTGAGCCCAAGGAAGCTTCTCCATCATGGCATGGAGTGTAGAAGCTTGACTGAGCCTAAGGAAGCTTCTCCATCGTGGCATGGAGTGTAGAAGCTTGACTGAGCCCAAGGAAGCTTCTCCATCGTGGCATGGAGTGTAGAAGCTTGACTGAGCCCAAGGAAGCTTCTCCATCGTGGCATGGAGTGTAGAAGCTTGACTGAGCCCAAGTAAGCTTCTCCATCATGGCATGGAGTGTAGAAGCTTGACTGAGCCCAAGTAAGCTTCTCCATCGTGGCATGGAGTGTAGAAGCTTGACTGAGCCCAAGTAAGCTTCTCCATCATGGCATGGAGTGTAGAAGCTTGACTGAGCCCAAGGAAGCTTCTCCATCGTGGCATGGAGTGTAGAAGCTTGACTGAGCCCAAGTAAGCTTCTCCATCGTGGCATGGAGTGTAGAAGCTTGACTGAGTCCAAGGAAGCTTCTCCATCGTGGCATGGAGTGTAGAAGCTTGACTGAGCCCAAGGAAGCTTCTCCATCGTGGCATGGAGTGTAGAAGCTTGACTGAGCCCAAGGAAGCTTCTCCATCGTGGCATCTACCACTCACTCTTTTTCTTCCACCTCAGTTCTCCTTGCTCTGCTGTTTCAGAAGCAAGCTTTGACTTTTCACTCGCTCTTCTTTTCTGGAGTCTATTTTCTTATCCATTCTGGAAAAGCAACAGCTAGCTGTTCTGCTTAGAAAATATCCGTGCCCATAGCTGTGGTTTTAATGTGCACATGTGCGCAAAAATCCGCTCACATACACATGACAACTATTTCCATATTAATCACACCTCAGCTAGACAACTCTTAAATCTGTGTAAATCTGTGGGCATTGCAGAGTGCTGTATAGTTTTTCATCAGTATACATCAGTAACTTCTTCTTTGGTTCTAGCCCTGACTGACCAGTGCAGCTGCTAATACTGCTAAAACCACAGTTGTATAGCTCCCCAACTGTGGGCACTTAGTAGTTGATCTTTCTTTCATGCCTTGTACAATGCAGTAGTTATAGCTACAGATGAGGCTTGCAGCTATAGCTTTCTCACAGCTACTCATTGTATATAGTGGGCAAGTTTTAGTGTTGTTAAGCTCAAAGGCAATCTTCAAGTTAGTTCATGGCATTGTGGCACTCGTTTTGAAGAAACAATGACAGATGGAGTGTAGAAGCTTTACCTCTCTCTGCATAAGGAAGCTTCTCGATGAACGACGCCAAGCTCTAGCTAGCAATGGAGGCAATAAAAAATCAACTACAGTTACGATTGGTTTTGAACACAAATAATTTTAAATGTGTAGCTAGCTAGCTAGAGCTTAAAGTTTGATAGTAATGGGGATTCATTAACTGACTCGGCTAGAAATAGCCATTGTTTGTCTGCTGATTCGAGTTGATGCTGGTCCTAATTCCAGGCATATTGTCCAAACCCTCATGCGTGTACCTCCCATCTCTCCTCTCAAGTGTTGTACATTAGGACTATTAAAGATACAAAGATTGATAGTACAATGTAATATTATTTTTCACACACACACACACACACACACACACACGTGTTTCTCCTCTTCGGCCAGTGCAGCCATCATGATTTCCAGTATGATAAATCCAAACTGAGCGTTCATGGAAAACTACGTACCTGGTCAGCACAGTGTGCATAGAGACCTGCTTGTTATTTGGGGAAGCATTCCCTATGAAATGAAAATGTATACCCCAATCTAAAATCCAAGTATGTGCATGGCTACTCCTTTAACGATTTCACATAACTATTTTCAGATTTCAGTACAAAGCATATTCATAACTGTGGCTTCCAGAGTAAACCCACCGACTATTAAACCATGTTGGCTTCTTTGTAAGCATAATTCTGTTTTCTGCATAAGCAGCATGATTCTCACTTGCCTGTCAGCAGTCTTCCTCCAGCCAAAGTTGTTTTCTCATACCATTTGCCGATTTTAATAAGCAGGCATTATCTGTTCCTCTTTCTTTATGGATGAACATATGGTGAATACATACATACATAGATAGATAGATAGATGGATGATAGGCCATGCGGCAATATCAAGTTTTCCATCCAACTCCCCCCTGTGGGGGCACGCTTTTCAACTCTAGTATCAGTGTTTCATTCAGTGAGTGACAATGCCTATTTGTTGAATATTCAGCATCAGTAGATAATTCTAATGAAGGGGGGAGTGTGGGGGATCTTATGTGTATACCCTCAATGAACTCAGTTTGACATAATGAATTACAATGATTCTCAACAGAAGGCTAGAGCATCTTGCCAGCCAATGGTGAAGGCTAGAGCATCTTGCCAGCCAATGGTGAAGGCTAGAGCATCTTGCCAGCCAATGGTGAAGGCTAGAGCATCTTGCCAGCCAATGGTGAAGGCCAGAGCATCTTGCCGAAACTTGGAGAGAGTAAACTTCAAGTTGAATGTTGAGAAAGTCATTATAATTCTTGTGTGTATCTTCAGAAGCTGTCCATCTTTGGGATTCTTTCCTTTGGGTTGCTGCGGTGACATGGCACCAGCCACACCACACCTAGTAGCTATGCACGTCACGTGAACCAATTAATTAATTTTTGCGTGCTATATTGAGCACATGCAACTCATTTGTTATACTATCGCAGCTGTGGAGGCAGCTGGAGTGTCCACTAAAGTGCGCTTATTTGTTATACTATCACAGCTGTGGAAGCAGCTGGAGTGTCCACTAAAGTGCACTTATTTGTTATACTATCGCAGCTGTGGAGGCAGCTGGAGTGTCCACTAAAGTGCACTTATTTGTTATACTATCGCAGCTGTGGAGGCAGCTGGAGTGTCCACTAAAGTGCACTTATTTGTTATACTATCACAGCTGTGGAGGCAGCTGGAGTGTCCACTAAAGTGCACTTATTTGTTATACTATCACAGCTGTGGAGGCAGCTGGAGTGTCCACTAAAGTGCACTTATTTGTTATACTATCGCAGCTGTGGAGGCAGCTGGAGTGTCCACTAAAGTGCACTTATTTGTTATACTATCACAGCTGTGGAGGCAGCTGGAGTGTCCACTAAAGTGCGTTTATTTGTTATACTATCACAGCTGTGGAGGCAGCTGGAGTGTCCACTAAAGTGCACTTATTTGTTATACTATCACAGCTGTGGAGGCAGCTGGAGTGTTCCTCAGCCTTTGTGGTCGATTTCCTACAATCACTGACAATTTTTAA
Source organism: Cladorhizidae sp. MBARI D1340-BT2 (assembly GCA_028752905.1). Taxonomy (NCBI): domain Eukaryota; kingdom Metazoa; phylum Porifera; class Demospongiae; order Poecilosclerida; family Cladorhizidae; species Cladorhizidae sp. MBARI D1340-BT2. Next base: position 10,857,221 of record JAQNBH010000005.1, read on the forward strand.
TTACATCGGAATCTACCTCTAGAGATGTATGCCTCTAGAGATGTATGCATAAAAAATAAATGAATGTTTGAATAAATTCCTGTGGCGGGTTGAGACACAGGTCATCTTCTTCCTCCCTCCCCCAACCCCAAAATCCTGTGTGAAAAATGTGTTATTTGGTTGTTGTTATTCGTTTTGCTTGTTTATTTTTGTTGTTGTTGTTGGCATTTTTGTTTTAGTTGTTGTTGGCATTTTTGTTGTTGTTGGTGTGTTTGTTGTTGTTGGTTTCGTTTGTTGGTTTTTGTTGTTGTTATTTGTTTTGTTTGTTATTGGTTTTTTATTTGTTTTGTTTGTTGTTGTTGGTTTGTTATTTGTTTTGTTTGTTGTTGTTGTTTTTTGGTTTTGTTGTTGTTATTTGTTGTTTGGTTATTTGTTTGTTTGTTTTTGTTGTTGTTGGTTTTGTTTGTTGTAGTTATTTGTTTTGTTTGTTGTTGTTATTGTTGGTTTTGTTTGTTTTGGTTTGTGCTGCTATGCATTATACAAGAGTTGAGTTTCTGCCAGAGGAATCTATTTCCAAGCATAGGTGGAGATCTACAGTTTCCACTGGCACAAACTTATGCAATGGCTGACAAATATTAGTTGTGTATAAGATGTTGCTTTGGAAGATGAGGAGGTTCCTTACATTGGCTAAGGGATATACGATACCATCGCACAGTCAAGTTGCATCTAACATGGTAAAAACCCTAACTTGTGGTCATGATTCACACAACAAACATTCAAGACTTTATCATGCTAAACGTGTAGAGGATATTTGGCTGCACCATGTCAGGGGCCTAGGTGACAAGAATGTTAATGTATTATTAATCAAAGGCCACACCCTCATTGGTTACCACTACACCAAACTAAACGTGCAGTTGCTTCTAACCACATTATCTTCACTGGGGGTGGTTCTATTCCCCCCCCCCCCCCCGCCCCAGTTTCCACCACTTTAGGTGACAGAAACCTGTTTCTACTGCGGGGGGGTTATACCGAAGTATATACCAGTTTTTACTGCCAGGTAGCAGGAACCCTGCAATCCTGGTGATGACATCAGATTGTCATCTCAATCACTGCCAACACATGTTATTGGTTTTGTGTATTGTAGTCAGGTTTTCATGTGAACATGATTTTGGGTTTATGGTCAAAATAGATTATTATCATGTTCTCATCAAGACATCGTTCAATAGGTGTATGACTCAGTCTCTGTAACCCGACATTTCTAACACTTCACATTGTTTTGTAACTATTGTAACCCCCATTTCTTACCGGCACACACTGAATATTCAATAAATCAGCATTGTGGTTTCAGAATTCTTGGTAGGGGAAAAACCACCTGGAGTGTGGGGGATATCCCTTGGCCCTCTTCATCTGTATAAAACATGGCTAGTCAGCTAGCTGCTACATGTAGCTGCTACATGTGCATGTGTGCCCACATTATGTACCTGGCTTCGGGAGGGAGGGTGGGTGGGTGTGGTTTAATAGATGTGAGCACTCTAGGTATAGATAACCCGTGCACCTTCTCTATTTCATTATACTTGGGGATAAGGTAGGGTTAAGTGCACCTGACTAGCTTACATTATTGTACTTGATGATGATAGCAATGCATGTATATACTTGCACCACCTTGCTCAACACAGTTCTGCTACCCTACTTTCTAGTAAACTCACCAATATTGCTGCCGCCTCTCACAGCCACTATCACAACTACTGCAGTCACATTCTCAATCAGGCAGTATATTTATAGATACAGTTGCAGTGCGCCCCTTCACAAAACAACATTGGTTAGTATAAAGCCTAGTTCACAGTCCATGCATGCAATACGTTGAGAAGTGTCTAGCATTTCTGCCATAGTGGTCACATGACTATAGTTGACACACCCGTGCAGTTTTTTATACCTGACTTATCGGTAGGAAGGGGGGAAAGGAGACTCCCCTTCTTCTCCCCCCTCCCAACCATACGAGACGCCGCTATGTGAATTACTGAATTATAATAACTTTCCTTTCCTTGTTTCAGTCGTGGCAGTTCTCGGCTAACAGTATCCACTACTTGTTGGGCTTCTGGCACAGGTTGGTGGGCTCCATCCCGTACATCAAGAACAGCGAGGCACACCTCCTAGATAAATACATTCCTGAGGTGAGCACGAGTGTGTAATGCAGTATCCCACAGGGAACTCTGCTAATTATCGTTAATCTAGAGGCTGGAACTTTTTTTTTTAATCTATAATTTTTAGACGTGTACGTACTTTGGAAGATATTATTGCCATTATGATTATAATGGCACAAGTATATTTTGGCGTATATATTTCGTATTTTTAATTATGGGTTTGAGCATGATCATTTTCAGTGAGGTGATTCTTTCTCTCAGGCTTGATGCAGTCAGTTGGTGCATTATTTTGGGAACCCATTTGTAGACATGTTAACTATTAGTTAGAATAAACCTGTTTGTCAACTGCAGTGACATTTTAGCCAAGGCTCGCCAGCGAGGGATGTAGCTGATTGCTTTTCCTTCCTCTTTACCTCGTTGCATCTCTCACCTTAATAGCCCGAAATTATTGGAAGACACTTCCGATACTTGTCCGAGCTTAAAACTCTTTGGAGTCGTGGCTATCCCAGTTATGTTTGCGGTGCGTTTTCCCATTAAGGCTGGGTCGTTGTTGTTGTTGTTGTTGTTGTTGTTTTGTCGAGGTCGTGGCAGTGAAATGATTAATTGTCTACCGCCAAGTTATGAAAACAGTGCTCGTTCATGCATGGTGTTTCTTCCTCTATGAGCAAGATGCCTTTTGCAAGTATTTTTGTGAGGTGTCCACGTGTTCTCATATGGCACGAATTAATATGCTGTGGCAGAAGGATAGTTCAGCAGACCTTCGTACAATAATAACACATGCTAACATTTTATAATTTCCATAAGAACAAGAACAAGAGTATTTTTAATTTGGATAAAAGAGAAGGTTGCACCCATATGGACCACAATCAGTGACGACCCTTTACCATTCTAAAGCTGTGAAAATGTGCTAAATTGCTACGTAGGTTCAACGTTGCACACACAAGCTTGTTTATTGAATTGCTGACTTTTACCTGTTTTTAATGTTTTACTGGATCAAGAAACAGGTTAATCGCATTGAACCATTTGGAATCTTCTGCAAAGAATGGACCTATTGTACGCACATTATAGGGAGAGGGCGGGTAGATAGTTAAGGTAAATGGTCCTTGGAGACAGTTCATTGTTTTAACGTTATTTGGGGCTCCCGATTCACATCTTTCACGAAGGATTGAAGGCAAGCTAGAATTTTTTTGGGGGGGGGGGGGGGGGACTGCAATCAGCCAAAATAACCACCGGATGCTGAGAAGCTACCAAAGTGAGTTTTAGCTGATGCTCAGACTTCATTCCTGCGTGCGTTTTGGTGGCCACCATTTTGAAATTGGGATCAAACCGACCTGGTAGGATTTCAAAAATATATCTGTAGAATCGTCCATCCTAATGCGTTCTAGTAACTGATGGGGGGAATTACATGCTACTGACTCTGCCTTGTTTGATCTCATGACAGATTACCAAAGTGTACGTGACATCTCGGCTGGAGTCGGTGGAGATAGTGCTGAGGGACAACCTTGAAAACCCGCTGGACGATCACCCCATGGTGGTACAACAGTTAGAACAGATGTCTGTCATAGGCAGGTGCATATGAAAGGGTCACTGACACATACAACATATTGCTTGCACCCAAGAATGCTGCATGGAGGGAGATATTTCCAAGGGGGTTAACATGTTCGTCATTTTAACGGTTTAGGCAATAGGTACGATGAAGAGCAGCAGAGTGTGTGGGTGTAAGTTTGTTATACACTACACCATCCAGGAAGATTCTCTTGCGAATTCTTCTGTCTGCGAACATTTATCCCCTCGAAAATATTGCTCTCGACAATATTGTGTTGTGTCCCATGTGACTATGCCTTTACCTGTATTGTTGTATGCTCTTAGACTGTGCTATGTACTATATTTGCAAGGGTAAAGTCCAATGTTTATGACCCAAAAGTTTGGCTAAATTTGACAAGGTTATCTTTTCTCTGAGTGCATAAAAAACCCTGACTATACATGTAGGTTGATCCGAAGTTGGAGAGTCACAGAGAAGACTCTAACTGTGTTGCACAGAGTAGTGACAGAGAAGCTAGCACATGCTTGGCAAAGGAATAACCCTGGCCTGGATGGTGTCTTGACTTGTACTCCAGGGGTTAACCCCAAGCAAAGGAATAACCCTGGCCTGGATGGTGTCTTGACTTGTACTCCAGGGGTTAACCCCAAGCAAAGGAATAACCCTGGCCTGGATGGTGTCTTGACTTGTACTCCAGGGGTTAACCGATTGACCACCAACTTTATTTGTATTCTTTTTTTTTCCCTTCTTTTTTTCTCCTTTTTTCCTTCAAAATAGACGATTCAAATTCATCACATCATTACAATGCAAATACAATAGGCTGCAGTTTGGTATAAGAATCAGCTCAATCGAGGTGAGCAAGCAAATGCTCTGTTGCTCCATGTCTCCAACTAAACTTACTCCATAGATGCCTGTAGCTCTCCTCTGCGCCTGTGCAGCTCTCCTCTGCCTGTAGCTTTCCTTCGCCTGTGTAGCTTTCCTCCGCCTGTGCAGTTTTCCTCCGCCTGTGCAGCTTTCCTCCGCCTGTGCAGTTTTCCTCCGCCTGTGCAGCTTTCCTCCGCCTGTGCAGCTTTCCTCCGCCTGTGCAGCTTTCTTCTAAACAAGGACAAAAAACAGGAAGTGACCATTTATGATGGCAGTTTTGTCTTCTGCCTTTTTTCTTTCCCACTTTTTCTTCTTCTTCCCCCTCTCACTTTCCCTGTCAAACCGGAAGTAGTGTTTTCCAACAGCAATGCACTGGGCAGGTGCAAGTTTAAATTTAAAAAAATTGGCACTTCACGGATACAATTCATTTTCATATAATATTTTGGCTAATGATGTCCGAGTTTTGGGCCTGCAGGATAAGTTGTTAAACTTAGGCACTCTTTAGGAGCATTGACTTGATACTCCAGCAAATGTTGTGAATGGGTGGCCAAGCTTGTCAAGTATGCATTGACTTGATACGCCAGCAAATGTTGTGAATGGGTGGCCAAGCTTGCAGAGTATGCATTGACTTGTTACTCCAGCAAATGTTGTGAATGGGTGGCCAAGCTTGCACAGTATGCATTGACTTGTTACTCCAGCAAATGTTGTGAATGGGTGGCCAAGCTTGCACAGTATGCATTGACTTGATACTCCAGCAAATGTTGTGAATGGAAGTCAATGGTATACTAAGAGACTGTCACGAGCATGGCATGCATACATTAATACCTCTTCATCAGCTCATGCCCAGCGTGATAATTCAATGTGATGTGGTGGCTTGTAGGTGTGAGTTTGACAGCACGTGTTGTCTACTGATCAGCCTGTTTGACCAGACTGCCGCCACCTACCAAAAGCTACTCCAAGGAACGCAAACTGCTCACGAGTTGTCTCTAAGAGAAGGTGAACCCACATGTGGTGCCCCCCCCTCTTTATATTTCTGCCTCCCCACTGGATAACAGGAAACATTCTGAGAGTCATGTAGTGGAATGTAAAAGATTGGGTTGGTTGGCTGAAAACCAGGATGACATGAGAATATTTTCACTTCCAGGTCAGCTGACTTGGCTAATCTACCTGATCGGCTCTATGATAGGTGGCCGTGTAGATCGCTACTACAGCTCCGACTCTGATGCAATCGATGGACAGCTCATCTCCAGGTGTGGTATGTTGTGGACAATGGGACTGTATGATCTTTACACGTGCCTGGTGGCAGTATACCACATGTACATGTAACAATGTGCTCCATGTCCCGGACCATGGACATTGTGCAGGCTCTTGTGTGAGTGGAGGCATTCTAGGCTTTTGTGGCTTTTGGGTTTTATGCTACACAGAGCATGCTCAAAACCTTCCTGCGAGCTTGAGAAGGAAAGATGTTACATTTCTTTTTTCACAGCAGTATCGGGGAGGAGGTGTTGACGAGTGATTAGCATGCATAACACTGGCTGTTATGGGGGGGGGGGGGGGGGGGGGGGGGGGATTGACGAGTGATTAGCATAACACTGGCTGTTAACATGGAGGAGGTGTTGACGAGTGATTAGCATAACACTACTGGCTGTTATGGGGGTGACGAGTGATTAGCATAGCACTGGCTGTTATGGGGGAGGAGGTGTTGACGAGTGATTAGCATAACACTGGCTGTTATGGGGGAGGAGGTGTTGACGAGTGATTAGCATAGCACTGGCTGTTATGGGGGAGCGAGTGATTAGCATAACACCGGATGTTATGGGGGAGGAGGTATTGACGAGTGATTAGCATAGCACTGGCCGTCAGAACTTGTGCTTAAGGTAATCTATATATTGTGTCTCCATCTGGTGTGTGTCCTTTGAGCAAGGCACAGTTTTGTGAAGCTAGGAAGCTCAAGCTTTGCACAAAGGTCACTAGCTCAGACATAGGCTGTGCTGCGTTGGGTGACAGGATTCCAAGCTGACTGGAAGCCATCATCGCCAAAATAATGGCAGTTGTGATTGTCGGAATTTTGTTTAGAGATGTACACACCTCTGCATGCATTTTTCATGTTCCCAAATGGCAATACACAAATAAATGGAGCGTGTTAAATAAATGGAGTGTGGAGGCATTACCTACAAACTAGGCTGGTTATGTTAATATAGTTCACATATGCAAGCAGTTTGATAGTAAGGCTGCACCTTGCACTATCCTATTAGAAATACACTGCGGTTGTTGTGAAATTTTAGGAGGCATCGGGAAGAAAAGAGAGTGAGTAGCCATAATATTGAGCTATGTCTGTGTGTGTTTAGAGGCCGCTGGATGCCGCTCCAGCTTCAAGACGCTGCCGCAATGGAGTGCATGTATCTCTGTTAGTCAGAGGTGTAAGTGGTTATTGGAGAATTGTTAGACAACAAAACTAATGTTAAATCTGTATCTAAATATGAGGTGTGTGCATCGACCATTGTCGTAACATTGTTGTAGAGCTATTAGAAGTAAGGGTGTACGTGGAGGCAAGCACAATTACATGATGTAGGGGTTTGACTCGGGCTGTGATCAAGCCAATGTTCAGTTTGGTAGCTAGTCCAGCAGCAGATGGAACACTCCTGATGCATAGCACTGAAGAACTAAGCAAGGGGGGGGGGGGGGGGGGGGAATACATTGCAACTACTGTAGCTGTATGTTTTAGAGGAGGGCTAATCAAACTTCCTAGATGTTTATATGCTGACCTCTGACATACTCATATGCTGGTCTCTGACATGCTCATATGCTGGCCTCTGACATGCTCATATTCTGGCCTCAGACATGCTCATATGCTGGTCTCTGACATGCTCATGTGCTGACCTCTGACATGCTCATATGCTGACCTCTGACATGCTCACATGCTGGTCTCTGACATGCTCATATGCTGGTCTCTGACATGCTCATATGCTGGCCTCTGACATGCTCATATGCTGGTCTCTGACATGCTCATATGCTGGTCTCTGACATGCTCATATGCTGGCCTCTGACATGCTCATATGCACATGCTCATGTGCTGGCCTCTGACATGCTCATATGCTGGTCTCTGACATGCTCATATGCTGGCCTCTGACATGCTCATATGCTGGCCTCTGACATGCTCATATGCTGGTCTCTGACATGCTCACATGCTGGCCTCTGACATGCTCATATGCCATGCTCATATACTGGTCTCTGACATGCTCATATGCTGGTCTCTGCCATGCTCATATTCTGGTCTCTGACATGCTCATATGCTGGCCTCTGACATGCTCCTATGCTGGCCTCTGACATGCTCATATGCTGGTCTCTGACATGCTCATATGCCATGCTCATATGCTGGCCTCTGACATGCTCATATGCTGCCTCTGACATGCTCCTATGCTGGCCTCTGACATGCTCATATGCTGGCTTCTGACATGCTCATATGCTGGTCTCTGACATGCTCATATGCTGGTCTCTGACATGCTCATATGCTGGCTTCTGACATGCTCATATGCTGGTCTCTGACATGCTCCCTCTGACATGCTCATATGCTGGTCTCTGACATGCTCATATGCTGCCTCTGACATGCTCATATGCTGGTCTCTGACATGCTCATATGCTGGTCTCTGACATGCTCATATGCTGGCCTCTGACATGCTCATGTGCTGGCCTCTGACATGCTCATATGCTGGTCTCTGACATGCTCATATGCTGGCCTCTGACATGCTCATGTGCTGGTCTCCGACATGCTCATATGCACATGCTCATGTGCTGGCCTCTGACATGCTCATATGCTGGTCTCCGACATGCTCATATGCACATGCTCATGTGCTGGCCTCTGACATGCTCATATGCTGGTCTCTGACATGCTCATATGCACATGCTCATATGCTGGTCTCTGACATGCTCATATGCTGGTCTCTGACATGCTCATATGCTGCCTCTGACATGCTCATATGCTGGTCTCTGACATGCTCATATGCTGCCTCTGACATGCTCATATGCTGGTCTCTGACATGCTCATATGCTGGTCTCTGACATGCTCATATGCTGCCTCTGACATGCTCATATGCTGGCCTCTGACATGCTCATATGCTGGTCTCTGACATGCTCATATGCTGCCTCTGACATGCTCATATGCTGGTCTCTGACATGCTCATATGCTGGTCTCTGACATGCTCATATGTGCTGGCCTCTGACATGCTCCCTCTGACATGCTCATATGCTGGCCTCTGACATGCTCATATGCTGGTCTCTGACATGCTCATATGCTGGCCTCTGACATCATATGCTAGTCTCTGACATGCTCATATGCTGGTCTCTGACATGCTCATATGCTGCCTCTGACATGCTCATATGCTGGTCTCTGACATGCTCATATGCTGGTCTCTGACATGCTCATATGTGCTGGCCTCTGACATGCTCCCTCTGACATGCTCATATGCTGGCCTCTGACATGCTCATATGCTGGTCTCTGACATGCTCATATGCTGGCCTCTGACATCATATGCTAGTCTCTGACATGCTCATATGCTGGCCTCTGACATGCGCATATGCTGGCCTCTGACATGCGCATATGCTGGCCTCTGACATGCTCATGTGCTGGTCTCTGACAAGTGTATGTGTACTTATTTGTTGTTATTGTTGTTGTTGTTGTCCTAGAGTTTTGCAACTGATGGACCTCACAGATCCACACCTGCCTCAGGTATGGTATCTTGTAGAACCTTTATTCCACCAGTAGTACTGTAAGCAATAGCAATGCCAAATGATTCATACCTTTTAACTAAACTTGTATAAGCTTAGTGCTTTATCACAAATGCAGTATATATATGCTCCTCAGGGAGCATTTTCACATGTATGTGGATATATATATATATATATGTATGTATAATATGTGTATATATATATATATATACATGTGTATATATATTGTATATACATATATATGTATATATATGTGTGTGTACATGTATATATGTATGTATATATATGTGTGTATATATATATGTGTGTGTATATATATATACATGTATGATATAATGCTGTTGGGTTGCTGTTGAGTTGCATTCCTTGCTCAATTCCCTGATGCACTTGCTTCTGCTTGACTGCACTCTCTCTCTATATACAGCATGGAAGTGAGTACCTCTACCAAGCCTACATTTATTTCTTCGACCACTTTAAGATGGTGTACATTGACGACTCTGTCAAGATGACCTCCAAGGTGAGTCGGGCGTATTGATAGCGGCAGTCCTTGACCACTAGTAATGACATGACACTGCAATGGTGGACTATAATTGTGGACATGTTTGTTCTTTATTTACAGCTATATAATGCTCTGACGGAAAACTTGGGCTTGAGTGACGAGTCTATGGTCCTCAATGTCTACATCACTAAGATGTCAGTTCTCATGCAATATGGAAGTGTTGCTTATTATATGTTCATCAAGTTTGAGCACTAGTGGTAACCTGCATGCTATCTTCTGTGTTCTTCCTCCTCCATTGTTAATTATAATTATGTGACAATAACAGGATTCTAAGTGTAGGGTGATTTTCAACTGATCTCATTATATAGTTTATCTTCTAATTGTCTTAAAAAGATGATTCTTCGGGATTCTACTGTGCTGGTGCCAAGTTGTTGTTATTTGTTGTTGTTCGGGGGAGGGGGGTTCATGGCAAGTTTTTGCTATTTCACTGGAGTTACTGTGCTCTGTTTCGTGCTTGCTTCCTACAGAGTTACTTTCTTGAAATATTGGAGCAATAATAAGCTCATAGTCAGAATAACTCTGCAACTGCTCTACGACCTGTCAGTCGGGTAAGTTAATGGGAGGAGCAAGCTTTTGATGTATATTTCGGTTGTGAGTATGGTGGAGTTGGGAGTATGGTGGAGTTGGGAGTATGGTGGAGTTGGGAGCATGGTGGAGTTGGGAGCATGGTGGAGTTGGGAGCATGGTGGGGTTGGGAGCATGGTGGAGTTGGGAGCATGGTGGAGTTGGGAGCATGGTGGAGTTGGGAGCATGGTGGAGTTGGGAGCATGGTGGAGTTGGGAGCATGGTGGAGTTGGGAGCATGGTGGAGTTGGGAGCATGGTGGAGTTGGGAGCATGGTGGAGTTGGGAGCATGGTGGAGTTGGGAGCATGGTGGAGTTGGGAGCATGGTGGAGTTGGGAGCATGGTGGAGTTGGGAGCATGGTGGAGTTGGGAGCATGGTGGGGTTGGGAGCATGGTGGAGTTGGGAGCATGGTGGAGTTGGGAGCATGGTGGAGTTGGGAGCATGGTGGAGTTGGGAGCATGGTGGAGTTGGGAGCATGGTGGAGTTGGGAGCATGGTGGAGTTGGGAGCATGGTGGAGTTGGGAGCATGGTGGAGTTGGGAGCATGGTGGAGTTGGGAGCATGGTGGAGTTGGGAGCATGGTGGAGTTGGGAGCATGGTGGAGTTGGGAGCATGGTGGGGTTGGGAGCATGGTGGAGTTGGGAGCATGGTGGAGTTGGGAGCATGGTGGAGTTGGGAGCATGGTGGAGTTGGGAGCATGGTGGAGTTGGGAGCATGGTGGAGTTGGGAGCATGGTGGAGTTGGGAGCATGGTGGAGTTGGGAGCATGGTGGAGTTGGGAGCATGGTGGAGTTGGGAGCATGGTGGAGTTGGGAGCATGGTGGAGTTGGGAGCATGGTGGAGTTGGGAGCATGGTGGGGTTGGGAGCATGGTGGAGTTGGGAGCATGGTGGAGTTGGGAGCATGGTGGAGTTGGGAGCATGGTGGAGTTGGGAGCATGGTGGGGTTGGGAGCATGGTGGAGTTGGGAGCATGGTGGAGTTGGGAGCATGGTGGAGTTGGGAGCATGGTGGAGTTGGGAGCATGGTGGAGTTGGGAGCATGGTGGGGTTGGGAGCATGGTGGAGTTGGGAGCATGGTTGCTTAGAACTTTTATGCTGTTTTCTTTTGCTGGTAGGCAAGTTTGCCACTATAACCACTATGAGTTGAGCTCTCCTAGCTGTTGTAATCCAGTGAGAAAGTTACTCATGGTGATGGTATTCTTGTGTGCAGGTACACAAGTGCCAGGAAGCTGCTGAAGCTAGAGTCTATACAATTCATTCTGGAAAACCACACTGTATGTTTTCAAATAGTGCTACCTAACCTTGAAATATAGATGCTCTGTAGTCATGGTAGCAGAGGTTCCCTGTACATGTAGCTGTGTGCTCTCTGGTCATGGTAGCAGAGGTTCCCTGTAGCTGTGTGCTCTCTGGTCATGGTAGCAGAGGTTCCCTGTAGCTGTGTGCTCTGTGGTCATGGTAGCAGAGGTTCCCTGTAGCTGTGTGCTCTCTGGTCATGGTAGCAGAGGTTCCCTGTTAGCAGTGTGCTCTCTGGTCATGGTAGCAGAGGTTCCCTGTAGCTGTGTGCTCTCTGGTCATGGTAGCAGAGGTTCCCTGTAGCTGTGTGCTCTCTGGTCATGGTAGCAGAGGTTCCCTGTGCTGTGTGCTCTTTGGTCATGGTAGCAGAGGTTCCCTGTAGCTGTGTGCTCTCTGGTCATGGTAGCAGAGGTTCCCTGTAGCTGTGTGCTCTCTGGTCATGGTAGCAGAGGTTCCCTGTAGTTGTGTGCTCTCTGGTCATGGTAGCAGAGGTTCCCTGTAGCTGTGTGCTCTCTGGTCATGGTAGCAGAGGTTCCCTGTAGCTGTGTGCTCTCTGGTCATGGTAGCAGAGGTTCCCTGTAGTTGTGTGCTCTCTGGTCATGGTAGCAGAGGTTCCCTGTAGTTGTGTGCTCTCTGGTCATGGTGGCAGAGGTTCCCTGTAGCTGTGTGCTCTCTGGTCTCATGGTAGCAGAGGTTCCCTGTAGCTGTATGTTCTCTGGTCATGGTAGCAGAGGTTCCCTGTAGCTGTGTGCTCTCTGGTCATGGTAGCAGAGGTTCCCTGTGCTGTGTGCTCTCTGGTCATGGTAGCAGAGGTTCCCTGTAGCTGTGTGCTCTGTGGTCATGGTAGCAGAGGTTCCCTGTAGCTGTGTGCTCTGTGGTCATGGTAGCAGAGGTTCCCTGTAGCTGTGTGCTCTCTTGTCATGGTAGCAGAGGTTCCCTGTAGCTGTGTGCTCTCTGGTCATGGTAGCAGAGGTTCCCTGTAGCTGTGTACTCTCTGGTCATGGTAGCAGAGGTTCCCTGTAGCTGTGTGCTCTCTGGTCATGGTAGCAGAGGTTCCCTGTAGCTGTGTGCTCTCTGGTCATGGTTCCCTGTAGCTGTGTGCTCTCTGGTCATGGTAGCAGAGGTTCCCTGTAGCAGTGTGCTCTCTGGTCATGGTAGCAGAGGTTCCCTGTAGCTGTGTGCTCTCTGGTCATGGTGCGGAAGTTCCCTGTAGCTGTGACATAGAATCCCATCTCTGAAGTACTCGTGTACATGTCTCTATGCTTTACGTCACCTCTGACCAGTGGTGTCATGGACAACGCCAGCATGATCTATTGCTGTCCTTGATAGAGCTAGGATTAGGTGGCAACTACTTTGGACACCCATTGTTATGTCAAGGTTGACCTTGGTTCCTTTGGACTGCCTTGCTCCGCATTTATCCCTTTACCAAAAAAATAATGCTGTTGTTTTTTCCTGGCACAACACATGTACACAAAGTCTGTTAGTGCTGTGGTGTCTCAGTAGCACTAGTGATAAGTCTGTTAGTGCTGGGGTGTCTCAGTAGCACTAGTGATAAGTCTGTTAGTGCTGGGGTGTCTCAGTAGCACTAGTGATAAGTCTGTTAGTGCTGGGGTGTCTCAGTAGCACTAGTGATAAGTCTGTTAGTGCTGTGGTGTCTCAGTAGCACTAGTGATAAGTCTGTTAGTGCTGTGGTGTCTCAGTAGCACTAGTGATAAGTCTGTTAGTGCTGTGGTGTCTCAGTAGCACTAGTGATAAGTCTGTTAGTGCTGTGGTGTCTCAGTAGCACTAGTGATAAGTCTGTTAGTGCTGTGGTGTCTCAGTAGCACTAGTGATAAGTCTGTTAGTGCTGGGGTGTCTCAGTAGCACTAGTGATAAGTCTGTTAGTGCTGCGGTGTCTCAGTAGCACTAGTGATAAGTCTGTTAGTGCTGGGGTGTCTCAGTAGCACTAGTGATAAGTCTGTTAGTGCTGGGGTGTCTCAGTAGCACTAGTGATAAGTCTGTTAGTGCTGTGGTGTCTCAGTAGCACTAGTGATAAGTCTGTTAGTGCTGGGGTGTCTCAGTAGCACTAGTGATAAGTCTGTTAGTGCTGTGGTGTCTCAGTAGCACTAGTGATAAGTCTGTTAGTGCTGTGGTGTCTCAGTAGCACTAGTGATAAGTCTGTTAGTGCTGTGGTGTCTCAGTAGCACTAGTGATAAGTCTGTTAGTGCTGTGGTGTCTCAGTAGCACTAGTGATAAGTCTGTTAGTGCTGTGGTGTCTCAGTAGCACTAGTGATAAGTCTGTTAGTGCTGGGGTGTCTCAGTAGCACTAGTGATAAGTCTGTTAGTGCTGCGGTGTCTCAGTAGCACTAGTGATAAGTCTGTTAGTGCTGGGGTGTCTCAGTAGCACTAGTGATAAGTCTGTTAGTGCTGTGGTGTCTCAGTAGCACTAGTGATAAGTCTGTTAGTGCTGTGGTGTCTCAGTAGCACTAGTGATAAGTCTGTTAGTGCTGGGGTGTCTCAGTAGCACTAGTGATAAGTCTGTTAGTGCTGGGGTGTCTCAGTAGCACTAGTGATAAGTCTGTTAGTGCTGAGGTGTCTCAGTAGCACTAGTGATAAGTCTGTTAGTGCTGGGGTGTCTCAGTAGCACTAGTGATAAGTCTGTTAGTGCTGAGGTGTCTCAGTAGCACTAGTGATAAGTCTGTTAGTGCTGGGGTGTCTCAGTAGCACTAGTGATAAGTCTGTTAGTGCTGGGGTGTCTCAGTAGCACTAGTGATAAGTCTGTTAGTGCTGCGGTGTTTTAGTAGCACTAGTGATAAGTCTGTTAGTGCTGGGGTGTCTCAGTAGCACTAGTGATAAGTCTGTTAGTGCTGGGGTGTCTCAGTAGCACTAGTGATAAGTCTGTTAGTGCTGGGGTGTCTCAGTAGCACTAGTGATAAGGCTGTTAGTACTGTGGTGTTTTAGTAGCACTAGTGCAAAGTCTGTTAGTGCTGGGGTGTCTCAGTAGCACTAGTGATAAGTCTGTTAGTGCTGGGGTGTCTCAGTAGCACAAGTCTGTTAGTGCTGTGGTGTCTCAGTAGCACTAGTGATAAGTATGTTAGTGCTGGGGTGTTTTAGTAGCACTAGTGCAAAGTCTGTTAGTGCTGCGGTGTCTCAGTAGCACTAGTGAAAGGTCTGTTAGTGCTGGGGTGTCTCAGTAGCACTAGTGATAAGTCTGTTAGTGCTGGGGTGTCTCAGTAGCACTAGTGATAAGTCTGTTAGTGCTGCGGTGTCTCAGTAGCACTATTGATAAGTCTGTTAGTGCTGCGGTGTCTCAGTAGCACTAGTGAAAGGTCTGTTAGTGCTGCGGTGTCTCAGTAGCACTAGTGATAAGTCTGTTAGTGCTGGTGTGTCTCAGTAGCACTAGTGAAAGGTCTGTTAGTGCTGTGGTGTCTCAGTAGCACTAGTGATAAGTCTGTTAGTGCTGTGGTGTCTCAGTAGCACTAGTGATAAGTCTGTTAGTGCTGGGGTGTCTCAGTAGCACTAGTGATAAGTCTGTTAGTGCTGTGGTGTTTTAGTAGCACTAGTGCAAAGTCAGTTAGTGCTGCGGTGTCTCAGTAGCACTAGTGAAAGGTCTGTTAGTGCTGGGGTGTCTCAGTAGCACTAGTGATAAGTCTGTTAGTGCTGGGGTGTCTCAGTAGCACTAGTGATAAGTCTGTTAGTGCTGGGGTGTCTCAGTAGCAAAAGTCTGTTAGTGCTGGGGTGTCTCAGTAGCACTAGTGATAAGTCTGTTAGTGCTGGGGTGTTTTAGTAGCACTAGTGCAAAGTCTGTTAGTGCTGCGGTGTCTCAGTAGCACTAGTGATAAGTCTGTTAGTGCTGGGGTGTCTCAGTAGCACTAGTGATAAGTCTGTTAGTGCTGTGGTGTTTTAGTAGCACTAGTGCAAATTCTGTTAGTGCTGCGGTGTCTCAGTAGCACTAGTGATAAGTCTGTTAGTGCTGGGGTGTCTCAGTAGCAAAAGTCTGTTAGTGCTGAGGTGTCTCAGTAGCACTAGTGATAAGTCTGTTAGTGCTGGGGTGTTTTAGTAGCACTAGTGCAAATTCTGTTAGTGCTGCGGTGTCTCAGTAGCACTAGTGAAAGGTCTGTTAGTGCTGGGGTGTCTCAGTAGCACTAGTGAAAGGTCTGTTAGTGCTGGGGTGTCTCAGTAGCACTAGTGATAAGTCTGTTAGTGCTGCGGTGTCTCAGTAGCACTAGTGAAAGGTCTGTTAGAGCTGGGGTGTTTTAGTAGCACTTGTGAGCATCTTTGGAGCTTGAGTGTATGAAATATATGATAATATGAGCCTCCCAGTACAACATGAATTTGATCATTACTTATGGCCGTAGATATCAAGTGAATTATTCTGAAGTCGTTCATGGTTACTATATAACACATTTCAAGGGTGTAGACACGAATTCTAATGTAGGGGGGCTAACCTGCCACTATGCCCATAATGCAACAGTGGGGGGGGGGGGGGGTGGGGGGGGAAGGGGGTATATCCCCTCTCTGCATGAAGTGCATTACAAAAAAAATAGCACTTGGTGATGACTGGATTGCTGCAGCTAATATAACACTCACCCACTTTCACACTTTTATAGTCACTGGCTATACAGGCACATGATGGCCAGCTGCAGTCCATGTGGTGGTGTGGACCGCTTAGCATGTCTTTGCTATCGTGGTTCCCATCAGCTGGAAATGCTGAGGCTGGAGAGTGTTTCTTTAACGAATGAGTCTTGTAGCGATCAATGTTAATGGAACAGAGCCTGGAGTATGTGATCTGTCTCGGGAAGCTAGTCAGTCTGACGTAATTAAACTCACTCCTGATAAAGCCCATCACAGCAACCGCTTTTGAAGTTCCCTAATAGAACATTTGGAAAACAGCAAAGAGCATTTCCCCCCTCTTGGTATGCTAAGTTTCCATGGTTACACTACCAGGAAAGAGGTTTTACTGCTTAGTGGCAGATTGATGTCACTTCCCTATTACCCTAAGAAGATGTGTTCAATTAGTCTGGCTTTTCGGATTGGAAGAAAGCACTTGAAAAACACCAGCGCTCTCACTCTTACCGACAAGCTGTTGATCTTATAGTGAGCAGAAGCATGGACGTTGGGGAAATGGTTCTAATGGGACAGCAGAAGAAAAGGCTGAAAACAATCCTGACTTGTGATCAATGCCTTGCTAGGCAGGGTCATGCATTACATAGTCATTACCAAGGTTTCAGATGGCGAGGAAAAAGGTGAGATAAATTCTGATTTGATACAATTCCTCAAATTGAGAGCAGAAGACAACCCCCCCCCCCCCCCTCCAATAATTTTTTTTTTTTACTTGAAAGCTCTCAAAATAAATTCACGGGCCCAGATATATAAAAATCGATGCTTACTAAAATGGCTTAACAGATATCAGCAATAACATATCAGGGAATTGGTTTGCAGTCATGGTAGGTGAGACTACTGACTTGTCAAGTCACGAAAAAACGTTCTTTTTATCTGCAATATGTTGACAACCAGTAGGAAGTCCATGAAGAAGTAATAGGCTGACTTTCTTTGGAGTCCAGTAGAGCTAGTGCTATTCTCTTTACAATAAAGGACACTTTGCTAAACCTAAGGATCTAAAGTGGTCCTGGTCAGTACGATGGTGCAGCCCAGAGATACTAAACTTAAAGGATCTAAAGTGGTCCTGGTCAGTACTATGGTGCAGCCTAGAGATACTAAACCTATGGATCTAAAGTGGTCCTGGTCAGTACGATGGTGCAGCCCAGAGATACTAAACTTAAAGGATCTAAAGTGGTCCTGGTGTACGATGGTGCAGCCCAGAGATACTAAACCTAAGGATCTAAAGTGGTCCTGGTCAGTACGATGGTGCAGCCCAGAGATACTAAACCTATGGACCGAAAGTGGTCCTGGTCACTACGATGGTGCAGCCCAGAGATACTAAATCTAAAGTCAGTACGATGGTGCAGCCTAGAGATACTAAACCAGAGGAAGAGAAGGGTTACTTAACAATGTGTGTGTCTGATGAAGAACTGAGAGCTAAAATTGGTAGAATGCTAAATTATTTATAATGTCTGCTTCAAAATCGCAAAATATTTTTACAAGCTAAAATAGTGTGTTGTGCAGTGTTGTGTGACTACGTAGATATAGTGTGCGTGTCATTTGTAGAATCTTCCCAGAATCAAATATGCACCTTGTGTATTTTTTTATTATTATACAGTATATATATATTTATTTTTTTGACCTGTCACCCACCAGGTTCAGTGCTATAGTATGAGGCAATGTAGCATGTACATAGCACAGAACTCTCTGGAACCCACCAGGTTCAGTGCTACAGTATGAGGCACTGTAGCATGTATGTAGCATGGGACTCTCTGGAACCCACCAGGTTCAGTGCTACAGTATGAGGCAATGTAGCATGTACATAGCACAGAACTCTCTGGAACCCACCAGGTTCAGTGCTACAGTATGAGGCAATGTAGCATGTACGTAGCTCAGGACTCTCTGTCACCCACCAGGTTCAGTGCTACAGTATGAGGCAATGTAGCATGTACGTAGCACAGGACTCTCTGTCACCCACCAGGTTCAGTGCTACAGTATGAGGCAATGTAGCATGTACGTACCACAGGACTCTCTGTCACCCACCAGATTCAGTGCTACAGTATGAGGCAATGTAGCATGTACATAGCTCAGGACTCTCTGTCACCCACCAGGTTCGGTGCTACAGTATGAGGCAATGTAGCGTGTATCTCTGTCACCCACCAGGTTCAGTGCTACAGTATGAGGCAATGTAGCATGTACGTAGCTCAGGACTCTCTGTCACCCACCAGGTTCAGTGCTACAGTATGAGGCACTGTAGCATGTACATACCACAGGACTCTCTGTCACCCACCAGGTTCAGTGCTACAGTATGAGGCACTGTAGCATGTACATAGCTCAGGACTCTCTGTCACCCACCAGGTTCAGTGCTACAGTATGAGGCACTGTAGCATGTACATATCTCTGTCACCCACCAGGTTCAGTGCTACAGTATGAGGCAATGTAGCATGTACGTAGCTCAGGACTCTCTGTCACCCACCAGGTTCAGTGCTATAGTATGAGGCAATATAGCTTGTTACATAGCACAAGACTCTCTGTTACCCACCAGGTTCAGTGCTACAGTATGAGGCACTGTAGCATGTACATATCTCTGTCACCCACCAGGTTCAGTGCTACAGTATGAGGCAATGTAGCGTGTATCTCTGTCACCCACCAGGTTCAGTGCTACAGTATGAGGCAATGTAGCATGTACGTAGCTCAGGACTCTCTGTCACCCACCAGGTTCAGTGCTATAGTATGAGGCAATGTAGCATGTACGTAGCTCAGGACTCTCTGTCACCCACCAGGTTCAGTGCTATAGTATGAGGCAATATAGCTTGTTACATAGCACAAGACTCTCTGTTACCCACCAGGTTCAGTGCTACAGTATGAGGCACTGTAGCATGTACATATCTCTGTCACCCACCAGGTTCAGTGCTACAGTATGAGGCAATGTAGCGTGTATCTCTGTCACCCACCAGGTTCAGTGCTACAGTATGAGGCAATGTAGCATGTACGTAGCTCAGGACTCTCTGTCACCCACCAGGTTCAGTGCTATAGTATGAGGCAATGTAGCATGTACATAGCACAGGACTCTCTGTCACCCACCAGGTTCAGTGCTACAGTATGAGGCAATGTAGCATGTACGTAGCTCAGGACTCTCTGTCACCCACCAGGTTCAGTGCTACAGTATGAGGCACTGTAGCATGTTACAGGACTCTCTGTCACCCACCAGGTTCAGTGCTATAGTATGAGGCACTGTAGCATGTACATAACACAGGACTCTCTGTCACCCACCAGGTTCAGTGCTACAGTATGAGGCAATGTAGCATGTACATATCTCTGTCACCCACCAGGTTCAGTGCTATAGTATGAGGCAATGTAGCATGTACATATCTCTGTCACCCACCAGGTTCAGTGCTACAGTATGAGGCAATGTAGCGTGTATCTCTGTCACCCACCAGGTTCAGTGCTACAGTATGAGGCAATGTAGCATGTACGTAGCACAGGACTCTCTGGAACCCTCTGGAACCCACCAGGTTCAGTGCTATAGTATGAGGCAATGTAGTGTGTGCGTAGAACAGGACTCTCTGTCACCCTCTGGCATTCATGGGCCTATCTGGTATTTATCTCACAACTTCTGTATTTGCATTCTCTCCAGCCCGAGCACTTCCCCTTCCTGAACTTGAGCCTTGAGCTCAAGTGTCACACCATCTTCTACATGGCTCTAGGCAGACTCCTGCTGGTGGACCTCGGGGAGGACGAGGACAAGTTTGAACGCTTCATTACTCCTCTCACAAGTGGGTGTGGCCACATTTATACGTAGGCTGCTTTTAACTCTAATAGTGTGGAACATTAGATCAAGAAAGGTCTGTAGTGCCTGCAGGAGCATGACCTTTCACGCAGATGTGTCTCTGTGGTGGTCGTTAAGGGGTGCTGTGTTTATGCAGGTATTGGTGAGCGCATTACCAGCACTTTTCTGCCGCACACGACAAGTGACCAGGTGGAACTGAAGGTGAGTCTATTAGAGCAATGGTGTTATGTAGAGATAAGCTGTGTGAAAAATTTGGTAGTAGTAGTAGTAGTGCACTGCTGCTCATAGGCAGAGATCACACATCTCAAGCCTGTGGACCTTCCCAATGGAAAACAACACTATAGCATGAAGAATGGGACAATCTTTGACCGTTGCTACTGCTAGCCTCTGAAGTGCAGCATTGTGTGCTTCATACTACACTGCCCCTTGTCTTCCTGGAGCCACGAGCCTGTGGAGGCTCGACTGCAACATAAAGTCGGGAGTGAATCCAGATTTTCAGAATCCGTCTCTAGCTGCCCAACCTCGGCATAGATGCCTTAAAACCTGTTTCATGCGTACGAGAAGACAGGCATGTGTTGCGATGTGTTCTTATACATAGAAATCATGAAGACTAGAGCATCTAGTCGAAACGTCGAGTGAATAAAATTTGAAGTTTGGCCAAGTTTAAGGATCAGAAACGACATGACATGATGCGGGAGATCTTGATTATTGAGAAGGTGATTTTAATTATATATACCTGGTCACAAAATATAGCCCTCTTGACGGCCACTAAAGCTTGGAAGGAAGACGAAAGGCTGTTTCACAACATGAGAAAACAGACAATATCTATCAGGAATAATGAGACGCTAAGGCTCGCGTGAGCCTGTTATATACCAGTAGCTAGCTATCCACCACGTGCCAGTGCACACGCCTAGCATGTGCACCGGATGTATTAAAAAAAAATTAAATAAATAAATATAAATAAATATAAATTTAAAAATAAATAAAATTAAATGAACAACAAATAAAAATGTACATAAATAATAAACAAATAAATAAAACAACAATTACATATATAGTAATTATAATAATAATAATAATAATAATAATAATAATAATAATAATAATAATAATAATAATAATAATAATAATAATAATAATAATAATAATAATAATAATAATAATAATAATAATAATAATAATTTTAAATGATAATAAATATATATATAAAATAATAATAAATTAAAAAAATTAAAAAAATTAATTTAAAAAAAAGTATATAAGCTCTTCATCCAATGTTTAGTTAAAACATAGTAGCTCTCACTTTTATTTTTTTCCGTTAGTCCAGGAATATTTGTACCTGGCATGTCATAGAGCTGTAGAGAGATATTTCCGTGATAATGCTAATTTGCACAGGTCTGTATGTAGGCACTCGTATCCATGAGAGGAGCAATAGGTGGGCAATGACCAGATGCGAGCTTTGACAGAATATTCATGCAAGCAATTTTCTTGCACCAGCAAGCTCAAGAACTTGCACTGCATTAATCCTGCGAGCTATGTCCCACTGCCTCAAATACATTGTAACCACCACTTTGTCATGATATTTCAGCGACTGATTATTGCACTGTGCCGGGACTTAAGGGGTGTGGCTTATGCCTTCTGCAGCCGAACATGCTACATGATGCTCTTCGACTGGATGTATCCATATTTGTGTTGTTGTTTAGGGTGGGGTTGGGTAGAGCAATCATCACATGCTGAGACAAGGGCTTGTAAATACATTGTTGTTCTTCTTGTTGTCTTGCTTTGTTTTTATTATCATTGAAAATGCTCGAAGCAAACCAGATAATTTTGAGGCTTTACGGCCTAAACTCGACGTGCTTGTCATGACTGGGTTATCTCACACACAGGCACCGTAGATAACTATTCAGTGTCTGTTCATGAGCTCATAGCTCGGTCAACGTTGACCTTCATACTTTATATTACATCAAACAACTGCATGAGTCAGTGTGAATGTGCTATATTATATCCTTGACCTTCTCTGCTGTGTCTCTACTGCGGTGCTGGTATTGCAGTTATCCGAAGTACACAGGTATCCTCCTGAAAGCATTGGACGTCTGGTGCTTCGACCCTGAGGTCACCACACCCATACTCAAGCTCATGGCAGAAATAGTGCAAAATAAGTCTCAGGTAAGTCTGAAGAAGCAATGGTGACACTTGAGGAGTTCGTCATTGTGCTCCCTCTCGTTGGTTCTCGTTGGTTTTAAACAGCGTGAAAAGAGTTGATTAAGGGGCCAAGTTTATTAGCTCGGTTTATGTTTGTTTTCTCCCTCTTTGTTGTTGTTTTTGTTTTGTTGTTGTTTTTGTTCGGTTGTTATTTTGTGTGGTGTTCCAAAATATCTTATTTTGTCTAATGAAATTTCGTAGTGCCTAATTTTATTCAAGTCTTATGCTCTTGTGTTAACGCAGCGTCTTCAGTTTGACGTGACCTCCCCCAAAGGTATTTTGCTGTTCAGAGAGGCATCTAAGATCATCAATTGTTATGGGGATCATATCCTCACTCTTTCGGACATCCCCGACGACAAACTCTACTCTCTCAAATATCCTCTCATGCTCTTTTCCTTGACTTGATTCTTTTAGTTTATTAGTTTACCCCTTACAAAAGTATTCAAGGAAATTTACCAAGACGAGAATATTCTCGACAAAAAAAAAACTATCTCCTATCTCCTCTTAGGCAGGAAAAATTAGCGTATCGCATGTTGAAAAGAACTCGATATAAATAATTGGTGGTATTCCTAATGTCATTTTATTGTGCATGTTATTGTGCATGCAGACATGTTGTTGTTGTTGTTGTCCCATTTTTATGCATTATGCTGAATTTATGTAAATATTCAAAACTTTCTTGGGCGAATAGAACTCTGGCATCCATCTTTAGCAATGCATGGAGCACACACAGTAGTTGATAGTGGAAGTGAAATATTCAGAACTGTCTTGGGCGAATAGAACTCTGGCATCCATCTTTAGCAATGCATGGAGCACACACAGTAGTTGATAGTGGAAGTGAAATATTAAAAACTGTCTTGGGCGAATAGAACTATGGCATCCATCTTTAGCAATGCATGGAGCACACACAGTAGTTGATAGTGGAAGTGAAATATTCAAAACTGTCTTGGGCGAATAGAACTCTGGCATCCATCTTTAGCAATGCATGGAGCACACACAGTAGTTGATAGTGGAAGTGAAATATTCAAAACTGTCTTGGGCGAATAGAACTCTGGCATCCATCTTTAGCAATGCATGGAGCACACAGTAGTTGATAGTGGAAGTGAAATATTCAAAACTTTCTTGGGCGAATAGAACTCTGGCATCCATCTTTAGCAATGCATGGAGCACACACAGTAGTTGATAGTGGAAGTGAAATATTAAAAACTGTCTTGGGCGAATAGAACTCTGGCATCCATCTTTAGCAATGCATGGAGCACACACAGTAGTTGATAGTGGAAGTGAAATATTCAAAACTGTCTTAGGCGAATAGAACTCTGGCATCCATCTTTAGCAATGCATGGAGCACACACAGTAGTTGATAGTGGAAGTGAAATATTAAAAACTTTCTTGGGCGAATAGAACTCTGGCATCCATCTTTAGCAATGCATGGAGCACACACAGTAGTTGATAGTGGAAGTGAAATATTCAAAACTGTTTTGGGCGAATAGAACTCTGGCATCCATCTTTAGCAATGCATGGAGCACACACAGTAGTTGATAGTGGAAGTGAAATATTCAAAACTTTCTTGGGCGAATAGAACTCTGGCATCCATCTTTAGCAATGCATGGAGTACACACAGTGGTTGATAGTGGAAGTGAAATATTCAAAACTGTCTTGGGCGAATAGAACTCTGGCATCCATCTTTAGCAATGCATGGAGCACACACAGTAGTTGATAGTGGAAGTGAAATATTCAAAACTTTCTTGGGCGAATAGAACTCTGGCATCCATCTTTAGCAATGCATGGAGCACACACAGTGGTTGATAGTGGAAGTGAAATATTCAAAACTGTCTTGGGCGAATAGAACTCTGGCATCATCTTTAGCAATGCATGGAGCACACACAGTAGTTGATAGTGGAAGTGAAATATTAAAAACTTTCTTGGGCGAATAGAACTCTGGCATCAATCTTTAGCAATGCATGGAGCACACACAGTGGTTGATAGTGGAAGTGAAATATTCAAAACTTTCTTGGGCGAATAGAACTCTGGCATCCATCTTTAGCAATGCATGGAGCACACACAGTGGTTGATAGTGGAAGTGGTTCATTTGGTTTGCTAGTGTTCTTGGTGCCACCTCATGGAAAGATTGCATTTACTCCTTAACTGACCGAGCACGCTTAAAGGTATCTCCGTGTGCTTCAGAATGTTGAAGGAGGCATTGTGTGGGAACTATGTCAACTTTGGAGTGTTCCGACTCTACGGTGACGATGCTCTGGACAAGGCCCTCAGCATGTTCATCAAGCTACTGGTCTCCATGCCTCTCAAGACACTGCTGGTGCGTCGACAACTCCGAGCATAACTTGTCGTCTTGTTTTGCAGTGATGCGTACAATACATGTAGTTGTTATTTATCCATGCTAAGCTAAGCTAGATGTAGCTATTCCGACCTACAGGAGTACCCTAAGCTGAGCAAGGCCTACTATGGCATGTTGGAGGTACTGACTCAGGACCACATGGAGTTTATCTGCAGTCTGGAGCCAGATGTCTTCATCTACATTCTCTCCTCCATCTTGGAAGGACTCACTGGATTAGGTATGTGTACGTACATGTAATGCAGTAAATTATACATATGTTCTGCAATAGAAAAAGTAGTATTGTGTGTTTTCATGTTGCAGCTCACTGAAGTACTGTAGTATATGACATGTTTAAAAAAAAATACAGATGAGTTTAAAAAAATATTTAAAAAAATTAATTTAATTTTTTTATATTATTATTATTAAGAGGAAAATATGGTAGGGCAAAAGTCCTACCAACTATAACCATATAAAACTCTACAGTGCTTTAACGAGGGAGTGGTGCATGCAGGCGAGAAAGTGTTTGTATTTAAGTGCGGCCAGGGAGGGAGGGGATGCTATATAAGGTGTACAGTGGCAGTTTAAAATAATGTGCTGGTTTCGCTCTATTACACACTCTTCTTCGGTTACAACTTAACCTGAAGTGTATGAATGGCACAAATGCTGTATCAATAAGGAATGGCACAAATGCTGTATCAATAGGGAATGGCACAAATGCTGTATCAATAAGGGAATGGCACAAATGCTACATCAATAGGGAATGGCACAAATGCTGTATCAATAGGGAATGGCACAAATGCAGTATCAATAGGGAATGGCACAAATGCTGCATCAATAGGGAATGGCACAAATGCAGTATCAATAGGGAATGGCACAAATGCTGCATCAATAGGGAATGGCACAAATGCTACATCAATAGGGAATGGCACAAATGCTGTATCAATAGGGAATGGCACAAATGCAGTATCAATAGGGAATGGCACAAATGCTGCATCAATAGGGAATGGCACAAATGCAGCATCAATAGGGAATGACACAAATGCTGTATCAATAGGGAATGGCACAAATGCTGCATCAATAGGGAATGGCACAAATGCTGCATCAATAGGGAACGGCACAAATGCTGTATCAATAGGGAATGGCACAAATGCAGTATCAATAGGGAATGGCACAAATGCTGCATCAATAGGGAATGGCACAAATGCTGCATCAATAGGGAATGGCACAAATGCAGGGAATGGCACAAATGCTAGGGAATGGCACAAATGCTGTATCAATAGGGAATGACACAAATGCTGTATCAATAGGGAATGGCACAAATGCTGCATCAATAGGGAATGGCACAAATGCTGCATCAATAGGGAATGGCACAAATGCAGGGAATGGCACAAATGCTAGGGAATGGCACAAATGCTGTATCAATAGGGAATGACACAAATGCTGCATCAATAGGGAATGGCACAAATGCTGTATCAATAGGGAATGGCACAAATGCTGCATCAATAGGGAATGGCACAAATGCTGTATCAATAGGGAATGGCACAAATGCTGCATCAATAGGGAATGGCACAAATGCTGCATCAATAGGGAATGGCACAAATGCAGGGAATGGCACAAATGCTAGGGAATGGCACAAATGCTGCATCAATAGAGAATGGCACAAATGCAGTATCAATAGGGAATGGCACAAATGCTGTATCAGGAATGGCACAAATGCTGCATCAATAGGGAATGGCACAAATGCTGTATCAATAGGGAATGGCACAAATGCTGCATCAATAGGGAATGGCACAAATGCTGTATCAATAGGGAATGGCACAAATGCTGCATCAATAGGGAATGGCACAAATGCAGTATCAATAGGGAATGGCACAAATGCTGCATCAATAGGGAATGGCACAAATGCTGCATCAATAGGGAACGGCACAAATGCTGTATCAATAGGGAATGGCACAAATGCTGTATCAATAGGGAATGGCACAAATGCTGCATCAATAGGGAATGGCACAAATGCTACATCAATAGGGAATGGCACAAATGCAGTATCAATAGGGGATGGCACAAATGCTACATCAATAGGGAACGGCACAAATGCTGCATCAATAGGGAATGGCACAAATGCTGCATCAATAGGGAATGGCACAAATGCTGCATCAATAGGGAATGGCACAAATGCAGGGAATGGCACAAATGCTAGGGAATGGCACAAATGCAGTATCAATAGGGAATGGCACAAATGCTGTATCAATAGGGAATGGCACAAATGCTGTATCAATAGGGAATGGCACAAATGCTGTATCAATAGGGAATGGCACAAATGCTACATCAATAGGGAATGGCACAAATGCTGCATCAATAGGGAATGGCACAAATGCTGTATCAATAGGGAATGGCACAAATGCTGCATCAATAGGGAATGGCACAAATGCTGTATCAATAGGGAATGGCACAAATGCTGTATCAATAGGGAATGGCACAAATGCTGTATCAATAGGGAATGGCACAAATGCTGCATCAATAGGGAATGGCACAAATGCTGCATCAATAGGGAATGGTACTTGCAAAATGGTGAACACTAACAAAAGTGATGAGGACCGTATGTACGATGCTGTGTGGGGGAGGGGGGGGGGCTACATGCAGTTATTTTTAATCGTGGTCACCATTAGAACATCTGTGATTTCAACTGATGACATCAAATGCTAAACAGTTGGCTTATCTTTTATCTAGAAAAATTTAAGCTATAAAAGAGAAATCATCTCGAGTTTCTAAGCACAGCCAACAGTGCTCAGTCTTCATTAATAAACTATCACCTTGTCTAAGGGGGTGGGCAGGCTAAATATTCGTCTTAGCCACTTAATAGAATAAACAAAGTGCATGTGTGTCTATAGATTAGTTGTTGACGAGTCGGCAGGATCAGAAAAGATCTATTTCCACGGCTGTGTTTAGCTAGTGTCTATCGAGCTGCTATAGTTACTTGGCTTATTGAACAAGTATTCAGCTAAGCTATTGCTCAGCGTGCACAAGAATTTTTAACTAGCCTCGGGTGCTAGCTATGCACTTGCTAGTTTCCACAATTCCTTGCTGGGCACAGAGCTAAGGTAAGGATGATGGTTTCAATATCAAAATCATTGCCAACACCTTTTCTTTCACCCTTCTGATCTTGTATTGGGTCAGTTAACTTGTGTCAAGTCTTGAAATCAATGTCATTAAAGCCCTACCAATCTCCACTGGTCTTACAGCTGGTAATAAGTAATGTGCCTCACCCCTTGTGGTATGTAGTTTAGTGTAGCAGGACGGAACACGTTGCAGTATGTTTGGATGGCCAGAAAACTGACCTACTGTACCATGTGAAATAATCAGCTTGACTTTAGGTTGGTTTACCTAATCCAGCATCTGGAATGATCCAGCATCTGGAATGCAGCGTCGGACCAATCAGAATGCTATAATCTATCATGTGTTCATTTTTGTTGCGCTGGGTTCGAAATGAATAGTGTCAAAGGTCAATTGACAAGCTGCAATGCAACTGAACGTTCGGCCATCATCGTGTTGTGAACCAGCCTTTACGCCTACAAAATCGTGGTCAGACACAACTTTGCAACCTGGTATTCGGTTGCTACACTATGTAGCTAAACTTCTCCCATTCTTCAAATACCACATATTAGGACTATCTTTGAGGTAGGCATAGCCATGTTCTCTGTAAGGCCTAACTTTGAGGTGGGCATAGCCATGTTCTCTGTTATTTAAGGCCTATCTTTGAGGTAGGCATAGCCATGTCTGTTATTTAAGGACTATCTTTGAGGTAGGCATAGCCATGTTCTCTGTTATTTAAGGCCTATCTTTGAGGTAGGCATAGCCATGTCTGTTATTTAAGGACTATCTTTGAGGTAGGCATAGCCATGTTCTCTGTTATTTAAGGCCTATCTTTGAGGTAGGCATAGCCATGTTCTCTGTTATTTAAGGCCTATCTTTGAGGTAGGCATAGCCATGTCTGTTATTTAAGGACTATCTTTGAGGTAGGCATAGCCATGTTCTCTGTTATTTAAGGCCTATCTTTGAGGTAGGTGCAGCCATGTTCTCTGATTGGGCATGCAGCGAGAAGAATCGGAAGAAACTTCTAGCAGACGTTCCCCATTGGGAGAATGGTATATATTCATTTTGCGCATACACAAAAGAATTTCTCTCACAATATTAAAAAAGAAGTGCCCACTGAATGTAACCTGCATTGCCACAGGTGTGGCTAGCATTGCAGTGGGCGGGGGCCTTCTTGTAGTGTTCGGCTGACCAACGCATTTGGGTAACTGAAGTTCTGATAACTGACTTCTAACTGAAGTTCTGATAACTGACTTCTACTGTACTGCAAGTTAGATTAACTCTGGGATAAGCTTAGACGGTTGCATCTCTTGTGTAAGAGATAAGCATGCATATCGGACATATATGTGAAACTTTTAGCTGCAAACTTTGTAGCTATATTATAGCATCCGTATGAGCTACTAGGACGAATGCAAGGCATGGCGAGTGAAGGTGCGATGGAGAAAGGAAAAAACATCGTTTATTGGGAGAAGCTTGGAATCCTATCATTGTTAGCTCTGGATGTTGTCCTAAACCTAGCGCGTAACTGAAGTAGCGCGTAACTGAAGGCCTAATACAGTAGACTGCTCTGCACATTCTTGATGTCATCATAGGGATTGTGATAAGAGAAGTATCTAGGAATTGAATATTCCTTATAGGTTCCAAACCTGTGCAAGGTTGAGTCAAGAGCCTGCTCAGATATTCTCCAGATCCACGGAGACTATCATTTCCAGTTTAGCAAACCCGTTTTATTTAAGGTGATATCGCATCTCCTTGAGCTAGAGCATGCTGATGAATTAAACAGCTACGTCAGAATGGAACTCCATCATCATTTCCTATTAACCACGCCTATTAACCACACCCATTCTCACTTGCCTGTGAAAGTTTGCTTTCCGCTAGTTTTGAATCTGCCGCTGTTTTCTCTTCACTGTGACGACCATTCCCAGTTTATATAAACCCGCTTTATTTAAGACGGATGACCCGTTCATATTTTTTACAGGTGGATACTATGAATGCATATATATATATATGTATATATATATACATACACGCCATGCAATACCAAGTTCTCCACCCTGCTTCACTCACCAATAAAGCTAGGTTGTCCAGCAAGAAGAAGACGAAGACGAAGACTTGGTTAGCTTAAGGGATAAAGCTTGAAGCTGAGTTAAGACTTACATGTATGCTAAAGGCTGGTTCACAATGCGATGCAAACAGCGAACGTCGTGCTGCATCCTAAAGAATCTTGTGACCATGCGCGTCCATACACGTACTAGCTTTAGGACGCGATGCAACATTTGGATAGACTTGAGTTCTATTTTTGCGTCCAGTGTGAAGTGTCCTCATCCGTCCAGCTAATCAGATTGTTTCTTCATCGCATGTGATTTTGTCAACCTGCACATTATTTAGAAAGCTACATTAAGCGGAGTTTCTAAGCGATGGATGTGCTCCTTGTAGTTATCATCGCTATCAAAACTCTCGTCGGAGTCGGATTCTCAAGTATTCGCCATCTTCAATAAGGAGGTCAAAGGAGGTCAAAGGTCGGAATTCCATTCACAATGCACGTCTTGGAACAACATTGTGAACCCCATGAGGACACGGTAGAAGGCTACTTTTGAGAATGCTTGAGGACGCAACGCGACGCAGCAGAAAAAAGGTCTTAAGGCTCTTAGCGGAAATGCCTGCTAAAGGGGAAACGCTTTTTTATTTGACAATGGGTAACACTTATAAAACAGTTGAAGACCCACTATAAGGTAAGGCAGTTCACAAGAGGGGTCCAAGATCAGTCATTAAGCTATAAAATACAACTAATGGACATATTGAGAGCTTTTATCAAACTCCTTCTAGTAGCTGTGATAGCTCCTCGAAAAACTAAACACTAAATTTGTAGATGCTAGAAGTCAAATACTTTCTGCCACTTCTGCACGATTCTTTCACTAATGGACATATTGAGAGCTTTTATCAAACTCCTTCTAGTAGCTGTGATAGCTCCTCGAAAAACTAAACACTAAATTTGTAGATGCTAGAAGTCAAATACTTTCTGCCACTTCTGCACGATCAAAAACCTTCCATCAACTAGGTCTGCCATGAGTTGCCCAAGCATTACTGTATATGATGTGAGGACGATGCAGCATATTCAGAAATCCAATCATCATTTTACGCAAATTGGCATTGAGAAAGATTGGTTTTAAAATAGACATTTCTGTTCTGTTGATTTGCTATCTTCTTTCTGTTTTGTTCTTAGTTAATGGACGGCCATCCCATATGGAAACAAAGAGGAGCTACAGTACTGTATTTGTTTTATTATTACTGTAGCATCCTGGAAAGCAAGGTGGTTTTAGAAGGGACTGGATTGGGGTTAGAAACCATGGTATGAGGCCAAACTTTGAATTCTAGCATGGAAGTGGAAGTTTTAGAGGGTTGTTGTTGTTGTTGTTGTTTATTGTTGATGGTGATGATGATAATGGTGATGATTAATATTTTTATTGTTATTAATTATTTGTTGTTGTTTTTACTAACTAATACTGTTTAATCGTTGTTGTTGTTTATATTATATTATTATTATCATTAGTGATAATTTTGGAATTGGCTGACCCTACTATGTATAGTTTCATGCATAAGCAACATCAGGGACGATGAGGAACTGAGACAATATAATGTAGTATGGGCTAGTGCTTGGGTATCTGTTCCTCATTGTTCCCGATTATTGCTTATGCATGAAACTATAGTACGGTTATTAACCAATTCCAAAAATGACACTATATCAGCTCTGCTTAGCATTGAGCACTGTTTGTGGTCTACATTTACATTGACTAACTATATTATTATTATTATTATTATTATTATTATTATTATTATTATTATTATTATTATTACAACAACAACAACTACTACTATTACTTTATTACAGTATTGCTATTACTACTACTACTACTATTATTATAACATTATTATTAACATTGTTTATAATATTATTATTATTATTATTATTATTATTACATTATTATTATTGTTGTTGGTGGTGTTGTTGTTATTATTATTATTATTACAGGGTATTTTTATTATTAATTTTATTATTATTATTATTATTTTTATTTTTATTTTTTATTATTTTTATTTTTATTTTTATTTTTTTTCTTCAAAACAAATTATTATAAACAATATTATTATTAATATTATTATTATTATTATTATTATTATTATTATTATTATTATTATTATTATTATTATTATTATTATTATTATTATTATTATTATTATTATTATTATATATATATAATGAGGAGTTTACTGGAATACATTTGGTAGCTGTCATGACCTTACAGATTTTTAAGCACTCATAAGTTGTGAACTATTGCAACCTGCTACTAGATCCCGTTACAATCAGTGATCTGGAATGCAATGAATTCTGACTGATGACATATGCACAACCTAAATATACAACCAGTACTAGTATGCAGTGTAAAAGGGTTTTTATAGTATATGTACCTTCAGCTTGCCGTTTCTGTTTGTCATGAACTTCATCACACAGACTCAACAGTATGCACGGGTTGCTGTGGTACACTGGATCACATCGTCACTTTCTTCTTCAAGAACTTGAGCAAGAGCAAGTCTAAAGATTCTGCCTCTATAACTTCCTCTCAGCAGACGACCTTCCTGCACCTGCTCAAGATTCATTCAAGCATGTTCCAGCAGATGTTGTCCACCATCATGAACATTATCATGTTTGAGAAGTTTCGGAACCAGTGGTCCATGTCACGCCCACTTCTTGGTCTCATCTTGCTCAACGAGGAGGTAGATAAGATTTAGTTATAAAGCGGCTACAGTTCTACTCGGGGGGGGGGGGGGGGGGGGGGGGGGGGGTTGTTGTTTGTTCGTTAATTTTTTTTTTAATCTTTTTTTATTTTATTTTTTTAATGCTGATGCTCAGTGAGTATGGCTAGTTATAGTGAGGTTTAGATGAGAATGAGTATGGCTAGTTATAGTGAGGTTTAGATGAGAATGAGTATGGCTAGTTATAGTGAGGTTTAGATGAGAATGAGTATGGCTGAGGTTTAGATGAGAATGAGTATGGCTAGTTATAGTGAGGTTTAGATGAGAATGAGTATGGCTAGTTATAGTGAGGTTTAGATGAGAATGAGTATGGCTGAGGTTTAGATGAGAATGAGTATGGCTAGTTATAGTGAGGTTCAGATGAGAATGAGTATGGCTAGTTATAGTGAGGTTTAGATGAGAAAGGTGTAGAGCAAGCTGAAGCGATAATTTGGGTGCTAAGATGTATTTATCACTAGGAGGGGGTGATGTAAGCACCTTGATGGACTACAAATGTGTGCCCTATCACTGTTATTGTTTTGCTTTTTGTTGTTGCTGTTATTATTTTGTGTCTGTGCGTGACTTACGTGTCCATCTGCATGCAGTATTTCCAGACGTGGCGGCAACGTGTGGTGACCATGCAGCCTCTAGAGAAGCAAAGTTTAATGATGAATTGTCTGGATAACCTTATGGAATGCATTGAGAGGAACCTACAGTCCAGAAATAGAGACAAGTAAGGCATCAACAATGGTCGCAGACCATTCTTGTTTAATGTGATCTACAGCATGAATACATGCATACATACATGCATGCATACATATACATACATACATGCATGCATACATATACATACATACATACATACATACATACAACTAGAAATAACATTTAAAAAATTTGAATTTAAAAAGGAGTCTGCTGTGAAGAATCAAGTATCCAACTTCTCTTACAAAATGAAGACAATTTGTGCTACACAAAGAAGCTGTACACACAGGAAATTCAAGAAAGTATACTTTCTCTACTTTTTTACGAACTTGATCATTACATGCCTCATGAGAATGTGTTGCTGTTTACTCGAGCCCTCCATGGTAGACAATGATAGCGTCAGAGATGTTTACTCGAGCCCTCCATGGTACTGACAATGATAGCGTCAGTGATTAAGTAGTGCTCTGCTAAAGACTTGGTATTGTATTTTTACACAGTTTCACAAAGAACCTGTCGGTATTCTGTCGAGACATTTGCAACTCCCTGAAGGACGTTGTACCCGAGGTACCGGAAGTACAAATAACTGCTGCTAATGCTGAAATGATGGTCTAGGTACACAATTAGAATGGCACCTCTTCTACTAATTACTTGGTTCACAGGATAGTACAGGACCTGAATGTTATTTTCTCTGTACTGTTACCACCATTGTTACTATTATATATATATATGCGCAATGTTTAAGTAGACCTAAATTATTTATCAACACTTCATATCCTACTTTTTTTAAATGTAGACTATAAGAGCAACACCATATGTGTACCAACTATGTAATGTATGCATGTGTTGCTTGGCAGTGAGAGATGGGACTACGTAATATTCTCTCTGTGTCAGTCCAAAAATATCCACCCCTGTAATTACATGTTGTAGCATCAAAACTTGACACATCAGATCTGCTATAGCAACTTAGTAATATGGCTTATCATTGGAGAGTGTAATGAGCCCATCATTGGGGTTGAGCAGAAAGAGGATGTGGCATTGGACTCCAAGCTCACCGGAGCCATATACATCTATCATTTGACTGTCTGTATATATGGTAACCCGTCAGAAACATGAATGGTAACCTGTCAAGCTTATCATCCTGCCTAAAACAAACCTTTAGGTTGACCATGTTTTTGTTTACATGACTTCTGTGTGAACAAAATGATCACTTTGCCTTCACCTTTGTGCTTCCGTGCCCCTTGACACCCCCAACCTCACCTTATTGCCAGCCAATGTATTGCATTCTCCTAGCACAGTGTATAGCCAGGAAGTGCAGTTATTGGCCTGTATTTATTTCGAGCTATCTCAGTAAAACTCACTTTGTCTTTGCTGTTTTTAAAGAATGGACTCTATGCTGTGCCTTTAATCCTTTGCTAAACCAGTGTCACAAAATTATCCCAGGTGTATATATCCCTGGGAATTTGTCGCCCCCAAAAATGATGACTGGACGACAGCTTTTCTACCTGCATCTAGTCGAAACGTCGAGTGAATAAAAATTTAAGTTGATTATTGAGATGGTGATTTTAATGTTGTAAACAGTTGTTGTTATTGCTGTAGTTTTAGTGTGTTTTTTGTCCACACATTCTCTCTAAGATGCCAGCCAAGAACAAAAGTCATACCAGTACCTGATCCAGTGGCAGTCCAGTGAGGCCTTTCACCACTCTTCTGGTAGTCTGCCTTTCACCACCCTTCTGGCAGTCCAGTGAGGCCTTTCACCACCCTTCTGGTAGTCTGCCTTTCACCACCCTTCTGGCAGTCCAGTGAGGCCTTTCACCACCCTTCTGGTAATCGGCCTTTCACCGCCCTTCTGGAAGTCCAGTGTGGCCTTTCACCACCCTTCTGGTAGTCTGCCTTTCACCGCCCTTCTGGAAGTCCAGTGTGGCCTTTCACCACCCTTCTTAGGAACAATTGGGAAAGATACACACAATGTTGGGTTCTGGATTGCATGTTTTTTTCCCCCTTCTTTTTTTAATGTGTGTATATATATATATATATTTAGCTAGCTGAAGAGCCATGTCATTTTGCATTCATATCTAGATGGCCAGATCTTTAAAAATAATTTGCAATTATGCTCCCTGTATGGTCCATCACTTTGAGCACAAGTACACAAAAGGTGTTTTGTTTTGTTTTGTTTTGTTTTCCATAAAACTAAAACACAGAAAAAGTATGCCATTCTAGCCCTAGCCCTAGCCCTAGCCCTAGCCCTATCATGGTTGCAAACTAATCATTCATATAAGGATTAAGAAGTGTGCTTTTTTTAATTGTGTAGTGTACATATTTTATGTATGAGGGTGTAGACAGAAAACAATGTCACTTTCCAAGACTAATGTTCACCTTCACCTTATTCTCGGTAAGCATTTGAGGATTCACCTCAAACCCAGGCAGGGTATATTAGTCCACAAAGGTGATCTCACTTCCTCTGACCTTGATTAGAGTCCAATCACACTACACTTCCTGTCACCATGTGCCTGGTCATGGGGATAGGTATATACTACGGGGCCAAACTCGGTTCTAATGCTTGGTATTACCTCGCATCATGGTATATAAACGTCACCAGCAGCAGCAGGGAGTGTTCAATAACTTTCCTCTAGGCGGCATTCCTGGTATCTCCGAAAGAGCATGACTTGTGATCATATTTATACTTTAGGTTAGTGCCCGACTGTGCCTATATACTCCCTCCATGGATGTGCAGGTGTATAGGTTAAACAGTTCTGTGTCCACCCATTTTCTACACTGACGAGAGTTTAATCCAAGCTGATTCTTGCCTGCATCTGAGCAGATGAGCTTGATGGTTATTCTCTTGTACGTCAGCTTTCCCAATGCCAGCCACTGTCACATTTCTTGGCAGAGAAACACAGTTGTTCTTCTTGATTGCTATCAGCTGACAACAACATGTATGCAAATGGTTAACTTCCAACTGGTAGAGAAGTCAACTGTTTATAAAAAGAAGATACGTCAGTACAGCTTTTTGCCTTCCTAAACACACATTGTTCCTCAAACAACTTATCTTCAGCCAACTCTTATCCTCTCTGCAACTGTCTTTACCATAGCATCCAACAGCTATCCACTTTGATCACAGCTGCCAAGTTCTCCTTTTTTTAATGTCGGGAGCAGTATTGTATCGACCACTCCTAACCACCACTAACTGGTTATGTATTGGGTAGAGAAGTGAGGGCAGAGGAGGAAGGAATTGTTGTATGGCGAGCTAGTGGGTGAGCTTTAGTCTCCTCCCCTCCCACCTCCTTGAACAGCTGACACTCTTAGTTAGCTATTATTGTTCTTTCAATGACAATTGCCGATAAGAAGCTACGAAAGGGAGGGTTTCCGCACTCCACAATTGAAATTTCATGATTTTATGGGGTTTGAGTGCTACTTATGGGAGGGATAGGCACGCTTGAAGCATTTGGGGGGCCGAACCTGCCGTTGAGGTTAAGAATCTATCGGAGTGAGTTTTAGCTGACTTAATGTTCGTGTTTTTTATACTCTTATCTATCATTGATCTTGTGTACCTACCCTCCACCCTTACTCCCACCTGCTGTGAAGTCTCTCCTCCTGTATCAAACTCCGACCACAACTCACCTCTTCTCTCTTCCTCTCATTTCTGATTCTCCATCTCCCTCACCTCGTCGAGTCTGGTTATACGACGCCACAGAGCAGACTTCTCTCATGCTAATGACCTAATTAATATCATTCCCTGGGATACCATCCTCCCCCCCCCCCCCCCCCCCCCCCCTTAGACACTCTTGGTTCATATTTAAAGAACTCTTTACTCGCAAAACTATTCCCTCTAAGCTAGTTTATCCTACAACCCGCTACTCCATTCTCAAACAAATCAAAATTAGAAATAAATTATACTCCTCTGCCAGATCACTCAGATCTGCTGATGCCTGGGCAGCCTATCGCTGTTGCCGTAACCACAATCTTTCACTCCTCCATTAAGAAAAACACTTCTTCCAAAGACTATCATCTTCTCCCAACTCTAGTTCTTTTTGGAGAGCAATAAAGAAATTAAGTAAAAATAACATCTTGTATTCCATCCCTTACTTACCAAGATCAAATGTGTGCTTCCCCTCAGTCTAAAGCCGAGGTCCCGTCTTCTCAAGCTGTTTTAATAAGTCTTCTCCACCCCTCTGTAATCACACACCATCTCCTCCGCCATTCCCTTGCCCACCCGAGCTCCTCTGCTCACCGCACGAGATTGTAAGTCTTCTAACTTGCATTCCCTCTGAGAAATCGACTGGCCCTGATTCTATCTCTGACAGAATGCTTAGATTCACAGTTGTCTCCATATCAATTCCTCTTTCTCATATCTTTAATTCCTCCCTCTCTACTGGTGCACTACCCACTGACTGGAAGCATTCCTTTGTATATAGTTCCTATCCCAAAAATATCTCTACCCTCATCATTCCCCAAGGATTATCCTCCAATCTCATTATCCCTAATAAGCAAGGTATTAGAACGCCATATTTAACTATTTACACAAACTTATCATCTTACAAGATGTTTTGTCAAACGGATTTTGCCTACTGAAATAGCAATACTTAACGTAACTCAATCCTGGTTTACTTCCCTGGATGCCCACAAGTCTGTCTGTGCAGTCTTTCTAGACTTTCTGTGCTGCATAGACCACTCTTAACACTCAATCCTCACTTAACATTCCTTCTCACTCCTCTGTTGGCTCACTTCCTATCTTACGGCCCGGTCACAAAGTGTCACTATCTCTGGTGCTCTCTCTTATTCATGTCATGCATCTTCTGGAGTACCTCAAGGATCTATTCTTGGGCCTCTTCTCTTTGTTCTTTTTAACGACGTTGCAAAGCTCCCACTCTCGACATCTTCTACACTTACTCTCTATGCAGACGACATCCTCCTCTCCCATCCATTCTCTTTAACCTCTTCCTTAGATTCAGTGCAATCAGACATTGACATTATATCATCATGGCTCTCTTCCCATTTCCTAATAATTAACCCTAATAAAAGCAAGTACATGATCTCTCGTAAACCCCTTGCATCCTCATGTTCCACTGTATTAGTC
The DNA here is from genome assembly GCA_028752905.1 of Cladorhizidae sp. MBARI D1340-BT2. Classification (NCBI taxonomy): domain Eukaryota; kingdom Metazoa; phylum Porifera; class Demospongiae; order Poecilosclerida; family Cladorhizidae; species Cladorhizidae sp. MBARI D1340-BT2. The sequence goes on from JAQNBH010000005.1 coordinate 10,895,448, forward strand.
CTCAATAGTATATACTCCCCTTGATCTCGTCACTTCATTTACATACTTAAGAGTTACTTTCACCTCTAACCTCGTAGAACCTGCACATTAGCTAAGTATGCAAATCATGGAAAACAAGAGGATTAATTTATCGCAACTTTTACCATCACTTATCCTCTCATACGCTAATTAAACTTTACACAACATTAGTTCTCCCTCATCTAAGTTACTGTTCCTCTGTGTGGTCACCTCCTCCCTCTTCTTGTAATTCAAAACCCTAAAACACATTCAGCACTTTGCACTCAGACTGCGTACTCATTAATGGACTTCTGACTATGCATCCCGCCTCTTCACCCTTAAAATTCTACACTCTCAAATAGACGTGCTCGCCTTCTAATTTACAAAATAATAAACAATTACATCCATTTTCTTTTCCTCCAGACTCAATCCAATTAGCTCCTACTCCACTAATATCTTCTCGCTAATATATATATACCACCCATCAAACATCATAATCCCATTCTCCCACACTGCAGCCATGCAATCTTCCTTCTTCCCTCTGCCACAGCTCTTTTGAACTCACTCCCAACCTCCATTAATCCTCGTCCTCACTCTCTTCCTTCAAACGATTTATTAAACAATTCATCGCCTAACTTTGACCTTTTTTTCTTCCCCTATATACATTATCATATTACATCATGTATGTAAGGCTCTAGTTAGCTTTTGCTACTGAGTTCATTTTTCAAAAAAAAAATCCATGGGGCTGAAGGTAACACGTGCCCAGTAATGGATAAAAGTAATCAACTTCAGCTGGATGGAGTGGATTTTTCCCCCCTTGTTTTTAGTGGAGCTAAAGTTTCTATGATCGCTGTAACCGTTTCATGGATCATTTTAGAGGTTATTGCAACCCATATATAATTGAAGGGCATAATTTTCGTGTCAAGAATCAAGTCCGCGGGGGCGAGTAAAAAATCGCTAGCTCTGATTCTTATACCATACTACAGCTGAAAAGTTGCCGTGTGGTCGTCAAAGTTCAGGGGGTAATGCTGCGGCTATTTTGTGGACTTTCATTTGTTGGGGGGTTTGTGTTTGGGTGAGTCTGTTACAAAATGTACATGTATGTAGTAATTATTTATTTATTTATTTTGGCACGAGTTAATTAGGACTCTGATATTGCCACCATATGTGTATCTATTATATTTAAAGTCTGTCAATCGATCATGATCACTTAGGTTAGCTGTGTACGCATTAATTACGAGGGTGCAAGCATAATTATGGCATGAGGTAGACATGCAAGCAACATCCAGTTCCTGGTGAAGGCTAGAGCATCTAGTCGAAACGTTGTGAATACAATTTGTGATTTTAATATAATTATGATGATAAATTTTAACATGAATTATATATGTTGTTGTTGTTATTGTTTTATTGTTACTAATATACTGTGCTGTGTGTATATGTGGTGTCCTTAACAGACTTAACAGCATCAATATTAAAATATTACGTTTCTGATTACCTGCTGGGACTCTGACACGCACAGCACATGCGCGTGCTTATAACACGCGTCCCGACAGCGATGGCGTTTTGATCTAGCCATGTCCCCAACATTCGCGGTTCTCTTCATTCCCGTAGCAATTGTAGGACTATATATGCTACGGAAAAAGTGTAAGAGAAGACTATGGTCTCCTTCAGTAGGGGCTGCACATTATGATGTTCCTGAAGTAAGCAATGGTCACTGCAATACCAATGCACACATCAACAGAACAAAGTTGGAAGTACCTGTTGTGACAGTGAATCATGTAAATACTACAAAGTATGTCATATAGTTAGCTACAGTAATGAAGTTAGGAGTGCTAAATATCTAACTTTTAATGTCTTAACTGTTTCAGTTGCAACAGTAACAACTGCAATGAAAGCAACAGCAATAGTGATGAGGAGAGTGAAGATGTTGCAGTGTGTAAACTAAGGACCACTATTCCTCTGAGGTTAGATCGGAGGCCACCATGCAGGCCAAATTCATTTACCTCGGTACCTGTGCTGGACATTCTCTTCAAGGTGTCCCCTCTTCATCCTCCTGGCCCAAGTAATATTCCCCTTCCTCCATCACCACCACCCATACCACTGAGACAGAGCTCTCGGAGGAGGTCTTCCTTCCTGGACTCATCCTTAACTGTAGGCCAAACTTCAATGTCAAGGACCAAGAGCTCCAACTCTTCCCAACAGTATGAGTCAATGCACACCATCAGTGAACATGAGGAAGAGGTTATAGCAGTGGATGAAATGGCCTCCAATACAATTCCACCTTTGATGGAACTTGTGCCATTACATACATTACCATGAAGTATAATCATGACATTGGTTTCTCTATAATATTTTATGCATTATTAACTTGACCATTCCATGAAATTACTGGTGGATAAAATATCCAAATACATAGACTGTAAACCCCAATGATTCTATACCTACTAGGTATATTAACAAGGTTCTGACACTAAATGTAGCTTGCTAACACTATTGTGCTCCCTATGTAGCATGTATATACTAATGGGAAAATCAATCAGTCTGGTGTGGTCACTGATGAAAGCGACTCTAGTCTAGCAGTTGCGAGTTAAGAACCACCAGTCTTGTCCAAGCTTTTTCCAACTTTTTGTAATCAGTACATACCATATTCATGTTGCTGTTATTATGTTAAACGTACAACCTCTCCTATATAGGACTTTGACAACATTTAACTACACAACTAACCAAATACTAATCTATTGCTGGAAGTAGAAAAAATAATGAACAGCTCGGTATAGAATACCTGCTCTACTGACTAGGCTGTTGTGTGTAGTTCCTTTTATTCATTCGTAGAAAGTAAGATTCCCAGTAAACCAACTAACTTCTCACCTCTTTGCTGCCATGTACATGCATCTGCATAATAGTTTAGCAAGTAAGCTGGCTATTATATAGGGTTCTCTTTCAGTCAGCTTATTACCATTTCTACCGGAACACTTCAGTCTTCATAACTTAGGACAAACTAAAGAAACACAATGTATCCAAACTTGCTGGCAACTTGTTTCACATGATCCATCTGAATGTCAGAGTATTCAAGACCAAAAAATTAATCAGGAAGTGTAAAGTACTCCCTAAATTGGATTGACTCCTATTCTCAAGTTTATATCGTAGCTAAAAATCACTTTTGTCAGCTTTTTAGTATCCTTAATGGTGACTTCAGCCAATTTTACAAAATCACTTCGAGCATTTATGAAAGTATATAGTAAACTGGCAACCCCCGAAGACATGAAAAAGCATTAATTTTATTTTCAAGTTCTCACATTGGGGAGTCCTATATTGGTTTGACTTTAAAATGGCAGGCAAAAAATGAAATGTATATCTCAGCTAAAACTCCTTCTTGTATCCTAAACGGTAACTTCAGCCAATATTCACCCTGAAAATACTTTGAGCATGCCTCTAATCATTCAGAAAAACACATTAGAAGCCATCTTCAAGATCTTGATATCTATTGGGAAGTAGCACTCCCTGTATTTTGATCCCTGTTTTAAAATGGGAGCCATAATTATATCTCAGCTAAAACTTACTTTGGGGACTTCAGCCAATTTTGATCCCCCAAAATACTTCGAGCATGTCTTAAATCCCTTGCGTAGGTATGAATTTAAATCATTTTCCTGATCTATATATCTGTGTATATCTATTTCCCACACATAACTTGCGTACAATATGTCCCATTAGTCATAATTTTGTTACCAGGAGATTCAAAACTATTCAATGCATTGCAATGAATAATCTGTTTCTATGTTAAAGCAAAACACCTGAAAGCAGTAAAAGGTTGTCGTCATACGCATACTTAAGGAGTCATCAGCAGAGACCTAACTAGATAATAAGGCTTGAGGCCCATTTGCTCATCAATGAAACTCAATTAAAATAGTTGTCATCATAAAACAATGTTAAGTGCAACTAACCACAGACTGGGTAATGGTCACTAATCGTGTGCAAGGGGTTCATAGTTCAGTGTTGTCTACCTCCACCCAAGTCTTGGAACCATGGGAGTGGTCAAGACTGAGTAGTATAGACTAGCCGGTTTGGTGGCTTTCGTAGCCTGGTTGATCTTCGTGGGATCATGGGGGCTTCGATTGGGGTAGTGGGTTGCGGAGGCATGGGTGGCGGTAAGGGTGTGGTCCTGGCTGGTGGCGTGGGGTGCTGTGGAGCATCCGGCAACATCCAGTTGTTCAGGGTGGGTGTGTGGTCTTGCTGGGGGCCAATGGGGGTGGTTGGGACAGGTGGTGGGCTGTGGATTCCAGGGGGGTCGGTTGGCCGGAGGAGTGGCGGTCTTGCGATATCCTCTAGGATAGACCTTCTCACCGTAGGGGTGTGAATGGGTGTGTATCTCCTGAGGAATTTCCTATTGCGAAATGATTGCCTCCCTGATCCATCCAGTCTGATCAAGTATTGGTGGAATTGGCGTACTTCCACGATGGAGCCTGTCTTGTCCCATTTGAGTTGGTGGTTACCTGTCTGATTTTGGACCCTGACTTTCACCTGTTTTCAGTGGTTGTAGGTTTCTGGTGTATTCACTCCACTTGTCCTGATGTAGTCCATGGCGTTGTCTGTGGGCAGCCTCTCTGAGGTTGAGTGAATCTTCCCATGTCCTATGTGGGTGGTACTTGCCTGGCATGATTGGGATCAGGTCCTTGGTGGGCCTCCCAAAGATGCACATTGCTGGCGATTGTTTCGTGGTAGGGTCGCGATACTGAAGCATGGCTTGTTGGAATGTGTCGATGTTGAGGGATCCGTCTTTCCCTAAGTTCCCTGTAATGAGCCTCTTGACTGTCTTGACACCAACCTCAGCCCGGCAGTTGCTATGAGGGAATGCCACCGAGCTGGGTTGTGGTGTATGCCCCAGTCCCGGAGGAACGTTCTTGTGGCGTGTGCTGTGAATTCAGGGCCTCCGTCCGAGGATAGTTCGTCCAGGATCCCATATGTGGCGAAGGTGTGCCTGAGGATGTTGATCAGGCCTATAGCGCCGTCTCTGGCCCTTTCCACAATCGGCCAATTAGAATACCTGTCTATTATGACGAGGTAGTTGTGGCCCTGGTGGTGGAAGAAATCCACGCAGATACACTGGAATGGGTACTCTGTTGGAGTCGGGGGTGTTGGGGGTAGGGTTGCCTGTGAGGGTGCCATCCTGTTGCAATCAGTGCAGTTTGCCCTGGTGGCGTGGATGTCCTTTGTAATTCCTGGCCAAAAGATTGCTGCTTCAGCCCTGGAGGTCATGGCCGAGGTGCCTTGGTGGGCTGCATGTAGGGCGGATAGGCATGATTGACGGAGGGCTGGTGGTATGATGAGATCCTGTCTTTGTAGATGGCGACTCCGTCACAGCAGGAGAGGTGGTGTCTGATGTAGTGGTAGTCCCTGATTGGTTGTGGCAGCAGGTGCCTTGATTCGGGGAAGCCGTCCTCGATGGCATTGGTGAGGAGTAACATGTCGTCGTCCGAGGAGGTGGCGACCTGTACCTGTTCCCATGTCACCATGTTGGTGGAGTGTAGAGCTGATGTGAATGACTCCTGCAGGTCTGATTCCTGGTCTGGTAGGGGTGTGTATTCTGAGGAGATGCCAGCCATCAGTTGGATTGGTATGGTTATAGGAGGTGTGGTGATCCAGTCTGAGATACCTTGAATGTCGTCGTGTAGTGTCATCTTCGGGGTTTTTTGATTGCCGGTGGGATATCTGGAGAGGGCGTCGGGGGCCCTGTTTTTCACTCCAGGGATGTGTGCCATCCTGAACCTGTAGCGTAGGGTTTTTTCCTTCAAGTTTCGGAGTATTGTGTTGGATATGTGGTCAAGTGATCTGTCCCCGAAGATTTTCAGTAGGGGCCTGTGGTCCACAGCAATTGTCAGGTCCCTGCAGCCGAGGACGAAGTGCCTGGCCTTGTCCAGTGCATCGGCCATGGCTAGTGCCTCGCCCTCGATTGGGGCGTATCGTGATTCTGCTGCGTGGGTGAAGCGGCTTCCCACAATTTTCCAGCCCGTCTTGCAGCAGAATAGGTCGTTCTCTGGGCATCGACAGTGCTTCTGAAAGAGCCAGTATCCAATGCCGTCTTTGGACCAGTCGGTTGCGAGGCATGTGGGTTTAGACTTATCGAATATCTCGACACCGTTGTGGATCTCTGCAATGATGGTTGTCTTGGACCTGTCGAAGGCTTGTTGTAGGTTGTCGTCCCAGGAGAAAGTGTTGCTTGGTTTGAGGAGGTTCCTGAATGGGAGCAAGCATGGTGTCGGTCATGCTGAACGCGAATGATACCTGGTTGATCAGGCCGAACACGAGCGGACATCGGTGAGGTTTCTCGGGGTGGGGAAGTCGGAGATGGCTTGCACGTACTTTTTGCATGGTTTCACGGTGTTGTTGCCAATCTTGAAGCCAGCGAATTCGACGTCCTCTTTGGCGAAGTGGAATTTGTCTGGATTGAGGGTGATGCCGTTGCGTCCACATGTATCTAGCCATCTGCACGCCTGGAAAAAGCATTCTTCTATCGTCCGTGACCATAGGAGGGTGTCATCTATACATTTTGTCTTGTTGGGGATGGATGACACGATTTCATCATACCTCCTGGTGTAACCATCTCCAGAGGTGATGTATCCTTGGGGTGAGCATGGTATCGGCCCCATGGGGTGTTGAAGGTGGTATAGTGCCTGTCTTCCTGGTGCAGGTTCATGCTATGGTAGCCATTCCACGCATCGAATACCGTCTTCTTCATTCCTTGTGGGACGGATCGGGCCTGGTGGAATGGTGACTGCATATGGTGGGTCTCCCTCTTGTGGCATGGGCATTCAGTGGCTGGAAGTCGATGGTGTGTCTGAGCGAACCGTTCTTCTTCGCACAGATCACCATGTGGTGACACCAGGTTACTGGGTCGCCCACTGGGACATGCTCAATGACTCCCAACCTCACATCCCCGGATTTCACGTCTTCCTGCCTACAGACTGGGACTGGTATAGGCGAATGGTGTGCTGTAGGTGTGGCTGAGGGGTCTATCATCAAGCGCATGGGGGGTCCCTCCATGAGGGGTAGGGTCTGGTGCTCGCATGTGTTGAACGTGCTGGAGCGATAAAGTGCTAAGATTTAGTCCTGTCGTTTTTCCCTGTTGGCGTCTGTGGCCGGAAATGGTAGGCAGGAGGGCAGGGTTGGTGGTGTGGTCCTTCTCGGGCATTGGCCCTGATGTGGGGTGGGCGTGGCAGAGATGGCATTGGTGTCCTTCGTTTTGTCTGCTAGGGTCCCCCCTGCATTCCTGGTGAGGTCCCTCCGCAGCTGCCCGTCACAACATTCTTGATGAGGTCAGGTCCTCGCACTCTGGTGGCCCTGACGTAGTCACCCATCTCGTTCTAAAATACTCGTTTGTGCCCGATGACGTAATTTCGGGTCTCTTTACCTTCTCCGCCTGTGCTGGCCCACCGTGGATAGTGACGTGGATCGTTAGCATCGTGGCTGCGAGCGCCGGTTCAACGTCTGGTGTTGCATACTCACAGTCCTCTATCGGGCACTCGAATGCCGGCATCTCAAGTCCATGTAGTGGTGCTCTCTAGCCTCCTTTCGTGGCCGTCTCTTGCTTTGTGATCGAGGCAATCGGTTCTTAGGCGTTTCAGCGAGTTGCACTTAATAAGGCTTGAGGCCCATTTGCTCATCAATGAAACTCGATTAAAATAGCATAAAACAATGTTAAGTGCAACTAACCACAGACTGGGTAATCGTGTGTGCGAGGGGTTCATAGTTCAGTGTTGTCTACTAACGAAGGTAACTACTTATGGTGCATGCCATGGACTACAATGTGGAAATGTAATGCACAGGCCCATGTGTCTACTTTAGTAATTGTGGTGAACTTTACCACTAACTAATACCTTCATGTACAAATTATTAGTTGCTGTATGACATTTACAGTGAAGTATATTGCATGACATTTACATGGCAGTCTTGGTGGTTATGTGTGAGTTCTATGCTTATTACTGAATATTGTCCAGTTCTAAGTTCATTAAGTTCATTAACTCATTGGGACGCCGCCTGAGGTCAGTGACTTACGAAGAGGACTCCCATCAACATCTTCTTCAACGGATTTCTGTGGCTGTGCAGCGTGGGAATGCAGCCTCAGTATAATGGGATCTTTGCCATCAGGGTTGGGGACGAGCCATTTCCCTAGTCATCGCATGAACTTTTTAACTTTTTAACTTGAGGTATGGCATGTTGTGTACAGTACCATAATAGTAATATAAATATTATTGTTATTATTATTATGATCCAGTCTAAAAAATTAAAAAATGATAAAGCTATTTAAATTGATTATTGAGAAAGTTTTTGTATCTCTACTGTCAACTGCGAGTTTATCTCGAGAGATTTATAGTATTGTAAACATATTCTGACCCACTGAAATCACTTCATTTTGGATGTCGGGAGAGGTATATTTGTTGTGTTGGGCCATCCTTTGTCTAATTTCCTCAAGGTCAGGATCACGAGGAAATAAAATCTCTGAATTTGTTCAAGAATATTTTACCACTAAAGTTATCTTCAAACTTTTGCACGCATCATTCCCTCTTAGTGGCAAGCTGCTCCAAAGCAAGAGATTTATATAAAGATCTAAGTACTAAGAATTAATTTACCTGGAGGAACTCGGAGGGAAGAAGTGGAGTATGTTCATGCTCTGAGTCTTGCAGATTTTCCTCATAGCTGGCCTTACTAACTTAGCTCTTTTACCAGACATTGCAAGTCAGAGTAGCTGGATAATGTGTTTGTGTGTGGTTTGTCAACACTTGATGGAGGTTTGGCAGTTTGGTGGTTTGTTAGCCGTTGATGTGGTGCATGTTTCAACATAGCTGGCATATGCCAGATTAGATATTCCCCCAAACTACAATGATAGGAATTGAATACCAATGCAGACATCAACAGAACAATGTTGGAAGTAATACCTGTTGTGACAGTGAACCATGCAAATACTACAAAGTATGTAATATAGTTAGCTACAGTAATGAAGATTGGAGTGCTAACTTTTAATGTCTTAACTGTTTCAGTTGAAACAACAACAGGTCTGCATCAAAGTGTGCTTGCCATAGAGTTCTTGGAAAAGCAAGGCTTAGGGAAATAAGGAGGATTGAATAGATTTTGCAGATGATGCTGCATTTTGCTATTGAAAAAAAGAGTGAATTTTGCTGTTGATGGTGAAATAAGGTAAATTTGCTGATGACACTGTAATGGAGCAACTTTATAACTATTCTGCTGCTTTTGGGGAAGGGAAACACCTGTCTTCATGATCATCTCTTATTTGCCAAACGAAATGCACTTTATACCAGCTAAACATGATATCCCTGTAAGGGAACAACTAAAAAACACTAAAATCACTTTCTCAATAATCAACTTGAATATTATTCACTCGACGTTTCGACTAGATGCTCTAGTCAACAGACTAGAGATAAGAACTTACCCTTCACTATTATTGCTGATGAGGTCACCGGTCCTCATGCTAGCTAAGAAATTATCTCAGATTTGTGGATCACACATCAGGGAATGTCGCATTAATTTTGAGAGAGCTGATGCTTCTATTATATCCAAAAAGATCTTGGAATCTCCCAAAAATGAAGGTGAGGCATATGATGGAGCTGTGGCAACGTCATCCAAGGAGGCTGATCCAAGGATTCCATAAATGTGCAAATCTAACACCTAGTACAATTGTTATATTATCCCTACATGCAAGCAATACAAAATACTTAATTTTCAAGAGGAATTGGGGCAAACAGTTTCCATGCCCCTGTATATACCCCAAGGCTACTTAAATTTTATGTTACATCTCTGACTGAACCAGTAGCCTCTCTTTTCTTTTTGTCTTAAAACTTGTTCTTTACCATGCAAGTGGAAGATTCATCAAGACTACAAAAAAAATTAAGTGAGACATTGCAACATATTGTGCATCTTGTCTAAAGTATTGGAGACATAATCTACAGAAAGATAGTAAATTTCATTGACCTCCTATTTGTGTTCACCAATTTGGCTTCTCAGTTTCACAGCATTGTAAATGCATTAGAGAGTACATCTATTGCTGATGTAGTTTACCTCCAAAAAAAGCCTTTGATGACATGTAGCGCATGGTGAACTCGTGCTTAAGCTATGGTTAGCATGTGTAACTGCCCTTTTCTGTTACTTATCAGGTCATTATTATTACATTTCTTTTAACTCTCAGGTGGTGGTACTGTATATATCTTGGGCATTTTTATACACATAAACAATTTAACAGAAACATTTCCCCACTCATATATAAGCCTATATACCTGTTATACCTGTTGCAGATGAAAACTCATTATAAGACCATTTTCATCAGACTCTGATCCAGTCTAGCTTCATGGTGTGACAAATGGTGCTCGACTCTGAATGCCCTAAAGTGCACTTTGGCTTTATCCAGTGATTCATGTTCTTCATTCTTCAGCTATTCTTTCATGGATCTTGGAATAATAGATTAGTCTACTCATTATAATCACACCTGCATGAAAGCTGATTCTCAGAACCTTCCCTTATCAGTTTCCTCCAGTCTTAAGAAAAGCTTTATCCATTTGTACACACCTTACCTACTGTTCTCTGCCTCTTGTAAAGTCTATTGAAAAAGTGCAGCCACAAAGTTCATTTTACATAACTATTCTTCTTCTAATTACAAGCTTAGGCTTGTTTCTCTTCTCTACTTTCCTTCATTTATTGGATAGAGCTCCAGGATATTATGTTTCTAGGTTTATAGATGATGTTATTCCCTTCTCAACCAATAACACAACACCGTAGTCTTGAAACAAACTTCAGCACAGGTATTGTCATACATCATTCAGTCCCCACCGCTACTTCAAACGCATGATTCATCTTTGAACTCAATTGATCTCAGGAAGTCTTACAGCACACTACAATCTGAAGTTGAAAAGCAATTCATTGGTGAGGTTTGTCCACAATAATGTCAATGTTACTTTTGTGCCATTTTTATTCATCATTCCACCATTGTTGTGTATTTTTGTAAAGCTTGTAGTAGTAGTAGTAGTCGTAGTAGTAGTAGCAGTAGTAGTATACACAATCTACCATTGTGCCATAGTGTTCTTTTGAGAATTAATTTAGTACCATAATTATCACCAAATATGCTAGATGTGGTAATCAAAAATGAATATAATTTTTTGTGTACAGTTCTTCCTTGCCTGGTCCCTTAATGCTGAATGCAGCCTCAGTATTTGCCTCCTACCACTAGTCTTTGCTGCTCTCTCCTCATCCCTTGTACTTCTGGCATGCAAGCCCCAATTTCTCTCCTCCTACCAGTGTTTGCTGCTCTCTCTTCATCCCACTCTCTTTGGCCATGCAGCCCTCAGTTCTCTCCTATTAGATGCTCTCTCCTCATCCCTTGCATGCACTGAAATTTCTGCTCTGTGAAGTGTTATTACTGCCAGAATGCTTAGATCCACAGCTACCGCCATATCAATTCCTCTTTCTCTTATCTTTAATTCCTTCCTCTCTACTGGTGCACTACCCACTAACTGGAAGTATTCCTTTGAAGTTCCCACCCCCAAAACATCTCTACCCCCCAATTGTCGTCCCATCTCTAATAAGCAAGGTATTAGAATGCCACATATATTTAACTACTTACATGAACTTATCCCCTGTGAAGAAAACCTTCAGTACGGATTCCGCCCAGGCCTGTCTACTGAAATAGCAATATTTAATTTAACTCAATCCTGGTTTACTTCCCTGGATGCCCACAAGTCTGTCTGTGCAGTCTTTCTAGACATCAAGAAAGCTTTTGACTCTGTGCCGCATAGACCACTCTTAACACTCTGTCCTCACTTAACATTCCTTCTCACCTCCTCTGTTGGCTCACTTCATGTCTTACGGCCCGGTCACAGAGTGTCGCTATCTCTGGTGCTCTCTCTTCTTCATGTCATGCATCCCCTGGAGTACCTCAAGGATCTATTCTTAGTCCTCTTCTCTTTGTTGTTTACATTAACGACATTGCCCACTCTCGACATTTCTACACTTACTCTCTATGCAGATGACATCCTCCTCTCCCATCCATTCTCTTTAACCTCTTCCTTAGATTCAGTGCAATCAGACTTTGACATTATACCATCATGGCTATCTTCCCATCTCTAATAATTAACTCTAATAAGAGCAAGTACATGATGATCTCTCGTAGACCCCTCGCATCCTCATCCTCTACTGTATTAGTCCTCAATAGCACTCCCCTTGATCTCGTCACTTCATTTACATACTTAGGAGTACCTCTAACCTCTCCTGCAACCTGCACATTAGCAAAGTGCACACTAAATCAAGGAAAACAATAGTTATCACAACCTTTACCATCACCTATCCTCTCATATGCTAATTAAACTTTACACAACATTAGTCCTCCCTCATCTAAGTTACTGTTCCTCTGTGTGGTCACCTCCTCCCTCTTCTTGTAATTCCTTAGAACGGATTCAGCACTTTGCACTCAGACTCTATACTCGCCAATGGAATTCTGACTATGCATCTGTCCTCTTCACCCTTAAACTTCCTATACTCTCAAATAGACGTGCTCGGGCCAAGCTCCTTCTAATTTACAAAATAATAAACAATTACATCCACTTTCCTCCAGACTCCAAATTAGCTCCTACTCCACTTATATCTTCTCGTCAATACCACCCATCCAACATAAAAGTCCCATTCTCCTGCACTGCAGCCATGCAGTCTTCCTTTGTTCCCTCTGCCACAGCTCTCTGGAACTCACTCCCAACTCCATTAGATCCTCTTCCTCACTCTCTTCTTCAAACGATTTATTAAACAATTCATTGCCTAACTTAACCTATTTTTCCTTTTTCCCCCTATCTATATACATTGTCATATTATCATGTATGTAAAGCTCTAAATAACTTTTGCTACTGAGCTCATTTTTCAAAAAATAAATCTCCATGTGTCCTGTGGTCACAAGGTTATTTCCATATAATGATCGTATAATAATTGCTTCTATTATTTCTGACATCACCGGAGCACCAGGTCCGCTAAGTTCACAGGTGCACCAAACCCAGGTCCATCTGACATTATATATGATACCTACCCAGTGCTGGTGTGTGGCTTATGTCGACTAGACAAAACACCCATATCCCTTCGGTGGGTGCATGCCCTCTGTGATGCTGTTAAATTGCATGATGTTGCACGTATGTTGTGTAATAGAGCATCTGTAACGACAGTAATATAAGTCAATGCAACCATCCCACCAAAACCAACCTTAAGTTTGTGTGAAAATTGTGCTTCATCAATTTGAACCACCACTCCTGGGCCACCTAATACAATGGACTTCATGCACCACTGGTACACATTTATTGCTGTCTTTCTGTGGCACGAACATTCCTGTGCTGCATCACCAATAGGGTACTGCCTTGCCCACAAGATTGTAAAGTCTGTTCAACTTACTGAAGAAACTTCCTATAGTGAGTCGGTGTATTTTTATTACTTACAACAAATTTTTATTTCCAATCAAAACAATAATATTAATGCAATGCCAAATATCTTGTACAAGTGCATGAACTTGCCAAAAGGCCTTCTCTTCTCAGATATGTACATGATAACTTCAGCAATAGTGAGTAATGGCTCTTATAGTGGTTGATGCAGATACACATACCCCACTTAATGATGTCTGCATGACTATTTATCACAGCAAAGGGTGTGGACTTGTCAAATTAAATCACGATTGCTGCCGGCAAGGGACTATACTATTGTAGAAGTGACAACAATGAAAGCTGCTGTGTTGTGTTGCTGTGAATTGTCTTGATTAATCCAGCCAGCATTCCGGCTGAGTTGATGAAAACCTAGCCTATTTTTGTCCTGGCCCATTCCTAGAAATATACACACCTAAATATATAGAGTCTCATTTAGGAAGCTGGGATGAGGAAGGGGAGGCCTGTGGGTCAGAATACGAGTTCATAGCAGCTAAACAGCAATTCTTGAGGACTTATCTAGTTGCTGGTGGAACATCTATCACATCCAATAGTGCCCAAGCAGTTTTTGCTTTTTTTGGCAGAATAACCTGGCCTTTGCAATCCCACCAAATGGGAGGGCTGGCTAAGGTCATTCATGCATAGACACCAGCATTCTAATTTCTCAGATTCAAGGATGCTGGAAGTGATAGCCCAAGAGTTGATAATACTGTACCCAGCAGGGAGCTCCCACTGGGTAAGCAAGAAGAGGAATTGTCAAATGTCTGCAGCAATAGGTAGTGCTGCATTACCAGTGGACTTAACAAAGCCAAGAAGACCCAGAAGCAAAGTACTCTGACAGAAATAAGACATTAAAATGCATAAATGAGCAAGAATTTGGTAGTATAAGTACTATAATTTCAAGGAGTCAGAGAGAGAAATTCAATTACTACTGACAAGTCTTGTGATGCTTTCATTGATAAAAAGTCACATATGTAAAAAATATTGTGTGAGGAGATGAAAGCCATACGTAGTGATGCATATTTAAAAAAAAATTAAAATTTAATACAAAAGATGATTTGTCTATCTAGCGAGCACTCTAGTTGGAATGGTGTGACTGAGAAAACACTTGTGAACAATTTTCAAGGGACCTTGTGATTGAATGATGATGTGAGTTTGTACTCATATTGTGTGAGTTCTGTCCAAGGACTGCAGCAGAGGGATTCCCTAGACATGGGAGAGCTTATAATATTCTGCTAGACGAGTGACAATATGAGGAGATATATCAGGAACAGCCACGAAGGAAGAAGAGTCATGCAGGAGGAACAATTATGTAGGAGGAAGAGATAGGAGGAACACTTACGTGGGAGGAAGAGTTACATTAGAGGAACAGTCACGCAGGAGGAACAGTTGTGTAGGAGGAAGAGTCATTTAGGAGGAAGAGTCGTGTATGAGGAACAGTTATGCAGGAGGAACAGTTACATAGGAAGAAGGGTCACGTAAGAGGAAGCGTCATGTAAGAGGAAGACTCATGCAAGAGGAAGAGTCAAGTAGGAGGAACAGTTACATTGGAGGAATCAGTCATGGCAGTTGTTAGAAGGCTTTAACTTGCACTTAAACCAAGACCAGATTCTCTCCTTTTATTAGGACACTCGTATTCTAACAATATTATATACCTTATCTCAGGAACATTTGGCATACACAGGTAGCTATAGTCCATGTCTTTGAGACCTATTTATTTTTTTGATTTATTATTATAATGTAAAATTATTATGTTAGAGAGTACTTGAGAATGTCCTGTGACCATTTGGTAGTAATTTATGCCAGGGGGAAAAAAGGGGGGAAACATTTGATTGAGTTTTGTGATATAAATGAAATGGAGATCAGCTGTAACTAAAACTGGAATTCTGAAGATCCATCACTATCAGACTGTGTTTCCTTCAAATGATTATCAAGATTACTGTCATCTGCACTCTGAACTCAAGAGGAACTGTTTGAAGACTAGAGCATCTAGTCGAAACGTCAAGTAATTGATATGTTAAACTCATATTAATAACAACAACAACAACAATAACAATAATAGGATTATAGCTCAACCAGGAAAAAGCTGCACTATTTCACCAGGATTTGACCACCAGCAACACAATGCTCTCGTCAGTGGCTGAGCTTCAGATCACAGACAAAGATAATCTCACCATTCTTGGTTTGCCATTGTATACTTGGGAAGGCACATCTCCAATGCAATATCCAGTAAGATAAATGCTCTAAAGATCATGAGCAAAAGACTTCCACTCCTAGGACGCCCTCCTTCTTTTGAGACATTGGTTTTGCCATCCCCAAACACTTGCATCTATTTGTACATCACCTTGCTTCCTCTCAAGCAAGCTGCTACTTTATGATGACCTATTTAGAGAAACCAAGTTCCATCACCAATAATCACCTCACTGTTGAAAATCAGGTATAGACTCCGACAACTCTTGTCAATTTGGGGGGCTTAGGGATTTAGAGTGGAGTTCAGCTCGCATCTGCTATTTGGCTGCAGCTGTTGACTCCTCCAATTTGATTCACTGTGATTCCTGGCTGTCTCTTTCCCAGAAACATGTGCTTAAATATGCTGTTCCATCTCTCGGTCTCTGCTTGGAGGACAATGCAGTATGTATGAACTGTTACCTTGCAGAGCAGAAGTTCGCAACACTTGGTCTTATGCTGGGTATCCTTCATGTTATAATACCTCAATCAATGACATAATCCCGTCATTCATTGGCAACCGCCAGGGTCTCTTACAGACTGGAACCAGATGATCTTTATAAATCTGATGGCAAAAGACCAAATAGCATAATGCTACAGAAGAGAGGAAAAATGTTCTTCTGGGATGCTACTTGTCCAGATAAATTTGCTCCCCTCTTACAATGCTGAAGCAACCAGTAGTGCTGGTGTAGCAGGCAGAAGATCTGAAGAAGGCCAAGTATTCACACCTGGAGGCCAGCCATTTCATTCTGGTGGCAGGTGAAATTTCGGGAGTTTGGGGACAGAAATTTGTGGAGTTGAAGTGATGCGTCTCATGCTACAGGAGAGAAAAACTCCAGGAAGTATTTCCTCTTCAACTGATCTCACTGGTATATAGTCCGGAGGTGGGCAATGAGGCAGCAATTCTGGGATATCTCTGACCTAGTGACCCTTTACTTTAATTAACATAACGTAATAATAACAATAATAATAATAATAATATAATGCTCTTGCAGTCACAGAGCCGGTGTGTTATCTACTGGAGAGTATATAGTACAAGATTGCTGCAGATGACATTAAGGGCCAAACAAAGGAGAAAACAACAAAACATGTTCGTTGCAATGGTCCTTGTTATTATTATCATCAATATTGTTCTTTTTGTTATTGTTATTTTCTATTATTACTTTATTATAATTAAATTAAATATTAACAACAATTCATATAATAATACATGTATATTTAGCTAGGGATCAATTTACAGCAATCACCCTAGTACATCTTAATAACCATCAGCTCAGAAAATCAAGTCTGCTGACCTAGAATGACCTCTCGCTGACCAAATAAACCAAGTATTCGGTCTTTGGATTTGGATTGCTACAGCAAGATGTGCACAGGATTTTTCACTTCTCCTGTCCTTTGGCCTATCCTGTTATTATTATCATGTTGCTGTTGCTGTTATATAGTGTTTATTTATTTATTTATTATTGTAATAATTATAATTATTATTATTAAATTCAACAACAATAACATTACACAAGGCTGTCCATACCTGAGCCTCCCATTGCCTCTGTCAATGAATCTCAACCAGGAATTTATTTAGCTGGATACATTTGACTTTAGGACCTAGTCCTTCCCCCCACTTAAGTCTGTTAGAGGGGCCATTTTGGGATCCAATATTTTGTCAGTAAGTGCGACCACACTGCTCTCTAACATGCAAAGCAACATCTGGCTAGCACTTCACGATGAAAATGTATTAGCAGCGTCTGACATATTGGCATCCACTATGTTGACACTGAGTGCTAGGGCATCGCATTGTTCTTATCACTTTACCATTTCTGGCATGGCCAAGAGGAAAACCTTCAGGCATTGGATATATACTGTAATAAAATTTAAAAGAACACTATATTACACAAGTTCTGTGTTTTTATTCCTGGCAACAATTTTGATGACTTGCCCAACTGTAATTACTAGTAAAGTTACCGAGCAGAGAAATGGCTGGTACTATGTTAAAAATTGATGAAAACCCTTACTTCTCAGACATGCTTAGTTGTTTGACTTACCAATTTCTTGACTTACCCAATTGCTCATTTAACTCAACATGTTCATCAAAAATCATTGGGCACCATGACGCCAGGTAAACAGGTGACCATAAATAGTTGTGAATACGGGAGCAGAGGGTTCTTCAAGTGGAAGGTCATAATCAGCTACCCAAGATTATTTGTCTGGAGATCTTGATGACCCGAGTCTGACTATATACTATAATAGTATGGCACACATTGTCACAATACTTAAGCTGATCGGCATAACATCTCTCGTGTTCTTGGCATACTCTATCAAGTTATTTCATGCCATTAATAAAAACAGCAGCAACTATATTATTAGATATGCTGATTGACAAATGCAGTGTGCTTAACAACAGCTCAAAGGTTGCCTTGCCAACAGTTTAACCTTGTTGTTGAATAAAGTAGAATGCAAGCAGAAATATCCCAGAACAGATTTTAAAAAGCATGCTCCTGATACTTATAAAGCTTTTTTATTTTTTGGTAATATGACATTCTCAATAATCAACTTGAAATTTAACCTTCAATGTTTCTCTAGCCTTCATCGAGAATAATGAGAGTCATGCGAACCCGGTAGCTACCAACACGTGACACACCCTGGTACACTTGCCCAGCATGTGAACCGGATGTGACAAAAATACAATAACAGCTAATTAAATCAACACAAAATCAACACATACCAAAAATATATAAAAATTAAAAAACAAACAAAAAAACAACAACAACAACAACAACAACAATAATAATAATTACAATAGCTTTCTCAATAATTAATTTTCAACATTTTGACTAGATGCTCTAGGAATAATGAGATGTGGCAAAACAATAATAGTAAATCAATGCCAAAATGAAAGAACATCAAGTGCAGATTGGGTCTGGGAAATATATGGTTCCATGGTCATTGTGCTGTCATTTGTATCATTGTCAAAATAAATTCTAGCATTACAACACGAAGAAAAAATAATGACACTTGGTGTACATGTTCCACTCTTGCTAGTATTGCAGCCAATTTATAGAGAGTAGCGCAGTCTAAGAGTTCATAGATTGGGTAGATGAGCAATTATATAGTTGTGCTTGTGCATGCACAATTGTAAATTTGCTAATATACGCATTTACAGGATAAGAACCTCCTGATAATAAGAGTTATAATTTTGCTAACTAGTAAGAGAGCTATAGTGCAAAATTCTTGGACGTAACAGATGTTCTCACATTTTCTATGAAACCATATGCCACATTGGGAGCAATAGGCCATCATTTGTCGGGAGTCTGCAAGAGCAAAACACTTTTATATTGACGGTATCAAAATTTTTGGCTGTAGAATATCCCATCAAATATTTTCCCATTCACTTGGTAAATGGCTTCCCATCGTAGTTGATCTTACACAGTATTGCTGGGAGGGATTTCATGTTAGAGGAGGTATCTGTCGTGATAGCAAAGAGTCCACAATCATATGTACCTGTCTGTACATGTGTGTTCATACGGATGTTAATAACATTTAGTTGTGTTGTGCATCTGGTTACTGATCCAGGTATAAGGACTGCTATATATGCTGACAGGGCTAGGGCTAGGGCTTCAAAGACGTCAAAGAAATCATCCACATAGGCTTATCTTCTTCATTTGTAGGATCATTTGAACTTGATAATCGAAACTGACCTGGCCTAGTAAGCTATACGAGCCATGCAGTATTACTAACCTTCTTCTTGGCAGGCAAGAAGGCTACATCTTTGAGGCCCAATAAAGGTGGGAGATCAGCTTAAAACCTCTCTGTTTTATCCAGTCCTTGAACTACGATGTGATATCTTATGTGCCATGCTTTACTTTCAACACTTTCATGATACTTTCTCCTTTTGACTTTGTCACTGTCTCACTCTTTAGGAATCCATGAATTGCTGAATTCTTCAAAGATTTCTCGCTGTTCTTATACAGATAACATTGCCCTTAGTGCTTTTAAGCAATAGTTGAATTGCTACAACTTACAATCGTAATGAAACTTGCACATAGAGATTGCACCAAGTAACTAGAGACTATACCTTGTGCAATGAATACTGCACATAAAGTCGCACCACTTGTTAAATTGCACATTCTATAGATTGAGATAGAACACAATCGACAAACTCTTAGATTGTGCTATAGATTAGCGAGAATACTGAGACAACTTTTGTAATGTTTTTTTGTTGTTGTTGTTGCTGGTTTTCGGTACTTGAGAGGGTGACAATGCCATTTTTTACAAGTTATTATAAAAAACACCTTGTAGTTAACAACTTAAGAGTTCCATAGATTCTGCACACTTCAGTATATGAACTTGAAAAATATAGCTATCTCTGTGTGCTCCTTTTTTACACTAAAAGCTATTGCATAAGTACAGCCATGCCAAAGTTATATGGCAGTCATAAATGGAGACCTCAAAAACCTGCATGCCTGAATTCTCTGCATTTGTGAACTTCTGATTGGAAAGTGCTGGACAGTTGAAATTACTATCCTCGGCTAGAGGAAGCCCCTACTCAACCAAATGAGTATACGTGGTCAAGCACGCAGGTTGACCACGCACTTTCATTTTAGCGCCTAATGAAAAGAGTACTTTTTTTGAATAAAATAAATGCAACAACTTCTACATATGGTTCCGGTAATTTTTTTATTTTTGACAAGACAATCCAATGTCTTCACTCGTGTCCTTTTCAACTACAACTATTAGCAATGTCACGATACCTATTACCTATAGACAAGAATCTTTTATACATGTGCCATATATTGTAAATACATATGTATTATGGTATATATATATAGATATATATTACCATAATACAATATATTTATATAAAGTATGTATGTAGTCGGGCTTAACCTTAAACCATGAAAATCAGATTGGTGGGTGTTTGCTACGTGTTAGTGGGTCCTTACACTGGTGATTCTAAGTGATACACACTTGCATTATTCACAATGAAGTTAGCAAATTAAAACTAGCACTAGGCGAGGATCAGTTGGTTTCATTGCTTTTATCTTTTGCTGTTCTTATCCTCGGCTTCTCTAAAACTTCCAAGTTGTCAAATCCATTAAAGTCTGCAAACACCACCCTTCTCATTGGTTTTCCACAAATTTCGACAAAAATCTATATAGTGGGAGCTTGCTACAGGTACCTTGCTAATCTAGATTGCTGAAAAGAGCATAGTAGACAATTGCTACATGGAGGGTGCTTACTATGTGCTTCATGGTTTATATATATAATATATAATATACATGTATATATATATATATAATATTGCAGAAAAAAAGATGCCAGACTCCTTCAATGAGAAAAACTATCCAACCTGCCTGAAGTAGTGGCAGACTGGGTACCTAGTGTTATTTGTTGGTAATTCTTATTTGTTGGTAATTCCGCCATAATATTGCATTTTTTGAGTATTACCGTTGGTGCGGTATATTCTTAAATGAAATGGCCGATGTTCGCAATCATTTTTGGGGATGATGGCTTGAAGTTTCAACGTACATAATACAACATACCCCATGTCTGAGGCACTCTGAGCCAGTGTAAAAGTGAACTTTCCTGCTAGGTTTGAGCTTCGTAGCTTCACAACTGTGGCCGTGCACAAAGGAGACACACAGACTTTAAAGATAGCGTTATTGTTGTTATGATTATTATGTCATCTCTGAAAAGCGAAATTTACACATGCCCATCGTGTAACTTGTCACTTGGATTAAATAACGGGTTTGGTTACATAACTGGTAAGCTTCTTATGTAACTAGACACAGTTAAGCATCAACACGGAATACATGTCAGGGGGCATGTGGATTGGTGAAGAATACTAAGCAGCGTGGAGTTTTTGGGTTTTCCACAACCACAGACCATAACGGTTGTTTAAAAATATTCCACTGTTTCCCAGAAACAGTCCCTTCTAGCTGCAGTTTTCCTCTACCATATACTATGCTTTGCGCTTTGCAAGCTTTGCAAATCAGCTTAGCGAGCAATTCTAGGCGATCGTAAATGGTCCGACTCGAGAGACACTAGGACACAAATGACAGTGGCCAGGAATCTATCAGACATCACTGCACCTTACCCCAAGGACAGCTCATGTTGGTACATCTAACTTCAAGTAATTATTCTGTTACCACATCTGTCTGTTTTTTTTTGTTGTTGTTGTTTTTGATGGTCGTAGTCTAAAAAGTAAATCTGATGCTTTAGTGCTTCCCATAAATTCTTCTGATTTGCGCAAGCCGTATGACTGCACGCACAGCGCGGTATATTATAGGCTGTCGAACAACACGTGATGCCGAATTTTAAAACAGGAAACGAACATGAATACTGGAAGAGAAAGCGTACTCCATTCGACCGTTAACTGACGGATTTGTACTAGAGCTAGGCAAGCTTTACCTGACTGTGGGAGGGTTCAGTCTGTGGGAAGGGTTCAGTCTACGTCTTTCCTCTCCTCTACCTGCTGTACTGAGCAAGTTTGGGCATGAAAGATGGCCGCTGTGGCGTTGCAGTTTGCCTTGAACAGGGTTTTTGTGGTTACTGCCAACATGGGTTCTGTGTTTGAAGACGTGAGTGAATCTGATATCGCTGCCTGTGTTAATAAACTGAATGTTAGTCTTTGCTGTGTAACTGGAATTTTAATTTAATGATTTTGTGTTACCTAGCGTACAGCTACTAGCTACACACTAATATGCCTTTCCTCTACTCATTCTTACAATCTGTTGTAATTGATGTTGTAATTGCTGCATACCACTAGTAAATCTTGTTTCTTACCTATCTTTGTTACTTTGACCACTAATGTCAGTGAGTCAATTAGTCGGCACTGGACATGTTTTTAAGATTACTATTTAGATTCACACAATCAAATTTCTCAGGTGCTCATGCACACTCATGTTGAGCTCTCAAATATAGCTAGCTAGCTGACTCTTTTTGGCAGATATCCAGAAACAGATTGCGCTAAAACTGAAGCCACCGGTCCAAGAAGAAACCTGACAGAGACTCGCTCTTTGGTGAATACTTCGCTTTTACTAGGAGCGAACAAGACAACAGACTGGGCACTGTGTCCTAGCAGTCATGTGCTCCCCCTTTGAGTGAGCTAAATTTTCTTTCAGTAGGAGCGAACAAGAAACAGACTGGGCACTGTGTCCTAGCAGTAATGTGTAGTCCCCCCTTTGAGTGAGCTAAATTTTCTTTCAGTAGGTGCGAATGAGACAACAGACTGGGCACTGTTTCCTAGTAGTCATGTGCAGTTCCCCCTTTGAGCCAGCTAAATGTCTTTCCAGACCAACAATCAGACATAAGAGCAATCAATCAACACACAACCTTTCAGCATTTTGAAGCAGGAAGTGTTGCTATAGTCACTCTCTTTTTACACTGTAATTTATTATTACTCATGCAATTTGTAATAAGGTGTAGGTAGTAGTCTTGTAGCTTTTTATGCAGTATGTCACATCATGTATGTCCAGGGAGGAACAAGTGGTGGAAATATGCATGTCTGAGCCCACTATCTCTGGTTGAGAGAGGGGATGAAGCAAACAGTACATGCATTAGCTATGAAAAATGTGTACCAGAGCTAGTCTAACATAGGTGTCCTTACAGACACACATGCATAGCAACTCGCTCATGCAAACCCTCACTGTTTTATCATGTTGGTGTAAGGAGATGTAAGGAGATGTTTTATTAGTGTCGGTATAACATCTACAAACTATGCGCTCCTTCCCAGACCACTTAGTGGATCTTTTGTTAACTGTTTGGATGTGATATAAAAAGAACAACTTTCTATTTTGTCCCGTCTTCAAGGAGGATTTGAACTATCTGTGTAGAATTTACTTAACCCTACAGTTTTTCCTGAGTTTGTGTTCATGTCTACTGGTTACTGTTTGCATCATCTGCAGTTGGTCATTTAGATGTGATTATGAGCAAGTAGGGGTCCACTCGCCCATTCGTAGGAATTAGGATAACTTTTTAGGATTTTGAATACATTTATTCCACGACAGTAAATATATTTTTCTTGAAGTAGATGAGGTTGTGCATGCTTCATTGGTCGGTGATTATTGCATTGCATTATTGCATTCCTGTATATCTGATCAACATCAGGTAAATGGAAATACTCCATGGATTCTGGTGATGCCAACACAAGGGTGCTCATTAGTGTGTGATACCCCCCATGAACGAGTGATACCCTCATGTGTGAATGACCCCTTGTGTGAGAGATAACCCCATGTGTGAATGATACCCAATGTGTGAGTGAGTGATGACCCCATGTGCAAGTGACAGCCAGACTAATTCTTGTCTCAGTCCATGATGGTGTGTTAGTAAGTACATTGTTTGGCAGGAAAAATCATATTAATCAGCCACAATGCAATGGAATGCAATCTAGCTGAGGAAGTTGGAGAAGCTGTCATAAAATGGCTCAAGTACTCAAAAGAAATGCAATAAAACACACTGAGGAGACAGCTGTGGAGCCCAGACCAGTGATAGCAAAGACAATAGCACCATCAATTTTTTTGTTAGATTTTTGACAAGTCAATCTCGAAGTTATTAAAAGTGGTCCACTTTTTTTTATGGTCGTGAAGTCTTATCAGAAAGATGAGTGGCTATGTAATAAGCATTTATCAGCTGTGGCTTTAGAGCCGAGAACCCCACTGCATCATGCCACTTCTTCAAAGGTTTGTAAATACCCGTGATCTGTTCGTTGAGAGGTGTTGAATGTATACAACTGTGTGCAGGTGTCCTAGTGACTGCTGGTTAGACCACACTAAGTAAGATCACAAGTTTATTGTGAGTGCTCAAGGTATAGCCGAGGTGTCGAAGTAAGTCCACTAGTTCTCTCTGCCCTGGGCTACACACCCCTCATTCTCTTGAAGTGCTGAGGGGTTGTGTGTTTAAGTAAGGTCACAGGTTGTAAGTATCCCCTGTTTCTCTCTAAATGCCCAAGGTGTAGTAGATTCTATGCAAGTCACCTGTTTCTCTGTAAGTGCTCAAGGTATTATCCCAGGTATCTTTTGTCTAGCTATTGTCTAAGCAGTGGTAGCAGCTCCGACTTAGCTATTGTCTAAGCAGTGGTAGAAGCTCTGACTTCACTTTTGGTCCTATACCAGAATTAGTCCACTGAGACATTTTTGTTTACTCCCAAATCTTGCTATAGCCTTAGTTCTACGTCTGCTTCTGTTTCCTACTCTTGCCTTGCTCTACCTTAGCCATGATGTGGCTGCTGCAGGTGGAGGCTAGGCTTCGCTTAGTCAAGCTGCTAGTGCCTAGACTCTGTTTTGTAAGGAGCCAAACTACACCCATTAAGCGCCTAGCTGTGGGTGCTATGTCTTGTGTATTTACCAATCACTACTCTGAACATTTGTGGCCATAGGAGTTTATGAATTGGCAAGTTTGGCATGATTGGACAGGCTAAGAGAGTCTCTACCAATAGCTGGACATGACTAGCTTGTAGAGGTAATGGAATAGGGCAGATATATTATAGTTCCACTTTTTTGGTAGATGTGCATGGCAAATTTGTATGTGTAGGAAGTAAAAGTAAAGTTGACATATGTAGCAATGGTATATGCATGGTAGATTTCTGTACTGAAAGTGCTATAAAACTTCTATTTGTTATAGCTAAGTGTAGACTGCCACGAGACAAAATGCAAGAGAGTGCCTCGATCTGTTTGATCTTGGCTGAAGTATGGTGCTTGCTAAAGTTCCCAGTCCCATTAATGTGATTTATGAACTCCAGTGGCCACAAACCACTTATAACCAACTCCTTTTCTGGTGGAGCTCAGAACAAAATGTTCTATGTCTTATGCCAGACCCATACCAGTGTAGCGAAAGTGTTTGGCTATGCCAACCCGATGAGTGCCTAGGCCATGCTTTGATGGGAATCGAGTACCTAGGCACCCAACAGCTAAAATACAGCAAACATCAATTTTACATATAATCCCCTGGACCACTTTCATCTTGGACCATTTTTGGCATGCGATCGATTTTAGTGTGATGCGATAACTAAACACTTCCCTTTAGAGAAAGAAAATGTTGTGTGGACAGATTGGATGACTCACTAACTTTTGGCTCTCTGTCTACACCTGTTGTAGATGTTAATTATTTGTACAGGGAGTGTAGAGTCACTGGAGAAGTGTTCTTGTAATATCTCAAACTGAGAAGTGTAGTGTATTACTTTTCCTTTATTTATTTATTTATATTTATTTTTATTATTATTATTTTTTTAACCTGCTAAGGACCGTGACGGCGTGAGGCATTGTGACGGTTCAAAAACAAGTCGACACTTTGCCAGACTTTCTGTCAGCTAGTAATGAAATCCCTGAAGTTCAGCCAATGTTTATTGTGGCTGTCAAAGCTAACTCGATGTGTTTTAGTGGCTAACATTGGAATGGGAAGTTCAAATTTTAATGTGGTTTGAAAATTCTACAAGTGGCCGTGATGTAATGAAACTCGTACAAGGTTATCTGTAGCATTCTGCTGAACTATGTACTGTAAACACTTACATTTTACATCTCTTCCCCCATCCTCCCACTATTATCCACCCTCCCCCCTCCACATGCACACACACATGCACACACACATGCTCACACATGCACACACACATGCACACACACATGCACACACTCATGCACACACTCACTACTCCCACCACCTTCTCATTTACAGACTGCTATTGAAGCCAATTGGATTCATGAGTTTGTAAAGGTAAGACTGATGCGCACATCATAGTTCTTCATTATAGGTACAATTATACCTGTAAGAGAAACTCTCACTGGAGCCTTGATCACATGACACCCTGATGATGTAGGGTGCCATTGGCTCTCGAGTGGTAGCTAGTGGGAGTTGAAAGCTTGTGCTAACTTTTCTTATTCTGAGCTAATGAACCTCTAGTTGTTTGTTTATTTGTTTTTAGTCTGTTATTTTATTTAAAAATATGTATTAACTTGTCGTGAAAGGAAACGGGGGGGGGGGGGGGGATGACTGTAATGAAGTCCAGTTTAACAACGCTTTACCATTTGCATTTAACCTTACATGATGACATGACATAATTAAGCATTACGTGGAGATGACTGTCACAAATTTGTGACATGCATTAGTTTTTAATCAAGGTGACGGTCGCAGGATTCGTGACGGGCTTCTTCTTTATGACCCCCTTTACCATGCACCATAGCACCATAGCTACTGACAAAAATGTCCTCTGCCCTTTCTTTTGGGAGCCCTGCCCTCCAAAGGGTTCATCTACCAGCTCCAACAAGCAGCCATTTCTAAACTATTACAGGCAAGCATACAGTACAGATTAAATACTGTGAAAATGTTTTGGATAGACACTCTTATAGAGGGTGAGGAGAATTTTGACTGGAAGATTTACATATATGTAGATAGCAGCATGCAGTAGAAGTGGAGTTTAGATGGTATTGAAGAGGACTTGGGGCTATTGAAAGTTGGACTGAATGGGAGAGAGACGACCAAGAAGAGAATGGAGCTGTAATTCTGCCTAAGTTTCAAGTGACCACTTGTATGTCTACTATGAACAACAAACAACAAAAAGAAGTACAATGGCTATTATAATGCACAGGTGACATGGGTCCAACTTACCTACAAGACAAGCTTATACAAAGCAGCAGTGGAAAGTGAAAAGGACTCATAGCTGAAATCATCAGTAATGTAAATCCAAAACTTTCTTGCTTTATCAGAGTTGCTAGTTTCTCTATTACCCATGAAGTATAGGATACTTCATCTAGTTCCTGTGGTGGGCAGTGGACGGACATGGCACATCTTAGTAAGTGAGCAAATAATTATAGATTATAGTCACTTGAGAGACAAACAATGTAGCTAGCTAGCTCGAGAAACGGCCTTAGCTACTACCTAAATATATATATATATATTTTAAAATAGCTAGCTACTAAGTTAATAGATAAACACTTACCAGAACTAAGCTTATAGTCTCTGATCTAAGCTCAGGCGCCCATGAAATCCAATATATTCATCAACTTCCGTGGCAGACACATCGTGATCTGAACAAGGCGAGAAAACAATATAAAAGTTCCGCAACAAAGCGCTACTATAGAAGCGTCCTTAGTTATACACTAAAACTCAGGTAGTTACCTGAACAAAATTTGTAGTCTTGCAAGCAAGCCTCGTTCAAGATCTAGTAGGAGACAAAAATTATTCAGCTTGAACGAAACACTACAATAGCAAGAAGCGCTAAAGCCAAACAACCGAGAAACTACTTGTCCAGAGAAGTCAGGTTGTGTTCCAGTACCAAATAAAGTACAAATGTTAGAACTCAAATTCAGCCTTAGAGTGAGAACCTGAAGTACAGCTACCTTTCTTCTTGAAAATTGTATGAGTAAAATAGAGCATAAGGTTTAAAATATATAATGCGTGAGAATTTTTTTTTTAATTGTGTCCGTTGTCCTCTAAGGGTTACGTTTAAAAAGCAGTACAATATAGGTGAACATGATTGTAAATAGTAATGGTCATCTAATCAATCTGTCTACATGGGTACAATCTTCTTCTTGTTTTTTTTGTTCGTTTTTTAAGGTCATTCAAAACTATAAACTCTAGTGTTTGGGCCCCCCGCTTCTAACCCGAAAACGGCACTTACTTTGCATCCTTTAAAAAAAATTGGATCAGGAGCAGCTGCGATCATAGAAGGAGTAATTCTCACAAGCCAGCCTAAGAAAGAGCTAGTGATAGCTTTTCAAGTACAGTTTTGCGTTCTCCAAGTAGCCAAAGTTAAGAACAATCTTGCAACTTCATGCTGTTGGTATCCTCCAAGTCAAATGTAATTCCTGGTCAGTGTTTCTGAACTTGATTGGCTGTGGAGGAGGAGTGACCTACAGAGTAACAGCAGCTATAAGGCTGGGCAAAGGACTAGAAGTGCCCTGCAAATAAGCAGCAAGAAGATCCTCAGGGAAACTAGGACAATTGTAGGTAATAATAGGCATAGCCATATATTACTTCAATGTTTTGTGAAATATACTGTCTTGATGGTGAAGCTAGTACACATGCGCCGAGCCAGTATTTTTCAAAGGCAGCAAGAGCAGCTCTTGGCGGCATGATACATATGGATGCCTAACAAAGGCAGTTTAATACAACAGTGTGAGTAGCACTTAACAGTTTGTGTGTTAAAACATATATATGTATATAAAATAGTTTTGTTCTTGTTGTGTTTTGTTTTGTTTTGTTCATTGAGCACTTGGTCCACCGTAGTAATTTTGAGAGCTACTCTAGTCCAGCAGTCGCAATATGAAGTACTTACACCAGTACACATTTTAAATTTCGGCACTGAAATGGTGTTGAAAGCATGTTTGTATGTATGCATATTTGTTGTCAAAGTTGGTTGTCGTACATGCACAAAACTCGATTTTCATTTTGCACACTGTGCCTTTGATATTTGGAACCACAGATTGAGGAGGGAGCCTAGACCAGCGGGAACAAAGGCTAAAAGAAAGACAACAACACCATCTAGATTTGCTAGGAAAAGATGAGGGCTCTTATGCTGAGAGATGAAAGCCCTGAGAACATGCAAAGAGAGAGCAGGAAATCCTTGAGCGCCTTAAACTGCAGAATGGACATGCCAGGAAAGAGCATAATAATAAATGATAGCAAATACACTGCCCCTGAGAAGCTTCAGCAACATTGAGACAGGAAGTGACAAATGAACATGCCAGGAGAGAGCAGAAAAGTGAAGCAACAATATCTAGATAACCTGGTAAGCAGAGTGGGTTACCATAGAAGCGTATGCATAGGCATCTACACTGCTGAGACCCTAGTGTTTTTAAAGGCTACTCTTTTCTCTTCTTCTTGTACACTGCTACACAAGTCAACATACCAAGTCAGCCTGTATAGAGGGTCAGCTACAGCTTCCTTCAAGGACTTGCCAGCAGTTGCACAGGGGAACTCCACAAACTAAAGAGCAGAACTGATCTGCCCACTTGTCTGCTTATAATACAGCAGTGGGCCAGTTAGAGTGAGGTGACAACCCTTGCAAGTCTGGTGATCTCCCTGTTGTTGTTTTTCTCTCTCTTGAAACAGATAAATTGTGGCTAGGCACTAGTGTAATTTTCTTGTTGTAAGAATGGCTATTGTAGCGAGAGGGAAAAAAACATAGATAGATACAGATCCTTGAAGACTAGTTTCATGATTCTTATATTGTTTTGTTGTTGTTTTCTTGTGTTTTTGTTTGTTATTGTTGTTGTTTGGCGGTCTCAAGGCATACTGTAAGAGCTGGTAGCAGCCAAAACCATGTTTCACCAATTAAATGCGGCCTAAAGGAAACCCTGGGCCTGGTTGCCTATAGGCTATAAGCATAAATTCAAACATTGTTCACAAAAGGAATATTTAAAATCGAACTGTATGCTGAATATCATCAGATTTTTCTCGTCTACACATGCCCAGCAGACTGTTCCCATGTTATAAAATAGTCATAAAGACTTTACTTCTGGTTGGACCAAGGAGTGAGTGAAGTGGAGGGGGAAGGATTAAAAATTGGTTGACGATCGTAGCCACCGTCACGATTGGTCTCTTCCTGGCTGTCTTTCTGGAAGGCACTCTGCAGAGGAAAACTGCATGTACCAACCTCATGTGAGTTTCAGCAACTTGTTGAAGGCTAGCTGAAATGTCGAGAAACCAATTTGAATTTATCCCTTGAGAAAATCATTATATGCACAGCCCCTGTGCTTACCAGGAACCACTCTAGATCCCCTTGCACTCAACAAAGGAGGCGCTTTTGGATGGATTTATTTTTGTAAGTTGCAAGTTCTGCTGTAGACAGCGCTACATAGTTTTTTTCCCTTATCTCAAATAGAACTGATTTTTATGCCAAACTAGGCAGGACAAGGGCTTGAAACCGATATTTACCGTTTAAAGTATCATATCTTTGCACACATTTATGCATGGTCCTGATTTATATACCAAAATGTAGCCAGTGCAGTATGCTTTCTGTGGTAGTTTTTGTTTTGCCATACATGTTTATCTTTTGGAACTGCAAGTTGGAATGTGAAGTACAGTCACTCATTCAAGTAATAACTTAGCATCAAGTCTTGAATGGCTATGACAACTGTGATTGATAGAGCTGTACAAACACTAGAAATGTAGAGATCTTTTAAAGTGGACTTATGTTCATGTGAAGGGGGTCTAAAATACAAACACACAAAAAAAAACCTTGTGGTTACATGGCTTTGGAGCTCCATAGATTCTGCACACTATTCTGTATAAACTTGTATAAACTTGATATATAGCTCAAATGATAGATCTCTCTGTGTGCTCTCTTATGATATTTAAAAAAAGGTATAACTATGCTCAAGTTACATGCAGCCAAAATGGAAGTCCTCAAAATCTGTGTGCCTGAACTGTTTGAAGTTGTGATTCCTGATTGGAAAGTGGTAGCCAGTTATTTGTGGCTAGAGGAAGCCCTACTCTACAAAAGGAGCAGGTCATTAGCCACTCAACTAATTAGGCAAGCGGAAGCGGGGTGC
Organism: Cladorhizidae sp. MBARI D1340-BT2; assembly: GCA_028752905.1. Taxonomy (NCBI): domain Eukaryota; kingdom Metazoa; phylum Porifera; class Demospongiae; order Poecilosclerida; family Cladorhizidae; species Cladorhizidae sp. MBARI D1340-BT2. The sequence goes on from JAQNBH010000005.1 coordinate 10,926,598, forward strand.
TGGAAAAAAATTCAACATCCCCCCCCCCTCCCAAGCAACCCACGCTTGCCTAATTCGTTAGGTTTTAGCGCCTAAGTCGTGTTGAATCCTCTAGCCACAGGTAATGCTTTCCAATCAGGAACCACAACTAAAACCAGTTCAGGCACACAGATTTTGAGGTCCCCGAACTTTGGCTGCATGTAACTTGAGCATAGTAATACCTATGCAACTTTTTTTTTTTTTTTAACCATAAGAGAGCACACAGAGAGATCTATTATTTGAGCTATATATCAAGTTCATACAGTGAAGTGTGCAGAATCTATGGAGCTACAAAGTCCTACCACGCATTTTCTAGCCTTGGAATGTATGCATGTTAATTCTTGAAAAAAGTTATAGTTGTAAATATTTTAGTAGTCCATCACTAAGAAGCTGCCAAGATTTGGCTGATTACAAGTTAAAAAAAATATATTTTTGATTTATTTATTATTTTGTTGTTATTATTGTGTGTGTGTTGTGTGTGTGTGTGCATGTTTTAGGCCTCTGGCATTGAAAAGTGGGTTAAACGAGTATAAAGAGTGCTAGCGCCTTCCCTGTTATACACAGACACACTAAATACTGCTTTGGATTGGATTCTAGTCTTCCATCCATTCTATGCACAACAGTAATGATATGTACACACAACATAGCAGCACAGGGTGCCTATCTGATCAAATAGTTATCATGCATATAGGACCTGGTGTATGTATGACAACAGTAGTCAGCAACATCCTGACTCTATTACACTCCACTGTGAACGGGCATATAAGTCAATTAACTAGTCCTATTTCAAGGGCCATAATTGTCTGGATCATTAGGGTGCCTAGTTATATATGGTGTTCAGTTTCTCCTAGACCATGGCTATTGTCAGGAACAGTTGTATATGGGAATAGTTCTGTATGAACTGTTATAAGGTTCCCAATTGTTGACATTAGTGCTTGAAGTATGTTGAGGACTTGACGAAAAACTCTGTCCTTCAGTTGATTGACGTGCCTTCTCCCACAATTGGAGACCTGTGGTTTCCACCAGGAAAGACAAGGTTCCTAATCTTTCTACCATGGTTGCTGTTGTCGGGCCTTGGACGGAGATATTCATCATGATACTTTGTCCTATTGAAAGTAGGCGTGTGCAAAAATGACAATCGTGGGATCGACTTAAACTAAAAATGCTTCCCCAACACTTGAGATTAGGAACCAAGCTTGATAAGTCAAACTTCATTAGCATTTCCCTCTTAAAAACAACAAACTTGGTGAGAGAGGTAGTCCTGAACTTAGGGTAGCTGTCAATGCTGGCTTCATCAACTGGATGCGTTCAACAACGTATCATACTCTCTTCATGAAGGCAGCATACCTATTCCTCTGACGGAAGTTATGGCTCATTGTTGGAAAATATTTGTTTAGGTAGGCCATGCCCTGAAAACATGATACCTTGTTGTGTCTATAGTGTACTCACAGTTGTATTTAGCATCACAAAAACATCTGGTAAATTTAGGAGATGCATTCACTGCAACCAAATACATTGCTCCTTGAGATGCTGGCAAAGTCAGTGTGAACATGTTGAAATCCTCTTGAGAGCCATCCATACCCATGGATGTATGGTGCTGGGAAGCTCTTGGCTAGCAGCTGAAGGCTATTGTCTATCCCTGGCCACCTCATGGAACTGCGTGCAGTGTCCTTCAACTTGCATGTACCACAAGGATCTAAGCAGCTCATTCAACAGTTTTTCTGTCCTATTATCTTGAGTTAGCACCCTCATCCCCACAACACGCATCCACCTCCACAGTCAGTTCTTACTTCTTACGATAGAAATTTGGTTAGCCTAGGGTTGTGGGGGTATGTGTGACTGAATGTCATTCAGTGCATTAGTAGTGGTTAGTCAAGTAGTTGTTATTACAGACTTTCCCTCTCATGGTGTGTCCTTTCAGTGCTTAAACATTTCACTGGAAAATGTGAGAGTGAGCTTCGGCATTAAGAGTGATTGGTTGTATGATGAAACAGCCTGACATCTTGATAGCCACCTGTTTTGGTCCCAAAATTGTAGTAGATGGCTTTTGATGCGTGATGAAAGTGATTTTTTTACATAGAAGTTTTTTTTGTCCACACAAGTAGGTATGGAACTTTATTACACTAGGAATCAGTGGCAACGCCTCTTTCTGATTTGCATTCACTTAGGAAACAGGTACTGGAAGCTAAAGACCGGTTCACAATTTGTTGCAAGGCCTCTGGGTCACATTGTGTCACTTGCAAGGCCTCTGGGTCACATTGTGTCACTTCAAACTAAATTGAACTTCAACCAAAATTACAAACTCCACCCATTAATTAATGAACCTTTAACTCTTTCACCGCCAACTTTAGCCCAACACCTTTAAAAAAAAATATTAAAATATTTTTGAATTTCATAACTTTTTTTATAACCATTAAATTTTGAAACAAAGCATATCATTCGATTGCAAATTGAAAGAGCTATAACTTGGTATATGAATCAGCTCGATTGAAGTAGGCAAACAAAAGTTACGAATCTCTATGTCTACAACAGTAAAAAAACAACAACAGAGATCCATCCAGGAGCGACTTTTTTCCTCTACTCCGTAGGATTTTGATTGATAGCGAGTCTGCAGTAGATGGCTCTGCAGCTTTCCACCGAAGAAGAGCCTCCAGAAGCTATCAGGACGGTCACAGTCAAGTAAAGTTAAAAATATATATATATTTTTGTTGCCGTGACCAGTTCGGAATCACGTGCTACCTGGAATTTTTCTTTGGTTGTATTTTTAACGTTTAGAGCTATCTTTTGCGCACCCCCTGGTAAAAAAATTAAATCTGTAGCTTGTTCGCATAATTTTTAATTAATGTTTACACGAGCGATGTCCGAGTTTGCGCCTGTAGGCGCTTATGGCGGTGAAACGGTTAATCTCTAAATGACTTGTGGGATACAACCATAGGAAAGTTCTTCACTGCTTCTATCAACCTTTTCGGATTTGGTGCACTGACCTTACTTCACATTCCAATGTGTAGTTCCAAAAGATAACCATGTATGGCAAAACAAAAACTACTATCAGAAAATTGGCTACTTTAACTGGTAAACACTGTTTCCAGACTTGTACCCCCTTAACCGATTCAATGCTGACTTTATTAGTGGTTTGTTGTAATAATTCTATAATTTTTTCAGAATGGAAAAACAATAAGAGCATAATTGAAGTAAGCTAACAAAAGCTATGCAGCGCGATGATGCTATATGTCTACAACACAACTTACAGCAAAGAAATCTATCCAGGAGCGCGCCTCCTTGCTCTAAAGTGAAGGAATTCAGAATGATATCTGGTAAGCATAGGTGTTCCACTGGAGAAGTACTTCAAGAAACAGTAGCAAAAGCCAGGAAGAGACCTTTTACGAAGACAGTTGCAATCGTCAGCTATTAACAGATTAATTTTGTTCGCTTGCCCCATCCAACTGGAAGTAAAGTATTTAGAATCAATAGAGCAGTTGTGCATATGGAGAGTGGGATCATAACTACAAATTCTTTTTAATATCCCCCCCCCCTGATGATATCCAAGTTTATGCCATATGGCACTATGAACATTGTTTAATAAGTTATGGAGAAATAGTTTTGCAGAAATGCAAATAAAGCACACCAACATCTATCGAGTGATGCATAGAGACCGGAACTAGAATAGAAATCGAGTTTTATGTGATTAAACTTCATGTTCATAATACCGCAAAATTGACGCTTCCTTACCCTCATCACATGCAGAGATTAATACAGCATTTGGGGGGAGGGGGGGAAAGTGTCGAACTTGGAGAATTTTTCCATGCACAGTTTTAGCATCATATTATGATTGGAAAAGTGTTAACCTCTGACTTTTGGTCAGATGAGACACTTCTAAGTGAATCAACCTTGATAGGCAGGTGGGAATTGCAATTGAAGGGCCTGAACTCACTTCAGTGAATTTTATTCATATTCATCAAAGAGAAAAATTGTTGTTGTGATGCTATTGCGAAGTTCATATATTAACTCTACTCAATCACTGTTCTGCTATTGTGAATTAACTAACAGCAGCTAAAACTAATGCGTACAATATACCAATTATGACATCATCATAAACTGCTGGGAGGTGAAATGCCAGAGTGGTGAACACTTGTGGCCTTTGAAATTGATTGTCACTAATAAATAACCTTGCTCTAGCCTATTCAATTTGTCTTCCACTACGAACTTATGAACAGCACAGCTCTTGAACGGAAAAGAAAAGTGGCATTGTTGTAGGTGGAATTCAGCTTGGCCTTAAATTATTTTCCAGTTCATCTTTGAATAGATGATTTGAGAGAAGATCTTCTTGTTATAGCACATTCTTGCTGTATTTGTATCAAGTTGGAAGGAGCCAATTCCTTCCCAGTCAGGTCAGTGCGTCCCTTCAACAATCACTAGTGTAGGCTTCTGTGGCTGCTGTTACTGAAAAAAGACTATGATAAGAGCTTTCCCAGGACCTTCATTTGTTCTCTAGTGTAGGGATTGAATGATCAACCTCTTAAATGCCTCTGTATACCATGTGTATGTTAAAATAGATCAATATATAAATATATATATTATTGACTTCTAGATCTGTTTATTGGAAACAGACTTCCAAAGATGCTCCTCAAGCATAATGGTAACAGTGGGTTCCAGTGCCCAGCTCAAACTTGATTGGAATTCCGCCAAGTTCCATCTCATAATAATTTGGTTATTATGATGAGTTATTACCAACAGAGAACAACATGTTCTGGTCTTGGCTACTGTTACCACCTTATCTGATACTTTTCAGGTTTCTTAGCTCGAAAAAAAAGGAAGTTGTGATTTGGAGCTGAAGTCTTGTGCCCAGTCTTAGTGCATTTGTGGTATTTGACTTCTCCCTTTGTAAGTACGTACGTACTCATTGTGTGTTTGACCACAACAGTAGAGCGGTTGCGAAATTCAGGCTATCAGCACTTCAACCTCGAAAATGCTCTAATTGATTGAATTCTGTCATTTCTGGTGTTCCGTTTGCATTGCTTATTTTTATTCCTGTGTTTTTGCCATGTTAAAGCCATCTTCAGTCAGGTGTTTCTCTGGATTTCTTTACTCCACACACTGAATGATCTCTCTGAGAGCTTGATCAAGGAAGTCTCCAAACTCACATCTGATTGTGAGACGACGCAGATTGCCTATAACTTCTGCAGTAGAGTCGTTGGCCTTTCTGACATAGTTTGTAAAAGTGAAACTTCTCGCCAATGATCACACTATGTCTCAAGGTTTTTGTGTTGAGTCGCATTGTGCCGCTTTAAGCCCTTCACGCGTTTGACTCGTGTTCAATTCATGGGATTATGAACTCCCAACCCCGATATTCCAAAACTTGAAAGACTATCAATATGACTCATCAAATCAGGTCATACATTGTGAATACATCTGTCATGAGAGTATGAAATTTTCAAGCTTAGCGAAGTTCTATAGCTCAAAAGCCCAATTTTTTCATGCTCGCTGCTCCATCTGTGTCTTTGACATAGATAACAAGACAAAATGACTGCATGATTGGTGTATAGAGAAGAGATAACTGCCTATCAAAGTCAGAAAAGGAGAAATATTGTAATGATGATGGAGAACGTGATGAGCAAATAAGCAGCATTAATATGCATACTGTCTCTTTAACAAAATGTTTTAAGTTCTTGTCGCTTTTGCCTTGAGTACTCTGATAGTTCAGTCAGCCAACAAGCACTATGTTCCCACATTTAGGGATGGCTGCTTCCAAGCACTTCTAAAACAAAGCCCTCTTCTCTCCCCACATAGCCATACAACCTAGGGAACATCATAGATACTTCTTGCATACAAAATAACTATTTACTTGTGGCACTGGTAATGCAGTACTGCAGTTGTAGCTTCCGAAAAGTTACCTTCTCTATTGCAGGATCATGTATTAAGTTTATTTAGGGAAATTTGGCTGGAAATCTTGGCAGCGGATCCATGAAAACCTGGCTATATTTCCCATACATATAACTGCACTCCCCCTTCACAAAATAGCATATGAATGAATATACATATGGCTCGTGGGACTACAGCTTGCCACACGATGCGCTGTCTTTTCATTTTTAGTTAATCATAAGTTGGAGGTCAGGCTTTCCCCGGACCTGAAATGTTCGGAGAACTGATCATAGTCGGCTCTTCTGGAAATTGTGTGATAGCTTGTCTATGTCAATTACATTTCAATTAACATGCTTTTCAGTTTAACAGGGGGCTAATTCCTAATTGGCATGCGTATTTGTGTATTTATCTGATAAGTGAAACGTGTCTCAATTAAAAAACTGATTTTGAAAATCAATTTCAGTACGCTATTGTGGACCCCACCTTTGTCCAACTTAGATTTGGGCTATCGTACTGTTGTTTTGCAAGATAATTTCCCTTTGGACTCTGTTCTTAGAAATGTTGCTTCAATTCTACTCTCACATTTACTGGGACACACACAATAAATGATATTTAGACCAAATTTTTTTTTATTTTATTTTTTTAAAGGGGGGAAGAGAAAGAATTTCTTTGGGGAGAATTCCCACACCCCCATCTAGTCCTTTGAAGCATCAAGGTTGTCTTTCCCCTCCTCCTTTCCCCAAACCATAAATCTGATATGAAACACTGTGTACCATACAGTGTAGTATTTGCGGGTCAACATTATTGTAGGTCGCAACGAGGGTCTTAACCTGAACTTCTGAGCATTGTAAAACTGTTGAACAGTTATGGCCAATAGTCAGGGATACGAGTATGTTATTGGCACCTGCCAACATGGCAGACATGGATGCACTTTGTGCTGTACCTATCCTTCAATTCCTAGGGCCTCTCTATGTATACTGAGGTGGGGATATTAGCCAGAATATTAACAAACTGGCATATCACTATATTGACATCCTATTTTGCTAGGCATGCCACTATTGCAAATACTACTCTCTTGTTAACTGGCACCATTATAGGGAATTTGTCTAATAATGTACGCCAGTTCTATAATCAAGTCAACAAAGTTTGCCTGTACCAATCCCCTGTCCTCCTGCTTCCTCTTTCCCTTTCTCTCCTCCTTCCCTTCTCCCTCCCTCCACTCTCCCCTCTTCTTGTCTTCCTCCCTCCTCTTGTCTCCCTCCTCATCTCATCCCGTAGCTGATTGAACAGGCAGATCCTGACTTGGTGGCACTTCACTGTCAGGAAATTGGAGGCAAAGATTTTGAAGCAGACATGCCCAGAGTGAATGACTTCATCCAGTAAGTTAGTATAACTGTGCGTGTCACCTAACCCTTGCATAAAACTGAGTTTGCTATAAATGAACTTGGACAATATTATTATCTAAATAATAATACGTTTGTCTGTGTTTATGTGCGTCACGCCACTGAACATGCGCAAGCAACACGTAACAACTGTCAGAAATGCCGCAAATCCGAGATAGAGCTGCTTTAGAATAAAGACAGAGGCAGAGAAGGGCTGATTAGATGAAAATGTAAGACGAAGTATCGTTGTACGTAATAGGGAACTGGAAAGAGAGAGAAGAGCAGTATTACCACACGAGGAAAGAAATGTTAGGAGAGAGCAGAACAGAGAAAGGCAGAGACCAGCGAGAGCAACATTAGAAGACGAAAAAGAAAAGTCCGGAGAGAGCTCAACAGAGAAAGACGACAGAGACTAGTGAGAAGTACAAGTCAAAGTCCTAACAATGCAAATTTCTACCTCGGGTCATTGTCCACACTGTGCCAGCATTGTGATGCTTCAAGGTATAATATGGAGACCACTGTTACCACAGTGCCAAAATCAGTCTAACACCATTTTCTGAGATACTCAAGCCACAAGAACTATCTGTGGAAACTATCAGTAAAGCAAACAACTTCCAACAAAACATATGAGTGCTTCTCCTTCACATCTAATATAAGTACAGTATATAGGTGGTTCATATGTATGGTCAATTATTATTTTTTCACGGTCAATTGTGAGTGGCCTTTTCCAGTGCTAGAGCTCTTATAGTGAAAGTGCACTCAGCCCACCGTCAAGCAACAGCACATCGATTTTTTTCGATTTTTTTAAAAATGCTTCATAATAAACTAATATCAGCATATTATTTGATTATACATGGCACATGTTATTTTTAGTGGCTTCTAGCATTTATTATAGGAGAAAAAATAATTGCAGAATCTCTGCGGGCATTGGCTTTAATTAATAACTTGACCTGGTCATTGGACTAAGAGAACACTGCTAGTGCTCATGCTGCTAGTCTATTGTGGAGACATGAATTGTACTGTAGGTCTTCCTATTGGCATAATTTCCACAAGGGAGCATCCTACACGGCAGCCAAGCTGCTGTTATGTCTTCTGATTGGCGGTGCTGGTGTGCTATTGTATGATGAATAGCTCACCAGGAAGTTAGTAAGGTGATAGGACTGGCTATCCACCACTTGGGTTCTTCTTGGCCTGCATAATTCCAACCCATCTTCTGTGGTGATTGGTGCAGCCATGCCCTTCTGTGTTGCTGAGATAATGATGGAAGCTTTTAATATGGTGTGTGTCCTATGTGTATGTGTTATTGAGTTATCCGTAAATCACAAGCTCCTTTCAGTTTTTTGTGCACAGGATTTCCTGCCTTCACTGACCGACTCCTAGACGGATATATTTAATTTATTTTTGTACCAATTAACCACCACAAGTGCCTACTGGCACAAACTAGGACATCATTCATATTTTTGTAATGAACCGATCGCACTTTAAAAAAAAAATACCTATACATGCCCAGTAGACTGCTCTATCAATACATATGATAGTCCTGGCTTGACGGGATCAAGCAAGCAAAATGGAAAAATTAATAACTAAAGATCGCAAATCCCACTGTGAAAGGTCTCTTCCTGGCCTTTCTGGAAACTCTTCTTCAGAGAAGAGCTACACAGGTTTCTATGCATACCTGGAATCACTCTGAATTCCTTTGTTCTTGAGAAAGGATTTGCTCCTGGATGAATTTCTTTGCTGTAGACATAAAGCGATATAGTGGTGCAAGTTTTTGTTTGCATATCTCAATGGGCCTACATCAAACTGACTGCAATTTATTATGTTTGCATTCTAATGCTGACAGTTATTCCCGACAAAGAAAGTTGTAGCTAAAGTGTATAATTGTTGTAAAATGAAATCAGCAGTCAATAATCTGTTGAGCACACAAAAGTATATACACAGGGTTTAGAAAGTAAAAGGATTTAGAAAGTAAAAGGACAGAAAACAAGCATGATCCAAAATCTAACACCAAAAATGTGGTTGTTAGATGCATATTTTTTGTCTGCGTTGGTTCTGTCTCTCGCTATTACCCACATTAGCAGCATTAGAGAGATTATACTGCGATGCAATTGATTTATGAAAGTGTGAGCTTAACCAACAAGAAAAAAGTGATAGGTTCATCAAGTAGGTTCATCACTTCCTTCCCTCCTCCCTACTGTTTGTATTTCCTTAAATGGCTACCTCTGAAACAAGAAAATTCTTAGTTAACCAACTGTTGCTTGATGTCCCACTACTTCTCCCAGTCACGGGTTAGCTATTGCTCAAAAATGAAGTTTGGTGCCCTCTCGTTGGTCTTCTTTATCATGTTGTCATAGGCACTAAAATCCTCTTGACTTTCTAGCATGGAAGTAAACCGTGTTATTTCTGGTGCTGCTACCTCTGCTTGCTCGAAGCACTGAATGTCACCATCTTCATTGTAATCTGTTGTCACAGATCCCACAGACATTTTATAGAACACAACTAGAGAGAGAACACTCTATCAGGAGAACTCTATAGAAGAATGAATGCAATGGAGAGCTGTACGGGAGCAGTTTAACCAATAGACCTTGGCTCAATTAGTTGTGTTTTATGTTTTATTTTTTTGTCGTCATAATATTTAAATTATAACTATAACCTTTTTTCCTTCCAGTTATAATATATCCAGTTGCTTGAGGTCACCAAATCTCGAGCAGATGAAGATTATTGATAGTAGTGGTATTTGTACTCTAACCAACATCCTCTATTCTAGTTTCATCTTCTTCATGTCGCTTGCAAAGGGATTGGCATCGGTCTGTCTCACCTTTGTTGTGGAATTTGGCTGTCTCGCTGACAATGTTTGCTGCAGCACTTTCTGCTATTGCCCAGGCTTTAATTAAACTGTGAATCTGTCATCATGTGACTCATCATCGACTGAAATGCTGCAACTTTGGATTTGATTATCACTTCAGTGGTGACGATTGCCAAGCTTTCTTCACCTACTTGGGACAGCATTTTGTCTGGAGCTTTCATACTTCCTGCTGGTGCGTGGTCTAATTGAGGGCACATACTTTTTCATTCGATGTAGTAAATGGTGCGTGGTCTAATTGAAGGGCACGTAATAATCGAGGCAGTACGGTATGCAGCTACACTGCACTATGTTGATAACAAGCAAAGAAATTCATCCAGGAGTGCCTTTCTCAATAGTGAAGGGATACAGAATGCTTCTCAGCTTCTATGCACCTTCCTCATAGCTGATCCATGATTGTAGTTTCAAGGGATCGTGTGAATTTTTTGTTGTTTGTTTGTTTGTTTGTTTTTGGCTTGTTAACCCATGACACCAACAGTACAATTTTCTGACATTTCATAATGAATTGGCTATTTACTGGTATGTCGGGTAAAAAGTTGAAAGTCGTAAAAATAATGTTGCATAATGTTGCATAATGCCAGTAATTCCCCTAATATGCTTTAAAACAATTTTTATGGTGATCAGTTGGTAAGGGATTACCCATTTTATAAAAGAAAAGGGGGGAAAAGGACACAAACTTTTCATTTCATTCCTGTAGCAAAAGATAGCCCTTTTGAAGAGCTTTCTAATGATCTACTTCATAATGGCTAGTAAGTCATTACAGCGAAGATACATACACTCTCTTCAAAATTGTACCCTGATCATCTTTAAAATCATAGATAACCTGTAACTGTTTCCTATTCACGCATTCTCATGTAACAGAACAACATATCACGTTGTGAAGGAATTTTTCCCCGGAATACCACACAGAAGGGAAATTGGAGGGCAATAATAAAGATTTTTTTTAAACTTGAAAGCAAGAATCAGTGGAGAACATTGATGTATAACTTTTCTCTGATTCTACAACCAAAAAATCCTGCTCATAATGTGCTCTTGTGGTTCTTTACATAACCTGTGAGTGGGAAGTGGTTATGGGGATTCTGTGGTCTTGAGAGGTTTTGAGAGGATTCTAGAGGTGATCAGGGTGCAGTTTTGAAGAGGGTGTATCGATCTTCACTATATAAGCTTTTGATAACAATAAATAACTGGGTAAAAAATTAAAAAATGTGTAAGCCCCCTCCCCCACCTTTTTAAGGGATAACCAGACCATTTTTGTAGGGGTTTTCCCTTAAAAATGGGTCTCAAAGATAGCCTCTTCTGTGTGCTTTGTAATGATATTTTTGCAATAGTAGCATTTGAAATCAACCATGGTCTAATTACTTGCAATGACTCTTGTAGAAATCACTTTATGGGTGGGTCATCAACACTTGTCATTTATGGTAGAGTAACCACAGATGCAGTGATTGTTGGCCCATTTTCAATACTAGCATGTGAAGGGGGGACATAACCATTTTAGAGGGGACGACTATACCAATACATTTTATTTATTATTTTTTTACTTGTGGTTACCACTTTATAGCTCCATAGATTCTGTAAACTTCATGGTATGACTTGATATATAGCTCAAAAGATAGGTCTCTGTGTGCTCTCTTTTGATAATAAAATAGTTTTCATAGGTATAACTATAGCCAAGTTACTGGAGCTAAAAGTGGAGGGAACCTCAAAAACCTGAATGCCTGATTTTGCCGCATAAATATATCCAGATTGCCAAGTCCTAGAGAGTTGAAATTAGCACCAGTGTCTAGAGGAAGCTCTCCTCTACACAATCAGTGTTTTCATTAGGCGCTAAAATGCAAGTACGTGGTCAAGCGCCGGGGTGGAAAATGAATTTCGTCCATAAAATTCATTTTCCACCCAGCGCTTGACCATGTACTTACATTTTAACGCCTAATCCAAGTGGTCATTGCATAGAGTAAGGCTTCCTCTAGCCACTGGTGCTAATTTCAACTCTAGCACTTGGCAATCTGGCAATATTTATGCGGCAAAATCAGGCATTCAGGTTTTGAGGTTCCCTCCACTTTAGCTTCAGTAACTTGGCTCTAGTTATACCTATGAAAAATATTTAAGTATCAAAAGAGAGCACACAGAGATACCTATCTTTTGAGCTAATATCAAGTCCATACCATGAAGTTTAAAGAATCTATGGAGCTATAAAGTGGTAATCACAAGTTAAAAAAATTTAAAACTACAAAAATGGTTTAGTCCAACAATAATGAGCTGAAACTTGAAACACAGTGTTTTTTGTGTTTTTTTAAAAGAAACCTCCCCCCCCCCCCCCCCCCCCCCCAAAATGGTCTGGTCCACCCTCCACCCTCAATTAAACACAAAAGAACACAAAAGAGGGCACTTTTAGTTGATTAACATCAGATGTTGGCTGAATTTTGTGAATTTTGTGTAACCCCAATAAATGAAAATAACCTGGTTACTAAAGGCTTCTGTGAATCGTTTTCTAAAAAAATTTATTGGATGCCAGGCTGAACATTTTTATGCCATATGTATACCATTGCTACTGGTTGCACTGGTGTGTATTTGGATATGAGAAGAGTGAAAGATGAGCTATAGTTACTCCCCATTTTTACTAAGTGTTCTGCACTAGTCTACAACATGTAAATTTTTATGAGGTTCTATACTAGGTGGTAAATTATGCTATTATAGAGTGTTACTGTTGAGTTGTGTGGTGCAGTAGGGCTGCCTGCTGCACTAGTAGTTGTAGCAAGCATTGGACAGGAATAACTGAGACTCTATAAAATGGTATACATTATGCTCCAATTATGCTCCAATTATGCTCCAATTATGCTCCAATTATGCTCCAATTATGCTCCAATTATGCTCCAATTATGCTCCAATTATGCTCCAATTATGTCATCATTATGCCAAAAGAATATGCTGCTTATTGTATTCTGACCTAGCCCTAGCTGTTTTCAAAAATCAAAATGAGTCACCTGAAAGAGGCAAGGGCATATAGTCATCCACCCAATATCTACAAGTGTACAATGAAGGATGGTCCTGAGAAGCTGTTACAGTCAGTGTACTAGTAGCTATATACTGTACTAGTTATCTAGGCCTGTCCTTATCTAGTAGAGTCTACTGCAAAACAAAAGCTAGATATAAATCTACTCCTGGAGTTCCCTTTGATGATATAGATATATCTAACTCTTGTGCTGGTTGCCTGCACTAGAACAAGAATAAACAAAGCTTACCACCACTAGAACTTAGGTTAGCCATTCTACCTAACAGTCAAGTGCTCTTTCAACAAGTACTCTGTGTTCAGGCTTTAGTTACTAGAGAAGCTGTGTGTAGTAGCTGCTATTGGTCTAACACCATAGAACAATACCACAGATGAAAACTTACATAGTTTTGTATGCAGTAGTATGAGAGTAAGGCAAGCGTGAGTTAATAATCCTTTGGAGAGGGTGGATACGGTTAAAAGAAGCTATCCACAAAATAAACATTTATTGGGTCTAGATGCATCACAACATTGCTTACCTGATTGATTCAAACTGTGAAGAGGGTACCCTTGAGTCACATAACAAGGTGTTCAGGCTTTAGTTACTAGAGAAGCTGTGTGTAGTAGCCCTAACAGCTGCACTTACATTTAGCAGCTAGTTTTGTATGCATCATCCTCAGTAGTATGAGAGTAAGGCAAGCGTGCGTTAATAATCCTTTGGAGAGGGTGGATACGGTTAAAAGAAGCTATCCACAAAATAAACATTTATTGGGTCTAGATGCATATCAACATTGCTTACCTGATTGATTCAAACTGTGAAGAGGGCACCCTTGAGTCACAACAATGCAGGCACACATGCATGAATCCAAAGAGTCAATCCTCTATAGAGCCAATAGCTATACATGAAAGTAGCCCTGCTTTGGGATTGACCCCTCTTTTGAATAATGTGCCCATGATAGAGTAAATGTGATAATCTGTAAAAACATGATTTGACCACAATAACATTTAGCTCTACTTAGCTGAGGTGACCTCTTAAATTCAGATACTATCTGTGAATGGAGGAGGGGTGGGGTTAGACTTGAATCCATTACAAAGCACATAGCAAGAGCTACATTTTGGTGATAAGTCCAACTTCCCAGGAGCATTCTAGAGTTATGAGCTATAATAGCCATTTCAAGGTCTGCAATAGTAGGACCCTTATTTTGTGGTGTTAAATAGCCATAATATTGATAGCTATTGTTTGGTTGTTTTCTTCCAGGAATAAATTTTATAACTGTAGAATGCAAATGTAATAGCTGTAGTTTGCTAATCAGCTGCATTGAGTAAGAAAATAAGAAAACGAAAGTTAACAAAGCACTACATGTCAAGACAAAAAAAAATGATCCTCCTGGTTGGCAGGAAGGCATTCTATGTCGACAACAAAATGTTCAGCTAGGAATTCCATCCACCTTTTCTCAAAAGCAAAGGTAAGTACAGGTGCCAGTGCACTTTCTTTAGTGGAAGACCTTCCAGAAACAGCCTGAAACTATATTTCACTACTATTATGTGCCCGTATGCCAGTAGGTGCTTATAAGCGACCAATTGACTTACTTCAAAAAGTTTAATTAAGGAATTCACACCTTACCGTGTGTTATTGGTGTTGTCTTGTTACCTAAGTTTTACCAGAGCAAGTGGTTGTTTAGGCCTGAACTGTTTTCACCCATGACGTCTTCGGTTTCTGTGTGAGTGTTGAAAATTCGCAAACGTGGTGTTACACTATGACTTTTCTATTTGTTTTCATGAATCTGATGTAAATTCCAGCATGTTTATAGAAGTTCACAAGTATTTGACAAGTATTTGTTTAAAATATATATATATATAATCACTCTCTAGAGTTTGGCTATGTATCTGCATGGTTCTGACAGTTGTTGCATTCAACATACACATGTATTGTTAATATGCATATTATTCATCCTATGTATATGCTAATTCCTATACAGGTTTGAACATAACAAGTAAAACAACTACTACGTTTTTTAATTTTAATACAAACAAAATATTTTGTACATGTTTAGTTAGATATTTATTGTTGGTATGTTACCAGATCAACGTGTTATTATTATTTATTATTTATTTAAATTTATTTATTTATTTATTTGCTTTACAACTATGGAATAACGTGATTGCTGATGTTCACAGGAAGTTGAGGCAGATGGTTTGCTTTGCAAACTTTGACAGAATCAGAGGGTGGTTTGACACTACCTTTAAGGATCATAATACTTTTACAGTAAGTAGTGTAGTGTTTTTGTTCAGATGATGATTTTTTTTACATGGCCACCCTCACTTCCCTTCCCACGCAGGCTTTGGGGAGTGTCTACCTAATACACAAGAGGGTGGAGCCTGTATTTCTTTGGAACTTCTCCTGTGAGTTAGCTCTGTTGTCAAAACCTGCACAATAATGAGTTGGGCTGATACTGAATTGGATAGTTGCATGACCTATAACAACTCCATACCCTTTTGCTATAGACTGTCTTCTAGTTTCTAATTAAGAAGTTGCTATATAGTTCTTGAGTTAAGATATGCATAGAGAAGTAGAGATCAGGAATCTCCTGAACAGTGGCCACAAGGTGAAGGATGAAAGCCCTGAGAAGAGAAAAACAACGTATAGATAGTGAACCTACAATGAGAAAGCAGAAAATCATCCACATCACTAAGATCGACACAAGCTGAGACCAGGAGAGAGCAGTAAAGTGAGAAGCTCAGGGTAAGCTAATAGCTCAAAACTATAGATAGCTGAGACCATAGTCTTTGTAAAGATGCTCTTTTTATGATGTGTGAACAGCTGTTTTGGTTCACCTGTTCTATTTATGCTTACAGCAAAGTTTTTTTATAAAGTTCCATGTTCCTTTTCAATGTACAGTTGTCATAGTAGTCAGGAAGATGTGGACAGAGTGAAATGATGCATCATTACTGGGAATTTGATAATCACGATTCTAGGGAAGCCTCTAGAGTACTGCTTACACTGAAAAGGAGCAGGGAGGACTCAAAACTTGCTAGACTTATTGACGAAATAGTGAATCAAGCCAGCTGCTCATTGGCATTCTTGCTAGCTGTAGCTGGAGTTAATATTAAGGTACTGTTTCCCAGTTGTCACCATCAATGGTGTCTGCAGGTACAACATCCGTTCTCGCCAAATCTGTGACACTAAATTTAGCAGTAGTGCTATGCGAACAAGCTAAGTAGAGACTTACTAATCTGTATTTTGAAGTCTCTGACTACACCTAGAGATTCATCCTCACCGGAGTCTCTGTTTCTAAATAAACTCCTGGCTAGTGGTTTCAAAGCTGAACATGAGCATGAAAGGCTCCTGGAACCATCAAAGGAACAGGAAATGAAAACGAGCTTACTGCCGAGAGAGAGAGAGAGGGGGGGAGTGAGGTGAAAAGAATATTATCACGCACTGAACTACCCAAAACCTGGGATGTGACTTCTTACTGCCATGGAATAGTGTGAACCAGCCTTTAGTGTCAATCTCTCATCTGCTGAATAGTTCAACATAGTTGTGTGTCTAAAGCAAAGTATTCTGAGAAGAGCCGACATTAGTGCAGATAATAAAAGTTTGAGTCTTGTTGGTTATCTTCTAATTCTAATCCTCTGCTTTCAGATTTTCATGTATTTTGCTCGGAATGGATTTAAGAGCTGATCCAAGTTCCATTCTGTCAGTAATTTTATGTTCTATAATTATCGGAAACCAATTACTCAAGTATGATTGATCTCTGCCGTTTCTCAGATCCTATTGCGTATTGAGTAGAGGAAGACTTATTGGTGTAATGTTGATCTGAATCATATTTCAGTAAGGGACAGGCTTCTGTTTTCATTAAAAAAATTCTTCTACAATATTGCTACCTTAGCAACCTTCCATAATGCATCTGCTTTAGAATGGAATTCTGGTGTCTTCAGAACCTCCCCTTCTCCCTCTCCCTTCCCCCTCTCCCTTCCCACGAAGTAAAGTATGTCCAACTGCAATTGTGATAGGTCTTTACTTACAAACTGTCTATTATCTCAGAAAGTGAAGGGAGGATTAATTAGACCCAGAAGTGAGGATTAATTAGAGTGGGTCTGATCATTCATCTGCTGTTCTCCTGACAACTTACTCATCTGCATGTGGCCATCTCTAGAGGTTGACCTTACTCATCTGCATGTGACCATCTCTAGAGGTTAACCTTACTCATCTGCATGTGGCCATCTCTAGAGGTTGACCTTACTCATCTGCATGTGGCCATCTCTAGAGGTTAACCTTACTCATCTGCATGTGGCCATCTCTAGAGGTTAACCTTACTCATCTGCATGTGGCCATCTCTAGAGGTTGACTTGATGACTGCTGTGTTTTTAAGCAATTGTTATAACTTCCCCCCACCTCCCAGGAATAAACTCTAAACTGTGCATACTAGAATGCATATTCAATAAGTTGCGGTTTGGCATAAGAATCAGCTCCATTGAGGTACTCAAACAAAAGATGTGACAGCTATGTCACTAATGTCTACAACAAAATATAACAGAAAAGAAATCCATCCAAGAGTGACTCCTTTCTCAAGTACAAAGGGATTCAGAGAAATTCCAGGTAAGCATAGAAATCTGTTCAGCTTACTTCCTAAGAAGGGATTCCAGAAACAGCAGTAAAGGCCAGGAAGAGGCTGTTCATGACCAATATTTTGTTACGAAGGGATTCAGAGAAATTCCAGGTAAGCATAGAAATCTGTGTAGCTTACTTCCTAAAGAAGGGCTTCCAGAAACAGCTCAGTAAAGGCCAGGAAGAGGCTGTTCATGACCAATTGTTCGCCTTATTTATTTTATTTTTTTGTTCCCCCCCCCCCCGTTGTTGTGGTTTTCTGCTCACTTCCCCATGCCAAGCCAAAAGTAAATTTTGTATCGATTAGCAGTCGACTGAGCATGTGGTGTTAAAGAGATATCCATTGTTACAGTTCTATAAATTGCGAGCAATGTCTGAGTGGGCGATGTATCCGCTTAATATGGGCTTGGTACGGGTGCTATGGCTACAGTGACGAACAATCAATTTCACTCTTGCAAGTGATCAAATACCTCAGACAATTCAATTATTTTTTAAAGTAATGTTATTGTTAGTGTAGCCAAGAGTATGCGCAGAAGCTTTGTAAAGCACTTTTACAATGCTGTGGTTTGTACAATTAATGATACCTTACCAAATACATGATTGCAGTTTCTGTCACTTGTAGGTCAACAATTCCAAGAAGTGAAAGGTGACAGGGTAAGTGTTTGTAGTTAATTTTATTTCACCAGATATTGTTAATGTATTTCTAGCATGTTCAAGTAGGATATCCTGCATGTGTGCAAGTGAGGTATCCTGTATGTGTGCAAGTGTGTGTGTGCGAGTGGGGTGTATGTGTGCAAGTGTGCTGTCCTGCATGTATGCAAGTATGGCATCCTGTATGTGTGCAAGTAAGGTGCTGTATGTATGCAAGTGTGCTGTCATGTATATATATATGCATGTGTTGTGTTCTATACTATATGTATGCAAGTATGGCATCCTGTATGTGTGCAAGTGGGACATCCAGTATGGACAGTATCTGTGACTTGCCGTTGGTGAAGGCATTAATTAAGTATTTACTGATAACCTTGTGTTGTGTGCTAACAACAGCTCGTGTTGTGGTTTGTGAGTCTTGCCCGTAAATGCTCTATAGGTGGTCTATGGTAGTCTGGAGACGGACAGCTACAACTCAAAAAAGAAATTTCCCGAGGATTTCTACCCTGAAGTATGTGTGGTAGTAATAGCGGCAGCATCCATTGCCATTGGTGAAAGTAACCCAGTCCACACTTATGTTGTTGTATCAGGTACGGTGGTCAAGAAAGGGTTACTTGCACACGAGATGGAAAATGTTTGGCAGGTAATGTTGTTTGTTAAAAACACTGCTGCACTAATGATGTTGTTGTTGTCGTTGCAGTCGGCTCGTGAACTTTATCAATATCCACTTATTTCATGATGATGATAACATTGTTGCACTTCAAGCAGTAAGTGTTATGGGCACTGCTTGCAGTCCACACAATTGAGTTTGTGTGAGTGATGATCTCTACCCTACAGTCACCCTCCGTCTATAGTGAGAATCGTAAAAGAGCTCTAAGGTATACTCTGGATACGATCCATTCCACTCTGGGAAGTGATGCAGAACCTATCTACATCTATGGTGACTTCAACTTCAGGCTTGACTTCTCTGGCGTAGTCAAAGTAAGATCTGCAGGAGATCTGCTGTTGGGGAGTGGACAGGAACGAGGGGAGGGGTACATGTGGAGAATGTAGCACTTGCTCTTTGCTGGGTCCTTCTAGTGCAAGTGTGTGTGTGTGTGTGTGTTCACATGTGGTTAAGACCATGCCAAGTACTACCATAAGGGAACTTTAAAAATCATTAAGATAATTAACTTTGTTGTATAATATTGGTCATGTACCAACCTTGATGGAACCCCCTTACCCTTTTTCCTTTTCTTCCTTCAACAATTTTCTCATTTGAACTCTCTATATGTTATTAGCACATGGTGACCTCAGCCACGTCAGCTGTGCAGGAAAAGAAGGTGGAGAATGGACCAGGAAGCAAGATCATTTACTGCAGAGAGGGGGAGGCCGGGGAGGTAAGGGGGGGAAGCTGGGGAGAGAGTGAAGAATGAAGGGATGGAGGGGGAGAGACAAGTATTGGGGATGAGGGCAAGCAAGGGGAGGGTGTGTGTGTGTAGGTGGGATAAGGGAGCGTGTTGGGATAAATGAGTGTGTTATGGGTAAGGGAGGGTGGTGTGTTGGTGGAATAAGGGAGTGGTGTATGTTGGTGGGATAAGAGAGGGTGTTGTGGGTGGTGTGTGTTATTGGGATAAGGGAGGCTGGTGTGTGTTGGTAAGGGATAGTTGTGTGTTTAGGTTGGGTAACGGAGGTTAGGAGTGTTGGTGGGTAAAGGATGATGGATAAGAGGGTGTTGTGGGTATATGGTTGGGAGTTTTGGTGGATAAAGGGTGGTGGGTAAGAGGGTGGTGGGTAAGAGGGTGTTGTGGGTATGGTTGGGAGTGCTGGTGGATAAAGGGTGGTGGGTAAGAGGGTGTTGTGGGTATGATTGGGAGTGTAGGTGGATAAAGGGTGGTGGGTAAGAGGGTGTTGTGGGTATGATTGGGAGTGTAGGTGGATAAAGGGTGTTGGGTAAGAGGGTGTTGTGGGTATGATTGGGAGTGTAGGTGGATAAAGGGTGGTGGGTAAGAGGGTGTTGTGGGTATGGTTGGGAGTGTAGGTGGATAAAGGGTGGTGGGTAAGAGGGTGTTGTGGGTATGATTGGGAGTGTAGGTGGATAAAGGGTGGTGGGTAAGAGGGTGTTGTGGGTATGATTGGGAGTGTAGGTGGATAAAGGGTGGTGGGTAAGAGGGTGTTGTGGGTATGATTGGGAGTGTAGGTGGATAAAGGGTGGTGGGTAAGAGGGTGTTGTGGGTATGATTGGGAGTGTAGGTGGATAAAGGGTGGTGGGTAAGAGGGTAGTGTGTGTTGTATATAAAAAGGAGACATCTAGTTGTCTCATTTTCCAATGGACTTCCTTAATGCTATATATGTTGCTTACATTGCCTGCATGATTGCTCGCTCACCAGAGAAGTGGAGAAGTTGTTTCCTATATGGTGCTGGTTCTATTACTATTTTGATGCTGATTCTCTCCATAGGCACTAATGACGGTGGAGAGGCGAAAGTTCAATATGAGCACTTGGTCTCAGTTCACGGAAAGATACAAGGAGGTGTGTTTGGTGACTTAGCTATGCATAAATAGGTGCTGTCATTGACAATACTATTCTAATGTGTGACACTTGTTGTTGTGCTGCATGGCTGTCATTGTGTTACAGCCAACCCCTTAGCCATTTTCAGAGTACTAATCCTCTCTCGGTTGGTGTAGCTACTTCAATGTTCAGAGTATCTAGTGAACAAGCCGTCAAACTTGACTTTCTCTAGCTGTTTCTGACTTCCATGTCTTAGTCAGTGTATCTTAGGAACTTGCTCGAGAAGGTGACATCTCTTTCCACAGAGCTTGGGAGATATTTTTGAAAATGAAACTTCCTCTAAGTGGGAGGCTGGACTTGACAAGGAGTGCCGTGCTGAGTCTTGGCTTGTCTGTGATCCAGTCAAGGGTATGTAGGTGTGTGTGTGTAGTATTCAGGCCAGACTTAGCTGGTAGGGGAAGCTGCAGTGCTGGGCAGCATGTGGGGTGTGGATTATTTTCATAGCAGCAACATCAGGTCATTCAAATTCCGGTGCCTCCTGTTCCAGCAAACCTTGCACTTCCTGCTCCAGCGCATGACAATCCTGTGCAATATGCGATAGTCTTGAACAAAAGTGGTGTCCATAGATCAGCTGTCTCAGCAGCTCAGGTGTATGTAACTGGTGACAAATAAATACCTGCCAGGCTTTGTCGCCTCACCGTCGCTACCTCCCTCAGAGCTGTAATTCAATCACTTGACTCTGAAGGTGTTAACTACAACAAATGCAATTCCATTGGTAACCAGCAATGTTGCTGTCATGCCAGCGAGCTAAACAATCACTAGGTTATACAATCACTAGGTTATGCAGAATAATACCCACATAGGATTTCCAGCCTGTAATTAAAAAAATATATATTAAATTTTCACACTACAATAATTGAACCCCCACCAGAAGGCACTGTCGAACTTACAACAACAAAAAGCATATTTTTTTCCTCCAAAAACATACACTATATTGAGTTCTTTTTTTAAAGGATACGACTGGACCCATGCCCACAACTACTTAATGACCCTTTACCATTTGAAATTGTATTGGTGTACATGATTTTAAATGCTACAGGATCATCGAACTCGTGGTGCATGTGGGCAGAGTCTTATTCACTTTTTTTACATCTGGGGTTCTGGGTGGTTGTTTTTGGGTGTGTGTTTTTAATAATAAAAATGTTTTTATTGTGGTTTAATGTCTGTTTGTTTTGTTATTTCAACTGCATGTGAAGTGACAGCACAGAGTTCTATATACTGCGAATACAGGGCTCTCTTGTGCACTACACATCCACACATGCCATGTCTTGTTGCTAGTGTTGACTGCACCCATGTAGGATCCTCCTTCTAGGGCTTTGTAACAGATGCACTGGGGAACTCCACCCACCAAACAGCAAATGTTTTGGTAGAGGATCAGCTATAGCCTCCTTTGACTTAGTACTTGTTTCCCAGGAGCGAGAACTCCACAAACCAAACAGCAGAACTGAGCACGGGCCATTCATTCTTCTTATTATGTAGCACATGCATTGATGTTCCTTACAGACGGCTTTAGTCTGCAATTGGGAGTCAGGTTAGTCATGGATGGATCTATTGCCGGGCATTCTCTCGATCGTTCTCTCATTCCTGATTTACATAGCCCACATTATTTAGGGTGGCTGACCGTTCATGTTTTATTAGGGCTCAGCGTGTGGTGAATACAAACATACATACATATGCCATGCACAGTAATACCGAGTTTGTTGTAGACTCACTGACCTCCCCACTGAGGGCTCACTTCGCTAGCCAGTGAGGCTGCCTGCTTACCAAACGTCATTTTCCTCTATGGAGCAGTAGGCTGGGAGGCTGTCAGCCTTACCTTACCTGACCAACTGCCTTATGCACAATACCTAGGCTCTGTGAGCTGGTTAGTTAATCCCACCATTATGGAACACCACCTGTAAGCAGATTGTGTGTTATTTCCCAGCAGCATAAGCGGGAGCAACCTGAACTCCCACACCAACGCATGCCACTAGTGGTAGTGGGGCTAGTGCTACTGGTAATACTCCAGTCAACCTCAACTTGTGTGATAAATGGTGCACACCACCACAGATAGCTGGCTCACCTTCCAGAACCAATAACAATGTGTGTGTGCAGGTGTGTGTGTGTATGTATGCTGGTTCAAAAAAATGACATGCCTCATTTTCATGATATTTTTAACGGTATGCGTTGCATTGCTATCCCGTGCTGCTCAAGTTCTATTCGAGCCTATGTGGAAGTCGATTGTCGTGCTATATTTGAGTTTCGGGCACAGAATGGATGATGGAAGGTTGGTAGAGTCCGTGAGAAGTTTCCCTTGCACGCAGGAGGCATCTAACATGCTTGGAGAAGCTTGTGGTACTCCCACTGTTGCCTCCTACTCTAAAAAAGTCAAAGGTACCCGCATACCATAAGACCAAAAATGTTGACGGGTAATTGAATTTGATGCATTAGCGGTCAGAGACCTGCAGCGCATATTATTTAAACACACACACACACACTCACTCACCATATGCATTACGTTGATCATTGATGGAAACTGGTAGCCGCCCACTTAAAGCCTGATATAGGATGGCATACGATATATGGTGGCCCTCTTGCTCAACCAGTAAATTTGGCTGCGTGACACTCCTCATCCCCATTTTAGCTAGAATAAAAGACGGGTTGATGCTTCTCATCATTGCCATGGCAACCATCATCTTCATTGTGAATGCTCGAATGTCAAGGTTGAAGTTCATAAATCACTGGGTGATGGTCATAGTTCCATGTCAAAGTGAACATCAGGTATGCATTGAATGGGAGTCAACAACACGGTATTGTGGGTGGCTTGACTCGATGCGAAGGCCTGGCGTGATGTGAACCTGCCTTAATGTGCGTGTGTGAGTGAGTGATATGCACAAGTATGTACAGTAGGATGTCAGTTATCCGGACTCCAGTTATCCGGAAACTTCAGTTAACCAGAACAGGTGTACATGTACATACACTGTACATGTACAGTACAGTGTACATGTACTTTGGTCCCAAGCAACAATCATCACATTAGGGTACTAATCAACACATGATCTGCATGTGCTCAGCTGCTCATTTCTTGCGGTAAGCTATGGATGCAGAGCATCTACTGATGATGGAGAGCATCTACTGATGAAGGAGAGCATCTACTGATGATGGAGAGCATCTACTGATGATGGAGAGCATCTGCTGATGAAGGAGAGCATCTACTGATGATGGAGAGCATCTACTGATGAAGGCTGGGAAGAAAAGAAAGAGAGTTGTTTTGAACATTGAAGATAAGCTAAAAATATGTGACTACATTAAGAATGGGAGAAGCTTTTCTAGTGTAAATCAGTGATTACATGCACTGTAAACATGACTAATGCACATTATACATGTGTACATTCACTCTTTTAACATTATATTCGTGTACACATTTTTGTACAACTAGTGACTTCAGTTATCCAGAAATTTCAGTTATCCGGACACCTTCCGGTCCCAACCTGTCCGGATAACTGACATCCTACTGTATGTGTCTGGGGTGTGTGCCAGTGTGCCGTATAATGGGTAGGTCAGTGCTAATCTGATTCTCTTGTTCCAGGTGCTCAAGTACGACTGTGAACCTTCTCAGTTTGATGACTTAGAGGAACTGCCTTTAGATTTCCAACCAAGGTCTGTGTTAATATGGTTGGGTTTCATATGAATAATACATGAGTGAACAATATCTTATTTCCATGTGCTGTCAGTTACATTTATTAGTGCAGAGAATATATTGTAATTTTATGACTGACACTTGTAGTAGCGGATTTACAGTTCTGAACTTCCAACATGTGTACTAGACAAGTATTATTGTAGTAAGGAAACTACTTATCGTGTCAGCACAGAAAGGGTGCTGTACTATCGTGTCAGAACAGTAAGGGTACCGAACTATTATGTTGAACAGTGAGGTTACCATACTATAATGTCAGCGTAATAACGGTACCGTATATCATGTCAGAACAGTAAGGGTACCGTTCTATCATGTCAGAACAGTGAGGTTACCATACTATTATGTCAGTGTGCAGTATGGGTAACTGTATATCATGTTAGCACAGACACTAGACAGTCTCATGCAGAGATGGTATAGAGACTAGCTAGTCCCGCACTTTTCATTTACGTGAGATTTCTCTCTTGTGTTGGTGAAACCATTTCTACCAGAACCTTCATTGTGAACAGTAACACTGCAGCTATGCTAATCATGACATATTTCAAGAATATTATATTCACTATTATAGGAGCGTTCAAACTTCAGTAAAATATGTATGTCAATCGTATTATGTACTGCTCATTGCATGATGATGTACTGATTCATAGCTCTTTAATATTGTAACAGCATTATGTCTAGTCCAGTGCAACCGTTAACACAAAGAATGTAACCCCCAGACCATCATGGTTTATTAGTCCTCAACTCCATCGATGACATGCCCAAATCCAATACAAAAATCCTTAAGTCAACACCGTAACTTGCTTTTAATAATAGTAATAATAATAATAGTAATAATAATATTATTACTTAATAATAATATTATTATTATAATAATAATAATAATAATAATAATAATAATAATAATAATAATAATAATAATAATAATAATAATAATAATAATAATAATAATAATAATAATAATAATAATAATAATAATAATAATAATAATAATAATAATAATAATAATAATAATAATATAAATAATATATAATAATATAATAATATAATAATAATAATAATAATAATAATAATAATAATAATAATAATAATAATAATAATAATAATAATAATAATAATAATAATAATAATAATAATAATAACTGCAATAGGCAAGCACAAACCTTGCACATATACTGCTGAGTGGGTCTAGAATCGGTTGAAGTATTAACTTAAATTACTTCCCACGGTAAAAACAACAACATAGAGCCTTCTGGCTACTCATATGATATTTCGCAGTTATTAGCCAATCAGAATGTGATTGCACTCTCCCCCACCAATAGTAGTGAAAAGGGTGTAATTGCACTCTAATTTGTCACTAATAAGCATGTACAAATCGCGTTGATATGGTAATCGATGTTATTTTTTTGACGGAGTACAGAAACTGATTAGAAAGTATTGCATAGTATTAACATGTGATAGTAAAGTATTAACATGTGATAGCATGTTTTATAAAGTATTAACATGTGATAGAATGGTTATAAAGTACTATACGGTTTATAAAGTATTAACATGTGATAGCATTTTTATAAAGTAATGCATGGTATTAACATGTGAGTATTGTATGGTATTAACATGTGATAGCATGGTTATAAAGTACTATACGGTTTATAAAGTATTAACATATGATAGCATTTTTATAAAGTATTGCATGGTATTAACATGTGATGGCATGGTTTATAAAGTATTGCATGGTATTAACATGTGAGTATTGTATGGTATTAGCATGTGATAGCATGGTTTATAAAGTATTGTATGGTATTAACATGTGAGTATTGTATGGTATTAACATGTGATAGCATGGTTTATAAAGTATTGCATGGTATTAACATGTGAGTATTGTATGTAGCATGGTTTATAAAGTATTGCATGGTATTAACATGTGAGTATTGTATGGTATTAACATGTGATAGCATGGTTTATAAAGTATTGTATGGTATTAACATGTGAGTATTGTATGGTATTAACATGTGATAGCATGGTTTATAAAAGTATTGCATGGTATTAACATGTGAGTATTGTACGGTATTAACATGCGATAGCATGGTTTATAAAGTATTAACATGTGATAGCATGGTTTATAAAGTATTGCATGGTATTAACATGTGAGTATTGTATGGTATTAACATGTGAGTATTGTATGGTATTAACATGTGAGTATTGTATGGTATTAACGTGATAGCATGGTTTATAAAGTATTGTATGGTATTAACATGTGATAGCATGGTTTGTAGTGAAATTTGGTGCAAAGGCCACTCGTAATGTAGAGGGGACGGCAACTGCACTCTCACCTTGAGCACAAAAATTTGCCATTCCGACTACATTACTTGTGGTATTTGTACCAAATTTCACTACAAACCACACTATTACATATACAAACCATTACAGCACTTCCTATAGTGCACTAGACACAGTGCAGAAGCTCCTTGAATGCTGTGAGAGTAGAAGTGCATGTATGGCACCACGTTGATCAGACTGCTCTTAAGTCAATAATCTTCTGTCGTAGTCTGGGAAATGGACATTCCATGGCGTACGCCAAGCCTGTACACTCTGGGTATTTAAGTTGTGTGTTTCAATGAGAAAAGCATATGAATTAGTCAAGTGAAGTTGGCATGCGAGTCAGTTTACATTGGAAGTGGTGGCACGTTTTGTCTACTGACGCAAGCAAATGTCTACCGCAACTGCGGCCATTAATTGGCAGTCATTAATTCTGCACCATAAAGACATTTCACGATTGCTATGCATCTCAGGAGGGTTAAGTGGATTCACAACACTTGGAAATCACTCGAGTTGCATGTGCATTATTGTGATAATGATATTCATAAAGCCTCAGCAGCTAATGAATGTGGTATGAATGGATATTTTCCTCTGTGGAAACACTCTGGAATACTGGAATTGATTAATTGTTGTCTTCCTCTCTTTATTTCGCTCACTTACCTGTCCTTCCTCCTTCTCCTCTGTGCTGTTCTTGTGGCTCAGCTATCCTTTTAGTGAGGACCTACAGAAAGGGACACATTACATGGCCAAGAGGTAGGTATGACAATACGGCATGATATAGGAAGGTAAGGGGAGAGCTGGCAGCGAATAAATATATATATATATATGTGTGCGTGCATTTTATAATGTATGGGGGAGCAGGAAGTTTGTACTGGAAGTCGTACAATACCATGGTCAGCTAGCTGATCAAACAGGGTGGTATTTTGGAAAGAAGATAAATTTGGTGTCTGTGGGAGTGGTGAATGGGTAATTACTTGGGTTTCCTGCTATTACTGACTACCGGTACATAGTCACGTATCCCAACCTCGATTATCCAATGCTCGGACTGACTTATTAAATAATATAACATGGTAATGATCATCAACAGGAAAATTTGGTTTGGCTAGAGATTTGCACGTGAAAGCCGAATCAGTTGCCTACAGCCAGCAAAAGGATGAGTGTAGTTTTTACTATTGAGTCGAAGTTAGATATTCTTGGCAAGATATCCGAAGGAACCACTCGAGATGGACTCACAGAAAAGTATGGCATTGGAAGTGCAATGACAACAGAGATAAAAGAAGTATGAAGCCAAGACTTCAAGGGTTTGCAAGCACCCTTGATAGTCAGGGGGTGAGCTCAAGTTGTAATGTCATGCGCCTTGCTAAAGATGACCAGCTTAAAAACGCTCTGTATCTCTGGTTCTTCAGAAAAGTGGGCAAGGCACTCCAGTTAGTGGGACAGAAGGCAGCAGAATTCCATGAAAAGTTACATGAAGGAGAATCTGCCATTTACTGGCAGTGCAGGCTGGCAACTAATGATGGTATAGACCACCAAGTGTTGCAGGCAGTATGTTCTGAATTCTCCGAGACATCACTGATAGTCCTAAAGGAGTGCAACTTTTGGCATGCAAGAAAAGGCATGATAACCTGAAATTTCGATATTTTTAAAGTAAACTGTACTGCATGTACAAATCTAGTTGTGATTAACAATTGCTCATGTGCACAATACATACAACACTACCGTAAACTAATGCATGAATGTGTGTATGTGCAAGACAGCGTGGCATCTACTGACGATATAGCTGCTCCTCCTCCTACAATCAGGAAGTAAGCTGCTCACATCCCAAGGCTCTGTGGATAGAGATCGTATTAGCAATTATTCAAACGCTGTGAGGCAGTATTTTAATTATATTCATTGAGGTTATAATGACATGCTTTTTGCATATCCAAATTTTCCCCATCTATGGTAGAGTCCCAATGCTTTCAGATATGTGAGAGTCTACTGTTGTTAGGAAGTGGAGGCAGCCATCAACCTTGCTTGAGCGTGGTTACAAACCCGCATACTTGAGCCCTTCTTGGTGGTGTTGTGGAGTGGGATAGCACGATCACCTGTAACAGCAGTTGTCTAAGTAACATTAACTCTTTATCGCCTGCTGCACAGGGTAGACTAGAAGTATCTCACTGCAAGTCCTTAGTTAGTATTCAGATTGTAGTTGCTTATATGAAACTCTTTATACCTACTCATACCTACTCAGGATTAAATAGTTGCCTTCTAGATGTTATGTTCTAATATCAATGTAGAGCACTCCTCGCTTTCTAGACTGCCCCTCCCCTCTAGGCCTACTCCCTCTATCGTGGCTATCCTGTCCCCCTCCCTGCCTCCTATACCATGCAAGCCTCCCAGGGAGATAAGCTGTCATTGTTGGGTGCAAGCATCCCAGTACCGTAGTGGGGCGTAATAGTGTCTGATCTGGAGCTCTGATAGTGTGTGTTTGTGGAGAAGAGAGAGTTGGTGGGTGGAATGTGGAGGAGAAGTGTCTTATCTCAGGGAAGGGACTTGTGTCTTTAGGGAAAAAGGGGGAGGGGAGAAGGGGAGCGTCTTGAATTGACTTCCTCTTTTTCGTGTCTACTTCCCTCCCACTTCTTGTGTAAGGAGCTAGCTACTGAGGGACTTTGTGCCTTATCCCGAACTCCCTAGGACATTCTACTTACCTGAGCAGCTTCCTAGAACATGAAACTGATTAATGAGGGCTGAATTTGCCTGTTACCACTTTGAGTGCCGAAATCAATTAGTCCTAAAATTAATTGTACACCTACTTATAGCCTTATCACTTTATTATGTAGTACAGTAGACCCTCGCATATCCGACCCTCGATTATCCGAACGCTCGGATTATCCGAACTCCTGATTAAATAATAAACCTGGTAGCGGTCGTCGATCTGCCTAAATCGATTACACGTTAGTTCGTTCGCTTTGGCCAGAAAAAAGTTTTGTTGATCGAGTCAAAGATAGCCATTCTAAGCAAGATATCAAATGGAGCCAGTCAAGCCGGAGTAGCGGAAGAGTCAGGCGTAGGGAAGTTGACAATAACGGAGATAAAAAAGAACGAAGCCAAACTTCGAGAGTTCGCAGGCAACCTTGACTGTCGGGGGATAAGTTCAGCTCGCAAAAAGTCATGCGCCTTGCTAAAGACGAACAACTAGAAAATGCTTTATATCTGTGGTTCGTTCACAAAAGGGAGAAAGCCCCAAGGCACTCAGTGGACTATTGCTCAGAGAAAATACAACATTATGAATATATATACAGTAATATGAAAAAATATGTATGTAAAACAATATGCCAGTTACTGAGGACCTAAATCCTTCTAGTACCAGGAAGTGAGCTTCTTAATCCCAAGGACCTGCAGTTAAAAGGATATTGAAAATAGTTCCAACGTGATTCAGCATTTTAATTACATTCATGAATTTATAATTAATATTTGTGGTTTTTTGCATATCCGAACTTTTTGCATATCCGAATAGCCTCTGGTCCCAAGCTGTTCGGATATGTGAGGGTCTACTGTACTCAGATAAAAAAATTTAAGCTGTAACTGAGAGTAACTTAGCTGAGCTACCAGGCAATTTCTGGGGAACTGGACATGCTATTTTTTACTGCCCTTATAAAGTTGTCAGTGTGAAGTTGCTTGCTTCAAGTGCTATTGGCATGAGTGGTATTTGTGGTTATCCCAAATGAGCCCTTGTGCATACATATTACCCTGGAATAGTCCATATATTCTCTAATAAAGACTTGGTTGTTAGTCCAAGCTACTTGCAATTGCTATTGGAAGGGCAACTAGGTTGAGGCTTTTTTTACATTCTTCCTTTGTTGTCTCGTGGGCTACGATGGCAATTGACAAACTGCCATCTTCCACAATCTCTTTTTAGCCATGTTTCTGGAAGCCACTCTACTGAATAGGCCCTGCACAAGCAGCTGTGCCTACTGGAAAATAACTGGTTCTCTTTGCCTCTGTGAAATCAGGTGCTCCTGGATGGATTTCTTTACTGTAAATTTTGTTGTAGACCTAGTCCAACATAGCTTTTGTGTGCTTAATTTAATGGGGATGATTCACTGCAGCTTATTGTATTTGCAATGACACCAAAAGATTATGCCAGGGGAAAAGTTATAGCTCTGAACTTGGTGCTGTTACAATTAGGGGAGCAGTTCATTGACACGGAGTTGCACATTTACAATTGGAGGGATGCTTACAACTGTAGAGGCAGGCTCCATGAAGTTATGCGTCTCGTCTGCTCGTCCTCCCCTCCCTCTCTGCTGTCGTTGAGCTCCTAGCCAGAAGCCAACAACCCATGGATGTGTTTATCTCTCTACCTAAACGGCTGAGCCCACTCAAGCCTGACCACTGCCTGATCTCGTCTCCCAACAAGCTCAAGGCAGCACGACAATCGCCAATGCTAATATTCATAGCTTGGAGTCATGCTGTCAGTGGAATTAGCCCCCCCCCCCCCCTTTTTTTCTTCTTTTTTCTTTCTTTCTTTTTTATTCTTCCTTCTATGGCATATCTTAATCACAGTCAGAAATGGGTGCTTCTCTTGATATTATAATTTCTCTCTGTATTGGTCAAGAGGAATGTATTATCAAGTGGAATGTGTGTGTGCTGTTTCACATGAGAGGACGGAAGGGGGTATTTGCTTCTGGCGGGAGTCCATATAATAAATTCCAGGCTGTTCAACCTTCACATTTTCCAGATTTGTATACATCACCTCTCCCCAAAGCTCTCCTATTTACTAGTCAGTTTATCCCTCCAGAACCTTCTACATGGGCCACAGTTTTCCTTCAGACTTCTAGCTGCAAGCTAGTGGTGATAATGGCTAGTAATTCAGCATAATAATTTGGGTCATGTGACACCCACATGCACTTAATTGCTATCTTGGCAACCCCGCAAATGGGTTACTTTACTGTTATGGATTTTATGTAGAGGGAGATTCTTCTTGGAAACAGTTCTGAATACACATGGCGAGAGAGAGTGCGATGAATCATAAATCAGAAAAGTCTGTCTCAGATGAGCCTGGTTGGCGTTTATTTGCGCCAAGAATGGTAGTGTCTTGTCTTGAGTGTATAATGAGGATGAAAGCACTGAAGAAATCTGGTGTGCGTGTCTGTGTGTCTGGTGTGTGCCGGACAGTGCACCCACTTAACATACCTGTGGTTTGTGTGGTGGCGAGCTGCCGAGGTATTTTGAAGAGTAACCTAAACCCTCAGAAAGAACTTGGGAGTTTTGATAAGCGCCTGAGTGGTTGGTCCATTTCTTTGTCTT
This sequence comes from Cladorhizidae sp. MBARI D1340-BT2, assembly GCA_028752905.1. Lineage (NCBI taxonomy): Eukaryota > Metazoa > Porifera > Demospongiae > Poecilosclerida > Cladorhizidae > Cladorhizidae sp. MBARI D1340-BT2. Next base: position 10,958,787 of record JAQNBH010000005.1, read on the forward strand.
GGGAAAACCGTGTAGATGGCCCACGTGGGAGGGAGTTAGAAGCGGGGGAGGTGGCGAGCGGCTTGGGAGTAAAGGAAGCAGAGGGAAGGGGACGGAATTTTGTCTGAGTGGCGTTGTGTTTTTGGAGCATATTTAATCTGAGTGGTCTTTAATGCGTTGTCCCTTAGCTGTCTTGTAAAAGTGTTGTCTTGCCACGCCCTTGATTTCAACTCCTTTAATTAATAGTTGTGGCATTTCTGCTGTGACAGGTCACTAGATGTCCACATAACATCTGGGTTGGTGTGCCGCAACCGGTGCAGCAGCAGCAATCTCCAGAGAGACAGACAAACTCCATAGACAAACTGATGGATGACCCCTTCATGAGCATCGTAGCCACAGACTATCTGGCATTGCTGACCCTTTGCCTGGAAGAAAAGAGAACCCTAACAGATGACAAATAGTTGCACTAACAGAAGATGGGTGATCTTGCGTGCATGTCTATGCATGCTAATATTGAGTTGATTTGTTGAACCCTCATAGAGAAGGAGCATGCAGCTGGGCAGTAAAGCCTGTGCAGTAGCTGGTGTAGAGCAAGCTAGGGGTGTAGAGCAAGCTAGGCCCGTTGCATGTGCGTCTTGTGTAGTGTGAAATCCACGTACCCCAATCAATACTAAACCTTTGCACCTAAAAATGGCACAGTGATATATTTTCTAACTAGTGTGTGTGTGTGTGTTTCTCCAGTTATTTTTTCCTGTGTCAAACTGCTAGTAGCAAGCCCTTGGAGTTAGTCTGTGCTTGTAAATATTGGTGTAGAAGTGGGTTTGTCTGTCTGGTTCCTCTCCATACATTAACACTGTCAAGGGTGGCTGACCTCATCGATGTGAAGAGTCGTGTACCCTCTGAGGTCATGTATCCCCCAGGCTCCAAGTGGCATTAGTTTGAGTCACCATGGGAGTATCATCTTTCACATGACTGGAGGACGTCAGCTGTCACGGATGATTCGTAGTTGCGGTCGATCATGTTATGTGCACCGGATGTGTTGCAGTGAGGGTGATGGGGAGGGTGGGGGCATTGAAGTAATTGCTGCAGCCTGTGAGTGCCATGTGCTCCTCCCACACATGCCAGCCATTACTGAGGCTATATGTGTGTGAACAGGGATGCCATGCAAGCTTGGTGATGCTGTGTTGCTTGGAACATGCCATTGTTCTGCACTTGTTAGTAATCTTGCATATTTGCATGAGGTGGACCTCTCTAGATAGAATGAGTTAATATGTTGTTGTTGTTAGTATTATCAGTGTAATTGTGGCATTCTGGGCCCGCTAGTTGATAGGTCATGATTTTCCCCTCATTTGATGTTTGATGGTCTAATGATCAGCTGATTTGCATGAATTTTGGACATGACGATCTCCGTTTCTCACTCGTAATGGCAGTTACTGTGACGAGTAATTGTCAAGGGGGTTATGTATGCCTTGTGGTTGTTTTCATGGGTGTTTCTAATGTATGAAACTTGACCTCTGTGTGACAGCCATGCCAACTTCGGCAACTAGACACATGTTAGCATTTGCTATGTACATCCCTCTCGACAATTCCGGTGGTTGCCGTGTATAGGGCCAGATTTATTATTTCTCCCCCCCCCTGCTCCACAAGAGTCTTCAATGCATTTGTGCACACCTGAGCTGTCGTGTACTGTTGCACACGGTCTATGGCATTTTTCTGCTTCTTAAGCTCCCAGCATGGGTAAGGTGAGGGGAGGTGCTGCATGCAGAATGCTGCTCAGTGCGTGTAGTTTATGTTGAGTTCTGTGTGTGTGCGTGCGTGCATATCTAACGTGCTGTGTCTAGGTGCCCAGCATGGTGTGACAGGATCTTGATGAACGAGGCTGGCATGAAGCTTGTGGTCGACGTAAGAACTACTTAGTGTTGTTGTGTTGTTGCTGTAACATTGCAATCTTTACGAATTAGCTGTTGCATTTGGTACCTTCCCGTATGGCATACGTGACTTGATGATAGTTAACTTTCTTGTGCATTTTCTGTTTAGTGCATGCACGTCATTCTAGTCACTAATTATTTGCACACTTCCACACATGTGATGACATAATGCAGAGTCCATTGGGCTGCATGTACAACATGATGGCCAAGAGCATTTGCGTTGGAGATCACAAGGTGAGAGTATAGCCAGCTGCGAGCGTGGTGTGCAGTCTACTTTATTATTGTATGTTTTTTATTGCTGGCTACTGGCCACGTATTTGGAAAGAAATTGAAAGTATCCACTTCATGCAAATTCCCTTTCCCAGCACCAGAAAAATTGTTGTCCTTACAAATACTGGCAGCCAATTTGGATGACCACAGTCCCATGTATGCTCTGATTTTTTTTTCTGCAGCCAATTTACTTGTTCTTCACGATTACAAGCACTGACCCCATGAAACAACTCTCGGGTGAGTCTGAGTCCTGTACCTTATCCGGTTTATGTGATTTGAAGAGCTCGACCCAACGTGCGTGTCAAAGTATACCGAGTGTATTTGCTAATAGTGCTGTGCCCCTTCAGTTATTGGTGTGGCTTCTGGCTCTGTGGTTTACTTTCTGGTGTGAGAGCGTGCAGATATTGGGCTTAGAGTTATGAATACATTTAACTGTTTGGCTGTTGTAGTATATTCATGGCAACGCAGATGCTAACACTTGGGGCTGGGTTTTGGTTTGATATGTGTTGTCTTACAGCTGAATAGGTTCATGGCTCTATGCTTGATCTCATGCATTCTAGTCCAGGCATGTCAGAATGAGGCAAACAAACAAAAAAAGTCAAGGAAAAGTTGAAAGTTCACTTGTATATAAACTGAAACCTCTTTATGTTTTTCTACAGATGATAACTCGGATGCATGAGAGAAGATAGAGCTAAAGCCTAAAGCACGTAAATAACACTTGTCTCACTCTATTATTTTTTTATTTCTTTTTAACCCTTTGCTTTCTAAGTGTAGTGACTTGACATTCCAATTTTTATTATAGACATAGTGTATGTGTTTAATTAAATACAAAATGTCTTCACCAATAGTAGTTAATTAGTCTCTATTTCAATACTTCCTACTTCTTGTACAGCTGTCATTATATTGCATCAGTAGCCAGTTTAAAAGTGTTTTTGTCATGATCTAAAAGTATATTTTTCTCTCTGTGTCTATGTATATCGTCTTGCATGGGTACGTGGACACTCGGTCAATCTCGGATGGTTAAGGGGGGGGGGGAGGTAAAGTAAATTTCCGAGTTCCAGTAATAGTATTTTGAAAAACCTGAATTGTGAACAAAGCGGTTTGTTCACTTGGTCTGACTTGAATTAAGTAGCCCATCCAGGGTTGAGTCAGATTCACTGGCTCAGTACAGGACACGACATCCAGCTGGCATGCTTTGGTTCTGTGAAGGTTGAGCCGAGACAGGAAAAAGTGGCTGTTAATTATGGAGAAGAAGTACCAGTGGAGAAGAAGTACCAGTAGGAGAGACATCAGTGCAACTGGAGCAAGGCTGGCATGCTATGATAACATCACAGGTACCTATTTCCGAAGAGGAATGTTTAATGGACTGCAGTGAAACCCATCTCAAGGATCATTTCTAAACTAACTCTCAGAACAGATACAATGACTTTCTTGATGATCAACTTTCGGCTAGATGCTCTAGCCTACTATAATGTGTGGTTTAGTAGTAGCTGGAATAATGACTATTAGCCGACTATTGCTCCTGCTTGGCTCTTATTTTAACGGAATATTGCCAGTGCAGACATACCTTGTTACACAGCTATTTCCCCCCCCTTTTTTCCCTTTGATAATTTCATCTATGTTGTGATCTTGACATGATTGCATAAGGACCCATGCATATCTGCAATCTGGTGGGTTATCTTTACACCAGACAATGAGATGGCTATTTACTTGTGGGTGCTTCTGGGGATGTGGGGCACGGAACTCGCCAGATAAGCGGGTGGAGAGTGAAATGGGGGTGTGCCTGATGAAAAGAGTGGGTGGGGTATTTGTTGGAGGGGCGGAACCCTGATGCCTACGTTATAACTGCATCGCTATCCAAGTAGCACAATTTGTCTTAGCTATACTTGTCGCTCCTAAAGGCCTTGCAAAAACCCAGTGGTGTGCAACGAAGTGTATAGAGTCAAGCGTGAGGAAATCCTGTCTAAGCTGTCCTCAACTACCGTCACTTCACTAGGATGCAATTTTACCACGCCGCTGCACCACCTCCGCTCAATGCTAGTGGGCTCAGGCATCCTGAATATCCTCTCTACCCTCAAAATACTGCTAGTTCAAGGATGAACTGGAACCCTACTGCTGCTGCTATGCATCAAGGACACTGGGGCTATGACTTCTCGCAGTATTCAGGTTTCAACCCCGATCCGAGAATTCCGCCTTACCAAATGACTTCTTCCGACGCTGCTAGCGCTGGGACACCGCACAACATACGGGACATTTTGGGAGCCCAACAACGAGCTACCCTGCAAAGCGAGATAGCCAAGATCCCCTCGCCTTACCAACATAGTCCGACTGGCGTGGCTTCTAATGTGTATAGCCCTGAACATGCACAAGCTATTCGCTCTCCTCATACACCGAACACTCCCTTCTCGGCTGATGCTGTTGGAGCCCAATCCTTTTATCTGCCTGCTATGCCCAGACCAGGAATGCATGGTAAGCAAGACTGCTGTGTATATGCTTACTGTCATCTGCACTAACTGCAATAACTGCCTCCTGAATTGGCCTTGCAATCATACTCTTGAAGTAATGCAGTCTAGCTTGCTCAAAAGTTGTTTGTTTCTTGTATTTTACTAACTACACACTTCAGCCCAGATTTTTCTGTGTTGAGTAATTTCTCCATGAATAGTTGAAATTCAGTGTAGGTGTTTGGATCTACTATGTGCTTGATTGCGGGACATGTTTTTCAGCAGATTGATATAAATTGCAATTTGCTTCTTCGATGGTAAATATTCATAGTTTTTCATGTTGGGGCAAAAACTGAAGTTACTTAACTTGAAGATACATGCAAAAGTAATGATTTTAACAATATTCATTACTACATGAATTGCTTGCACATTGATGATAAACATGACCTTGAAATAGTTGGCTGGAAGGGCTGCCCCTCCCCCCTTCTCCAAGAAGTGCTGCAGGTTCATAACAGCTACACAAAACAAACAAACACGCCAGACAGAGTGTGCCTTGGATGCGACTCAGAAGCCTCTTCTCTATAGCCCTTGGATGCTCCTTATTCTGTGAGGTGTGCTGGCGAGCTTGAAGGTTCATTTAGACACATGGATATTTTTTCACATAATGATCCGACTCCACTGACATTGCACATAAGAAATTGAATGAAGATTTTTATCACGTGCTTTGTAATGGTCTATCTATCATTAGTGGCATATTCTCTGCCTAGCATATTTGGTACACTGAGATGTGACAGAATTCCTATGTGTGTGTGTGGTAGTGATGCATAATGGAGCTAGGATGATAAAGTTATCCAGTCGTGTGCTCTACTTAAAGAAGTGTGGGTGTCTCACTTAAATGTGGGTGGATGTTTCTTCTGCACTGTTTGTGTCTTGGGCTCCTAATCCTACTTGGGATCTGTCTGGCTATGTATCGTGTTTCCTTGTCTGCCACACCTTCTTTTTGGTATCCGCTTTCTACTCCCACATGCTAGCTAGGCTTCTTGGCTCCTGAATATCATGTATAGTCAATTGGGGTAAAAAAAAGCCGGGGGGGAAGTTGGGGTAAAAAAAGACCAGGGGTCTGGGGAAGACACAGCTGCTTTAAGAATTTAAACAATCCTTGATCTGTCAAGTACTTTTAATGGGCTTTTCATTAATGTGTGTTTTTGTATAAAAATATTGACATGGAGGACATGACAAAATAAAAAACCTAAACATGTAGAAAATACCCGAAATTAACTTTTTTCTGACTCACCTGAACTTTTGGGTAGATTAATCAAACTAGTTAGTACATTATGAACGCTAGCCAAAAGAAAATAGTTACTAAATGGTTTATTCATTGACAAAAAAAAAATTCAATTTTTTAAAATATTTTAGGGGTTTTTTGACCGGCTTTTTTTTACCCCAGATATTTTTGGTCACTCGGGGTAAAAAAAAGCCAGGTGTTTTTTTTTGCAATTTTTTTCTAGTCTTTTTTGATATTATATTTTCATTTTTTCTTCTCCAGTCATGCTAATTTGTGAGTTAAAGCATATAATTGTGAGTAATATGAATTATTTGAATATGAATAAACCACCTAGTCAATGATACATGCATCATTCTGATGGATAGAATGATACAATAGTATATATAATATATAATGTGAGTAACTGAATATGAATAAACCAACTTTAGTCATTGATTAGACTATTTCATCATAACAAAAGTTTTCAGTGATGACGAAGATGCTGATCCCACATCAGCCTTCCATCACAAAAAAAGAGCGAAGCACAGACTCAACACGCATTTTCTACGATTGGCCAAAGCAGGAAGATGTGGAGATAGTAGTAGCAGTGGATCGTTGCATGTATGGCCCTGGCCCTGTTCAGCCAGTAGTGGAGACAGTCGAGGGAAGGCACTGCTGAAGTTCGAGTGTGAAGCAAAAGTGATAAACATTTTCAAGTATTTTTCTTAAAGAAAATGCAATAAAACCCAACTGTTAACCATTACTGTTGTAGTATTTGAACAAATTTTAATGAAAAAAGATTCAATTGATAAAATATTGAAGTATTTACATTTGATTTTACTGTTTAGGATATTTTTTAAGGTGTGGATTTTTTTAACCCCGAACCGGCTTTTTTTTACCCCAAAGCCACCATATTTTTATTAATATTTCATTATAGGACATAGGATATATTTTTTTAATTTATGTAGTCATCATTTGATAGTAAAGTACTAGAGGATGGTACATGTGTTTTTAGTAAATCCTTTACTCTGGCTCTTAAAAGGTAAAGTTAAGGGAAACGGCTTTTTTTAACCCCAATTGACTATATATGTGTTGCAGCCCGTCAGAAGTGTTCTTCGTGCAGGTTAATTGCCACCTGGGTCTAACTTCTATTCTTTCATTTATTTAAAGTCACATCCTCATTATTATGTGTGTGTATATCGTTACCATGTTTACCATCTATATATTCCAATTCCATTCACTTCCCCCCCCCCCTTTAATTAAATTTATTTATTTGTTAATTAATTAATTTATTATTATTTTTTTTAACACTCCACTAGTGGGCTATGAAGGGGAGAAGATTATTGATGGCACTCTCTCCCAGCACCCTCCTGGACTGGTCTATGGAGGGCCATACCACCACACCCACAATATAGAAGGAATCAAACCTATGGAACAGACAGAAAAGGATTCGTCTGGCTCAAAGGATGGGAAAAAGGGAAGAGCAACATTTTCGGGGAACCAGATTGATGAACTGGAAAAGGTCTTCAATGCCACACAGTACTTGACCACAGCTGAGAGGGCCAGGTTGGCTGAACGGCTGGCTCTCTCTGAGAGTCAGGTCAAGATTTGGTTCCAGAACCGGAGGACAAAGTGTAGACGAACATCGTGGAAACAGGGTAGTGGATCCAAGGCCAGCCCCTCCAATAAGTAGCTAAACTTCTACGCTCTGTTCTTCTCTCTCTTTTTTCTTTTTTCCCCCCTTTTTCTTTTTTCTCCTGTGCATGCCACTGCACTGATAGATGCATCTTCTTTCGATCACACTTTACCAAACCATTGCAATGTGGAACGTGTATATAGTTATACATATGTATATACACACAGTATGGCCGAGCTATCTTGTCACCATGTTCCTACTTCTGACTGTTTTGTAATGACCACTCGCTATTTTGTTGAAGACGTGCTGTTTGTACTGATTTCCCACCCACCACTTATTTGTACTGTGCATATGATTCTAGCGGAATATTCCCACCCACCACTTATTTTCTTATTTATTTGTGATTGAGCTTCATTGATGTGCTGGTATGAACGACATTATTAAACTCTCAATGAACTCTCAGCTGACATCACAATAACCTCAATAATCAACGTATTCTCTCGAAGTTTTGACTAGATGCTCTAGCCTTCATCAGGAATAGATGAAGGCTAGAGCATCTAATCGAAACATCGAGAGAATACAATTTCAAGTTGATTATTGAGGTTATTGTAATAGTATTATTATTAAACTAGATGAGAATATTGTGCAACAATTAAATTAAGAATTGGTGGAGTTTGAAAGTCCTATCCTTACCCTGCCATAATGTGCTGCAAGTGTCATGCCCCCACTTAGCAGCGAGTGATGACCTACAGTCCAAGGAGCTGAGGTCACTTCATCTCCACTCCTGTTGCCACTTTTATGCTCTAAGATGAGCTTGTCATTGCTGACCTCTCGTGTAGAATCCCCCCCCCCCCCCTTACTCTCTGCCTAGCATCAGTCGCCTCCTCGTCTTAATCTCCTAATAAGTTCAATTTTATCCCGTTTCCTGGACGTGAGCCTTAGCTCAACTTCGAGCCCGTATTAACACTGAACATTTTGGCTATGCCTCAATCATCTATGCATGGAATTCTAAAACAATGGTGAATGAAAGTGATCTGCAAGATGTTGAAGTTACTATGAGATAGACACTGCAGGTAAACAGTGTCGATCACGTACCATGACAAGAGTGAAGTTGATGTTGGACAAGTAGGTATGTGACAAAACTGTTCTCTTCAATTGCGTAATATAGAAGAGGTACAAATGCTTTGCAGGTCATTAAAGGAAGAAGAAAAAGTGATGCCAAAAAAATGAACATCTTGTTGGCAATTATTTAATAAGTGATCTTGCGTTGTAATATACAGTGAGGAGGGGGGGGGGATTAAGTCAGTGATGCTATAATGATGTATACAAGTGGAATCTGACAATGCTTGGCGGGCTAAATATATTGCTACACACTACCACACTGGCTATATACTGGATAACTATTACCACTAACTGCCTGTGCTTAACTATGGTGTGTTGGGGGCAGGGACAGCTCTTGGCCAGTCCGAGAAACCGTGAACTTGGGTGTGGCTATTGAGAGATCCAGAACCAATTGTTCCGTCGTTGCCAAAGTAACCATGTTGGTAGCCGGTGGAAGGAGAGATGGGTGTGAGGAGACCGTTGAAGTACGAAGATGTCCCATTGGGTCGTGAAATAGGTGTGGAGATGCTGGGGAGCCGGGAAGACATGCCGGTGGAAAGCGGGGAGGAAAGAGAGCCAAGCATGGTGGGAGAATTCATCACAAGGTTGCTGCCTTCCATTCCTCCTGCATTGAGGGGGGAAGTGGTCTGAGGAGAGCGAAGGGCAACAGCTGCGGAGCCACCGTAGGTGTAAGGGATACTCCCACTGTCGTGTGGCTTGTACGGCACAGGGACATAGCTGTAAAATGAGCTCACACCTCCATACGGCATGAAGGGGCTGTACGGAAACTTGGGAGACTTCATCTCCATCTCAGCCTCCTCCGATTGCCTCTTAAACTTCATTCTTCGATTTTGGAACCAAGTTTTGACTTGCATATCCGAGAGCTTCAGTCTCTCGGCCAGCTCTCCTCTCTCAGCTGAAGAGAGGTACTTCTTGTCCTGGAATTTCTTCTCCAGATCTGCCACTTGTTCTCTGGAGAAAGCTGTTCGAGCCTTCTTCCTCTTCCGGTACATTTCGTCCTCGTCTTCGTTGCTGGTGGAGCTGTAGCCTACAAAACAACCATAATATTTGTCAACTGAATGCAGAGTTTGGGAAGGGGGGGTTCTATGTCAGAAGGGAGGGGGGGGGGGGGGGGGGGGGGGGAGGAGGAGGTTTAGTTTATATATAGAAGAAGGGGGTTTATGTAAGGAAGGTTTATGTAGAGCGGGAGGGATGTAGGAAGGAGGAGCTATGTAGGCAGTGGGTGGGGTCTGAGTAAATGGTCTGTGTAGGGAGGAGGGTCTATATAGGGAGGGTCGGCTATGTAGGGGGAAGGGCTTCTATATATTGATGTTTGCAACATTGAGGGAAGGAGTGCAGGCTCTCCATGCAAGAGCTGAGTATTGTATAGAATGCTTCAGTCATGTGACTACCCACGAGCAAGAAGTGTATAACTGTGTTGTTCCTTGCTGTGTATAATAATGCTGCAAAATATCATCTTGGTGCACTTTGTGCAATTTTGCAGCTGTTGCGTACAAAAGTCATCTAGCTAGCAAGGGAACAAATTGAAGAAAGATTAATAATAATATAATACTATAACAATAACAATAACAATAACAATAATAATAATAATAATAATAATAATAATAATACATTACAATAACCTTACAATAACCTCAATAACCAACTTGAAATTATATTCTAATAATAATAATAATAATAATAATAATAATAATAATAATAATAATAATAATAATAACAATAATAATAATAATAATGATGATGATGATACAGTAACAATCATCATCATCAATCATTGTCATCATCATCATCATAATAATAATAATATCATCATAAAAATAAAATAAAAAAATTAAAAATAAAAATAAAATAATAATAATAATAATAAATAATAATAATAATAATAATAATAATAATAATAATAATAATAATAATAATAATAATAATTATTATTATTATTATAATTATTTATTATTATGCATATGCATATAGAATACATGCATATAGAATACATGCATTTGCATACATTTAATTTAAGAAATAATGATCGTCAGGTACTGAATAATAATAATAATAATAATAATAATAATAATAATAATAATAATAATAATAATAATAATAATAATAATAATTATTATTATTATTATTATAATTATTTATTATTATGCATATAGAATACATGCATATAGAATACATGCATATTGCATACATTTAATTTAAGAAATAATGATCGTCAGGTACTGAATAATAATAATAATAATAATAATAATAATAATAATAATAATAATAATAATAATAATAATAATAATAATAACAATAAAAATAAAAATAATATATATAATAATAATAATAAAAATAATAAAAATAACAACAACAATAATAATAATAGTTATAATAATGTTATAATAAATAATAATAGTAGTAGTAGTAATAGCAATACTGTAATAAAGTAATAGTAGAGTAGTTGTTATTGTAATAATAATAATAATAATAATAATAATTATAATAATAATAATAATAATAATAATAATAATAATAATAATAATAATAATAATAATAATAATAATAATAATAATAATAATAATAATAATAATAATAATAATAATAATAATCAACTTGAAATTGTATTCTCTCGACATTTCGAATAGATGCTCTAGCCTTCATCAGGAATAATGTTATTATGTGAACTGAGAGTTCATAATAATAATTACCACTCTGCTGATAGTTTTTCTCACAATTAATGCTTGAAACTATTGACAACGCGGCAGTTTAATTAGTCTTTCTGTCCATTGGTGAGAACCTAGGGCATGTGCACGAACATGCATGCAGCCACTGGTGAGCTGACCTTAACTGAGAGAAACATTTGCCCTTCTTCCCACAGATTGGTTCCTGCTGGATCTGCCCTCAGTCTCCTCCAAAACTCTCACTACTGCTTAGCTGGCTCTCCCAAGCTGTGCCTTAGTTAGAGATGGCCCCCGGCACATGCTCATGTGGGGAATGTCACTTCCTCCCTCTCTCTCTAAGAACTTGAGCAGTGCGTGAATCGTCTCTCAATAAAGATCACGCATGCACAAATTGCCATTTAAAATTAAACCACCAGTCAGTAAAAAAAACTCTACACTGTATTCACTTGTACCACTTGTAATCATGTTTCAAATTATGTACTGCTACCAGAAATAATGTTCCTTGTGCTCCAGAAGATGCGAAGGAGAAGGCGCTGTCTGCTGATTGTTTCCACAAATAGCTCTTGCAGTGTTTGTGGATACTCAGAAAGTGGTGGCAGACTAATCTTGCCTTTGTGGCAGACTAATCTTGCCTTTGTGGTAACAGTTCAGAGTCTCCATGTTAAAGCATCACGTTAAAGCATCACAATGCTGGCACAGTGTGGACAAAAGACCCAAGGTAGAAATTTGCATTGTTAGGACTTTCACTTGTACTTCTTCTCTCTAGTCTCTGTCTTTCTCTGTTGAGCTCTCTATGGACATACCTTTCCTCGCGTGCTAATGCTGTTCTTCTCTTCTCTCTCTTTCCCACTCCCTATTAAATATTCAGGTACTTGCTCATTCTCCACCTGTCCCTCTACCTCACACTTGTGGCATTCCACAGGTTAATGACAGTTACCACGTATAATGCTCAGCAGCAAAACACACCCACCCAGACATGGACAAGCATATTAATAATAATAATAATGGTGGTGGTGGTGGTGGTGGTGGTGATGGTGGTGGTGATGATGATGATGATGATGATGATGATGATGATGATGATGATGATGATGATGATGATGATGGTGATGATGATGATGATGATTGATGATGATGATGATGATGATGATGATGATGGTGATGGTGATGATGATAAGTTTTAGATGACCTTCTCAATAATCAACTTCTTTCTCGACATTTCTACTAGATGCTCTAGCCTTCATCAGGAATAATGGGATGCTAAGACTTGCTTGAGCTTGTTACAGGTTTGTTCTAGCAACTAACAATGTTCAAACACACCTGGCCCTAGCCCTAGCCCTAACCCTAGCCCTAGCCCTAACCCTAGCCCTAAGGGTGTCGAGCAAAGACGTGTGGCGATGAATGAGTGGATATTAGTTAAGTTCCTACACACACAGGGAGACCATTTATTGCTCCCTGTAATGAATGTACACATGCTTGGGCCTGTAATGAATGTACACATGCTTGGGCCTGTAATGAATGTACACATGCTTGGGCCTGTAATGAATGTGCACATGCTTGGGCCTGTAATGAATGTACACATGCTTGGGCATGTAATGAATGTGCACATGCTTGGGCCTGTAATGAATGTGCACATGCTTGGGCCTGTAATGAATGTACACATGCTTGGGCCTGTAATGAATGTACACATGCTTGGGCCTGTAATGAATGTACACATGCTTGGGCCTGTAATGAATGTACACATGCTTGGGCCTGTAATGAATGTACACATGCTTGGGCATGTAATGAATGTACACATGCTTGGGCCTGTAATGAATGTACACATGCTTGGGCCTGTAATGAATGTACACATGCTTGGGCCTGTAATGAATGTACACATGCTTGGGCCTGTAATGAATGTACACATGCTTGGGCCTGTAATGAATGTACACATGCTTGGGCCTGTAATGAATGTACACATGCTTGGGCCTGTAATGAATGTACACATGCTTGGGCATGTAATGAATGTACACATGCTTGGGCCTGTAATGAATGTACACATGCTTGGGCATGTAATGAATGTACACATGCTTGGGCCTGTAATGAATGTACACATGCTTGGGCATGTAATGAATGTACACATGCTTGGGCCTGTAATGAATGTACACATGCTTGGGCCTGTAATGAATGTACACATGCTTGGGCCTGTAATGAATGTACACATGCTTGGGCCTGTAATGAATGTACACATGCTTGGGCCTGTAATGAATGTACACATGCTTGGGCCTGTAATGAATGTACACATGCTTGGGCCTGTAATGAATGTACACATGCTTGGGCCTGTAATGAATGTACACATGCTTGGGCCTGTAATGAATGTACACATGCTTGGGCCTGTAATGAATGTACACATGCTTGGGCATGTAATGAATGTACACATGCTTGGGCCTGTAATGAATGTACACATGCTTGGGCATGTAATGAATGTACACATGCTTGGGCCTGTAATGATGTACACATGCTTGGGCCTGTAATGAATGTACACATGCTTGGGCCTGTAATGAATGTACACATGCTTGGGCCTGTAATGAATGTACACATGCTTGGGCCTGTAATGAATGTACACATGCTTGGGCCTGTAATGAATGTACACATGCTTGGGCCTGTAATGAATGTACACATGCTTGGGCCTGTAATGAATGTACACATGCTTGGGCCTGTAATGAATGTACACATGCTTGGGCCTGTAATGAATGCACACATGCTTGGGCCTGTAATGAATGTACACATGCTTGGGGCAAAAAGGTTTCCGCTCTCCTCAGCTCCTGTTTCTACAGCAGCTCTGCTTTTCCTCGCCCAATTCTTGCTCCCATTTCATCTTATTTGTGTTTTGCTTGGCTCCATGGTTACACTGAGTCGCAATTAAGCACATGCACAGGTTACGATGTTGCAGCGCATAGCGCATACACACATATAAGGAGGCCGCTTGTTGCTCTGTGTGATGAGCGTACGTACGCCCGAGGCAAAAAGGTATTTCATTATCTTCGCTCACGATTATAGGAAATTAAGACTCAGGTATGCATAGAGTTTGTGGTCATGCTCAACATAAGCCAAACAGCTTCAGTGGATATCAGTTAATTCTTTGTCAGTGCTGGTTATCAAAGCACCATGAGCAGCTGGCAGCCAGATGGTAGGGGAGGTACGCTCACATGGCAAGGCTGTGGGGGTATAAGCACATGCTTGTTTTCTACACAAAACAAAATAAAAATTGCAAGGAATAAGGGATATCCATTCTCTTAAAAAAAACAACCCTGGGGGGCTTGGTATCACCAGTATCTAGACATGATCTAAAGGGAGAAAGTTGGAATATTGTAGTAGCAGTCTAAGAAATTTTGGCTCTTCATGACCCTCTGGACCTTGAACCACACAAGACCCTTTCACTAATTTTTTGTGGTTGGGACTAGATGGCAGGGGAGGGGCTTCAGCGATTGGATGTAGGGGAGTGGCTTCAGTATTCCATTATTGGATGTGGGGGAGTGGCTTCAGTATTCCACTATTGGATGTAGGGGAGGGGCTTCAGTGCTCCACTATTGGATGCAGGGGAGGGGCTTCAGTGCTCCACTATTGGATGCAGGGGAGGGGCTTCAGTGCTCCACTATTGGATGCAGGGGAGGGGCTTCAGTGCTCCACTATTGGATGCAGGGGAGGGGCTTCAGTGCTCCACTATTGGATGCAGGGGAGGGGCTTCAGTGCTCCACTATTGGATGCAGGGGGGGGGGGGGCTTCAGTGCTCCACTATTGGATGCAGGGGAGGGGCTTCAGTGCTCCACTATTGGATGTGGGGGAGGGGCTTCAGTGCTCCACTATTGAATAAGGTCGGCCAAAAAAAATTGCGAACCCTGATGAAATATGTGAATTTTTAAAGCTCCTTTAAAATACTTCTCCTCTTCTCCCCCTCCCCCTCCACCTCTCTCTCCTCTCCCTCACCCTCCACCTCACTCTTCCCACCCCTCCACCTACCCCACCTCACCTCCCTCTCCCCCACCCCCACCTCTCTCTTCCACACCCTCCACCTCCCTCTCCCCCACCCTCCACCTCCCTCTCCCCCACCCTCCACCTCTCTCTTCCACACCCTCCACCTCCCTCTCCCCCACCCTCCACCTCCCTCTCCCCCACCCTCCACCTCCCTCTCCCCCACCCTCCACCTCTCTCTTCCACACCTTCCACCTCCCTCTCCCCAACCTCCCTTCTCCTCCGCTATGTATTTCCTCTTACTACACTGCAAGTGTATCCACTAACTGCTCCTAATGACGACTGTCCCTTTAGGCCCCACAATTAAATAGTTCACTGCACGTGCTGCCTAATAAAGTCAGACACAAAGTCTTCATTGTCTTCTTCGTGAGCCTCAGTCAGGTAAGTACTCTCGGCCACTGATGTGCTAGTTGGCATAGCAATAACAGAGGTGAGAAAAACGGAGTGCTAGAGCTTAGGTCAAAGGTCACAAGAATTATTTGAGGTTTTAGCTGCTGGTTGATTTATTGACTTAAGCTGGTGCAGCTGGCAATGAAACCTGTCCCCTACTTCTTCCATGTTCTATTCTAAATCAGTTGCTGCCTCCAGCTATTATGTGACACTTCTTTACCGAGTGCCGAGTATGCACGAAGCAGGATAAAGCAGTTGCCAGTATATATATATATATTCATATATATTATACATACATATATATATATACATATATATATGTATATATGTATATATACATGTATATACATGTATATACATATATATGTATATATTATATATACATCTATATACATGTTTATATACAATAATAATAGAAAAGTACTGGGACTAGCCATCCCAGTACTTTTCTATTATTACTGTATATATATATACATATTTATATACATATGTATATATAATATATATGTATATATATATTATATACATACAAATATTACTCGTTTGTGTTTGTCCAATCAAAGAAGCATAGAATTTTCACTTCACCTCTCTTAGGGGTTCTGTGTCACCTCAACTGAAGCCCAACAACCCTGGTGGCACACTACCTGAGAATAGTCCTTTAGTCATTTCAATCAGGCTAGGTTTGTAAGAAGAGTATCCATCAGGCTAGGTCTGTAAGAAGAGTATCCACTAGGCTAGGTCTGTAAGAAGAGTATCCATCAGACTAGGTCTGTAAGAAGAGTATCCATCAGGCTAGGTCAGTAAGAAGAGTATCAACCAGACTAGGTCTGTAAGAAGAGTATCCACCAGGCTAGGTCTGTAAGAAGAGTATCCACCAGGCTAGGTCTGTAAGAAGAGTATCCACCAGGCTAGGTCTGTAAGAAGAGTATCCACCAGGCTAGGTCTGTAAGAAGAGTATCCACCAGGATAGGCTGTAAGAAGAGTATCCATCAGGCTAGGTCTGTAAGAAGAGTATCCACCAGACTAGGTCTGTAAGAAGAGTATCCACCAGGCTAGGTCTGTAAGAAGAGTATCCATCAGGCTAGGTCTGTAAGAAGAGTATCCACCAGGCTAGGTCAGTAAGAAGAGTATCAACCAGACTAGGTCTGTAAGAAGAGTATCCACCAGGCTAGGTCTGTAAGAAGAGTATCCACCAGGCTAGGTCTGTAAGAAGAGTATCCACCAGGCTAGGTCTGTAAGAAGAGTATCCACCAGGCTAGGTCTGTAAGAAGAGTATCCACCAGGATAGGCTGTAAGAAGAGTATCCATCAGGCTAGGTCTGTAAGAAGAGTATCCATCAGGCTAGGTCTGTAAGAAGAGTATCCACCAGGCTAGGTCTGTAAGAAGAGTATCCACCAGGCCAGGTCTAGAGTATCCACCAGGCTAGGTCTGTAAGAAGAGTACTCAGTATATCCACCAGGCTAGGTCTGTAAGAAAAGTATCCACCAGGCTAGGTCTGTAAGAAGAGTATCCACCAGGCTAGGTCTGTAAGAAGAGTATCCACCAGGCTAGGTCTGTAAGAAGAGTATCCATCAGGATAGGTCAGTAAGAAGAGTATCCACCAGGCTAGGTCTGTAAGAAGAGTATCCATCAGGCTAGGTCTGTAAGAAGAGTATCCACCAGGCTAGGTCTGCAGAAGAGTATCCACCAGGCTAGGTCTGTAAGAAGAGTATCCATCAGGCTAGGTCTGCAAGAAGAGTATCCATCAGGCTAGGTCTGTAAGAAGAGTATCCACCAGGCTAGGTCTGTAAGAAGAGTATCCACCAGGCTAGGTCTGTAAGAAGAGTATCCACCAGGCTAGGCTGTAAGAAGAGTATCCATCAGGCTAGGTCTGTAAGAAGAGTATCCACCAGGCTAGGTCTGTAAGAAGAGTATCCACCAGGCTAGGTCTGTAAGAAGGAAGAGTATCCACCAGGCTAGGTCTGTAAGAAGAGTATCCATCAGGCTAGGTCTGTAAGAAGAGTATCCATCAGGCTAGGTCTGTAAGAAGAGTATCCATCAGGCTAGGTCTGTAAGAAGAGTATCCATCAGGCTAGGTCTGCAAGAAGAGTATCCATCAGGCTAGGTCTGTAAGAAGAGTATCCACTAGGCTAGGTCTGTAAGAAGAGTATCCACTAGGCTAGGTCTGTAAGAAGAGTATCCATCAGGCTAGGTCTGTAAGAAGAGTATCCATCAGGCTAGGTCTGTAAGAAGAGTATCCACCAGGCTAGGTCTGTAAGAAGAGTATCCACCAGGCTAGGTCTGTAAGAAGAGTATCCACCAGGCTAGGTCAGTAAGAAGAGTATCCATCAGGCTAGGTCAGTAAGAAGAGTATCCACCAGACTAGGTCTGTAAGAAGAGTATCCACCAGGCTAGGTCTGTAAGAAGAGTATCCATCAGGCTAGGTCTGTAAGAAGAGTATCCACCAGGCTAGGTCTGTAAGAAGAGTATCCATCAGGCTAGGTCTGTAAGAAGAGTATCCCCCAAGCTAGGTCTGTAAGAAGAGTATCCACCAGGCTAGGCTGTAAGAAAGATATCCCTGTCTCAGGGTAGTTAAATTTGACATTCCTTTTTGTGTTCATGAAAATGAAAACTGGTTGGGATTTATTTAAATTAAAAATAAAAATTGAAAAATTTGAAACTTTATTTTCAACACTCCCTGAGATATGCTCAACCTACTCACAACAGCAACACTCCCTGAGATACGCTCGACCTACCCACAACAGCAACACTCCCTGAGATACGCTCAACCTACTCAAAACAGCAACACTCCCTGAGATATGCTCAACCTACTCACAACAGCAACACTCCCTGAGATACGCTCAACCTACCCACAACAGCAACACTCCCTGAGATACACTCAACCTACTCACAACAGCAACACTCCCTGAGATACGCTCAACCTACTCAAACAGCAACACTCCCTGAGATATGCTCAACCTACTCACAACAGCAACACTCCCTGAGATACGCTCAACCTACTCACAACAGCAACACTCCCTGAGATACGCTCAACCTACTCACAACAGCAACACTCCCTGAGATACGCTCAACCTACTCACAACAGCAACACTCCCTGAGATATGCTCGACCTACTCACAACAGCAACACTCCCTGAGATACGCTCGACCTACTCACAACAGCAACACTCCCTGAGATACGCTCAACCTACTCACAACAGCAACACTCCCTGAGATACGCTCAACCTACTCACAACAGCAACACTCCCTGAGATACGCTCAACCTACTCACAACAGCAACACTCCCTGAGATACGCTCAACCTACTCACAACAGCAACACTCCCTGAGATACGCTCAACCTACTCACAACAGCAACACTCCCTGAGATACGCTCGACTTACCCACAACAGCAACACTCCCTGAGATACGCTCAACCTATTCACAACAGCAACACTCCCTGAGATACACTCAACCTACTCACAACAGCAACACTCCCTGAGATATGCTCAACCTACTCACAACAGCAACACTCCCTGAGATATGCTCAACCTACTCACAACAGCAACACTCCCTGAGATACGCTCAACCTACTCACAACAGCAACACCCCTGAGATACGCTCAACCTACTCACAACAGCAACACTCCCTGAGATACGCTCAACCTACTCACAACAGCAACACTCCCTGAGATACGCTCAACCTACTCACAACAGCAACACTCCCTGAGATACGCTCAACCTATTCACAACAGCAACACTCCCGGAGATACGCTCAACCTACTCACAACAGCAACACTCCCTGAGATACGCTCAACCTACTCACAACAGCAACACTCCCTGAGATACGCTCAACCTACTCACAACAGCAACACTCCCTCAGATACGCTCGACTTACCCACAACAGCAACACTCCCTGAGATACGCTCAACCTACTCACAACAGCAACACTCCCTGAGATACGCTCGACCTATTCACAACAGCAACACTCCCTGAGATACACTTAACCTACTCACAACAGCAACACTCCCTGAGATACGCTCAACCTACTCACAACAGCAACACTCCCTGAGATACGCTCAACCTACTCACAACAGCAACACTCCCTGAGATACGCTCAACCTACTCACAACAGCAACACTCCCTGAGATACGCTCAACCTACTCACAACAGCAACACTCCCTGAGATACGCTTCACCTACTCACCAGTCGAGGCATTTGGCCAGGCATAAGCCTACGCAGACATTTATAGATTGTTGTTGCGCCCACTTTGCATAAATATGGTTTGTGTTCGTGCTGACTTTGCAATAATCCATCAGGTGGCTTGGGTACTTAGAGGTTGGGGAGTTTTATATCACATGAATAACATTAACAAAATTTCTTTGAGCAAAAGTTTTTGGGGGGCACTTTCTACAATGGTAGCCAATATGCTGCTTCCATGCTAGGAGTGGAGCCATCATCTGTCCCTTGCCTCACCACGTCTCATCAAGAGAGGAGGAGAGCTTGCTACGAGTGGAGCCATCATCTGTCCCTTGCCTCACCACGTCTCATCAAGGGAGGAGGAGAGCTTGCTATGAGTGGAGCCACCATCTGACCCATGCCTCACCACATCTCATCAAGGGAGGAGGAGAGCTTGCTACGAGTGGAGCCATCACCTGTCACTTGCCTCACCACGTCTCATCAAGTGAGGAGGAGAGCTTGCTACGAGTGGAGCCATCACCTGTCCCTTGCCTCACCACATCTCATCAAGGGAGGAGGAGAGCTTGCTACGAGTGGAGCCATCATCTGACCCATGCCTCACCACGTCTCAACAAGGGAGGAGGAGAGCTTTTAAAATCGCCCTGATTAGGGGAGCTAAAATATCCCTCTACCCTGAGGGGCAATACATTGTCGACCACAAAATTCCGTTAACAATTTCAGAAACATCTGATCACGATGTGCTTGCTGCTGACTTGCAGAGGAGGGGGGAGAGTCGTAGAGGAGAGTCAGGAGGGAGGGGTTGGCGGTTGGGATAGTGAGGGTAAGGGTGGAGGGGGAGTGGAGTGGGAGGCGTAAAGGGGAGGAAGGAGAGAGTCAGGGGGGCGAGAGGAAAAGATGCAGCGGTGAGGGGGAGGGAGGAGGGTCAGCAGGGGAGCAGGAGTGGGGGAGGTGGAGGAGGTCTCGGTGCTATCAAAGGCTAATAAGATTGCACTCTAATGTGGCCACAAGTTGGCAGGAGTCTTAGAGAAGTGGAGGAAGCCTAGAAAAGGTGAGGCAGAAATCAACATCTCTTCATTGTAGCTACTCGATGAATTGAACAACACTGCAGAGCCATTCTGTTGCTTCACCATGGACTCATTCTGTTGCTTCACCACGGACTCATTCTGTTGCTTCATCATGGACTCATTCTGTTGCTTCACCATGGACTCATTCTGTTGCTTCATCATGGACTCATTCTGTTGCTTCATCATGGACTCATTCTGTTGCTTCATCATGGACTCATTCTGTTGCTTCATCATGGACTCATTCTGTTGCTTCATCATGGACTCATTCTGTTGCTTCATCATGGACTCATTCTGTTGCTTCATCATGGACTCATTCTGTTGCTTCATCATGGACTCATTCTGTTGCTTCATCATGGACTCATTCTGTTGCTTCATCATGGACTCATTCTGTTGCTTCACCATGGACTCATTCTGTTGCTTCACCATGGACTCATTCTGTTGCTTCATCATGGACTCATTCTGTTGCTTCATCATGGACTCATTCTGTTGCTTCACCATGGACTCATTCTGTTGCTTCATCATGGACTCATTCTGTTGCTTCACCATGGACTCATTCTGTTGCTTCATCATGGACTCATTCTGTTGCTTCATCATGGACTCATTCTGTTGCTTCATCATGGACTCATTCTGTTGCTTCATCATGGACTCATTCTGTTGCTTCACCATGGACTCACTCTGTTGCTTCATCATGGACTCATTCTGTTGCTTCATCATGGACTCATTCTGTTGCTTCATCATGGACTCATTCTGTTGCTTCATCATGGACTCATTCTGTTGCTTCATCATGGACTCATTCTGTTGCTTCATCATGGACTCATTCTGTTGCTTCATCATGGACTCATTCTGTTGCTTCATCATGGACTCATTCTGTTGCTTCACCATGGACTCATTCTGTTGCTTCATCATGGACTCATTCTGTTGCTTCATCATGGACTCATTCTGTTGCTTCACCATGGACTCATTCTGTTGCTTCATCATGGACTCATTCTGTTGCTTCACCATGGACTCATTCTGTTGCTTCATCATGGACTCATTCTGTTGCTTCATCATGGACTCATTCTGTTGCTTCATCATGGACTCATTCTGTTGCTTCATCATGGACTCATTCTGTTGCTTCATCATGGACTCATTCTGTTGCTTCATCATGGACTCATTCTGTTGCTTCACCATGGACTCATTCTGTTGCTTCACCATGGACTCATTCTGTTGCTTCATCATGGACTCATTCTGTTGCTTCATCATGGACTCATTCTGTTGCTTCATCATGGACTCATTCTGTTGCTTCACCATGGACTCATTCTGTTGCTTCATCATGGACTCATTCTGTTGCTTCATCATGGACTCATTCTGTTGCTTCATCATGGACTCATTCTGTTGCTTCATCATGGACTCATTCTGTTGCTTCACCATGGACTCATTCTGTTGCTTCATCATGGACTCATTCTGTTGCTTCATCATGGACTCATTCTGTTGCTTCATCATGGACTCATTCTGTTGCTTCATCATGGACTCATTCTGTTGCTTCATCATGGACTCATTCTGTTGCTTCATCATGGACTCATTCTGTTGCTTCATCATGGACTCATTCTGTTGCTTCATCATGGACTCATTCTGTTGCTTCACCATGGACTCATTCTGTTGCTTCACCATGGACTCATTCTGTTGCTTCATCATGGACTCATTCTGTTGCTTCATCATGGACTCATTCTGTTGCTTCATCATGGACTCACTCTGTTGCTTCATCATGGACTCATTCTGTTGCTTCATCATGGACTCATTCTGTTGCTTCATCATGGACTCATTCTGTTGCTTCACCATGGACTCATTCTGTTGCTTCACCATGGACTCATTCTGTTGCTTCATCATGGACTCATTCTGTTGCTTCTTCATGGACTCATTCTGTTGCTTCATCATGGACTCATTCTGTTGCTTCACCATGGACTCATTCTGTTGCTTCATCATGGACTCATTCTGTTGCTTCATCATGGACTCATTCTGTTGCTTCACCATGGACTCATTCTGTTGCTTCATCATGGACTCATTCTGTTGCTTCATCATGGACTCATTCTGTTGCTTCATCATGGACTCATTCTGTTGCTTCATCATGGACTCATTCTGTTGCTTCATCATGGACTCATTCTGTTGCTTCATCATGGACTCATTCTGTTGCTTCATCATGGACTCATTCTGTTGCTTCATCATGGACTCATTCTGTTGCTTCACCATGGACTCATTCTGTTGCTTCATCATGGACTCATTCTGTTGCTTCATCATGGACTCATTCTGTTGTTTCTTCATGGACTCATTCTGTTGCTTCATCATGGACTCATTCTGTTGCTTCATCATGGACTCATTCTGTTGCTTCATCATGGACTCATTCTGTTGCTTCATCATGGACTCATTCTGTTGCTTCATCATGGACTCATTCTGTTGCTTCATCATGGACTCATTCTGTTGCTTCACCATGGACTCATTCCGTTGCTTCATCATGGACTCATTCTGTTGCTTCATCATGGACTCATTCTGTTGCTTCACCATGGACTCATTCTGTTGCTTCATCATGGACTCATTCTGTTGCTTCATCATGGACTCATTCTGTTGCTTCACCATGGACTCATTCTGTTGCTTCATCATGGACTCATTCTGTTGCTTCACCATGGACTCATTCTGTTGCTTCATCATGGACTCATTCTGTTGCTTCATCATGGACTCATTCTGTTGCTTCATCATGGACTCATTCTGTTGCTTCATCATGGACTCATTCTGTTGCTTCATCATGGACTCATTCTGTTGCTTCATCATGGACTCATTCTGTTGCTTCATCATGGACTCATTCTGTTGCTTCACCATGGACTCATTCTGTTGCTTCATCATGGACTCATTCTGTTGCTTCATCATGGACTCATTCTGTTGCTTCATCATGGACTCACTCTGTTGCTTCACCATGGGCTCATTCTGTTGCTTCACCATGGACTCATTCTGTTGCTTCATCATGGACTCATTCTGTTGCTTCATCATGGACTCATTCTGTTGCTTCACCATGGACTCATTCTGTTGCTTCATCATGGACTCATTCCGTTGCTTCATCATGGACTCATTCTGTTGCTTCACCATGGACTCATTCTGTTGCTTCATCATGGACTCATTCTGTTGCTTCATCATGGACTCACTCTGTTGCTTCATCATGACTCATTCTGTTGCTTCATCATGGAC
The DNA here is from genome assembly GCA_028752905.1 of Cladorhizidae sp. MBARI D1340-BT2. Lineage (NCBI taxonomy): Eukaryota > Metazoa > Porifera > Demospongiae > Poecilosclerida > Cladorhizidae > Cladorhizidae sp. MBARI D1340-BT2. Next base: position 10,982,940 of record JAQNBH010000005.1, read on the forward strand.
TCATTCTGTTGCTTCATCATGGACTCATTCTGTTGCTTCATCATGGACTCATTCTGTTGCTTCATCATGGACTCATTCTGTTGCTTCATCATGGACTCATTCTGTTGCTTCATCATGGACTCATTCTGTTGCTTCATCATGGACTCATTCTGTTGCTTCATCATGGACTCATTCTGTTGCTTCATCATGGACTCATTCTGTTGCTTCACCATGGACTCATTCTGTTGCTTCATCATGGACTCATTCTGTTGCTTCATCATGGACTCATTCTGTTGCTTCATCATGGACTCATCCTGTTGCTTCATCATGGACTCATTCTGTTGCTTCATCATGGACTCATTCTGTTGCTTCATCATGGACTCACTCTGTTGCTTCATCATGACTCATTCTGTTGCTTCATCATGGACTCATTCTGTTGCTTCATCATGGACTCATTCTGTTGCTTCATCATGGACTCATTCTGTTGCTTCATCATGGACTCATTCTGTTGCTTCATCATGGACTCATTCTGTTGCTTCACCATGGACTCATTCTGTTGCTTCATCATGGACTCATTCTGTTGCTTCACCATGGACTCATTCTGTTGCTTCATCATGGACTCATTCTGTTGCTTCATCATGGACTCATTCTGTTGCTTCATCATGGACTCATTCTGTTGCTTCATCATGGACTCACTCTGTTGCTTCATCATGGACTCATTCTGTTGCTTCATCATGGACTCATTCTGTTGCTTCATCATGGACTCATTCTGTTGCTTCACCATGGACTCATTCTGTTGCTTCACCATGGACTCATTCTGTTGCTTCACCATGGACTCATTCTGTTGCTTCATCATGGACTCATTCTGTTGCTTCATCATGGACTCATTCTGTTGCTTCATCATGGACTCATTCTGTTGCTTCATCATGGACTCATTCTGTTGCTTCATCATGGACTCATTCTGTTGCTTCATCATGGACTCATTCTGTTGCTTCATCATGGACTCATTCTGTTGCTTCATCATGGACTCATTCTGTTGCTTCATCATGGACTCATTCTGTTGCTTCATCATGGACTCATTCTGTTGCTTCATCATGGACTCATTCTGTTGCTTCATCATGGACTCATTCTGTTGCTTCACCATGGACTCATTCTGTTGCTTCATCATGGACTCATTCTATTGCTTCATCATGGACTCATTCTGTTGCTTCATCATGGACTCATTCTGTTGCTTCATCATGGACTCACTCTGTTGCTTCATCATGGACTCATTCTGTTGCTTCATCATGGACTCATTCTGTTGCTTCATCATGGACTCATTCTGTTGCTTCACCATGGACTCATTCTGTTGCTTCATCATGGACTCATTCTGTTGCTTCATCATGGACTCATTCTGTTGTTTCTTCATGGACTCATTCTGTTGCTTCATCATGGACTCATTCTGTTGCTTCATCATGGACTCATTCTGTTGCTTCATCATGGACTCATTCTGTTGCTTCATCATGGACTCATTCTGTTGCTTCATCATGGACTCATTCTGTTGCTTCATCATGGACTCATTCTGTTGCTTCACCATGGACTCATTCCGTTGCTTCATCATGGACTCATTCTGTTGCTTCATCATGGACTCATTCTGTTGCTTCACCATGGACTCATTCTGTTGCTTCATCATGGACTCATTCTGTTGCTTCATCATGGACTCATTCTGTTGCTTCACCATGGACTCATTCTGTTGCTTCATCATGGACTCATTCTGTTGCTTCACCATGGACTCATTCTGTTGCTTCATCATGGACTCATTCTGTTGCTTCATCATGGACTCATTCTGTTGCTTCATCATGGACTCATTCTGTTGCTTCATCATGGACTCATTCTGTTGCTTCATCATGGACTCATTCTGTTGCTTCATCATGGACTCATTCTGTTGCTTCATCATGGACTCATTCTGTTGCTTCACCATGGACTCATTCTGTTGCTTCATCATGGACTCATTCTGTTGCTTCATCATGGACTCATTCTGTTGCTTCATCATGGACTCACTCTGTTGCTTCACCATGGGCTCATTCTGTTGCTTCACCATGGACTCATTCTGTTGCTTCATCATGGACTCATTCTGTTGCTTCATCATGGACTCATTCTGTTGCTTCACCATGGACTCATTCTGTTGCTTCATCATGGACTCATTCCGTTGCTTCATCATGGACTCATTCTGTTGCTTCACCATGGACTCATTCTGTTGCTTCATCATGGACTCATTCTGTTGCTTCATCATGGACTCACTCTGTTGCTTCATCATGACTCATTCTGTTGCTTCATCATGGACTCATTCTGTTGCTTCATCATGGACTCATTCTGTTGCTTCATCATGGACTCATTCTGTTGCTTCATCATGGACTCATTCTGTTGCTTCATCATGGACTCATTCTGTTGCTTCATCATGGACTCATTCTGTTGCTTCATCATGGACTCATTCTGTTGCTTCATCATGGACTCATTCTGTTGCTTCATCATGGACTCATTCTGTTGCTTCACCATGGACTCATTCTGTTGCTTCATCATGGACTCATTCTGTTGCTTCATCATGGACTCATTCTGTTGCTTCATCATGGACTCATTCTGTTGCTTCATCATGGACTCATTCTGTTGCTTCATCATGGACTCATTCTGTTGCTTCATCATGGACTCACTCTGTTGCTTCATCATGACTCATTCTGTTGCTTCATCATGGACTCATTCTGTTGCTTCATCATGGACTCATTCTGTTGCTTCATCATGGACTCATTCTGTTGCTTCATCATGGACTCATTCTGTTGCTTCATCATGGACTGATGGTAATCTGTATGTAGTCTTGACCCCTCATCTCAAAAAAAGGGAACTGATGCAAGCGTTGATCAGGTCGCAAGTCGGTCTGGATGACCGCCAGCTTGAAAACATAGTGGTCAGCAGGATCTGTCATCTGCAAGCAGAAGCTGGGCTCCCCATGAAGCAGGGCCTAGGCACCCAGTAACTAGGCTCCCCATGAAGCAGGGGCTAGGCACCCAGTAACTAGGCTCTCCATGAAGCAGGGCCTAGGCACCCAGTAACTAGGCTCTCCATGAAGCAGGGCCTAGGCACCCAGTAACTAGGCTCTCCATGAAGCAGGGCCTAGGCACCCTGTAACTAGGCTCTCCATGAAGCAGGGCCTAGGCACCCAGTAACTAGGCTCCCCATGAAGCAGGGCCTGGGCACCTAGTAACTAGGCTCTCCATGAAGCAGGGCCTAGGCACCCAGTAACTAGGCTCTCCATGAAGCTGGGCCTAGGCACCCAGTAACTAGGCTCCCCATGAAGCAGGGCCTAGACTCATTCTGTTGCTTCACCATGGACTCATTCTGTTGCTTCATCATGGACTCATTCTGTTGCTTCATCATGGACTCACTCTGTTGCTTCATCATGACTCATTCTGTTGCTTCATCATGGACTCATTCTGTTGCTTCATCATGGACTCATTCTGTTGCTTCATCATGGACTCATTCTGTTGCTTCATCATGGACTCATTCTGTTGCTTCATCATGGACTCATTCTGTTGCTTCATCATGGACTCATTCTGTTGCTTCATCATGGACTCATTCTGTTGCTTCATCATGGACTCATTCTGTTGCTTCATCATGGACTCATTCTGTTGCTTCACCATGGACTCATTCTGTTGCTTCATCATGGACTCATTCTGTTGCTTCATCATGGACTCATTCTGTTGCTTCATCATGGACTCATTCTGTTGCTTCATCATGGACTCATTCTGTTGCTTCATCATGGACTCATTCTGTTGCTTCATCATGGACTCACTCTGTTGCTTCATCATGACTCATTCTGTTGCTTCATCATGGACTCATTCTGTTGCTTCATCATGGACTCATTCTGTTGCTTCATCATGGACTCATTCTGTTGCTTCATCATGGACTCATTCTGTTGCTTCATCATGGACTGATGGTAATCTGTATGTAGTCTTGACCCCTCATCTCCAAAAAAGGGAACTGATGCAAGCGTTGATCAGGTCGCAAGTCGGTCTGGATGACCGCCAGCTTGAAAACATAGTGGTCAGCAGGATCTGTCATCTGCAAGCAGAAGCTGGGCTCCCCATGAAGCAGGGCCTAGGCACCCAGTAACTAGGCTCCCCATGAAGCAGGGGCTAGGCACCCAGTAACTAGGCTCTCCATGAAGCAGGGCCTAGGCACCCAGTAACTAGGCTCTCCATGAAGCAGGGCCTAGGCACCCAGTAACTAGGCTCTCCATGAAGCAGGGCCTAGGCACCCTGTAACTAGGCTCTCCATGAAGCAGGGCCTAGGCACCCAGTAACTAGGCTCCCCATGAAGCAGGGCCTGGGCACCTAGTAACTAGGCTCTCCATGAAGCAGGGCCTAGGCACCCAGTAACTAGGCTCTCCATGAAGCTGGGCCTAGGCACCCAGTAACTAGGCTCCCCATGAAGCAGGGCCTAGACTCATTCTGTTGCTTCACCATGGACTCATTCTGTTGCTTCATCATGGACTCATTCTGTTGCTTCATCATGGACTCACTCTGTTGCTTCATCATGACTCATTCTGTTGCTTCATCATGGACTCATTCTGTTGCTTCATCATGGACTCATTCTGTTGCTTCATCATGGACTCATTCTGTTGCTTCATCATGGACTCATTCTGTTGCTTCATCATGGACTCATTCTGTTGCTTCATCATGGACTCATTCTGTTGCTTCATCATGGACTCATTCTGTTGCTTCATCATGGACTCATTCTGTTGCTTCATCATGGACTCATTCTGTTGCTTCACCATGGACTCATTCTGTTGCTTCATCATGGACTCATTCTGTTGCTTCATCATGGACTCATTCTGTTGCTTCATCATGGACTCATTCTGTTGCTTCATCATGGACTCATTCTGTTGCTTCATCATGGACTCATTCTGTTGCTTCATCATGGACTCACTCTGTTGCTTCATCATGACTCATTCTGTTGCTTCATCATGGACTCATTCTGTTGCTTCATCATGGACTCATTCTGTTGCTTCATCATGGACTCATTCTGTTGCTTCATCATGGACTCATTCTGTTGCTTCATCATGGACTGATGGTAATCTGTATGTAGTCTTGACCCCTCATCTCCAAAAAAGGGAACTGATGCAAGCGTTGATCAGGTCGCAAGTCGGTCTGGATGACCGCCAGCTTGAAAACATAGTGGTCAGCAGGATCTGTCATCTGCAAGCAGAAGCTGGGCTCCCCATGAAGCAGGGCCTAGGCACCCAGTAACTAGGCTCCCCATGAAGCAGGGGCTAGGCACCCAGTAACTAGGCTCTCCATGAAGCAGGGCCTAGGCACCCAGTAACTAGGCTCTCCATGAAGCAGGGCCTAGGCACCCAGTAACTAGGCTCTCCATGAAGCAGGGCCTAGGCACCCTGTAACTAGGCTCTCCATGAAGCAGGGCCTAGGCACCCAGTAACTAGGCTCCCCATGAAGCAGGGCCTGGGCACCTAGTAACTAGGCTCTCCATGAAGCAGGGCCTAGGCACCCAGTAACTAGGCTCTCCATGAAGCTGGGCCTAGGCACCCAGTAACTAGGCTCCCCATGAAGCAGGGCCTAGGCACCCAGTAACTAGGCTCTCCATGAAGCAGGGCCTAGGCACCCAGTAACTAGGCTCTCCATGAAGCAGGGCCTAGGCACCCTGTAACTAGGCTCTCCATGAAGCAGGGCCTAGGTACCCAGTAACTAGGCTCCCCATGAAGCAGGGCCTAGGCACCCAGTAACTAGGCTCTCCATGAAGCAGGGCCTAGGCACCCAGTAACTAGGCTCCCCATGAAGCAGGGCCTAGGCACCCAGTAACTAGGCTCCCCATGAAGCGCAAGGCCTAGGCACCCAGTAACTAGGCTCCCCATGAAGCAGGGCCTAGGCACCCAGTAACTAGGCTCTCCATGAAGCAGGGCTTAGGCACCCAGTAACTAGGCTCCCCATGAAGCAGGGCCTAGGCACCCAGTAACTAGGCTCCCCATGAAGCAGGGCCTAGGCACCCAGTAACTAGGCCCCATGAAGCAGGGCCTAGGCACCCTATTAAGTAAAATTTAAAAAAAATTGGTCAAGTCTGTCGATGATGATGTTGCCCTCAGAAAACTTCGGCTTTTCAAACTGCAGTGTGTTTCTAATGGAGTAGGGCTGAGGACGGCCTTACTGGCAAACTGCTTGCCTTAGGTGAGCTCTAACATAGCTGGCGAAGGTTTGTCGGCAGTGTCTCTGTGTTGCGTTATTTGTGAGCTATTATTGGGACGGTTAAAAGTGCAACATCAAGTACGGGTATGTCCCTAAACAAAATGGCTTCTGATGACTGCATATAGCCTATATAGTGAGCTACTTCTGACAGGAAAGGGGGGAGGGGGTTTACAAACTTCCTAGGGCAGTCCTAAAGGTCACACCAAGTTTGGTCACACACACACACACACACACACACACACACACACACACATATATCACACAAACATTTTGCACTTTATATATTAGAATTGCATTGGAGTAGGCACTAGTAGTGATATGGCCACAGGGGGGAGACGGGGGTTGATAGCTCCCAGGATTTCACTTCCATTTGCCGTATTTGCTGGGGTAGAGGTCGCATCAGAGTGCAAGTCACACACCCAAAACAAGCAAGCGTTAAAAAAAAGGTTATAATTGCTGAACTCTGACCTCACTTCAGTTTGATCTGCTATCTTGGTAGCTTTGTCAACTCAGTCTTCCTCTTCCACTAGCTTTAGCTCTGCTAGTCCAAGACTTCTCTGCAAACCCAACAACCTTGAGCTTCAGAATAGCTCACATGCTTTAGTTCATTAAACATACAACAAAAAATACGAGATCAATGTACGAGGTCACATGCTCCATGTGTGATCCCGCCCAGTGATTCAGTTCATCTACTGAGATTTACGTTCCAGAAGACACTTTTGGGGAACATCGCAGCCCCTGAAGCAGAGAGCACTTGGAGCTGCTGCCGAGACATATGACCTCATGCGCATTTATTATTCCCTAGCATCACATCTCCATACAACTGAAGGAGGGGATGACAGGTAAAGGGTGGCACGGGCTAGTGTAATAATTAGTGTGCATGATGACAGTTGTGGCCTCTGAACATTACAAATACACACACACACACACACACACCATCAATCTATATAGTACACTCACACAGCAACAGACCTGCGCCATAATAATCAAGGTGATAAATTGTCAGGATGGGATGTGGTTTCAGCCGCCTCCCTTCCCTTTCCCAAAGCATGCCCTGCGCCAATTTGCCACCACTGAAACCTCACCCCCTAATCATTGTTAAGAAAACAATGTGTTCCGCTCTCACTGGCCAAAGCAGATGATGAGCGAGTGTGAGCAATTATCACCACTCTCATGCCTAAGAGTACAACTGTTCAAACTTGCTCTAATTATAAAGGTGTCATCTAATACGAGGAACCGTCAACCTTTGGCATGGGAGTTTCCATGCAGGGCAATCAGAAAGTGGTGCTGTTTATAAAGCAAGAGTGTGTGTGTGTGTGTGTGTGTGTGGTGTGTGTGTGTGTGTGTGTGGTGTGTGTGTGTGTGTGTGTGGTGTGTGTGTGGGTGGGGGGGGGGGCATGTCCAAACTGCGGCTATCTGCTGTTTTTAAGAGAGATATTCCCCATTTTTTAATCACAGAGATAACCTCAGAATTATAGTTTTAGTATGCTTAGAACTAACAACAATGTAAGTTGTTGTTTTTTCTCACTTCTTTTTGTTAGAGTTTTAGACTCGGCCTCGTGGTTGCTTTCACTTCCTTGTCCTACACCACTCTGGAGAAGAAGAAGACATGACATAGCAACAGGATACTGCAACGGAAAGTGCTGATTCTGTGCCGCACTCATAATTAGATAATTAAAAATATACACACAAAAAGTTTCCAAAAATGACACCTTTGAAAATCTCACTTACCATTGGAGGCGTGGGACAGATCATGGCATTATCCAAGCCGCTGTGCTTCTGCTCGGCAGGGAATGTCTTCTCCATGCATGCCACACCTAGTCCAGGGGGAGGTGGCTGAAGGGGGGCGGGGTGGTGGTGGTGGTGGGTGTGGTGGTGGGAGAAGTGATCGGGTTGCTGTTCCATGCCCTTGCGCGTCAGCAGGTCGTCGATGCGGAAGGACTGCTGGTATGGTGGTGCGAGGCTCTTCTTACAAACAAGTTGGGGGTCCATGGTTTTGCCGTCGGAGATGACTTGCTTCTCGTTGTGTACGCTTGGTAAGGTGCTACAAGTGGAGAGGAAAGGAAGAATCAAAACTGCAGTCATCAGGAAGGAATTTAAGAGTTGAGATCACAGAATTGGTGGGAATTAGTCTTAACTATAATTTATGAATCAAATAAAAACACATGTGTCGGAGAGCCCCTGCCCCGATGAGGGATAGCGACTAAGTTTCTTCCATCAGACTTTAAGACACGAAGAACACTTGCTTGAGCCATAAGGCCTGGGCTACTGTAGAAGCTTGTGGCCAACAGCATTCTGTTAGTGAAATGAACCATCTCAGATATGCTGACTCCATTGCTCCCACCTAGGCTGGAATCTCAGAGCTCCTCCACTGACAATTCCTATTGCCTGCACAGGAAAGGCTTCAGCGATCATTGCTTATCCTGGATGGGAACTGTTATGACTGAATGCAGTGAAGGGTGAAGTGGCTAGGGAGAACTGCACCGAGTCATTACGGGTCTAAGAGAGACTACCCTTGATGGCATAGAGGCTGTTAAGACATAGATATGATCCACAAACGTATTTATCACCAACTGAGAAAGTCACATTTAGTGACTATCTCTTCAGGAAGCTAAAAATAACCAGGTGATAATATGGCTCACTTGACGACATTAGACCAATCATGTTTGCATACACGTCCCATTAAAAACAGAAAAACAGAAAACAGCTGGGCCCATTAATTAGATAGCCTTCCACTTGTCCAGTAGTGAGCAGACCACAACATTAGGAAACCACACCCACCATCCTAAGTGGAGGCAGTTTAAGATAATTGTCACCTCTGAGCAAATAGGTGATAGGGGCAGCAGAGAAATTCAGCTTATGTATAGTTACTATGTACATATATATATATATATATTATAAATAATAATTAGCATATTCGTTGTATGTAGTGCATTATCTGCATTATCCTACTGTGATTAGTTAACGCAGAGAATTAGAACAAAAAATATATTCAGACTGGGACACACACATGACTACGAAATGGCGTCACTTCAGTATAGTCCAATGATTCATAGTTATTATGGGTATAGTCCAATGATTCATAGTTATTGTGGGTATAGTCCAATGATTCATAGTGGCTGTCAGAACTTCAGCCACATCTACATGCGACAGTTTGTGTTGCAAGGGAGTGGCCTGATTTAATGCCCCAAGGGTTGGAGACTATTTGTTTAGCAGCTGCATTACGTTAGCGTGTGTGGGTCTAACTCATCAGTCCACTAAAGCATGGCCGAGGCTTCTCTGTGCATGAGTGGATATTGCATCGAAGCAGAACAAGATCGGACACTAAACCAGCACACATGCGCTCACCATAGTGAAGGCTACTACCATGCGGTAAAACCACATTCACAAACGTGCCGTTGGAGCAGAGCGAGTAGAGAAATTTAACTTCCCACATGGAACTAAAGAGTACCAGTTGTGTGTGTGTGTGTTTGTGTAGGTGAGGCCAGCTACTGCTCGAAATTTTACCCCGAGGTGTGCACATATAGGATTTAAGTCATCAAATACCCTGAGTTCAGGGTAGCCAGACAAAGAAGTAAACACTCCTGCAAAAAGATTCAGTTTCCAGATGTGCCATCCAACACAAGACCCGCTAAAACACTGGGGGCCATGACTGCATAAAACACTGGGGTCCATGACTGCATAAAATACTGGGGGCCATGACTGCATAAAACACTGGGGTCCATGACTGCATAAAACACTGGGGTCCATGACTGCATAAAACACTGGGGGCCATGACTGCATAAAACACTGGGGGGCCATGACTGCATAAAACACTGGGGGCCATGACTGCATAAAATACTGGGGGCCATGACTGCATAAAACACTGGGGGCCATGACTGCATAAAACACTGGGGGGCCATGACTGCATAAAACACTGGGGGCCATGACTGCATAAAACACTGGGGCCATGACTGCATAAAACACTGGGGCCATGACTGCATAAAACACTGGGGGCCATGACTGCATAAAACACTGGCTATGACTGCTAAAACACTGGACTGGGGGCCATGACTGCATAAAACACTGGCTATGACTGCATAAAACACTGGGCTATGACTGCATAAAATAGCAAAGCTATGACCCCATATAAAATAACAAAGCCATGATCCCATATAAAATAGCAAAGCTATGACCCCATATAAAATAGTAAAGCTATGACCCCATATAAAATAGCAAAGCCATAACCCCATATAAAATGGCAAAGCTATGACTCCATATATAAAATAGCAAAGCTACGACCCCATATAAAATAGCAAAGCCATGACTCCATATAAAATAGCAAAGCCATAACCCCCATATAAAATAGCAAAGCTATGACTCCATATATAAAATAGCAAAGCTATGACCCCATATAAAATAGCAAAGCTAGTATCCCATATAAAATAGAAAAGCTATGACTCCATATATAAAATAGCAAAGCTATGACCCCATATAAAATAGTAAAGCTATGACCACATATAAAATAGAAAAGCATATAAAATAGCAAAGCTATGACTCCATATATAAAATAGCAAAGCTACGACCCAATATAAAATAGCAAAGCCATGACCCCATATAAAATAGCAAAGCCATAACCCCATATAAAATAGCAAAGCTATGATCCCATATAAAATAGCAAAGAAAATAGCAAAGCCACGACTCCATATAAAATAGCAAAGCTACGACCCCATATAAAATAGCAAAGCCATGACCCCATATAAAATAGCAAAGCCATAACCCCATATAAAATAGCAAAGCTATGACTCCATATAAATAGCAAAGCTATGACTCCATATAAAATAGCAAAGCTATGACCCCATATAAAACAGCAAAGCTATGACTCCCATATAAAATAGCAAAGCTACAACTCGAATATAAAATAGCAAAGCTGCCCACATAAAATAGCAAAGAACAATGTTTTGGGAAGACTGCTCTGCATAACGGATCTTATTACACAGATTAACATTACCAAATATTCCGAGCTGGATCTAATACATATTAAATGGATTTTTTGAATTTTGGTGATGGGAAAATTTGATGTGATTTTCTGCTTGATTGGGTCCAATAAGACCAAGCAAAAATGGAATAATGGAGAGGACTCTTGCATGACGACTTACACTTGATGGTCATCAGAGAATGATCAATCTGAGCAATGATGTATATATCCACACTTGAGATCTTGAACACTTACTCATCTAGCTCTCGAGTATCAGTGTACCAATCTCAAGCATGATTGGCACGAGAACAATTTTATACCTGGACTTAGATTACAATGCTGACTGCTGCACATTTAATCTGAACCCCCACATACAAATACAGTGAGTCCTACTTATTCTCACTGTATTCAGAACTGTTTCTATAGCTACGGGACATATCTACTTCTCTGGAATAATTGCACACAGCAACCAGTCAGAACCCCGGAGTGCCAGCTTACGGGTTTTTGCGATCTTTTCTGCTACAGCAATTCATTCATACCTAACACTTGCGAGGTAGCTTCTTTTTCCCCCTTCCTTTGCAGGTTCAAAACGGCACACAGTTAGTAAAGCATAGGTACTGCTTCACTCAGTTTAGTCGAAGACCTCCACGGAGCAAGAGCTGATGACCCATCATACACCAAACCACAGTCGGAGTACTTTTAACGAGGGAAAGCTGGCGAGCTATTTATGCGATTTAAATTCCTACGCGCATGCCTATAACGAACCTCTAGTGGAATAGTGTTAAGCAGATCTCATCCTAATACTGTTAATGTCCATGGCTGTAAAATAGAAGTCCTACACAGTCAACCTGCACCTTTGGTATCAGTGAAAATTAGTGATATCCCCCCCCCCCCTCCCCCCTGCCTGGATGAAACCCTGGTTTTATTACGAGTAAATGAGAAGTGCCACAGATAATCTCCCCCCCCCTGTCTTTGTCCAGGTGTCATGGTCCAAAGTGTAACATTGTTGTCCAAGGTGTAATAATAATACATCAGGTCTCTATTGTCTCTATTCCAAAATAAATAGTCCGAAATAATTAAAAACAGCAGTGGTGTTTAGTACAGAAGTGCATACAAGAAAATAGATGTAAAAATACAGAAGAAAGGGGAGAATTATAAATATTTCATAATGATAAAAATACTATGTATTGGGCATAAAGTAATAATGAGAAGCCTAATGAGCAGATGCAGGATAGAGTGATTAATACCAGTCCTTGACTTTCCTATGTGGTGTGTAATGTTGAGTCCACTCCCACTTCTGAGATGAGGAACTATCACATTGGTCTATGTAGACTTCCTTGTGGTTATCAGAGAGTTCCAAGCAATGGCCGGACGGCACGTGGACCAGCGTATTTGTCTGCATGTATATACAACACAGAATGTATAGAAGAATGAAAAACTGTGATAACTATGATTATATCTGGTTCGCGAGTTAATGCCATATGCAACTGGACCCACCAGATCGATCTTCAAACTCACGAAAATGGTGGTACATAGAAGAATAAGAAGCAGCTGTTCGTTTACACATGCCATTGAACAGCAAGCAACAACAAACCATGGGCCTAGCAACAAACATGCTCGTATACATACATGTGTCTGTGTACATGTTGTGTCTCTGTATTGTATCTTTTTACCTGTACAGAAGGTATATACACCTCCTACAACCTGAGGCAAGAGGATGGCAGATGATTGAAACATAAGTGTCAGGAGAATTTCCCATGCTAAATATACTGTATTAAAATCATATTAGTGCCATTTTTTCCCGGTTAAAAAAGTTTTTTTGTGTGTACAAATTTCATAAACTAAAAGGAACAAAAGAATAAAAGAGACTTGGCTATATAGTCCTTACTTCCATCCATGCAATCACCTACAAGCATCCTTCAGAGGCCCTTCAAAATTCCACGCAAAAAAAGAAAAGAAAAAAGATACAAAATTCAAGCCAGCAACTATGAGCACCTATATATAGTAGGTGCCTAGAATGACATATATAGGTGTCCAACAAAATAATGGGCTTGCCTCAAGAAGTCTTAGCTGTTTACGATCTGCCTCAGGTGGCCTTATTCACTAACTAGATGCGCTCAAAGCTTCTTCTATTGCAGCATAAATCACAGAATCACAGATTGGGTGATCATCAACTATAACTTGTACCCAGAATAACGCAGCCAATAACATCACAGCCAATTAACAGTGTGGTGTGTACAATAGTAGTAATAGCAATAGCAATAATAGCAATAATAAATAATAATAATAATAATAATAATAATAATAATAATAATAATAATAATAATAATAATAAATAATAATAAGAAGACGTAATACACAAGAAAAAGCTTCATCTCACAGTGGATCAGTTATATGTGCAGCAATTGAATGGGAATTGGATCTGATGTCAATGAGCCCCAAGTTCAGTGTTTTGGTTTTGTGCTGTTCGAGGCCATAGTGCCGTGCCAGAGTGCCAAATTTACTTGCAGTGCCAGTGCCAGACTTACTTGCAGTGCTAGACTTGCAGTGCCAGACTTACTTGCAGTGCCAGACTTGCAGTGCCAGACTTACTTGCAGTGCCAGACTTACTTACAGTGCCAGACTTACTTGCAGTGCTAGACTTACTTGCAGTGCTAGACTTACTTGCAGTGCTAGACTTACTTGCAGTGCCAGACTTGCAGTGCCAGACTTACTTGCAGTGCCAGACTTACTTGCAGTGCCAGACTTACTTGCAGTGCCAGACTTGCAGTGCCAGACTTACTTGCAGTGCCAGACTTACTTGCAGTGCCAGACTTACTTGCAGTGCCAGACTTACTTGCAGTGCCAGACTTGCAGTGCCAGACTTACTTGCAGTGCCAGACTTACTTGCAGTGCCAGACTTACTTGCAGTGCCAGACTTACTTGCAGTGCTAGACTTACTTGCAGTGCCAGACTTACTTGCAGTGCCAGACTTGCAGTGCCAGACTTACTTGCAGTGCCAGACTTACTTGCAGTGCCAGACTTACTTGCAGTGCCAGACTTACTTGCAGTGCCAGACTTACTTGCAGTGCCAGACTTGCAGTGCCAGACTTACTTGCAGTGCTAGACTTACTTGCAGTGCTAGACTTACTTGCAGTGCCAGACTTACTTGCAGTGCTAGACTTACTTGCAGTGCCAGACTTACTTGCAGTGCTAGACTTACTTGCAGTGCCAGACTTACTTGCAGTGCCAGACTTACTTGCAGTGCTAGACTTACTTGCAGTGCCAGACTTGCAGTGCTAGACTTACTTGCAGTGCCAGACTTACTTGCAGTGCTAGACTTACTTGCAGTGCCAGACTTACTTGCAGTGCTAGACTTACTTGCAGTGCCAGACTTACTTGCAGTGCCAGACTTACTTGCAGTGCCAGACTTACTTGCAGTGCCAGACTTACTTGCAGTGCCAGACTTGCAGTGCCAGACTTACTTGCAGTGCCAGACTTACTTGCAGTGCCAGACTTGCAGTGCCAGACTTACTTGCAGTGCCAGACTTACTTGCAGTGCCAGACTTGCAGTGCCAGACTTACTTGCAGTGCCAGACTTACTTGCAGTGCCAGACTTACTTGCAGTGCCAGACTTACTTGCAGTGCTAGACTTACTTGCAGTGCTAGACTTGCAGTGCCAGACTTACTTGCAGTGCCAGACTTACTTGCAGTGCCAGACTTACTTGCAGTGCTAGACTTACTTGCAGTGCCAGACTTACTTGCAGTGCCAGACTTACTTGCAGTGCCAGACTTACTTGCAGTGCCAGACTTGCTTGCAGTGCTAGACTTACTTGCAGTGCCAGACTTACTTGCAGTGCCAGACTTACTTGCAGTGCTAGACTTGCTAAAAGACAGAATCAAGTTCCTGATATATTTCTGTAGATATCCTACTTCCTGTGGGAGGCAGACCCTCGCTTAACCAAGATTAAGAGTGCGTCCAGTAAGAAAGAGGCTCAAAGTCTCTTCCAATATCACTATCAGTCTGATAAAGTAATTAGGTGGTGTGCTACTTACACCAACAATTTTGGTACCCAGAGGAAGCGCACAGATCAAAATATGGTTAACTATGAACCATACACAGTTATGGAGCGTCATGTAATGCAGAGTTACAGATCTGTCCAGTAGGCACACAGTTAACTATGGACCATGCAGAGTTACAGAGCTATCAAGTAGGCACACAGTTAACTATGGACCATGCAGAGTTACAGAGCTGTCAAGTAGGCACACAGTTAACTATGGACCATGCAGAGTTACAGAGCTATCAAGTAGGCACACAGTTAACTATGGACCATGCAGAGTTACAGAGCTGTCAAGTAGACACACAGTTAACTATGGACCATGCAGAGTTACAGAGCTGTCAAGTAGGCACACAGTTAACTATGGACCATGCAGAGTTACAGAGCTGTCAAGTAGGCACACAGTTAACTATGAACCATGCAGAGTTACAGAGCTGTCAAGTAGGGACACAGTTAACTATGGACCATGCAGAGTTACAGAGCTGTCAAGTAGGCACACAGTTAACTATGGACCATGCAGAGTTACAGAGCTGTCAAGTAGGCACACAGTTAACTATGGACCATGCAGAGTTACAGAGCTGTCAAGTAGGCACACAGTTAACTATGGACCATGCAGAGTTACAGAGCTGTCAAGTAGGCACACAGTTAACTATGGACCATGCAGAGTTACAGAGCTGTCAAGTAGGCACACAGTTAACTATGGACCATGCAGAGTTACAGAGCTGTCAAGTAGGCACACAGTTAACTATGAACCATGCAGAGTTACAGAGCTGTCAATTAGGGACCCAGTTAACTATGAACCATGCAGAGTTACAGAGCTGTCAAGTAGGCACACAGTTAACTATGAACCATGCAGAGTTACAGAGCTGTCAATTAGGGACCCAGTTAACTATGGACCATGCAGAGTTACAGAGCTGTCAAGTAGGCACACAGTTAACTAAGAACCATGCAGAGTTACGGAGCTGTCAAGTAGGCACACAGTTAACTATGGACCATGCAGAGTTACAGAGCTGTCAAGTAGGCACACAGTTAACTATGGACCATGCAGAGTTACAGAGCTGTCAAGTAGGCACACAGTTAACTATGGACCATGCAGGTTACAGAGCTGTCAAGTAGGCACACAGTTAACTATGGACCATGCAGAGTTACAGAGCTGTCAAGTAGGCACACAGTTAACTATGAACCATGCAGAGTTACAGAGCTGTCAATTAGGGACCCAGTTAACTATGAACCATGCAGAGTTACAGAGCTGTCAAGTAGGCACACAGTTAACTATGAACCATGCAGAGTTACAGAGCTGTCAATTAGGGACCCAGTTAACTATGGACCATGCAGAGTTACAGAGCTGTCAAGTAGGCACACAGTTAACTATGGACCATGTAGAGTTACAGAGCTGTCAAGTAGGCACACAGTTAACTATGGACTATGCAGAGTTACAGAGCTGTCAAGTAGGCACGCAGTCCCACCCATGATTTCTGATTTTGCATCCTTGACATTGAGTCTCCCTTTAATTAGAGACGCAGTGAATCAGGAAGGGGTGCAGTGCAGTCTCACTTCGCAAAGTGCGCTATTCTGAGGTCTATCGTTTCAGACTGCTACTCTCACCAAGACTTGGAATGATTTGCAAGAGGCACGATGAATATATTTTAAGCATCGCTTCATGGAGCTCAAGTTACAGTCTTCTCAGGTAAGGTGGTAATTTAGCAAGGTTTCCAGGACCGATATTGTTATACCGGTGAGCTGGAATACTCACAGTGGTGGTCAGGGACATATCCCTTGTATACTCCCAGCACACTGTAAGGGCACTGCCGGCTTGGACTTGTGCATCACCTAACTACTCGTTATGCCAACACTCATCCCGCACGCTCTCAGAGCAACTACTCAAGTGAACACTGGAGGTGGTCACGGAGGAGCACAGGGAATGAGACCACACAGGTCATGTAACTTGAAAAACAACTTTTTTGGTCCTTAACAACCCTAATGGGTGATCTCACACAGACCTTGAGCTAGGCTCAAACTTCCAAGTCTATCCTGTAATCTGATTTGCCACCCACATAATTGCAATCAGTCAGCTAAAACACCAAAAAGGAAATGGTCACATTTTAGTCATTATAACACGGCACTTAGTTTAATTCAATTTAAATATTGTGTTTCAGTATACACTTTTGACTGTAACTGTTTTGTAGTCCTCTTGAAAGCTGGGCAGGGCATGAGGGTGCTCCCACATGTACCATCCCTGCATAATAGTCCTCTTGAAAGCTGGGAAGGGCATAAGGCACTGCCCCCAGATGTGACATCCCTGCAGAATAGTCTGCTGCTTCTGATGGAGATATCTTCTGAACCTTTAGCTCTCTGTGTGACCATGTGCCTTCTATCTTCATTCACCTTCAAACACTGGCTTGTTCTGCTATACATTATGCAAAATGTAGCATTGAATGATGCAAAAGGTCTCCTTGTCAACTCCCCATGGACAGAAATGTATCAGTGACCCCACCACACACTTCCCAAGTGTCCCAGACAGACTTCACTTCTTAGCTTTGAGCTCACTCGTTGTATCACAAATAGGAAGAAATTGCACAGAATACAGGAACAGCTCGAGACTTGCTTAGCACAAGTGGCATTAGCAATTTGATGAGTAGGAATATAGCATCTCCTTTTCCCAAACATGAAATCGATCCACAGCTCTTCCAGTGCCCACAGAGAATCCATGTTCCTGAGTTTTGCATATTGCAGCAGTAAAAATAGCAAAGACAACCATTGAGTCAACAGCTGCTGCCATGATCCTTTATGTCCCATTTCCAAGCAGAGAGCCACAAGCAATCAGGCAATGTCTGCCTGCTTCCATGTGAGTACATGGCATGATCATCTGCGCAGGCTCAGGGATGGCCATGGAGCTGGTGTCACTGGTAGTGATGACTAGCTTCCCTTCCAACTCTAACTGAGCAAGCTGATTCATTAAGGGCATGAAAAGCTTAGCTTTATTTTCTTCCAGCAATAGTACTTTTATAAAAATAAGTACCAATAAGGGATGCAGGTAGTCAAATACAAACTTCCCTGCCTCTCTTGTTGTATTCTTGAGGCTGCTGGGGAAATATCTGTCCCAGACAATGTTCAGGCACTTATCAAGACAGAGAAAGCTGAGAATTTTGGGTTGGAGCAGATGTCTGCATACTCTTTGTAAGTATTAGACTTTCCAGGACGGCAATGGTAGATGAGATAAGCTCTATCCACAACCAGGCTGCTCACAGTAGGGCTTTCCATCCACAACCAGGCTGCTCACAGTAGGGCTTTCCATCCACAACCAGGCTGCTCACAGTAGGGCTCTCCATCCACAACCAGGCTCAGTAGGGCTCTCATCCACAACCAGGCTGCTCACAGTAGGGCTCTCCATCCACAACCAGGCTTCTCACAGTAGGGCTCTCCATCCACAACCAGACTGCTCACAGTAGGGATCTCCATCTACAACTAGGCTGCTCACAGTAGGGCTCTCCATCCACAACCAGGCTTCTCACAGTAGGGCTCTCCATCCACAACCAGGCTGCTCACAGTAGGGCTCTCCATCCACAACCAGGCTCAGTAGGGCTCTCCATCCACAACCAGGCTGCTCACAGTAGGGCTCTCCATCCACAACTAGGCTGCTCACAGTAGGGCTCTCCATCCACAACTAGGCTGCTCACAGTAGGGCTCTCCATCCACAACTAGGCTGCTCACAGTAGGGCTCTCCATCCACAACCAGGCTGCTCACAGTAGGGCTCTCCATCCACAACCAGGCTGCTCACAGTAGGGCTCTCCATCCACAACTAGGCTGCTCACAGTAGGGCTCTCCATCCACAACTAGGCTGCTCACAGTAGGGCTCTCCATCCACAACTAGGCTGCTCACAGTAGGGCTCTCCATCCACAACCAGGCTGCTCACAGTAGGGCTCTCCATCCACAACCAGGCTGCTCACAGTAGGGCTCTCCATCCACAACCAGGCTGCTCACAGTAGGGCTCTCCATCCACAACCAGGCTGCTCACAGTAGGGCTCTCCATCCACAACCAGGCTGCTCACAGTAGGGCTCTCCATCCACAACCAGGCTGCTCACAGTAGGGCTCTCCATCCACAACCAGGCTGCTCACAGTAGGGCTCTCCATCTACAACTAGGCTGCTCACAGTAGGGCTCTCCATCCACAACCAGGCTGCTCACAGTAGGGCTCTCCATCCACAACCAGGCTCAGTAGGGCTCTCTGGATGGAAAGTTGGCTTGTAATCTGAATAGAGGCAAGGGAGGTCATTTGCTTTAGTTCCTAATCGTACCCAACTCTAAAGCTTGCATCTACTGTAGAACAGAAACTATGACTTCTCCTTCAAACCTCAGTTGCTTAAACTTTTTGAACGAAAGTTTCTCATTGTGACAGTCATCTTCATAAGTTTCATAAGCAGCTGGTAGAGCCTTGATGCTGACACTTAAAATTTGTAGTATCAGTTAGTTCCATCAGCAAGTACATTGTGGAAAACTATTTGCTGGAGTGCTTAGCGACTTGAGAGCCCTTCTCATCTCTCCCTGATGTGGTAACTCCAGACTGCACCACAGCACTGAGCCACCCACTCTCTGGCATCCATTCTACACCACTTTCAGAGGACACCTAGCACCACCACAAATTTATCCTCAACTAGATCTCCAGTCTCCCACTAGATCTTCTTAGCCACGACATACTGCAGAGGTTGATCCATCATGAGGATTGGAGACTGTCTGGGGTTGAAGTGTTGTGTAGTTTACTCCAGCACAAGTATGCTGTGTTTTGGGACTGGAGTCTGTCTTGGGTTGAGGTGCTGTGTAGTTTCCTTCAGCACAAGTACGCTGTATTTAGGACTGGAGTCTGCCTGGGGTTGAAGTGTTGTATAGTTTTCTCCAGCACAAGTATGCTGTGTTTAGGACTGGAGTCTGCCTGGGGTTGAAGTGTTGTGTAGTTTCCTCCAGCACAAGTATGCTGTATTTAGGACTGGAGTCTGTCTGGGGGGCTGTATAGTTTCCTCATGCACAAGTATCTTTGTTTGATAAGGCAAGGTTTTTTTGCATGCTCCTGGGGGAGGAGAGCAACAGTGGACACCTCGTGTAGCTCTGGTACTTCCCTGCCAGCACAATAAGCCTCCCAGCTTATATACTCCTTTTCTCCGAGATGTTCCTTGCAAAGCTTTGATATAGTATGCTGGAGCAATACATATTCCTTCCTTTTTGTAGCAGTGGCTGCTTCCAGAGCCCAGTCTCCTACTGATGGGACATAGGGTTCCTGCACTACTCTCAGCACTGTTCGAGGAACACCCAATGCATAGGATGCAGGAAGAGGTACCCTCTGCTTAGGCACATTATCCCTAACTGCAGGAATCCCACGGTCCTCTGCCCCCACATTCTAGTGCACTTCGTTTGTGGATGTCCATTGAACATAAGGGGGGGGGGGGGATTCTCGGGGCCAAAAGTGTGTAGTAGAAACCAAATTGACAGTTTTAGGCCTTTTACGTCATGGACTCAGCATGGTTAAAAATAGGGTGAGAGACACATAAATTTCAACCCTATTGTTAGTTTTGGAAATTAGTATTTTTGGGTCTTTCGTGGTCTGCTTGAGTCCCTCTAGAGCCACAAAATTGGGGGGAAAGAGTCAGTGGTGCTTGAAAGGGCCAAAAGTGAACTCAGTGGGTTTGAAAATGGAAGGATAGGCGCGCACAGGCACACAATACTTCCTGAGATATGAGACTAATCCTGATTCCTAGGCTTATATATATATATATATATACATATTTAGTTCCTAAGCTTATACAGTGTATATACATACATTATATATAGTTCCTAGGCTTATATACATACATACATACATTATATATAGTTCCTAGACTTATATAAATACATACATATATAATATATAGTTCCTAGGCTTATATACAAACATACATTATATTATGTATAGTTCCTAGGCTTATATAAATACATACATAATATATAGTTCCTAGGCTTATATACATACATATATTATATATAGTTCCTAGGCTTATATACATACATACATTCCTAGGCTTATATACAAATATACATATATTATATATAGTTCCTAGGCCTATATACATACATACATATATTATATAGTTCCTAGGCTTATATACATACATACATTACATATAGTTCCTAGACTTATATATATATTATATATAGTTCCTAGACTTATATACATACATTATATATATGTATAGTTCCTAGACTTATATACATACATACATATATTATATATAGTTCCTAGACTTATATACATACACTATATATAGTTCCTAGGCTTATATACATATATACATATATTATATATATGTATAGTTCCTAGGCTTATATACATACATGTACATATATAATATACAGTTCCTAGGCTTATATACGTACATGTACATATATAATTATGTAGTTCCTAGGCTTATATACATACATGTACATATATAATATACAGTTCCTAGGCTTATAATTATACATACATACATTATATAGGAACAACATTTAAAACCTGTTCAAAAGAAAGGAAACAAGACTGTATCCATGTAGACTACCCTTTACCATTTACTACACTGACCTTTAAATATTGGTGTATGAGATTCTTTAAAAGTTAACCTTTGGTCTACACTGTACAGGCACAGTCTTGTTTAGGGTAGTTTGATTCAAATTTAAAAAAAACACAAAACCCATTCATGTTCTTGCTTCAAGTTATTGATATATAGCTTGTTTGTTATTTCTGTACAGTGTAGTCGAGTGGAGGACTGCACCAAGTGTGAGCTTCGCGCACTCCAGGGCTTTTCAACACTTGTAATGCACTAGACATTTCAGCATATGCCTCTTGTTGCTGTGGTTGACTGTACCCTCGTAAGGTCAGCTTCATTCTCCTTCAAGGACTTGGAAAAGTTGATTGAGGTAAGTCAACAAAAGCTATGCATCACTGCGTAGTGCTTACAGCAAAGAAACCCACCCAGTATCAGAAAGGGATTCTGAGTGCTTCCCAGTAAACATATATGCCTGTCTTGTGCAAGAGACTGTGCAGGATGGAGCCGAGATATGCTATTTTTGGGAGCGCTCAAACTCATACCTTTGAGCCATGTTTTCAAGAATGATGACCTCTACCCAATTCTAGACAGGACCTGCAATTGAGACAAAGAGATGAGGCTTCACTGCAGTGGCACATTTGGAGTCTTCTGGTCCTAAAGTTTTTATGAATGCATCTATTCTACGCAAGTTATGCGAGTGGGGAAAACGAGAGAGAAGCATACAAACAAACATAGTTCCTTACTTTTTTTCACACTCCTATATTTTTTTGGTCATTATTCCCTTAGGGAAGGACTCGGGACACACTGGGAGTCTTTTGGAGGTAATATAGTCCAGCGTTTAGGCAACTAAGAAGCCACCGATGTGAGTTTTAGCTGAGATACGAGCTTTGGTTTTTTGGTAGTTCCCATCTTCCACTATTTTTAAAAAAGTGGGTCATTCCAATATAGGGAGTATCAGCGAACCCCCTGACATAAAGAATTCATTTACCCCCTGCATTACCGATGTCGCACCTTCAGCAGGTCAAACACTCCTGCAGTGTTTCCAGGTTTGTCAGCAACCAACCAGAGGATTAGAGCATGTGCTTCTTCCTACAAGTGGAGCTCTAGTATTTTGTAGACAAAAAACTCATGGTGTCAGTTCCATACGTGCTTGTTATGGTCCCTCCAAATGCTGAATGAGGCATAGTCCATAATGGATGAAGAAAAATTTAAGTAGAAGCTGTCACTTCTGACATAGTTCGTAGACTTAAGAGGCATGGAAACTAATCACGTTTACCCATTTATCTTGTACTTTTTGGGAACATGCTATTGGTGCGTAACATCTGGCAGGTGGTACCACGTTAATTGAAGATGACGGAGGAGAGCCCAACTTTGACACCCTGTACCTTGGGCATGCTTGCACCAATGAAAGAATGTTTAATATCAAAAGAAAGCACACCCTGAGATCTATATCTGGCTTTTTGTAGGAAATCTCTGAGTAGCAGGCACAAGGCTAAGGTAAGGCTTGGACCAGATTGGTGGGTAGCCACTTACAGCCAAGGCTTTGGTCCACTGGACAACGATCCCACAGCTGCTAGGCAGAGTTATAATCAATGCATTTATGTATTGAAGGTAGCCAGGGTGGAAGGAAGCCGAGATTTGATGCAAGAAAGAATGGCGTGGCTCCTGTCCCAAATGTGAGGGCTAGGGCAATCTCATCTCTTTCACAGAGGCTCCAATCTTGGTGCAAGAGAAAGATCTCCCTCAACGATCATATATACATGCAAGTGTGTGTGTGTGTGTGTGTGTGTGCGTGCATGCATTAAATATCCAGTACGTATTAACTATGTTTTTTTAAAATTTATACAACACAAAAATATTTTATTTAGAAATACATTAATAGCGAGTCAGGGTGAAAAATGGCGAGTTATTTCACGAGCAGGTGCACATTCGGCGAGTGAAATAAAGTGTGAGTAAAATGACTCAGCACATTCCATGACAAGTGTGATAAATTGTTTATTCTATAATTGATATACGGTCAGTCAGTCAGTCAGCTTGTCCGTGAGTCAGTCAGTTGGACAGATTAAAAGATCTGCCTCTGCTATCTTGGAAAATATTGCCACAGTTCTTGGAAGGCAGTAGTTAATGACTACACACGCATGCGCAGTAAAGTGAAGAAATAACCACTAGCACAATATGGAACACAGTGGTCATAGGAAAATACTACAGTGAGTCAACAAGAGTGTACCAATGGTATGCAGACCACAACCAGTTAGATGACCCTTTGCAATGCCACTCTAAATGGTCAAGGATCATCTAACTGGTTGTGGTCTACATGGGTACACTCTTGCTTCCTATCTTTCCTGACCAATCAAAACATTCTGTGTGTTTGTTTGTTTGTTTGTTTTTGTTTGATTGACAGTTCCACGTCGTGACAAACCAAGCCACAGCAACGAGAATGACTCCCGTTAAACACGTTATCTAACTTACTTTGTACACTGCACAAGTCAGCATGTGCCATACCTTGCTGCATTGATATTAGAGCCAGCCAGGAAGCAGCTACAGCCAGCCTTCAAGGACTGCACAAGTCAGCACGTGCCACACCTTGCTGCATTGTTATTAGAGCCAGCCAGGGAGTAGCTACAGCCGCCTTTAAGGACTGCACAAGTCAGCACGTGCCACACCTTGCTGCATGTTATTAGAGCCAGCCAGGGAGCAGCTACAGCCTCCTTCAAGGCCTGGGCAACAGTTGCACAGGAGAACTCCAAACACAGCACATATATTTATATTCCATGTTTATTGCTAGAATACACACACACATGATGTTGTCTAGCTGCTGGCTTGTGCTTAACCTTTTGCTTGAAGAAGATTATTCATCAGTGAATCAACTGACCACTTGGTTCAGATTGAGCTGCACAGCCTGGTGTAGCTAGAGAACAGGTCACATGCTCTGAACGACTATCTCTACCCAACCCCCAATTATAAAATAGCACGCAAGTTAACTTGATTGCACCGTCGACATCTTTGTACTGCAATCGAGTAACTGATGAGTCATGGATGTGATTCGAAGACTAGAAGTCTTCTGGTACTAAAGTTTTGATGAATCGACGTATTGTTCGCAAGTTATGTGAGGTAAAAAAGGGGGGATAGATAGATAGATAGATCCTTAAAGAAGAATTTCCAGTTTTTTCCCCCACACTCTCTATAGTCTATTGCTCTGCCGGTTTACTACTTTAGCGAATGATTCAAAGCAGGCGTCTTTTTGGAGCTAATATCAGCTGAAACTGCATTTAAGCAGCTATATTAAAAGCTGCTGATGTGTGATAGTGTTTTAGCCAAGTATTTTGTTTGTGCCACGATATTTTAAAAAAGGGGTGTCAAACCAATACAGGGAGTATACTACCACACGCCCTAATCAGCCAAGGTCCACGGGGAAATGTTTTGGTAGCAGACACAAGGTGAAGATAAAAGCTTGAACCAGATTAGTGGGCACCTATTTGTAGCTAAAACTATTAAATTTACTATGAGATACAATCCCAATGTGTACAAGTGCTAGAAAAACATGCAAGCTCTATGGATGGATCGTAGAGACATTCTGCAGAGGTCCTGTGAGGTGAGGAGCACAGATACATACACTAGTAGCACGACTAATAGTTCATGTGCACCACATCATCAGGAGTACAAACACAAGCCACAATTCATTATTAGTATATACATATTGTGTTGGTCACACATAGCAAGAAAGCAGACCAGCAGTGCCATCAAGGAGAAGTTGGACACATACTCACACTCAACACAAGAACGTAATTGAAGTTCTCCCTACAAACTGACCCCAGCAATTTTTGTGTGGCTTAAAGACCTCTATTCTAAGGTCAAAAAGCTTGGAGAATTTGCAACAAAGATTAACACACAATTCACAGAATTAAAAGATCAAGCTAGAATTTTGCCTGCTAATTGGTCTCAGAATGATCATTTTCCAGTCTGTGCTTCTGATAATATTTAACTTAATAATAATAATAATAATAATAATAATAATAATAATAATAATAAATAATAATATAATAATAATAATAACAACAATAATAACAATAACAATAACAATAACAAGAATAATAAGAATAATAAGAAAAGAAACGAAACAAAACGGAAGCAAACGGGGTGAAGCAGTGAACCTGTGGTGAAGTCAAGTGGAAAGTGGTGTCTGGGACTAACCACCCACCCCTCACCTGGTTGCTGTAGCCACCCATCCCTCACCTGGTTGCTGTAGCCACCCACCCCTCACCTGGTTGTTGTAGCCACCCACCCCTCACCTGGTTGCTGTAGCCACCCACCCCTCACCTGGTTGCTGTAGCCACCCACCCCTCACCTGGTTGCTGTAGCCACCCACCCCTCACCTGGTTGCTGTAGCCACCCACCCCTCACCTGGTTGTAGCCACCCACCCCTCACTGGTTGCTGTAGCCACCCACCCCTCACCTGGTTGCTGTAGCCACCCACCCCTCACCTGGTTGCTATAGCCACCCACCCCTCACCTGGTTGCTGTAGCCACCCACCCCTCACCTGGTTGCTGTAGCCACCCACCCCTCACCTGGTTGCTGTAGACACCCACCCCTCACCTGGTTGTTGTAGTCCCACTTCTGGTTTCCTCCCATGAAGTGACACATGCATATATCTACTTTAGTCTTGAGGGTCCCTCGGGGAACGTCGAGACACAAATCATCCTCAAACACAATTTGCTGCAGGTCCGTGAACCCAAAGTCCTGAAGTAAAGGGGAGGGGGGGGGAAGGGGTTAAAATTAGGGGGAGGATGGGAGGTGGCTATTACATAGAGCATCACTATCAGAGATGGCAAAGAGAGAGGCAAGTTATGCATGCATGCATGCAGTGTCAGTCAACAAGGATCTGGAACAAGCACCAGATCATTATGGCACTTGGTTGAGGCACATTGACAGAAGCTGTACGAGACATGTGGCTATCAGGCCGTGCATGAAAACATCTCCTCTCCACTGGCACATATGCTAAGTGGATGATGTCAACAAATCTTGTCTCTCTCATAAGCTTTGCCTGTAATATGAAACTATAATTGCAAAAACAACAATAATATTATTCTATAATCACCTTCTCAATAATCAACTTCAAATTGTATTCACTCGACGTTTCGACTAGATGCTCTAGCCTTCATCAGGAATTAAGGCTAGAGCATCTAGTCGAAACGTCGAGTGAATACAATTTGAAGTTGATTTATTGAGAAGGTAATTATATTGTTATTATGTCAACTAAAAGTTCATTGAGAAATATTATTCTACACTCACTGTGGTATTTTCCTATAGCCACAGCGTTAGATATTCTCACATATTGCTATTCCCCACCTTCCTGCACATCCACATATTCACTAACTACCATTTTCCAAGCATTACGCAACATTTTCCAAGAGAGCAGAAGCAGTTCTTTCGGGTGACAAAGAAGTTAAGCAACTTATTGACAGCACTAAAGCTATGAATACTGTCAAGAAAACCAGCAATGACTTACGTGTGGTCTGGATGTTGTCATCCGGGCTGACAAATGAAGTAATTATGAGTATATAAATTATCCCACTCATTGTGGAATATGGCAAGTCATTTCACTTGCAAGCTGTATTTAGCTTATGAAAATACGGGCACCTCCTCGCGAAAAAACCCCTCACCATATTCCACTCTGACTGGTGCAATATATCCACATGTACAAATGTAAAATAAACCAGGTCTGAATTTTTCTTCATGGCAATATACTTTCGTAGAGCCTGACGTCTACAAACTTGATGCAGCTGAGTGTCAGACAATATGCCATCGATGTCTGGCTTCTGAAGAGGAACTAGCTGGACAGCTATGGACGAGATTGTTAGGCGATGTTGTGAAAGCAGACAATATGCCATCGATGTCTGGCTTCTGAAGAGGAACTAGCTGGACAGCTATGGACGAGATTGTTAGGCGATGTTGTGAAAGAGGTTATCGTGTTTATAAAGCTACAGATGGTGACCAGCAGTTGGGGAATTGTCCACTTGTGAAAGTGAGCCTATAAATTAACTCAAGAGATTGCTATGCAGCAGCGATGAAAAAAAGTTGTTATCACTATAAAAGTTGTACACCAATTATATATAAACGTCAAACCTCTGAGTAGAGACACATTTCCAGCACTTCCAGAGGCTAGCTCTCTTCCCTGTCCCACCTAGTGTGTGTGTGCTCAGAGACACATTTCCAGCACTTCAAGAGGCTAGCTCTCTTCCCTGCCCCACCTGGTGTGTGTGTGCTCAGAGACACATTTCCAGCACTTCCACAGGCTAGCTCTCTTCCCTGCCCCACCTGGTGTGTGCGTGCTCAGAGACACATTTCCAGCACTTCCAGAGGCTAGCTCTCTTCCCTGCCCCACCGGGTGTGTGTGTGCTCAGAGACACATTTCCAGCACTTCAAGAGGCTAGCTCTCTTCCCTGCCCCACCTGGTGTGTGTGTGCTCAGAGACACATTTCCAGCACTTCCACAGGCTAGCTCTCTTCCCTGCCCCACCTGGTGTGTGCGTGCTCAGAGACACATTTCCAGCACTTCCAGAGGCTAGCTCTCTTCCCTGTCCCCACCTGTGTGCTCAGACACACATTTCCAGCACTTCCACAGGCTAGCTCTCTTCCCTGCCCCACCTGGTGTGTGCGTGCTCAGAGACACATTTCCAGCACTTCCAGAGGCTAACTCTCTTCCCTGTCCCCACCTGCTGTGTGTGTGTGCTCAGAGACACATTTCCAGCACTTTCAGAGGCTAGCTCTCTTCCCTGCCCCACCTGGTGTGTGCGTGCTCAGAGACACATTTCCAGCACTTCCAGAGGCTAGTTCTCTTCCCTGCCCCACCTGGTGTGTGCGTGCTCGAGCAGGTGCTAACGATATCACCTAACCTAAATTAAAGTTTCCAGTTTAATTTTTGTAGGTTATTAAGACTACAAACATTTATCAGAATATGTCATTTGTTCCCCCAAACTTATCATTTTTATAATAATTATTTTTTAAATTTAATTTTTCTATAATTGCCAGAGCACACTGTACGCTTAATTAGATATTTTTCCAGTATTAACAAACGCAGCCTTGGACCAATGAGAATGCTAGAATCTAGCACGTGACAAACCCCACTGTCAGCTGTTTAGACATTATGGTTATTCGTGGCTGAGAAGCTCAATGGAGCCCCCAAAGAGCAACAGCTGCCCGTTGGAAGGTATCTGTTCAAACATGCAGGGACACCAGGGAGAAAGTCAATGCCTAGAATCAACTGGTAAGCCAGGTTAAAAGTGTCACAAAGCTATTTGGTAGTAGTTTTCTAGCATATAGCTAGCTAGTAGTTTTCTAGTGTATAGCTAGCTAATATATAGTTTTCTAGCGTATAGCTAGCTAGTAGTTTTCTAGCATATAGCTAGCTAGTCGTTTTCTAACTAGCTAGTGGTTTTCCAGCATACAGCTAGCTAGTAGTTTTCTAGCATATAGCTAGCTAGTAGTTTTCTAGCGCATAGTTAGCTAGTGGTTTACTAGCGTATAGCTAGTTAGTAGTTTTCTAGTGTATAGCTAGATAGCGGTTTTGTAGCGCACCTAGCTAGCTAGTGGTTTTCTAATGTATAACTAGCTAGTGGTTTTCCAGCATACAGCTAGCTAGTGGTTTTCTAGCATACAGATAGCTAGTGGTTTTCTAGCATACAGCTAGCTAGTGGTTTTCTAGCATACAGCTAGCTAGTGGTTTTCTAGCATACAGCTATCTAGTGGTTTTCTAGCATACAGCTAGCTAGTGGTTTTCTAGCATACAGCTAGCTAGTGGTTTTCTAGCATACAGCTAGCTAGTGGTTTTCTAGCATACAGCTAGCTAGTGGTTTTGCTACTGGATGTAACCATAACAGTTTGGTAGCTAGTACAAGTAGTTTGTAGTAATGGTAGCTCCTCGAGCTTATAGACTTGTTTAGTAGCGATAATTTGCTAGCTTGTGCAGCTAGTGCGATAGCAAGAGCAAGCTGACCTCTCATCCACAGCTGCTATGCTATATGTCCTAGCTGAAGCTGTTGTCACTCGGTCCATTGATGGTCAAGTTGAGGTTGAAGTTCAAGATGATTGCGTAGCTATATCATGAACCGTGCAGTGCAGCGTGATAAGGCAACACACTGGGCAGGGTATGCTCGTCCTGCCTCATGTCGTGAACCAGCCTTAAGGTGCCCACCGGCCAGCCTGCAGTGGCTAGAGTAAGCCCTGACCTTGACTCAACGTGATATGGCTGACCTTGGTAGCATTGTCAATTCCATCTTCTTTCTCAAGTCTTGTCCCACTCTATACATGTACTTCCTTTCAGCTCTTCTATTTCAAGATTTCTCTGCAAATTCAACAACTTTGAGTTTGAATGCTGCAGCCATGCTCAGTTCCAGACATTTCACACACGCAAAATCGACATATTTGGTGTACAAGTCACACCCCTGAAAAGAAGAGGACTTGGAGTTGCCGCTGTGACCTGTCCTCCAGCAAATATGGTTTTGTCTAGCTTCTATTTTTGTTCTCGTTGTTTCTCTGTATGCTATACGCAAACTTCTGGTCGGCCGTAGCAATGTGGAGAGCTGGATCAGCCGAGCACTCTCAAGGCAGAGTAGCTGTGACTCCAACGTGAGCTTTTTAAAACACTTTTCTAACTTTTTTATTCCTGTTGAACAGTGCATAAGTTGTATAATTTATTTTTTATTTTATTCACCCATTGTTTGAAGTTCAGCTACAAGCTGACATGCTAAGTTGCACAGGAGAACTACAGAACCAAGAAAATGTTTTCTATTGCTGTGAGCAAAGCCAAAAGAAAGCACAGTGTAGAATACCAGAGCACTTATAAAGCACATTAGCTAGCTAGATTGTAGACCACATATAGAGCATGTTAGCTACCTAGACTGTAGACCACATATAGAGCATGTTAGTTAGCTACTGAAGAAGACCACGTATAGAGCACATTAGCTAGCTAGATTGTAGACCACATATAGAGCATGTTAGCTAGCTACTGTAGATTGTAGACCACATTAGAGCTAGATTGTAGACCACATATAGAGCATGTTAGCTAGCTACTGAAGAAGACCACATAGATCACGTTAGCTAGCTAAATTGTAGACCACATATAGAGCATGTTAGCTAGCTACTGTAGATTGTAGACCACATATAGAGCATGTTAGCTAGCTAGATTGTAGACCACATTAGAGCACGTTAGCTAGCTAGATTGTAGACCACATATAGAGCATGTTAGCTAGATAGATTGTAGACCACATATAGAGCACATTAGCTAGATAGATTGCAGACCACTTATAGAGCACGTTAGCTAGCTAGATTGTAGACCACATTAGAGCACGTTAGCTAGCTAGATTGTAGACCACATATAGAGCACGTTAGCTAGCTACTGAAGAAGACCACATAGACCACGTTAGCTAGCTAGATTGTAGACCACATTAGAGCACATTAGCTAGATAGATTGTAGATATAGAGCACATTAGTTAGCTAGATTGTAATTTGACGACCTATATATGCCTGATGATTTATAACAATCACCTCTCTCATTTTTTTGTAATTGAGAAACAGACTAGTACTGTTCAGTCAGTGGAACATGTGGAGTCTTCCGGTACTCAAGTTGCTACGAATGCACTCATGCTACTCAAGTTATGGGGAGCGGGAGAAAGGAGAGACATGAATATCCTTGAGGACAAATTTCATGGGATACATTTTATATGTCTGCAGGTCAACCATGGATACAACTCACGCTGGAAGTTAAAAATAATTCATGGGGTGTGTTTTATGTCTGCAGGTCAACCATGGATACAACTCATGCTGGAAGCTAAAAATAATTCATGGGGTGTGTTTTATGTCTGCAGGTCAACCATGGATACAACTCATGCTGGAAGTTAAAAAATAATTCATGGGGTGTGTTTTATGTCTGCAGGTCAACCATGGATACAACTCATGCTGGAAGCTAAAAATAATTCATGGGGTGTGTTTTATGTCTGCAGGTCAACCATGGATACAACTCACGCTGGAAGTTAAAAATAATTCATGGGGTGTGTTTTATGTCTGCAGGTCAACCATGGATACAACTCATGCTGGAAGCTAAAAATAATTCATGGGGTGTGTTTTATGTCTGCAGGTCAACCATGGATACAACTCATGCTGGAAGTTAAAAATAATTCATGGGGTGTGTTTTATGTCTGCAGGTCAACCATGGATACAACTCATGCTGGAAGCTAAAAATAATTCATGGGGTGTGTTTTATGTCTGCAGGTCAACCATGGATACAACTCACGCTGGAAGTTAAAAATAATTCATGGGGTGTGTTTTATGTCTGCAGGTCAACCATGGACACAACTCACGCTGGAAGTTAAAAATAATTCATGGGGTGTGTTTTATGTCTGCAGGTCAACCATGGATACAACTCATGCTGGAAGTTAAAAATAATTCATGGGGTGTGTTTATGTCTGCAGGTCAACCATGGATACAACTCGCGCTGAAAGTTAAAAATAATTCATGGGGTGTGTTTTATGTCTGCAGGTCAACCATGGATACAACTCGCGCTGGAAGTAAAAAATAATTCATGGGGTGTGTTTTATGTCTGCAGGTCAACCATGGATACAACTCGCGCTGGAAGTTAAAAATAATTCATGGGGTGTGTTTTATGTCTGCAGGTCAACCATGGATACAACTCACGCTGGAAGTTAAAAATAATTCATGGGGTGTGTTTTATGTCTGCAGGTCAACCATGGATACAACTCACGCTGGAAGTTAAAAATAATTCATGGGGTGTGTTTTATGTCTGCAGGTCAACCATGGATACAACTCACGCTGGAAGTTAAAAATAATTCATGGGGTGTGTTTATGTCTGCAGGTCAACCATGGATACAACTAACGCTGGAAGTTATAAAAGTACAAACCACGTTTATGTTGGAAGCTGCCAAAGTGAATTTTAGCCGAAAATAAGAGCTTTGGTTAATATGCACCTGCCACCATAAAAAATGGGGCAAACTAACGCAGAAAATATCAGCGCACTCATTGGAAAGCACATTCATAATGGGGGGAAGGAAAATAATAATAAAAGGATGCATAATTTCTAACGAGAACAAGATATAGCGGGCACACCTCTTACCTGATTGAGTCCATGTCCATGACAGATGTAGACACCCACAGTCTTGCCCTCTCTGTTCCCCATGGTGTCTATGCACTGGTTGGTGGCAGGGTTGCGAATCTGAAAGAAGGGGGGAAATCTAACTCTAACAACAGTATAATGTAACAATAATTAGTGACAGACCACTGGAGAGGAACATGGGTGGCAGATCTGATGTCAGTCATAATCACACTAACCATTCCTATATTGGTAGCATGTGTATTTCAATAACTAGTAAACCACCAGGGTCATCCCCCTTCCTCCCTCCATGAAATAATGCCATGTACTGACTCAAGCTGCTCCCCCACACAACATAAGCCGAAGAACATTATCATGTTTTACTAACGTACCGACCCTCCGTGCCAAAGGTTGGATCCAGGCAGTGCTAGCTCGGGGTATATTGTCTCCAGAAACCACTTGAAAGACTTGCATTGCAACTTTTTCCGCAGTTCCAGCCTGCCAGTAATATTGCCGAAGTTTTTATTTCTGATGCCAGGCCTCTTGGCATAGTAGAACTCTTTGTACTCGTCCATCCACACTTCAATCAGACGCATGTTGTTCTTGGTCAGCGTGTCACTCACACCCCCGGGGAAGGAGTTGGGGTTGCGGGCTCTGAAGATGTGGCCCACATGGGAACACGGGATGATCTCCAGCTGTCCTCCGCACATCCAAATCTGTAGGCCACAGCAATTATCACAGCAATTACAAAATGGAAAAGAACATGTCATGGGACACTGTGCGAGATAAACTTATCTGCCACCTGACTACCCTTTACCAAGAATCTGTCCTGACAAACAAGCAACTGATGGCAACTGTATCTGTTTGGTTCGTGCAGAGTCAGCACGACAATGGACTGTATGTACCAAGTGTGCAGAGGCAATAATCGCCTATAATTAGAGAAAGCCACTTTTATAGATCTACGTAATTTGCAGATTAAGAGGCCTAAAATATTTTTTCCCAGCAATGTTAGGGGTAAAAATGGGAAATCGTATTCATGACTCTTTCGTCTCGTCTGCACAATGCACACACGCCAACAGACACACAACTTCTTCACCAAGCTATGCTCAAGTGCAGAACTATGTAAGATCATCAATAAGTTGCTATGCTCAAGTGCATAACTACAGTAAAGATCATCAATAAGTTGTTGCCACTAAAATAGGTTTTCTTACCATGTAATGCCGATGATGTAATATGCCCTGCCCCCTCAAATCTTTTATTACACAGTAAGTTTGATAGGTCACCTCTGACCATGCCTCACGGACCTCTGCTCTATTCAATGCTGTTTATGCCGGCGGATCCAATCCTCTCAATGTTGAAGATCTTTCTTACTAAGTCCAAGCCATAATTAGCAGCCTGTAGCCTACCCCACAAGTCCAGGCCATATTTAGAGGCCTACCCCACAAGTCCAGACCTTATTTAGAGGCCTACCCCACAAGTCCAGACCTTATTTAGAGGCCTACCCCACAAGTCCAGGCCTTATTTAGAGGCCTACCCCACAAGTCCAGACCTTATTTAGAGGCCTACCCCACAAGTCCAGACCTTATTTAGAGGCCTACCCCACAAGTCCAGGCATATTTAGAGGCCTACCCCACAAGTCCAGACCTTATTTAGAGGCCCCAGCAAGCCCAAGTCTCATTTAGAGGCCTATCCCAAGCACGCAATGCACATGTACTCCAACTCTACTGCACCCTCAAATCCCAGCTCCTCTCTTCCCCCCCCCCCCCTCCAAGGTCTGACATACCCTGAAGGATATCTCCAGGTTCTCTGCACCCCATATCTCCATGCCGGGATCATATGCTCCTATCTCAAAGAAGTACGTCCTGGAGATGGCGAACAGCCCTCCTGCCATTGTGGGAGACTTCACTTCTCTGTAAACACAACAGAATAAGTAATGGAGACAACATTGAAAAAGCCATCCTTGCTGATTATTGGCTATCGTATCTGGAAGTTCAAAAGCTGTACAAGTAATTCCAGTTAGCACACTTTCTACATCACTGCATTGCACTCAGAAATATGGGGGAGCCCTCAAAGACTGTAAGTCATAAATATTGGCTAAGACTCACTACTTAGCTCAGCCTGGCGGTAAACAATACCTCAAATACTGTGAAACAGGAGGGAGCGGGGTGGGGGGGTGGGGATGGTTACTTGCACAATCTTTACTTCTCCTTGTTCAACGCGCCTAACCTTCATGAAAGCCGTAGGTTGACTCATGTGTGACATTAATTACAAGAGGGTGTGGTTTGGGGTGCAATGAGGGAAAGGGTGCAGGAGGAATACGTGGCTTGGGAAGCCAACAATACGCTACAACTTGAAGCCAATAGGAGCATCTTGTCAATAATAAGTAACACGATTGTAGATTATTCTTGCTATGGCAAGTAAATTATTTTGCTTCAATTAAAATGACTCTGTTTTTGCTGCTGTACCAGGAGTGCATAGCAAGGCTGCAGCCATAGAGATGCATTGGATTATGCTTGAGGATCAAGTGGTAAGTGTGGTAAGCAGAGCTGAGTATCCAGTGAACCAGCATGTGTGTGTGTGTGTGTGTGTGTGTGTGTGTGTGTGTTACGTGCATTCCCTCAGAGCCTTCCCTCAGAGCCCCTAGATTCCTACACCACTAGTCACACAAACATGATTTATGAAAGGCACACAATTAGGCAGGGAGGAGTTTTGAGGTAAATAGGTAAAGATCATCACCACTGCAGTGTGGTGTACATCTGGCTTGTCAAATATAAGAGTGGCAAAGATGATCACAACTATCTCATGAGGGCTGCCGATTCATTTTACCAAAATGACAGGAGTGTCAAATGGAGGCACTGTATATTGTCAACAGGAACCCATTTGGTTTACTAATAATTTCAAGTCCTATGGAAGAGAAGTCACTCTTATGAAGTTATGGCTGAGGGGGTGTGCGACAAAAGAAGAAGATCAGTGATCATAACTGCCTCCTTTGACAGTCTCTGCCAAGCTATTTTATAGATGACGGCCACACAGACAACTGTGCCTGCCAGGAAGCACTCTGAATTCTTTTGCCTTTGAGAAAGGAGATCTTGTCTTTGCTGACGTTTATTGAAGATCTAGTCTGATATGGCTTTTTTTGTACTTACGTCAATGGAGTCAATTCAAACCAAACGACAGCTCACAATTCTAAAAAAGAAAAGTTCTAGCTACAGATGCAATGTAGCTATAGCTAGAAAGGCATTATAATTAGAGAGGCGGCTACAACTGAAGGGGCAGTCTCTATTAGAGGATACAAGAATTAGCTATTACATAGGGGCAATGCTACAGAACCAATACAGGATCAGGACTGCAACTAATGACTCTAGTAACAACAGGTTATGCTACAACATTGTCGATAAACAATGTGGTCAAACTATAGTAATAACAGGTTATGCTACAACAATTGTTGATAAACAATGTGGTCAAACGATAGTACCAACAGGTTATGCTACAACATTGTTGATAAACAATGTGGTCAAACTATAGTAATAACAGGTTATGCTACAACAGTCGATAAACAATGTGGTCAAACTATAGTAATAACAGGTTATGCTACAACATTGTTGATAAACAATGTGGTCAACTATAGTAATAACAGGTTATGCTACATTGTTGAGGTTATGCTACATTGTTGATAAACAATGTGGTCACACTATTGACCACATACAACCACAATATGAATACACTTCCATTCGACACGAAGAACCTTGTGTTACATAATTTTGCTGAATCTACATCAACAACATTTTGTTGCTATTATTTGACACAATATAAATACATGACTGACTGTATGTAAGCAGCCTGCCCTTACAACAGTCCAATGCATACTAGATTTCTCAGACAAGCTTTGTGCTTCACCACTAATCTGTTCGACAGATTGCTACACAGAAACATACATAGTTATTGTTGATGCATGAAATGCATTTTGTGTACTGCTGTCGTTCGATGACTGTTGTGTCGTTGCTGCTTCGGCTAGAAATTACATTAGAAGCATGCTTGTTTGAATATACCTGTAGAGGTTTCTCAGCCATCTTCAATTGTCAAACTTAACGAGCAGACCTCGTGGTGTAGATTCATTCCCATCACCGTGCACAAGACCCCACTGTGCATTGAGCCATCAGTAGTGTACACCTCATGCCCATGAGCACTACCCACGGAGGATGCAAGCCTTGCTTGACTACCATCCGGAATTGCTGTCTGGTACTCACTGTCTTTCAGCCTCTGCTCCTGCTACATGGCTCTCTCAGCCTCTGCCCCTGCTGCATGGCTCTCTCAGCCTCAGCCCCTGCTGCGCATGGCTCTCTCAGCCTCTGCTCCTGCTGCATGGCTCTCTCAGCCTCAGCCCCTGCTGCATGGCTCTCTCAGCCTCTGCCCCTGCTGCATGGCTCTCTCAGCCTCTGCTCCTGCTGCATGGCTCTCTCAGCCTTTGCTCCTGCTAAATGGCTCTCTCAGCCTTTGCTCCTGCTACATGGCTCTCTCAGCCTCTGCTCCTGCTGCATGGCTCTCTCAGCCTTTGCTCCTGCTGCATGGCTCTCTCAGCCTCTGCTCCTGCTGCATGGCTCTCTCAGCCTTTGCTCCTGCTGCATGGCTCTCTCAGCCTTTGCTCCTGCTACATGGCTCTCTCAGCCTCTGCTCCTGCTAAATGGCTCTCTCAGCCTTTGCTCCTGCTGCATGGCTCTCTCAGCCTCTGCTCCTGCTGCATGGCTCTCTCAGCCTTTGCTCCTGCTGCATGGCTCTCTCAGCCTTTGCTCCTGCTACATGGCTCTCTCAGCCTCTGCTCCTGCTAAATGGCTCTCTCAGCCTCTGCTCCTGCTGCATGGCTCTCTCAGCCTCTGCTCCTGCTGCATGGCTCTCTCAGCCTCTGCTCCTGCTGCACGGCTCTCAGCCTTTGCTCCTGAGGCTCTCCCACTCTTGTCAACTCAAC
Organism: Cladorhizidae sp. MBARI D1340-BT2; assembly: GCA_028752905.1. Classification (NCBI taxonomy): domain Eukaryota; kingdom Metazoa; phylum Porifera; class Demospongiae; order Poecilosclerida; family Cladorhizidae; species Cladorhizidae sp. MBARI D1340-BT2. The sequence continues at coordinate 11,020,759 of JAQNBH010000005.1, forward strand.
ATTTACTACATACATATTTCACATTTCTCTGGCCAGTTTGGTTGCTTTGTGCTGGCTCCTGCTATTACAAACCAGCTTCTCCTATGCTGTCAAATATCCACAGTAATTAGCAGGTGTGTTAGAGATTTAGTGCATTTATCGCTATGCAATTGTGTGCATGTGTGCGTGTAAATATACCTTATGGGAATACGATTTTGAACACCTGTTCAGACTCAAGTGACCTAACAAAGCCATGGGTGCCTAGCCACAACCAGAAAATATTCTCGGCAGTACAGAGACAAACAAAATGTAGAGGGGAGAACTTTCTTCAAGACCACAGAGGATCTACGAGTGCGGCCCCTTCATGATCACCTCACAATGATTACGGTGGCTATGTTGAAGGGGTCAAGGTGCGCTAGATCACCACACACATGCATGGGAATACTTACTTTGAATAGTCTCCTCCTCTCCTGGTTAGCTCGTATTTGGGAATCTTGCGCCACTTGAATACCAGAGCCCAGTTGAAGCCGCCTCTGTTTCCCACATCTCCCCTCCCACTGTGGTATTCCATCGTCTCAGAATTGATGTTATCAATCACAGGGCACACCACTGTGGACCTGTCCAGGTGGATCCTCTCCAGCATCGGCTCCAGCCAGCCATTGTTGGATTCGCAGTGCGAGTCCAGGAATACGAGCACGTCCCCCGTGGCTATGTTTGCCCCGGCCATGCGGGCCCGTATTAGCCCCTCCCTTTTGGTGAGGCGGACTATCTTTAGCTTGGGGTCAGTGTCCATCCATTCTTCCAGCCTGGTGTACAAGTCGACTGCATAGAAATACAGACTGATAAAACAGGTCACAGAGCATTTCCACAGCTGCTACAGCAACAATGATAATGACTGCCAGGAAGTGCAAGCACACTGTGCACCACCACAGGAAGTCAACCATTGCCAAATACATGTATGGATATAAAAATAATTCTGTTATTTATTCATTGGCTTGCAACCTTCAATTTTGTTAGATCCACCTATAATAATAATAATAATAATAATATCTATTCATGCACCTAGATCTGGCATAGTACTACTTCTACACTATAATAATAACATTAATACATGTATATACACTTTTTAATTTTTATCTTACTAAATATTTATAGGATAGAAATAAGGATCCAATGTTTTATCCACTTCAATTGCCTTTGAACTTTACATCACTGCATACATGCAATATCATTATAGTTTTTGAAATTTATATATTCGGTGCACATATTCCAAAAGGTAAAGGGTCATTGAAATGTGCGTGTGGTGGAAAGCAACAGACCGTCCCTATCTTGGTCTCGGCCAAATATACTTTTGTGTTTTTCAAGTGCCTTTTCTTAACCGGATTCGACCATCTTTGCAGCCAATGCATCAATTTCCTGCTCTCAGCAGCTCACCGGGTCTAGTTGCGGGCCTCTGCTGTTAACTATTGCCATCATATCATCCCATCATCCAGGCAGACCTCAAGGAGATGGATGACCTATATATACTCATCATGATACTTTTAGCCTCCACTTCATCGCATCCACGATGCATCAACATCGTCATTTCAATGCAGTGCACTTCTGCATCAACATCGGTGAAGGTTGTCCTCACACAGAAGTTGGTGTGGCAAGGGATGAGATTACATGGCATGGGCAGAAGCCTTGAACTGCTGCAGGTGAGCTGGTCCTCACACAGAGGTTGGTGTGGCAAGGGATGAGATTACACGGCATGGGCCTCTAGAGGCCTGAACTGCTGCAGGTGAGCTGGTCCTCACACAGAGGTTGGTGTGGCAAGGGATGAGATTACACGGCATGGGCCTCTAGAGGCCTGAACTGCTGCAGGTGAGCTGGTCCTCACACAGAGGTTGGTGTGGCAAGGGATGAGATTACATGGCATGGGCCTCTAGAGACCTTGAACTGCTGCAGGTGAGCGGGTCCTCACACAGAGGTTGGTGTGGCAAGGGATGAGATTACACGGAATGGGCAGAAGCCTTGAACTGCTGCAGGTGAGCGGCTTGCCACTGAAGAGCAATACCTTTCATTGACATACGCTTGAAAATGCTCCGTGGTTTTTTGGAGTTGCAAGTTATGAAGAACCTGCAGATGCACAGGTAATTAACTCAAGTTGCTAGAAGTGGACATGTGCCACAATGTCTGGGCAGCATTGCTCTTTTCCTATATATATTCTCTTTTCCTATATATTCAATAATTATGCCATTTGTCATGATAGTATTCTTATGGCATGAAGGCTGTGTGTGCGTACATGTGCATGTGCATGCACGTGTGTGTAGCCAACAAAGAGCCGTAATTCAACTTAATTTCAATGTTGAAATATTTTTTGGACGGTTTCTATTATTACCCGGAAAAAGAAAAAAAACTTAAATTGCAAAAAAAATATTCAAGAACTAAGAACAGAAAGTGCGTGGCCATTTGGACATCTTCTTTAATTAAAGGGTGCTGATGACTCTCACAAGCACGTGAAGCCGATCCCTGATCCTAAAGGATCCTTGTCAGCCTCTTTACCATCCGCTTTCCTAACAGAGAAGTTGAAAAGGCCACGAGTTGAAAGAAGTGAGGTCAGTGTACAATGTATGTATTTATAATCTCCATCAAGATTTAGCCGCTAGATTTCAACTTACTTATCCATGTAAGGACTAGTACCGATATTGGTAGATATGCTACTCAGCATGGAATAACAGCAACATGTCGCCTACTTTAGGTAAAAAGATCAATGCATCTACCAGTTGACTCCATCAAGGCATTTCACCATAACACTCTAGCGAAGAGCCGACTCAGATGATGAAGACTTCACTTCGATTACAGGTTGGTCACCCTCTCCTCATGGGAGATTCCTTGGACAAGAAAGTTGAAATGCACCTAAAGAAAATGAGAGAGGGAGGGGGAGTCGTCACAGTAAGTATCATGATGGTTGCTTCGCGGGGAATCTTGTTATCTGCTGACCCATCTAAGCTTGCTGAATTTGGCGGTCACATTAAATTGAACAGGCCACTGGGCTTATTGCGAATTGGATCGTAGCCATTTTGTCTGGAGGAAAGTGACAACAGCAAACGTATCCAAAGGATTTTGCTCAATTGAAGGAGCATTTTCTCTATGATGTTGTCTGTAGTTGAACTGGTGGACCTCCCCACCAGAACCTATTCTGAACTGGGACCAGACCAGCATAAAACAAGTTCCATCATCTGCTTGGATAATGGACCCCTGCAGATTAAATGTGTTGAAATGGCTGGAGCAAATGGTCAATGATCCATCACATCAGTTTCCTGTGGTTCTTTCAGCAGTGATTTCCTCCCTGACATGTCGTCATATTTAAAGGGGCAACTAATCGCTGTCATCCACGTTACCAGTTCCCTCTACATAGATTGGAACATCAATCATTCTAAGTTGGTCATAGTGCAGTACATGGAGAACATTCCTGTGCCTTATGTGGAGAACCAGAAGAAAATCATATAGTAATGGTGGACAGTTTAAAATCACCCCTTGCTTGCATCAACAGTCTTCTTGAGGAACATAACGATCATGTATGCTTACTTCTTGCCAACACTACTGATTTACTTCAACCTATGCCTGGATGTTGCAGCCAATAAACATGCACAATATTTCCTTAAACAAAAGTTCGAGCGTTTGGTATTCAGAGGAAATCAGCAAAAGCTTCAAGACAGAGACATGAAGTCTGTTGAGATGCAAATAAGTTTAGCTGTGGTGAAGGAATGAGTGCAAGGTGGTTGGTTAGTTTAAAAGTTCGATTATATTACAGGAAATCCTCAGTTTGTTGACAATGGGTTCATACGTGCTGAGATCTCTAGTGCATGTGATGTTTTAAACAGGAAGCAGAGATAGATGGTCCATTCTTCAGATGAAGAAGAAACAGATCAACTGATTCGACGAAGAAGCAGATTTGGATGAAGAAAGAGATTCAGTAAATTCAGATGAAGAAATGGACACATAATCAAGAAACATATAAAATTATTATTCAGTATGCACCTTGACCTTAATGATTACGTCATAACTATGGTTTCCTTGCTAGCACTATCACACAAGTACCACTTCAGTTCTGTTGATTTCTACAGACTTAGCTTTCAACAACAGGCTGCACGAGTTGGGTTAGATCAGCTGAATAAGTAGTCTCGTAACTACAGATTATAGATCCTCCTAACTCAAGAACAGTGAACAGTTTTAGAGATCCTCCTTGAGATATGTCCTGTGATATCTCCATCTTTTATTGCAGCCACTGCATATTTATCTCAGGAATTGGCAGGTTATCTTTCGTACATCAGTTGTTCTCCAACAGCTGCCATCTATAGAGCTTTGAAAACATGATAGCCTCTCACACAGCAAGGCATTCTTTCATACTCGACAAAATCTCCAGCTCCTGCCAAAACTCCAAGCTACACTGGCAATACGAGCTAGCTCTACTTACTGGACTACGTCAAATGTTTCTGTACTAAGAGATAATTTTTAGATCACTTTTTTGAAACGGATTTTTTTCCCTCTTGAAACTCATAAATTGAAAAAAATGCCAAATTAGATAACTTGGTTTTACGGTGGTGGCCAGCTAGACACTTGGAAGGTACACAAATCTTGCTCTGCCTCTGCTAATATAATCTCTGACTAAATGAGTTAGCTGAGTCACATACATACTCTTCAATAACTCATAAATAACTTATTGCCTAGTGTGTGGCATTCTCCAGCCACAACTAAGATTTAGCTGGCAAACTCTGTGGGTGGCTAAGTATGTAGGTCCCTGGGGCTTCCATGAAGGACACAGACAATTCATTTCGACATGACAATACACACACACACACCACACACACATATTCTACTTCTTATAAACTCACCATGATCACTAAAGTCATCGACTAAGATGACTTCATGTAACAAATGTTCTGGTGACCTCAGCATTACGGAGGTCACTGTCCGTAGCAGCACCGTTAATGCCTCATTTCTGAAGATAATGATGACCGAGGCTGTCGGCAAGTTCTTGGGGTAGCGCTTGCTAAGACATCTGTATAATTGATTGGCATAACCTGTTTCAATCACATGAATTATAATCTCTATCTACCATAAAACTGGAATTGTATGTTGGTTAGTAGTCTCGTTAACCCACAGATTATTTTTATTAAAAAACAAACAATTTTGGTTGAAAAAAGTGGGTGAGGTGATGAAGTTAGCTACTGTTGATTGGGCAGACACAAGTGGCAGAGGAACTAGCTTCAAGAGGTGAAATAGCTGAGCAGGCAAATACAAATACTAATAAAATAATAAATTAAAATTAAAGGAGGCAAAACGTTTTATTTAATTAACAAAACAAATAATTAAAAAATACAACAAAAAACGGGACTTGAGAAAACATGTAGTAAAAAAAAAATCAGTTTTGTGTGTTTTGTGCTGCATGGCTTTTACATGCCTTTACACTAGGTATAGTGGGTGCATGTCTGCATGGCTTTTACATGCCTTTATACTAGGTATATATAGTGGGTGCATGTCTGCATGGCTTTTACATGCCTTTATACTAGGTATAGTGGGTGCATGTCTGCATGGCTTTTACATGCCTTTACACTAGGTATAGTGGGTGCATGTCTGCATGGCTTTTACATGCCTTTACACTAGGTATAGTGGGTGCATGTCTGCATGGCTTTTACATGCCTTTACACTAGGTATAGTGGGTGCATGTCTGCATGGCTTTTACATGCCTTTACACTAGGTATAGTGGGTGCATGTCTGCACGGCTTTTACATGCCTTTACACTAGGTATAGTGGGTGCATGTCTGCATGGCTTTTACATGCCTTTACACTAGGTATAGTGGGTGCATGTCTGCATGGCTTTTACATGCCTTTACACTAGGTATAGTGGGTGCATGTCTGCATGTCTGCATGGCTTTTACATGCCTTTACACTCTGTAGGTATAGTGGGTGCATGTCTGCATGGCTTTTACATGCCTTTACACTAGGTATAGTGGGTGCATGTCTGCATGCTTTTACATGCCTTTACACTAGGTATAGTGGGTGCAAGTCTGCATGGCTTTTACATGCCTTTACACTAGGTATAGTGGGTGCATGTCTGCATGGCTTTTACATGCCTTTACACTAGGTATAGTGGGTGCATGTCAGCATGGCTTTTACATGCCTTTACACTAGGTATAGTGGGTGCATCTCTGCATGGCTTTTACATGCCTTTACACTAGGTATAGTGGGTGCATGTCTGCATGGCTTTTACATGCCTTTACACTAGGTATAGTGGGTGCAAGTCTGCATGGCTTTTACATGCCTTTACACTAGGTATAGTTAGCGCATGTCTGCATGGCTTTTACATGCCTTTACACTAGGTACAGTGGGTGCATGTCCGCTTGGCTTTTACATGCCTTTACACTAGGTATAGTGGGTGCATGTCTGCATGGCTTTTACATGCCTTTACACTAGGTATAGTGGGTGCATGTCAGAACATTGGAGTAGTCAAGACATGTGAAAATGATTATTGTGGTAAGCCTTGTCTTGACTACATACTCAATGCCTCTTTGAGTTCCCTGGTTACCTCATAGCTCATAGTTCAACAAGTACACAATAAATAATTAAATAAATAATAAATAAATAAATATGTATGTGCACATAATATTGGGGATTGTTTGTGGTAGTTTGGCACTTGTCTTAAAAAGGCGGGGAAAAAACAACAACACTTTAATATTTTAGTGAAATTCCCTTGAGGCAGCTTATATACCATAAATGGTGTCTTCTGCCAATTTTGATCCCCAAATTACTTTAATTGTCCCTTGAATCCTTCGCAAAGGTGGTAAACAGGAGCCCCCAAAAACGTTAAAACAGTGAATTTTCGTCTTCAAGACATCTACCCCCCACCACACACACACAACTTGCAAAAAGCATGTACGTTCGTGATAATTTTTCTACCAGAAGATTCCAAAATGTTTAATACGTTATTTTTGCTTTGTTTCTGGGGATGTGTGGTTGAAAGGCATTGCAAAAACTAGCCTGTTTCTTGAGTCAGCACTAATCCAGTTCTCTACTCAGCCAAACATCCCAAGATGAGTAAAGTGTCATCGATGTCATAAATATGCCTGAGCAAGAGCAATACCCAGTCTAGCTGAGCTGAGTCAGCAAGCAGCTACACGTTTTCCTATCATGAAATCAGTTGGTTTCTTCAGAAGTTAATTTTGTGTCAATAGCACAAGCCATGCATTAGTAGTTTTCCTTAGAAGCTTATTCTTATGACAATAGACGGAACTGAGCTGAGTCACCAACAGCTGCATATTTTCATAACCAAGAAGTGATCAATTGGTTTCCTCAGAAGTCTACTCCCGCTTCAATGGTTAACAGCACAGACCTTCAACAAAACCAGATAACTACTTATAATGCATGTGTGTATACTATAGTAATAAAAATGGTAAATAATAACATCGAAGATTGGTTAGCTTGGGTGTTACACTGAGTAACTTCTTGTAAGTGGCTGCTTTACCGTAAAAAACAACAACACAGAAACAAGACAAAAATGTTTTAATATATATATACACACACACACACACATATACATATCACGCAAATATACATGTATATATACACGCATATATATATACACGCATTCATGTATATTAATATAGCATTGACTAGTCAGAAAAGGAAAAAAAAGAATTTACTGTTATAAGCCACAAACATTTATAAGACCCTTTATCAATGAAGACCTAATACTTCTTAAAATAATATGGTATTTTGGAGTTCATTAGGTCCTATCAATGTTGTTCTCTACATTGGTAAATTCTTGGGGTTTTTTTTTGGGGGGGGGGGGGGGGGGGGGGGGGCTAGTAGATTTTTGGGCTAGTAGATATTTTTTTGTTTTTAACTAAAACATTTTTGTCTAGTATAAACAACCAATTTTGTTATTATAATGTATTTGTACTATTTGTATGTAGCCAGGGACCTACAAAGGACTGAATATTCTAAGGAAGGTTAGTCATCACCAGAACTATTTTAGGGACCCCTTCCCCCCTCCTATAACTCCTTAATTAAATAATTTTTAAAGTTTTATTAACCCTCAAAGAATGATTGACAAAATTAAAACACCCTCATAAGACAATGCTTGGTAAATAAAATTTATAGCATGACTTATCTGAACAAGTCCCTTCTCAATCTTTTAGCTTACAGTGCTTCTTGCTGAGCTTTGTAGCTATATTAGCATTTCGATCAAGCTGAACAGTTTTGTCACTCCTATTTTGTTTAGATTATGGACTTGGCTTGCTGGTAAAACTAAAACTGTCATTCATGTAACTGTCCAGTATGTATGTAGCTAACATACTTGCCGAGTTTTAACTTATACCTTATAGTTAAGGTAGCTATGTAGTGGCACTTTTGGGTTAAATTTTTCTCACCTGTTTTCAAATCAATACATACCCCCTTAGTAAAGGCTTAGCCCCCCTAAGCATATAACTCTGGTGAAGTCCCTGGGGTATGTAAAGGGTCGTCTGTATACTACTCCCCTGTGTGACCCAGTCTTCACAGGCAACTGACCTGAAATGTCTGTTGTCAGGTATAGACCTGTCCAATGTGATACGGTCACTCTTATACTGATTGAATCCATTTCTGATGAAGCCCTGCTTCTCCTCCTCCTTCTCCTGATCCGTTTTTGCCTCCAAACTCTTCCCCCACTTTCTAACAACACAAAGCAACACAAGCAGAAAAGTGTGTGTGTGCACACACAGGAATACCATAACAGGTAGAAGTTATACTTTTGAATTGACGTGACTTAGTTTCTAACAACACAAGCAGAGAAACACACAGGAATAACGTAACAGGTAGAAGTTTTACTTTTGAATTGACGTGACTTACATGTAGTTTCTAACAACACAGGCAGAAAAGTGTGTGCGTGTACACACAGGAATACTGTAGACATTTTACTTCTGAATTGACGTGACTTAGACCTATGATTTGCATATATGAATCCCCTCAACTGTTCAGCGGTGCATGGTTGAATGTTGTAGCAATTAAAGAAAAATTAAATTAAAAACCAAAGTGAAAGACTTTTAGACCTGCAGTAACAGTAAAAAAAATTGTTGTTGTTGAAAATAAACAAATCACCACTGCCTCCCCCCCCACACACACAAAATAAATAGACAAGGTGAAAGACCTCTGAAGAGGTGGCTTCCAAAATGAATTGGTGCATTGCCCGCCCTGTTGGCAGTAATGCAGATGCTCTGAAATTGGAAGCCTTAGATTTTGGCAGCTATGGTAACAATGTCAGAGGCAGTTCATGCCCTAATGCACACCAGAAGTCTCAATGGCTATTGGGATGAAGTGATGCGATGCTGAGGTATTTGCTTTGGCAATCTCCTTATGTAGTTTAGGTCTAACACAATTATTTCTACGCCATACATGTATATTACCATCTACAGTATCTTCGTTGCATGGAGGTTAATGTGATTCAAAGGAGTGTCGTTAAACTTTGTACTTCATAAACGAGGTCAATTTTAAACTTTCATCAGTTATTGTTAGAAACACAACTATACTTGGAGTTTACACACCCACACTTTGCTCCCAGAGCCACACACAGTGCTCTCACAGCGCTCTCATAGCCAACACTGTGCTCCCACAACCAACACTGTGCTCCCACAGCCCCACACTGTGCTCCCACAGCCAACACTGTGCCATCACAGCCAACACTGTGCTCCCACAACCAACACAGCGCTCTCATAGCCAACACTGTGCTCCCACAGCCAACACACTGTGCTCCCACAACCAACACTGTGCTCCCACAGCCCCACACTGTGCTCCCACAGCCAACACACTGTGCTCCCACAGCCCCACACTGTGCTCCCACAGCCCCACACTGTGCTCCCACAGCCCCACACTGTGCTCCCACAGCCCCACACTGTGCTCCCACAGCCAAACACTGTGCTCCCACAACCAACACTGTGCTCCCACAGCCAACACTGTGCTCCCACAGACCCACACTGTGCTCCCACAGCCCCACACGGTGCTCCCACAGCCAACACTGTGCTCCCACAGCCCCACACTGTGCTCCCACAGCCAACACTGTGCTCCCACAACCCCACACTGTGCTCCCACAGCCAACACTGTGCTCCCACAGCCCCACACTGTGCTCCCACAGCCCCACACTGTGCTCCCACAGCCCGACACTGTGCTCCCACAGCCCACACTGTGCTCCCACAGCCCCATACTGTGATCCCACAGCCAAGGTATAAAATAAAATAAAAATAAAAATAAATTTAAATAAACGCGATCGTCTATAGCCAAAATTTATACATCATTAAATAGTTGAAGCCTTACTCTATTTACATGCCAAATATTACGGCAGAGCGTGGGAGGGAACTTGAGGGGGGGGGGGAGAATGTTGAAACACCGATGATCCACACTTTTGAAATGGCGAGGAGACTTAGTCTTGCAGAAGTAATTTCTGAAGTATCTGGAGAAGTTTGGCATCGCTCTGCGATGAATCTCGTGAGGATGAAGGGGAGGGACATTCATGCTTACCTGGATTTGACTTGGGAGCAGTGGAATCCTTGGTAGCTGTGACCGTTCAACCAACACACGCTAGCGCTGGAGGTGACGACTACCTAACGGATGGGGAGGACGTAGATGAACAAGGTTTCTCAGGTTTGTGAAGGGATGCTGTAGTATTAGCTTGTTAGGTGTTCAAGAAGTTATAGCTGGGAAAATGGCAGGACAAAAATTAGTTCCCGGGGTAAAGGGTGTGACAATATTATGTTGAAGAATTATGTAGACAGACTTGATGGCCGGTAGTGGTGATGGTGGACTTAGTGCTGAGGTTGTTGCTCTCACAACTCACACTCCAGGTCCTCTCTCTAATTCCTCTCCAGTGGTTTCTCCACCAACTCCTTGCTAAGCGAGTGTTACTGGTGGTGCGAGTGAGGTTTAACATGTGCCACATCGCTCCTGTCAGCGTATGCCGCCGGCTGCTACCCCAATGGTACAGTTGGCTCGTCCTATTCGATGCAGACTATACAGGATATTTCAAATGTTGCTGTCTCAAGTTTTATTGCTGCTTTCTCCTCCAGCACATCAAGTGCTTCAGTGAGCACTTCAGTGAGATTGAGTAACTTGTCAATCTCTTCTCTTTCAACTCTGGTTGGGAGTTGGAAGAAAGGGGAGCCAAATCAGTGTTGGTACCAGTATGCCAGGACACCAGGTCCAACCTCTTCTGAGGTGACAGCCAGTTCGTCGGCCTGTGAGATTTTTCCCAGATTTTTCAGTGCAGGTGTGGCAGTGCTTGTTACTGAGACCAGGTATGCTGCACATCATGAAAGCAAAGATACTCCTCAACGGAGTTCTCCACGACCACGTCCCTGGTCAGATGTCACCATTGAAGAAATGAGGGCATTCATTGGAATGCTGATATCGATGGGGATACTGGTTCTTCCATTGGAAATATACTGGTCCACCCAAGACATACATATTCAGACCCGTGGGATTTCCAGTATTATGTCCCTCATGCGATTCAGTCAGATTTTCCGGTTTTTTCATCTCACCAACAATCTTGCTGTTCCACCCTCTCAACCACGTGACCGTCTCTTCAAGGTGTGCCCCTTATTGGACTTGGTTGTGCCTGCATTTCGGGAAGAAGATATTCTTCACCAGCAAGTCACAATTGATGAGGCAATGATACCGTTCAAGGGGCGAATCACCTTCAAGCAATGGATAAGCCAACCAAATGCGGCATCAAGTCCTTTGTGTTAGCAGATGCCACCAATGGCTATGTAGCCAATTTTCAGATCTAAACAGGGAAGGGACCGGGCCCCTCTATTGGTTCTTGCAGAACCACTGATGTTGGACTATGCGCACAAGGGTTATTCTGGAGTTATTGGAGGGATTGGAATGTAGTGGCCATCAGCTCTTCACTGATAATTATGGCACTGATGCTTGAGGTACAGCACGGCGCACGGCTCAACCGGAGATTTCCCCCCAAGGAGTTGGAGACTAAAGCAATTGTGAGTGTGATTTTAGATCGAATGACCCTCTCTTGGCATCTGTGTGTGTGGAATCTATTTTCTCTCAACCTTCCACCCAGCGGAGGGCAACACCTCTGTCAAGAGAAGGAAGCTCTCGTGTTGATGTCCCTTGTCCTCCATTGCTTCTTATACCAGGCCTGTATGCATGGTGTTGACAGGGGAGATCAACTCGAGAGTTATTATAATGTTGGTAGGCGCAGTGTGAAGTGGTGGAGGCGGGTCTTACACCCTGGAGTGCTACTTGCTGAATAGCTACATCCCTGACACTCACATTCGCCCTGTGAAACATGCAGCATGCGGGAGAAAGAAGCAGGATTTTCTCAAGTTCAGAATGGAGGTGACAAATGAAATTGTCGGAGGGTTTTGTTCAAGACAACGGGGCGGGTGTCCCTGTTCTCAGGATCATGAACGTTTGGATCGCCTCAACAGAACTCTTGACCACAGTCCTTCTATGGTGGTGGAAAAGAAGAACTGTGGGGTTGCTTGGCGTCTCTCATCAAATTCAATCTTCCTCGAGTTGGAAACCACCATGAGAGCAGAGTGCAATGCAAACATTGCAAAGTGTACCTCTGCATCATGGAAGATTGGAACTGCTTCCATGCATACCATAATTTAGTCACAAATAATGTTTACATGAAACACTCTTTCTCCACCCCAAACCTCACCTGAACTCGCTTTTTGGTGTTTTTCCTTTCTAATTTCTTTCTGTGAAGTTTGACTTTTGTTCGTGTGTGCTGTGTGTTTGTTGTCATTGTCTTGTCTTGTGTCTAGCTGCACACTACTGTGTGTGTTCCAGTCCTCACAAAAATGTGTATGACTATCCGCACACAAAGATTAGTTAGTGGGACTTCATTTTGCATTTTTTTATTCGTTATTGTGTAGTGCGTTGGGTGTGCTAAATGGCTGGCAGTTGATCACTGGCAGTTGATCACAATAACATACCCTGGTCAACAACAAAAACCAACAACATATACAGGTAAACATCAGCGGCAGCAACATCCACAAATGCAAAAACAACAACACAACATACAGTCACTTTTACATTGTGTCAAATAACCACTACAAAGGTGTTGTGATAGTTTATAAAAATGTTCTTGGAGTGCTTAATTACAAATTTGGCTGCGCCTAACTTTGGTATCCCTATACCCACACCTATATTCTTTCTGTCAAAAGAGAGAATATTCATAGAGATGTTATATAGAGATGTTATATGAGCCATATATCAAGACTATATATCAAGACCATACCATGAACTATGTGGCCGCTGGAGCTACAAACCGAGGTAATTGTTTTCCTAATTATGTTCATTTTTGTGGTCAGTATGCGGTCAATGAACTTTAACCACAATGACCGTCAACAATGGTGCTAAGAGATGTCCTAATTGCAAGAGGTAGGAGTAAATCCCTGATTTTATATTTGGAATTAGTTTCAATTTGGTCCACAAACCCGATGGTGAGAGGGTTAACAACCAGCTATGCTAGATACGTTAGAGCTCACCTAAGCTAAGGCAAGCAAGAAGTTTGCCAGTAAGGCTGCCCTCAGCCCTACTCCATTAGAAACACACTGCAGCTGCTGAAATGGCAAAAATTAATAGAGGCATCGTCATTCTTGACCAGATTCGAAGGACAAAAAAGAGCACCCAAAATAAATAGAGTGCCTAGGCCTTCCCTCCTGCTTCATGGAGAGCCAAATTACCGGGTGCCTAGGCCCTCTTCCTTTATGGAGAGCCAAATTACTGGAGGCCTAGGCCCTCTTGCTTTATGGAGAACCAAATTACTGGGTGCCTAGGCCCTCTTGCTTTATGGAGAGCCAAATTACTGGGTGCCTAGGCCCTCTTGCTTTATGGAGAGCCAAATTATTTGGTAACTAGACCCTCTTCCATGGAGAGCCTAGGCCCTCCTGCTTCATGGGGAGCCTAGTTACTGGATACCTAGGCCCTCCTGCTTCATGGAGAGCCTAGTTACTGGGTGCCTAGGCCCTGCTTCATGGGGAGCCTAATTACTGGGTGCCTAGGCCCTGCTTCATGGGGAGCCTAGTTTACTGGGTGCCTAGGCCCTGCTTCATGGGGAGCCTAGCTGCTGCTTGCAGCTGACAGATCCTGCTTACCATGCAATTGCTATGTTTTCAAATGGAGTGGCATCCGACTAGCTATAACAGCACTCTATGATCTGTGATCAACACTTGCATCACTTCCGGGACAACGCTGAGTGTCCACATTACGCATATATTTACTGACTTTGCCAGGCTACATCCCACTCTGCAAGCAACAAAATTAAACTCCATCACTGTTAGCCAGAAAGCCACTGAGCATCCAGGGCAACCCACCCAGCATTAGAGATATCACATGCCTAGTCGTGAACTATGGCAGAGTCATTAGCTCTCTCCCATGTTGAACTATAACCTCCACAAACATGTACTAGTCTACTAATGGGCCTTGCAGAATACATAGTTGATCAAACTCCTCTACAAACATCGCAATACCGACCGTTACCATTATCTAATTACAAGGTGCTGCATGCGACCGTCGCCAAAGATCACACTTCAAGAAGCTTCTATCCTTTCCAATGCATATCTGTATGCCAGTCTCAGAGATGATGTGCAGCCAAGTTTGCAATTGGACCATTGCCTGACCACTGCAAAGGAATAACTATTACCATCTACTCTATGGATGATTGTTCATTCCAAAAGGGCATTCATTCCAAAAGGGCAAAAGTGGTACAGGAAGTCGATTATCCAACTTCAGTTATCCGAACAAGTGGTCAAATGCACTACAAGAAGCCATGCCCATGCAGGTTGCTAAAAAAATTCATTTCGCGGGGGAAAATCCCTCTGCTCATGTGCACAACAACTGACTGTTTGCTGTTCATAGACGATGGAAGCTCTTCCATCAGTGTCTTTCAATTCTTCTCGACTACGGCTACTCAAAAGAGGAAAAAGATTGTCTGCAGTATCCAGGATGAGCCCAACATATCTGTGATGTTGTGAAGAAGGGTGTGGCTTCAGTTAACCCAAGCATTTCAGCCATCCGAACAACCTCCGGTCCTAATGTGTTCAGGTAACTGACTTCCCCCTGTACATACACATCCATCAGCGTGCTTTGCTTGGGTGGCCCGAGTTGCCTTGCTCTATGTTGCTCAGGTCATGTGACCTAGGTATGCATGTGGACTACTTCCGCGCTCGCCACCTGATCAAGGTTGCGGGTTTGTAAATGACATTTGTCTACGACATTACTGAAACCAGAGCATCCAATCACAAGTGTTTATCAGGTGACACATTTGTTACGCTTTTCAGTGGAGACCACAAATATGAAATTTAATCAAACAGTGGCGTGTTAATGAACCAAACTTTAAGCACATTAATGAACCAAACTTTAAGCACATTAATGAACCAAACTTTAAGCACATTAATGACCCAAACTTTGAGCGCATTAATGAAACCAACTTTGAGCACATTAATGAACCAAACTTTGAGCATGTTAATGAACCAAACTTTAAGTATGTTAATGAACCAAACTTTGAGCATGTTAATGAACCAAACTTTGAGCATGTTAATGAACCAAACTGTTAATGAACCAAACTTTGAGCATGTTAATGAACCAAACTTTAAGTATGTTAATGAACCAAACTTTGAGCATGTTAATGAACCAAACTTTGAGCATGTTAATGAACCAAACTTTGAGCATGTTAATGAACCAAACTGTTAATGAACCAAACTTTGAGCATGTTAATGAACCAAACTTTGAGCATGTTAATGAACCAAACTGTTAATGAACCAAACTTTGAGCATGTTAATGAACCAAACTTTGAGCGCATTTAATGAAACCAACTTTGAGCACATTAATGAACCAAACTTTGAGCACATTAATGAACCAAACCTTGAGCGTGTTTAATGAACCAAACTTTGAGCACATTAATAACCAAACTTTGAGCACATTAATGAACCAAACCTTGAGCGTGTTTAATGAACCAAACTTCGAGCAGATTAATAACCAAACTTTGAGCACATTAATGAACCAAACCTTGAGCGTGTTAATGAACCAAATTTGTCCAAAGACTCTCTGGCTGTGATAAGAGGATCAAAATGGTTCCTAATGGGATATCGGACCTTGAAACAAGTCAACAAAACATTCTCCACATTACATGTACTTCCACAGGTCTAGTAGACCTGGCCTCAGCCCTGGCTCTAGCTCAAGTATACACCTAATCTTAGTTCCGGTTCTAGCTCTATTATACCAGGCTCCATCCCTGGTTCTAACTCTAGTATACTTGACCTTAATCTTGATTCTAGCTCTAGTATACCTGGCCTCATCCCTGGTCCTAGCTCTAGTATGTATATAGCTGACCTTAGCCCTGGTTCTAGCTCTAGTATATACCTGACCTTAGCCCTGGTCCTAGCTCTAGTACACCTGACCTTGCCCTAGTTCTAGCTCTAGTATACCTGACATTAGCCCTGGTCCTAGCTCTAGTATACCTGCCCTGGTTCTAGCTCTAGTATACCTGACCTTAGCCCTGGTCCTAGCTCTAGTACACCTGACCTTGTCCTAGTTCTAGCTCTAGTATACCTGGCCCTAGGTCTTGCTAGCTCTAGTATACCTGATATTAAGCCTGGTTCTAGCTCTGTCATATATATATTTAAGCAGACTGGCCTTAACCTTAGTCCCACCGCAATCGTAGTCATCAAGACAGTGTTAAAATATCACACCACATGATTAGACACATCAGCAGCAACCAACTAGCACTGCTCCAGAAAACCAGATCTTCCAGCTGTCTTCCTACTTACAGAGCAAATACAAGAATATGATGGGAGTCCTGGAACTATTGTCAATATAGTCCTGTATGCTACTGAGCACATGCAAGCCAGGGGCCCGACCGGTCTTGTGAGACATTCGGTTTTTGGCACCCACAATGATATATAAATTGATAAAAAGGCCATATTGTATCCCCTGAATGTGATGCCGGACACAGCCTTCACTCAACGCGGATGCAATACAAAGGCAGAAGCACATAAGTCTAAGCTGTTGGCTTGGCTATCTCCCGAGCTATTTCGGTTTCTCCTTCTCCACTTTTAAGCCAAACGATATATCCCATTTAAGCTTGAAAGGACAACTCTGTGCTCATCGTACTCCCTTTCGCTACATGCTATGCATGTAAAAGACTGCAATGTGGAAGTTATTTCAAGGTGGACACCACACTATTGGCCCACTGCAATATACAGATGTGGTTAGAGTGTGACAACAAATCGAGGGCAACCTTATGACTATGGCCCACATACAGTAGCACTAATGATGCATTGCATATCCACATAGGGGGGAACATCTATATAGCTCTCTCTCTATCTCGCTGTGTGTGTGTGTGTGTGTGTGTGTGTGTGTGTGTGTGTTGTGTGAATATTTCTAATGTACCAATTTCTAATTTACCATTCAATAGTTAGAGAAGAACATACAGATGTACATGTATATATCACTGTGGGAGTTAACTGGCACCACTGTCACACATACACACACACAAACAGACACATACATATGTATACACACATGTATACACACACAGTACATACTCATATACACACAGTACACACTCACTCAGTACGTAGACACTCGGTGTACTTACTCACACACAGTCCATACTCACATACACACACAGTCCATACTCACGCACACACAGTACATACTTATGCACACATTACATACTCACGCACACAGTACATACTTATGCACACACAGTACATATTCATGCACACACACAGTACATACTCATGCACACACAGTACATACTTATGCACACACAGTACATACTCATGCATACTCATGCATACACAGTACATACTCACATACACACACATATAAGACCTACAATCTCAGCTCGTGTTCCACTAATTCTCTCCGAAAATACTTGATGACTTTGACAGGATGCAGTGACTTGGTATAGACCACCACCATGGCAGTCCAGCAGACCAAGGCCAGGGTGCCTAGCATGTACATACACACTCGCCGACAATGTATTCTCATTATGGAACCACAGCAAATGACAGCGTAGAATGGAGCAGGATTCAATTAGGTCGTGTGACGTGATGGAGATGATCTATAGATGCATTCATGAACGAGAAACCAAATATCCCTAAATATCCAATGACCACCACATACTGGTACAATACTGCAGTTGTACACAACATAGGCACAGGTAAAATTCATGCACATTTTAAACATGGTGTTTGTCTGTACACATTCTTTACCTAGGATAGCATCTATAGGTCAAGTATTTGCAAGTGTGCACACCCTCAACTCACCTACATGTAGGATAGCATCTATAGGTCAAGTATTTGCAAGTGTGCACACCCTCAACTCACCTAGGATAGCATCTATAGGTCAAGTATTTGCAAGTGTGCACACACTCAACTCACCTAGGATAGCATCTATAGGTCAAGTATTTGCTAGTGTGCACACACTCAACTCACCTACATGTAGGATAGCATCTATAGTTCAAGTATTTGCAAGTGTGCACACACTCAACTCACCTTCGTGTAGGATAGCATCTATAGGTCAAGTATTTGCAAGTGCACACACTCAACTCTTTACTGGCTTAAATTGAGCACAGTACATCCCAAAATACCCCCCCCCCCATTAACATTGGTGAACAAGAGTGCGATCCCCCCTAAGCGTAACCATGGTAAACACTCAGACTTATATATTGGGAAGTGCAGTTTCACTCCCTATATTACATATTTTGACCACATTTAAAAATGGCGGATGGTAACCCCCAAATTCAGCTAAAACTCACATCGGTAGCTTCCTAGCAATCAGTCTGATTTGTTGACTTCACATCTTTTATTTCTTGCATATGAATCTCATTAACTATAAATATTTGTGTGCATTGACTTCCTCTAATAGACTAGTCCCTGCTGTTGCACTACAAATGAATGCAACTATTGTGTGGAGACCTGAATAGCATGACCAAGCCCCACCAAAGAATCTTGGCAAACAGTGCATTCTAAGTGGGTTAGCTAATTGGAAGCCGTTGACAAATTCCTTTGCTCTCCAAAATTGTGGTGGCTTGTGGTGTATTCACTGGAGCAAGTGTGGTTGGCAGAGGAGTCAATTTGCATCTGGAACAATACTGATACCGAGTAAAACTTTACTACAAGGCATAGAGCATGCTGAGGACCCCACAGTTGAAGCATTTTTGCTTTGACAGCTGGCTGCAGAAACTCGCTTATCTTCAGCTGACCTGTCTTCTGCATAATGCAATATGAAAGTCTCGCCTAGCACAGCCGGCCTCCGACCTATGCATGATATTTTCATGATTGGTCCTCTATATATTCAAGATTGGTATTCAGCATCTTTGCTCTGACATCTACTACTATAGAGCTAGTTCTTCTTCTGTACTGGTTATGCAGTCAGTTCTCTCTCCTGTAGTCTATAGCCAGTTCTCTGTCATGAACATATGACCAGTACACACATGAATATACACCCATACAGCCATGAGCGCGGTACAATATCCCTTGTCCAACACCCCAGAAGGGGTCTTTTCACTCGCCAACAAGTATGCTTTGTTAGTTGCTGTGCTCAACCTCCTCTGAGGTAACTCCAGTGTGATAACTGTGCTCAACCTCCTCCTGACCAGTGTGATAACTGTGCTCAACCTCCTCCTGAGGTAACACCAGTGTGATAACTGTGCTCAACCTCCCACTGAGGTAACTCCAGTGTGGTAACTGTGCTCAATCTCCTCCTCACCAGTGGGATAACTGTACTCAACCTCCTCCTGAGGTAACTCCAGTGTGATAACTGTGCTCAACCTCCTCCTGAGGTAACTCCAGTGTGATAACTGTGCTCAACCTCCTCCTGAGGTAACTCGGGCTAGGGCCTCCTGAGGTAACTCCAGTGTGATAACTGTACTCAACCTCCTCCTGAGGTAACTCCAGTGTGATAACTGTGCTCAACCTCCCCCTGAGGTAACTCCAGGTGATAACTGTGCTTAACCTCCTCCTGAAGTAACTCCAGTGTGGTAACTGTGGTGCTCAATCTTCTCCTGACCAGTGTGATAACTGTGCTCAACCTCCTCCTGAGGTAACTCCAGTGCGGTAACTGTGCTCAATCTCCTCCTGAGGTAACTCCAGTGTGGTAACTGTGCTCAATCTCCTCCTCACCAGTGTGATAACTGTACTCAACCTCCTCCTGAGGTAACTCCAGTGTGGTAACTGTGCTCAATCTCCTCCTCACCAGTGTGATAACTGTGCTCAACCTCCCCCTGAGGTAACTCCAGTGTGGTAACTGTGCTCAATCTCCTCCTCACCAGTGTGATAACTGTGCTCAACCTCTTCCTGAGGTAACTCGGGCTAGGGGTAACTCCAGTGTGGTAACTGTGCTCAATCTCCTCCTCACCAGTGTGATAACTGTGCTCAACCTCCTCCTGAAGTAACTCCAGTGTGGTAACTGTGCTTAACCTCCTCCTGAAGTAACTCCAGTGTGGTAACTGTGGTGCTCAATCTTCTCCTGACCAGTGTGATAACTGTGCTCAACCTCCTCCTGAAGTAACTCCAGTGTGGTAACTGTGGTGCTCAATCTTCTCCTGACCAGTGTGATAACTGTGCTCAACCTCCTCCTGAGGTAACTCCAGTGTGGTAACTGTGCTTAAACTCCTCCTGAGGTAACTCCAGTGTGGTAACTGTGCTCAATCTCCTCCTCACCAGTGTGATAACTGTGCTCAACCTCCTCCTGAAGTAACTCCAGTGTGATAACTGTGCATAAAAAACCCCTCCTGAGGTAACTACAGCTTGGTAACTGTGCTCAATCTCTCCTCAGGCACTCTGCACAGGTTACAGTTGGAGGAGTGATGGCAACTGGAGGGGCAGTCTCTATTCAGGGTATGCTGTTTCTTTCATGATGTGTGAAAGTTTACAATGGGAGGAACAGTGCAACCTGCTAATCCCTAACTAACAGGGAAACAGGGCTAATCTGAAATGAATGCCTAACAGGGCTAATCTGAAATGAATGCCTAACAGGGAACAGGGCTAATCTGAAATGAATAGATAATATAGGTAGGCTTGCCAGTACCAAGTGACCAAATAGGTTTGTACACTTAGTACCAACCCAAACAGGTGTGCAGCGACAAGTTTTGTGGTGTGCAGGGACAAGTTTTGTGGTGTGTACAAGTCTATGGGACTTAAATTTACACTTACACACTGTTCAAAACCCAGAGCTGTAGGCAATCACCACCATTACTTGGAAGAAGATTTCAGTTTATTGAAATACACTGTAGTTACATGTACACATGGAGTGCTGTATAAATTATTTCAACTACAGTAAGTTTGAGCAATGGGTCAACAAACCTAACACCCTTAGGTACAGGCCTATTCGGATTAGCGAGGTTGCAGTTGAATTGCCAGACTATCTCTAGCTCATTTGCATGTTGGTGGTGTGGCTTGTCTAGGTTTTGACCTCAGGATTGTTCGGGGAACTCAAACACATTACAAAAAGTATATTCATGGGGGGATGAAGAAAGCATACACGTCCAAGTATGATACGCTATAATGCTTGACATTTCGCTCGCAGATAGGTTTTGAGGTCACAGTTAGGAATGATAGTCTTTCATGTGACGTATACATCATCTTGTGTGTAATGCTGGCTCCCGGCTTGTGTGCCTGAGCCTCCTCGAATTTGAATTAGAGGGACATTGTGTATTGATATATAGGTCCAGAGCTGGTACGCAGACCTCCCACAACGTGCCGCTGAGAAATCAGTTAAGCCATGAGAGATGTGTAGCCTTCTACCCCAAACAACGAAGACCACCATTTTGACCAATTTTGGCAGAGGCGGTATTCTCACAGATTCGGCCTTTTGTAGTGATCCTTGAGGTGGATAAATATCACCTTTTTAAATCCACATATTTCTCTATGAAAGGTTGATCAGTTTGATGTCCACAACGTGAGGGACACAAGTGGATCCTCCATTTAGTAGACTATTGGTCTAAGTTTCTTCAGAGCCCAAGTCTGCTCAAGATGATGCTTCTGCTTTAGAGAAGTGGGTCTTCGCCATAGTTGGTTTGCCTCGTGTCCTGCACAGTAGCAGTGGTTGCGAGTTGACCAATGAGGTGAGAGACAGGCTACTTGCTTCATGGCCACAGCTGATGAGTGAGACAGAGAGGTCTCGTCAAACACAGTCACAAGGCGTACGTTGGAGAGAAGGACCAGTGCAAAGAGCACAGAAACTGGAATGAAGTCCACACCTGGGCCAGCTGCCTCCAAACATTGTCCGAGCCTTGCATAATTATAATCCAAGCATCTTATCCTAGGGATTGCTGCATTCATGTGAGATCATTGTCACTCAGTATCTAACCTATCTAAGCAATTGTCTGTATTCTTCAGACCCATTGAACAACCAAGTGCATGAGTCACAAAACAGACATGATTTGAACTTGTTTTTAGACAACCCCCACGATCAATGTAACATATCAAGGACAATCATGATGAGCGCAGATCAAGGGCCAGGGAGATGGAGCGATATGGTATGGCTCGGTCCCCTCAACTTTTTAGGGTAAAAATTCGAAGTACTATTACACTATACCATTCAGGCCCTTCCCGGCCAGTCTTTGTGAGGCGGACTCCTTCATCTTACCAAGACATCTGAGAACGTGGTCACAGAGCAAGATGGGACAGCCGAGGTTGAACCATGTTAAAAAGATCCTTTGCAACAACATCATAGCATAAAGCTGTTCTGGAAACTTCCAGCATTGCCTATCGGACATCGGATAGCATAAAGCTGTTCTGGAAACTTCCAGCATTGCCTATCGGACAGAAGAAGTATTCAAGGCAATTCAAAGCCTTCCAGTTAGTGAAGTTTGCACATCTGCTGAAAACACTTGGAAAGTTCTTGGCTTGTCACTGATGGACAACATTTACCTTGCGTCATTGTCCAGGTTAGGAAAACCTCAACCAATGTATCGACTTCACTATACATGTACATGTATCTATGGCATAGCAGGCCATTTGCTGGGTTGCATGGGATTCTGGCTGATGGTTGGGAAGATGAACCGCACTGCAATTACAGAGTCAGAAAAGAAGCAATCTCCCATGAAGTGAATTCTTTGGGAATAAGCGAACTGTTGTCCAGGTGTGTACCTACACTACCAAAGATACAGCTGGAAGGGGAAAAGGAATTGACTGCGGCAGCAGCCACTGACATCAAGGGCAATACTGCTAACACAAACCTTATGATGGTATCAGATCATCACGAGGTCCGTCAGTCAAAGGTTGCTGATCAAAGTATTTTACTCTGTTAAGAAAGTTGGCTATTCAGTGATGGGATTTGTCAAGGAATCATACAGAGAAGCTATGTACCAAAGAATAAGGGAATTTCAGCATTGAAAGAGGGCATGAAACTGCTGTGATCTATTGTCTGATCTCAAGACATTTGTCTATCGTAAGGGCTAGGATTTTTGAGACGTTTATGCAGCTAGCAGAGTTATGGAGACAAGTGTATGTTTACATGCATATCTTTGGAAGACATCTCCATGCATGCATGACTTGCTAGCCTCAAAGATTCCAGCTTGCAGTATACGCACCACTTTATGTTGTACGTATGTCCACGCATAAAGATACACAACCTGTGTATTCCTACTATTTCAATCCTCTTCTGTGTTTTTTCCCTTCTCTCCACATTTCAGGTCGACAATTCTGTTCAAAGTGCCGTAGCAAATAAGATTGTTCTGCAAATGCACTGGAAAGTTCTGTCCAATCAATTTAATCTAAGTCGTGTACGTACAAATGATGGTAGCTCTTCACCTTCACATACTCCACAGGGCATTGAGGTTAGTAAAGAATCAGAGGGCAACAAAAAGGGCGCTTGGTATCCTCTGGTGGAATGCTTGCTCACAAGAACATTCCATTCTCCTCTCTTCAACCGCGTGGCTCATTGATCAGATAATGGATGAATGCAGGTCAGAAACAGCAGAACCCTCCTATAGGAGGTATCGGACACTAAATAACTGGGTGTTTATCAGAGCTGTTGTGAATGGCAATCAATGGACACCATTTGGCAACTGAAACCGACTCCATCGCTGTGTGTGACAGTCTGCATGGATTACTACCTAAGCAGTTGAAAAAATGAGTGGGTGGCTGACCCAATGTCAAATGTTCAGCAGCAGCAAAGTTCAAGTCATTGTGGGTTGTTTGCATTAGACTTCCTTGCACTGCATTTCCAACACTGGGCACTGAACCACTTCCAATTAGTATCACAGTGCTAGACTGCCCTGTTGTGCAACCTGGCACTGGTACAACAAGGCAGTACTGGTGCAACAAGGCAGTGCTGGTGCAACCTGGCACTGGTACAACAAGGCAGTACTGGTGCAACCTGGCAGTGCTGGTGCAACCTGGCACTGGTACAACAAGGCAGTACTGGTGCAACCTGGCAGTGCTGGTGCAACCTGGCACTGGTACAAGAAGGCAGTGCTGGTGCAACTGGGCAGTACTGGTGCAACCTGGCAGTGCTGGTGCAACCTGACAGTACTGGTGCAACCTGGCAGTACTGGTGCAACCTGGCAGTACTGGTGCAACCTGGCAGTACTGGTGCAACCTGGCAGTACTGGTGCAACCTGACAGTACTGGTGCAATTGGGCAGTACTGGTGCAACCTGGCAGTACTGGTGCAACCTGCAGTACTGGCACTGGTACAACAAGGCATTACTGGTGCAACCTGGCAGTACTGGTGCAACTGGGCAGTACTGGTGCAACCAGGCAGTACTGATACAATCGGGCAGTACTGACTGGTGGAACCTGGCAGTATTGGTGCAACCTGGCATACTGGTGCAACCTGACAGTACCGATGCAACCTGGCAGTACTGGTGCAACCTGGCAGTACTGGTGCAACCTGGCAGTACTGGTGCAACCTGACAGTACTGGTGCAATTGGGCAGTACTGGTGCAACCTGCACTGGTGCAATTGGGCAGTACTGGTGCAACCGGGCAGTACAGGTGCAATCGGGCATACTGGTGCAATCGGGAAGTAGTAGTGTAACTTGGCAGTACTCGGGAGTAATGGTGCAAACTGGCAGTACTGGTGCAATCAGGCACTATTGGTGTAATCGGGCAGAACTGGTGCACACTGGGCGGATACAATCGGCAGTACTGGTGCGCAGTCCTGAACTGCCGTGTTGTTCAACCAAGAAGTGGTAGATCTGCCCCATTGTGCAACTGGGCAAGGCTTGAATATGGTCAGGGCAATGGGATGTCAAGTTACAACTGAACAAGTTGGGCACCTGTGTCTAACATACATGTATATATATATATAGATATATGTACGTACATACGTTATTCTTCCATATTTGTTACTGCTGAAAACACTTGGAAAGTTCTTGGCTTGTCACTACCATCGCAGTATTTAGCTGTGATGTCATTTAGGCATCTCCATCTCAATCCAGCCAGCCAGATTAGTTCAGTCCTATTATAGGCAATTTTGGGCCCACCTGCTATTGATGGACCTAGCATACCTTCAGCAAATACACCACGTATTGGACCTATTGTATATCCAATGCGTGGTACTTGCTGGGGATATGCAAGGTTTGTCAAACAGGCCAACGGTTTTAGCTTACAACTGAGCCACGTGCAGCCAGATGGCAGGGAAGTAAATCTCATGCAGTGCAACCTGTGAATTTTTATCACTTGGGTTCTGGTCTTGTATTAAAAACTAAAAAATATAAAAATAAAAATAAACAATTATACTTCTGTGTGGTTGTGCTATTTTCAGAGTGCTGTATAAATCAGCTGTATTTTGTATGACCTACCTATCTTACTTTCCAAATCCTTACATCTGGTTAGGATCTGGATAAATGCTGTCCACACTGGCATAAGGATTGTTCATTGGTAAGACAATAGTGCATTCACACTTGTTCATGTGTTAATAGTGCATTAATCACATGCACACACTTGTTCATGTGTTAATAGTGCATTAGTCACATGCACACACTTGTTCATGTGTTAATAGTGCATTAATCACATGCATAGTGCATTCACACTTGTTCATGTGTTAATAGTGCATTAATCACATGCACACACTTGTTCATGTGTTAATAGTGCATTAATCACATGCACACACTTGTTCATATGTTAATAGTGCATTAATCACATGCATAACTACATTACAGGCTATCCATGCTCCCTTCTATCATTGTATATCCACCTTCATAGGACTCAGGCTATTGAGAGGAGAAGGAAAATGCAGAAATTTATAGCATGTGCACATTTCTTTGATTATAGATAAAAATTCTTTTTCAATCTCAAACGGTTCCTGCTCATATTTCATCAAACGGATTAGGAAACATTTGAGTCAAGGAAGGTTTGGGATGGTGGCGTGATGACGTGCTCTCAGATTGAGTGGCTGACATGGGTATGTTGGGAGAGGATGAATATAGAGAGGATAGAGTTGAATAGTAGAACCCATCGCCTGTTGTAGGAACCTGAACATGGTCTGGTTAATTATCTCTTCATATTTATATTCTTCAGCCCATCTCCTCTCGCCTCATATTGCCTTCTATTTTCTTCCAGCTTAACCTACAACATCATCCTCTTTCGTTCATTGTCCACCATCCAAACTCAAACATTGCCCATTGAAGTCATGATGGTGGCCAGGTACATTGTTTTCTCTGCTTCTTTTTGTCCTCACTAATGTTGGAAGTATAGTGAATATTTTCTATAAATGTTGGCTATACATGCACCTCCCTCCTGTTCCTTTTGTCTACAAGGTTATCCAGATAACAATGCTATCATTCTTCAAAGGCTATAGAGCTAGCTAGCATCTTTGCATACCTGACAAAAATCACAAGCTTGTCCAGCACTGGTACCGGTATACTAATCTTTCCATATCTGTGCAACAAGTTCTTGAGTTTGGTTTTGCACTATTGCCAGGTTCTCTCATAGCCCAACTCCAACAATTTCTTGGCGATAGACTCGTAGACTGACCTGTTCCTTGCAACTGAATCCAACATTCTCTGGATGTTCTCTCTCTCACCACACATTAACTATCTCTTGCATATCCCATTCATTCACAGCCAGCCATCTCTACTGCTAATAGTTCGCGTGCGCACACAACTATCATGTGACAGCTAGATTCTAATGATTGGAATACATTCCGTTTAGTCTCGAACCACCTATTTTGGTGATTCAAGACTGAACACGTTCGGAGTGGAATACTTTACACTTGAATGCAGTGTGGATGGGCAAAATGTGCTCTGAACACAATTGTCAACAGGCCACAAGAGAGGCTCAGGAGTGATCCATTACAGACATAATTTACACTCTGCAGTGAACCAACTACTTCAGCCGCTACTAGCTGCACCAACAGCAGTAGTCATGTACATAAGTACCTAGTACATGAACATCTGCATTTGTTAGGCAGACGCATAAACATTTCTCTGACATACACACACATAGAGCGCTACTTTTTATTTATCGCAAGTAGTAAAGCACCAGTCAGCAGCCCCATGGGCATTTAACCTTTCACCTCAAGGGCTTTAACCTTTCCACGCGAAAATAGGAGCTTGCAACACTGGTGATTCTAAGAGATGCACACAACATTGTTGGCATTCATGTGATCATTTGCAATGATGTTAGAAAGTTAGAGCTAGCCCTAGGTGAGGACTTGCAGGTTGTTGTGTCCAGCTGGGGCATTTGCTTTAGCTATTGTTGTTCTCTTCAACACTCGGGTTCTCTCAAACTTCCAAGTTGTCGACTCCCAAGCCTGCAAATGAATGGCCATCACTATCATTCTCATCAGTTTTGCATACAATTTCGATTCTTCTTCTTTAATACTGGGTACTTGCTACATGTACGTGCACCTTGCCTAACCCTAGACCGCTGGAAAAAAAGCATTGTGGTTCTTTCTACAAGGAGGGCATTGCTATGTGCTATATGGAATATTTTTTGAAATGTTTTTATTCAAGCAACTGTATTAGAATGACCTGTTAAAAAGAAAGACTGCACCCCCACATAGACCACAACCACTTGTATGCATACGCAATGATTGTTGTAATTTAATGGAAAAGGGTCTTCTAACTGGCTGTGGTCTACTTGTTTCCATCCCTTTTTAACAGGTTAATCCTATGTAGTTTTTTTTTGTTGTTGTTATCGTTGCTGTTGTTTCAAGTTGTTCATTTGTTTTCTTGTATCTGGTTGAGTACATGAAATCAGAGCTGCAGGGTCTCTTGGAGTTTTAAGCACTTTTTCTAACTTTTTTAAATTGTTATAGTACACTATGCATATCCCATATCTTGTTGCTGTTCTCGACTGTACGAACGTACACTGCACAGAAATCAGCACATACCATATCTCGTTGCTATTGCCTACTGTACTCATGCAGGGTCATCTATAGTCCCTTCAAGGACTTGGTGACAGAAGGAGAACTCCACCAACCAAACAGAAGATGTTTTGGTAGAGGATCAGCCACAGCCTCCCTTTGGACTTGTAACGGTTGCCCAGGAGTGAGAACTCACGAGAGTATGTGTGTTAGCTTGATTGCATCATATACTAAAGTACTTGCCAGCTCATCCTTAAAGAAAGAAAGCTTATTCCACAATCGAGAAATGAGCAGTCGTGGACATGCATTTGAACATCTGGAGTCTTCCGGTTCTGCAGTTTTTATGAATGGACCTACATACTGTATGCAAGTTATGTGATAGATACATACTTGAAGATGGATTTCAAAGGTTTTCCCCCACACTTTCTGGTCTGCTGGTTTTCCACTTTAGTAAATGATTTAAGGCAGAGTGGGAGTCTTTATGGAGCTAATAGAGGTGGAAACCACTATCTTGATAGCTAAGAAGTTGCCAACCTAAATTTTAGCTGAGAGAGGAGTTTTGGTTCTTTGGGTGCCACCTGCCATTTTGAAATAAGGGTCAAGCCAATAAGAAAGTGGTACCACATTCCCCGATACATCACATTTTCTTTGATGTCTCACCAAAGTGCCCAGGGAACCAAAGTGCCCAGGGAAATGTAGTGTAAGGTGTTGGAAGCACGTTATATAATATACATGGCACAAACAAAGATGAAGGAAGCAAAAGGAGAAGGGAGGAAAGAAAATTAAGAATCATTATGCACACACAAATGTGTCTTCTCACTAGCTGCTTCGAAGAAACAACAACAGAAAGTGAAACTAAAATGTGAGAAACAGATTGAGGAGGAAACTCAGACCAGCAGGAGCAAAGACTGAGAGAAAGCCAATAAAACCATCCAGACTTGTGTGTAGGAATAGAGGGCAGAAATGTCCCCTCAGCAGTGACAATAGGGAGAGAGATGAAGGCCTTGAGAAACCAGCAACAAATGAGTAGGCTGTGAACATGCATGAAATCCCTGAGCAGCATCAACCTCACCACATGGCGAGACCAAAAAAATGCACATGCCAGGAGCGAGGATAATACAATTTAAATAACAACGTTGAGACAAGAAGAGACTAAGTGGGATGCCAGGTGAGAGCACGAAGTCCATACAAGCTGATGAGGTAGAATGCCAAAATGAAGCACACACATGTACATGTATCTACTGTTCTCTCTACTCCTTCTCATCCTCTTGCTGTGTCAATTACCTGCTCTCAACAAGTATTCATGGCCTGCAAGGTCACTAGTTCAAGGCCACTTGCTGCCATCCATAATCTCATCACCAATGTCCACTTACTTCAACGTGGTCATTGTGATAGCACAACATCAACAGGCTGCTTATGGGCAGTTTGTTTACACGTACCACATTTCCTTGAATGGTTATCACGGATAATCCCCCCCCCCCCCCCATCTCCAGGTTTCAGAGGTGTCCAAGCAGAAGGACAAACAACCGAAGAATTGATCTAGGTCCCCCTAGTGGCAGGGCATGTGCTGCAAATTTAGCCGGATGATGCGCACCATCGCACTGTACCTTTTGAGTCTCTGTTTGTAGCTAGCTCATGCCAAACAAATGATTGGACGTAAGGAGTTAAAAATACAGCTAAGGCCTGAGCAAAGCTAGCAAATTTTGCTAGTCCTCATCTACTGGTGCTTGGTTTCCCACCTTCATCATCACTGTTGAGGTCATGGAAAAAGTCACTAGACTTTGTAGCTCGGAGGTAAGCCATGCAATTTCTGGTGCGCTCTCCAAGCTTTATACAGTGAGCGTCTCCATTTTTACTGCCTTCTGTTGCCACTAAGATCCCACAGACCTCGAAGAATGCCATCGTTTTTCAGAATCAAGAAACAGATTGGGCATAAAGCTGTTATGTTATGTGGTATGAAGTTAGGCGCAAGAAAAGAAGAAAGATCGCAAGGAACAGTTTTGATGGTTTTTGTCAGCAGTGTACATGTAAGTCTGTCGGGTAACACCTTAGCAAAGGATTCAAGGCACACCTTGAAGTGTTTTGTTACAATTAGTTGAAGCTCAGTTTAGGTTGTCAAGCTGACAAAGTGAGTGATAGCCGTAACATGATTTTTGAGGGAAGGTCACAATTTGTCCAAAAAGAGAATGCTCCGATACTAGGGAGATTCATACTATGTAAATTCACAATGGTTAGAGATTCATGTTAGAGAGATTTACATTGAGCTTCTTGCATAGCTGTTAACATCTGCCAATACCAACACTTTGGCAAGGTACGGGTTAACATCTGCCAATACCAACACTTTGGCAAGGTACGGATGAAGCAAAATGAAATATGATGTGGCATGTCCCTAACTTGGGTCAAGAATGTTTTAAGGTTGCATAGATGTTGCTGTCAGCTCCGCAAGTGGCATCAAATATTTACTGAAACACCACTTTATTGCAGTTTTGGCAATCGAAAGCTTAGGATAGCTGCTATTGTTACATTGTGTATGTGTCTGTGCTGTATGTGTGTGTGTGTGTGTTTGGTGTGTATGTGTGTGTGTGTATGTGTGCTGTGTGTGTGTGTGTGTGTGACTCACTCCATCAGAAATATGTGCTTAGGTGTGAAAGACCCATACAATTGAAGCAAAGGATTTTACAAAGGCAGCTCAGACAGTTGGGTATTGCAAGATTCATGCAAGGTTAATTTCTCCCTTGTATAGGCTTACATGAAGCACTTACATTCACATGCCTGCTGAGATGCACCCTACTTATACACAAGTCAATGGTGTGATAGTTAATTAGTCTCGCCAGCCAGACTCTCTTACATCACACTCACACACATAACCCAGCAAGTGCAGTGTTTTGTTTTTGCCTGGTCAACATCTTCAATTGACTCATTTCAACAAGTCATTCATGCCTGTGTATTCACCTGACCAGCCTCTTGTCATACAGAAAAGGCTGTCTGTCTAGCAAGAGCAGACAATATTAGGTAGTGTATCTGTATTCTCAAGACCATATTGGCACCATCATTCAAACTAGTATCCTGTCACTTTATCCATTACTACCAGTGTTACTGCATACCACCTGAAGTATGTGTGTAGGCATCCTACAAAAATGAGCTATAGCTATACGAAATATGTAGTATAAGTAATTTAGGTAGATGTTTACCTGCCACGGCTAACAGGGTTCCACTCTAACAGCTTTTCTGGTACGTGCACAACTCCGTTACTGGTACGCAGCTAGCTCCTAATATTCAACCTGTTCGCGGAGTACAGCTGTGGTAACTAGACCGTGGTGACTGACGTGACGTAACTTACGTAAACTCATGCAGGTGGAGCCTAAAGGCGAACTTTGAACCTAACAAAATAGCGGGATATTGGCGGGCATTGGTATTTGAACTCATCATGGACAAGTCTGTCAAAGAAGAGCCTGATGTAACAGTAGGAGAGGTGGAGTTAGCTAAGTCTCTCACACTCCCTAATACTCTTCAGTACGAGCGTTCCCAGCTGCCTGACCTGTTAAGAGTTTACTATACCTGGCTGTTCCCTTATGACAAATATTTTGACTGGCTACAGTATGGTGGGTATCTGCTAGCTAATGTGTACTGCAGCGTGGGAAGGGGGTGGGGAGCGCTGGCCGGCCGAGTGGTTGGGATCATCATAAGTGATTAACAACACAATGTGTGCATTTTGTTTGTAGAGCCTCAAGGTCGCTAGAAAGACCTGTGCACTGGTATAGTGAGTTCCATCTCATTTCTACCCAGTCAGGGTGCCATAAGACTTGGTTGTAATGTGCTTGCTTCCATGTTTAGCATTGATGGCACTGCCTTTTTAAAGCCCCTATGTTACAGAACGGAAGCATTTAAAATGGTAACTACTGAGCATGACTGGCTGAGCAGCCTTGATCTTATATAATATTGCTGCCATACCTCAGACTGCAATTTGCAGCAGCTTATGGTTGCTGCATTGTTAGGCATCTGCTAAATGAAAACAAAGTTCTCTGGCTATAGGTAGAGAGGAACACGACAACATTAGGTAGTGGGTGTGGTCAACCATGCTTAGCCACTTCCTGCAGGACTAAAGGTGATAACTTATTAAGCCAAGTAGATTGGGGGGGGGGGGGGGGGGGGGGGGGCAATCAGGGTTTGTGGGGATGAGGCAGACGTGTAGGATTTTTGTCCACTCCTGAAACACACACCTACCTTGGCAGTGCTTAGTGTACTTTGGTAATGTGTTCATCAATTGGTCAGTGGGTTGAGGAGTCTCTCCCCAAGTGCCTTCACCATTTCAACAATAGAGGAACTGTTTGTGTTCTGCCGGTGGGTGGAATGTGGGCTGCATGTTTATAGATTATTAAAGCTGGTGCCAATGCAATCAATGAGATTCTTGTTGAGTGTTTGAAGAAGAAGGGAATACAACTTTGCAAGCTGATTGGCATGAACTTTGATGGAACGGCGACATTTTCTGGAAAAAAGAGTTCAGAGGTCATTGAAGAATTTACCTCGGGCTGCCATTCATTGCAACTTGTGTGTGTCTTCCAAGCACCTAATAGTGTTCTAGGAATCAAGCCAGAGAACAGAATGTTTGAAGAAGCTCCAGTGTGTGCTCAACCATCTGACGGTATCGGTTACCTCACGAATGGTGAATGGTGTGTAAAGGCTGTAAAAGATAACTGCATTTGAATTTGCTCTCTATGACATCTATGAAGGGATGACATCTATGAAGGGACACACGAGCCAGAATCACTGTGCACAAGTCAACTATTTAGTGCTGAATCAACGAGAAGATATGATAGTTGAGTGCCAGCTGACTTGTGCTCGGCCCTTCTGGCTCTTGAGAACAAATTTCTATGTAGTTTTCCATCTATAGCCTTTACACATCATTCATGAGCCACCCAACGAGTGTCAGATGGTTTGATGATCTTTGGCTGGATGATGCACTGTTGCCACCAGCTGTTGTAGCTTGGGTACGTGAACTGCTGGATGTCAAGGGAAGTCAGGACGATGTTTCTATTTTAAACGTTACATTAGCTAATCAATCATTCCAGGATGCCATTGGAAAACCTTTGACCTCTAAATTGAAAATCAATATTTCCAGATGTTCCATTCCTCCGGATGTTTCTGCATTCAGCATCGTTGATCCCCCCCCCCCAAAAACCACCGCTGAATCATCTGAATAATGTCCCTTCTATGGAGAAGGTCATGCCATTTTATTTAGGGAACTTTTTAGTGGCTTAAAACCTCCCCCCCCCTAAACATACACATACACACAGAAAGAGAGAGACAGACTAGCTATAACAACAGTCAATACTTGTGTCATTTTTATCTGGGCAATACCAGGGCACCTCTGCTAGTGTAGGGCATGTGTGGTAGGCTTGTGTGTGTGTGTGTAGTTATATATAATGCCAGTGCATCTCTGCTAGTGTGTAGGGCATGTGTGGTAGGCTTGTGTGTGTGTGTGTAGTTATATATAATGTCAGTGCATCTCTGCTAGTGTAGGGCATGTGTGGTAGGCTTGTGTGTGTGTAGTTATATATAATGTCAGGGCATCTCTGCTAGTGTAGGGCATGTGTGGTAGGCTTGTGTGTGTGCATGTGTAGTTATATATAATGTCAGGGCATCTCTGCTAGTGTAGGGCATGTGTGGTAGGCTTGTGTATGTGTAGTTATATATAATGTCAGTGCATCTCTGCTAGTGTAGGGCATGTGTGGTAGGCTTGTGTGTGTGTATGTGTAGTTATATATAATGCCAGGGCATCTCTGCTAGTGTAGGGCATGTGTGGTAGGCTTGTGTGTGATTATAATGCCCAACTTTGTGTGTGCATGTAGGTAACAAAGACACGTTCAGCCATCGTGAGTTTTCCTTCACTCTAGAGGATGATGTGTATGTCAGGTACCAGTCGTATGATACCAGAGAGGCACTGGAGGAGGGCATCAGAAAGGCCACACCTTACAAGATAGACATCGGAGCCATCTTCTCAGTGAAGGTAATGCGAACTCTTATTATGAATTATTTCCAGTCAATTTCGTCAATTTTGCCGGGAAAAGTATTTGGTTTGGTAAATTTTAAATGCTGCCTGTTAAGAGTAATGACCAAAAGTGTCCCTTTGTGCGTGGCATGTTTTAAACTCGAGTGTTTTGTGCATCAGAAGTATATATAAAGATTAGTGAGCGGGTTTTTTACATTTTGTATTCCGGTTATACGCATGCGCTGATGAAAGATTATTCCTTTGTCTTGACTGCGGGGAATCCTGGAACCAAATATGGAATCCTGGAGAAAGTGATTGCAGAATGGCTACTCTGCAAGCTGCACAGCGGAGAGCAAGACTATACGGGTGTAATGGAAAGCAGGAGAGAAACTGCGATAAAAGTTGACTGGGAAAGACACGGAGTAGAGAGTTTGAATTAACTGATACCAACAGAGAAACTGAGGATATAGCGGAGAACAAATATCACTTCACAGCTCAGAAATTTCAGTGAGTGCAAGGGTTGAGGAGAGAGCATCTTATACCAATAGAAGGAGAGAACTGAGCGCTGCATGGCCAAAGAGAGTGGGATGAAGAGAGAGCAGCAAACACTGGTAGGAGGAGAGTGCCGAAGGCTGCATTCAGAATCGTATATAGTCAGGCAAGGAATAAATCTCACCAAAATGTTATTCTCGTGAAGTTTTATTTTTATTTTTAATCCCTCGTTATCTTTCCTGGCATACTTAATGTTGTGTATTGTATTATAATTATGGACTAATAATAATAATAATAATAATAATAATAATAATAATAATAATAATAATAATAATAATAATAATAATAATAATAATAATAATAATAATAATAATAATAATAATAATAATAATAATAATAATAATAATAATAATAAAAAAATAAATAAAATAAATAAAAAATAAATAATAATAATAATAATAATAATAATAATAATAATAATAATAATAATAATAATAATAATATTAATAATAGCAGTAATAGTAATAATAACCACGAATGCCCACGTGCAAGGTATATAAATGCGTTGTGGTTGGAAGGTGTTTATTAGGTGTTTAAGATTATGAAATGTTGGCAGATGATCACAATTCTTTGGAGAGGATCCTTCTACACATAATCTACCATTTAGTCTATTCTTTTTTGTTTGTGAACTATAATATTATTATTATTATTATTATTATTATTATTATTATTATTATTATTATTATTATTATTATTATTATTATTATTATTATTATTATTAATACTATTATTTATTAATACTATTATTATAAATACTATTATTATACTATTATTATTGTTGTTCTTGTTATTTTTAATTGTTATTATTATTACTACTACTACTACTACTACTACTACTACCACTACTACTACTATTATTATTAGCAGAAATGCCCTTCCCAGGCGGGATATTCCTGTTAACTCCTTTAGAGGGCATTGGGGACCTTCGGTCCATTTCTGAGGTCGTTTGACCCAATTAGGCCAACATTTGCGTAACATATTCTAAAATGAAATAAAACTCTTTGGTTCCAGTTCTGATTCTATACTCATTGTCATTTCTTTTGGCATCATGATTTCCTGGTTTTACCTTTACGCTCCAAGAGTAAGTAGGGTTTTGCACTGCTTAGCCCTGGAGCCACCCAAATGGAGTTGGCCGTGGGAAAAGCATTGCAGAGGATGAAGTCCAGTGAGCGATATTGAGCTTGAGCTTTGTTGATGGACATTACAAAGCTGGGAATTGCAGCCCTAATGAAGTGAAATAACAGGTTGTAAGTAGAACTTCTCTGGTGCTTCACCCAAACAAGTATTGCTAACAGCTGGTTGTAAGTAACCTTCTCTGGTGCTTCACCCAAACAAGTATTGCTAACAGCTGGTTGTAAGTAGAACTTCTCTGGTGCTTCACCCAAACAAGTATTGCTAACAGCTGAATAACACGAGAAATTACTTTGATGACCACAACATATGATTCGATAATTAGATATACCACCCACAGCTTGGCCCAAGGAAGTATTTTGTAGTAGTGACCCCCCCCCCCCCCCCCAATATCGACCTTGGTTACAACATTAGCTGTATCTGCCCTAGTTTGGCCAGCCTAATCCAGTTATTGACTTGCTCTCCCTCCTCTCCAAATCCTCAACATATCTGCCCTAGTTGAGCCGTTATGGCTGCTTTGTGGGCATGGCATGACTAGGTGGACATGATGTAAGGGTCTAAAACCGGATCCAACGCCTTCCTGGGGTCTAGTCGAGGTTTCCCATTATGTGAGAGATGTGTGGGTTGGCCCAAAGTATCGAGTTTGGATACTGTAACAAATAGTATAAATGATAGTTTTATCCTTCAGCAACGTGGCACGGCATGACGAGGACAGGGTGACCTAAGGGTCCAAAATCATCCTGGGAATAAAAAGTTTTCGATTATGTGTGACATGAATACATAGACCGGCAAAGGCAGTCAAGTCCCACACACACACACACACACACACATGCACACTCACACACACACTCTCTCATCTATATATATTACTTGCGGAGTTACCCGGTGTTGCCAATATCTAGCAGAGGACTGCAAAATAAGAATGAGGGACGTGCCCCCCCCCCCCCCCCCCCCCCCCAATATTAGCAACATTAGTCTTCCAAACCCCTTTGTTGACCAGTCAAAGACGACGCTCCCCTGCCGTTTCAGCAACTGTGGTGTTTTTATAATAGAGTAAGGCTAGAAGCAACTTCGCTAGCAAACTGTTGGCATTAGGTGAGGTCTAACATAGCTAGTGTAGTTTGTTGGTAATCTGGCGTGTTCGGATAAGTTGCCTCCTGCTGCTACTACTATTATTATTACTCTTGTTGTTACTACAGCAGAGCTTCAGTAATCCGGATAGCCTGGGACTTCAGCCCCTTTGGATTAGTGGAGTTTTTGTATTATCCTAATCTTTAATGTTTTCTTATTATAGGTCACTGCATGGAACTGAATAGAACTGGAAACCACAATGTGTAGCATATAATTGGTGCTAGGCTGCTGCATGGAATATACGCCGAAAAGAAACCTGAAATAGAAAAACTGCTTCCAACTCCTGATCTCTTCAAGGTCCCTCGCTTCTCTGCTGCATCCCATCTCTGTCAGCTTTCTTTTGTAAGCTCTCAACTTCCCGTCCTTTTTCTTTATGTCTTGAATTGTAGAAATTCATGCTGTTCAGACAGAATCTTGTAGCTCGTCTTTCCAATGAATGTCATCCAGAATCTCGACTTTCTGCTCGATTGTTAGGCTTTTGTGTGCTCCTTTTGCGGCCCCTTTTCCCCCACAGCCATTTCGCAGCAGCTGCTTATAAAGCGCATGCACGTAATTTCTATGCTTATCGGGAGGCTGCATTTAGCACATGCGCTAGTGCATAGCGATTTGGATTTGCGAGGTTTTGGATTAAAAGCGAGGGTGTACTGTATTATTCCCAATGAACTCTCAGCTGACATAGTTGTAGACATAGTTGTAGATACAAGGACTTGCTCAATGATCATTCTCTAGCCTTCATCACGAGGTGCTAAGACTCACGCGAGGTTGATGTATACCGGTAGCTTGCTATCCACCACGTGGTATGAACCACACCCCAGCACACGTGTGATGCACGTGACTGGGCGTGGCAGCAATGAAGGGGAGGAATAAATTACTAACAAAGGAAATAAAACGAGAAGAAAATGTGCTAAAGATAATGATTATCATAATTTTTTAAATTAGATTTATGTACAATCTAGTACTACTAGTATTAGTATTACTAATACTACTAATACTACTAGTCTACTAGTATTAGTATTACCAATACTACTAATATTATTAGTACTACTAGTATTACTACTACTACTAGTACTACTAATACTACTCTAGTACTACTAATACTACTAGTACTACTAATACTACTAGTACTACTAATACTACCAGTACTACTAATACTACTAGTACTACTAATACTACTAGTACTACTAATACTACTAGTACTACTAATACTACTAATACTACTATACTACTAGTATTATTAACAAACCACAAAATAGAAACTATCTACTAATTATTGTGGTCGTGATCTTCAGGCTCTTGAAAGTGGCCACCCAGCAGCCAAGTAAGTCCATTCCACAGTCTCGATTGAACCCCTCACATTTGAGTGCTAGGCTGATGTGCAATGCCTCCTTCACTAGCAGTTCCTTCTGTCTTCTGGCCTGGTCTGAGATGGTGGCTTCCTCCCACAAAATAGAATGTCATTGTCTCATGCAAGTTCAGCAGTTGCAGACTTTTCTTTAGCACACTTTATTCAGATGTCTTGATGTTCTTTAACTCTGGTTCCAATCTTCTGTTGGTCTCCCCTATGTAGCATTTACCACATCTGCAAGGGATGCGGTACACAATGCACGAGTGCATACTAGCTGGAAATTCATCCTTCACTTTGTTTAGTTAGTCCCTCCGAGTTCTTCCTGATCCAAAAGCTACTCTGATGTTGAGTTTCCTGCTGAGGTCTTCACTTGTCCCTGCTACATAAGGAATCACTACCATAGGATGCTTCTTCCCAGACCCCTGAGTGCATGTACATAAGTGTGCTTGCCTTCCTTTCTGCATTTAGATGTACTTGCAGAGGAAAGGTGGATGAAAACAGGTGGCTACTACTATTTTATAATTATTACTATAATTATTATATTAGCATTACTAGAATGATGACTGTCAGCTGGCGACCTCTGTGTAAGCACTTAGTTTCTCTTTCAACCCGACCGACATTTCGACCAGCTTTATTCTTGATGAAGGCTATAGCATGAAGTAGAAACATCAAGAGAGTAAAATTCAATTTGGTTATTGAAGTCATTGAAACTACATCTTTGGCCCCTTTTGGGTGATGTTGAATAGAAATGGCTCATGAGCTAAGCACCCTCATCTTGTGTGACTTCAGGTGATGTTGAAAGCTCATGAGCTCATCTTGTGTGACTTCAGGTGATGTTGAAATGGCTCATGAGCTAAGCAACTCATCTTGAGTGACTTCAGGTGATGTTGAAATGGCACTTGAGCTAAGCACCTCATCTTGTGTGACTTCAGGTGATGTTGAAATGGCTCATGAGCTAAGCACCTCATCTTGTGTGACTTCAGGTGATGTTGAAATGGCTCATGAGCTAAGCACCTCATC
The DNA here is from genome assembly GCA_028752905.1 of Cladorhizidae sp. MBARI D1340-BT2. Lineage (NCBI taxonomy): Eukaryota > Metazoa > Porifera > Demospongiae > Poecilosclerida > Cladorhizidae > Cladorhizidae sp. MBARI D1340-BT2. Next base: position 11,060,212 of record JAQNBH010000005.1, read on the forward strand.
TTGTGTGACTTCAGGTGATGTTGAAATGGCTCATGAGCTAAGCACCTCATCTTGTGTGACTTCAGGTGATGTTGAAATGGCTCATGAGCTAAGCAACTCATCTTGAGTGACTTCAGGTGATGTTGAAATGGCTCATGAGCTAAGCAACTCATCTTGTGTGACTTCAGGTGGGTGATGTTGAAATGGCTCATGAGCTAAGCACCTCATCTTGTGTGACTTCAGGTGATGTTGAAATGGCTCATGAACTAAGCATCTCATCTTGAGTGACTTCAGGTGATGATGAAATGGCTCATGAGCTAAGCACCTCATCTTGTGTGACTTCAGGTGATGTTGAAATGGCTCATGAGCTAAGCACCTCATCTTGTGTGACTTCAGGTGATGTTGAAAGCTCATGAGCTCATCTTGTGTGACTTCAGGTGATGTTGAAATGGCTCATGAGCTAAGCAACTCATCTTGTGTGACTTCAGGTGATGTTGAAATGGCTCATGAGCTAAGCACCTCATCTTGAGTGACTTCAGGTGATGTTGAAATGGCACTTGAGCTAAGCACCTCATCTTGTGCGATTTCAGGTGATGTTGAAATTGCACATGACAGGGTTAGGTTTCTTCCAGGACACTGGAAGAAACTTGGAAGAATGTATTTGGTCCAATTTCTTCCACTTTCTTCCAGAAGAAAGTTGAGATATAAAAAAAATCTACAGGCATATTAATGTCTGCTGGAATAAACTGTGGCACGTGGATATCTGTTGGGATAAATACGTACATGTAGCTCATGCTATATCTGCTGGAATAAAGACTTAGACACAAATATATGATGGAAGAAACACACAAATACTTTCTGGAAGAAACACTGTTTGATACCTGTAGAAGAAATAGTTCGTGTACATATATCAAGCAACCACAAAACAAATCCTTTAAAAGCAATCAGCTGTTTATAATATTCATTCAAACAAATAGACTTAGCACCTAATAGTAAATATTATAAGCACACGCTTACAGACACCACATCACAATGACAAGGTACAGTCAGCACTTAACAAGCCCAAAGCTTACAGACGTCAGTCTTTGCTCATCTACAATCTGTCTTTACTTATTGTGGCATATGAGTAGCCCAGATCACACATGCCTCTCAGCATCCTGTAACAAAACACCAGTTGCTGTATTTTCCGTATGCCAAGTTTCTTCCTGAGCTTTGACTGAATGGTTCCAAAGGTACCGAAGACCTTCTCGATGGACACTGAGGATGCAGAATGCAGTGTGACCATCAGATCAATGAAGCCCTCTGGAAGATCTGATGCAGCTGCAACTCCTTTCCACCATGTCACTGTCTTCATGTTCCTTGCTACTGCTCTGAAGAAGGTTGATGGTATGGTTGAGTTTCTGCTGAAAGGAGATTGCTGGTGGAAGGAAACTCTCATCCCTGTCTGTGAGCCAAGCTCGGGCAGACTCCATCTGGGCTGGAGTCCTGCCTCCACCCATATATATATATACTCTGGGTGTAGCATGTTGGCCACCAGGTGGCAGGGCTGTATGACTTGGTCAAACCTCTTCTTGACCTTCTCCCTGTGTGGAGCAAGGAGAGGCGCTGTCAGCAGGTCGTTGAAGATCTTGTAGGCATCGGCCAGTCCTGTGTTGTCACTCTGTGCTCGGTCGATCACAAACCACTGGTCTCAGTTGATTAGCCAGCTCGCGTGTCTGGTGAAACAAACCCATCTCCATGATCTTTGAAACAATGTTCTGGTCCATTTCACATCCACGATCCTGCACAATCTGCATCAGGTAGGGCCGATTTCTCATGAAGGAGTCCAGGCAGGTCAGCTGACTCTTCCAACTATGTATCACCAGGAAGCTGTGACTTGACTGATCCCATGTGACTGCTGAGCCAAGCACCAGGCATGTGATAGTTTCTGAAGTACTTGTTGACTTCCACCACATGCTTGATGACTTGTTGGGCTGTGAGGTCTCCACCAAGGAGGTTCAGTCAGTGGACCAGACATCCACAGGTCACAATATCTGTTTCTTCCTCGAGGGCCTTACGCATCTTCACTATGTTCTTGGCATTGTCAGTGGCAACTGTTTTAGCCTTGCATTCGTACCTCTCTTCTGCAGTTGATGTGGAACTCTTGATAAGGTCTATGCAATCCTCTGCTGTCTTGGCTGTGGCACTAGTGTCCACAGCATCCACAAAGTAGCTGCTTCCTTCCGAGCTAACGGATTAAGCAACAACTGGATCACTGTGAATGTCTCTCCATCCATCTTGCTGAATGGTTACAAATTTGCCTTTCAGTCTGTGCTTCATTTGGCTCTGAAGTTTGTCATGTACTGTATCCAGGAGTGTTGTGCCCAAGATCTTCCTTGAAGGGGGCTTGTAGTCTGGGTGATGCCTGCAACAGTGCTGTGAGGTGCTCTGTGGCAGAGAAAGGCTGGGTACAACCAAACACAAATTCAGCCACTTTTAGGTCGAGGTCCTCCTTCATGGCCGTCTTGATGACATGACTGCTGAGGTCTGGCAGCACTTGTTTTGGCTGAGGTGCTGGGGAAGCTGGTTCTGTAGCATGCCGTTTACGAGAGCTCAGACCAGAACTGGACTGCTGCAGAGTAGGAGTGTACCCCTGTGGACTTGGTGTGGGCTGCTGCAGAGTATGAGTGGACCCCTGTGGACCGGGTGTGGACTGCTGCAGAGTAGAAGTGGACCCCTGTGGACTTGGTGCAGACTTCTGCAGAGTATGAGTGTACCCCTGTGGACTTGGTGCAGACTGCTGCAGAGTATGAGTGTACCCCTGTGGACCAGGTGCAGGCTGCTGCAGAGTAGGAGTGTACCCCTGTGGACTGGGAGCGGACTGCCGCAGAGTATGAGTGTACCCCTGTGGACTTGGTGTGGACTGCTGCAGAGTATGAGTGTACCCCTGTGGACTTGGTGTGGACTGCTGCAGAGTATGAGTGTACCCCTGTGGACCGCCTCTACACTTCTCATGGTGAGTCTTCATTCTGCATGCCTTCACACTTTGAAAGTGAAGACACTTCTTGCACTGAGCTGACTTCTTATTGCCATCTTCAACGAGGAAGAAGTGTTCCCGTATGCATGAGCAGTGAGAGTATGCATATGTAATGAGATAAGAGTCTGAATGAGAGTTTACACAGCAATCAGTCTACCTTTTCTACTCCACACGTCAACAATTTCTTCCAAATCACTATCAGTGAGTTTTTCGGGAGATTCAATGACAATTCTTATTAAGTTGGACAGGCTAAGTTCAGTGAAGCGGTTACGAAGGCAATTCTTTATTAATTTCATGTCTGAGAAACTTTGTTCTGCTGATGCAATAGAAACGGGAATAGACAAGCATATGGTTGCCAGTCTATGTAGATTGGGGAATAATGCTATAAGCATGTCATTGGTGAGTAATTCCTTCAGTTGCATGGATGTATCATCTTTTGGCTGCTTAATAAGGAGCTTATGATACGTGTGCTGAGGTCAGAAGAGACAATGGCTGCCTTCTCAAATTCAGTTCCTTCCAATGATTTAGCTGGTAAATCTCTCCCAAAAATGAGAGTTTGAATTGAACTGTCTCCATATATAGTGCTGCAGCAAGGGCCAAAAAAGAGCCTTATTTTTCGAGATACCCAAACCACGTTTTCTAATGTGGCTAATGTTGATCACCTACTATCCCTGTCTATGAAAACCAATGATGACAATGCAGGAAATGGTGGCATTCTGAGAAAAATGCGATAATTAACCCTGTCCCACTTTAGATCAGATTGTCGCTTTGTTTTTAAATCTTGTACATTTGTACCATGCATGCCATTTAGTATCACAAATTGAGTTTTCCATAATCAGGTGAATATTTCAATGAATGTATTATGCATTCACACGAATATTTATTTTGGGAAAATTCAGCTAGGGAGGAGGATCCCATTAACCCTAATAACTGTGTATTTTGCGCAAAACCATTTTCAGCAAAGAACACAGCGGTCACTCCAGTTCTGACCAAGCTCTACAGTCTTTATTCTCAGCATCCAGAAAAAGGAATGACTCGGTTGGTCTGAAACTTTTGGCCCAAGAATCTGATATAATTTCTGGAAAAATAGCATTCAGATATCATAGAGATTGCAGATCAACATATGTAAGCCAAGTACACATCAGAAAGCTATAGAAGCAGTTGTTATCCCTGATTTGGTTATGGTTGATGGTGGCAGTGGTAGTAAAGAGACCAGAACCCAAATTTGAACCTCCAGTGTCCTCTGAGGACATTAAACTGCAGAATAATTCACCTGGTGTTGCAAAAGCAAAGGTAGCCTATGTCAAGGAGTGGCCTCTTCCACCACAAATCTCATGAACAAAGTACCATGAATGTTCCTCCATGGGGCCCATTCCATGCAACTATGGAGTCAGAAATCTCGACTTCTCTCTCAACTGTGGCTTTCAATCAAATATTAATGGCCAAACCAACGGACCCAAGTACTGTGTACACAACCCTAAAGAGAGCGAAGGAAGCAGTTAATTCACTGGGGCAGCAGCACATCCCCATCTTCTTTGACATGGGATTATTGACCAAGGCCTATGAAATTGCATGGGCTCAGCCTGATGACTTGGATGGCATCATACCATGTGAAGGAGGATGCACCTACTGATGTCAGTCTTGTCAGCTGTTGGGTGCCTCTATTGAGATGATGCAGGCCTGAAGCAGCTACTTTCTGAATCTGGGGTGTATGCTCCTGGCAGATGTTGTCTGGGAAAGATTTCGACAGATTTCGACAGAGCACTACATGGTCTTCAACTGGTGGATAAGGCATTGAACAAACGATTTCTGCTTCAGTTCAAAAGTTGGTGTGAGGAAAAAAAATCACCTGATCCCAGATGAAGTCAGTGAAGTGTTCTCAGACATTTCAGAAGACAGCCCAATGTCAGAAGTTGTAACACAGCTCACAGAAGTTATCACAGGCAGGCTCGGCGAACTCATCAAGCTCTTTCGGGAGCATGAAAGATCTTCCTCCCCAACTTTCCAGTTTTGGGATGATTTTTTGGTTATAGTGATGACCCCACTTAAAGGTGTTCCTGAGTACAACCAGAAATGGGCTCTGGCATGAGAATCAAGGAATAAAGGCTGAGTTTCTACCTCTCTTGTTTGCAACTAATCGCACAAACTACTCTCGTTACCTCCCAGTCTCACTACTGATGATGAGCTGGCTACCAGCCGAGGTGGAGGCAGCATTTGAACAGGGAGAGTTTGTAGCCAAGCTATCCCAGGGTAAGTTCAATGCTGTCTGGATGGACTACTCTCTGGAGGCAACTGAAAACAAAGTGCTGAAAGGGACTGTGCAGGTCAGAAAAGCAAGAGCAAACAGCCTCACAAACACCATGCAGCTGGAAATGCTGCCCAGAAAGGGTGGAATGCAGATGAGGAGAAGATGGCATGTATGTTTGATAGAGCTTATTGTTGATCCATTTGAACTATCTGCAGACTCCTCAGCACACCTAGTCAACTTTGCCACTGGAGCAGTTGCACCACCACTGGTTCAGGAGAGCATGACTAGTGCCTTGTCCAAGGGAGCAACAATGGCATTTTTTTAAATTGCTGAGCGCTTCATAGTACCTGAAGGAGCAGATGTTCCCACGAAGAGCCTGTATGAAGATGCCATCCCAAGATCAGCAATCAAGACTATCACAGACATGCATAGGAAAGTAAAAGTGCAGCACAAGGATGTGACAATTAATGGTGAAGTGATGTATTTGAGGCTGCTTGCTGTCAATGCTAACAAGAAGGTGTCACTGAAACGAGTCTTGTCATTCGAGAACTCTCCAGTGCCCCTGAGCTTATTCACAGAGGATGGAAACATGATGACCTGTGCAAAATCAGAGTTCATGCACAAGCTCATACCTGGAGAGAAAAGGATGTCGATACAGAGATGCGATGTTGTTATCTTTGATGGGCATGCATCCATCCAGATGCTTGGTGTTCTAAATACAGTGGAGAAGGCAACTTTCAAGATTATGGCACAAAGGTTCCTTTCCCACATTATTCAGAGCAGTAAGAACATTTCAGCCAGCAGTAGCCTCGTTCAGCAAGTGCACATTGTCTTTGACAAGTACTCCAAGGATAGCATCAAAGCTCAAACCCATGCAAGGAGAGGTGAAGAACAAGGCCATGTCTACCATGTTATAGGTGATGCACTCATTCCTCAGAACTGGAAACAGTTTTTGACCCATGGAGAGAATAAGGCAAACTTGGCACGGTGTATATCACAGAAAATGCACCAAGGATGCTGAAGGAAGAACAGACTGTCTTTGTCAGTGGTGGTCAAGAAGATCAAGCCTCTTCAATTACAAATGAAGAAGTGAAAGAAGTCAGTTCTTTGTGCTCCAACCAAGAGGAAGCAGACACAAGAATCATCCTCCATGCTGTAGCTGCAGCAGATAATGGGCCAAATACTATTGTGGTGCGCAGCCCTGACACCGATGTTCTTGTCCTCTTAATCCACCACAGACAAGCAATAAAAGCCAAAGAGATTTTTTTTTTGACAGGCCGCATTGGCAAGCATACACAGCTAACTCGCTACATACCTGTGCACACCATCTATGATGCACTCAGCACAGAGCATCGGACGATTCTGCTGTCAGTCTACTGCCTAACCGGGTGTGATACAGTGAGCGCTTATTTTGGCCATGGAAAGTGCACTGCCTTTAGGATACTGATGCAGAAAGCTGACCAGTTCCAGCTTCTTGCTTTGCTAGGATCTGATGCATTTCAAAGGAAGTGGAAATGGCATCCACAAAGTTTGTTGGCAACATGTATGGCAAGACAAACTGCACATCACTGAATGCCCTGATCTGATGCATTTCAAAGGAGGTGGAAATGGCATCCACAAAGTTTGTTGGCAACATGTATGGCAAGACAAACTGCACATCACTGAATGCCCTGAGGTGTCAGAAGGCTGGAAAGGGAAACATCCAGAGTAAGAAACTACCACCAACTGAAGACGCTTTCAGTCTGCACCTCCTTCGCTCTGCTTATCAGCTGCTTATATGGAGACAAACTGTTAATCCATCTGCAATCCTTCCTGATGCAGCATCATATGGCTTTGAACGCCATCCAGATTGCACAGGTCTCCAGCCTCTAATGATGAGTCAGCTGCCAGCTGCTCCAGAGTTGCTGAACAAGCTTGTGTGTAACTGTCGGCCAGATGCTTGTGCAGACGAGTGTTCTTGCTTGTAGAATGGCCAACCATGCACAGCAGCATGCATCTGCGAAGCCTCAGTGGATGGAGAGGATGGACTGTGTGCTAATCCTCTTACTCACTCTGTCTTTTACAATGATACTTCTGACTCGGATGTAGACTAGACAAAAAAATGTTGCTAGCTAAGTTGACTCATGGCATTCATAAAAATTATCTTTACAAAATGAAGAGGTTATACAAATAGAAATGGTATGTAGTATACTTACGATCATTTAATTGGTCATTTAATTGAGGCAAATAATAAAATTTCGAGCATTTTTTTTAACCTCAGAAAGGAGTAACTGGTTTATTTCATTTTCTCCAATAATTTTATCTTCTAAACTAGTCCCAAAACCACCTGTATTTCAAGCCAAAATGGTCACCATCATCTTTGGAATATGCTAGGAGGTGGGAGAACAAAAATGGATTTTCTCCAAACGCCCTAACTTCCAGCAATGTAATCATGCCATTTCATAATCACCAATGATGGGTCTTTAAATCTGACCACAAGAGAAAACGTGGTACTGCTGGTTTGGGTACCGCCCTCTTTTGGTGGTCTCTGCTGCTCTACTAATAAAGGTAGCTCATGAGTAGAGAGGCTGGGCACTTTCTTCGGATCAAAAATACTGAATGCTGATAACACATCTTTTGAGGATCTAAACCGGCTGGGTATGTTATCTTTGATGAGTCTGATAAAAGGCTTGCCCACTCTTTCTTGAAAAGAGCATATATCTAAATGAGTGACTTATTCCTGTTTTTGCTTTTAACTCTTCTCTTACATCTTGTAGCTGTAAAACCCAATTTGCTGAAGGATCATCAAGTGTATTAAGAGTAGCATCCACTAGACTAGAAATAAGGGAGAGGTCCAGGTGCTTGGTCTGTAAGGCACGGCTAAGCTTTGCCACTTAAGGAAGAATGTAGTCAAGTAGGTACATTGCTGCTATTGTGGAGTGACTAGAAAGGGCTTTACTTAGTCCAATAGCTTCTGGTTCATGTGATGTTTCATATATATTTTCAAGAACAAGAACTATTGAGCTGTAACTAGCTTTTACGGCTTTGACACAACGCTCATGTGCAAGCCAGCGTGTGTCTGACGGTTTCACAATCTTGAGCTCTGGAAGATCTAGTACTTTCTGAATCTCCTTTAATGACTTGGCACGTTTTGGGGAGTAATGAAAGAACTTCCATAATGTCATCAGAGTAGTGTAGACATGCTTGATACCTGGTGTAGCATTAGCAGCTTGCACAGAAGCCAGTTGAAGGACATTTCAGCGACAGCAAGCAATGCATGAAGTGAGAGCTCTTTCAACCTTCTTTGAACTCCTGTTTTGTCACCAGAGAATGTAGCAGCTCCATCAAACCCATTCCTATAAGCCTTCCCAGCTGAATGTTCTTTTCCTTGCAGTACTCCACTAAAGCAGAATAGAAACTTTCAACATTAGCTTTCAACAGTGAAGTGTTCTTCTGGTACACCGCTCTCCACCCAACGACAAAAAATTGTCAGCTCCTCTATGGTAGTAACATCAGTGCATTCATCAGCCATGATGCTAAAAAAGGGTGCCTTATGAAGCCGCTTGAGTAGAGACTCTTCCACCCATGTTCCAAGAGCATTCACAAACTCTACTACAGCCATTTTTGAGGTGTACGTTGCATTTCTTCGAGCTCCGTCAAGAAAGGTTTGAAGAGTCTCTCCACCACAACTCGCTACCAATTCAACTAGTTTGTCAAATTTAGTAGTATGTGCGATGTGCTGATGAGCTAGAAAGTGAGTACATTGGATTAGAGCTTTAATCGCCTTCCTATTTTGTAATCTTTGCTGCTCTCCAACATTTTGAAGCTGGCTGATAATGGAACCTTCTCTTCCAGCTTCCACATCCAATTGACAGGATAGAAGGTGCACTTCACTTTTTGAATGTGATTTCATTTTCTGAGTCACCTTCTTCCAGTTAGTGGTAATCCAAGCCCCACCAGTCCTCTGAAGAGATCTTCCACCCTTTTTGCATAATTTGCAGAATGCACCCTGTAAATTTTCATCAAACTCTAACCAGGGAAAAGTTTCTTCCCACTTTTTGTTGTATCTCCTGATTCCAAATCCTGACTTGGAAGGTGGTTTAGAAGTAGTACTTGAGCAATGCTTCTTAGGAGGATTGGGCTGTACATCAATCTCAGACTCATTACCATCCTCAGAATCACCAGAGCTAGAAACTACCGAAGACTTGGATGCACTCCTGAAATACGAACGAATATCCATTTTTATGTTTTGTTTTCTCTCTGTGTTTCAATTTATATACCACTCAATAATATGATGATGGAAGTGTCTAGTATTGTTCCCTTCTATAAATAACATGGATACACACCAGTTTACCTTTTGTGTCAACTGTTAGTTCCACATTATAGCACTCAAGTATATCCAGGCAGAAGCCACCTCAGCCAACCAAATACAACAACAAAATGGGAGTCCACACACACCTGGATTTCATCCTTTAGGGGGAGGAAGCCCTGGGATCTCCCCAAAGACCAGTTTATCCCCCCCCCCAAAAAAAACACACACGTTTCTTTTCCTTAACAATTCTACATTAAACATTAATAAAGGAATATAGTACATACAAAGTAGTAAGAAATCCCCCCCCCCCCCCCTTCACAACCCAAATAAAACTGAGTCTGGCTGTGTAGACTTCCCTTTTAGAACTGACTACTAGTACCCCCAGAATGCCTCAGAATCAATCTCGGAGCATCTATATTTTTTAAATTATTCTGGGGGAGCATGCCCCCAGACCCCCCTAGTTGTTATGTGCTATACACCTCCCTCCACGTCAACACCAAACTTTGGAGTTCCTCCCCCTCCCAAAACTCAAATTCCTTCTCCTGGAGATGTTTTGTCAGCACCGAGCATCTTTGATCCAAGGAAAGTACCAAGTGTGGACTCATGACAATCTGTCCTCCTGTTGGCAGACATAATTCTTTGAAGAGGATCCTTCTTCTATACACAATCTACCATTTGGCTGTCATCTATTCTTTCTTGTTTGATGAATTAATTTAGTACCCTAACTGTATGCAGCTTAGGTATCTGGAAATTATCTCTTGACCAAACCTTAGCTATATATAACATAGACAAGAGAGAACATTCTAGAAGAAACTAGGAAAATAACCATATAAGGGCATAACAGACCAAGGAGATGAGATCTGAGGTACTTAACCAGAAAAACCTAAGTAACCAAAGTCCTATTAATTAAGATAAGAGTGAGTTCCTTTATCACAATAATTATAATACATAATAAACATCAAATATGCTAGAAAGGGTGACCCAGATTTTAAAAAAAAGTTCACAAGAATAATGTTAAACAGCTGTTCTTCTTCTTTCTGTTCCGTGTATCTACGACTGTTTCGAGGTTACTCTCCGTCACTGTTTCCGGACTCTTGATGGCAGGTGTGAAAGACTTAATTCTGCTTCGTAGATGAGTTTTTATTAATTTTGTCTCGAGAGAGAAGCTTCTCTCTATGGAGGCAGTAGCAAAAGGTATGGACAGATGTAGGTATATTCAATTTTGGGAACATGGTTTTCAACATTTCATTTGAAACCAGCTCTTTCGACTGACACTTCATGTTGTCTTTAGGCTGTTTGGCCATGAACTGGCGAATTTTTTTCCACTCTGCACTAATGTCAGGGGATATCATTGCTGTTCCTTTACCCAGTAATGACTCCACAGATCTCTCTGTGCCATAGTGTGCAAGGAGTGTGCTAAGAGACTTTTCCAGTCTCCTGGTTGCACATATATAACAATATGTGGCATCTACCTAGCTACAAGAATCACAAACATATTTGCAGGGTTTCATTCAACTGGCGGGGGGGGGGGGGGGTTCAGCAGGAACGGTATGTAGTCAGTGGTACTGTGCAGCCACCCACATTACACGATGATTGGGGGGGGGGGTTATTATGTCAGTACTGACTTGCTTGGATGATGTTAACCGGTCTGACCAGGTGGTTTTATTATAAAATTTATGCTATGGTCCTGATTCATACACCAAATATGTAGCACATTCAATATGCAGTCTAATGGTATTTTTGTTTGTTTTTCCATGCATGTTGAAGGTCATTATCACAGTGAAGAAATGCCTTCATTTTGGTGAACTGGAAAATAGAGTCAACAATACCTCCTGTTGTTACTGTGTTGCTGTAAACTCACTGTGTAGCCAACCGTTTGTGTTTTCTCTATATAAATGCAACTAGTTACAATAACGCTGCATTATTAGTCCTTGATCATTCACACTAGTCCCAGGCTAGTGGAATAGTGTTGAGCAGATCTCATCCTGATACTGTTAATGTCCATGGCTGTAAAATAGAAGTTCTACACAGTCAACTTGCATTTGAACTTTGGTATCAGTGAAAATCTGCCCCACAGATCCTGAGTGCGGGGTTTCAACCCCCCCCCCGGATGAAACCCTGATTTGTGCTATCAAGTGTTACTAATCTAGACTAAAAGTAATCTAGACTAAAAGTTTGCAAGCATTACTAAAAATTGCTGGTTTTGAGAATCCGAGCTCGGTCATTGTTCATATGATAGAACATTTATCGGCGATTCTGTGTCGAGCTCGAAGTTAATGTGCTTGTATTTATTGACTTGGATGTTCTCATAGATCTCTCACATTACACCAGCAGCTACCTCCAGTGGTGCAATATCAACACATTACACCAGCAGCTACTTCCAGTGGTGCAATATCAACAAATTACACCAGCAGCTACTTCCAGTGGTGCAATATCAACACATTACACCAGCAGCTACTTCCAGTGGTGCAATATCAACACATTACACCAGCAGCTACTTCCAGTGGTGCAATATCAACACATTACACCAGCAGCTACCTCCAGAGGTGCAATATCAACACATTACACCAGCAGCTACCTCCAGTGGTGTAATATCAACACATTACACCAGCAGCTACTTCCAGTGGTGCAATATCAACACATTACACCAGCAGCTACTTCCAGTGGTGCAATATCAACAAATTACACCAGCAGCTACTTCCAGTGGTGCAATATCAACACATTACACCAGCAGCTACTTCCAGTGGTGCAATATCAACACATTACACCAGCAGCTACTTCCAGTGGTGCAATATCAACACATTACACCAGCAGCTACCTCCAGAGGTGCAATATCAACACATTACACCAGCAGCTACCTCCAGTGGTGTAATATCAACACATTACACCAGCAGCTACTTCCAGTGGTGCAATATCAACACATTACACCAGCAGCTACTTCCAGTGGTGCAATATCAAACACATTACACCACCGCTACCTCCAGTGGTGCAATATCAACACATTACACCAGCAGCTACTTCCAGTGGTGCAATATCAACACATTACACCAGCAACTACTTCCAGTGGTGCAATATCAACACATTACACCAGCAGCTACCTCCAGTGGTGCAATATCAACACATTACACCAGCAGCTACTTCCAGTGGTGCAATATCAACACATTACACCAGCAGCTACTTCCAGTGGTGCAATATCAACACATTACACCAGCAGCTACTTCCAGTGGTGCAATATCAACACATTACACCAGCAGCTACTTCCAGTGGTGCAATATCAACACATTACACCAGCAGCTACTTCCAGTGGTGCAATATCAACACATTACACCAGCAGCTACTTCCAGTGGTGCAATATCAACACATTACACCAGCAGCTACTTCCAGTGGTGTAATATCAACACATTACACCAGCAGCTACTTCCAGTGGTGCAATATCAACACATTACACCAGCAGCTACCTCCAGTGGTGCAATATAAAACACATTACACCAGCAGCTACTTCCAGTGGTGTAATATCAACACATTACACCAGCAGCTACTTCCAGTGGTGCAATATCAACACATTACACCAGCAGCTACCTCCAGTGGTGCAATATCAACACATTACACCAGCAGCTACTTCCAGTGGTGCAATATCAACACATTACACCAGCAGCTACTTCCAGTGGTGCAATATCAACACATTACAACAGCAGCTACTTCCAGTGGTGCAATATCAACACATTACACCGGCAGCTACCTCCAGTGGTGCAATATCAACACATTACACCAGCAGCTACTTCCAGTGGTGCAATATCAACACATTACACCAGCAGCTACTTCCAGTGGTGCAATATCAACACATTACACCAGCAGCTACCTCCAGTGGTGCAATATCAACACATTACACCAGCAGCTACTTCCAGTGGTGCAATATCAACACATTACACCAGCAACTACTTCCAGTGGTGCAATATCAACACATTACACCAGCAGCTACCTCCAGTGGTGCAATATCAACACATTACACCAGCAGCTACTTCCAGTGGTGCAATATCAACACATTACACCAGCAGCTACCTCCAGTGGTGCAATATCAACACATTACACCAGCAGCTACCTCCAGTGGTGCAATATCAACACATTACACCAGCAGCTACTTCCAGTGGTGCAATATCAACACATTACACCAGCAGCTACCTCCAGTGGTGCAATATCAACACATTACACCAGCAGTTACCTCCAGTGGTGCAATATCAACTCATTACACCAGCAGCTACTTTCAGTGGTGTAAAATCAGCATGTTACACCAGCCACTACCTCCAGTGGTATGTTACACCAGAAGCTACTTCCAGTGGTGTAAAATCAGCACGTTACACCAGAAACTACTTCCAGTGGTGTAAAATAGATTTAAATTTCTTAAATTATTTTTAAAAGCAACAAGAGAACAAAGTGGTCTCCTTGCAGTGACAGTACCATGCAATGTGTGTGCATTATTTTCTCTGTGTATAGTCGAGTTCCTATTACCAAACGACCAATTTTCTCTAGCCTAAAAAAAATCCTCTTTTTATGATATTAGTTATGACTGTATTTAGTGGGTGTGGCTCTCTGACACTCCTCCCATTAACTATTGAAGCAAACAACCAACATGGTGATGTCATCCACTATATGCTTTTGGTGCACGTAGCCTTGCATGAAGAACCGTGTGCAACAGTCAAGCTTCAGGCCCAGCAGGAAGGAGCTGGTGTTTGACATAGACATGACGGACTACGATGACGTCAGGACTTGCTGTCAGGAAGCCAACATCTGCCGAAGCTGCTGGAGGTTCGTCACCATCGCTATTGTCATCATTGACAGAGCTCTCAGAGGTGACAATCATCTTTGTGGCATATAATATTGTGTGTTTTAGTTTTGATTTAAAAAAAAATCCAGTTTGTTATAATCATCTTGTTATAATCATCGTGCTTTTAACCTCTCCATGGACATGGCTGTCGATAACATCACGGAAAGTAGGTGTGACTTAGGGTGTAAGTGACATTCTTGGTATTCCTGAAGTGATTGACCACATAAACGAAAACAAATATTTTGCCTGCACATGCCCAGTAGATGCCGTGTCACAATAAAGCAAGCAGAAAACTTAACTGAGTTTGATGAGGTGAGCTGGAAAAAAAAGAAAACGGGTTGGGGAGGAGAGAGGTGATGGTTGCAACTTCCATCATGGACCGACTCTTCCAGGTCTTGACTGCTGTTTCTGGAAGCTCTTCTGTTAAGTAAAGGCTGCATGGGCTTGCTGGGAGCCACTCTGAAATCCGCAGCTTAAAAAGCATCATTGTTTTGTGTGCTCTGCTGCCAGCACGGTGTAGGTGCACCATTGTCATGTCCGAGGACAGAGCTTCTGGTGCACCATTGTCCTGTCTGAGGACAGAGCTTCTGGTGCACCATTGTCCTGTCCGAGGACAGAGCTTCTGGTGCACCATTGTCATGTTCGAGGACAGAGCTTCTGGTGTACCATTGTCCTGTCCGAGGACAGAGCTTCTGGTGCACCATTGTCCTATCCGAGGACAGCTTCTGGTGCACCGTTGTCCTATCCGAGGACAGCTTCTGGTGCACCATTGTCCTGTCCGAGGACAGAGCTTCTGGTGCACCATTGTCCTGTCCGAGGACAGAGCTTCTGGTGCACCATCGTCCTGTCCGAGGACAGAGCTTCTGGTGCACCATTGTCCTGTCCGAGGACAGAGTCTCTGGTTCCTTTAATTTTGCTCTGTGACATGTTTTCTTTGTGTGTTTTTTTGACAGAGGACTTTGGATTCAAGCATCTTTTGTGGGTGTATAGTGGTCGCCGAGGAGTCCATTGCTGGGTCTGTGACAAGAAAGCCATGAGCCTCTCTACTGAAGCAAGGTGTGTGTGTGTGCCATGCGAGTGTGAGTTTGGAAGTAGCTAATGGTCTGCACATTTTCTTGTGTCAGTTATATAGTGTTTGTGGAACCATTAGCACTATGCCTTAGCTAGTCAGAATGGAGCGTATGGTTGGGCAGTTACACTAAGTTATACTTAGACACCTGGGACTATACCTTGGGACTATACCTTGAGCACTTAGACACCTGGGACTATACCTTGAGCACTTAGATACCTGGGACTATACCTTGAGCACTTAGATACCTGGGACTATACCTTGAGCACTTAGACACCTGGGACTATACCTTGGGACTATACCTTGAGCACTTAGACACCTGGGACTATACCTTGAGCACTTAGACACCTGGGACTATACCTTGGGACTATACCTTGAGCACTTAGACACCTGGGACTGTGCCTTGAGCACTTAGACACCTGGGACTATACCTTGAGCACTTAGACACCTGGGACTATACCTTGGGACTATACCTTGAGCACTTAGACACCTGGGACTATACCTTGGGACTATACCTTGAGCACTTAGACACCTGGGACTATACCTTGGGACTATACCTTGAGCACTTAGACACCTGGGACTATACCTTGGGACTATACCTTGAGCACTTAGACACCTGGGACTATACCTTGGGACTATACCTTGAGCACTTGACACCTCGGACTATACCTTGAGCACTTAGACACCTGGGACTATACCTTGAGCACTTAGACACCTGGGACTATACCTTGGGACTATACCTTGAGCACTTAGACACCTGGGACTATACCTTGAGCACTTAGACACCTGGGACTATACCTTGGGACTATACCTTGAGCACTTAGACACCTGGGACTATACCTTGAGCACTTAGACACCTGGGACTATACCTTGGGACTATACCTTGAGCACTTAGACACCTGGGACTATACCTTGGGACTATACCTTGAGCACTTGACACCTCGGACTATACCTTGAGCACTTAGACACCTGGGACTATACCTT
This sequence comes from Cladorhizidae sp. MBARI D1340-BT2, assembly GCA_028752905.1. Taxonomy (NCBI): domain Eukaryota; kingdom Metazoa; phylum Porifera; class Demospongiae; order Poecilosclerida; family Cladorhizidae; species Cladorhizidae sp. MBARI D1340-BT2. The sequence goes on from JAQNBH010000005.1 coordinate 11,076,621, forward strand.
GAGCACTTAGACACCTGGGACTATACCTTGGGACTATACCTTGAGCACTTAGACACCTGGGACTATACCTTGGGACTATACCTTGAGCACTTGACACCTCGGACTATACCTTGAGCACTTAGACACCTGGGATTATACCTTGAGCACTTAGACACCTGGGACTATACCTTGAGCACTTAGACACCTGGGACTATACCTTGAGCACTTAGACACCTGGGATTATACCTTAAGCACTTAGACACCTGGGACTATACCTTGAGCACGTAGATGCCTGGGATTATGCCTTATGCCTTGAGCACTTAGACACCTGGGACTGTGCCTTGAGCACTTAGACACCTGGGATTATACCTTGAGCACTTAGACACCTGGGACTATACCTTGAGCACTTACACACCTGGGATTACACCTTGAGCACTTAGACACCTGGGATTATACCTTGAGCACTTAGACACCTGGGACTATACCTTGAGCACTTACACACCTGGGATTACACCTTGAGCACTTAGACACCTTGGGATTATACCTTTGACCACTTACACACCTTGGGATTACACCTTGAGCACTTAGACACCTGGGACTGTCTCGACCAACAGTAGGTCTGTTGGAGTGCTCTTGCTTGGTTCAGCTCACTACATGCACAGTCTTCAGGTTTCTAGATACCTTAAGTCTTGGTATGTCTAACTGTTATATATATAGACCACAGATACCTTAAATCTTGGTATGTCTAACTGTTATATATATAGACCACAGATACCTTAAGTCCTGGTGTGTCTAACTGTTATATATATATATATATATAGACCACAGATACTTAAGTCTTGATGTGCCTAACTGTTATATATATATATATATATATATAGACCACAGATACCTTAAGTCTGGGTGTGCCTAACTGTTATATATGTAGACCACAGATATCTTAAGTCTTGGTGTCTCTAACTGTTATATATATAGACCACAGATACCTTAAGTCTTGATGTGCCTAACTGTTATATATATAGACCAAAGTCTTAGTGTGCCTAACTGTTATATATGTAGACCACAGATATCTTAAGTCTTGGTGTCTCTAACTGTTATATATATAGACCACAGATACCTTAAGTCTTGATGTGCCTAACTGTTATATATATAGATCAAAGTCTTAGTGTGCCTAACTGTTATATATGTAGACCACAGATATCTTAAGTCTTGGTGTCTCTAACTGTTATATATATAGACCACAGATACCTTAAGTCTTGATGTGCCTAACTGTTATATATATAGACCAAAGTCTTAGTGTGCCTAACTGTTATATATGTAGACCACAGATATCTTAAGTCTTGGTGTCTCTAACTGTTATACATATAGACCAAAGTCTTAGTGTGCCTAACTGTTATAAAAATATGTAGACCACAGATATCTTAAGTCTTGGTGTCTCTAACTGTTATATATATAGACCAAAGTCTTAGTGTGCCTAACTGTTATATATGTAGACCACAGATATCTTAAGTCTTGGTGTCTCTAACTGTTATATATATAGACCACAGATACCTTAACCCTTTACTTCAGTCATCATTAAAAAATCGCACTTTAAATAACATTATTTTATCTACCTACCTGCTTCATTTTTTTCTTTCTAGCATTGCTTTCTTTTTGTTTATGATGCATGGATTGCATCATAGAACCTTTAAATAGTACAGATTAATTATTGTATATTTTCTGTGCCATGCCTTAGTAATAATAAATGGATGAAAGGTACAGTGTGCAAAGCTTGAAAGCTAGAGGGGATGGTTTCCCCACAGCCTCAGACTCAAGTTGTAGTGATGTAGCAGAGCACAACCTCCAAGTTTTGACAGTGAGTGCAACTTGGATGACTCTGAAATTGATGACTCTGAAATTTATGCATTGATTGAGCTAGAAGATGACCCGAGTAGTGAGCGTGATGATACATCAGATGAGGAAGAAAACACTAGTTCAAGCAATGTGAGTATTTTGGAGGTTTCAAGTGATAGCTTACTTGGTGATACCACTTCTGATTCTGATGCTGTTGAAGGAATTAACAGCTCCTAGTAGTCGTAAAAGAAGTCGGGGGACAGGAAGCTCACGTGGTAGAGGAAGAAGTGGGGGACAAGGAAGCTCTCGTGGACGAGGAACAGCTAGCACTGAGGGGAGAGGGAGAGGGAAAAGGTCACATGTATCAGGTGCGTCTCTATCAACCTTACCTGTTGGTGTGAAAAGCATAACTGTAAAGGATGCTACTTTTGTCTGTGCTATTAGTGATAAGTTTTGTCCACTTTGTGATCCTGGACCATATATTCCCCAGAATATAGAAATTGACCTGTTATTCTTTTTTGAATTCTATTTTGATGATAACGTTGTAAAACGTATCACAAATAGTACACTGGCATATGCAGACTACAAAAAAGATGAGCTAACGGATTCTTATATCAAGTTTTTGAGGATTCTCTTTGCAAAGCCAGATCTTATGTGTTACATTGGGGCTCTAATTCTTTTGGGTATTCATGGAGTATGCAATCATAAGTATGCGTGGAGTACAAAGAAATCTCAGGTTCTCACCCGGCTTTGTGAACTGATAACTTGTGAATGATATGAAGTATTAGGAGAATTTTGCATCTTGGTACTCGAGCTGAAGAATTGTCATTGTCCGGAAACCGATTATGTAAAAATTTACCTTTACATAATTACATAAACTCTAGGTGTTCGGAACTATATCAACCTTTACGTCAGTTGAGCATTGATGAATGGATGACAAAGAGTAAAGCTAGGACACACTTTCGACAGTATATCCGTAACAAGCCAACTAAATGGGGGTTCAAGTACTGGGTGCTGGCAGATACCACAGGATACACCATTGATTTTGATCTAAGATCTGCTCAAAGCTCTGGTAATGGACTTTCTTTCGTTGTTGTGATAAAGCTTCTTCAACCTTATGGATTCCGAATTGTTTGTTGACAATTTCTACATGAATACAAACCTCTTACATGAGTTGGTAAATTTTGATTGTTGCCACTGGAACATTGAATGTTACACAAAAGAATGTTCCAGATGAAGTTCCTGTGATGAAAAGATGCATTGAGAAGCTTCCTAGAGGTTCATTCAGAGCAAAAGATTCTCATATTACATATTGCATGTGGCATGATACGAAAACAATTGTGCTAGCATCAACAGTCTATCCTACCCACTCAGAAAACACTGTAATCCGGTGGGTCAAGGATCTCTAACACGAGCTAGCATAAGCGCAGCTGTTCCTTGCCCAGTTGTGTTGAAAAAGTACAACAAATCAATGGGTGGCGTGGACAAAAGCGACCAGTATATCAGTTACCACCAAGTTTTGAGAAAAACTGGGAAGTACTGGAAAACTACCTTCTTCCATCTAGTTGATATACTGTTGTGGATGCTTATATCTTATACAACTGGTTTCTAATACAGGACTCCAAACAACCTGTTAGTGGAAATCAATTTCGAGATGCACTCATCCTGAAAATGATTTCAGTATATGGTCCAGAAAAATGCCCTGAAGTCCATGCAGGTCGTCCGGTTCGTTCATTCAAAGTACGCCATGGCAGCAAGATTTTTCCAGTTGACCAAATTGACCAAAAGAGCAGATGTGTGTATTGCCACCTTCATAATGCTAATTCTGTCACACAACGTAAATGCCCCGACTGTCCCTTTCTTCCAGCACTTTGCCAAACTATCGAGATTGTCATTCGAGTTGGCATAGTGATACGTTTACAACAATCAGAAATCTATGGTATAACCATCGTTAGCAGCGTACAAGCAATCCTGGACAAGCTGCTCCATCTGCACGTGGAAGTGGTCATCCCAAAGGGAGTATAAATCGGAAGAAACGGAGAGGAAACTATCGTACAAAATAGCCACATTTCAATTCAATATATTTTTTCAGTTCACAATTAAATTTCACATGAATTACATATCATTTGAAAGAGAATTTGATGCTGGTTATGATGGTCCTAGATTTATGCATGTGGAATTAGCTATTCTTGAGATAAATATTAAAATGTTTGAAAAACATAAAATGTTGTGTTCTTGTAATTAATTAATTAATTTAAAAAAATCAATCAACTAAATTGGAATGGATAATGTGATTCTGCATTCTTTGCTGATTCAGATGATATAAAAAGTTCAACCATTGAGTGTAGCAGAAGCCAGCAACAATGCCTACAAAAACGGCACTCATTTTCACAAGATTTTATTACTACAGCAGAGTTAAGTCTTGGTGTGTCTAACTGTTATATATATAGAGCACAGATACCTTAAGTCTTGGTGTGTCTAACTGTTATATATATAGAGCACAGATATCTTAAGTCTTGGTGTGTCTAATTATATATATATAGAGAGAGCACAGATACCTTAAATCTGGTGTGTCTAACTGTTATATATATGTATATATAGAGCACAGATACCTTAAAGGCTGATTCACAGTTTGACGTTCAGCCATCGTTACGTATCGTCCTATCGTAACGTATCGTCATATTGTGAACCAGCAACGTCATGACAATACGATATGATAGGACGTTACGATACGTAACGATGGAATAGGATCTGGTTCTATTCGAGCGTCGAGCGTCCGACCAATCAGAATGCTGGCAAGTGGGAAGGTCACGTGAAGGACTTTGTACCTTCACTAGAATTTGCCAGTATGAACGAGGAGAAATTGATCGAGGCTTTTCGCAAATATCCCTGCTTGTGGCAGGTCTCTTCTGCAATATATAAGAAGTTGAGGCCAGAGGAAAATGCATGGATTCAAGTGACTCTGGAAGTAAGATCAGTATCTTTGCTGATGCAATAGCTACAGAGATATTGCTCATTTAAAAATAGCCACTGCTCAGTACAATAGCCATTGCTAACTGCAATAGTACCAATAATTCGATGTAGAATCTGTCGATTCTGATATTGATAATAGGTATATAAAATAATTTTGTATACTATTGCATAATGTGGTTGCTTTTAATCTAGTTAGGTTGAGCTGAGATTGTGTCCATTCATGTACAACCACCGCATGCCAAGCGACGTGCAACCAAGGGCAGGGATGATGTGAGTGAGGCCATTATGCAGAGCCTACACAATACGGAAGAGAGAAGGAGAGAAAAGGAAAAGAAGAAGGCTGAAAAAAACGGCAGGCCGTGAAGTGAATGATGAGGAGAATTACTATTGCCTTCATCTGGCAGCACGTCTGCGCAAACTACCTCCATACGATAACTTAAAATTAGACAATGGCTACACGAGGCCGAGTTTCCCCAACATTGTCCACCCCAACCATACCCTCCCTCCCAATCACAACTACCCCTACCCCCCCCCCCCCCCCCCCCTCCCAATCACAACCCAGTTGTTATTATGATGAACTTTAATATAATAAGAATAATGATGTGCTGTAAAATTGTTGTTATGTAATGTAGTAATGTAGCAATACTTTTATGTTCTCCTAACATGAGTGTATTGCCAGGAGACTTCTCCAATGCTGCTGTTGAAGTACTTCTTGAAATCATCACGCATAGAAGCAGCCGATTGTGAATACCTACATTTGAGATTACTCTCATTCAACGGCACCTATGGACAGAACAATGAACAGAACAAACCTATTGCTTCCAGTGCGTGTCACAGGTTCCAAACCACTGCAAGGGTCCCTGTCCATCCTCCACCTGCCTTCAACAATATTGCCATTCCCATCCTCATCATCAATAAATCCAGGTGGGCAATATAATGCTGACTCCTCAGTCCTTTTCCTTGTATTCCTCAAGGCCAACAAAAGAACCATGGTCAAATCTTCTTCGCTACTAGAAGAACTATCACAGCTAGAGCTACTAGATGAACTATCGCGGCTAGAACTACTAGATGAACTAGAAGAGGAAGAACTGCCGTCCATAGCGATCGGTCACCAACTACTATTACGTGAGCACCTTGTCAAAACTCGCCAATCGAACGCTATATTGTGAACCAGAAACAATATGGTACGATAGAACGATACGATACGTTACGATAGGACGATACGTTACGATGGGCGAACGTCATATTGTGAACCCGCCTTTAGTCTTGGTGTGTCTAACTGTTATATATATAGCAGGGCCGTAGCAAGCAAATTTGTATTGGTCGGGTCAGGAAGTGGGTGTGGCAGGAAGTGGGTGCAGTTATATCCGGATGTAGTTAACATTTAGCAGGAAAATTTGCATGCATTTTTCAAATCTTCAGCAGGAAATACCTGTGCACACATTCATATTCCAATGCTAGTACAGACTGGATTTTAAACACCGATGTTCATGCTTTAGGCCAGGTAACTGTTTCTCATCACCCATTTTTAAAATATTGGTGAGGGAGGGAGGGCATTAAATTGTGAATTTCTTTTTTTAGTCAAAACAATCGCCAAAAAAACACCAACATCCAACAAACCAGCTTGAAAGAAAAATACTTGCGTCGGTCACAAAAGAAATAATAGTCACATGGCTTCTTTATACCATTGGGAATGAGATGATTGAGATGATTGTGGTATAATTATAATGGGTGTGTCCATAAATTTAACCCCATTGGGAATGAGATGATTGTGGTATAATTATAATGGGTGTGTCCACAAATTTAACCCCATTGGGAATGAGATTGTGGTATAATTATAATGGGTGTGTCCACAAATTTAACCCCATTGGGAATGAGATGATTGTGGTATAATTATAATGGGTGTGTCCACAAATTTAACCAATAATGTAGATTGAAGTTGTGGCTTCCAAGTGAGGCGGGCGGTGATGAGAAACAAGGAATCTAGTTTGCCTGGCCTTATATAATGTGATACAAACATACCACGTTCTAGCCTTGCCTTGTTTCCTATATACCACTGCAGGTGTCGCGAGCAAAATTTTGGACAGATGACAAGCAAAATTTTGGACAGATGCCGAGAAAACACAGATTATCATGTTATAAGTAAAAATATTAAAGAATCAGTTTACTATGAAAAGTTTCACTATGAAAAGTTAGATCAATACTTAGCAAAAATATTAGAGCTATGATCTGAGGAGATAAATTCATTCACCACAAACTTGATATCCAGTGCATCTGTCCGTTGCTTGTGCACATGGAGCATCATCAGATGGTTTAGACATTCTTGAGTCATGCTTGACCTGAGATAGTTCTTAACACGTCTTAAGGCACTCAATGATCTTTCCGATGATGCGTTTGTTGCTGGCATTACCAAAATGAGTTACATTAGCTGCTTCGCTTGCGACAGATAAGACACTTAACCACAACAAAGGAAAGTAGGTAACTTTTGATGTCAAATAAAGTAGGATGGCTATTTCATTCATAACCCCTCCGAAATGTACTCCTAGTGTTTGAAGCTGAATCTCCAATAGGCCTGGGTCAAAGTCATCCTTGTAGAAATCACAAACAATTTTAAGATCAGGATCAAAATCTTCTTGCTTACATGCCTTTCTTAAAAGAGATTCAAGAGTTTGGTAAATCGCATAGCCTGGTTGATTGAACCTTTCTTCAATACAATTAACAATCAGGTCTACTGCTTCGTAGTAATGCTTCCTGTACAACACTTTTGGTTATCATGAAAATGACCGCTAGAGTTGCCATCATCATATCTCTTTGTTTGTCTGCGTCGCCTTGGTAGCTGAGGCTCATCGATGTCAAATTCTTCAGCTTTACGGTTGACTTTTCCCCAGAATAGATCAAAGGACTGATCATTGCGGATAGATTTGAGGGTTCGAATTGTCATCTTAGCAATCTGCTGACTCTCTGCTGCTGATAATGATTTATGTTGGAGTGTATGACTAAGATTGTCTGCATGTTTTAAAATCATATGACAAAGCAGATTGCCAAATAGATAGTCAAATGTACTCATCTGTGTAGATACCACCACGAATCCTAGCTTTAGTTTCCGAGTCTTTCACCACTTCAACCGCTTCTTCCCAGGTATCTTTCAAAACTTCGAAATTATCCATGATGCTAGCAAGTGCCTCAGCTTTAACTGTCCACCGAGTAGGGCACAAGACTCTGATACCTGGAGAACAACTGCTGGAAAAGTTCTCTTTGATCCTTTGAAAGATTCCCTGTCTTAGTGGAGAGTACTTAATTAGCTTTGTAATCTCATGTGTGGTCTCTAAGGAATTTTTCATTAACTTAGATTGTTTAATTCATGTCACAAGCTGCAAGGTTAAGAGCATGTCCATAGCAATGAGTAAAAATCGCCCTGGATTCTAGATCTTTGATTCTTTTCGCCACTCCACTTTTACTCCCACTCATGGCACTTGCCCCGTCATAGCACTGACCGCAGAGTCTTTCTAAACTTAGATTCAGTCTCAGAAAGAGGTCCTGGATAACAGATGCCAGAGTAGCAGCATCAATAGAATCAACAGTGTATAATCCAAGGAATTCTTCATGCACATCTAAACCTTCAGTTACCCAACGGAGGAACAGTGTGACTTGCTCTCTGTTCGAGATGTCAGTTGTCTCATCTGCCATAATGGTAAGGAATGAGGAGGACTGAAGCAGACCACGCTGGATTTGGAGACTCATCGGTTTTAACATCTCATTTTGTATCTCGGGACTGGTGTACCTTTCTCTTTAGCCACTCAGCAAGGTTCGAATCTTCTTTCGATCGCATTAAGAGCAGTTGATGCAAATTTCCATCTTTCTCATCTTTATCTCCTCTTAGAGAAAGTCCTTGTCGACCTAAGAACTTGACAGATGTCATTATCTGTCTCAGTTGTTTTCTTTTAGTTTTGCATACTGGCAAGAGAGTTGTCTACCAATATCTTGTGTACTTGAAGGTATTGTAATTACAACATCCACAGCTTAACGATGACAAGCACTTTTCTTGTGAGTTTTAAAGCAAATTGTTCCATCCTTCCAGTATGAGAATCCTCGTGTAACCTATTATAATAATAAAGCTATCGTAATATTATGATTTAAAGTAAACAAACACTGCTGTAAAAATAGTAGGTAACACGTAATTGGAACATAAAAATTTAATATGTATACATTTTGTATACAGGACCTGCATAAAAACCAACTATATGTTGATGCAGCTTTTCCTGTTTAAAAATAAAATTATCTAACTATCTATCGTAAACTTAGCAAAATAACTTACAAAAGCTGGATCGGATTTAGTGCTCGTTTTCATCCTCTTCAAATTAAACCCTAACAAACAGGTATGGCAAAGAACGACATCTTTGGATTCCACGTAGTGCAAAAAAGGCCACTGAGAATACCATGAAGGCTGAAAGCTACGATATATGCTTTTTTACACCAAAACTACGCTTAGGGTAGTGGAAATCCAGAGGTTGATGTGGTACGTCAGGAACACCAGAAGTTTTAACACTAGAAGTTTCAACACTAGACTGAGAAGCGGCCATAACTCGGAAACCTTAGACGGGTGCCATCTGCCATGTGCTTTAAGCCACACCCAATGACCTTTGAACGTGTAGGGGAAAGGGTTGAAATTAAATTTCCTTTTAATTTTTAAAAAATTAAATTTATTTGTCCAGATATTGGTCGGGCCAAAACCCGACCAACCCGACCGCTTGCTACGGCCCTGTATAGACCACAGATACCAAGTCTTGGTGTGTCTAACTGTTATGTATGTAGACCACAGATACCTTAAGTCTTGGTGTGTCAAACTGTTATAGAGCACAGATGCCTTAAGTCTTGGTGTGCCTAACTGTTATATATATATATAGACCACAGATACCTTAAAGTCTTGGTGTGTCTAACTGTTATATATATAGACCACAGATATCTTAAGTCTTGGTGTGCCTAACTGTTATATATATATAGACCACAGATACCTTAAGTCTTGGTGTGCCTAACTGTTATATATGTAGACTTTGTTGTTGTTAAGCAGTTGTGTGATTGTTGTTCGTTGTATGCAGGTCTGCCATAGTGGAATACTTGAGTTTGGTAAAGGGTGGCGAACAGCAGGCTCAGAAGGTCAGGCTGAAGACACCATACCACCCCTCCATAAGGTATGAACTGCACTAATCTTGGCAGGAATAAAATGTTGTTACAATGACTTTCTCGGTCATCAACATAAATTTACTTGCCCAAGGCTAAATTGCTATGCCTTCATGACAATAGTTACAGCAAGGAGCTTCAACAAAACCAGGCAGCTGCTTGTGGTCCCTGTATCTGTGTGGATTCACAGGCATGTGTGTATGTATACCTTGGTAATAAACACCAAAAGAAGAGCAACCATGATTGGTTAGTTCTGGTGTTACACTGAGTAACTTCTTGTAGGCGGCTGCTTGACTATAACAAGACAAAAAAAATTATTTAGAAAATATCTATATATAAGAAATGACAATGTAGACCACAAACCTATAGGACCCTTTACCAATTAATACTTCAGTATTATATTTCTTGCGTTCATTATTTCAAGAGATAAAGGTCGTGCACATGTTTGTGATTTCCGATTTCCATTGGCAAATTCTTGTTTCATTTCTTTAAGAATTTTTTTAGAATTGTAATTGTATCTTCATATTTGGCATTACGTATTAAAGGTATAGGCAGCAGTCGCTGGCCAGTTAGAGCCCCTACAATAGTCCATTTCCATAGACCAGATTTAGGATATACATATACCAGTTTTCAGCATCAGTAATGGTGTCTAATTCCTTTTGATAAGGAGTACAGATTTGGCTGTGTCTTTTGCCTCCAAGAACAAACTAGATGTGGAGGTGTAAGTTTGCAATTTCACAAGCATCTTTCATGTTTATTTTGCTCGGAGAAATCCTGTTTGGGTGGCATCCTCAATCTAGTGCAGAAAGAAATGGGCAGTGTGTCAGGAGGAGCAATGTATGCCTGTCTGTGTGCTCCTCTGGGGGGCTAGGGCTGAGGAGTAGTGTATGCCTGTCTATGTGCTCCTCTGGGCCAAGGCTAGGCTAGGGCTGAGGAGTGTATGCCTGTCTATGTGCTCCTCTGGGCCAGGACTAGGCTAGGGCTGAGGAGTATATGCCTGTCTATGTGCTCCTCTGGGCCAGGGCTAGGCTAGGGCTGAGGAGTGTATGCCTGTCTATGTGCTCCTCTGGGCCAGGACTAGGCTAGGGCTGAGGAGTGTAGGCCTGTCTATGTGCTCCTCTGGGCCAGGACTACGCTAGGGCTGAGGAGTAGTGTATACCTGTCTATGTGCTCCTCTGGGCCAGGACTAGGCTAGGGCTGAGGAGTGTATGCCTGTCTATGTGCTCCTCAGGACCAGGGCTAGGCTAGGGCTGAGGAGTGTAGGCCTGTCTGTGTGCTCCTCTGGGCCAGGACTAGGCTAGGGCTGAGGAGTGTAGGCCTGTCTATGTGCTCCTCTGGGCCAGGGCTAGGCTAGGGCTGAGGAGTGTAGGCCTGTCTATGTGCTCCTCTGGGCCAGGACTAGGCTAGGGCTGAGGAGTGTAGGCCTGTCTATGTGCTCCTCTGGGCCAGGGCTAGGCTAGGGCTGAGGAGTGTAGGCCTGTCTGTGTGCTCCTCTGGGCCAGGGCTAGGCTAGGGCTGAGGAGTGTAGGCCTGTCTATGTGCTCCTCTGGGCCAGGACCAGGCTAGGGCTGAGGAGTGTATACCTGTCTATGTGCTCCTCTGGGCCAGGACTAGGCTAGGGCTGAGGAGTGTAGGCCTGTCTATGTGCTCCTCTGGGCCAGGACTAGGCTAAGGCTGAGGAGTGTATACCTGTCTATGTGCTCCTGGGCCAGGACGAGTGTATGCCTGTCTATGTGCTCCTCTGGGCCAGGACCAGGCTAGGGCTGAGGAGTGTATACCTGTCTATGTGCTCCTCTGGGCCAGGACTAGGCTAGGGCTGAGGAGTGTAGGCCTGTCTATGTGCTCCTCTGGGCCAGGACTAGGCTAAGGCTGAGGAGTGTATGCCTGTCTATGTGCTCCTCTGGGCCAGGACTAGGCTAGGGCTGAGGAGTGTAGGCCTGTCTATGTGCTCCTCTGGGCCAGGACTAGGCTAAGGCTGAGGAGTGTATGCCTGTCTATGTGCTCCTCTGGGCCAGGACTAGGCTAAGGCTGAGGAGTGTATGCCTGTCTATGTGCTCCTCTGGGCCAGGACTAGGCTAAGGCTGAGGAGTGTATACCTGTCTATGTGCTCCTGGGCCAGGACGAGTGTATGCCTGTCTATGTGCTCCTCTGGGCCAGGGCTAGGCTAGGGCTGAGGAGTGTATGCTTGTCTATGTGCTCCTATGGGATGGGGCTGAGGAGCAGTATATGTCTGTGTGCTCCTCTAGGCCAGGGCTGGCAGCAAAAGACAGCTGTCAAGCTGTGTTGCTTAGGAGGCAAGAGCCTCCTTTCTCGACTATAGTGGAACCTCTGAATAACGGACGCATTGGGACAAGGACTTTTGTCCATTATTCGGAGGTGTCCCTTATCAAGAGGTTTTCCCCCATTAATTTCATTATAATAGGTGGAGAACGTGGATTGTTTGTTCATTCATCAAGTTCATTCATCAATTGTAGATATCACATGCATATATTATATGTGTATACATGAAGATACTATATGAACATTGTTAATTGTAGACGTAAATTGATGTTATTCAGTGTGAAGGGCAGGGAAGTATGAATGTAGAGTACTTTGTCTGGCATTAACTGAATGAAGACAAGCTACTTGAGAACTGGTACTCAAGGCTTCGGTAAAACATGCACGTCTTTCCAAAAAGTTTTTGACCTCCTCTAATGATTGTATAGCTTCTCCATAGTTTCTCAACTTGGTAGTAGGTCTAGGTCTTCACCATCTGTAAGTGCTTCCTCACATTCAACAATGGATGACTGTTCAGAAAGTCTTGCTAAGAAGCTTTCTTCCCAGGTATCATCATCAAACTCAGTACATACAGGAAGATTACTGTCTCCGTTGACATACTCATCAGGTGAACAACTACCCTTGGTGCCCATTGTCTTTGAAATGAGTGCACCTAGTACAAATTCTGCATCAATGTCTTGAAAAGGATCTTCTTCATTTAATTAAGCTGGTCACACCCAACTCACTATTAAGAACACCACCACTTCTGAAGCACTTATATATCATTTCTGGTTTTACTTCACTCCATGCCTGATATAACCTAACCACCTGATTGCAGTTAGTACATTAATAAGACTTCATTATCTCAGAAGCACAACTGCAATAATCAATCTTAGCTAACACATAGCGAAGGAGAAGCCGACGATAATGGACCTTGAAGTTCTGGATGATCCCCAAGTCTAGTGGATGTAATTTAGATGTTGTATTTGGTGAGAAAAACTATTTTTATATTACTATATTTTTCTTCTGGGTGGCAACCATCATTATCCATAAAAAGCAAAATTGATCTTTTTTTAATGATCATTTTACGGTTAAAAGAGGTCAATACTGCTTCCAAGATTTCTCCTGTCATCCAGGCTTTTTTCTGGTGATAATACTTGACTGGTAGACTATTTTTATCCATTCCTCAAAAACACCTGGGGTTTTCTGATTGCCAGATTACAATAGTAGTCTCCTTATCACCAGCTCCATTAACTATGAAGGTCACTGTGACCCTCTGCTTACACTTCTTCCCACCCTTGCACTTCTTCCCCTTCTGAGCAAATCCCTGCTCTGGAAGAGCCCTCCAAAAGCATCGGTTCATCTAGGTTATAGATATCTTTCTTTGCATATCCCCTCAAAATCTCAGGCAATCTCTCCTTCCATGACTCAACAGTATCCCCTTGTATATCACCTGATTCTCCACACACAGTCACTCTTCTAATGTTATATCGCTTCTTCCACTTTTCCAACCATCCATTGCTTCCCTTAAACTCCTTGTCCAGGATTACAGCAATTTCCTTGGCTTTTTCAGTAAGCTGGGGCCCAAAGGGGTAAATGTTCTTTGAGCATGCCAGCAGGTACCATTGGTATAAAGCGTCGTTAATCTCCGAGTATTCGGATTTCGGACACACGAGATCTCTTGTTTGTACGAGACAAAGAGCTTGAAGCATTCGATTCATACAAGGTGACAATAGATTCCTTGTTTCAAAATATTTGGGGTCTTTCTACAGCCGAAAAGTTCACCAAGTGAACGTACAGTAACACCAGGATTCTTCTCAGCTTCCTTGATAACTTCAATCTTTTTCTGTAAAGAGAGATGATATCTACGCTTGCTCGAAGAAGCCATGGACTCGAATGAAGCAGCTGCTAAACCGGCACGTGTTTGATAGATGGGCATAGCCTTGACGCGGTTCGTGTGGCTGGCACGTGAGATCGCTTCCAAGCCTGTGGTCAGTATTGGACCTGGTGGTGGTGCAATTTCTTTGAGTGTGACAGAGATTCAGTCCCATATCAGAGGACACCATGTGTACAAAGAAGGGTCCCTCACATTGGGGAAGTTCTGCTACTCAAACGGGAGCCAGATAATGCCGAGGACCAGTCTGCTGTGGCCGTAATCAAAGACGGTGAAGTTGTAGGTCATGTTGCGTACAACATTGCCTCTACAATCTCACAGTTCCTGAGGAGAGACCGCAATAAAGCATTTGTTGAGTCAGACTAGAGTCAACAGAGGAGCGGGATATGGAGTTGAAGTTCCAGCTACCTACCGTTTATATGGACCACAGCCTTAACGTTAACAGAATAAGAGATATAGCAGCATCTCTCCAAGCAAGAGGCCTACTTTAGACTACCATACTGCATTTCACAATGTTTCATGCATAAAATTTATTGTTATTATAATTATTAATTGGCATGCGCACGTGATCAGTACTGGCTCTACCCACTGTCCGTTAGGAGGTTTATTTCTACAACGATGAGCTTTGGGTGCACTAAGAGCTGTCCGTTAGCCTGAATTGAGAGGTGTCCGTTACAGGGAGGGTGACTGAGTACTATTTCAATGGTAAAGCCAATTGGTGTGTGTGCTCCTGTCCATTATAAGGTACATGTAGGTGTCCGCTATAGGGAATGTCCGTTAGTAGAGGTTCCACTGTAATGGGTTGGTAAGGGATACCCCCTTTTTTTACTAGTGTGCTAGTTTTGGGCCCTGCCCTCCTTCTCGACTAGTGGGTTGTTGACATTATCATGCACTCCAGCACTCTCGAATTATTCGGGACAGTCCTTAATTTGTTGACATTGTCCCTGCCCCTGAATCACTACTAGTAGCCTATTGTTTGTCCCTGCCCCCTGAACATCTACTAGCCATTTTACGATAATTTTATGTGATAGTGTAGTTGGCTCCGGATCTGATGGACATACACGTACACTCATGGCAGAGGAGAAGAAGACAGCTTTTGAGTAGTGAACTGGTTGGTCGAGCCATCTCATACTAGCCTACTGGCGCACCACTTCCTTATGTGCATGCTGGCCCTGTATCTAAGGACCTTGTGGTGTACAGTGCATATTTGGATGACAGGCCAAGAAAACACCACGCTAATATCACCATGATCTTCATTGAAGCCATGGCATCTCTATGCAACTGATGCACTAGGCTGAGGAATCTGGCCTTGTGAATAATCAATCTATCACAGACCTTGTCAAGTGGGGGAAAATGACAGCAAAAAAGTTCACATTAAGCACAAAGTATTCCAGATTTACAGAATGTTATGCTATTTCTAATTAGGTATGCAGAAAAGACCATTGACAAGTACTTCAGCAAACTCATGGACGAGCAAGAGTTCCTCTCTTCTCCCGAGAGGTGGGGGAAGATCTTGTCCCTCCTCCCGACCCACTTGGCTTCAGAGCTTGACCAAGAGTGGAGAAAGTCTAACCGGAGCTCGTGCGACCGCTGGGGCCGGCTGAAGAACGACTTGAAGGACGATAAACTGTTGAAGGAGATCAAGTTCCAGTTGGCCTACCCGAGACTTGACGTGAACGTTTCCAAGGGCATCAACCACCTGCTGAAGAGCCCGCTCTGCATACATCCCAAGACAGGTAGTAGAGCAGTCCGGTGCTATGAGCCGTCCTGCCACATGCCCAGCCACTCTATAAGGCAGTGTATATAGGATGTTGGTTGTCTGCTGCTCTAGTGTCATGTAGTATCACACAACTCCCCCACCTCATCTCATCATTAATGTTATTGTGTCTTCCCTCTCCCTTCCCACACCTTCACACCTTGTAGGTCGAGTGTGCGTACCCATCGACATGTCCTGTTTGGACTCTTTCAATCCTCTCACTGTCCCGACCATCAGTCAGATATGTTCCGAGTTTGAAGCAATTGACACCAAGCCTCAAAAACTAGGTCTGCCAGCTGCTCTACATGATTACCCATATTTACATGGGGGGGGGGGGGGGGGAGGGGTTATTTCAATCTCTGTCAGAAGAGTGCACTGGTCAGCAGTGGTGATGTTTAGGAAGGGAGAATGCTGAGCAAAGATGTGTGCTGGCGTACTGAAGTCACCACACACACTTGTTCTTGTTTACGACAACCCTTGGATGTATAATAATACAAGACAGAGAATATACAAGACGGAGAATGCAATTTCAAGTTGATTATTGAGGTTATTAATTTATTCATTCAAAAAAAAATATATATATAGATAGATAGATAGATAGATAGGATTGACTTGCCCAAAAGGAAATGGAGCAAGTATTTACTATTACAAAGAATCCTTTTACCTAATCAACGCCAAATATAAAATAAAAAAATGGTATGATATTGGTCTTCATTATTTTTATTTTAATAAATGTTCGTAGTATTATTTTAAGGTATATAAAAAGGTCCAGTAAATGTTTGTGGTCTACATTGTTTTCATTTCTTTATGTGTGTATATATATATTATATATGTGACCAGATTTGCGAAAAACCAGACGATGGTTTGTTTAACGAATTAGAAGGGAAGACTCAGAGCTGCCCTAGAACAACAACAGACATTAGAACAGCAGATTACAGGGCAGCTAAGGAGAGATTGTGATAGTTCTAAGCTTTGATCTGCCAACTACTAATAATACTAGCGCTGGCTAACTGACAATTCATCGTTCCCAGAAGAGAGGACTCTTAACAGCTCCATTCCTCCTTGTCCATGATTATGCATGCATAATAGAGTAGTTTATGGAATATTATTGCGCCTCCCTTATAAATGGAAACCTGTAGGTCGGAAACTTGCTCCATTTGGAGATCAAACATAATGCTCGCTTAATAACATACTCTTCAATTTTTTTGGCAACAAGTCTAGTTTTCGCAAATCTGGTCACATTATGTGTATACATATATAAATGTATGTATATTATACATAAAACATGTTTCTCTTGCTTCAATTATTTGTGATGCATCGTGTTAGCACCATGTTTATTACGTCTATGTCTATGTATTTATATGCACACAGATACATGAATCACAAGTAGTTAACTATTGACATAAAATAACTTCTCAACTGCTTTTCAGCAGAAACTACTGAAATAAGCTCGCCTGCTCATGTTGCACACAGGAGTGTGTTTATCATGTTGGCAACCATTTACCGATTCACTATAAGTCTTTTTGGAGCTAAGATCGAACAAAACCGCATTTAGGATTCCAAAAAGTTGCCGTGGTGAGTTTTAGGGAGAGAATCTCTTTTTTTAATTTTAATCTTCTTTGGCTTTCAAATAGGGGTCAAACCAATGCAGGAAGTGCAGTAATTAGGACCTAACATCCGGGATAGTGCCTGTGTATACTTTGAAAGTTGTGAATTCTAGCAGTACTGAGCATCCTCCACTTCGAAGTTGAGGACTTGTTTCCTCTCTAATTAAAGTCGTACAATAAAGTGAATAGAAATTATGACATCTGTATTTATGGCTATAACTATTTTCCAGATAGCTGCTATATACAATCATTGCAAGCTCATTCAAGGCATGCTATATAAGAGTATTTTAGGAGCTAAGCAGCTGAAACAAACCATTTAGGCAGCAAGAAACTGCTGATGTGAGTTAGCAGAGATAGGAGTTATGGAGTTGTTTTTGGTCTTAATTTTGCAATCCAGCAATTCTATAAAAAAAAAAGTACTGGGAATGCTAGCAGATTTCCTCACATAACTTTGTTATATACATAACGAACGTCATTCAAAGTTTTAATGATAGAGTCTGAAAGTTTTTTCAAAACTCTTCCAGGCAGATTTCTGAAAGGCTGCTTAGTTTCTAAAATAGACTCTTAACATGCCTTGAATCGCTAATGCAGTCAACCGACTAACCGAAATAACAACAAAAACCGTAGAAAATATGGGGGGGGGGACTTTGAAATTCATCTTAGGGCTAGCCCTAATGTTAGCCCCTACATTGGGAGTAATCATGGCTAAAATTATATGATAAGGGCGCTATCTTTAGGTCTTCGGTTAGGGGCAAATATATCTGCAGAGCATTTATTTGCGATATATATATATATACGAGTTTTCCTTAAAAAAATTTTTTAGGGCATTAATTTGTTTTTATTTCTAATGGTGTCTCTTGTGCTATTGGAGAAGATGAGGCAGTCTCATCTCTTTTCTTTCCATCCCAAAATTTGCATACAATCAAAATTTTAGTGCCAGAAGACCCAAAATGTCTTGCAATGACCAATCCGGTTCTTGATTGCTGAAGAGGCATGGATAAGGCTTATCATCGATGATGTCATCAAGTCCAATGCACGTGCTGCATTCATTGTAATGACCCACACTCAATTGTGTGGTTTGTGAGGTTCATCCTCCTGGCCAACTTACTAAGTCTCAAGGACACTGTAGCTGATTCACATCTGCTATATATCTGGGGTGGAGTCCTCTTGTGCAATTGTTATATACCAGCCGACTCTTCATGGGTGCAGTCAACAAGACATGGCATGTGCTGATGTGTGTAATTTATAACAATAAACAACCCTCAAGAACTCTCAGTTGACGTAATAACATCAAAATCACCCTCTCAATAATCAACTTCAAATTCTCTCAATTGACATAAAATCACCTTCTCAATAATCAACTTCAAATTTTATTCACTCGACTTCGACTAGATGCTCTATATATAGCCTTCATCATCTCGTCGAAACGTCGAGTGAATAAAATTTGAAGTTGATTATTGAGAAGGTGATTTTAACAATAAAAACAAAGTTAGAAAAAGTGCTTGAAAGCCCTGGAGACAAGCAGTGACTATATAGGTGAAGCAGTGATGACTTGGTGAAGCAGTGACTAGGTGAAGCAGTGACTGACTTGAAGAAGCAGTGACTTGAAGCATTGACTTGGTGAAGCAGTGACTAGGTGAAGCAGTGATGACTTGGTGAAGCAGTGATGACTTGGTGAAGCAGTGACTTGGTGAAGCAGTGACTAGGTGAAGCAGTGACTAGGTGAAGCAGTGACTGACTTGAAGAAGCAGTGACTTGGTGAAGCATTGACTTGGTGAAGCAGTGACTAGGTGAAGCAGTGACTAGGTGAAGCAGTGACTTGGTGTCATCCTCTACACCTCAACTATTTTAATACACAGAAACAAAACAAGTGCTCAACAAAAAGCCAGCAAGGCGGTACTCACGTGTGCCAATTGTGGTGTGGGATTATAAATAGTACAAGGTCATCCAACTGTACATGGTACACTCATTTCCTTTCCAACAGGTCAATCCAAGATATTTTATTGACTTTATATATATTTACATAATGCACATTCTAGGCTACAACAAGACCTCACTCAAGCCATATATGGAGTATTTCACTCAGAAGTTCCTCATTCCTCTCATGAAGGATAACAATGCACACAGAAAGAAAGGTAACCCAATCATGCCAGCATTCAATGTTAACCCTTTGAAAAGTAACCCTATCATGCCAGCATTCAATGTTAACCCTTTGAAAAGTAACCCTATCATGCCAGCATTCAATGTTAACCCTTTCTCTCTCAATATTGCAGAACCCTCCCTGGAGTTCTGATGCAAACATTATATGCAATTGTTGACATGAACTGATGCTGTATATGTTGTCTTGTGGTGAAAATTTTCAATTAAAAATGGTGAACATACAATATATAAACATACAATATACACAGTACATCATCAACGTGTAGATGTAACATTATTTCAAGTCCATGAATTTAATTTCAGATAAGAGCATGAATTTCCTGGGCAGAGGCCTGGGAGCTGGAGATAAAATGGTCAAGATGTCCTTGTCCATGTTGACGGCAGTGCTGCAGCAATGAATGTATTCATAAAGAGGTGAAAACTGATAGAGAGTTGGTGTTCTAGAAGAGTGATGTAAAAACTTTTAAATATAGTGCTAGAGAAGACGGTGACAGAGAAAGTGTTATTGAACAGAGATAGAAAATGGATTAAAGAAAGCATAACAATATTTTGTACAAATTGCTCTGAACGAAAATAATCAATTTCAACCACAACTTTTGACACATCAGCATTAACGACTAATAACGAGGTGCATAGACTTCTGCACTGTAGATTCCTACAAAAGTTGCCTCACATGTCATCAAAGATAAGCAAGCAGCTTCCACCCAATAACGAGTTGGTGAAGCAGATGACCCACCCCTCCACATATTACCAACTCTACAAAGTATACTATAATCACTTACACACAGAGGAACCCGGCCACTGGACTAGACACAAGATCTTCTTCGAGTGATGTGGCCATACTGAGACTCAGGATGACGTGAACGAGATCTCGACCTACACAGACAAAATAGACATTTAATATCAATAAGGTTGTCATAACCTGCACAACCATGCACACACCAGGTTCTTGTGTGGCATACAAGGAGTTATTGGCATTGGACTTGCATAATAACCCTGTGTATAGTGCATTTACCACCAAATACTAGTCATGATGGTCATAATTAGGGCACTGTTATTAGAGTCATGAAGGTAATGTTATGGGAACTGCTCACTTAGTTCCACGGGGATGAGTTGAGTGTTGCCATCTTCTTGCTTCATGCCAAGAGGAAGTGCTGACTCGGGAACACTTGGAGCTGCAATGTAACCAAGAAGAACTGTGGATCGAGTGAACACTTGGAGCTGCAATGTACCAAGAAGAACTGGATAGAGTGGTACTTGCCATAGACAATCTGGGGGGGGAATATGTCACCAGCAGTGGCATCCACAGCTTCTTCAACACCACGGCAACAACCACTTACCCTGCCTTAGAGCTCCATAACTTCCACCTGGTTCATGGTTAGCCATTTAAACCAAGTACAAAGATGGAGGTGCTTAAATGATGAACTATGAATCTTGTGGAAGTTGTGGAGCTCTCAGTCATTCACCATTCAAGGCAGTATAAACCATGACGTCAAAGTGATGGAGCTCTCAAGTCATTCACCATTCAAGGCAGTATAAAACATGGCTGTCAAAGTGATGGAGCTCTAAGTCATCACCATTCAAGGCAGTATAAACCATGGCAGTCAAAGTGATGTCCCAGAGCTCTCAAGTCATTCACCATTCAAGGCAGTATAAACCATGGCAGTCAAAGTGATGGAGCTCTCAAGTCATTCACCATTCAAGGCAGTATAAACCATGACGTCAAAGTGATGGAGCTCTCAAGTCATTCACCATTCAAGGCAGTATAAACCATGGCAGTCAAAGTGATGGAGCTCTCAAGTCCCCCCTCCTGTTCCCGTGATGGACTATTACCACACCCCTACACGTGTCAGTTTTCATGAGCCAGGACTTCTCCACCATTAGGAGGAATCCCTTGTAAGGATGTGAAAAGAAGCACAGTGTAATACCGTGGGTGATTTGTAATCACCCACGGTATTACATGCACATATAATATTGATTTTTAAGTTTTGCATTTTATAATTGATCATTTTATAATTGATCATGAGGACTGCTTTCACACTGAAAAGGCACCATCAATGTCATGATTTTGGGAAGTCATCGTAATTGAAATTGACTACTTCTGGTGTTTTTTCTCTCACAGGCTTAGTTCCCAAAAATGAGCAAAATATGCAGTTAATTGCTTGAAAACTTATCACAACCTCTTGGGAAAGCTGTTTTCAATACTCCAAGATCAAGACTTGTAAATTGCTTCAATAGCTGTGACTGATCTAGGCTAGTCCCACAAAGTAAAGCCCACTGAAGAAAACTAAAGGGGTTAATGTATGTGGTCTAATTTATGGAAGAGTTATGGAACGGAAAATCCCAAATAATGTACTAACCATCACACACACCCTAACATCTTACACACACCACACATCTTACACACACCACACACACAATACGGTGTATAGAGATTCATTTGAGGAAAGTCAGTACTGATTACCTCCAACCTTGAAGATTTTGATATCGGAAAAGGGGACATCGAAAGAGAAAGGAAAGTATGTGGCTGGCTTCCTGCCGTAAAAGAACTCCCTGACAGTTTCCTCTCTGGTCTGCCGTCGGTACTTCCTGTCCCGTACCACCACCTGAAGCGTGATAATTACCACAATGTTGTGAGACTCATAGCAACCCTCACTTAGCACCTACTACCACCTGAAGTGTGATAATTACCACACTGTTGTGAGACTCAGCAACTCTCAGTTAGCACCTACTACCACCTGAAGCATGATAATTACCACAATGTTGTGAGACTCATAGCAACTCTCACTTAGAATCTACCACCACCTGAAGCACGATAATTACCACAATGTTGTGAGACTCAGCAACTCTCACTTAGCACCTACTAACACCTGAAGTGTGATAATTACCACAATGTTGTGAGACTCAGCAACTCTCACTTAGCACCTACTACCACCTGAAGTGTGATAATTACCACAATGTTGTGAGACTCGTAGCAACTCTCACTTAGAATCTACCACCACCAGAAGTGTGATAATTACCACAATGTTGTGAGACTCGTAGCAACTCTGTACACTTAGCACCTACTAATACCTGAAGCATGATAATTACCACAATGTTGTGAGACTCAGCAACTCTCACTTAGCACCTACTACCACCTGAAGCATGATAAAATTACCATAATGTTGTGAGACTCGTGGCAACTCTCACTTAGCACCTACTAACACCTGAAGAGTGCTAATTACCACAATGTTGTGAGACTCGTAGCAACTCTCACTTAGCACCTACTAATACCTGAAGCATGATAATTACCACAATGTTGTGAGACTCAGCAACTCTGTACACTTATCACCTACTACCACCTGAAGCATGATAATTTACCACAATGTTGTGACTCGTGGCAACTCACTTAGCACCTACTAACACCTGAAGCATGATAATTACCACAATGTTGTGACTCAGCAACTCTCACTTAGCACCTACTTACCACCTGAATTACCACAATGTTGTGAGACTCGTAGCAACTCACTTAGCACCTACTAACACCTGAAGTGTGTTAATTACCACAATGTTGTGAGACTCATAGCAACTCTGTACACTTAGCACCTACCACCACCTGAAACACGATCAAAATAATTACCACAATGTTGTGAGACTCTTAGCAACTCTCACTTAATACATACAAATCCACACAACACGTCAGGATGTGTTACGCTAGACTGACTCAACTGTGCATGTGAGCTGCTACATATACATAGCAGCATTAAGGCTGGCACTACTCCCGCCGGCAGGTATGGTAGATCAAAGAGATCCCTCGACAGGGGAGAGTGAACGAGCTGAGAAACCAACTGTGGAACACCTAAGACTAGAACCTGATTGGACAATATATAGCGTGAATGTATGTATGTATATTTAAGGGGGGAATCGACCATCTTGTGGGGTTTTTTCCTTCTTTTTTCCTTCTTTCGTCAATCTATACCGTCACTATTAAATTAGCTGCATTTCAAGTTTCAACATTTTATTGTCAACCATTCTTGAGTTATGATACTTTTTATCCTCCCATTTCATTGCAACTGCGCAATGAACAAGAAGAAGCCTGAATAAACGCAGTAAGTTGGATTGTTCATAATATAATAAGCGTTCATGGCCAAGACTTGAAACTTGGCTAAAATATCGCTCAGTCATTTCCGCGCTATCTGCGCAAAGTGGGGTACAAACGTCTGCTCCTGCGCATGCCACGTTCTTTCTCAGTTCCCAACTTTGATCGAACCTCTGTGTGATTTCTAGTGCGATTTTAAAGCTACTATCATGCACTTTTCAAACTGATTTATTATGAAATGTAATTTCATGTAGTGACATCACATGATACCGTGTAACTCATTCAATTTTTGTCTGTAGTAAAAAAAATTTTTTATATATTATGAAAGCTCTTGCATTACTCCTTCTTTTCAATTGACTCATAACCAATCCAGTCATTTTCTGATGAGATATGTCAGTCTGACAGCATATGACAGCATAAAAATGAAATTGGGAATGTTGGGGTGAATAATTAAAAAAACAAAAAACTATCAATTCAAAAGACGTATCTGTGATCACTCTAATATCACCATAAATAGCAAGTGTTGAAAACCTGTGGTTCGGGTACAGGAGCGCATCTAAACATTTAAAAGGACCCTTGTGGTTTTACCCATGTTTCAGTCCTAGTTTATTGCAACACCATTATTCTAATATCATTGGAAAGCACCTAGAATGAGCTACATTTTGAGACCATAATCTTTGGAAATGGATTAAGCATTCAATAGTTATGACACGTTTTTTAAAAACCCCACAAAATGGTCGATTCCCCCCTTAAGGTCTTGACTTAGCTCTGGGCTGGCATCCTATTTAAAGGCACCGGCCCTGGGGGGCTAAGGGCGTGACCGAGTTGGGTTGCAAGTTGTGATTGATGATTATATCTTATCCCTTGACATATATAGAGGATTCCGCTTGACGTAAAGGAGTAGAATCCATAACACTAGTGGCAGTGACAAGGAGACGTTCCCCAATCACAGCAGACTTGGTCTCTAGAAGCTAACCAGAGATGTCAGCAACAAGAAGCAAAACAATCAAAGGCTACAAAGCTGAGGCTGACCCATCTGACCATATGAAGCACAGGACAAGACCACTGACTTGTCCGGTGAGGAGTCCACTGTCACCTACCAGCAGTATGTGATATGTGGCAAATCCTGATGATGATGATGGACATTATGGACTGCAGAGGAAGGCCGAGAAACAAGAGAAAGCCGAGACCAGAGAGCTAGCAGCTGAGAGAGAAGAGTGTGAGGAGGAGAGCAGGCGCGTGGACGAGGCGCTCTGAGAGAGAAGAGTGTGAGGAAGAGGGAGGCGCGTGGATGAGGCGCTCTGAGAGAGAAGAGTGTGAGGAGGAGAGCAGGCGCGTGGACGAGGCGCTCTGAGAGAGAAGAGTGTGAGGAAGAGGGAGGCGCGTGGATGAGGCGCTCTGAGAGAGAAGAGTGTGAGGAGGAGAGGAGGCGCGTGGACGAGGCGCTCTGAGAGAGAAAAGTGTGAGGAAGAGAAGGCGCGTGGATGAGGCGCTCTGAGAGAGAAGAGTGTGAGGAGGAGAGGAGGCGCGTGGATGAGGCGCTCTGAGAGAGAAGAGTGTGAGGAGGAGAGGAGGCGCGTGGATGAGGCGCTCTGAGAGAGAAGAGTGTGAGGAGGAGAGGAGGCGCGTGGATGAGGCGCTCTGAGAGAGAAGAGTGTGAGGAGGAGAGGCGCGTGGATGAGGCGCTGGATGACCATGTTCATGGCCGGCCAAGCCTCAGCAACCCAGAACCAGGCTCAGATGGAGTACGTTAGACAGCAGGAGAAGGAGAGCTGGACCATGCTGTTCCAAGCCAGGAAGGAGAAGAGGACGCCACACGGATAGCGGACAGGGACAGGAGGAGAGCGGGAAGGGACGTCCCCAAGCTGGTGGCTCTGACAGATGTCATTGACTTGGAATCTTTCCGTTTTGAGGGGACAGATCCAACTGTTTGAGGTGCATCCGGATTCCGCTTCCAGGAAGGAATGACAGTTGACACGAAGTCCAACTTCCGCTCCGTCAGGACAGCGCTGCTTGACTTCCATGGTATCACCTGCAGCCACCACCGAGTGCGATGGCGAGACGACATGGAGATGCAAGTCAAGGAGACATGCAGAAGCTGTGACAGAGGCTGGCACTGATATTCAAAGCGTGGACAAAGGAAATAGTGAGCAAAGATGAGTTGGATCAGAACCCAGAACCCTGACACGGAGCAAAGGCAGCCCGACAGGGTGACGAGTACGTCCTCAGCCAGCCCAAGCAGACAGAGCCAAAGAATTGAACCTCAAACAGCCAGAGCTGTCCAAGAAAGCAGGACCGAGACCACCCTACCGAAGTGACCCCACCACCAGACGTCCAGCCTGCCCAGCTTCCACCCAGTGAAGAGATCCCGCTGTTACTACTGCAGGGACTTTGGGCATGTCACAGCCAAGTGCCCGAAAAAGACATGCCTGGTATTTTTAGTGTGAATATGTTGGCCAGGTGGGAGTCGCCATCAGCGGTCTGCCTCCTCACTGAGATGCCCCAACCACCACTGATTGAGTCCAAGGACCTGGAATGATCAACCTTCAACCCACCAACCCCACATCAATGAGGAACTCTCTCAGAAGCAGCAAGATGAGATGAACAGACGTTTGGATGCACACAGCCGAGTGTTCCAGGACCAGCCAGGGAGAACCACTGCTGCAGCAATAGACATTGACACGGGCGATGCGAAACCGGTCAGTTCTCACCCCTACCACTTGCCCCAAGCACGAATGGCCACGGTCAAAAAGGAAATTGGAGACTTCCTGCGAGCAGGCCTCATCTGAGCAAGTAGAAGCCCATGGGCAGCTGCGATAGTTCTGGTTCCCAAGAAGGACGGATCACTTCGCCTCTGTATGGACTATCGCAAGTTGAATGCTGTGACCTGTCCGGACAATCTGGGTATTGGGGGCACCCTTAGCCAGACCAGTGAGGCACAGGGAGACCGCTCTGTGGCATACTTCTCCAGGAAGTTATAAACGGGCGGGAGAAGAACTGTGCGGCGGTTGAGAAGGAGTGCCACGCCCTTGTAGAAAGCATCAGGCATTTCAAGGTGTATTTAACTGGAGCACTATTCACTGTGGTCACGAACCAGAGCTGCCTCTGTTTCCTGGACAAGATGAAGGATGTCGGAGGTCAGCTCACGAGGTGGTCGCTACATCTGCAACCGTTTTCCCTCACCATCTGGCACAGACCAGGATCTTCCAACTGGGAAGAAGGAGCTGACACAGTAACTTCACTACAGGAGGAGATGGGGGGGGATGTCATGGATCTCCCGCCTGCAGGTATGGCAGAGCAAAGAGATCCTGGCAAGAGAGAGTGAACGAGATATTTTATATCTTATTCCTTGACATAGAGGATTCCGCTTTACGTAAAGGAGTAGAATCCACAAGAGACTAAATTTCGAATCTGCATATTTTACTCTTTATTTATTTATTTTCACTCACTCTTCTTCACAGCAAATTATTCATCAGGTGGGCAGTGATATATATATATTATATTCTTATGCCAACCTACTGTCTGAAGGTCCAGGTGTAGTGGCCAAAAGAGTTGAGTCCTTGAAGAAGGAACAATGTAAGAACATTGCTACTAGTACTACCCAATCTTTGTTCACATTGGGATAGAAATGACTGGAGTATTTGGTGCAGAGGCATCTTTGTTTTTTTCGGGAGTTAGGTGGCCATTTAAAAGGTGAGTGTGTCAGGGTTTCATCCAGGATTTTTCAACTGGGAGGGGGCCAGTAGTGACTTGATTGGATGATGAAGTCAGTTTCTAAAAATAACCTGAGCCTGGAAGCCATTTGGAAATTCCCTACTGGTGGTGGTGGGTAGCCCTGGGGATTCCCCAGTCAGGTCAGCTTCTAAAATAAATTACCACTTTCCAGTCAATATACAAGTCTTCATTCAAAGTAGAGGAAAGAGAAACAAACCCAAGCTGAAGGAACTGTGTGATCTTCCAGCTCAAGCTGGGGAAAGAGGTTCAATGAACACATGAAGCATGCGTGTACTGATCAAGAAGTAGTTAGGTCATATACTTCTTGTGCAAACAGAAAATAGCACATTTTACCAATTTTGATGATGTGGTTCAGCTTATGGTGGAGAACGGTGATGATGAAGTGGGGAAACATTTAGATACAGCTCCAAAAAATGCCAACTACTGCTCTCATGTGGCTAAGTGAGTATCTTGATGCCATCAGCCTGCGGATACATCCTCAAATTTCTTAAAGAAGCTGCGTTCTGTTCAATACTGGCTGATGAGTCGACAGATATAGCAACAACTGAGGAGCTTTCAATCTGCTTCAGAGGGTTGACAGTTCTGGTTCACCAGTGGAACATTTCCTGGAACTTGTTTGCCTTTCTGAATGTGGCTGCTTCAATATTTGCTGCACTGAAAGCTTTCCTAGCAGACAGTGGCATTGATGCTGGGAAACTGAGAGGACAGGGATGTGACAGGGCTGCTACCTTCTTAGGCAGGAAGAATGGAGTCCAAATGCATATCTGCATTCTGGCATTATTCGTGCAGCTTTGCTGCGTTTCAGCTACTAGATGCCTGCCAAGTCGAAAGAAAGTCTTTGCAACACTGATGTCTGTTTGGAAGATGTTCCACTACTCTCCAAAGAAGTTTTCTGCACTGAATGAGATGCAGGCACTCAACAACCACCCCCAACTAAAGATGATCAAGTCAAGTGATACCAGCTGGATGGCAGAACAGATCTGTAAGAGCAATCAGGTGCTCCTTGAGGCCACTGGTAGATACGCTTGAGCACATCCACGAGGATACTGGAGAGCCACTTGGAATGCTGAAGACATACAACTTTGTGGCAACCTTGATGTCCTTCCTGTATTGACTTGTCTTGGTAGAGCCCTGCAGGCCAAGAAAGCAGACTTCACTCTTGTAGCCAGCCAGCTGACCTACAGCTGATCAAGGAACATCCCAATGATCAGGAGTACCTTTCCACAGTCCATGACACTATAACAGACCTTGCAATTGGTGTTCTAGATCTGGAGGCAGCAAGAGAGAATTTCAATAAGCATGTGTTGCAGCCATACCTGGCAGAGGTCAGCAGCTGTTGTTTCAAAGATGCCTTGGGCCTCTTGACTGCTTTCATCATCTTTGACCCACAGAAATGCTCAACAGGTGTCCAGCAACTGCACTAAATATGGCGCTGCAGAATTGGAGAAGCTCCTAGAATTCTATGGGGAGACAACAGAGATTGAGTATGAGGGAGAAGTCTTCTCAACTCCAGCAGATGCTGATAAGCCGGAGACAAGACTAGAATGGAAATTGTCATCTTTGAGGTGATGAAGGGTTTGTCATTGAAGGAACTTGTAAGTCTTCCTGAGAAGTGAGGCAAAGTGTGTGACCTTTCCCAACGTCAAGATTCTGCTCTCCATCGTCATGGTACTTCCTGTGTCCACTGCAACTGTGAGTGCTCCTTTAGTGACATGAAGCAGATCAAGGATCGACTTCGTAATCGACTGCTTCCAGAATCACTGTCCAAGCTGATGACCATAGCCATCGAAGGGCCACCACTCCCTGAAGTGGACTTTGATGTGCTATGCCAGCTTTGTGGAAGGCAATGAAGCCAAGAAGACTGCTTTTGTAATTAACAATTCATTATCCACAGTGAAGAAATGCCCTTTGTTCATGAGTTAACAATAACTGTTGTTACTGTACTGCTGTGAACTTAAGACTGGACCTTTTTTCTGCTGCGTCGCATTGCGTCCCCAAGCATTCTCAAAAGTAGCCTTCTACCGCATCCTCATGGTTCACAATGTTGTTCCAAGATGCGCATTGTGAATGGAATTCCGACCTTTGACCTCCTTATTGAAGATGGCGAATACTTGGGAATCCGACTTCGACGACAGCTCTGAGAGCTGATGATGACTACGAGGAGCACATCCATTGCTTAGAAACTCCGCTTAGTGTAGCTTTCTAAATAAGCACAGGTTGAAAAAAATCACGTGATGAAGAAGCAATCTGATTGGCTGGACGGATGAGGGTGCTTCACACTGCATATGAACTGTGAAAATTAGTGGGGGGGGGGGGGTTCAAACCCCCTGACCCCCCTGGATAGAGGATTTCTGTTGCTGTCCAGCGTGGGAACACTGCGGCTGTGCTGCGTTCTTGTCGATCGACTTTCTTTTTATCATGATTTATTATTGTTACTGTATGTGTGTATTTATTAAGTAAACAATAAACAACAAATAAAGTCTGGATACTAACATGACAGATGCATTTTGAAGTTTGTAGTCTTGTCATGCCAGGTGTCATGGTGGATTTTTAGTGGGGGGGGGGGGGGAGAGAGAATGTTAACAGCACATGTGGGAGTCTTACTAGGCTCTTGGGAGGTGACCCCACATGTAGGAGTCTTACTAGGCTCTTGGGAAGTGACCCCCACATTACTAGGTTCTTGGGAAGTGACCCCACATGTGAGAGTCTTACTAGGCTCTTGGGAGGTGACCCCACATGTGGGAGTCTTACTAGGCTCTTGGGAGGTGACCCCACATGTGGGAGTCTTACTAGGCTCTTGGGGGGTGGCCCCACATGTGGGAGTCTTACTAGGCTCTTGGGAGGTGACCCCACATGTGGGAGTCTTACTAGGCTCTTGGGAGGTGACCCCACATGTGGGAGTCTTACTAGGCTCTTGGGAGGTGACCCCACATGTGGGAGTCTTACTAGGCTCTTGGGAGGTGACCCCACATGTGGGAGTCTTACTAGGCTCTTGGGAGGTGGCCCCACATGTGGGAGTCTTACTAGGCTCTTGGGAGGTGACCCCACATGTGGCAGTCTTACTAGGCTCTTGGGAGGTGACCCCACATGTGGCAGTCTTACTAGGCTCTTGGGAGGTAGCCCCACATGTGGAAGTCTTACTAGGCTCTTGGGAGGTGACCCCACATGTGGGAGTCTTACTAGGCTCTTGGGGGGTGGCCCCACATGTGGGAGTCTTACTAGGCTCTTGGGAGGTGGCCCCACATGTAGGAGTCTTACTAGGCTCTTGGGAGGTGACCCCACATGTGGGAGTCTTACTAGGCTCTTGGGAAGTGACCCCACATGTGGGAGTCTTACTAGGCTCTTGGGAGGTGACCACACATGTGGGAGTCTTACTAGGCTCTTGGGAGGTGACCCCACATGTGGGAGTCTTACTAGGCTCTTGGGAGGTGACCCCACATGTGGGAGTCTTACTAGGCTCTTGGGAGGTGACCCCACATGTGAGAGTCTTACTAGGCTCTTGGGAGGTGACCCCACATGTGAGAGTCTTACTAGGCTCTTGGGGGGTGGCCCCACATGTGGGAGTCTTACTAGGCTCTTGGGAGGTGACCCCACATGTGGGAGTCTTACTAGGCTCTTGGGAGGTGACCCCACATGTGGGAGTCTTACTAGGCTCTTGGGAGGTGACCCCACATGTGAGAGTCTTACTAGGCTCTTGGGAGGTGACCCCACATGTGAGAGTCTTACTAGGCTCTTGGGAAGTGACCCCACATGTGGGAGTCTTACTAGGCTCTTGGGAGGTGACCCCACATGTGGGAGTCTTACTAGGCTCTTGGGAGGTGACCCCACATGTGAGAGTCTTACTAGGTTCTTGGATGGTGGCCCCACATGTGGGAGTCTTACTAGGCTCTTGGGAAGTGACCCCACATGTGGGAGTCTTACTAGGCTCTTGGGAGGTGACCCCACATGTGGGAGTCTTACTAGGCTCTTGGGAGGTGACCCCACATGTGGCAGTCTTACTAGGCTCTTGGGAGGTGACCCCACATGTGGGAGTCTTACTAGGCTCTTGGGAAGTGACCCCACATGTGGGAGTCTTACTAGGCTCTTGGGAGGTGACCCCACATGTGGGAGTCTTACTAGGCTCTTGGGAGGTGGCCCCACATGTGGGAGTCTTACTTGGGAGGTGACCCCACATGTGAGAGTCTTACTAGGCTCTTGGGAGGTGACCCCACATGTGAGAGTCTTACTAGGCTCTTGGGAGGTGACCCCACATGTGGGAGTCTTACTAGGCTCTTGGGAGGTGACCCCACATGTGGGAGTCTTACTAGGCTCTTGGGAGGTGACCCCACATGTGAGAGTCTTACTAGGCTCTTGGGAAGTGACCCACATGTGGGAGTCTTACTAGGCTCTTGGGAGGTGACCCCACATGTGGGAGTCTTACTAGGCTCTTGGGAGGTGACCCCACATGTGGGAGTCTTACTAGGCTCTTGGGAAGTGGCCCCACATGTGGGAGTCTTACTAGGCTCTTGGGAGGTGACCCGTTGGGAAGTGACCCCACATGTGGGAGTCTTACTAGGCTCTTGGGAAGTGACCCCACATGTGAGAGTCTTACTAGGCTCTTGGGAGGTGACCCCACATGTGGGAGTCTTACAGGCTCTTGGGAGGTGACCCCACATGTGGGAGTCTTACTAGGCTCTTGGGAAGTGACCCCACATGTGGGAGTCTTACTAGGCTCTTGGGCGGTGGCCCCACATGTGGGAGTCTTACTAGGCTCTTGGGAGGTGACCCCACATGTGGGAGTCTTACTAGGCTCTTGGGAGGTGACCCCACATGTGGGAGTCTTACTAGGCTCTTGGGAGGTGACCCCACATGTGGGAGTCTTACAGGCTCTTGGGAGGTGACCCCACATGTGGGAGTCTTACTAGGCTCTTGGGCGGTGGCCCCACATGTGGGAGTCTTACTAGGCTCTTGGGAAGTGACCCCACATGTGGGAGTCTTACTAGGCTCTTGGGCGGTGGCCCCACATGTGGGAGTCTTACTAGGCTCTTGGGAGGTGACCCCACATGTGGGAGTCTTACTAGGCTCTTGGGAGGTGACCCCACATGTGGGAGTCTTACTAGGCTCTTGGGAGGTGACCCCACATGTGGGAGTCTTACAGGCTCTTGGGAGGTGACCCCACATGTGGGAGTCTGAGATAACTTTTTGATACCAAAATGTCTTGAAAGTCAACTAGCAAGGCCTGGCAAAGTAAAGTACAGGTATAACAGGTATAACACACACCAACCAGCATGCCAATACAGGGGAGACGCTTTGCCACAAGATTCCTCTTCTGAGATTGAGTTATGTACTTTGACCTCCAAGAGTAAGTTAAGACTATACTAATCTTCACATACCCAACAGTACAATTCATACGTCCTTTGGGATAATGTACGTGCAAGTACATAAGACCACAACATTTCATCAAATACATGTAACAAGGTGTCGAGACTGAATTCAGAGGTAGGATCCAAACAGAAAGAAGGCAAGTAATTATGGGCATGCAGTCAGCCATTAGGAGGAGAGGCAACCAGGTGCCTGGTGGTCTCACTAGCCAAACTTACAGTCAGCCATGAGGAGGAGAGGCAACCAGGTGCCTGGTGGTCTCACTAGCCAAACTTACAGTCAGCCATGAGGAGGAGAGGCAACCAGGTGTCTGGTGGTCTCACTAGCCAAACTTACAGTCAGCCTTGAGGAGGAGAGGCAACCAGGTGTCTGGTGGTCTCACTAGCCAAACTTACAGTCAGCCATGAGGAGGAGAGGCAACCAGGTGCCTGGTGGTCTCACTAGCCAAACTTACAGTCAGCCATGAGGAGGAGAGGCAACCAGGTGCCTGGTGGCCTCATAGCCAAACTTACAGTCGGCTTTGAGGAGGACAAGCAACCAGGTGCCTGGTGGTCTCACTAGCCAAACTTACAGTCAGCCATGAGGAGGAGAGGCAACCAGGTGCCTGGTGGTCTCACTAGCCAAACATTTTTTTTGCAATAGAGTGAAAGAAAAATTAGCTACTCTGAATGCTACTCTGAATGTCATGAATGCAGAATGTGTGGCATTCTAATGCCAACTAATGGCAAGTTACCCGATGCTAATTTGCAGAATCTTGGCAGCACACCCACGAAAACCTGGCTACGTTTAGTTACCATCTCCCCTGAAAAATTGCTTATGAATACTTATGGCTTGAGAGAGGTAGGTACTTGGCTGGTTTCAAATACCAAACCTATGGTTTCTTTAAATGTAAGGGGGGGAGGCTTCATGAATCATAATGGGGGCAGATATATGGAATGCTCTTAAAGCCACTTCCAAGGGGAGGCAAACTAGATCCAAGGGCAGGGGAAGGGAGGCAACCCACGAGGGAAAAAACCCATGCACTTGTTGGGGGAGGTAATCTAGATCCAAGGGCAGGGGGAGGGGGTAACCCTACGAAAGAAACCATGCACTTGTTGGGGGAGGTAATCTAGATTCAAGGGCAGGGGGTGGGGGTAACCCTACGAAAGAAACCATGCACTTGTTGGGGGAGGTAATCTAGATCCAAGGGCAGGGGGAGGGGGTAACCCTACGAAAGAAACCATGCACTTGTTGGGGGAGGTAATCTAGATTCAAGGGCAGGGGGGGGGGGGGGGTAACCCTACGAAAGAAACCATGCACTTGTTGGGGGAGGTAATCTAGATTCAAGGGCAGGGGGTGGGGGTAACCCTACGAAAGAAACCATGCACTTGTTGGGGGAGGTAATCTAGATCCAAGGGCAGGGGGAGGGGGTAACCCTACGAAAGAAACCATGCACTTGTTGGGGGAGGTAATCTAGATCCAAGGGCAGGGGGAAGGGGAGACCCCACGAAAGAAACCATGCACTTGTTGGGGGAGGTAATCTAGATCCAAGGGCAGGGGGAAGGGGAGACCCCACGAAAGAAACCATGCACTTGTTGGGGGAGGTAATCTAGATCCAAGGGCAGGGGGAAGGGGAGACCCCACGAAAGAAACCATGCACTTGTTGGGGGAGGTAATCTAGATCCAAGGGCAGGGGGAAGGGGAGACCCCATGAAAGAAACCATGCACTTGTCCAGCTCGCACTGTCATGTTTCTAGTTGAGAGCTTACGCCTCCAGACTTTGGTAGTGGCACTACTTGAGTGGTTTGGGGGAGGTCTCTCTGCAGGTCGTTATACAGCCTCTCGTGATCCAACACAAGCACCACATCAACTATACAAACATACAACACACGAGAGAAGAAAATACACTACTACCAATAATAAACTACTACAATAAACTACTACTACTAATATTGCACACAGAAGTGCTTGCATGGATATTAAGAGGAGGGTCGTTTATGTGAGGTGTTGCTCGAGGGTTCAAGCATACAAACATTACCTTGGAATATCTGTGCAGCGTGCAGCAGAGCTTGGTAGCCCTGCCCATCCACCCACCCACACGTGTTGATCACACACCCGCTGGTCTTAGCTAGGCAGACAGAGAGACCATAAATACGAAGAATCAGCAACAGCAATGACAGCAATAAGCAAGAGCAGGGACTTATGATAAGGAGAGAGAGAGAGAGGGTGTTTTTTATTATCGGCTAGCAAAGCAGCCTTCACTGGGGAAGGGATATTAATATTGGCTCCCACTGCATGCACATGGTCGTCTAGGTATTGGCTCCCACTGCATGCACATGGTCGTCTAGGTATTGGCTCCCACTGCATGCACATGGTCGTCTAGGTATTGGCTCCCACTGCATGCACATGGTCATCTAGGTATTGGCTCCCACTGCATGCACATGGTCGTCTAGGTATTGGCTCCCACTGCATGCACATGGTTGTCTAGGTATTGGCTCCCACTGCATGCACATGGTCGTCTAGGTATTGGCTCCCACTGCATGCACATGGTTGTCTAGGTATTGGCTCCCACTGCATGCACATGGTCGTCTAGGTATTGGCTCCCACTGCATGCACATGGTCATCTAGGTATTGGATCCCACTGCATGCACATGGTCGTCTAGGTATTGGCTCCCACTGCATGCACATGGTTGTCTAGGTATTGGCTCCCAATGCATGCACATGGTTGTCTAGGTATTGGCTCCCACTGCATGCACATGGTCGTCTAGGTATTGGCTCCCACTGCATGCACATGGTCATCTAGGTATTGGCTCCCACTGCATGCACATGGTCGTCTAGGTATTGGCTCCCACTGCATGCACATGGTCGTCTAGGTATTGGCTCCCACTGCATGCACATGGTTGTCTAGGTATTGGCTCCCATTGCATGCACATGGTTGTCTAGGTATTGGCTCCCATTGAATGCACATGGTTGTCTAGGCATTGGCTCCCACTGCATGCACATGGTTGTCTAGGTATTGGCTCCCACTGCATGCACATGGTCGTCTAGGTATTGGCTCCCACTGCATGCACATGGTTGTCTAGGTATTGGCTCCCATTGCATGCACATGGTTGTCTAGGTATTGGCTCCCATTGAATGCACATGGTTGTCTAGGCATTGGCTCCCACTGCATGCACATGGTTGTCTAGGTATTGGCTCCCACTGCATGCACATGGTTGTCTAGGTATTGGCTCCCACTGCATGCACATGGTCGTCTAGGTATTGGCTCCCACTGCATGCACATGGTTGTCTAGGTATTGGCTCCCACTGCATGCACATGGTTGTCTAGGTATTGGCTCCCACTGCATGCACATGGTCGTCTAGGTATTGGCTCCCACTGCATGCACATGGTCATCTAGGTATTGGCTCCCACTGCATGCACATGGTCGTCTAGGTATTGGCTCCCACTGCATGCACATGGTTGTCTAGGTATTGGCTCCCACTGCATGCACATGGTCGTCTAGGTATTGGCTCCCACAGCTGCATGCACATGGTTGTCTAGGTATTGGCTCCCACTGCATGCACATGGTTGTCTAGGTATTGGCTCCCGCTGCATGCACATGGTTGTCTAGGCATTGGCTCCCACTGCATGCACATGGTTGTCTAGGTATTGGCTCACACAGCTGCATGCACATGGTTGTCTAGGTATTGGCTCCCACTGCATGCACATGGTTGTCTAGGTATTGGCTCACACAGCTGCATGCACATGGTTGTCTAGGTATTGGCTCCCACTGCATGCACATGGTTGTCTAGGTATTGGCTCCCACTGCATGCATGCACATGGTCGTCTAGGTATTGGCTCCCACTGCATGCACATGGTCGTCTAGGTATTGGCTCCCACTGCATGCACATGGTCATCTAGGTATTGGCTCCCACTGCATGCACATGGTCGTCTAGGTATTGGCTCCCATTGCATGCACATGGTCGTCTAGGTATTGGCTCCCACTGCATGCACATGGTCATCTAGGTATTGGCTCCCACAGCTGCATGCACATGGTCGTCTAGATATTGGCTCCCACTGCATGCACATGGGTTGTCTAGGTATTGGCTCCCACTGCATGCACATGGTCGTCTAGGTATTGGCTCCCA
Organism: Cladorhizidae sp. MBARI D1340-BT2; assembly: GCA_028752905.1. NCBI lineage: Eukaryota > Metazoa > Porifera > Demospongiae > Poecilosclerida > Cladorhizidae > Cladorhizidae sp. MBARI D1340-BT2. The sequence goes on from JAQNBH010000005.1 coordinate 11,113,538, forward strand.
CTGCATGCACATGGTTGTCTAGGTATTGGCTCCCACTGCATGCACATGGCTGTCTAGGTATTGGCTCCCATAGCTGCATGCACATGGTCGTCTAGGTATTGGCTCCCACTGCATGCACATGGTTGTCTAGGCATTGGCTCCCGCTGCATGCACATGGTCGTCTAGGTATTGGCTCCCACTGCATGCACATGGTCATCTAGGTATTGGCTCCCACTGCATGCACATGGTCGTCTAGGTATTGGCTCCCATGCATGCACATGGTTGTCTAGGTATTGGCTCCCACTGCATGCACATGGTTGTCTAGGTATTGGCTCCCACTGCATGCACATGGTTGTCTAGGCATTGGCTCCCACTGCATGCACATGGTCATCTAGGTATTGGCTCCCACTGCATGCACATGGTTGTCTAGGCATTGGCTCCCACTGCATGCACATGGTTGTCTAGGTATTGGCTCCCACTGCATGCACATGGTCGTCTAGGTATTGGCTCCCACTGCATGCACATGGTCGTCTAGGTATTGGCTCCCACTGCATGCACATGGTTGTCTAGGCATTGGCTCCCACTGCATGCACATGGTCGTCTAGGTATTGGCTCCCACTGCATGCACATGGTTGTCTAGGTATTGGCTCCCACTGCATGCACATGGTCATCTAGGTATTGGCTCCCACTGCATGCACATGGTCGTCTAGGTATTGGCTCCCACTGCATGCACATGGTTGTCTAGGCATTGGCTCCCACTGCATGCACATGGTCATCTAGGTATTGGCTCCCACTGCATGCACATGGTTGTCTAGGCATTGGCTCCCACTGCATGCACATGGTCATCTAGGCATCTACCCGAAGTAACAAATTCACCCATAAAGAAATAAGAATGGGTCACCCATCTTAAGTTCAAGTAAACTTAAGAAATGGTTGTCTCTGGGTAGCTACAGTAGCAGTGCCAGAACGAAACCTCCGCACTCTACTACTCTGACAGCAACTAACTGTGCAGCTAGTTCTCAAACTTCCTCCACTGGTGCTAGTCAGAAGAGAATCTCCTACAAAATACTATCAACCACTTCTCTCTTGTATTCACATATCGGCTATGCTGTGAAGACTGTGGCTCCACCAATTGAAAGAAGATGCATCACGATGACCACAAGACAATAGATAGATATATAGGTATAGAGGTAGATAGACTGCCATGCTCATGTGAAGCAATACAAACTCTATTCAACTCCGCAGAGGGCTCACTAATCTTGATAGTTGCATTGAGCTTACTCTTAGAGTTGACCTTGCACCTCTTGCTAAACATGTGTGCCATGGCGGTGACGGCAGTCTTGTAGAGCTTGAGGTTGGCAGCCGGCGAGGTGCAGCCATAGTGATACACCAAGGAGGGCTTCTTGTTGAAGCAGTTGGTCTCCACATCACACGGACGCTCTATAGGCAGTATGGCTACCATTCCAGGAATAGTGACACAGCCCTGCAACAAACACGGTCAACAACAACAAGCTCAACAACAAACTCAACAACAACAAACACGGTCAACAATAACTTCAGACTAAAAAGATTGTTTTTTTAAATTTTTACATACACTGTATCTAAATCTTTATTTCAAGAACAAGAGGTTTCAAAAACAAACAACTACAACTACACTGAATTGACGCTGTTAAAAAGAAATGAAACAAGACTGTCTCCATGTATACCACAGCCAGTTAGATGACCTTACCGTTTAAAATCAATCTTGAATTAATATAAATGGTAAAGGGTCGTCTAACCTTGTTACGCTAAATGGGTTCAGTCTTGTTTCCTTTCTTTTTTAATTTAATTAAAACTGTTTTTGTTTCTTTGTTTGTTGTTTCTATATACAATATTATAGTTGTGGAAGACGACAGAAAGTGTGAGCTTCAGGGTCTCCAGGGTTTTAAAGCACTTTTTTTCTACCTTGTTTACCTGTTGTTGTACACTTCACATACTAACACACGCCATGTCTTGTTGCTGACTGTACCCACTGCAGAGCCAGCCTGCCTCCTCAGGGATTTGGTAACCGTTGCACTGGGGAATTCTACCCACCAAACAGCAGATGTTTTGGTACTACAGCCTCCTTTGGTAACAGTTTCCAAAGGAACATGCAAACTAAACAGAACTGAGCGTGGGTTCAGTTTTTACTGCAGCACACGCAGTCTTGACTCAACTCGGATTACAAAACATCACGTGAGCTAGCTTGATTGCATCATCAACGACCATCACTATCCTTTTTATAGCAATCTAGAAACAGAGTTGTCGTGGACATGCATTGGAACATTTGTAGTCTTCTTGCTCCATTTTTTTAATGAATGGATCTATTGTACACTAGTTATGCACGTGGGAAAACAGAGAGAGAAACAAGAAACAATAACATGTAGTCTTTGGGCATAAATTTCAAGTGTTTTTTCTTGCTGCTCTCATTCTTGCAGCATTTCTTTTGCAGTCAGTTTACTACTTAGTGAAGGATTCAAGGCAGGCTGGCAGTCTTTTGGGAGCCAATAGCAGCTAAGAAGCTAAGAAGCTGCTGACGTGAGTTTTAGCTGACATATGAGCTTTGGTGGCAAGAACAGTGATGCACACTGCATGAGCTGAGTGTGCCCTGGTCCTTCTTTGAACACCATTCGTACAACCAGAGAAACTTGCTGCCCTGCCATAGCCTTGCCCAACGAGTCGTCCATAGTCCTGCTCTATGAATGAGGTGAGCTCAGTTGTCTGTCTGCCAATTTAAAAAGTGGGCCAATCCAACATACTACATATACACTCCCCATGATTACAAATACTACACCAATCCTACAGGGAGTGCTACATACACACTCCCTGTTTACAAATACTACACCAATCCTACAGGGAGTGCTACATACACACTCCCTGTTTACAAATACTACACCAATCCTACAGGGAGTGCTACATACACACTCCCTGTTTACAAATACTACACCAATCCTACAGGGAGTGCTACATACACACTCCCTGTTTACAAATACTACACCAATCCTACAGGGAGTGCTACATACACACTCCCTGTTTACAAATACTACACCAATCCTACAGGGAGTGCTACATACACACTCCCTGTTTACAAATACTACACCAATCCTACAGGGAGTGCTACATACACACTCCCTGTTTACAAATACTACACCAATCCTACAGGGAGTGCTACATACACACTCCCTGTTTACAAATACTATACTCCTACAGGGAGTGCTACATACACACTCCCTGTTTACAAATACTACACCAATCCTACAGGGAGTGCTACATACACACTCCCTGTTTACAAATACTACACCAATCCTACAGGGAGTGCTACATACACACTCCCTGTTTACAAATACTACACCAATCCTACAGGGAGTGCTACATACACACTCCCTGTTTACAAATACTACACCAATCCTACAGGGAGTGCTACATACACACTCCCTGTTTACAAATACTACACCAATCCTACAGGGAGTGCTACATACACACTCCCTGTTTACAAATACTACACCAATCCTACAGGGAGTGCTACATACACACTCCCTGTTTACAAATACTACACCAATCCTACAGGGAGTGCTACATACACACTCCCTGTTTACAAATACTACACCAATCCTACAGGGAGTGCTACATACACACTCCCTGTTTACAAATACTATACTCCTACAGGGAGTGCTACATACACACTCCCTGTTTACAAATACTACACCAATCCTACAGGGAGTGCTACATACACACTCCCTGTTTACAAATACTACACCAATCCTACAGGGAGTGCTACATACACACTCCCTGTTTACAAATACTACACCAATCCTACAGGGAGTGCTACATACACACTCCCTGTTTACAAATACTACACCAATCCTACAGGGAGTGCTACATACACACTCCCTGTTTACAAATACTATACTCCTACAGGGAGTGCTACATACACACTCCCTGTTTACAAATACTACACCAATCCTACAGGGAGTGCTACATACACACTCCCTGTTTACAAATACTACACCAATCCTACAGGGAGTGCTACATACACACTCCCTGTTTACAAATACTACACCAATCCTACAGGGAGTGCTACATACACACTCCCTGTTTACAAATACTACACCAATCCTACAGGGAGTGCTACATACACACTCCCTGTTTACAAATACTATACTCCTACAGGGAGTGCTACATACACACTCCCTGTTTACAAATACTACACCAATCCTACAGGGAGTGCTACATACACACTCCCTGTTTACAAATACTACACCAATCCTACAGGGAGTGCTACATACACACTCCCTGTTTACAAATACTACACCAATCCTACAGGGAGTGCTACATACACACTCCCTGTTTACAAATACTACACCAATCCTACAGGGAGTGCTACATACACACTCCCTGTTTACAAATACTACACCAATCCTACAGGGAGTGCTACATACACACTCCCTGTTTACAAATACTACATCAATCCTACAGCAGGGTTGTTGTTTTATGTTCGTTTTTGTTTTTGTTAACTTGGCTTGGGCAAAGTTAACTAACTTACTTTACACTTATCTTAAGTTAAGTTAACTAACTTTACATTTATCTTAAGTTAACCGTTAATTTGAACATCATGGTAAGTAAAATTGATGATCCTCACAGCGACTTGTTAAAATTATCTTTCTTTAGCTTTTAACTTAAGTTCACCATCAGTTATCAATACAGTTCATAATTAAAAAACAAAACAAGTTAGGTTACTTGAAAGTTAACTCAAGTTAATGCAAAAAAATCTTCAGTTAATGTATTAAGTTAACCTGAATTTTCAAAAGTTAATTGCTGGTTAACGAATAAATCAATTTAATTGTCTCAACCATGGCACGCTGTGCTGTTGAAAGAAAAGAAAAGGGTAGAGAAGTAGGCTACAAATATGCAGAGGGATAAAAAGGAGGAGGGGTGATCCCAAGGCTGGTACAGGGCCATGCTAGGACTTCAAGGGATCTTATTAAGGCTAGTACAGGGCCATGCTAAGACTTCAAGGGATCCTGAGGCTGGTACAGGGCCATGCTAAGGGATCCTGAGGCTGGTACAGGACCATGCTAGGACTTCAAGGGATCCTGAAGCTAGTAAAGGGCAGAGACTTCAAGGGATCCTGAAGCTGGTACAGGACTATGCTAAGATTTCATATAGACCTAGCCCTCTAGCAAAACACAACCAGTTTGATGACACTGTAAAATTCTGAACTAGTCGGGGAGGGGTGGGGGGGGGGGGGGGGGGGAAGGGGGAAAGTTAACGGCCATGCGATTGTACCCCCATGTAGTGGCTGCAAACATGGTACACACAACTGCAATGGCACAGTGTTTTTTTATTTATTTGTTTCTTGTGCCTGCTGCTAATATGCCAATGGCTCCGAGCTATGTCCATTGTAACGAACAATCATTCGCCTGTTGAAACAAGCACAACCTCACTCAATATCCTCCTCCAGTCTCCCTCCCTCCTCATCCACTGTCAGTCACACCCACATCCCAAACACCCACAAATACGCACCTGGCCGACATCGATGTCAACCAGGCAAGGTTGTCTGTTCATCCTGGCTGCATAATTGCAGAGTATTCGGCAGAGAGTGCTCTTGCCCACGTCTGTGGGGCCCACCAGCATCACCTACATGCACGTGTGTGTGTGTGCGTGCATGTGGGTATGTGTGTGTGTGTGTGTGTGTGTGGCATGGCACAAAACTAAAGCAGTTGCCAGCAACACACATGTGCAGAATGAGTATGTGCATGCTCGTCCTCCATGGGGGGGACAGACTGTGAAGAACAACACTGCAGTTTCTTCACCCAGTGCAGTGAGAGCAGCACTCTGTAGCTTACCCAACAGAAATGTTCACCTCTGCCACCACATGTATCTAGCCACAATAGGGCAGAGTCAATGGCTTCACACAACAGGTGGGGAGAGGTGTTTGGTTCACACAACAGGTGGGGAGGGGTGTTCGGTTCATATATACAACAGGTGGGGAGAGGTGTTTGGTTCACACAACAGGTGGGGAGGGGTGTTCGGTTCATATATACAACAGGTGGGGAGGGGTGTTTGGTCCACACAACAGGTGGGGAGGGGTGTTTGGTTCATATATACAACAGGTGGGGAGGGGTGTTTGGTTCACACAACAGGTGGGGAGGGATATTTGGTGTGCTAGAGCACCAAGCATTGAGCTGTTACAAATGTCCTGAGCACATGCTTATTACAACACTGTGTATTACTCTCCTGGTCTGGGTTTGGGGGGGGGGGGGGGGGGGGGGGGGGGGGGGATATTACCTTCTCCCAGTGTACCTGCAAAAGAAGCAAATGCCTCCATAATAGGAAAGGATCGTCACTTCCCATTTCTTGCCCATTACGTCATGTTTTGTGGCCCACTCAAAGAAAGAAAGGTAAGAACGACATCAAACAGCCAACCTTTGGTCCTATTTTGTCCTGACTGCTGAACTTCTGCCTCATCTGGTCGATAGCAATGTGAGTGTTGAGATAGACCAACATCGGGGTTTGGTCTGACATGTACGACACAACCGGCTCACCACGTACCTAGGCACACCACTGCAAGCACTTATCACAATCTCCACAGCCATACATCACCCAACACATGTCACATCACCTCTATCGCATTCTGATTCACTCCCTCATGAGACACATCATTATGACCACACACCCATTTATGCATATCACATACTAACATCCATTATCGCACATACACACACACACATACACACCGAGTACGTACCACGACTTTGCAGCCACCATACCAGGTGAAGATGGAAATCTTTGAGTGGGGGCTAATGTTGTATTGCCTGTTCTTGGCCAGCTCTGTGCCAAACACCTCAGCGCTCCCCTGCACCAGCTAAGGGGAACAACAAGGGGGTGCTCTAAACATACACAACCACTCATGCCAATTAGACACTTTCATTCTTGAGTACATTTCCTGGACTAAGTAACAATAACAAAGAAGTCACTGACATCGACTGCAGCTGTTTGGTTTATGCAAGTTCAGCACTGTCTATACCTAAATTGGGTGGAGCCATAATTGCCTGTGATTAGATTAAACCAGGGTACTGGATTGACAGGGATAAATGGCTTTTCAACTAAATGACAGCTGCTATTATTTTTTTTGCAATAGCTGAAGTCGGTCCTTTTTATCGAGTAAGCCACTTCTGTCAATTGCCTCAACCTCCTTCAGAATATGCACGCTGTAGCGGATCTCGCAATCGCCGCTCTGTATCGACCCTCATTCCTGCTGCCCAAAGAATGCAGGACCAGACTCCTTGCCAGACTCCAGACCCAGGGACCCCTCCCATATGCTGCTCAGGATCCCAACAGGATTTCTCGCTGGTCGCTCGTCGTGGTGGGCGCTGATTAGGGGGAAAGACCATGAAACTAATGTACCTTGACCTCTGGTGTTGATGTGCAATATATGAGTGTTGTGTTTTGCTTGTGAGAACTAAGACTAATTCACTCCCCTTTTCACTCTCGGGTCTTATTACTTATCGACCCCCAACATGCTACAGTGGTGACCCCGACGCCCAAGGCCGAATGTTTTGGGATCTCGAGCACAACATTGTGGTCTGTTTCATCACAACGCCTACTCGATAATCAACGATATCATGACTGAGGAAAATGCTGTCTCTCTGAAGCTTCCTTCCTTCTGGACTTCCCAACCAAACATGTGGTTCGCCCAGGCAGAGGCCCAGTTTAACATTAAGAAGATCACCGCGGACGACACCAAGTACTATTACGTGGTGGCAGCACTCGATCAGGCCACTGCAGAAAGGTTACTGGATCTCTTGAGCAAACCACGTACGGAAAACAAGTACGGAGTGCTCAAGGCCAGGCTCATAGATACCTTTGGACTTAGCGAGGGAGCAGGTGGCTAAGTTGCTACACATCCGTCCCCTGGGCGACTCCAAACCATCTTGCCTCATGGATGACATGCTGGCCCTCCTCGGCGATCACAACCCCTGTTTCCTTTTCGAGCAGATTTTCCTTCCAGGGGATATCCGAGTTCAACTGGTGGACATAGACTTTAAAGGCCATAGGGAGCTGGCCAAACGCGCTGATGCATTGTGGTCAGCTCGAGAGGTACGAGCGGGTGCTAGCGTGGTACATCGCCATCCTCAACTCGCATCAAAGCCCCAATCCTCCGGATTATGTTTTTTCCATGAGAAGTTTGGAGATGCAGCCCGCAAGTGCCGTTCCCCTGTAACTGGTCGGGAAACGCTCAGGCCGGTCGCCAGTAGTGGCCTCGCCGGCCGGCCGGAACGACAGCCTACTTTTTTCTTGGAACCGTAACTCGGGCAAACGTTTCCTCGTAGACGACACCGGGGCAGAGGTGAGTGTCCACCCCACTATCGGCATCGACACATGCAACACTCATCCATGTCCCGCCCTCGGCAGCACCATTAAAACGTACGGCATGCACACCTTTCCACTACAGTTTGGCAATCGTACCTTCGAGTGGGAGTTTATCCTTGCAAACGTATCTCAGCCCCTGCTGGGTGTACGTGCCAACAATCTGCTAGTGGATTTCAAGAGCAAACGCTTGGTCGACGCGGAGACCTATCTCTCCATTCCTCTAGGCATGACAGACGCTTCAGCGCCCCATCTTCATACCATCACCTCCACATGCAGGTATGAGTCATTGCTCGCTCAGTTTCCAGACCTCACCATACCAACCTTCGCCAACCCCACTGTGCAACATGGAGTGGAGCATTTCATCCCCACGGAGGGTCCTCCGGTGTACGCTCGGGCCCGTCGTCTACCTCCGGACAAACTCAAACTGGCTAAAGCAGAATTCGACAGCATGGAAGCTATGGGTATCATTAGGCGCTCCTCCAGCCCTTGCACATGGTCCCGAAGTCTTCTGGTGGTTGGCGTCCGTGTGGCGACTACCGCCGCCTCAATAAGGCCAAAGTGCCTGATCGTTACCCTGTTCCACATATTCAAGACTTCTCAGCCCACCTTGCCGGAACTCGAGTTTTCTCCAAGGTTGATCTGGTTAAAGGCTACCACCAGATCCCTGTGGCGGTGCAGGACATTCCCAAGACGGCCATCATAACCACATTCGGCCTGTTCGAGTTCATGCGCATGCCTTTTGGACTGAAGAATGCCGCGCAAGCCTTCTAGAGATTAATTAATGGACACCGTCTGTCAAGGGTTGGAATTTGTTTTCGCCTACTTGGATGACATCATAGTGGCGAGCAGCAGTGAGTCAGAACACCAGCAGCATCTCCGGGTCCTGTTCCAGCGCCTCAGGGAGCATGGGCTAGTGGTAAATGTGGCCAAGTGTAAATTCGGTCTTCCCAGCATTGACTTCCTCCATCGCATCACACAACACGGGGGGCTCCCACTTCCGGAAAAGGTGGAGGCTATCCGTAAATTCCCTCAACCGACCTCCATCAGGGGCCTGCAGGAGTTCGTGGGCATGGTGAATTTTTTATCACCGGTTCATTCCAGCCACCGCAAAAATGATGAACCCCCTCCCCTCTTCACTGCCCTGTCAGGCAAGCCCAAGACCATCGAGTGGTCAGACCTCATGATCGGAGCTTTCGAGGACACCAAGCTGGCGCTCCCATCCACGGCCCAATGCACCCACGTCATTAACAGTAGACGCCTCCAATGTGACCCTTGGTGCAGTACTCCAGCAGCTGGTTAATGGCTCCTGGGCGCCACTGGTATTCTTCAGCAGGCAGCTCCGGCCCCCAGAGAAAAACGGCCCCCAGAGAAAAAGTACAGTGCATTCGACAGAGAACTCCTGGCAATTTACCTAGCATACGACATTTCCACTATTTCTTAGAGGGCAGACAGTTCGTCGTGTACACGGACCACAAGCCTCTCACATTCGCCATGGAAAAGGTTTCGGATCCCTGGTCCAGCAGACAGCAGCGCCATCAGGCTTACATATCGGAATCTACCACTGACATCCGACACATCCAAGGGAAGGATAATCACGTGGCCGAATCATTGTCCTGCGCTGTGGTGGGCGCCATTCAGACAGGGCTGGACTTCATCGCGATGGCACAACAGGATCCCGCCATCCAAGCCTACCGCACAGCCATCTCCGGACTCCGCCTGGAGGATGTGAATTTTGGACCCAACGGCGTCACATTCCTCTGCGACATTTCAACTGGTCAGCCGCGTCAGGTGGCTCCCCAAGGGTGGAAGCGCAGCGTCTTTGACACCATCCACGGACTCTCCCATCCCTCGGTGCGCACAACACGGAAACTGGTTGCAGAGATGTTTCTATGGCATGGGCTCAAGAAACAGGTGGGAGCATCGTGCATTGCGTGCAAGGCTTCCAAAGTCCAGCGGCACATTCGTGCCCCACTCTATACTTTTGAGGTGCCACAGCCGTTTTGACCACATCAACATGGACCTCGGGGTTCCAATGCCGCCATCTCAGGGATTCACCCACCTCCTCACCATAGTGGACCGCTTCACTAGGTGGCCGGAGGCAACACCTCTTAAGGAGACAGATACGCAGGCTTGTGCAAGGGCTTTGATGGCTAGCTGGATCGCTCGCTTCTGTGTTCCGATGGACATGTCTTCAGACCAGGGAACGCAGTTCACCTCTCAGCTATGGGCTGCAGTCAGTCAGTTGCTGGGCTCCAAACTCAATCATAGCACCTCCTACCATCCCCAGTCCAATGGTTTCCACCGTCACATGAAGTCCGCTCAGCGTGCCAGGCTCACCGGACCCAACTGGCTAGATGAGCTACCATGGGTTATGCTCGGCATCCACAAGGCCCCTATGGAGGATTTGGGCACATCTTCGGCAGAACTGGTGGTGCGCTATGGCGCACCACTCACAGTCCCTGGCGACCTTGTGGGCTCTCCTAGTCCTGCTCCAGATCCGGCCTCTTTCATGCAGGGCCTCCGAAACCAGGTGGGCACTCTGGCATCCGTTCCTACATCCCAGCATGGTCCATTACATACATCAGTGCCCCCGGACCTTCAGGCATCCAAGTACATGTTTATCCATCGTGAGAACCATCGCACTCCCTTGGAAAGACCCTATGAAGGACTTTTCCACGTCATCCAGGCCGGAACTAAAACGTTCAAGGTTCAGGTGGGCAATCGCATGGAGACCATCTCTGTTGATCGACTCAAACCTGCTCACCTGGACATCAACGCACCAGTCAGAGTAGCACAGCCGAGGTCGCGGGGCCTCCCTCCGGGCAAGAAGACAAAGAAACGGACCGCTTTTTCTGGGTTTCCCCCACCACAAGTGGCTCGTCTAGCTCCTGCCTCTCCGGCACAACGTACCAGGTCGGGTCGCCAGATCGTGCTCCAGTGCACTACATCTCGGGTGGTGCTGTAGCGGATCTCACAATCACCGCTTTGTATCGACCCTCATTCCTGCTTCCCAAAGAACGCAGGACCAGACTCCTTGCCAGACTCCAGACGCAGGGACCCCTCTCATATGCTGCTCAGGATCCCAACAGGATTTCTCGCTGGTCACTCGTCGTGGTGGGCGCTGATTAGGGAAAAAGACCAGGAAACTAATGTACCTTGTCCTCTGGTGTTGATGTGCAATATATGAGTGTTGTGTTTTGCTTGTGAGAACTAAGACTAATTCACTCCCTTCTTTCACTCTCGGGTCTTATTACTTATCGACCCCCAGCAACACGCTACAAACACACTTTGTGGTATTCCAACTTGTTACAAACTGAACAGCTAGAGTGACCTCCATTGGTTGCTTCGTCACATGTCAAAACCCCTTTATATGTATCCTCGAGCCCACAAGAGAGCCGGATGGCAGGCAGCATGGGGTGCACGTGTCCCATGATAGTGTCCCATGATAACATCGTAACCAGCCCATGTCACATGTATACAAAGCATGGACAACCAGCATCCTTCTATTTATAGAGACCAATTCAGTTTCAGCTTCCACTACTGCTAATTCTATGCACTAATATAACTAACCTGTAATTGCACTGGATGAACATCATCCACTTCCAACCTCAGCTCAGTTTCCTTGTCTAGGGACCACTCTTTGAATGGAACATTCTCTTGAGAGTGGCTTTCTGCCTAAAATGCAAACGTTGAGCACGGATACAACTCTGCAAAACAATACAGAATCTTCTAGTTTACCTCCAACGACATCGGGAAGTCACCTCGACGATATAGCCCACATGGATGTTCTAGATGGAGCGCACTGCAGTTTGATGTTGCATGCTGGCTTGAGGAGGTCCGTGAGAGCTGAGTCTGTTTCTCGTGGGTTAAGGTCCATCTTGTGAGTTCTCCTGAATACTGTAGTCGTGTATAGGGGAACAAGGGGTTGCCTGTGTGAGCTTTATCGTCACCATAGCTACCTAGTGAACATTTCGTATTTGCTCTATAGCTGCTATTTGTCGCATATATCTCAGCATGCAGAGAGAAACTAGCTTGTCATGGCAGATTATGCCTGGACTGTAATCTTGTAGTAAGTATGTGTAACATCTAAGGTTAGACTGACACAAAACTGAATTTTGGTGGTTATGACAGCAGTCTAGCCTGACTACCTGTCTCATACATGCTTGCACACACAAAAAGAGAGAATCTTGTCTCTTGGCTGTTTCATAGTTTGTGGAACACCTGGTGTAATGTGTGTAGTGCTGGTGTAATGTGTGTAGTGCTGGTGTAATGTGTGTAGTGCTGGTGCTATGGTGGTGCCCAGGAGGGCACTTGTAGATAGATAACAATTGTTGGACATGTGTATTAATTAACTGACAGTGCAGCACACTGTGGTTTTGACCAGACTCGCTCTTTCTGTGATGTACATGCATATAAGTCTGGTTAGCGAGACGAGTGCTGGTCTCCTGTGAATAACTGTTATGGTGTTGCAGCTGGCCCGTGTTTAGATGGCAGTACCACAGTAGGTGGCAGGACCCACTTTCATGTTTCCCTATCCCAGATGAGATATGTGAGGTTCACTATGAAGTCTAGTAGGTATATGCACGCTAGAGACAGTGATAGCACTATATTGGGCTAAATATGTTACTATTTATGTATGTATGTACAGTATATGTGTTCTACGTGATTTGCCGATCTGCGCAATCCTAAGAATGCGCTGAGCATTTTATCGATCCTATAGTTGCGCGGCCATCTCGAGATTGTGCAAGGCAGGTTTTGCGCTTTCTTGTGATGTTTGCGTTCTTGTGATGTTTGGTTCAGTGGTAGCGTTTTCACCAATGAAATGATTTTTCCAATTAGGGTTTATGCAGTTTCATTTAGGGGGGGGGGAGGGGGGGCTGCCCCCCATTGGAAATTGTATTATTAAAATTCATTAGAAACTTTGTCACATCTTTAACCATCATGCCCCCCCTTAATATCCAGATTCCTCCAGTTGCCCCCTCCCCCCCCCCCCCCACCTTGGACAATTTTCTAAATGAAACCCTGTTATGGCTTTATGGTTTTCTCGTTTCAGCTTGATCTCCATGAGAACATCCGGAGGTAATCAAGGGTTCTTAGTGCTCGCTGGCTCCGTGTAGTGAAGGAGGGAGGGAGCACTAAGAACCCTTGATTACCTCAGGATGCATGAGAAGGGATGGATATGGTATAATAGTGATGATCGGGACCTTCGTTCAGAACTATTACAGTAGCATGGCGGAAACTTGCAATATCTTCTCTCTTTGTTTCAGCTCAATATTCAAATGGAGGGTGGAAGGTTAGGCCTGCATGTGCCAATAGCAGTTGACCTGCTCGGCCTTCTTGACAAAATAAGATTTAAAGACAATTATGATACTTAAATCATTCAATGTTTTAATGCATGTGCTTTAAATGTGCTTTAAATGTAATGAATTTCAATGTTTCATATCTGACTGTTGGTGTCACATTATTCCTTGGACATGTTGGAGGAAGATATCCAGGAAAATTACCTGTAAACAATATACGATTACAAGAAGTAGAGCATCAGATTACAATGCACAAGTCCAACCGTCTACATTTGAGTTTGCATGAGTTTTATAATATTACAATACATTACAATAATTATGTTTGATGTCACATTATTCCTTGGACATATTGGAGGAGGATACCCAGGAAGATTACAAGCACAACATTGATTACAAGTCCAACGATCTACATTTGAGTTTGCATGAGTTTTAAAATATTACAATACATTACAATAATTATGTTGATGTCACATTATTCCTTGGACATATTGGAGGAGGATACCCAGGAAGATTACAAGCACAACATTGATTACAAGTCCAACCATCTACATTTGAGTTTACATCAAGTTTGAAGCACGTGTAATGAAACCATTCAAAGCAGTTCTCTCACTCATCGATCATGTTAGATCCAACGCCAATTCCACGGCATTTGCAATAAACTGTCGTGTCGTATTCTTGCACGGTTGATTTTTGGAAGACGCACGTGGATTGAATTCGGTCGAAGAACTTCTGCTGCAGGGCGTGGTCTTGATGTTGACGTACGTCGCTGTATTGCTGGATCATCTCCATAAGCAAGTGAAATACCGTAGGCGATTGTGTAGGGACCGCAGTCGTTGCCGTTGGTCTGTTGCACGTTTGCTAGCTTGAGTGTTAAGATCTTTCCATCCGTCTTCACGAATTTTGCGATTTTATGCTGGACTTCTGTTGAAATCTTTCCCTTGTGGAGCGAGTCGTATACAATGACGGTGTCTGGGTCGGTACCATGGATGTTCGAAATTGTAATCCAGTGATTCTGATCTCTGTGCAGAAATTGAATGACATTTCCGTCTGTTTTTTCCCCGTTCGATCCAGGGTTGTGAGTAGAGTGTGAGTAGAGTTGATTGGAGTCCTGATATCGTTTTATCTATCCCTTTGATGAGGCGGCTGGATTCATCCATATGGCGATCTGTTAACCAATTCGTCGGACCGACTTTGCAGGGCAGCTTCACTGGTTTTGAGGTGATTGCTGCATGCATGGCTTGGGTGGAAGTGGCTTGTGCATTCCTCTCCTTGCTTCTTGCATGGGCATCTGGCTGTTGTGCTCCTAGATGTGCAATTGCATCGTAGTTTATTTCTTTGGGTAGGCCCTCCGAGCTGCCTCTCGAAGCATCACCTCCTCTCTGTAGTTTGGCACCAGGATTCCCGTATACGGCATGAGGTCTCCCCCTTGGCTTGTCCATTTAAGTTTTCCGAACTCAGTTGCTAGGTGGTACTGCTGTACTGTGGACCCCGTATTTTGTAGATGACGGCTGGCAATTGTCTTGGGTTGCTGCAAGATCTGTTGACATCTATGGTTACGAAATCTCCGACCTCGAATTCCATCACATTTGTTCTCTTTCAGTGCTCGTTAGGCGTTCGCTTTGTAGTTCCACATGGCTTTCTCTCTTTACTTGGTGAAACCGGATTCTGTCACCAGGCTATCTTGGGCTTTTTTCGGAGCTTCATTCTATGGGCTGGGGTTCTTCTTCCTTGGTGCTGCTACTGGCCTCGTTGGTGGCTGCGGCTGGAGCTTTGGTCCTGCCTCTAGCTGTATGAAGCCATCGATGTCGTCTTCATCAATAACATGGACTGTTGGGACGAAGGAAAGTTGTGGTCGGTGTCCGAAAACAACGGCATATGGAGTCTCTTTAATAGATTCCTGGACAGTGACGTTCAATCCATCTGGATTCGGGGCAACCAGCTTGCCCATGGCGTGTTGTCTTTGATAGATTTCTCAGCCTTCATTGCCGCTATTGGATGCTCCAAAGTCTTATTGCCATTCTCCTCAAGACCCTGGCTCTGCAAATGTCAGGGTCGACCTCGTACGAAAATCACGTCTCCACCCCATTGTTCAAAGAGTGCATGTACATGTAGGAGTTCATTTAACAAATTCTCTGCCATTGTCACTGTGAAAAATCTTCGGTACACCGAGGTAGCTTAGCACTCATTCCTTTAGCTTCTCTGCCACTTCTTGTGCAGTCTTTTGTCAACGGGAGGATGACGTGATACTTGGAAAAATGGTCCATGAAGTGGCTGATCCATTTGAAGTTTCCATCGTGGTCATGTCACATATCGATGAGAGATCCACCTGGACACGGTTGAGGAATCTGCTGGCGGTGATGGGGCGAAGGGGAGGCCTGACTGTTTGTGGCATCGACAACTGGCAAACTGGACAATTTTTTACAGAATTCTTGGATGTAACTTCTGTGAATTCCATAAGACATGCATTGGATCTTTTCTAGGCTTTTCTTGTAACCCGCGTGCTGCAGTTCTGTACAGTGGACCTGCTAAATGACGTAAAACATTCTCTCAGTTGAAATGACCCTCTTGAAGTTTCCAATGCGCATCGGATCTTCCTTTCTGTCTGTAGGAACAACAGGATATTCACAATATCCAGGGGTGGAATATTCTGAATGGAGAACTTCTTTATCCAGGCCTTGAAGTGTGGTGTGACTTCACCACTGTTATTCAAGTGTTGAACGACGCTCTCATATTTTTCGCCCGATATCACATAGGTGGTCTTCGCCTTTAGTAGCTCTGCTGTCACTGTCTCCATGTGTCCTTCAGCGGTTCGAACGAAATCTCCTCGGCCTTATACATCACTGACTTTGGCTTGACTTGTCTCGACTTGTTCTTGGTGTGACTTAACTAAGCTTGACTTGACTTGGCTTGATCGGCAATCTTAAGATAGCGCAGATCAGCAAATTGCGCGGAACACCTGCCTTGCGTAATCTCGAGATGGCCACACAGCTATAGGATCGGTAAAATGCGCGCACATTCTTAGGATAGCACAGATCGGCAAATCACACGGAACATATGTACTATATATAGAGTGAGAAGAGAGGCTGACCTGTGGGTATCCATCCACTTAGCAGTCTAATGTGTTAAATTTTCAATTGCTTTTTTGTTGTCGTTTATTTATTTGTATGTTTTTAGTCCTGCCCACTGTCTTTTCTCTCTCATGGAGGGCCACCACCACTCCAGCAGTTGGCGGCACCACCCTACCGACACCAACGCTCCCCAGGGTCACCACGAGCGCCATCACAATCAGCACCACTCTCCCCACAACCAATACCAAAGGCAGTGCGATTACTCCCAGTCCCTTTCAAGCTGCCAGCCTGCTGGGATCCAGTCTTACGCCGGATGTCTTCCTTTTCCCACGCCTGATTTCCCCCCCGGACTTCCATGTTTAGGGAGTCATGGCAGGGCGACACCTCCTCGGTACCCTCATCCACTATATCCACCTAACTTCAGAAAATGGTGAGAAGACAGAGTGTCAAATTAACCGTACAGCGAGATATTTTCGAGGGATTAAATATTTGCTGAGGGTGACTCGCCGAAGTATTCACGGGGGGAATAAGTGGATTGTGCAGCATGTAGTGGAAGCCGTACTGCTCGGCTATTCTTTGTCGTACCTCTCCTAACCATGAACAATGGTGAATGTTATTCCGTTCAAAAGTATCCCTCTACAGGGAGCAACTTTCGTGCGCCACTGAAGTGGTAATTTGCGATAGAACATCAGCATCATTCAGAGTTAGTGTGAACATTGACCTCCACTTGCATTGTGAAAAAAAAATGGAAGAGGAGGTGCGCATATCTAAACCACAACATGTTTAATTAGCTGGCATTGCTAGCGGTAACTCGGACCACTCCTGGGAAATCTTTTTTTGGGGGGGGGGGGGGGGGGGGGTCTAGTAAAGGCTCAGCCAGTAGCTAACTGCTTGACATCATTGCCCACACAGGGTTGTATACAGAAATTTTGCCAAGGGGGGGCGAACTTGAGATATGGAAAAATAAGGGGGGGCGGAGAGCCTGGATGGTGCGGAAAGGGGACGTGCACCCTGGGCTTCCGCGTGGAGTACGAAAGTGTTTTACCCACAGGTATTTTTGCAGTACTAACTGTATATATAGCTGCTACTTATGATGGCATGCACTTTTTCTAAAATCTTTAGTACAACATTCCATCTTAAATATTTGCTGAAGTTGCATGCTACGGCAATCAGCATATATAGATTAGATATAGTCACTTGTCACTCGTATAATGGAGGTGGGCTTTTGTGAAATCGAATTATGTTGCATTCCATGCATTTTCTTACAAAATCATGGACAACAGGTTTCATACACAATTTTTCTCTAGTTCTCTAGGGGGGGGGGGGGTGGAAATGGTTGGTCACTTGGTGCCCTAATTTTTGTTAATATTTTCTTAACATGTTCATAAGTCGTAAAAGGGGGGTCTGGGGGGAAGATCCCCCCATATTTTTTTTTGCTTTTACAATGTCTGAGGATAGCTATTTTGACTGACTACCAATGGCATTATGCTATACCGAACTATGGCTAGACTGTATATATTTCTCATGATATTGTAGCTGCTTGGAAAAAGGAGAGCATGTGTCATGACACGATGACATCACACACCACCACGTGCTCTCCTTTGTAGGTTTGTCACTTCTTTTGTTTCTCCTTCTTTCCCACTCCCTCTCTCTCAGTATTTTTAACTCAGTCCATTATGTCATGGTCTTAAAGTCATCACACACCACCACGTGTTCTCCTTTGTAGGTTTGTCACTTCTTCAGTTCCCTCCTTCTTTCCCAGTCTCTCTCAGTATTTTTAACTCAGTCCATTATGTCATGGTCTTAAAGTCTCTATAAAAGAAACCTTACTAGCTGATTTCTCTTCATATTAATATGGATATTCGCTCATACTTTGCAAGTACTTCTCAAGCCTCTTCTCGTGCTAATAGCAGCGATAGCGAAGATAGCAGAACAGATAGCTCTGAGCATGTCGAGGCATCTAGTCCTAGCCTTAGTCCTCCACCTTCAAAGAAAAGCAAGCAAAACAAACACCGCTCTTCTGTATCCACGAAGAGAAAATACTCTAAGAGCTGGGAGAAAGATTTCAGTTGGCTCTATTATGACGAGGATAGCGATGGTGCCTTTTGCAAGGTTTGCAAGCAATCTGGTCTGCAGCGTACTGGAGGAGTGTGGGTCACACAACCTTGCAGAAATTGGAAGAAAGCTGTTGAAAAAATGAAAGCTCATGCGAGAAGTGACTTCCATATCCATGCAACTCAAGCTCTTTTTGCAGCTAAAGGAGCAGCCAAAGGTGGAACAGTTGTACAGCAACTCCAGAATGTTTTAGCTCGCAAAAGAGCTCAGAACAGAGCTGCAGTGAAGTGCCTGATCCTACTCACTCATTTTCTTACGAAAGAACAAGTTGCACATTCGACAAAATTTGAGAAGCTGGTTGACGTGGTGGTTCGATGTGGCAGCCAACATTTGAAGCAATTCTTAGAAACTGCACCAAGAAATGCTGTGTACACATCAAGAGTGGCTGTGGTTGAATTCATCGAATCATTGGGGACATGGGTGGAGGAGTCGATTCTGAAGCGACTTCAAAAGGCACCTATGTACAGCCTCATGGCAGATGAGTGCACAGATGTCACCAACGTAGAAGAATTGTCTGTGTTTTGCCGCTGGGAGGAAGATGGTGTACCAGTAGAGTGCTTTCTGGAGCTTATTCCATTGAAGAAGGCTGATGCAGAGACCATCTATTCTAATCTCATCGATTGTTTAAAGAAGAAAGGTCTACAAGTCGGAAGAATAGTTGGATTGGGATTTGATGGAGCTGCAACTTTTTCTGGACGAAAGACCGGGGTTCAGGCACGTATCAAGAAACATACTCCTCACGCTCTGTTTATACACTGCCACTGTCACTTACTGCAGTTGGCTTGTGTGCAAGCTGCCAATAAAACTCCTGGAATTGCTCATGTTTACAGAACATTGACTACTCTTTGGAAGCATTTTCGCAATTCCCCCAAGCGAGCAGAGTGTCTGAAGGAGGTACAGCACGTTCTTGAACTTCCAGAAATGAAAGTGATCAAGCCATCTGACACACGCTGGCTGGCACATGAAAGGTGTGTCAAAGCTGTCAAAGCAAGTTATTCTGCAATTGTAATCACCATTGGGAACATCTACGAGACGTCCCACGAGCCAGAAGCTCTTGGAATCCATGGTGCCCTCTGCAAATTGTCTACGATTGCAGCTATATATTTGCTTGATTTCACTCTACCACAAGTAGCCAAGCTCAGCAAAGCACTTCAGGCAGAGCAGCTTGACCTCTCGTTGATATCATTCCTTGTTGATGCTACTGTTAAATCCTTGGATGATGCAGTTTTGCCTGGAGCGAACTGGGTGTTGGAGCTTCTTGAAAACGTTGAAGACTTGAAGTCATCTACAAAGGTGTCTATTGACGCTGATAAAATACTTTCGTTCCAGAATGTTGTTGGTAAGCCTTTTGTTGCTGATTTAAAGGCCAACATAACAAGCCGATTTTCTTCATCCAACGCTGTTGTATCAGCATTGTCTATATTCGATCCACGGAAAGTTCCAAAACCAGATTCAGTATCTTTTCCCACTTATGGAGACACGTCTGTTGAGAAACTGATTGCTCACTACGGAGAAGATAGAGATGCAGAAACATTGGATGGAGAAGAAACAGTGAAGACAGCCATGATTTCCACTGAAATACTTACAGAGTGGAAAACATTCCGCCAGCTGTTAGTCAAGCAACCACGGGATACTACTGCATCACAGCTGAAAGAACTTGTTTCAAACGACATGCTCAAGGCCATGTTTCCCAATTTGCACAAGATTGCCTCCATCTGCTTATCGATTCCAGTTTCTACTGCTTCTGTGGAGAGAAGCTTCTCACAGATGAAGATGATCAAGACTCGTTTGCGTAATTCTCTAAGTGACTGCAGCCTTTCTCACCTTATGAGGATTGCTATAGAGGCACCAGAAGTACTCTCTGAGAGCGACCTTGAAGAGATTGTGGACGTATGGCAGAGAAAACCAAGAAGAACCTCAGTTTGACATTCCTATCATTTGAACCTGATATCATAAGCTTATTACACCTTTCTTGTATTACACCTTTCTTGACATTATTTAAAAAAATATCTCTAATTTCAAGGGGGGGGGCGAGAATGATACAAGGGGGGGCGAATGCCCCCCCCCCCCGCCCCCCCCTAAATACACCCCTGCCACATGTGCATGTCCATGTGTGAAGTGGGCTGAAGGAGTCCAGTGTGATACATATATTAATATATATATATACTGTAGTTGGGATTTTTTTGTGGTTTTGAGGTTGTCTTATAGGGTAGTTAGAATTTTCCTTGGCCTTAGAAAATTCCCTCTCCATAATTATTACACCACTTGTCATTAAGGATGTGCTAGAGAGTAAATATTACTCTCGGAATATTGAAGACTACAACATTATCAATTTAAATAAAATCAGTAGTTGAGAAATATACCTAGCAACCATATATATATGCCCATTAATTATATTGTGGTGAAATTTAGTTGCCTAGCAACCAAACCACAAAGTGTGAATATGATTTATAATACATTCTTTCGCTTGTTTTGATGGATGTATATATTTGAGGAGAGGAAGGTAGTAGATGAGGAGGAGAGAAGAAGCTAGTGAGTAAACTGGACCATTTGGGTATATAGATTCCAAGTCTGAGGGAGAACCTGTTACAGAGGGGTACAATTTGTTTCCCCCCAGAATCTATTTGATAACTATCATAATAGCTCGAGCTAGATATAATATTCAAAGCTAACGAGCATGCTCTATTATTTTATTATTGACTTAGCCATAGGAAATCCTTCCCTTGTTTTAGCTGTGACTACATCTACACTTACCTTGAAACTGATCTCCTGAATCATTATCGTCTAATTCATCAGAAACAACAGCTCTCCTGAGATCTGCCATGCCCTCAGGGTGCACAGCATCATCTACACAGTATACCTTCATCCCAGCGTCTTCTTCGTCATTGCTCTCACCGTCTGTGAGGGCGAAGTTATCGTCAAACAGCAGCTCCAAAGCCCTACCTCAGACAACCATTAATGCCATATTTTCAGATCTGCGACTTCAATTTTGACCCCATGATTTTACCTTGGTTACCTTTTGGTCACCTTAGTTACCTGCGAGCTCTTCGATTCAAGTGAAATAACTCGCCATGTTCCATGACGAGTGTAATAACTATACTTTGATAAACACATAAGAATTATTGTTATATTTCATAGGACTGTCAGTCGGTCAGGATTGACACCAGCTACATGCATACCACACATTTCAAGTTACTTCTAGTTTTCTTGTCAGTATTTATAGCTTTATGCTGTCCATTAATTGCTTAACTACTTCGTCATCTGCTTATGCTGTCTTGGAAGATGTTGCCATAATTCTTGGAAAGTGGTAGTTGATTTTGTGCATGCGCAGTAGAGCGTTAAATAACCAGAGTGGAATGTGGAGAATATCTAACGCTGCACCTATAGGATAATTTTATACTGAATATATTATATACAGTGTATTACATGTGTATATATATATTCACCCCACCTTTGAGTTTGACAAACTACTGCAAGCGTCTTCCCATCACTGACTCAATAACACAGTGAACATAAGCAAGCATTTAGAGATGATCGGCTTCTTATTCTGAATCACATTTGATTATCACATGTCTGTGTGGGGGTTCTATTGGTTCTGTTAGATGTCTGTGGAGGTTCTGTTTGTTGTGTCGGATGTCCGTGTGGGGGTTCTCTCAGTTCTGCCAGTTATCTGTGTGAAGGTTCTGTTGGTTCCGATTCCGATAGATACATGAAACTGTGTGGTGTTTCTGTTAGATATCTGTGTGGAGGTCTGTTGATTTTATTAGATGTCTGTGTGGAGGTTCTTTTAATTCTGTTAGATGTCTGTGTGGAGGTTCTGTTGGTTCTGATAGATGTCTGGGTAGAGTTTCTGTTAGATATCTGTGTGGAATTCTGTTGACTCTATTAGATTTCTGTGTGAAAGTTCTGTTTGTTCTGTCGGGTATTTGTGTGGAGGTTTTGTTGGTTCCGATATATGTCTGTGTGGAGGTTCTGTTAGATATCTGAGTGGAGGTTCTGTCGGGTATTTGTGTGGAGGTTTTGTTGGTTCCGATAGATGTCTGTGTGGAGGTTCTGTTAGATATCTGAGTGGAGGTTCTGTCAGATATCTGAGTGGAGGTTCTGTCAGATATTTGTGTGGAGGTTTTGTTGGTTCTGATTGATGTCTGTGTGGATGTTGTTCTGTTGGTTCTTTCAAATATCTGTGTGGAGGATCTGTTGGTTCCATCAGATGTCTGTGTGGAGGATGTCAGTGTGAAGCTTCTGTTATATGTTTGTATGGTGGTTCTGTCAGATGCCAGTATGGAGGTTCTGTCAGGTGTTTGTGTGGTGGTTCTGTTGGTTCTGTTAGATGTCTGTGTGGATGTTCTGTTGGATGTCTGTGTGGATGTTCTGTTAGATGTCTGTGTGGATGTTCTGTTGGATGTCTGTGTGGATGTTCTGTTGGATGTCTGTGTGGAGGTTCTGTTAGGTGTCTGTGTGGATGTTCTGTTGGATGTCTGTGTGGAGGTTCTGTTAGATGTCTGTGTGGATGTTATGTTGGATGTCTGTGTGGATGTTCTGTTGGATGTCTGTGTGGAGGTTCTGTTAGATGTCTGTGTGGAGGTTCTGTTGCTTCTATTGTTCCATATTTTATGCCATTGTGGGGTTTTCTTTTTTTTTCAGCGTGTGTATGGAGATCCTGTTGGATGTTGAGGCTCAATTACACTCAATATCTGCATTTGGTCGCCTTTGCTCTCACTCTCATTCTCTTCTCTTCCAGGCCCGATCAGCCTCAGTTTCCAGCCTCCAATTTTCCTCTCCTCTCTCCTCAACAACCCTCGTGGTGTTCCTCTCAACCTGATGAGAGATGGAACAGGCGCCCACCCTTTGCGAGGGGGCACCGCTCTGCCCCTCTCAGAGGAGACCTGGAACCAACGAGGGAGGACAGACAGAGAAGAATAACCAGTGATCAGGATGTTAACTATGGACCCTTGCAACCATCTGAGCATCAGCATTGTCATGCAGTGTCTAATACTTTCACAGGGGGATCTGAATTCTTCAAGGGCGGTCATCTAGGTTGGTGTGGCCCAGGGGGACAACTGGATGGTCGGCTTCCCTCGCAAAGTCTGGACAGGGAGTCCATTGGCCCACCAGCAGCCAGTTCAAGTAAATACAAGAAGGCAAGGACTTGTTTAGAAAGGTACTACACGGTCGGCCCCTTTTTAAATAGGATTGTAGTCATGAATATTGTAATTGGGCCTAGCATCGAGACAAAATGCTGTAACCACCTCTTACCAGATTTCCACATTGGTAAAGGGTCTAGTACTTTGTTTTGAGCTGTTTGCTCTCCAAGTTTTTGCTGGTGTATTGGCCTGGCTTGTTTTGTTGTTTTATTGGTTGTTTTTTTATTTTATTAACTTTATTTATTATTTATATATTGCATGTGACTTTGTGATAGCAGGCCTTGTTCACTAAAGGCCTGTCCACACTGCACAGGCCAATGCACATTGGTCTCGTCCACACTGAATTTGAATTGAAATAATGCGCATTATTCTGGTCCACCTCGATATGTGGTTTGATGCAAATCAGAGCAACAAATTAGAGCGTCCAAATAGCTACGTGGGTGTGTGTTGAAAAGAATTTCATTCACTCGCGTCTTCGTGATGCTGCAGTTGGGAACTTTGGAGCTAGCTGTATACTATCTGTGGCATATGGCCAAACTAGCTACTAGAGTAGCTAGCTAGACCAACGACATAGCTAGCGAATTGTTGCTACATTTATACGCCCTGCATCTGGACTTCTGAAGTTCGTGCAATCGCAACCTTCGTTGGTTCTACCTTTCCCTCAGCTCTCTCCTCTTTCTTCTCTGCAGAAAATGTTTCCTGCGCATCTGTAGGTAGCTGATCAGCAAGAAAAGGATGGAAAAAAAAATCCATCTCAACTACAGCTTCAGTATTATGATTTTGACTGACTTTGGTTGGCTGATTATTTTTGCTTCGTACGGTTTATTTTGGTGCTAGTGTGGACGTGATGAACTTGCATCGATGCACATCAGCATTTTCCTCTGACCCAATGCGCATTAACTCATCGGTTTAAGTGCAGTGTGGACAGCCCTTGACACTAAACTCTAGAATAAGTTTATACTCAGACCTTGAAGTCCTTTCTCTCTCTGTGTGTCTCTCTCCACTTCACATGCAACAGCAATTCCACATGCAAAGCAACAAAGTTCTGCCTCCCCATCCTTGGCTAGTCGAGCCTTCGCTACTGTAAACTTTTGTGGCACTGACAGAGGAAAATGCAACAAGCACTTTCCTCTGCTGGTCAGGTAGAGTCTGAATCTGGCGCAGAACAAAATATTAAAAGCTGATAAAAGCAGAATTGTTGAAATTTAGGAAGCAATAGGAGGGAAAGGAGGTGTGGTACCAGTGGATAATGGGAGGGAGATGAGTGTGGTACCAGTGGATAATGGGAGGGAGATGAGTGTGGTACCAGTGGATAATGGGAGGGAGATGAGTGTGGTACCAGTGGATAATGGGAGGGAGATGAGTGTGGTACCAGTGGATAATGGGAGGGAGATGAGTGTGGTACCAGTGGATAATGGGAGGGAGATGAGTGTGGTACCAGTGGATAATGGGAGGGAGATGAGTGTGGTACCAGTGGATAATGGGAGGGAGATGAGTGTGGTACCAGTGGATAATGGGAGGGAGATGAGTGTGGTACCAGTGGATAATGGGAGGGAGATGAGTGTGGTACCAGTGGATAATGGGAGGGGGATGAGTGTGGTACCTGTGGATAATGGGAGGAGATGAGTGTGGTACCAGTGGATAATGGGAGGGGGATGAGTGTGGTACCAGTGGATAATGGGGGGGGAGATGAGTGTGGTACCAGTGGATAATGGGGGGGAGATGAGTGTACCAGTGGATAATGGGAGGGAGATGAGTGTGGTACCAGTGGATAATGGGAGGGAGATGAGTGTGGTACCAGTGGATAATGGGAGGGAGATGAGTGTGGTACCAGTGGATAATGGGAGGGAGATGAGTGTGGTACCAGTGGATAATGGGAGGGAGATGAGTGTGGTACCAGTGGATAATGGGAGGGAGATGAGTGTACCAGTGGATAATGGGAGGGAGATGAGTGTGGTACCAGTGGATAATGGGAGGGAGATGAGTGTGGTACCAGTGGATAATGGGAGGGAGATGAGTGTGGTACCAGTGGATAATGGGAGGGAGATGAGTGTGGTACCAGTGGATAATGGGAGGGGGATGAGTGTGGTACCAGTGGATAATGGGAGGGAGATGAGTGTGGTACCAGTGGATAATGGGAGGGGGATGAGTGTGGTACCAGTGGATAATGGGAGGGAGATGAGTGTGGTACCAGTGGATAATGGGAGGGAGATGAGTGTGGTACCAGTGGATAATGGGAGGGAGATGAGTGTGGTACCAGTGGATAATGGGAGGGAGATGAGTGTGGTACCAGTGGATAATGGGAGAGGAGGGGTGTGGTACCAGTGGATAATGGGAGGGAGATGAGTGTGGTACCAGTGGATAATGGGAGGGAGATGAGTGTGGTACCAGTGGATAATGGGAGGGGGGTGAGTGTGGTACCAGTGGATAATGGGAGGGAGATGAGTGTGGTACCAGTGGATAATGGGAGGGAGATGAGTGTGGTACCAGTGGATAATGGGAGGGAGATGAGTGTGGTACCAGTGGATAATGGGAGGGAGATGAGTGTGGTACCAGTGGATAATGGGAGGGAGATGAGTGTGGTACCAGTGGATAATGGGAGGGAGATGAGTGTGGTACCAGTGGATAATGGGAGGGAGAAGAGTGTGGTACCAGTGGATAATGGGAGGGAGATGGGGATTCTGGTATCCTTACAACAACGAGGTGCAAAGATGAGAAGCACGTGCTGTAGTATGTCAATGAGTAATCTTAGCAGAAAAATTCAACTTTTGGTCAAAATTGTTCTCTTCTCTTCAATTATTATAATGGAAGTGTTGGGGTCATCGTACAAATTTAACTGTGATTAAATTCAGCCCTTGTTGTGGTCTACATGTTTCCTTACAGCAGGTCGGCCTTTCAATATTTTATAAATGACCCTTTACCTTTTGCTATGCACTAGCCTTACATAGTGTCATACTGGTTTTGAGGCTCAGCGATACCTACAAGTATTAGCTTCACCTTCCTGTTAGCTTAACTCCTTGTAGGCCTGCATGAGCACCCCCACATGCTTGGGTCTTACACACATGTACCCGGTCATCCTTCAAAGTGAACTTTCAGGTGCGTTGTCTCGGCCACACCGCTGCCCCCTTTAGTTCCAGTACCAATCACCAGAAGACGAGCACTTGCCTACAGAGGAGAAAGTCGCCATCCAGCGGTGTCAATGGCAACACTGAACCCTTTCTGCTGCAGAGATCTAGACTTGTCACTTCGCCAGCCTCTAGCTCTGTGGTTACGTATTGCACACAATATAATAGGGTACACAGAAAGCACCATATATGGTGGGATTTCCTTCATTGGGCTTAATATTTGTAGTTCTCACGATTTAAAATCCAATCTTCAAATTGGCTGTGCGACAGGAGAGTGCGGTGGTGTGGCTTCTGCTATATGCTACACATTCCACAAATATTTCCCCTGCGAAACCTTCTGTCAGACACCATCAGTGATATTTAAAGGCACTGTCTCACGGGTGTAGAGTAGTTTACAGGAAGTAAAATAATGATATCCATAAAGTTATCATCCCACCAAGTTTAGACCAGTGTGAGTGCACGGACTAACTCTGTGGTTTGCTCCTGCTCTTTAGCCATGCCGCCATGGAGGTCGCTGGTGAGAGAGCGCAGTTTTTGCGGTGCAGAGTTGGAAGCTTATGGTGGCCTGCAGCAACAGCTTCTAGGAACCCATGTTGCCAAGTCTAGGGAGGACGTGGAGTGCTGCAACTGTTATGGTCAGGTAGAGGTCACTTGATTTTTTAACAACTACTTTTCACGATTTGACTGAATGTACAAATATCTCGTTGACACGGTAGCTACTACCTACTAGGTGTTCTCCGCGAACAAACGATATTTTCGTTTGGCTCGTATCCACTGCTAAAATGCCAAAACTTGGAGTAACACGATTAAATGGCCCCCAGCATACACTACACGGAACGCTGTTCTTGTTCCTCCTGCTGATTATTACACAAGCACACAGTCACAAGAAGACCCTTTACCAACTTGCATGCCTTCTTGGTAACTAGCATTTGAAGCACATTCTACCAAAACAACAACAGAGAATATCGACTTGGTGCATTTCTAACCTGATTACTCATTCTTGATTGCAGTTCTTCTCGGTCTCATCGTCCTCTCCGGCCAATGGTGGAGGTGAACAAGGAACTCAAGTTGAAGCACACGACAAGACTGTTGGTGCTCTCGTACAATGTGCTGGCCCAGAGCTTGCTGGAGAATAACATGCACCTCTATGACCAGCACCATCCTGACGACCTAGACTGGGACGTCAGGAAGATCAACCTCCTCACGGAACTCGCACAGTCTTCCGCAGATGTAATTTATAAAAATTACTACTGGACACTTTGTGCATGTGTGGCCACAGTGTTCTCTTTAGCCAAGTTTTTTTAAATTTTATTATTATTATTCTTTTTTCATTAGAAATGACCACCTCCAGCAGAGCATTATGTTATTCCTCTCACACAATACAGAAACCAAATGCCACTCGGGCCGAGAGATAGTGCCTAGAATAAGATGGGTTGGGCTCTAGTTGGCTCATTGTGTTGAGAGATAGTGCCTAGAATAAGATGGGTTGGGCTCTAGTTGGCTCATTGTATTGAGAGATAGTGCCTAGAATAAGATGGGTTGGGCTCTAGTTGGCTCATTGTGTTGAGAGATAGTGCCTAGAATAAGATGGGTTGGGCTCTAGTTGGCTCATTGTGTTGAGAGATAGTGCCTAGAATAAGATGGGTTGGGCTCTAGTTGGCTCATTGTGTTGAGAGATAGTGCCTAGAATAAGATGGGTTGGGCTCTAGTTGGCTCATTGTGTTGAGAGATAGTGCCTAGAATAAGATGGGTTGGGCTCTAGTTGGCTCATTGTGTTGAGAGATAGTGCCTAGAATAAGATGGGCTGGGCTCTAGTTGGCTCATTGTGTTGAGAGATAGTGCCTAGAATAAGATGGGTTGGGCTCTAGTTGGCTCATTGTGTTGAGAGATAGTGCCTAGAATAAGATGGGTTGGGCTCTAGTTGGCTCATTGTGTTGAGAGATAGTGTCTAGAATAAGATGGGTTGGACTCTAGTTGGCTCATTGTGTTGAGAGATAGTGCCTAGAATAAGATGGGTTGGGCTCTAGTTGGCTCATTGTGTTGAGAGATAGTGCCTAGAATAAGATGGGTTGGACTCTAGTTGACTCATTGTGTTGAGAGATAGTGCCTAGAATAAGATGGGTTGGGCTCTAGTTGGCTCATTGTGTTGAGAGATAGTGCCTAGAATAAGATGGGTTGGGCTCTAGTTGGCTCATTGTGTTGAGAGATAGTGCCTAGAATAAGATGGGTTGGGCTCTAGTTGGCTCATTGTGTTGAGAGATAATGCCTAGAATAAGATGGGTTGGGCTCTAGTTGGCTCAGAGATAGTGCCTAGAATAAGATGGGCTTGGCTCTAGTTGACTCATTGTGTTGAGAGATAGTGCCTAGAATAAGATGGGTTGGGCTCTAGTTGGCTCATTGTGTTGAGAGATAGTGCCTAGAATAAGATGGGTTGGGCTCTAGTTGGCTCATTGTGTTGAGAGATAGTGCCTAGAATAAGATGGGTTGAGCTCTAGTTGGCTCATTGTGTTGAGAGATAGTGCCTAGAATAAGATGGGTTGGGCTCTAGTTGGCTCATTGTGTTGAGAGATAGTGCCTAGAATAAGATGGGCTGGGCTCTAGTTGGCTCATTGTGTTGAGAGATAGTGCCTAGAATAAGATGGGCTGGGCTCTAGTTGGCTCATTGTGTTGAGAGATAGTGCCTAGAATAAGATGGGTTGGGCTCTAGTTGGCTCATTGTGTTGAGAGATAGTGCCTAGAATAAGATGGGTTGGGCTCTAGTTGGCTCATTGTGTTGAGAGATAGTGCCTAGAATAAGATGGGCTGGGCTCTAGTTGGCTCATTGTGTTGCGAGATAGTGCCTAGAATAAGATGGGTTGGGCTCTAGTTGGCTCATTGTGTTGAGAGATAGTGCCTAGAATAAGATGGGTTGGGCTCTAGTTGGCTCATTGTGTTGAGAGATAGTGCCTAGAATAAGATGGGTTGGACTCTAGTTGGCTCATTGTGTTGAGAGATAGTGCCTAGAATAAGATGGGTTGGGCTCTAGTTGGCTCATTGTGTTGAGAGATAGTGCCTAGAATAAGATGGGTTGGGCTCTAGTTGGCTCATTGTGTTGAGAGATAGTGCCTAGAATAAGATGGGTTGGGCTCTAGTTGGCTCATTGTGTTGAGAGATAGTGCCTAGAATAAGATGGGCTGGGCTCTAGTTGGCTCATTGTGTTGAGAGATAGTGCCTAGAATAAGATGGGCTGGGCTCTAGTTGGCTCATTGTGTTGCGAGATAGTGCCTAGAATAAGATGGGTTGGGCTCTAGTTGGCTCATTGTGTTGAGAGATAGTGCCTAGAATAAGATGGGTTGGGCTCTAGTTGGCTCATTGTGTTGAGAGATAGTGCCTAGAATAAGATGGGTTGGGCTCTAGTTGGCTCATTGTGTTGAGAGATAGTGCCTAGAATAAGATGGGTTGGGCTCTAGTTGGCTCATTGTGTTGAGAGATAGTGCCTAGAATAAGATGGGTTGGGCTCTAGTTGGCTCATTGTGTTGAGAGATAGTGCCTAGAATAAGATGGGCTGGGCTCTAGTTGGCTCATTGTGTTGAGAGATAGTGCCTAGAATAAGATGGGTTGGGCTCTAGTTGGCTCATTGTGTTGAGAGATAGTGCCTAGAATAAGATGGGTTGGGCTCTAGTTGGCTCATTGTGTTGAGAGATAGTGTCTAGAATAAGATGGGTTGGGCTCTAGTTGGCTCATTGTGTTGAGAGATGGTGCCTAGAATAAGATGGGTTGGACTCTAGTTGACTCATTGTGTTGAGAGATAGTGCCTAGAATAAGATGGGTTGGACTCTAGTTGACTCATTGTGTTGAGAGATAGTGCCTAGAATAAGATGGGTTGGGCTCTAGTTGGCTCATTGTGTTTAGAGATAGTGCCTAGAATAAGATGGGTTGGGCTCTAGTTGGCTCATTGTGTTGAGAGATAGTGCCTAGAATAAGATGGGTTGGGCTCTAGTTGGCTCATTGTGTTGAGAGATAATGCCTAGAATAAGATGGGTTGGGCTCTAGTTGGCTCAGAGATAGTGCCTAGAATAAGATGGGCTTGGCTCTAGTTGACTCATTGTGTTGAGAGATAGTGCCTAGAATAAGATGGGTTGGGCTCTAGTTGGCTCATTGTGTTGAGAGATAGTGTCTAGAATAAGATGGGTTGGACTCTAGTTGGCTCATTGTGTTGAGAGATAGTGCCTAGAATAAGATGGGTTGGGCTCTAGTTGGCTCATTGTGTTGAGAGATAGTGCCTAGAATAAGATGGGTTGAGCTCTAGTTGGCTCATTGTGTTGAGAGATAGTGCCTAGAATAAGATGGGTTGGGCTCTAGTTGGCTCATTGTGTTGAGAGATAGTGCCTAGAATAAGATGGGCTGGGCTCTAGTTGGCTCATTGTGTTGAGAGATAGTGCCTAGAATAAGATGGGTTGGACTCTAGTTGGCTCATTGTGTTGAGAGATAGTGCCATGGGCTGGGCTCTAGTTGGCTCATTGTGTTGAGAGATAGTGCCTAGAATAAGATGGGTTGAGCTCTAGTTGGCTCATTGTGTTGAGAGATAGTGCCTAGAATAAGATGGGTTGGGCTCTAGTTGGCTCATTGTTATGAGAGATAGTGCCTAGAATAAGATGGGCTGGGCTCTAGTTGGCTCATTGTGTTGAGAGATAGTGCCTAGAATAAGATGGGTTGGACTCTAGTTGGCTCATTGTGTTGAGAGATAGTGCCATGGGCTGGGCTCTAGTTGGCTCATTGTGTTGAGAGATAGTGCCTAGAATAAGATGGGCTGGGCTCTAGTTGGCTCATTGTGTTGAGAGATAGTGCCTAGAATAAGATGGGTTGGGCTCTAGTTGGCTCATTGTGTTGAGAGATAGTGCCTAGAATAAGATGGGTTGGGCTCTAGTTGGCTCATTGTGTTGAGAGATAGTGTCTAGAATAAGATGGGTTGGGCTCTAGTTGGCTCATTGTGTTGAGAGATAGTGCCTAGAATAAGATGGGTTGGACTCTAGTTGGCTCATTGTGTTGAGAGATAGTGCCTAGAATAAGATGGGTTGGGCTCTAGTTGGCTCATTGTGTTGAGAGATAGTGCCTAGAATAGGATGGGTTGGGCTCTAGTTGGCTCATTGTGTTGAGAGATAGTGCCTAGAATAAGATGGGCTGGGCTCTAGTTGGCTCATTGTGTTGAGAGATAGTGCCTAGAATAAGATGGGTTGGGCTCTAGTTGGCTCATTGTGTTGAGAGATAGTGTCTAGAATAAGATGGGTTGGGCTCTAGTTGGCTCATTGTGTTGAGAGATAGTGCCTAGAATAAGATGGGCTGGGCTCTAGTTGGCTCATTGTGTTGCGAGATAGTGCCTAGAATAAGATGGGTTGGGCTCTAGTTGGCTCATTGTGTTGAGAGATAGTGCCTAGAATAAGATGGGTTGGGCTCTAGTTGGCTCATTGTGTTGAGAGATAGTGCCTAGAATAAGATGGGTTGGGCTCTAGTTGGCTCATTGTGTTGAGAGATAGTGCCTAGAATAAGATGGGTTGGGCTCTAGTTGGCTCATTGTGTTGAGAGATAGTGCCTAGAATAAGATGGGTTGGGCTCTAGTTGGCTCATTGTGTTGAGAGATAGTGTCTAGAATAAGATGGGTTGGGCTCTAGTTGGCTCATTGTGTTGAGAGATAGTGCCTAGAATAAGATGGGTTGGGCTCTAGTTGGCTCATTGTGTTGAGAGATAGTGCCTAGAATAAGATGGGTTGGGCTCTAGTTGGCTCATTGTGTTGAGAGATAGTGTCTAGAATAAGATGGGTTGGGCTCTAGTTGGCTCATTGTGTTGAGAGATGGTGCCTAGAATAAGATGGGTTGGACTCTAGTTGACTCATTGTGTTGAGAGATAGTGCCTAGAATAAGATGGGTTGGGCTCTAGTTGGCTCATTGTGTTTAGAGATAGTGCCTAGAATAAGATGGGTTGGGCTCTAGTTGGCTCATTGTGTTGAGAGATAGTGCCTAGAATAAGATGGGTTGGGCTCTAGTTGGCTCATTGTGTTGAGAGATAATGCCTAGAATAAGATGGGTTGGGCTCTAGTTGGCTCAGAGATAGTGCCTAGAATAAGATGGGCTTGGCTCTAGTTGACTCATTGTGTTGAGAGATAGTGCCTAGAATAAGATGGGTTGGGCTCTAGTTGGCTCATTGTGTTGAGAGATAGTGTCTAGAATAAGATGGGTTGGACTCTAGTTGGCTCATTGTGTTGAGAGATAGTGCCTAGAATAAGATGGGTTGGGCTCTAGTTGGCTCATTGTGTTGAGAGATAGTGCCTAGAATAAGATGGGTTGAGCTCTAGTTGGCTCATTGTGTTGAGAGATAGTGCCTAGAATAAGATGGGTTGGGCTCTAGTTGGCTCATTGTGTTGAGAGATAGTGCCTAGAATAAGATGGGCTGGGCTCTAGTTGGCTCATTGTGTTGAGAGACAGTGCCTAGAATAAGATGGGCTGGGCTCTAGTTGGCTCATTGTGTTGAGAGATAGTGCCTAGAATAAGATGGGTTGAGCTCTAGTTGGCTCATTGTGTTGAGAGATAGTGCCTAGAATAAGATGGGTTGGGCTCTAGTTGGCTCATTGTGTTGAGAGATAGTGCCTAGAATAAGATGGGCTGGGCTCTAGTTGGCTCATTGTGTTGAGAGATAGTGCCTAGAATAAGATGGGTTGGACTCTAGTTGGCTCATTGTGTTGAGAGATAGTGCCATGGGCTGGGCTCTATAGTTGGCTCATTGTGTTGAGAGATAGTGCCTAGAATAAGATGGGCTTGGCTCTAGTTGGCTCATTGTGTTGAGAGATAGTGCCTAGAATAAGATGGGTTGGGCTCTAGTTGGCTCATTGTGTTGAGAGATAGTGCCTAGAATAAGATGGGTTGGGCTCTAGTTGGCTCATTGTGTTGAGAGATAGTGTCTAGAATAAGATGGGTTGGGCTCTAGTTGGCTCATTGTGTTGAGAGATAGTGCCTAGAATAAGATGGGTTGGACTCTAGTTGGCTCATTGTGTTGGAGATAGTGCCTAGAATAAGATGGGTTGGGCTCTAGTTGGCTCATTGTGTTGAGAGATAGTGCCTAGAATAGGATGGGTTGGGCTCTAGTTGGCTCATTGTGTTGAGAGATAGTGCCTAGAATAAGATGGGTTGGGCTCTAGTTGGCTCATTGTGTTGAGAGATAGTGTCTAGAATAAGATGGGTTGGGCTCTAGTTGGCTCATTGTGTTGAGAGATAGTGTCTAGAATAAGATGGGTTGGGCTCTAGTTGGCTCATTGTGTTGAGAGATAGTGCCTAGAATAAGATGGGTTGGGCTCTAGTTGGCTCATTGTGTTGAGAGATAGTGCCTAGAATAAGATGGGCTGGGCTCTAGTTGGCTCATTGTGTTGCGAGATAGTGCCTAGAATAAGATGGGTTGGGCTCTAGTTGGCTCATTGTGTTGAGAGATAGTGCCTAGAATAAGATGGGTTGGGCTCTAGTTGGCTCATTGTGTTGAGAGATAGTGCCTAGAATAAGATGGGTTGGGCTCTAGTTGGCTCATTGTGTTGAGAGATAGTGCCTAGAATAAGATGGGTTGGGCTCTAGTTGGCTCATTGTGTTGAGAGATAGTGCCTAGAATAAGATGGGCTGGGCTCTAGTTGGCTCATTGTGTTGAGAGATAGTGCCTAGAATAAGATGGGCTGGGCTCTAGTTGGCTCATTGTGTTGAGAGATAGTGCCTAGAATAAGATGGGTTGGGCTCTAGTTGGCTCATTGTGTTGAGAGATAGTGCCTAGAATAAGATGGGTTGGGCTCTAGTTGGCTCATTGTGTTGAGAGATAGTGTCTAGAATAAGATGGGTTGGGCTCTAGTTGGCTCATTGTGTTGAGAGATGGTGCCTAGAATAAGATGGGTTGGGCTCTAGTTGGCTCATTGTGTTGAGAGATAGTGCCTAGAATAAGATGGGTTGGGCTCTAGTTGGCTCATTGTGTTTAGAGATAGTGCCTAGAATAAGATGGGTTGGGCTCTAGTTGGCTCATTGTGTTGAGAGATAGTGCCTAGAATAAGATGGGTTGGGCTCTAGTTGGCTCATTGTGTTGAGAGATAATGCCTAGAATAAGATGGGTTGGGCTCTAGTTGGCTCAGAGATAGTGCCTAGAATAAGATGGGCTTGGCTCTAGTTGACTCATTGTGTTGAGAGATAGTGCCTAGAATAAGATGGGTTGGGCTCTAGTTGGCTCATTGTGTTGAGAGATAGTGTCTAGAATAAGATGGGTTGGACTCTAGTTGGCTCATTGTGTTGAGAGATAGTGCCTAGAATAAGATGGGTTGGGCTCTAGTTGGCTCATTGTGTTGAGAGATAGTGCCTAGAATAAGATGGGTTGAGCTCTAGTTGGCTCATTGTGTTGAGAGATAGTGCCTAGAATAAGATGGGTTGGGCTCTAGTTGGCTCATTGTGTTGAGAGATAGTGCCTAGAATAAGATGGGCTGGGCTCTAGTTGGCTCATTGTGTTGAGAGATAGTGCCTAGAATAAGATGGGTTGGACTCTAGTTGGCTCATTGTGTTGAGAGATAGTGCCATGGGCTGGGCTCTAGTTGGCTCATTGTGTTGAGAGATAGTGCCTAGAATAAGATGGGCTGGGCTCTAGTTGGCTCATTGTGTTGAGAGATAGTGCCTAGAATAAGATGGGTTGGGCTCTAGTTGGTTCATTATGTTGAGAGATAGTGCCTAGAATAAGATGGGTTGGGCTCTAGTTGGCTCATTGTGTTGAGAGATAGTGTCTAGAATAAGATGGGTTGGGCTCTAGTTGGCTCATTGTGTTGAGAGATAGTGCCTAGAATAAGATGGGTTGGACTCTAGTTGACTCATTGTGTTGAGAGATAGTGCCTAGAATAAGATGGGTTGGACTCTAGTTGACTCATTGTGTTGAGAGATAGTGCCTACAATAAGATGGGTTGTGCTCTAGTTGGCTCATTGTGTTGAGAGATAGTGCCTAGAATAAGATGGGTTGGGCTCTAGTTGGCTCATTGTGTTGAGAGATAGTGCCTAGAATAAGATGGGTTGGGCTCTAGTTGGCTCATTGTGTTGAGAGATAGTGCCTAGAATAAGATGGGTTGGGCTCTAGTTGGCTCATTGTGTTGAGAGATAGTGACTAGAATAAGATGGGTTGGGCTCTAGTTGGCTCATTGTGTTGAGAGATAGTGCCTAGAATAAGATGGGTTGGGCTCTAGTTGGCTCATTGTGTTGAGAGATAGTGCCTAGAATAAGATGGGTTGGGCTCTAGTTGGCTCATTGTGTTTGAGAGATAGTGCCTAGAATAAGATGGGTTGGGCTCTAGTTGGCTCATTGTGTTGAGAGATAGTGCCTAGAATAAGATGGGTTGGGCTCTAGTTGGCTCATTGTGTTGAGAGGTAGTGCCTAGAATAAGATGGGTAGGGCTCTAGTTGCTCATTGTGTTGAGAGATAGTGCCTAGAATAAGATGGGCTGGGCTCTAGTTGGCTCATTGTGTTGAGAGATAGTGCCTAGAATAAGATGGGTTGGGCTCTAGTTGGCTCATTGTGTTGAGAGATAGTACCTAGAATAAGATACCTAGAATAAGATGGGCTGGGCTCTAGTTGGCTCATTGTGTTGAGAGATAGTGCCTAGAATAAGATGGGTTGGGCTCTAGTTGGCTATTGTGTTTGGTCCTGTGGATCATTCCAGCATTATTATACTCTCTCTCTTCCACAGATTCTGTGTCTGCAAGAAGTTGAGAAGAATCACTTCCACGATTGGTTTCAGCCGGAACTTGAGCGACTTGGTATGTTCTGTCGAACATTAATGAATGACGAACACCTCATTATCTATAATTACCTCGCTCTGCAATCCACTTTCTGGCTCAAGTATTAGCTGCTTCTCTCTCTCTTTGTAACAAGACAAAAAATGAAAAAGCAAATATATATATATACCAGTGCATTGTATATATATATATACAATATATATGCTGATGCATTGTATATATGTATATATATGCTGGTGCATTGTATAATATATATATATATATATATACCAGTGCATTGTATATATATATATATATATATATATATATAGGTATTGTATATAATATATACACCAGTGCATTGTGTATATATATATACAGGGTTGTATACAGAAATTTTGCCAAGGGGGGGGCGAACTTGAGATATGGAAAAATAAGGGGGGGCGAGAATGATACAATGATGGTGTATGTAATGTATAAGGGTGGTGTCTAATTTCAAGGGGGGGGGCGAGAATGATACAAGGGGGGGCGAATGCCCCCCCCCGCCCCCCCCTAAATACACCCCTGTATATATATATATATATATAGGTATTGTATATAATATATACACCAGTGCATTGTATATATATATATATATATATATAGGTATTGTATATAATATATACACCAGTGCATTGTATATATATATATATAGGTATTGTATATAACATATACACCAGTGCATTGTATATATATATATATGTACCGGTGCATTGTGTGTATATATATTATATATATATATAACGGTGCATTGTGTGATATATATATAATACCGGTACATTGTGTATATATATATATACCGGTGCATTGTGTGTGTATATATATATACCGGTGCATTGTGTGTATATATATATACCGGTACATTGTATATATGTATATATACCGGTGCATTGTGTGTGTCTGTATATATATATATACCGGTGCATTGTGTATATATATATATATATATATATATATATATACTGGTGCATTGTGTATATATAGATATATATTGAATATGCTTATCAAGAAGAAATGAAACAAGAATTTTCCTGCATGTATGTAGACCACAAACATTTATAGGACCTTTTACCAATAAGACCAAACAAAATACCCTTTTTTTTAAAGCGGTTCTTCATTGGTAAAGGATTGTTTGTGGTCTGCATTGGTAAATTCTTGTTGCAATCTTTTTTCCTTTTCTTCCATCAATTCAATCCAATATGTATGTATATTGTAGAGTGCAGTATATTGTAGAGTGCAGTAGCACTCCCTGTGTTGGTTAGATCCCAATTTTAAACAATTGATGTCTTGGACGAAACTCACTTTGGCAGCTTCTTGGCATAAACAGTGGCTTCAGCAGATTTTGACTCCCCCCCCCCAAAAAAATTGAGTGTGCCTTGATCCTTGGCAAAGGTGGGAAACCAGCAGTCCAAAAGAACTTGTTAAAAAAACCTTGGAATGCATCTTCAAGATCTTGCATCTATCTATCTGTGTCATGTACCTATCTGCTTTGCCTCCACAAACCTTGCATACAATGTTCTTTATGATAATTTTATCCAAACCGTTCAATGCATTGCAACAACTGATCCAACTGATCCGTTTATCCACCCTAAAATTGTTATAAAGGGTCTTAAATCATAAACACGCTTGTGTACATGCAATGTATAAACTGAGTCAGCAAGCAGCTGCACATAGTCACTACCATGAAGTGACCATTCCTCAGAAGTTTACTCGAGTTAACAGCACAGACTTTCAACAAAACCAGCTAACTGTACATGTTCTGTATGTGTATTATAATAAGGTGTATGTGTATACTAAACAATAATATCTCTGATTGGTTTGCTGAGTAATTTCTTGTAAGTGCTGGAAAGAACAAATGGAAACAAGGCAAATCTTTTACGTGACCCTTTACCTATTAATATATATATATAGCAGCCTCCTTCCAGAAGTTGCTCAGAATAACTCCATAACTAACCCATCATAGCCGATGTTATTCTTGACACTTAAAGTATACATGTGCCTGTGAATTCATGTATACAGATACACGCACGCATCATAATGTTGCTGGTTTTGTTGAAGGTCTGTGTTGTTAACTATTGTCACAACAGTAAGGGCAGTAAGCATATGTGTAGCTGCTGCTGAATCAACACATCTTGACTCTATGTTGCAGACCACCCGTGTTTGGTTTACTGATTTACTGACTATATATCCTTTACCAATTATCAATAAACAGATTCATCGATGCAATACATCGGATGATTTGATCTTCTGGTAGTAATGCAAATGGACTTATTGTAGTGGAGAGGGTATATACATAGAAGATGTATATACATAGAAGATAGGTTCTTGGAGATGAATTTCATAGTTGTTAGCAGTATTTGGCTGGTTTTGGCGAAGGATTCCAGGTAGATAAAATCACCCGAAACAATGTTTAGGAAGCCATGAAGCTACCAAAGGCAAAGTGGGAAGTAAGTCATGGGATTTCTTTGCTTGCCTTTGGTATAGAAATAGGGTTCAACCACTATACACAGGGAGTCTCTCAAACAAAACTCTCAGTTGATACGTAATGAGATTACAATGACCTTCTCAATAATCTAACTAGATGCTCTAGCCTTCATCAGAAATTGTGATGAAGGCTAGAACATCTAGTCGAGAGTTCACTTCAAGTAGATTATTGAGGTCAATGTAATATAGAGAGTGCTTCATTGCATGCCTTTATGTATACAGTAGCCAAACTCTATGAGACCCAACCCTGTTTGAAATGTCTGCGTATGCGAAGCAGTTTGTACAGCTAGACATGATTATGGTCATGACATGAGTGCAATGTCAGCAGTTTTTAGGTGGAAGATTGCCCACACAGTTAGTAAGGTTGGAAAGCTGCAGATAAGACTTGCAGCTGCACAATGTTTTTTTAGTGCTAATGCAATTGTTAAGGTGGAGGGGGGGGGGGGGGGGGATATTAGCTACATAGTGAGGGTCTATATACATAGGTTCTAGATGTGGCATATCACTTCTTTAGTTTTCCTTTGGCTGTTCATAGTTATGTGTGAGGGTCCTATGTACGTAGGCTCTAGATGTGGCATACAATCACTTCTTTAGTTTTCCTTTGGCTGTACATAGTTATGTGTGAGGGTCCTATGTACGTAGGCTCTAGATGTGGCATAGAATCACTTCTTCAGTTTTACATAGTTAAGTGTGAGGGTCCTATGTACGTAGGCTCTAGATGTGGCATAGAATCACTTCTTTAGTTTTCCTTTGGCTGTACATAGTTATGTGTGAGGGTCCTATGTACGTAGGCTCTAGATGTGGCATACAATCACTTCTTTAGTTTTCCTTTGGCTGTACATAGTTATGTGTGAGGGTCCTATGTACGTAGGCTCTAGATGTGGCATACAATCACTTCTTTAGTTTTCCTTTGGCTGTACATAGTTATCTATGAGGGTCCTATATACGTAGGCTCTAGATGTGGCATAGAATCACTTCTTCAGTTTTCCTTTGGCTGTACATAGTTATGTGTGAGGGTCCTATGTACGTAGGCTCTAGATGTGGCATAGAATCACTTCTTCAGTTTTCCTTTGGCTGTACATAGTTAAGTGTGAGGGTCCTATGTACATGTATGTACGTAGGCTCTAGATGTGGCATAGAATCACTTCTTTAGTTTTCCTTTGGCTGTACATAGTTATGTGTGAGGGTCCTATGTACGTAGGCTCTAGATGTGGCATAGAATCACTTCTTCAGTTTTCCTTTGGCTGTACATAGTTGTGTGTGAGAGTCCTATGTACGTAGGCTCTAGATGTGGCATACAATCACTTCTTTAGTTTTCCTTTGGCTGTACATAGTTATGTGTGAGGGTCCTATGTACGTAGGCTCTAGATGTGGCATAGAATCACTTCTTCAGTTTTACATAGTTAAGTGTGAGGGTCCTATGTACGTAGGCTCTAGATGTGGCATAGAATCACTTCTTTAGTTTTCCTTTGGCTGTACATAGTTATCTATGAGGGTCCTATATACGTAGGCTCTAGATGTGGCATAGAATCACTTCTTCAGTTTTCCTTTGGCTGTACATAGTTAAGTGTGAGGGTCCTATGTACATGTATGTACGTAGGCTCTAGATGTGGCATAGAATCACTTCTTTAGTTTTCCTTTGGCTGTACATAGTTATGTGTGAGGGTCCTATGTACATGTATGTACGTAGGCTCTAGATGTGGCATAGAATCACTTCTTCAGTTTTCCTTTGGCTGTACATAGTTATGTGTGAGGGTCCTATGTACGTAGGCTCTAGATGTGGCATAGAATCACTTCTTTAGTTTTCCTTTGGCTGTACATAGTTATGTGTGAGGGTCCTATGTACGTAGGCTCTAGATGTGGCATAGAATCACTTCTTTAGTTTTCCTTTGGCTGTACATAGTTACATGTGTGAGGGTCCTATGTACGTAGGCTCTAGATGTGGCATAGAATCACTTTTTCAGTTTTCCTTTGGGTACATAGTTATGTGTGAGGGTCCTATGTACGTAGGCTCTAGATGTGGCATACAATCACTTCTTTAGTTCTCACTCGGCATGCCACGTGGGCTGGATTATCTCCCAGTTATGATCTAGAAGGCACATTTCAAGCAGATGCGTCAACTTGTTCTTAGTGGTTAATGGTGTGCATTTCAGACAGCATCTTCGTGCCCAACTGGTTCTCTCGTGCAGGGTACACTGGAAGGTTCATGCAGCGCACTGGCAGCTGCAGTGACGGCTGTGCCCTCTTCTACATGAAGTCCAAGCTGAATCTGGTGGACTGGAATGGGGTGGAGTTTCAGAGGAGGACTGCCGTGCTCAATAGAGACAATGTGGCAATCTTGGCCAAGTTTGCAATGTGTGTGAGTGGGAGGGGAGCATGTGATGTGAATGTAGGAGGTGTAAGATGTAGGAGGTGTGAGGTGTGAATTAGGATGTGTGGATGCAGGATGTGTGAGATATGAATGTAGCATATGTGAGATATGAATGTAGGAGGTGTGAGATATGAATGTAAGGGTGTGGATGAGTGTGAAGTGGTCTCCTGGTGTTTGTGCATGTGCAGTAGTCTAACTCTTTTTGAGCTATGATGAAAGATATAGCCACTGCATATTAAGAGATACAACAAACCACTTTGTACTCCTGGCCAGGATGGTGATGAATTTCTTCATATGATTTAACAGTTAATTTTCGTGTGTAGACTTACAAGTGCGCTCGTGCATAACTTAGTTATGATCTCTGGGCCAGACACTGCTTATGGTGTGCATGAGAGCCACTTCAGTTAAAATAACAGGCCAAAGAGTAATTTTCCACAGTCCAAAGTTGTGCAGTCAGACAGTCAAGCCCTTGGAAAGTAAGTGGTGTGTTACTTAGGTGTAACTGGCACCACTGCAGCTGGCACTTTGAAGTTGTGGCAACACAAATCATCTGCTTTGCTGCAGCAGGTGTTTTTTAATTAGCTTAAGGGGGGACTATGCGTCAAAACCACAAAATAGTTGTACCTATTTCTAATTGTCATAACTTTTTTTCTCTTTCGTCTACACAAGTATTTATGATACCAAAGTCTTTATTATTCTGTGTTTGTTTTTATAAAGTGTTAATATCTCTATATACACAATTTTCTCAGATGATACATGCAGAAACATCGAGGTGACTCCATGATATTTGTGGCAGACCTAGCTGGCTAACCATTTGAAGTCATTTACTCATAATTGGTGTGTGGCTTGCTAAGGAGTGTCTCAGTGATATCCATGGAGCAAAGTTACCATATGTTGTCATGTTGATTAGTTACACACTTACAGAGTCTGAAAAACTGATAAAAACTAGAGGCCACCTCTTCCAACTACCATCTCTTGGCAATCCTTGCAGTAAACAAAAATCTGATTCATGGATATCACAGAGTACTAAAATAGCTCTAAAATGACATACATAGCCAAAACGTTGAGCAAACGGTTTTAAAGTTATTCTCGCAACAAGAAATATTTCCATTAATTGTGGGAATAAGCATTCCAAGTTTGGAAAACGAAATGTTTGAGATAGCACTAAAATAAATTGACAAAATATGTTCTTTCACAAGTTTTAGCAATTCCTTGATCTTTTTTTTTTTACTTCCGTGATTTCTGTGCCTATATCTACATGTAAGAAAGAAAATTATGATGAAAATTGTTATGGAATTTTCCTTTACAGCTGAATGTTTTTGCATGTCAAAGAAATGTATGATGAAGTAGATCCACCATAACTTTGAAAGAAGC
This sequence comes from Cladorhizidae sp. MBARI D1340-BT2, assembly GCA_028752905.1. Taxonomy (NCBI): domain Eukaryota; kingdom Metazoa; phylum Porifera; class Demospongiae; order Poecilosclerida; family Cladorhizidae; species Cladorhizidae sp. MBARI D1340-BT2. Next base: position 11,156,673 of record JAQNBH010000005.1, read on the forward strand.
ATCCTATGTCTCCAAAACTTTGGAAATAGCAAGTAGATAGATGCAACAACAGTTTGAACTGATTTCATGTGTAGTCGCCAGGGGTGTGTGTGGGAGGAGGGGGGTGGGGGGAACGCATGTCATTTTATTCCCTATTTTCTTATGCTTTGTTCCTAATGATATGTTGAATGTCTCTGCAGACATATTTTCTGGGAAGATACATCAAGATCCCTAAATAAGTTGATATCTTGCCTAATGATATGTTGAATGTCTCTGCAGACATATTTTCTCGGAAGATACTTCAAGATCCCTAAATAAGTCGATCTATCTTGCAGTACAATTCATAACTGCCCTAATTAACAAGACCAAAGTCCCAGATTTTGTCAACTGATAGAGAAGGCCCTTATCTGCAACATGTGAACAGATTATCAATAAATGTAGTGGTTTTCCACAGGCAGGCCACAGATTTGGCAACTGGAAAACAACAGGAAAAATCCCAAACCTCACCACTTCAAATGACCATAACTTGCTAATACTTAGGGTACTCAAAAGTTTGGCACGTACAAAAGACAGATAATTAGAAGGGCTATTCGGTGATATAGAAATTATCTTTTTTGGATAAAGTGTAGAAAAGTTATGAACTTTACGGCAAAAAAACAAGATTTTTGGGGGGAAATGAGAAACATATAGACCCAATTAGGGCAAATATCATGCAAGATGTGTCCTCTTTGTAGTTTCTTGATCTGTTACATGGGGGAAAAAATTGTTTGCCAGAAGAAGGGGGGGGGGAAAAAGAGGAAAAAAGAAATTTCGAATTTTGGAGGCATAGCCCCCCCTTAAGTTCTACTTTAGTAACCAGCTACTACACTAGTGAAGCATCTGTTACCCTGTTCTTGTGAATCACAGTTCAAATAATAATTAATATAGTAGTAGTAGTAGTAGTAGTAGTAGTAGTAGTAGTAGTAGTAATAATAATAATAATAACAATTAATAATAACAAGAACAACAATAATATAATAGTATTAGTAGTAATAATAATAATAATTATTATTATATTATTATTATTATTATTATTATTATTATTATTATTATTATTATTATTATTATTATTATTAATTATTAATATACAGAACATTTCCAATTACATACCAAAATTGACATCGAGGTGGGAATGGATGATAATGATGCCAATAGTGAACGGCACGGACCTTGAGCTGGATGCTTGTGGCCCATGTCATGTTATGATCTCCCTTCAGTGAAGAATTAAGAATTCTTTAAAACGTTCACCTCCTTATGCTGGGATACCATCTGTTTTACAGTGTGGACAATGAGGATGCTCTGTTTTGTGTGGCCATCACTCACCTGCTGTTCAACCCTAAAGCTGGAGAAGTGAAGCTGGCACAGTTAGCCTACCTCTTTGCAGAGTTGCACAAGATGGCTTCTAACTCAGGTCTGTGTGACACGATACATTTTGTTTGTTCCAAAATAGATTCGTTGACTGTTTTAGTTGTTATGTTGTTCTGGATCCAAATTTGCACCCACAGAAAATGTGCTGCTTCTATGAGAATGCCAGATATGATTTATTTCCCAATATGGACACCCACACCCACTCTTTCAATTGGAAATATTCTATTTTATCTGGCCAGCACTAATGTTGGAAATGGATTTTTTTAGGTGTGGGTTGAGGGAAGATGGCATTATTACATAGCCCCACATGCAAAGGGAAGTGGATGTCCACTACTGACACAATCTTCTTAACAGTTACTTGCAGAGTACCACTATGAAGGTCTGTCCCAGAATACTTAGAATACTCCTAACCATCCCCAACCCTCCTAGAACACCCCCAACCCTAGAACACTCCTAACCCTAGAATACTCCTAACCCTAGAATACTCTTAACCCTAGAATACTCCTAACCCTAGAACACCCCCAACCCTAGAACACTCCTAACCCTAGAACACTCCTAACCCTAGAATACTCCTAACCCTAGAATACTCCTAACCCTAGAATACTCCTAACCCTAGAATACTCCTAACCCTAGAATACTCCTAACCCTAGAATACTCCCAACCCTAGAACACTCCTAACCCTAGAACACTCCTAACCCTAGAATACTCCTAACCCTAGAATACTCCTAGCCCTAGAATACTCCTAATCCTAGAATACTCCTAACCCTAGAATACTCCTAATCCTAGAATACTCCTAACTCTAGAATACTCCTAACCCTAGAATACTCCTAACCCTAGAATACTCCTAACCCTAGAATACTCCTAACCCTAGAATACTCCTAACCCTAGAACACTCCTAACCCTAGAATACTCCTAACCCTAGAATACTCCTAACCCTAGAATACTCCCAACCCTAGAATAAGAATACTCCTAATCCTAGAATACTCTTAACCCTAGAATACTCCTAACCCTAGAATACTCCCAACCCTAGAATACTCCTAATCCTAGAATACTCTTAACCCTAGAATACTCCTAACCCTAGAATACTCCTAACCCTAGAATACTCCTAACCCTAGAATACTCCTAACCCTAGAATACTCCTAATCCTAGAATACTCTTAACCCTAGAACACCCCCAACCCTAGAATACTCCTAACCCTAGAATACTCCCAACCCTAGAATACTCCTAACCCTAGAATACTCCTAACCCTAGAATACTCCCAACCCTAGAATACTCTTAACCCTAGAATACTCCTAACCCTAGAATACTCCTAATCCTAGAATACTCCAAACCCTAGAATACTCTTAACCCTAGAATACTCCTAACCCTAGAATACTCCTAACCCTAGAATACTCCTAGCCCTAGAATACACCTAACCCTAGAATACTCCTAGCCCTAGAATACTCCTAACCCTAGAATACTCCCAACCCTAGAATACTCCTAGCCCTAGAATACTCCTAACCCTAGAATACTCCTAACCGTAGAATACTCCTAACCCTAGAACACTCCTAACCCTAGAATACTACTAACCCTAGAATACTCCCAACCCTAGAATACTCCTAACCCTAGAATACTCCTAACCCTAGAATACTCCTAACCCTAGAATACTCCTAACCCTAGAATACTCCTAACCCTAGAATCTAACCCTAGAATACTCCTAACCCTAGAATACTCCTAACCCTAGAATACTCCTAACCCTAGAATACTCCTAACCCTAGAATACTCCTAACCCTAGAATACTCCTAACCCTAGAATACTCCCAATGGTGATTGTGATCCTGAAGAATAGTTAGTCGCCCTCTGGGGGACATCCTGGGATGTAATCTCAGGGAATCCTACCTGGGATATAATCTTAAGTATCGCAGGGATCCTGTAATCTTAAGTATCGCAGGGAATCCTGCCTGGGATGTAATCTTAAGTATCGCAGGGAATCCTGCCTGGGATGTAAGGTTGTGGCAGTACTGGATATGCATGGTTGCAAATCCACTGGTGCTGATATCCAGAGCGTGATAGAATTGTTTTACTCGTATAAGGGCACTTCCGGTGTGACGTACGTACAATTCAGACAACAAATTGAGCTGTAGCTAGTTTCAGAAATGGTAAATCTGTATACTATACAGATTCACAGCAAAGGCTTGACCTAGGCTAGACATTAGTCAAAATTATTTTCACTTTCATAATACAGGGGAGGGGTTAGGCCTCGTTAAAGGGCTGTGACGGACGGATGCAGAAAAATGGGAAATCATAGGGTAGGAATGTTTAAAGCCCAAACTCTGTGAAGTTACTAGAGATATTATTCTTGTTTTTATAAATGTTCATACTAAGGCGTAGAAGTAATGTTTAATACCCAAAGCCTAACTGTTGAATATTGTATAATCAAATTAATCCTCATTAAACTTTGTGACGGACGTACACAAAACCTGTGACGGACGTACATGTGTGATTAAGGATAGTATTAATGAATTCTGAGCATTGCTAGGCACTATTAGACAAACAAGTACTTGTAAGCATAACATAACATAAACAGATGCTAAATGTCTTCAAACGCAAACTGTCCTCGATTGCCTGCATCACTTGGTGGGTTAATGATACATACAATTTTGTTTCTTGAGTAGAAGATTTTGTCTTCAGGTCTCGGCCACTTCCAAGCATTTGCACTTCTATGCATGACGTTTACTTCAACATCAGAATCCTCTATACAGGCCACCTCCCCTGGAAACTATTCACCATCATACTCCATAACAACCCACAATCCAATTGTCAAGTTCAGTGCTGGTAGCTGAGGTTGGGCATCGTCTTCGATTGGACAATCCTGTTCAATTGTTGGAGGAGTGACATCATTGGTGTTGCGGATTCAACAAACTCGGAAACATTTCTCTATCTCGTTGGAAGTATTGGCTACTTTGACCTCATCTGCACCAGAAGCTTGAATACAATGAACTTTGTGTGTTTGGGGGACTGCCATCACTCCTTCCCATTTAGCATCCAGAAATGCAGATTGTTGATCAATCTCACTCTTGGCAACAAATTCAACTTGAATATTTGGGCAAAGCTGTTTGGCGAGTGCTGAATACTCTTGCGGAGTGGTGATATGACTTCTCTCTGACCGAATGTGTCTCCAAACTGCCTTCTTCACTGTCCCTCCAATCCCGTCTACGACACCTTTCCATGAGATGTGGCAAAAAAATTCCATCTGATAGAGATGTCATGGTCTTGCTCCAAGTAGTGGAGATTTGAAAAGAGGAACCTCTGCTTAAACTAAGCCATCGCTGAAAACATTGACGGTTTCTATGCTTGGGAATTTCGCTCGGAGACTTCGGAAAATATACTGTGACATGTATTTCGTGTGGTCGAGGTCGTCTGAAATTACTACCATACTGAAATTGGTAGCATTGTTGATCCAAGTGTGAGTGGTGAAGATGGCTGCCTGAGCGTGGTGCCAGTGGGCTGCTTGTACTTCTTTCTGTGCTGCAATTGTCGCATTTTCAGAGAAATCGACTTGTAAAACAATGGATTTACCATCACAGGAGTTCCCCAAGGAGTCAAACGAAGCTGCTTGCTCTCTCTTCACAAAGGTATGGAGTAGGAAGGTACTCAGCTGTTTCTTCAGCTCATTAAAGACTGCATCCACTGTATCAGTCATGTCTACCTTCTCAATTAGGCTATCTGTAGACTTCCACTGGTAGTACTGCAAGGTCCCTGAGCTGCTTTGTGGGCAAATTCATCAATCAGATCCACAAAGGTTGAGCATTCTCGTGTCATGCACTTTTTGGAAGTGGCGTCACAGGTCACTTGCTCAATGAAGGACGAAACAGGAACACACTTCCGAAGGTCCAGCTGTTCTAGTAAAGTCTAGCCAAACATTGCTGCATTCCCCACTCTCCAGCTTCCTACTAGAGTTTACAGCAGGGATGTAGATTCATATTCACCAGTTCTTCCCTAAAAGGGATGCCTGTAGCACACAGAAAGGAACCTAGTGAACTAAGTACTTCTTAACAGATCTTGTAAATTCCTCAATGCCAGCTGCTAAAATAGTTTTACTTGCAGGCTGGATAGTGTATGTATTTGGGGAATGACTATCAGTTTATATTATAGCAAGCAGCAGCTTTGTTTCTTTACCAGCCTACCTTCCTGGCTACAGGCTCAGGCAGCTTTATTTTTTTACCAGCCTACCTTCCTGGCTACAGGCTCAGGCAGCTTTGTTTCTTTACCAGCCTACCTTCCTGGCTACAGGCTCAGGCAGCTTTGTTTCTTTACCAGCCTACCTTCCTGGCTACAGGCTCAGGCAGCTTCGTTTCTTTACCAGCCTACCTTCCTGGCTACAGGCTCAGGCAGCTTTGTTTCTTTACCAGCCTACCTTCCTGGCTACAGGCTCAGGCAGCTTTGTTTCTTTACACCCTAACCTCTAACCATAGTCATTGTCCAAGCCATAACCCAGGTCATGGTCCAAGACTAATCCTAGTCTGGTCCAAGCCTAATCCTAGTCATGGTCCAAGCCCTAACCTGTACGTCATTGTCCAAGCACTACAGTAACTCGAGTCATTGTCAAAGCCCTAACCCTACCCTTTGTCAAAGACCTAACCCTAGCCTTTGTCCAAGCCCTAACCCTGGTCAATGTCCAACCCCTAACCCTAGCCTTTGTCCAAGTGCTAACCCTGGTCAATGTCCAACCCCTAACCCTAGACTTTGTTCAAGCCCTAATCCTGTGTATATATCCAACCCCTAACCCTAGCCTTTCTCCAAGCCCAACCCTGGTCAATGTCCAACCCCTAAACCTAGTCATGGTCCAAGCACTAAACCTATCCTTTGTCCAAGCCCTGACCTTGTCAGCTGTATAATGGTGACAATCGGTCTAGTCAGTTTAGAATGTTCTAGAAAATGTAAGGTAGCAAAAAATGTAAGGTAGCAAACTATAAATAGAAGATTGAATTAGTGCTGTAGCCATTCTAACTTTTCTGAAGATCGAATTGTCAATGGCAGAAAGACAAACAAAGAAGAGGGCAAAGATTAAGGCTGTACAATAACAAATTCTACATCTTTTAACAATGTCTAGATGGGAATTTGTTAAGGGTAGGTCAAAATCAGGTCAAAATCAAAAAAATTGCCTCAATACAACCTATTTCAATCTCCATGAAATAATTTTGATACCAAAAGATAGCTTTATTCATGTACTTTCTAATGATATGTATAATATATATATATATTTTATCTTCTGGCAAATACCTTCAAGATGCAAAAGTCCCTCAAAAAAAATGCCTTCGCCGCTCCACAAGACTACTCAGATTTTGTATTGCCTTCTAATTGCTGGTGTGGGTAACGTATCTCTAGTGCTATAAAATCGCGATGGAAATCTTTTATAAAATTTTCTAGGGGTCATGGTGGGATCATATGTAAAATTTGACCTTCAATTGACCTATAAAGCAAGACAGAAAAATTTGATTCACTTTAAAGAGTTAGGATAGAGCTTCAAAATGATACAAAAAGTTTGAGATAATATAAATCTCAGAGTGAGTTATGGCGGCAGGGGACACTGACCTCCCCAAAAAGTTACAGCCATGTAAACATTGAGGTTTGATGAGGGGAGACAATTGCATATATTTTTTATTACTTGTGGTTACAACTTTAGAGCTCCGTAGATTCTGCAAACTTCATGGTATGGACTTGATATATAGCTCAAAAGATAGGTATCTCTGTGTGCTCTCTTTTGATACTAAAATATGTTTCATAGGTATAACTATAGGCAAGTTACTAGACCCTAAAGTGGAGGGACCTCAAAAACCTGCATCCCAAAGTCCCCATCCAGAATAATTCCAGATTGCTAAGTGCAAAAAAATTGAAATTGGTACGAGTGGCTAGAGGAAGCTCTAGCGCATGCAATCACCTTTTTGATTAGGCGTTAAAAATTTATTACCTGGTCAAGCGCGCGGGTGGAAAATTGAGGGCGTTGATTTTCAATGCCCTCAATTTTCTACCCACGCGCTTAATAAAATTTTAACGCTTATTGAAAAAGGTGATCTAATGCTCTAAGGCTTCCTCTAGCCACTCGTACCATTTTAGCAATCTGGAGTTATTCTGGATGGGGACTTTGGGGTGCAGGTTTTTGAGGTCCCTCCACTTTAGGGTCTATTACCTTGCCTATAGTTATCCTATGAAACATATTTTTAGGGTCTAGTACCTTGCCTACCTATGAAACATATTTTAGTTATCAAAATACACACAGGGAGACCTATCTTTTGAGCTATATATCAAGTCCATACCATGAAGTTTGCAGAATCTACGGAGCTCTAAAGTTGTAACCACAAGTAAAAATTTTTAAATGCCATTGTCACCCCTGAATTCAGGTAAGGCTTCTTGATCGCCTTCCCGGGTGGATGATGTGTGCAAAAGCCACTGTAAGTCCAGAATAGAGCATCCAGATCTTCTTTAACTTGGTGTTGAAGCATAGTTGGGTGAGATTTAAAAAATTTAAAAAATGTAAAATGCAAAATTTAAATCTGACCTAAAGTACCCCCCACTGTGACGGACGTACAAGAACCTTGTACGTCCGTCACAGGTTTTTCCGTAAGTCACGGGTGTGTGGCCTTTCCATTAAGGGTAAAAGAGAATATGAAATGGTTTTAGTTAATACTTTAATATACTTTAATATCACTGAAATAATTAATAAAGATGCACATATTTGTGACGGACGGACGGCATCAATTATATCCCGAAACTACAAACCGTAAAATATTAATTAGTGTGTATAACCCAAAAATTTCCATTGGATCTACTTAAAAATTATAAAATACACTTAATTGGGAGCAAAACTCAATTCCCAACTGTAGGAGGTGTCTGATCTAAAACAGAACAAAGCTTCTGTCATAATCTGTTACTATGGCAATTACATAAAAACGAGCATATCTCGTTACCGTATTGGGTTAAAAATTGCAGAATATGAAACTTCATTTATTTAGCTTCAAAATGGTGTATTAGAGCATACTCAAAACCCATTTTGAAATGTTGACCCCTTGGTTGACATTTCCCCGGAATTGCCCATATTATGTATAACACGTCTTCTTGACCTTTCCCAGGCTCAGAGGATATCATTCCCGTCCTTCTGTGCGGAGACTTAAACAGTACCCCTCACTCTCATCTCATCAATTTCATCACCACCTCCGCACTGGACTACTCGAATTTGTCAGCCAAAACTATTGCTGGTTACTTTGAAAATGATGGTTGGAAACGTGCCATTCCAAAGCCACTCCTGCCACAGGAAATGTGCATCAAAGCAAACTGTACATATGACAGCCCAAGAGGAAAGGGAGATAAGAAGAGGGAAGGATTAGGACAGAGAACATCTCACTCGGGTAATCCAAAGGGTTCTGTTAAACATGTTTCAGAAGATGTGGAGGAGGTAGTGAACAAGTCTGGACAACCGGATACTGTATGTACTGTTAACTCTCCTTCTGAAGTTCACTCCGAGTTCAAGCCAGAAGAAAAGAGCATCGATTGTCAACTTCTTAAGGTCATGCAGAGTGCCCGTGGTAGGAGGAGAGCAGCCAATAAGACCTACAAGGAAGTAGATGTCTCTGCCATCCATTCTCTGCTGAACTCAGACTCGACTGGAACAACCATGAAGAGGACCAGAGACCATCTGAGCACATTGAGATCTTCGTCAAGTGAAGCAAGCTCTGTGGACGAACTGGCCATGGATACCAAAGATCAACCTGCAGAAGAAAATGGCAATGATTGTCAAATTCTGATGGTCACTCAGAGAGCTGGGTTCAACGAAAGCGACATTGATTGTCAAATTCTGAAGGTAACGCCGAGAGCTGATGAGACCAGTGTAGTGATATCTGAGTTCAAGGCAGAAGAAAACAGCATTGATTGTCAAATTCTGAAGGTCACGCAGAGAGCTGATGAGAGCAGTGCATCAGGCATGAGACAGAACTGTCAGTTTCAACCGTGCAGAACAGAAGATAGTGCAAGCAATCGTGTCCAAAAGGAGTCTTCCACTACCAGCAGAAAGAAAGAAGATCCTTCTTCTTCATGGAGTTCTAGCAAGGCTACTGCAGCCAGTGGTTGTGGCAGTCAAGACTCTGGTCACCTCTCCCACCTGTTCAAACTGATCTCGGCTTACCCCCATCCCAACTTGTCTATGCCTTCTACAGTGACCACGTACCACCAAAATGCTTTTGAAACAGTGGACTACATGTTGTACAGCCCCATGACCTACAGGACAGTCGGCAGCAGGAGGCAGTTAACTGGGTTCCACTTGCTACAGAGACTAGCTCTTCCTAGCACGCACACGCTGCTAGATCTGGGCCCACAGCCTCACAAGCACCTCCCTTCTGACCACCTCCTACTTCAGGGTACTTTCCAGTTCACTTGGTAGCGGCTGGAATAATGGAATAACAGTGATAAGAGCATGCCATGCTTTTGGTTTCAGTGACATTTATTATAACATTTTACATGTACCGTTTATTATATAATTATGCATGTACACTTACGTAACCGACATGATGAGTTTTAACAATAAAATAATTATTTTTGAACAGTCATTCCTCTTGATGATCTTGCCCCTTTGCTTTGGTGGACCGTGCAAAGTGCTGTAAATTGAATAAACATGAGTCAATAGCAGGGCACAAGGCATTACTTATTTACACAACTACATTTTTGTTGATGGGCCTTGTCAGTGTAATTCACTCTCAGTAAGCCATTCACTAATTAAGCAGAACTTTTTAATTTTATAATGCCATGTTTACATTATCTATTGCAAGGTGAGCCGTAGTCACCATCAATAATACCATGAGAGGTGTCAATATATTATCTTGAAACTTTCTGGCATAATGGGAGTTTACGACATCACACTAGAGCCAAGATCTCAATTTAGCAGGCAGGTCAAATACCCACATGAGAGGTGTCAATATATTATCTTGAAACTTTCTGGCATAATGGGAGTTTACCTAAGACATCACACTGGAGCCAAGATCTCAATTTAGCAGGCAAGTCAAATACCATATCAAGTGTTGCCAGTTATCATAAATCCTTGAAAAAAATAAAAATTTTAAAAAAATAAAGGAGCTTGGGTTCAGACTTCTGGGCACAAGTGGCTGGAAGCTTATTTTGTATATACCGTCCTTGTTTTTGTGGGCCTTTGTGTGTGCGTACTATGAGCATGTGCTAACAGAATTCAACTCATAACTTTGTTAGTCCCCAGCCCTCAACAGGCAAGAGTCCAACCAAACCATGTAGAGCTATATATAGCAGAGTGGTGGAGACACAAGTTTCTGAACTAGTTTATATACTAAGACAACCCGCAGTAGCATACATGGAGGACACGCATAGCATCTTTGGCATCCATAACTAGAATCTAGGTTTTAGAGTTCCTTAAAAAAATCCAGTCCTCATTTATGAACATCCGAACAATAACCACACATTTGCATAATAGGAGCCATTTAATTTGCTAGCACCTTCAAAGAAATGGCTTTACTGTTACTTGCCTATATACAACCCCTTCAATGGTGGGGCAGTGTGCAGTCAAATGAGCTGTTATATGGAGCAATCCTGCAAAATGAATAGGTGGCTATATACTTGCTAGGATTCTGGAGGAGAGTGACACTGATAGAAAAATCCATCCCATATAGGAGAAATTTAACAAAGAGAAGGCCATTGAGAACAGAACAAAAAAGCGAACATTGTGCCAAAGAACGAAAATGGTTACTCTCACTTTTGGCACGAGGCGCACACTTTCAGGGTCTGTTTCACACACCCTCACTACCCAAACGAATCCCATGCCAAATAAAAGCTACTCCCCTGATGGGAAAAAAAATCAACATTCTCAGGTGAGTATATTATATATAGCTAGAAAGTTTGTTTCAAGTGAATTGAGATTGGTTCAAAAACATTACAGAGAGGCTGTCGATTGGCTACCTATCTTTGTAAGCAGTCCTCTGCAATTTCTGCTGTCACTTGACATGGTGACACTGTAGCAGTGGACCACTGGAATTAGATGCGAGAGAAGACGAAGTGACAGTCGGGCCTAAGCATTTCTACTGAAAACCTTGAGGCTATTATGTACGACCAAGATGCTGTAATAATAATAGTCGTGGCGCATATGTACACACAAAAAATACTGCTATATCAGTCAATTAACCCAAGTTGACGACCCTGGGTCTATCTTAGCGATAAATTCAAGGAACACTAGAAGTGTTTTTGGCACCAATGGCAGTCAATACCATCATTACAGTGCTAGGAAGTGGGGCCAAAATGAATTTCATCTGAGGTATGAGCATTTTTTTTGTGGAGGATCCTCCATTTCCAGTGTAGAGAATAGCATTCCCTGATATGCACTTGTCCTGTTAACATACAGCATGGTCATGTGCATCTGTGCAGAAATATATTTGGTAAAGGTCGTTAAGATCACCAATAAATCTCATTGTTGATATGGATAAACATGGGCATGGCTAATATCCCACCCCACACACACAAAAATACACACACACACAAATAGTAATAATTTGGTGGGGTCAGTGGGTCCGTCTTGTATATATTCATTTATATCATTACAGTAAATGAGGTAAGATGACTTAATATGACATACATACCTGATAAACATTAAGTTATAATATTCTATGTTAAAAAAAAAAATAATAATAATAATATTAATAATAATAATAATTAATAATAGTAGTAGTAATAAATAATAGTAATACTGTAATAAAGTAGTAGTAATGGTTGTAGTAATAACTAAAATATAATTATTACTTATATCACTACAAAAAAAACACCACCCATTCTGGAAAGGAGCTCTGCATACAGGTGTGTGTGCTCTCTTTCTTACCACTACCATAGGCTTTCCATGCAGCACAAATCCATTCGTTTCCTGGACAGCTCTGATAGCCACCGCCTCATTAGGAAGACCAATGAAAGCTTGACCTTTCATCCGTCCAGTTTGCATCAAACGTACATCAAACCTATGGGGCAAAGGGTTCACCAAGTTCATGACAATAACATTTATTAAAATCACCTTCTCAATAATAATTTCAATTTTTTTAATTCACTCGACCTTTCGACCAGATGCTCTAGTTCATCAGAGAATGCATGCGGTCTAACTGGTCACCAACTTTGGCATTTAATTCCAGTAGGGAAATTCAGCCCAGTGATCTAGGAAGCAACCCAATCGAGTGAGAGGCCTCGTGGAGGGTCCAGGTTCCACAGATGCTCCTGGTAATCCCCTGCCCACTAATTAAGCTTGCTAACTATTAAATGCTCCTAATTAATCTCTCATGACCACATATTAATCTGCTAAAATGCTCCTAATTAACCTCTTGCCCACTCATTTAATTATTAGCTTGCCAGTGTACTTCCTAATTGATCTTTACCCACACATTAATTAAGCTTGCTATACCTTGTATCACCTAATTAATTTTAAATGCTCCTAATTAATCTCATGTCCACATTAATTAAGGCTGCTAAAATTAACCTCTTGCCCACACATTTAATTTTAAGCTTGCCAGTCTAATTAATCTCTTGCCCACACATTACATTAATTAGGCTTGCTAATGCCTTGCACCACCTAATTAATTTTGAATGCTGCTAATTAATTTCTTTCCTAGGGGGTACTTCCCTCACAGCTTGGGACCACAAGGGAGTGCCCACTACAAACTTCCTGGCCACAGGGTGCCCACAATTCACAAATTTCCTGGCCAACAATTCACAAATTTCCTGCCAACAGAGTGCCCACAATTCACAACTTCCTACAGCTTAATTAAAAATTTTGCAACTTAAAATACATATTTGGGTATGAATTGGTTTTGGAATGCCCAAGGGAAAAGTTGCGTGTGTGTGTGGTTCCTGTGCACTACTATGTCATCCCTTGCCCACCATTAGTTGACGAAAGACACTGGCAAGATTGAAATAACAGCCACCCTCTGCCACTCTGCCATGGTTACCAGACTTACATGTTCCTTTCTGTTTCTGTGGCCCAGCAAATATACCTACCGAAGATGTAGTGCAGATCCTGGAAGACACACATTGACATTAATTAACACATAGGTGCTAAAACACCATGAAAAAGTTGAGATAGTGGTGCACACGATAATAGCTGAAAGAAACAACTCTACATCAGCATCCAGATTGTAAAGGGTCTTCAAAAATGCATGGTTTTATTATAAAGTATCATATCTTTGCACACGTCATGCTATGGTCCTGATTTATATACCAAAATGTAGCCAATGCAGTAGTATGCTTTCTGGTGGTAGTTTTTTTGTTATGCCAAACATGTTTTTCTTTTTGATGTTTTTCTTTTGGAACTACAAGTTGGAATGTGAAGTGAACTCCACCTCCTTCACCCCCCACCCCCTCCTCCACCTCCTCCTCCACCTCCTCCACCCCCTCCAGCTCCTTTAAGTGACAAACAAAACCTTTGCACTGGCTAGTGTGAGGCTTGCACTTAGTCAGCTCCCATTAAACACTAGCACGCGTGCACTTCGCATGTGTACCATCAGGTTCACGACAATTCCTTCCACTAGCATGCATGCAAGATCTTACACAACAAACCTTTTCCTTCACTTGTTTTGCAAGGTTCTTGATATACAGCCGTGTTGAAGATACGCCAGTGGAATACTTCTTGAAGATGTGCGACTCTTCCATGTCTGAGTTGATAATCACGCCACACAACAATGCAAGCCAGTGACAGAACTCTCGTCAAAGAACTAATTTAAAAAAGGCTAGCATATTTCCAACACATTACTTTCTTCCTTCATTCAGCCACATCCTTCATTCAGCCACATCCTTAACACATGTGTAATATCTAGCCTCATACATGGCTGACCCACGTCTTTCACACTGTCTTTCACACTGGATGGGGGAGGGAAAACGTCTGGCAGACAGCCATGGAGCATTTTACCTGGGGTGGGTCCCCTGGGGTTTTACATCGTGTGAATGACTACCAATTTTGGTGGTGTGTACTCAGAACAACACTACAGTGTGCCAGACTCCCACCTCCCATCCCTCCCCCAACCAAGTGAAATAGGTAAAGGGTCATCTACATAAGACAATAGACGCACAAACACAACTATTTTGTATTGACTCTGCTCTAACAATACCTTTCTGTGTCAGTCTGGAACCATTGAGTTCCCTCAGAGATATGAACTTCTGTTCTTGAGTAGGCTGTGAGTCTGCCCGTTTCTGCTGGAGTATCTCCTCCTCTTCCTCCTCCTCCTTTGCAACTACATGGACAGCATCGGCAGTTTGTAACTAAGCATGAGTAGCCAAAGGGCAAAAGTTTCTTCCCGTGGCAATTTCACCTTTTACAAACCCCTGTAAACTAGTAAGACACGGTTCTCCGAGTTTGCATGCACTAACAGAGGTTGGACAACACATAATTATTCACCCACAAAGCCAGGGCTGACTGTGCATGCACCAATATGTTCTCACACTCCAGCTGAGAAGCTGGAGGGAGCCATCACAACAAAATATCCTAACCATATACCAGGAGAGATGAGAGAAACTGATTGAGAAGACAGCGAGCAAGCTAAGACGAGGGAGGCAAAGGCTGAGAGCAGGAAGGAAGCATAGCGAGCTAAGACAAGGGAGGCAAAGGCTGAGAGCAGGAAGGAAGCATAGCGAACTAAGACAAGGGAGGCAAAGGCTGAGAGCAGGAAGGAAGCATAGCAAGCTAAGACGAGGGAGGCAAAGGCTGAGAGCAGGAAGGAAGCATAGCAAGCTAAGACGAGGGAGGCAAAGGCTGAGAGCAGGAAGGAAGCATAGCAAGCTAAGACGAGGGAGGCAAAGGCTGAGAGCAGGAAGGAAGCATAGCGAGCTAAGACGAGGGAGTCGAAGGCTGAGAGCAGGAAAGCATAGATTTGCATAGAGGAGAGAGAAACATGCCAACTTACAGAACTTACTAAAGCAAGGAAAGCAAACAAGTAGAAGTGAATATGCAAGGAGAGGGCAGGACATCACACTGGGATGAGGCAGGTTGAAGTGGGTACAACACTGTACCAGCATCACACTGGGCTGAGGCAGGCTGAAGTAGGGACACACACTGGACCAGCATCACACTGGGCTGAGGCAGGCTGAAGTGGGGACACACACTGGACCAGCATCACACTGGGCTGAGGCAGGTTGAAGTGGGTACAAACACTGGACCAGCATCACACTGGGTTGAAGTGGGGACACACACTGGACGAGCATCACACTGGGCCGATGGGCCGAGGCAGGTTGAAGTAGGTTGACAATACAGTTCTATGGAGACACACACTGGACCAGCATCATACAAGGTTGAAGCACATAAGACAGATTGAGAATATATCCCAGGAGAGAGGAAATCTGAGCAGCTGTCCCTAAGATGCCGGGAGAGAGGCAAACTACTGCTTCCTGGTCCTGAGGTAACTGCATCAACTTACTCTGTACTACAGTATACACAAGCATAAGGTTCTAGATAGCTGCTATTATAACCCTCTACTTGGTTGGGAAACATTACTTTGATGCGGGCTAAAGTAAGATAAGACTCAAGTCAAAGAACCTTCAGAATTAATAGTGTAACCACACACCTTGATTGTACACAAGCATGGGGGTGTGGACTTCTAGCACCTTCAAATGGCTGCCCCATTACTAAGCTAGAGGAGAGATTAAGAGTGAACAGGAGGCCATGCAGTAGGTCCTTGTGCAGTTGCTTTCAGCCTGTAAAAGACCTTCTCCCACGGGGCTACTGCCAGAACCATCAGCATTCGCTCGCTTAACTCCAGAACCGGCAGAATCATTCAGTATGCCTTGTCTCATGCAGCTAGACCCTTTACCAAACCGCTGGCTACTTCAATGGTTCGTATTGGAAGTCTAAATTTTCATACAAAATTAGTAGAGCATTCGGGGAAAAATCCTCTCGTTTATTATGTTTGCCACACACCAAAACACTTGACACTGCGACATACGGTTTTTGTTTTTTCCCCCCTTTTATCGGAGGGCGAGGAGAGGGAGGGGAGAGGTAACCTTTTATCATGTTGTCAGTAAGGACAGCCTCGTAGGGGATGCATGCAGACATTGGCATGGGTAAAAACAAGCTACTTCAGCAGATCACCCCAGGGGTCCAGAAGTGGAGGTGTCAATTTTGTTGAAACTTCCGCTCCATTGGATTGACATACAAAAAAAAATGTCCATAGGGCCACACCTATTTAAATGTCCCTTTACCAATTCACAAACCAGAAAAAAATCTGTTGCACCAAATACAACAAATACAACATATGCTCTACTTCTATTCCAAACACTATTTGGTGTATGTAAGTAGTCGAGAAAAGTCTAAAATGGTGCGGTATAAATGGAAACATGCTTCAATATACATGTCGCCAGAATATCTTAATATCTGTTCTCTCTCTATTTTCTGCTCTTGTTTTTCTCTCCATCCTCACAATCAGCACCAGAAGCACAACTGAGCTCCTGCACATCCCCATACCTGCATGGTGGCTAGTCCTACACATCTCCATACCTGCATGGTGGCTAGTCCTACACATCTCCATACCTGCATGGTGGCTAGTCCTACACATCTCCACACCTGCATGGTGGCTAGTCCTGCACATCTCCATACCTGCATGGTGGCTAGTCCTACACATCTCCATACCTGCATGGTGGCTAGTCCTACACATCTCCATACCTGCATGGTGGCTAGTCCTACACATCTCCATACCTGCATGGTGGCTAGTCCTACACATCTCCACACCTGCATGGTGGCTAGTCCTGCACATCTCCATACCTGCATGGTGGCTAGTCCTACACATCTCCATACCTGCATGGTGGCTAGTCCCACACATCTCCATACCTGCATGGTGGCTAGTCCTACACATCTCCATACCTGCATGGTGGCTAGTCCTACACATCTCCATACCAGCATGGTGGCTAGTCCCACACATCTCCATACCTGCATGGTGGCTAGTCCTGCACATCTCCATACCTGCATGGTGGCTAGTCCTACACATCTCCATACCTGCATGGTGGCTAGTCCCACACATCTCCATACCTGCATGGTGGCTAGTCCTACACATCTCCATACCTGCATGGTGGCTAGTCCTACACATCTCCATACCTGCATGGTGGCTAGTCTTACACATCTCCATACCTGCATGGTGGCTAGTCCTACACATCTCCATACCTGCATGGTGGCTAGTCCTGCACATCTCCATACCTGCATGGTGGCTAGTCCTACACATCTCCATACCTGCATGGTGGCTAGTCCTACACATCTCCATACCTGCATGGTGGCTAGTCCAGCACATCTCCATACCTGCATGCTGGTTAGTCCTACACATCTCCATACCTGCATGGTGGCTAGTCCTACACATCTCCATACCTGCATGGTGGCTAGTCCTACACATCTCCATACCTGCATGGTGGTTAGTCCTACACATCTCCATACCTGCATGGTGGCTAGTCCTACACATCTCCATACCTGCATGGTGGCTAGTCCTACACATCTCCATACCTGCATGGTGGCTAGTCCTGCACATCTCCATACCTGCATGGTGGTTAGTCCTGCACATCTCCATACCTGCATGGTGGTTAGTCCTACACATCTCCATACCTGCATGGTGGCTAGTCCTACACATCTCCATACCTGCATGGTGGCTAGTACTACACATCTCCATACCTGCATGGTGGCTAGTCCTACACATCTCCATACCTGCATGGTGGCTAGTCCTGCACATCTCCATACCTGCATGGTGGCTAGTCCTACACATCTCCATACCTGCATGGTGGCTAGTCCTACACATCTCCATACCTGCATGGTGGCTAGTCCTACACATCTCCATACCTGCATGGTGGCTAGTCCTGCACATCTCCATACCTGCATGGTGGCTAGTCCTACACATCTCCATACCTGCATGGTGGCTAGTCCTACACATCTCCATACCTGCATGGTGGCTAGTCCTGCACATCTCCATACCTGCATGGTGGCTAGTCTTCTAGCACGACTGAGCTGCATCAATTCCTGGTCTCATCAAGTGTTCCCGGCACACATGCAGCTTTCCTGGCCCAGTGTTCCCGGCACACATGCAGCTTTCCTGGCCCAGTGTTCCCGGCGCACATGCAGCTTTCCTGGCCCAGCTGCAGGTCTCTGCTGTCAACTTCAGTGTTGTCATCATGTAATCCCATCGTCCATGCCCACCTCATAGTGAAGAGAGTGCAACACACACAAACCAGGAGGTTGACAGAGACTCCTGCTGGTCCAAGACTTGCTTTTTATAAGCTTCCCAATAAGTCAACTGACTGTGCACTTGTTTTCTGGACCGAGTGAGCTGTTGCTAGAATGTTCACTGATATTTACTAGCTAAGATAGAGTTGACAATCTTTACCCATTTTCCGGTTGTTGTTGTTTGTGTGTGTGTATGTGTGTGTGTGTGTGTGTGTGTGGAGGAGGGGAGGGGAGTGTGTATGTGTGTGTGTGTGTGTGTGGAGGAGGAGGATCAAGACAGTTAGCTTCTGTAACTAAAGTTGTTAAGCATAAACATCACAGGTGAGGAAGAAAGATGAACCTTAAGATTGTCTGTTTTTCATTTGCCACCGCAGGTGTCTGCCAGTCTGAAATGTATGCCGCAACTCCATGTAGCTAAGTGCCCATCAAGACATTGATTTGTTAAGCGCTGATGTCACTGTCGTTACAGAGACCCTCCCGCTGGGCGAGTCAATGGGTGTGCATTATAAGAATGCGACTGTAAGTGTCATTGCCTGATCAACACTGGGTTTCTCACCCAGTTGTGCTTAGAACCATGGGTGCATCGCACCTTCATGAACCCATCTTTAGCACCAGACATCTGACAGGTGCCGCTAATAGGTTCAAAGCATCGTTAGCCATTAGGTGCTGGTTTCCTTGTTGATTTAGTTCAGAACTGCCCGTGCCATAAATAACCTGCTAATCAATATGCATCACATGCTCGCCACAGTTGCTGCCCATCCTCAACATCACACACTCATGGAGGCTGCTGGTAGATTCAAAAACAAGACTCGCTGCTCTTTGCGATTAGCGGGACATTGTTACATGTTGGCCATCAGTTGAGAGCTTTCGGGTCGACTTAGTTTGGGATTGCATAGCTGCTGAATAACCCAACTGGTGTATGCATTGCCAACCACCTTCAACACTGCATCATCAGGACGCCTTCAACACTCCATCATCAGGACACCTTCAACACCGCATCCTCATGATGGCTACCCACCCACCTTCAACACTGCATCATCAGGACGCCTTCAACACCGCATCCTCATGACGGCTACCCACCCACCTTCAACACTACATCATCAGGATGCCTTCAACACCACATCCTCATGACGGCTACCCACCCACCTTCAACACTACATCATCAGGATGCCTTCAACACCACATCCTCATGACGGCTACCCACCCACCTTCAACACTGCATCATCAGGATGCCTTCAACACCGCATCCTCATGACGGCTACCCACCCACCTTCAACATCGATCATCAGGACACCTTCAACACCACATCCTCATGACGGCTACCCACCCACCTTCAACACTCCATCATCAGGACACCTTCAACACCACATCATCATGACGGCTACCCACCCACCTTCAACACTGCATCATCAGGACGCCTTCAACACCGCATCCTCATGACGGCTACCCACCCACCTTCAACACTGCATCATCAGGACGCCTTCAACACCGCATCCTCATGACGGCTACCCGCCCACCTTCAACACTGCATCATCAGGACGCCTTCAACACCGCATCCTCATGACGGCTACCCACCCACCTTCAACACTGCATCATCAGGACGCCTTCAACACCACATCCTCATGATGGCTACCCACCTTCAACACTGCATCATCAGGACGCCTTCAACACCGCATCCTCATGACGGCTACCCACCCACCTTCAACACTGCATCATCAGGACGCCTTCAACACCGCATCCTCATGACGGCTACCCACCCACCTTCAACACTGCATCATCAGGACGCCTTCAACACCGCATCCTCATGACGACTACCCACCCACCTTCAACACTGCATCATCAGGACGCCTTCAACACCACATCCTCATGACGGCTACCCACCCACCTTCAACACCGCATCATCAGGACGCCTTCAACACCGCATCCTCAACACCACATCCTCATGACGGCTACGCACCCACCTTCAACGCTGGGATCAACACTGGGATTCTGCCGCACGCTGCTGATTGATTCGGTGTAACTGACCGACTCACTGCTCTCGGTAGGCGGTATGGAGACCAGCTCGCTGGGAACTCTCAACTCTATCTTTGCTCTCTGTAGAGAAGAACATGACATCATCAGTAATAATTGCATCTACACCTACTCGGTGTCTGCTGAGCGGGCAACACTTGTGATGACTCTCAGAAGAAACAACTCGAACATTCAACTCGCAAAACACTTCACTTCCTTTCGAAAGTAAAAAGGTTTAGAAACACACACACACACACACACACCAAAAATGCTGACTTCTTTTCAACAAAGTTTTCACAGTGAAATTTCAATCTACGAAAACCACACAACTTTGAAAACCCCACAACTTTGAAAAATCCCTCAACTTTGAAACCCCCATGCACCCCACACCACCACCCTCTCCCATACACTCACAGGGTATGCTGGATTAGTTCCAGACAGCTCCTGGCCAGCCATGGCTGCAGCTTTCTTTAATGAACTTCGGAGGGTTTTCAACTGCTGGTAGGACACCTTGTGCCTCTTGGGGACATGGGTGGGAAGTGGTGATGCTCTGTGACAAGACAGCACAACATACGCTAACACATGTCACGCTAACACATGTTAATACAAGCAAGACAGACATCGAGTCACAAAAGGTCATGTGATCATTAGTGAGGAGTGTATTTTTCACAGGAGAAAAAAGATTTCATTGTGTATTCATCATAACTAAAATCACACGCACAAAAGTCAGCCTGAATATATCAACACCAACGAGAATTGAGCCGTCAATTGGGTCAGCCTAGTTGGCTCCATCATGTCCTTCTCTTCTTCGAATGCTGACTGTGGCCCTCGTCTGCCAAGAAGGAAATGATTTATCTCCCAAGTCATGATGGACCTCAGGTCTGCTCTAATCAAACCATCCACACTTGCACTACGTATAAAAACTGTATACCAACCGAGCAGCATGAATAACTCAATGAAATTTACGTCAGGTAAGTTTAATTCTAAAAAGGCATTCGTGGAAGTCAAAAAAACTTCGCGCTCTACACTGTAAGAGAAATGCATGCAATTACAGCTGGTAACACCATGCTGCAAACTAAACATTTATCTCTTATTAATCAGCTCAAATTAGTTTCCATGGCAATGTTTCAACCTACTACTTCGGTCTTTGTCGTAGCAAGGATATATATGCTGTTGCTATTCTTTGGTTCAGTGCTAAGGTCGATTATGCAGGAAGCTTCGATACTCTCAAGTCAAAACTAAACGTATTCCCCATGATCATGCAGTGTACACCACTTGGGTCAGAAGTGATACCCTTATGCTTATGCTAAATATGTCTGTCCCATGCTTCATTACCATACAAGACAGGTGCAACTATCTCCACCAACCAGGCTATAGTCACCACCAACCAGGCTATAGTCACCACCAACCAGGCTATAGTCACCACCAACCAGGCTATAGTCACCACCAACCAGGCTATAGTCACCACCAACCAGGCTATAGTCACCACCAACCAGGCTATAGTCACCACCAACCAGGCTATAGTCACCACCAACCAGCTTATAGTCACCACCAACCAGGCTATAGTCACCACCAACCAATCTATAGTCACCACCAACCAGCTTATAGTCACCACCAACCAGGCTATAGTCACCACCAACCAGGCTATAGTCACCACCAACCAGGCTATAGTCACCACCAACCAGGCTATAGTCACCACCAACCAGCTTATAGTCACCACCAACCAGGCTATAGTCACCACCAACCAGCTTATAGTCACCACCAACCAGGCTATAGTCACCACCAACCAGGCTATAGTCACCACCAACCAGGCTATAGTCACCACCAACCAGGCTATAGTCACCACCAACCAGGCTATAGTCACCACCAACCAGGCTATAGTCACCACCAACCAGGCTATAGTCACCACCAACCAGCTTATAGTCACCACCAACCAGGCTATAGTCACCACCAACCAGCTTATAGTCACCAACCAGGCTATAGTCACCACCAACCAGGCTATAGTCACCACCAACCAGGCTATAGTCACTACCAACCAGGCTATAGTCACCACCAACCAGGCTATAGTCACCACCAACCAGGCTATAGTCACCACCAACCAGGCTATAGTCACCACCAACCAGCTTATAGTCACCACCAACCAGGCTATAGTCACCACCAACCAGCTTATAGTCACCAACCAGGCTATAGTCACCACCAACCAGGCTATAGTCACCACCAACCAGGCTATAGTCACCACCAACCAGGCTATAGTCACCACCAACCAGCTTATAGTCACCACCAACCAGGCTATAGTCACCACCAACCAGCTTATAGTCACCAACCAGGCTATAGTCACCACCAACCAGGCTATAGTCACCACCAACCAGGCTATAGTCACCACCAACCAGGCTATAGTCACCACCAACCAGGCTATAGTCACCACCAACCAGCTTATAGTCACCACCAACCAGGCTATAGTCACCACCAACCAGCTTATAGTCACCAACCAGGCTATAGTCACCACCAACCAGGCTATAGTCACCACCAACCAGGCTATAGTCACCACCAACCAGGCTATAGTCACCACCAACCAGGCTATAGTCACCACCAACCAGGCTATAGTCACCACCAACCAGGCTATAGTCACCACCAACCAGCTTATAGTCACCACCAACCAGGCTATAGTCACCACCAACCAGCTTATAGTCACCAACCAGGCTATAGTCACCACCAACCAGGCTATAGTCACCACCAACCAGGCTATAGTCACCACCAACCAGGCTATAGTCACCACCAACCAGCTTATAGTCACCAACCAGGCTATAGTCACCACCAACCAGGCTATAGTCACCACCAACCAGGCTATAGTCACCACCAACCAGGCTATAGTCACCACCAACCAGGCTATAGTCACCACCAACCAGCTTATAGTCACCACCAACCAGGCTATAGTCACCACCAACCAGCTTATAGTCACCAACCAGGCTATAGTCACCACCAACCAGGCTATAGTCACCACCAACCAGGCTATAGTCACCACCAACCAGGCTATAGTCACCACCAACCAGGCTATAGTCACCACCAACCAGGCTATAGTCACCACCAACCAGGCTATAGTCACCACCAACCAGCTTATAGTCACCACCAACCAGGCTATAGTCACCACCAACCAGCTTATAGTCACCAACCAGGCTATAGTCACCACCAACCAGGCTATAGTCACCACCAACCAGGCTATAGTCACCACCAACCAGGCTATAGTCACCACCAACCAGCTTATAGTCACCACCAACCAGGCTATAGTCACCACCAACCAGCTTATAGTCACCAACCAGGCTATAGTCACCACCAACCAGGCTATAGTCACCACCAACCAGGCTATAGTCACCACCAACCAGGCTATAGTCACCACCAACCAGCTTATAGTCACCACCAACCAGGCTATAGTCACCACCAACCAGCTTATAGTCACCAACCAGGCTATAGTCACCACCAACCAGGCTATAGTCACCACCAACCAGGCTATAGTCACCACCAACCAGGCTATAGTCACCACCAACCAGGCTATAGTCACCACCAACCAGCTTATAGTCACCACCAACCAGGCTATAGTCACCACCAACCAGCTTATAGTCACCAACCAGGCTATAGTCACCACCAACCAGGCTATAGTCACCACCAACCAGGCTATAGTCACTACCAACCAGGCTATAGTCACCACCAACCAGGCTATAGTCACCACCAACCAGGCTATAGTCACCACCAACCAGGCTATAGTCACCACCAACCAGCTTATAGTCACCACCAACCAGCTTATAGTCACCAACCAGGCTATAGTCACCACCAACCAGGCTATAGTCACCACCAACCAGGCTATAGTCACCACCAACCAGGCTATAGTCACCACCAACCAGCTTATAGTCACCAACCAGGCTATAGTCACCACCAACCAGGCTATAGTCACCACCAACCAGGCTATAGTCACCACCAACCAGGCTATAGTCACCACCAACCAGGCTATAGTCACCACCAACCAGCTTATAGTCACCACCAACCAGGCTATAGTCACCACCAACCAGCTTATAGTCACCAACCAGGCTATAGTCACCACCAACCAGGCTATAGTCACCACCAACCAGGCTATAGTCACTACCAACCAGGCTATAGTCACCACCAACCAGGCTATAGTCACCACCAACCAGGCTATAGTCACCACCAACCAGGCTATAGTCACCACCAACCAGCTTATAGTCACCACCAACCAGGCTATAGTCACCACCAACCAGCTTATAGTCACCAACCAGGCTATAGTCACCACCAACCAGGCTATAGTCACCACCAACCAGGCTATAGTCACCACCAACCAGGCTATAGTCACTACCCATCCTGCCTGGAGCCCACCTTTCTTGTGATAGAGACTTTTTCACACATTAGTGATCTTGACTGTGTGGTGTGATGCACTCTCGAGTGTTTTGACCAATGAATCCCCGTGTTGACCCATGAACCCCAGTGTGTACCTTGTGTGGACCCGTGAACCCCTGTGTGACCTATGAACCCATGTATGGACCCATGAATCCTCGTGTGGAACCATGAATCCCTGTGTGGACCCATGAACCCCCGTGTGGACCCATGAATCCCCATGTGGACCCAAGATTCCTCGTGTAGACCCATGAATCCCCGTGTGGTCCCATGAACCCCATGTGGACCCATGAACCCCATGTGGACACATGAATCTTCATGTGGACCCATGAACCCCCATGTGGACCCATCAGGACCCATGGTAAGGATAGCAGGTTGCCCACACAAAATGTCAGGCTATTCATAATTGGACCTGACAACATTTCAGACAGGACAAATATAACATGAATTAATGTTGCCAACCAAACCCACACCACGCCTCTCCTGTAGCATGCACAAGGAAGACATCTTACTGAAAGGAAGATCTTCCTTTGATAGGAAATAAACTAACTCAAACTTCCTCTTCAGCTTGCTCAGTTCCAAGAGCTCTTGCAATTGGTGCATGTTGCTGATGATATTCATCTACTACTTTGCACTGTTCTTTCCTAAGCAGAAGCACGGCTCACTGGTGCATGGAAACTGTGGCACGATCTTTGAAAGAAGAGCAATGGAGATTAGTGGAACCCTGGATAAATGCTGGTGTCAAGAGCTGCTCGACATGGCCAGCCAGGCCATTATCTTCGCTCCATCAATGATGATGAACCTAACGGTCATTTGAGTGCATGCATTCATTAATTGTGAACGTGGTGTTAATTGTGAATGTGGTTGTGAGTGTGGTGATGTAATGTCAGGTGGACTCTCTGTGTGCATGTAATTGTGGTTACTTCCTGTATCCTGTCTGGCAGGACTTATAAAAGGTCCTGTCAGCCATTTGTGATTAGTCTTGTCTTCACCCTAGTTTTCACCAGTTCATAAGTTATACCTAGACACCCTAAATCTCTCTGGGTAGGTATTAACTAAGGCGATACTTAGAGATAGACTGGTGGCAGCACCTATTAACTGAAGGGAGAAGGTAGTCCTAATCGAGGAACCTTAGACACCTTCTTTAAAACACCAACCCTTTTCAAAGCTGGGTTATAGTTTCTGCAGCCATGAAGCTATCTTCAACTTCAAATTGAATACAGACCAAACACTTTAGGGAAGATTCACAGTCAGCTTTGTCAAATTTCAGTTTCTGCAGCCATGAAGCTATCTTCAACTTCAAATTGAATACAGACCAAACACTTTGTCAAATTTTAACCCAGAAGTAGTGTTGGACTTCTTTCATTGTCTGCACTCTATTCCTCCACTGTCTTTATAGTCACAGCTTTCTTTTTGGCTGGAGGGAGATCTGATGTCCCAGCCCTTCTTCTTGACAGGAGAAGGCTCCATGGTTATAAGCCGTAATAACTAAGTTTCCTCTAAGAACTGGGGAATTGCCTGGAGTGTTCTATTCTTGGTTTGGCTGTTTTCCTAAAAGTAGACTTCTACATTTTTCAACCTCTGGGGTTGCTATAACAACCAAATACCCTCCTTCCAGGAATCAATTCACTCCTTGGAAATTGCTTTTCCCAGAAATATAACCAGCAGCTCTATTTCTTAGGTGGACAATTTGTCCAGACAAAAAAAATATGTGAACTGACACTTTGACTGGCAATATTGCCAAATTGTCAGCGACTCGCTGTTACTATTACCACTGACCCATGAACCTCGTGTGGACCCATAAGACCCTAGTATGGACCCATATGGACCCATGAACTCCCCGTGTCGACCCATGAAACCCCTGTATGCACCCATAAAGCCCCGGTGTGGACCCATGAACACCAAACCCCTCCCCCATGTGGACCTATGAACCTGCCCCTCCCTTTGTGTGGACCCATAAAAACCCGTGTGGACCCTGAAGCCTGTGTGGACTCATGAACCCCTACATGGAACCATGAATCCCTGTGGACCGATGAACTCCCAAGTGCACCCAGGAAATCCCCATGTGGACCCATGAACCCCCATATAGACCCATGAACCCCCGTATGGACCCATGAACCCCCCGTATGGACCCATAAACCCCTCTGTGGACCCATAAAAAGGTGAGTAGCAACAACGAAGTTCTGAGGGTGGCCAGTTTTCTAAAGGATAATGAGGTTCCAGAGTGACCGCAAATAGCCTGTTAGAACACAAGGCATTGCTACAAATTTTGGTAGGAGCAGTTCTGTAATATAACAAGAACATCTTCCTGGACACATGAGGCGTGGAGCAAACGCCCTGCCATTTGGCTGCCCTCGCTAAGTGGTACACAATAGTTGGCCCTGACAAAGCAGGAACTGCAGATGTCAGTCGACTGTGAGCTATTCAGTTTGTGCCGAGTCAGCATGACCATGGAAACCTCATGTCATCGGCAGAGGCGTAATTGCAAAATCACTAGAACAAACTCATCGAGCCTCTCCCATGTGGATCGAGAGAGATAAATGACCTTTTCAGCTTCTTTAGCTCGTGTGGCAGCCGCTAAAGGCATGCCTGGTGCACGAGGCAAGTATACAGACCAAGGTGGAAATGTCGTGATTCTTCTGATCTGACAAACATATTGTACATGTGGAAGCATATATATATATATGTAGGGGGCATGTTATACACAATATATAGGGCTTATTATATATATATAATATATAGGGCATATTTATATAATATATAGGGCATGTTATATAATATATAGATCATATTATATAACATATAGGGCATATTATACACAATATATAGGGCATATTATATATATATAATATATATAGGGCATATTTATATAATATATAGGGCATATTATATAATATATAGATCATATTCAGGGGTTCATACAGGATTTACAGTTTGGGGGGGGGGGGGAACTCAAAACATTTGGCGTTTACGTGATGAGTGTGCGTAAGCAAGCCCCAAGTAGGGGGGTCTGGGGGGGGGCATTCTTTTTGCAAAATCGATGCTCTCAGATTGATTCTGAGACATTTTGAGGGTACTTTCCTATAGTTAAAGTACTAGCACATGGACAAAACATTCTAGATTATGACACAGATGCATCTTGCCACAGAATAGTTTTGTGGCAAGATGCAATTGTGTCATAATCGGCCATGTGCTGTGGTTAGCTTTCCTTATTGTAGTGAAGATTAAATCTACACTACAATTAGGAAAGCTAACCACAGAATAATAGCAGAACATTCTAGATTAACACATGATTGAACTGTGACACAGAATATTCTAGATTTATTCACAATTTTTGTATATAAAGAGCAAATGCTTCAGCTAGTAGCATTCTGCAACTAAATACGACCCAGAGAAATACAAACCTACACAAATGGACCTCAGGAACTTTTTTTACCAGAAAGCGAGTGCGTGCTGGGTCTAGTAGAGATTCTGAGGACGACGAAGATGTAGTTCCAACTACGTAGACTAGTGATGCCTTGACTTCCACCAATTCCGAAGCATCAGTAGGTAGATCAGTGTGTTCCAAAGCACAGAAGAGGAAACTCTACAAAGCCAGGCTCAGCTACAAGAAGGAGTGGGAGCAGAAATATCCTTAGGTGTACTGCGATGATCCTAAGCAGGGCATGCTCTGCAAGCTCTGCCAGAAGCGAGGAAATGCACCTTCTACAGCCAAGGGTGCATGGACCACTCGGGGGAATTCAGGATTGGAATCATGCTACTGAACAACTCGAGGAACACAGCCAGTCAAAATGGCACAGAGATGCTGTTATCCATGCTCGAATGGCAGAACAAGGAAAGGAGCAGAGTGTCCTACAAACTGCAATGTTCAGCAGCTGCTAAGGGGGCTGAAGAAAGGAGAGAAAAGAACAGAAACATAGTGCTTAAGCTTTTGAGATCGATATATTTTCTTGCCAAAAATCGCCTACCCCTTACAACCACATTCGATACCCTGGTCCAGTTGCAAATTGCAAATGGAGATGAACTTCTCCAGCAACATGTCAAAGAGGGGCCACAAAATGCTCAGTACACATCCAAATTTTCTGCAGTGATGCTTTTAGAGGCCATCAATAGCTGGGTAGATAGGAAGCTAATTGAGAGCTTAAAATCAAGCCCATACTTCTCTGTGTTAGCTGATGAGTGTCTAGATATTAGTACTACAGAAGAGCTGTCCATCTGTTGTCGGTGGATTGTAAATGGAAAACCAGAGGAGCACTTCCTTACAGTGCTCCACATATGTGCCCAAGATGCTGCTACCATTTCAGATGCAATCAGCTCCTTCCTTGAGTCGAAGAACCTGGACTATCGTAAACTAATAGGCCAAGGTTATGATGGAGCAGCCACCTTTGCCGGAGAACGCAATGGAGTTCAAAAAAGGATGCGAACTCTAGCTGCACATTCCTTTTACATCCACTGTGCCTGCCACAGGCTTCAACTAGCAAGCATGCAAGCTGCTAACAGTGTTCCAGAGATCAAGAAGATGTTTGGAACTATGGGAAATATATGGAAGCTCTTCTTCTATCTCACCCAAGAAAGCAGAATCTCTCAAAGCAGTCCAGTCTGTCCTCAAGCTACCTGAGCTTAAGATTGTGAAGCCTAGTGATACCAGATGGCTCTCACACGAACGCTGTGTACGGGCTATTTACCGAGAGCTTCCTGCCCTTATCGTCACCCTACAACAGCTGCATGAGACATCAGGTGATGCTGAAGCATACGGTATTGGTGCTCTCCTTGCTACTTACACTGGAGTTGCTATTGTATCGTGTTCCTGTCAGAAGTTCTGGATATCCTGGCAAGGATGAATGTTTCGATGCAAAGAAAGCTACTCGATTTGAGCAGGTTACCGGTACTTCTGAAATCACGACGGATCAACTCGAGCATCTAAAGGATGAAAGAAGTGAGTGGTTGGGTTCGGTCGAGTCTGAAATATCTCTGTTGATGGAAAAACACGATATAACACTCGGCACATATGGATCTGCACGAAGCCGTTGTCTTCTATCACAACCACAGTCGAGTATTGAACTCTAGTTCCAATTCCATACGTCGATTCCCTTCTTCTAAATATTAAGAGTCGATTTACTGATAAAGCCGTGAAGATTGTTACTTCCATGTCCATATTCAGTCCCTCCCTACTACCTGCTGAAGCATCCTTAACATCATACGGCAGCGAGCAAATCAAGATTCTTGCCGAGTTCTATGGAAAAGAAGCAGAGGTTGAGTATGCGGGAACGACTTATACCTCACCTCCACATTGCTTGATTGCGATGAGCTTCTTTCAGAGTGGAAGATATTTAGACAGGCTTTGCTAGTGGAGAAAAAGGCAATAATGGAACGTAAAGAAGAGTCGGTATCTCCTAGCATGCAAGAAATCCTGGACGAGATGAACAAGTCACATACGTACGGAGGAATTTTCGCTGAGACGTGGAAGCTATTGAACATTACAATGGCACTTCCTGTTGGCACAGCAACAGTAGAGCGTTCCCTTAGTCAAATGAAGTTGATTAAAACTCGCCTACGCAGTCGTCTGTCTGACTCGAACCTAGAACATTTAATGAAAATTAGTATAGAGGGTCCTCCATTGACCGATGTGGACTTTAATGCAATTCTCGACATTTTTAAACAGAAAAATAAACGCATTTTACTTTAATTTAGTACTACTGAACTCACTGTATTGTAATTTTCAACATACATTATTGTATATCTTCGCTTATATATCAATTTCGTTAATAAATTGTGTGTTATATTACTGTTGAATTTGCTATTGCTTCTACGTTCCTTTCTCTATACTGCTCTTTTTTTCCGTTACTGTAATGTATTACATAAGAAATTTCATTTTTATTGTGATCTTGGGGGAGGGGGGGGGGGGGGGGGGGGGGGGGGAGAAATCGTTTTGGGGATAGATATCCCAGGGCTTCCCCCCCCCCCTGTATGAAATCCTGAAGGGTATATTATATAATATATAGGGCATATTATATATATAAAATATAAGGCAGATTATATAATATATAGGACATATTATATATGTCATGTTATATACATGTATAATATATATATTATTAGCATACCGTAAATCGGGAACACTTAGTTCATAAAATAATCCTATTGTAGAACTCTTGCTCTGCGAATTATTTCTTACAGACACAACCCAGCGTGAGATAATACACACTTGAGTTATGAACCAACACAACCCAGCGTGAGATAATACACACTTGAGTTATGAACCAACACAACCCAGCGTGAGATAATACACACTTGAGTTATGAACCAACACAACCCAGCGTGAGATAATACACACTTGAGTTATGAACCAACGCAACCCAACGTGAGATAATACACACTTGAGTTATGAACCAACGCAACCCAGCGTGAGATAATACACACTTGAGTTATGAACCAACACAACCCAGCGTGAGATAATACACACTTGAGTTATGAACCAACACAACCCAGCGTGAGATAATACACACTTGAGTTATGAACCAACACAACCCAGCGTGAGATAATGCACACTTGAGTTATGAACCAACGCAACCCAGCGTGAGATAATACACACTTGAGTTATGAACCAACGCAACCCAGCGTGAGATAATGCACACTTGAGTTATGAACCAACACAACCCAGAGATAATACACACTTGAGTTATGAACCAACGCAACCCAGCGTGAGATAATACACACTTGAGTTATGAACCAACACAACCCAGCGTGAGATAATACACACTTGAGTTATGAACCAACGCAACCCAGCGTGAGATAATACACACTTGAGTTATGAACCAACACAACCCAGCGTGAGATAATACACACTTGAGTTATGAACCAACACAACCCAGCGTGAGATAATACACACTTGAGTTATGAACCAACACAACCCAGCGTGATTGATAATACACACTTGAGTTATGAACCAACACAACCCAGCGTGAGATAATACACACTTGAGTTATGAACCAACGCAACCCAGCGTGAGATAATACACACTTGAGTTATGAACCAACACAACCCAATATATATATATATATATATGCATATAAATATGTATATATGACATATATATACATATATGTATATGTATATATATATACACACATATACACATATTCCTACATGTATACACATATGTATATATACTGTATATGTGTATATGTATACATATATGTGACCAATTCCGGGAAAATGTCCACCAAGGGGTCAAAATTTCAAAATGGGTTTTGAGTATGCTCTAATACACCATTTTGAAGCTAAATAAATGAAGTCTGCAATTTTTAACCCAATATGACAAATGGGTAACTCGTTTATATGTAATTGCCATAGTAACAGATTATGACAGAAGCTTTGTTCTGTTTTAGATCAGACACCTTCTACAGTTGGGAATTGAGTTTTGCTCCAAATTAAGTGTATTTGGATCATTTTTAGATCATTTTTATAATTTTTAAGTAGATTCTATGGACTAATTAATATTTTACGGTTTGTAGTTTCGGGATATAAATGCCGTACGTCTGTCACAAATATGTGCATCTTTATTAATTATTTCAGTGATATTAAAGTATTAACTAAAACCATTTCATATTCTCTTTTAGTTTTCTATTAGGCATAACTTCCACCCTTAATGGAAAGGCCACACACCCATGACTTACGGGAAAACCTGTGATGGACGTACAAGGTTCTTGTACGTACGTCGGTCACAGCTTAACAAATTCCCATCTAGACATTGTTAAAAGATGTAGAATTTGTTATTGTACAGCCTTGCCCTCTTCTTTGTTTGTCTTTCTGCCATTGACAATTCGATCTTCAGAAAAGTTAGAATGGCTACAGCACTAATTCAATCTTCTATTTATAGTTTGCTACCTTACATTTTCTAGAACATTCTAAACTGACTAGACTGATTGTCTCCATTATACAGCTGACAAGGTCAGGGCTTGGACAAAGGATAGGTTTAGTGCTTGGACCATGACTAGGGTTAGGGTTGGACAAAGGCTAGGTTTAGGGATTGGACATTGACCAGGTTGGGCTTGGAGAAAGGCTAGGGTTAGGGGTTCGATATATACACAGGATTAGGGCTTGAACAAAGTCTAGGGTTAGGGGTTGGACATTGACCAGGGTTAGCGCTCGGACAAAGGCTAGGGTTAGGGGTTGGACATTGACCAGGGTTAGCGCTCGGACAAAGGCTAGGGTTAGGGATTGGACATTGACTTGGGTTAGTGCTTGGACAATGACTTGTACAGGTTAGGGCTTGGACCATGACTAGGATTAGGCTTGGACCATGACCTAGGTTATGGCTTGGACAATGACTCATGGTTAGAGGTTAGGGTGTAAAGAAACAAAGCTGCCTGAGCCTGTAGCCAGGAAGGTAGGCTGGTAAAGAAACAAAGCTGCCTGAGCCTGTAGCCAGGAAGGTAGGCTGGTAAAGAAACAAAGCTGCCTGAGCCTGTAGCCAGGAAGGTAGGCTGGTAAAGAAACAAAGCTGCGCGAGCCTGTAGCCAGGAAGGTAGGCTGGTAAAGAAACAAAGCTGCCTGAGCCTGTAGCCAGGAAGGTAGGCTGGTAAAGAAACGAAGCTGCCTGAGCCTGTAGCCAGGAAGGTAGGCTGGTAAAGAAACAAAGCTGCCTGAGCCTGTAGCCAGGAAGGTAGGCTGGTAAAGAAACAAAGCTGCCTGAGCCTGTAGCCAGGAAGGTAGGCTGGTAAAGAAACAAAGCTGCCTGAGCCTGTAGCCAGGAAGGTAGGCTGGTAAAGAAACAAAGCTGCTGCTTGAGTTATAGCTATAAACTGTACACTATCCAGCCTGCAAGTAAGACTATTTTAGCAGCTGGCATTGAGGAATTTACAAGATCTGTTAAGAAGTACTTAGTTCACTAGGTTCCTTTCTGTGTGCTACAGGCATCCCTTTTAGGGAAGAACTGGTGAATACGAATCTTCCCTGCTGTAAACACTAGGGATGCTGGTGAGTGGGGAAGTTAGATGCAGCAATGTTTGGCTAGACTTTACTAGAACAGCTTGGGAGTGCAAGTCCTTGGGAAGTGTGTTCCTGTTTCGTCCTTCATTGAGCAAGTGACCTGTGACGCCACTTCCAAGAAGTGCATGACACAAGAATGCTCAACCTGTGTGGATCTGATTGATGAGTTTGCACCACAAAGCAGCTCAGGGACCTTGCAGTACTACCAGTGGAAGTCTACGGATAGCCGAATTGAGAAGGTAGTAGAGTGGATGCAGTCTTTAATGAGCTGAAGAAACAGCTGAGTACCTTCCTACTCTATACCTTTGTGAAGAGAGAGCAAGCAGCTTCGTTTGACTCCTTGAAGAACTCCTGTGATGGTAAATCCATGGTTTTGCAAGTCGATTTTTCTGAAAATGCGACGATTGCAGCACATAAAGAAGTACAAGCAGCCTACTGGCACCACGCTCGGGCAACGATCTTCACCACTCACACTTGGATCAACAATGCTACCAATTTCAGTATGTTAGTAATTTCAGACGACCTCGACCACACGAAATACAGCATTTTCACTTTCATGTCACGGTATATTTTCCAAAGTCTCCGAGTGAAATTCCCAAGCATAGAAACCGTCAAGGTTTCAGCAATGGGCCAACTTCTCAGTTTAAGCAGAGGTTCCTCTTTTCAAATCTCGACTACTTGGAGCAAGACCATGACATCTCTATCAGATGGAATTTTTTTGGCCACATCTCATGGAAAAGGTGTCGTAGACAGTATTGGAGGGACAGTGAAGAGGGCAGTTTGGAGACACATTCGGTCAGAGAGAGAAGTCATATCACCACTCCGCAAGAGTATTCAGCACTCGCCAAACAGCTTTGCCCAAATATTCAAGTTGAATTCGTTGCCAAGAGTGAGATTGATCAACAATCTGCATTTCTGGATGCTAAATGGGAAGGAGTGATGGCAGTCCCCCAAACACACAAAGTTCATTGTATTCAAGCTTCTGGTGCAGATGAGGTCAAAGTAGCCGATACTTCCCGAGATAGAGAAATGTTTCCGAGTTTGTCGAATCCGCAACACCAATGATGTCACTCCTCCGACCAATTCAACAATTGAACAGGATTGTCCAATCGAAGACGATGCCCAGCCTCAGCTACCAGCACTGAACTTGACAATTGGATTGTGGGTTGTTATGGAGTATGATGGTGAAGAGTTTCCAGGGGAGGTGACCTGTATAGAGGATTCTGATGTTGAAGTAAACGTGAAGTGCAAATGCTTGGAAGTGGGCGAGACCTGAAGACAAAATCTTCTACTCGAGAAACAAAATTGTACGTATAGCAGGCAATCGAGGACAGTTTGCGTTTGAAGACATTTAGCATCTGTTTATGTTATGCTTACAAGCATTGTTTGTCTAATAGTGCCTAGCAATGCTCAGAATTCATTAATACTATCCTTAATCACACATGTACGTACGTCAAGGGTTTTGTGTACATCCGTTACAAAGTTTAATGAGGATTAATTTGATTATACAATATTCAACAGTGAGGCTTTGGGTATTAAACAGTTAGGCTTTGGGTATTAAACATTACTTCTATGGATTACTTCTATGCCTTAGTATAAAAACAAGAACAATATCACTAGTAACTTCACCGAGTTTGGGCTTTAAACATTCCTACCCTATGATTTCCCATTTTTCTGCATCCGTCCGTCACAGCCCTTTAACGAGGCCTAGCCCCTCCCCTGAATTATGAAAGTGAAAATAATTTTGACCGGACATATATTCCTACATGTGTACACATAATATATGTGTATACATGTAGGAATATGTGTATATATGTATATATATATGTACACATAATTATATATACACATATGTGTATACATGTAGGAATATGTGTATATATGTATATATATATACACATATATACAGTATACACATGTGTATACATGTAGGAATATGTGTATATTTGTATATATATGTATACATAATATATGTATATATATATGTATATATGTATACTTTGAATATATGTGTATTTATGTGTGTATATATATATAGAAATGACACAAAATTTTAGTTCACAAAAATTATTGCACCACCATAATACACACATGTGGTATATACACATACACGCATATACACTCACTCTTACACACACACAACCACACGCACACAAGCACATACAAGCATGCACACAAGCACATACAAGCATGCACACAAACTCACACACATGCATATGTAAGCACACATACATCCATGAACATACACATACAAGCATACGCACATCAACACACACACATGCACTGCACATGCACATACACTCATACATGCATGAACATACAACTTGTACATACAAAGACACATGCATGAACATCACATTAACATCACATGCACATACACACATGCACATACACACATGCACATACATGCATGAACATACAAGATGTATATACAGACACATGCATGAACATCACATGAACATCAAATGCACATAAACACATGCATACATGCATGCACATACACACATCATGTACATACAAAGACACATGCATGAACATCACATGAACATCACATGTACATACATGCATGAACATACACACATGCACATACACACATGCACATGCACATACATTCATGCACATAAAAGCACACACACAGTAGGGGAGCAGAGATATTGTGTTGGGATTGGTTGTTTATTTTGGGGTGGGGCAGGAGGAAGAGGAAGGCTCCTTAATTCTTTTAATGGCATATGAACTGTATATTGGTTGTGTCCCCGCCCCCTCCCCACCATCTTTCCCACCACCACCCAGTTGTGCCCCACGCACAAATGAAAGAATTTAGTCATGTCTACTGGGAAATACAAGGAATTGCCATGCCTGGAGGTGTCAGACTGCCATGTTCCAGCCACCCACTCAGCCAGTTATGTGACTACCACAACAGCTTCTAGGAACATGCACCAACTGCCAGCAGCACCTGCCCCAGCAGCACCTGCCCCAGCAGCTGTCCAAGAGTAAGCCATGTGAACAACACCAACTGCCAGCAGCACCTGCCCCAGCAGCTGTCTGAGAGTGGGCCATGTGAACACCACCAACTTCCACCCAGCAGCTGTCTGAGAGTGGGCCATGTGAAGACCACCAACTGCCAGCTGCACCTGCCCCAGCAGCTGTCTGAGAGTGGGCCATGTGAACACCACCAACTTCCACCCAGCAGCTGTCTGAGAGTGGGCCATGTGAAGACCACCAACTGCCAGCTGCACCTGCCCCAGCAGCTGTCTGAGAGTGGGCCATGTGAACACCACCAACTTCCACCCAGCAGCTGTCTGAGAGTGGGCCATGTGAACACCACCAACCGCCAGCTGCACCTGCCCCAGCAGCTGTCTGAGAGTGGGCCATGTGAACACCACCAACTGCCAGCTGCACCTGCCCCAGCAGCTGTCTGAGAGTAGGCCTTGTGAACACCACCAACTGCCAGCAGCACCTGCCCCAGCAGCTGTCTGAGAGTAGGCCATGTGAACACCACCAACTGCCAGCTGCACCTGCCCCAGCAGCTGTCTGAGAGTGGGCCATGTGAACACCACCAACCGCCAGCTGCATCTGCCCCAGCAGCTGAGAGTGGGCCATGTGAAAACCACCAACTGCCAGCCGCACCTGCCCCAGCAGCTGTCTGAGAGTAAGCAATTTTCCTCTGAAAACTACATTTTACCTGATCTTCTAGCACCGCACCATGACAACAAATCTTGAATGGGAGGGGTATCTGGTGTGGTAAAAAAATTAATTAAGGAGTCCATCTTTCAACTGCCCTTCAGAAGCAACTCTTTTACAAACTTCCTTTGTGATACAGAATCAGAGAGTTCTTTTATTAACTTCCGTCTTCTTTTACAACCAAACAGCACAATGAATGTGCATGTTGAGGCATCCTCAATGTTGCATCGGAATGAATGTCCATGTTGAGGCATCCTCAATGTTGCATGTGAATGAATGTCCATGTTGAGGCATCCTCAATGTTGCAGCTGAATGAATGTCCATGTTGAGGCATCCTCAATGTTGCATCTGAATGAATGTGCATGTTGAGGCATCCTCAATATTGCAGCTGAATGAATGTGCATGTTGAGGCATCCTCAATGTTGCAGCTGAATGAATGTCCATGTTGAGGCATCCTCAATGTTGCATCTGAATGAATGTGCATGTTGAGGCATCCTCAATGTTGCAGCTGAATGAATGTGCATGTTGAGGCATCCTCAATGTTGCATCTGAATGAATGTGCATGTTGAGGCATCCTCAATGTTGCAGCTGAATGAATGTGCATGTTGAGGCATCCTCAATGTTGCATCTGAATGAATGTGCATGTTGAGGCATCCTCAATGTTGCAGCTGAATGAATGTCCATGTTGAGCCATCCTCAATGTTGCATCTGAATGAATGTCCATGTTGAGGCAGGCACCCTCAATGTTGCATCTGAATGAATGTGCATGTTGAGGCATCCTCGATGTTGCAGCTGAATGAATGTGCATGTTGAGGTATCCTCAATGTTGCATCTGAATGAATGTCCATGTTAAGGCATCCTCAATGTTGCAGCTGAATGAATGTCCATGTTGAGGCATCCTCAATGTTGCAGCTGAATGAATGTGCATGTTGAGGCATCCTCAATGTTGCATCTGAATGAATGTCCATGTTGAGGCATCCTCAATGTTGCAGCTGAATGAATGTCCATGTTGAGGCATCCTCAATGTTGCAGCTGAATGAATGTCCATGTTGAGGCATCCTCAATGTTGCATGTGAATGTATGTCCATGTTGAAGCATCCTCAATGTTGCATCTGAATGAATGTGCATGTTGAGGCATCCTCAATGTTGCATCTGAATGAATGTGCATGTTGAGGTATCCTCAATGTTGCAGCTGAATGAATGTGCATGTTGAGGCATCCTCAATGTTGCATCTGAATGAATGTGCATGTTGAGGCATCCTCAATGTTGCATCTGAATGAATGTGCATGTTGAGGCATCCTCAATGTTGCATCTGAATGAATGTGCATGTTGAGGCATCCTCAATGTTGCAGCTGAATGAATGTGCATGTTGAAGCATCCTCAATGTTGCATCTGAATGAATGTGCATGTTGAGGCATCCTCAATGTTGCAGCTGAATGAATGTGCATGTTGAGGCATCCTCAATGTTGCATCTGAATGAATGTGCATGTTGAGGCATCCTCAATGTTGCATCTGAATGAATGTGCATGTTGAGGCACCCTCAATGTTGCATCTGAATGAATGTCCATGTTGAGGCATCCTCAATGTTGCATCTGAATGAATGTGCATGTTGAGGCATCCTAAATGTTGCAGCTGAATGAATGTGCATGTTGAGGCATCCTCAATATTGCATCTGAATGAATGTGCATGTTGAGGCATCCTCAATGTTGCATCGGAATGAATGTCCATGTTAAGGCATCCTCAATGTTGCATGTGAATGTATGTCCATGTTGAAGCATCCTCAATGTTGCATCTGAATGAATGTGCATGTTGAGGCATCCTCAATGTTGCATCTGAATGAATGTGCATGTTGAGGCACCCCCAATGTTGCATCTGAATGAATGTCCATGTTGAGCCATCCTCAATGTTGCATCTGAATGAATGTCCATGTTGAGGCAGGCACCCTCAATGTTGCATCTGAATGAATGTGCATGTTGAGGCATCCTCGATGTTGCAGCTGAATGAATGTGCATGTTGAGGTATCCTCAATGTTGCATCTGAATGAATGTCCATGTTGAGGCATCCTCAATGTTGCAGCTGAATGAATGTCCATGTTGAGGCATCCTCAATGTTGCAGCTGAATGAATGTCCATGTTGAGGCATCCTCAATGTTGCAGGTGAATGAATGTGCATGTTGAGGCATCCTCAATGTTGCAGCTGAATGAATGTGCATGTTGAGGCATCCTCAATGTTGCAGCTGAATGAATGTGCATGTTGAGGCATCCTCAATGTTGCAGCTGAATGAATGTCCATGTTGAGGCATCCTGAATGTTGCAGCTGAATGAATGTCCATGTTGAGGCATCCTCAATGTTGCAGGTGAATGAATGTGCATGTTGAGGCATCCTCGATGTTGCAGCTGAATGAATGTCCATGTTGAGGCATCCTCAATGTTTGAATGACCATGTTGAGGCATCCTTGACGTTGAAACAAGCAATCTTGGAGGCTCCAAATATGCCTCACTATTTACATTTCGATGGTATTATTATTTCTATTTTTATCGCGCATATTTTGACATATTTTGACATCATTACTCACATTTTATCACTTATTATTATATACTCTAATGTATTGTATTTTTATTACTTATTATAGCATTACTTATTACTTATTATTCACAAGAAGTGTGGCAGTTCTAATGTTTTGGCTTTAGATTGTGCCCGTTTGTTCTTATCTTGCATGGGCTACAAAAACCCTGACAACACAGCAATGGCTGGAATGACAAAGTATGGTTAGATTTTGTCAAGTATCAGCTGACCATTATGATCCGAGAAGATTACCTCAAATAATTATGTCAAAACATCAATGGAAACATCTTTTTTTTTAAATAATATCACCTTTCTCTCTTTCTCCTCCTCTGCATCCTGTCGTCCTCATCGCTCTCCAGCTCAGAGGCCGACTCCTCCCATTCTGCCCGCTCCAAGTCAAACTGCTGTTGATGCTGACATGGGCCGGGCAAGATCTGCACCCAATCACGCACACCAACAAAACCACCAATAGTGATCAGGCTGTGGTGCTGTACATGTGCACACATGCTTTCATGTTCAGTCTGTCTGGTTTATGCGTGAGATCACACTGGTGCAGTGGACAACCCTGGGATCAGATCCAAACTTCATAACTGATGCCTACACAATCCTGGTCCTAGCTCTGGCCTAGGGCTAGCTCTGGCCCTATACAACTGGTCCAAGCCCTAGTCCTATAATCTAACAGAAGTCCTGTTGTCCTGATCCTATAACATGGTTGTAGCCCTATAGTCGTAGTCTTATTAATAGTCCTAGCCCCAGCCCTAGCTCCATAGCCTGGAAATAGCCTTAGCCTTGGTCCTATCCCTAAACCCTGTTGAAACCATTAACCCTAGTCTTAGCCGTAGCCCCAGAGCTTGCTCCTAGCCTTGTAGACCTAGCCTTAGCCCTGGTCGTAGCCCCATAACCTGGTCCTACCCTAGCCACATAGCCTGGTCATAGCCCTATAGCTCTAGCCCTCTAGTCATAGCCTCATAGCAGGGTCCTACCCTAGTCACATAGCTTGGTCCTAGCCCTATAGCCCTGGTCGTAGCCTCATAGCCTGATCCTACCCTGGCCCTATAGCCCTAGCCTTAGCTCTGGTTGTAGCCCCATAGCCTGGTCCTACCCTAGCCCCTTGGTCCTAACCCTATAGCCCTGCGTAGCCACATAGCCGGTCGTAGCCCCATAGCCTGGTCCTAGCATACAACCTTAGCCTTAGCCCTAGTCGAAGCTAGTCCTACCCTAGCCCCATAGCATAGTTGCAGCCCTATAGCCGTAGCCCTAGCCATAGCCCCATAGCCCGAGCCTTAGCCCTCATCGTAGCCAGTCCTTGCCGTAGCCACATAGCCCTAGCCCTGGTCGTAGCCCCATAGCCTGGCCTTAATGGGCCTAGCCATTTAATAACAAAAAACAACAAAAATGTCTTAAATAATTTGTGATAACTAATTCAAGTCGACATACTTTCCTTGCATAATTTTAATAATTATAGAAGTAGTCATACGTACATATACAAATATAATATACAGGATGTCATACAAAGTGGGAGGCCTGAAATATTCTCCTCGCCCCCCCCCCCCCCCAGCATTTAGCTAATGTGCATGTTCTGTCAAGAATTTCATCAGTCAACTTCTTTTGAAGGCTTGTCCACACTTCACAAGTGAACATGTATTAATGGGTCTTAATATGCATTGGTCACATCCACCTCTAATTAGAATAATGCGCACGCATTGATCTGCTCCCACCATTGAGTCGGTCGAAACCGAGAGCAATAAATCAAATAACTACACAAGCGCGCATTGAAAAGAATTTCATTCACTTGCATCTTCGCGATAACTGCAGGTTGAAATTTTGAGGAGCTAGCGTGTACTACCTGTGGCCTGTGGCCAAACTGCTAGCTAGACTGGGTACATGGCTAGAGAACTGTTATGTTCATACGTCCGGTGTCTGCACTTCCGAGTTCGTGCAGTCACAACCTTCATTAGTGCTGTCTTTTCCTCAGCTCTCTCCTCTTCTTTCTCTGCAGCAAATGTTTCCTGCGCATCTATAGTTACCTATGATCAAGCAAAGGACGCCAACAACAAACTCCATCTCGCCTACAGCTACATTTTAACGTGACCTCCTTACATTGGTAGGCGTGATTGATTTGCTTCATATGATTTATTTCAGTGCTAGTGTGGATGCAACGAACATGCATCAACTTTGAAGAGTTCTTTCCTAGGACCCAGCGTGCATTAATGCGCATTAGTTTGGATGCAGTGAGAACAGGCCTTAAAAGTCTGAATAGAAATTCTCATAAGGTATGCCAAATTTTCATCTGACAATCAATATCGAGCATGGTCTTGATCATCTTCACCTGGCTAAATGACCTTTCGACAGTCGCTGTTCCAACTGGAAGTGCCAGTGAGATTTGAGCAAGAATATAAATGGAGGGAAAATTCCACTGTAGGCATCTATTAATAGCATAGCCTCAAATACTCCTTGAAAAGAAGGAGATACTTGTGAGCAGCTATTAGTACTTCTTTTTCTTTGATTTTGTAGCCAATGGAACACAGGCCACTCTGGGAGGAGCCGACCAGCTTCAAGAAGAGGAAAAGACTTGAGGTTGCTTCCCTCATAATCAACTTCAACCTCTTTGCCATGGACATTAGCCAGCTCCTTGCTTCCATACCTGTTGAAAGCTGATGACTTGCACCTGGAAGACGAGCAGCATTGAAGATATGTAGATGCCGTCAGTAATATTACTCACTCTCTGCAAATCGATTTTCAATATTTTTTAACAGAATATCAATGCAATTGAATTTCAAAATCTTTTTGTTAGGTCAGAGAAGTTTGAAGCGTTTATAGTTTTTCCTGCGCTTGTACCAACTGTGATATCATGTTCACCCTGCAAACACTTCATCCACTTCTGGACACCAGTTTGCATCAGTTTCTTTTTATCTGGTCCAAAATGCAACCGAAGAAAGATAACATTCTTCAGTTACGACTTGCTACGAGATTCGAACTGCAGCTATTCCCCAGAATCAACTTGAACACCAAAGGCTTCAGCATCTCCAGATGTTTCTTAGAGATCTTGGAGAGTAAGAATCAAAGCTAGGAATTGCTTTCATGCAGTGTTTGTGTGACAACCAGCAAGTATTACTGGGCTTCATAATCTTCAACTCCAGGAGGTTAAGCACAGCATTGTACCTCCTTTAATTCCTCTGCCTTCTTTGAAGAATACAAGAATAATTTCCATAAGTTGGCCATCATCCCAAACATTCTCTGGATCCATGGGATGCTCTCAGCCAGCTTGGATGCTTGCTAAATGAAGACAATGGCAAGAGCGGTGGATGTACAATGCATGGCTGGCTACAGAGTGGTCCATGCTCTCTTTTTTCCCAGGCTCATGCATGGAGTCTGACCAGTAGCCCAGGCTTTGGGGGTTCATAGCACATGCATGGAGTCTGACCAATACCCCAGGCTTTGGAGGTCATAGCACATGCATGGAGTCTGACTAATAGCCCAGGCTTTGGAGGTTCATAGCACATGCATGGAGTCTGACTAATAGCCC
The DNA here is from genome assembly GCA_028752905.1 of Cladorhizidae sp. MBARI D1340-BT2. Classification (NCBI taxonomy): domain Eukaryota; kingdom Metazoa; phylum Porifera; class Demospongiae; order Poecilosclerida; family Cladorhizidae; species Cladorhizidae sp. MBARI D1340-BT2. The sequence continues at coordinate 11,200,438 of JAQNBH010000005.1, forward strand.
AGGCTTTGAGGTTCATAGCACATGCATGGAGTCTGACTAATAGCACAGGCTTTGGGGTTCATAGCACATGCATGGAGTCTGACCAATAGCCCAGGCTTTGGGGGTTCATAGCACATGCATGGAGTCTGACCAATAGCCCAGGCTTTGGAGGTTCATAGCACATGCATGGAGTCTGACCAATAGCCCAGGCTTTGAGGTTCATAGCACATGCATGGAGTCTGACCAATAGCCCAGGCTTTGGAGGTTCATAGCACATGCATGGAGTCTGACCAATAGCCCAGGCTTTGAGGTTCATAGCACATGCATGGAGTCTGACCAATAGCCCAGGCTTTGGGGGTTCATAGCACATGCATGGAGTCTGACCAATAGCCCAGGCTTTGGAGGTTCATAGCACATGCATGGAGTCTGACCAATAGCCCAGGCTTTGGAGGTTCATAGCACATGCATGGAGTCTGACCAATAGCCCAGGCTTTGGAGGTTCATAGCACATGCATGGAGTCTGACCAGTAGCCCAGGCTTTGGAGGTTCATAGCACATGCATGGAGTCTGACTAATAGCACAGGCTTTGGAGGTTCATAGCACATGCATGGAGTCTGACCAATAGCCCAGGCATTGGGGGTTCATAGCACATGCATGGAGTCTGACCAACAGCCCAGGCATTGGAGGTTCATAGCACATGCATGGAGTCTGACTAATAGCCCAGGCTTTGGAGGTTCATAGCACATGCATGGAGTCTGACTAATAGCCCAGGCTTTGGAGGTTCATAGCACATGCATGGAGTCTGACTAATACCCCAGGCTTTGGAGGTCATAGCACATGCATGGAGTCTGACTAATAGCCCAGGCTTTGGAGGTTCATAGCACATGCATGGAGTCTGACTAATAGCCCAGGCTTTGAGGTTCATAGCACATGCATGGAGTCTGACTAATAGCACAGGCTTTGGGGTTCATAACACATGCATGGAGTCTGACCAATAGCCCAGGCTTTGGGGGTTCATAGCACATGCATGGAGTCTGACCAATAGCCCAGGCTTTGGAGGTTCATAGCACATGCATGGAGTCTGACCAATAGCCCAGGCTTTGAGGTTCATAGCACATGCATGGAGTCTGACCAATAGCCCAGGCTTTGGGGGTTCATAGCACATGCATGGAGTCTGACCAATAGCCCAGGCTTTGGAGGTTCATAGCACATGCATGGAGTCTGACCAATAGCCCAGGCTTTGAGGTTCATAGCACATGCATGGAGTCTGACCAATAGCCCAGGCTTTGGGGGTTCATAGCACATGCATGGAGTCTGACCAATAGCCCAGGCTTTGGAGGTTCATAGCACATGCATGGAGTCTGACCAATAGCCCAGGCTTTGGAGGTTCATAGCACATGCATGGAGTCTGACCAATAGCCCAGGCTTTGGAGGTTCATAGCACATGCATGGAGTCTGACCAGTAGCCCAGGCTTTGGAGGTTCATAGCACATGCATGGAGTCTGACTAATAGCACAGGCTTTGGAGGTTCATAGCACATGCATGGAGTCTGACCAATAGCCCAGGCATTGGGGGTTCATAGCACATGCATGGAGTCTGACCAATAGCCCAGGCTTTGGGGGTTCATAGCACATGCATGGAGTCTGACTAATAGCCCAGGCTTTGGAGGTTCATAGCACATGCATGGAGTCTGACTAATAGCCCAGGCTTTGGAGGTTCATAGCACATGCATGGAGTCTGACCAGTAGCCCAGGCTTTGGAGGTTCATAGCACATGCATGGAGTCTGACTAATAGCCCAGGCTTTGGAGGTTCATAGCACATGCATGGAGTCTGACTAATAGCCCAGGCTTTGGAGGTTCATAGCACATGCATGGAGTCTGACCAATAGCCCAGGCTTTGGGGGTTCATAGCACATGCATGGAGTCTGACTAATAGCCCAGGCTTTGGAGGTTCATAGCACATGCATGGAGTCTGACTAATAGCCCAGGCTTTGGAGGTTCATAGCACATGCATGGAGTCTGACCAGTAGCCCAGGCTTTGGAGGTTCATAGCACATGCATGGAGTCTGACTAATAGCACAGGCTTTGGAGGTTCATAGCACATGCATGGAGTCTGACTAATAGCACGGGCTTTGGGGGTTCATAGCACATGCATGGAGTCTGACCAGTAGCCCAGGCTTTGGAGGTTCATAGCACATGCATGGAGTCTGACTAATAGCACAGGCTTTGGAGGTTCATAGCACATGCATGGAGTCTGACTAATAGCACGGGCTTTGGAGGTTCATAGCACATGCATGGAGTCTGACCAATACCCCAGGCTTTGGAGGTTCATAGCACATGCATGGAGTCTGACCAGTACCCCAGGCTTTGGGGATTCATAGCACATGCATGGAGTCTGACCAATAGCCCAGGCTTTGGGGGTTCATAGCACATGCATGGAGTCTGACCAATAGCCCAGGCTTTGGGGGTTCATAGCACATGCATGGAGTCTGACCAATACCCCAGGCTTTGGAGGTTCATAGCACATGCATGTAGTCTGACCAATAGCCCAGGCTTTGGAGGTTCATAGCACATGCATGGAGTCTGACCAATAGCCCAGGCTTTGGGGGTTCATAGCACATGCATGGAGTCTGACCAATAGCCCAGGCTTTGGAGGTTCATAGCACATGCATGGAGTCTGACTAATAGCCCAGGCTTTGGAGGTTCATAGCACATGCATGGAGTCTGACCAGTAGCCCAGGCTTTGAGGTTCATAGCACATGCATGGAGTCTGACCAGTAGCCCAGGCTTTGAGGTTCATAGCACATGCATGGAGTCTGACCAATACCCCAGGCTTTGAGGTTCATAGCACATGCATGGAGTCTGACCAATACTCCAGGCTTTGAGGTTCATAGCACATGCATGGAGTCTGACCAATAGCCCAGGCTTTGGAGGTTCATAGCACATGCATGGAGTCTGACCAATACCCCAGGCTTTGAGGTTCATAGCACATGCATGGAGTCTGACCAGTAGCTTAGGCTTTGGAGGTTCATAGCACATGCATGGAGTCTGACCAATAGCCCAGGCTTTGGAGGTTCATAGCACATGCATGGAGTCTGACCAGTAGCCCAGGCTTTGAGGTTCATAGCACATGCATGGAGTCTGATCAGTAGCCCAGGCTTTGAGGTTCATAGCACATGCATGGAGTCTGACCAGTAGCCCAGGCTTTGAGGTTCATAGCACATGCATGGAGTCTGACCAGTAGCCCAGGCTTTGGAGGTTCATAGCACATGCATGGAGTCTGACTAATAGCACAGGCTTTGAGGTTCATAACACATGCATGGAGTCTGACTAATAGCCCAGGCTTTGAGGTTCATAGTACATGCATGGAGTCTGACCAATAGCCCAGGCTTTGGAGGTTCATAGCACATGCATGGAATCTGACCAATAGCCCAGGCTTTGAGGTTCATAGCACATGCATGGAGTCTGACCAATACCCCAGGCTTTGGAGGTTCATAGCACATGCATGGAGTCTGACCAATACTCCAGGCTTTGAGGTTCATAACACATGCATGGAGTCTGACTAATAGCCCAGGCTTTGAGGTTCATAGCACATGCATGGAGTCTGACCAATACTCCAGGCTTTGGAGGTTCATAGCACATGCATGGAGTCTGACTAATAGCCCAGGCTTTGAGGTTCATAACACATGCATGGAGTCTGACCAATACCCCAGGCTTTGGAGGTTCATAGCACATGCATGGAGTCTGACCAATAGCCCAGGCTTTGGAGGTTCATAGCACATGCATGGAATCTGACCAATAGCCCAGGCTTTGAGGTTCATAGCACATGCATGGAGTCTGACCAATACCCCAGGCTTTGGAGGTTCATAGCACATGCATGGAGTCTGACTAATACCCCAGGCTTTGGAGGTTCATAGCACATGCATGGAGTCTGACCAGTAGCCCAGGCTTTGGAGGTTCATAGCACATGCATGGAGTCTGACTAATAGCCCAGGCTTTGGAGGTTCATAGCACATGCATGGAGTCTGACTAATAGCCCAGGCTTTGAGGTTCATAGCACATGCATGGAGTCTGACTAATAGCACAGGCTTTGGGGTTCATAACACATGCATGGAGTCTGACCAATAGCCCAGGCTTTGGGGGTTCATAGCACATGCATGGAGTCTGACCAATAGCCCAGGCTTTGGAGGTTCATAGCACATGCATGGAGTCTGACCAATAGCCCAGGCTTTGAGGTTCATAGCACATGCATGGAGTCTGACCAATAGCCCAGGCTTTGGGGGTTCATAGCACATGCATGGAGTCTGACCAATAGCCCAGGCTTTGGAGGTTCATAGCACATGCATGGAGTCTGACCAATAGCCCAGGCTTTGAGGTTCATAGCACATGCATGGAGTCTGACCAATAGCCCAGGCTTTAGGGGTTCATAGCACATGCATGGAGTCTGACCAATAGCCCAGGCTTTGGAGGTTCATAGCACATGCATGGAGTCTGACCAATAGCCCAGGCTTTGGAGGTTCATAGCACATGCATGGAGTCTGACCAATAGCCCAGGCTTTGGAGGTTCATAGCACATGCATGGAGTCTGACCAGTAGCCCAGGCTTTGGAGGTTCATAGCACATGCATGGAGTCTGACTAATAGCCCAGGCTTTGGGGGTTCATAGCACATGCATGGAGTCTGACTAATAGCCCAGGCTTTGGAGGTTCATAGCACATGCATGGAGTCTGACTAATAGCCCAGGCTTTGGAGGTTCATAGCACATGCATGGAGTCTGACCAGTAGCCCAGGCTTTGGAGGTTCATAGCACATGCATGGAGTCTGACCAATACCCCAGGCTTTGAGGTTCATAGCACATGCATGGAGTCTGACTAATAGCCCAGGCTTTGGAGGTTCATAGCACATGCATGGAGTCTGACCAGTATACTCCAGGCTTTGGAGGTTCATAGCACATGCATGGAGTCTGACCAATACCCCAGGCTTTGGAGGTTCATAGCACATGCATGGAGTCTGACTAATAGCACAGGCTTTGGGGGTTCATAGCACATGCATGGAGTCTGACCAGTATACTCCAGGCTTTGGAGGTTCATAGCACATGCATGGAGTCTGACCAATACCCCAGGCTTTGGAGGTTCATAGCACATGCATGGAGTCTGACCAGTACCCCAGGCTTTGGGGATTCATAGCACATGCATGGAGTCTGACCAATAGCCCAGGCTTTGGGGGTTCATAGCACATGCATGGAGTCTGACCAATAGCCCAGGCTTTGGGGGTTCATAGCACATGCATGGAGTCTGACCAATACCCCAGGCTTTGGAGGTTCATAGCACATGCATGGAGTCTGACCAATAGCCCAGGCTTTGGAGGTTCATAGCACATGCATGGAGTCTGACCAATAGCCCAGGCTTTGGGGGTTCATAGCACATGCATGGAGTCTGACCAATAGCCTAGGCTTTGGAGGTTCATAGCACATGCATGGAGTCTGACTAATAGCCCAGGCTTTGGAGGTTCATAGCACATGCATGGAGTCTGACCAGTAGCCCAGGCTTTGAGGTTCATAGCACATGCATGGAGTCTGACCAGTAGCCCAGGCTTTGAGGTTCATAGCACATGCATGGAGTCTGACCAATACCCCAGGCTTTGAGGTTCATAGCACATGCATGGAGTCTGACCAATACTCCAGGCTTTGAGGTTCATAGCACATGCATGGAGTCTGACCAATAGCCCAGGCTTTGGAGGTTCATAGCACATGCATGGAGTCTGACCAATACCCCAGGCTTTGAGGTTCATAGCACATGCATGGAGTCTGACCAGTAGCTTAGGCTTTGGAGGTTCATAGCACATGCATGGAGTCTGACCAATAGCCCAGGCTTTGGAGGTTCATAGCACATGCATGGAGTCTGACCAGTAGCCCAGGCTTTGAGGTTCATAGCACATGCATGGAGTCTGATCAGTAGCCCAGGCTTTGAGGTTCATAGCACATGCATGGAGTCTGACCAGTAGCCCAGGCTTTCAGGTTCATAGCACATGCATGGAGTCTGACCAATAGCCCAGGCTTTGGAGGTTCATAGCACATGCATGGAGTCTGACTAATAGCACAGGCTTTGGTGGTTCATAGCACATGCATGGAGTCTGACCAATACCCCAGGCTTTGGAGGTTCATAGCACATGCATGGAGTCTGACCAGTAGCCCAGGCTTTGAGGTTCATAGCACATGCATGGAGTCTGACCAGTAGCCCAGGCTTTGGAGGTTCATAGCACATGCATGGAGTCTGACTAATAGCACAGGCTTTGAGGTTCATAACACATGCATGGAGTCTGACTAATAGCCCAGGCTTTGAGGTTCATAGCACATGCATGGAGTCTGACCAATAGCCCAGGCTTTGGAGGTTCATAGCACATGCATGGAATCTGACCAATAGCCCAGGCTTTGAGGTTCATAGCACATGCATGGAGTCTGACCAATACCCCAGGCTTTGGAGGTTCATAGCACATGCATGGAGTCTGACTAATACCCCAGGCTTTGGAGGTCATAGCACATGCATGGAGTCTGACTAATAGCCCAGGCTTTGGAGGTTCATAGCACATGCATGGAGTCTGACTAATAGCCCAGGCTTTGAGGTTCATAGCACATGCATGGAGTCTGACTAATAGCACAGGCTTTGGGGTTCATAACACATGCATGGAGTCTGACCAATAGCCCAGGCTTTGGGGGTTCATAGCACATGCATGGAGTCTGACCAATAGCCCAGGCTTTGGAGGTTCATAGCACATGCATGGAGTCTGACCAATAGCCCAGGCTTTGAGGTTCATAGCACATGCATGGAGTCTGACCAATAGCCCAGGCTTTAGGGGTTCATAGCACATGCATGGAGTCTGACCAATAGCCCAGGCTTTGGAGGTTCATAGCACATGCATGGAGTCTGACCAATAGCCCAGGCTTTGGAGGTTCATAGCACATGCATGGAGTCTGACCAATAGCCCAGGCTTTGGAGGTTCATAGCACATGCATGGAGTCTGACCAGTAGCCCAGGCTTTGGAGGTTCATAGCACATGCATGGAGTCTGACTAATAGCACAGGCTTTGGAGGTTCATAGCACATGCATGGAGTCTGACCAATAGCCCAGGCATTGGGGGTTCATAGCACATGCATGGAGTCTGACCAACAGCCCAGGCATTGGAGGTTCATAGCACATGCATGGAGTCTGACTAATAGCCCAGGCTTTGGAGGTTCATAGCACATGCATGGAGTCTGACTAATAGCCCAGGCTTTGGAGGTTCATAGCACATGCATGGAGTCTGACCAATAGCCCAGGCTTTGGGGGTTCATAGCACATGCATGGAGTCTGACTAATAGCCCAGGCTTTGAGGTTCATAGCACATGCATGGAGTCTGACCAATAGCCCAGGCTTTGGGGGTTCATAGCACATGCATGGAGTCTGACTAATAGCCCAGGCTTTGGAGGTTCATAGCACATGCATGGAGTCTGACTAATAGCCCAGGCTTTGGAGGTTCATAGCACATGCATGGAGTCTGACCAGTAGCCCAGGCTTTGGAGGTTCATAGCACATGCATGGAGTCTGACTAATAGCACAGGCTTTGGAGGTTCATAGCACATGCATGGAGTCTGACTAATAGCACAGGCTTTGGGGGTTCATAGCACATGCATGGAGTCTGACCAGTATACTCCAGGCTTTGGAGGTTCATAGCACATGCATGGAGTCTGACCAATACCCCAGGCTTTGGAGGTTCATAGCACATGCATGGAGTCTGACCAGTACCCCAGGCTTTGGAGGTTCATAGCACATGTATGGAGTCTGACCAATAGCCCAGGCTTTGGGGGTTCATAGCACATGCATGGAGTCTGACCAATACCCCAGGCTTTGGAGGTTCATAGCACATGCATGGAGTCTGACCAATAGCCCAGGCTTTGGAGGTTCATAGCACATGCATGGAGTCTGACCAATAGCCCAGGCTTTGGGGGTTCATAGCACATGCATGGAGTCTGACCAATAGCCTAGGCTTTGGAGGTTCATAGCACATGCATGGAGTCTGACTAATAGCCCAGGCTTTGGAGGTTCATAGCACATGCATGGAGTCTGACCAGTAGCCCAGGCTTTGAGGTTCATAGCACATGCATGGAGTCTGACCAGTAGCCCAGGCTTTGAGGTTCATAGCACATGCATGGAGTCTGACCAATACCCCAGGCTTTGAGGTTCATAGCACATGCATGGAGTCTGACCAATACTCCAGGCTTTGAGGTTCATAGCACATGCATGGAGTCTGACCAATAGCCCAGGCTTTGGAGGTTCATAGCACATGCATGGAGTCTGACCAATACCCCAGGCTTTGAGGTTCATAGCACATGCATGGAGTCTGACCAATAGCCCAGGCTTTGGAGGTTCATAGCACATGCATGGAGTCTGACCAGTAGCCCAGGCTTTGAGGTTCATAGCACATGCATGGAGTCTGATCAGTAGCCCAGGCTTTGAGGTTCATAGCACATGCATGGAGTCTGACCAGTAGCCCAGGCTTTCAGGTTCATAGCACATGCATGGAGTCTGACCAATAGCCCAGGCTTTGGAGGTTCATAGCACATGCATGGAGTCTGACCAATAGCCCAGGCTTTGGAGGTTCATAGCACATGCATGGAGTCTGACCAGTAGCCCAGGCTTTGAGGTTCATAGCACATGCATGGAGTCTGATCAGTAGCCCAGGCTTTGAGGTTCATAGCACATGCATGGAGTCTGACCAGTAGCCCAGGCTTTCAGGTTCATAGCACATGCATGGAGTCTGACCAATAGCCCAGGCTTTGGAGGTTCATAGCACATGCATGGAGTCTGACTAATAGCACAGGCTTTGGTGGTTCATAGCACATGCATGGAGTCTGACCAATACCCCAGGCTTTGGAGGTTCATAGCACATGCATGGAGTCTGACCAGTAGCCCAGGCTTTGAGGTTCATAGCACATGCATGGAGTCTGACCAGTAGCCCAGGCTTTGGAGGTTCATAGCACATGCATGGAGTCTGACTAATAGCACAGGCTTTGAGGTTCATAACACATGCATGGAGTCTGACTAATAGCCCAGGCTTTGAGGTTCATAGCACATGCATGGAGTCTGACCAATAGCCCAGGCTTTGGAGGTTCATAGCACATGCATGGAATCTGACCAATAGCCCAGGCTTTGAGGTTCATAGCACATGCATGGAGTCTGACCAATACCCCAGGCTTTGGAGGTTCATAGCACATGCATGGAGTCTGACCAATACTCCAGGCTTTGAGGTTCATAACACATGCATGGAGTCTGACTAATAGCCCAGGCTTTGAGGTTCATAGCACATGCATGGAGTCTGACCAATACTCCAGGCTTTGGAGGTTCATAGCACATGCATGGAGTCTGACTAATAGCCCAGGCTTTGAGGTTCATAACACATGCATGGAGTCTGACCAATACCCCAGGCTTTGGAGGTTCATAGCACATGCATGGAGTCTGACCAATAGCCCAGGCTTTGGAGGTTCATAGCACATGCATGGAATCTGACCAATAGCCCAGGCTTTGAGGTTCATAGCACATGCATGGAGTCTGACCAATACCCCAGGCTTTGGAGGTTCATAGCACATGCATGGAGTCTGACCAATAGCCCAGGCTTTGGAGGTTCATAGCACATGCATGGAGTCTGACTAAGCAAAAGGGGATACCCCATCATAACCCTGACATTATCTTTCGGTATTTCTAACTCTGCGTATTCAAGGAAAGAGGTGATTTCAGCAGCCAGTGATTCAGCTGCTAAAAAGGTACTTTGAAGAGCAGGCATGAAATATTCTTGCATGTCCATTACCTACCCCACCTGCAGCATAGTGAGAGTTCTTCCTGTGAGGAAACATCTTCACACTCATCAGCTAAAATAAAATGGGGGGTAGGGGTGGGAATCAACTGTATTTCCAGCTCTCTTCTAGCTTCTCATTAATCCATTTATTGATAGCTTCTGTCGTAATCTACAAGTGTACTGGGAATTTGAAGTGCTTCAGAGTGTCACTTTAGAAGGCCATCTCCATTTTCAATTCCACCATGTCCTAACAAGTTGTATGTGGATTTGCTAGAAGATAAGTTGATCGGAACAACTTACAAAGAACAGATCGATGACACTTGCTCTCCACTTGCTTTGGTGAAGTGACTAAAGTGACTAAAGTGAAAATGCAATGACTTTCTCAATAATCAACTTGAAATTTGAAATTTACTTACTTGACATTTCGGCTCGATACTCTTGCCTTCATCAGGAATCATGTACAAGAACACTCCCACTATGCTGGGCTCGCTCGACCATTCTAGCTGCAACTTCTCCATCTTACTCGATTGCATGCTCCCGATCAGTAACACCACGAGCAGTCCAGGCTCCTCTAGCTGTTAGGAGGCTGCCATATTTCTGGCATATGTTACAAAACATGCCAGTCTCTGGGTTTTTACAATAAACACACGGATGTGCTTTCTCCCATTCTTTCTGTAACTATGGCGATGCCGATTGGTGACCGTACTCTTGGCTGGTTTTGAGCAACGTTTAGGAGCTTGAAAAATGAGCTGGCTGTCTTGGAAAATACATTGTGATTTTGTCCATTCGGCTTCTCTTTAAACAGGAAGCTATCAGGAACATAGAGTGAGAGCTGAAGCACTTTGTGGTCAGTCTGAAAATGGCTGTGCACAGTATTTTTACCTTTCAGCATGTTCTGTGCATTTTTTTATTTTTTTTTAAAGAAGAAGAGCAAATCCCCCTCCCCCTCCCATCCATCCCAACAAAAAAAATATCATGAAACCCTGATATATATTATATATATATACTGTATATATATATGTATGGGAATCATACTACTTGGTGACAGGATTCGATGTACTGGTACTTGTAAGTCTGACTACTTAACTTATGAAGTTGAGGTCCGGAATTGGCAAGACAACAGCTGGTGTGTGTGTGTGTGTGTGTGTGCATGCATACGTGCGTGCGTGCATGGGTGTGTCTCACTATCACTCCTGGTGGGGCTGGAACAGGAGGAGGGTGGTTAAGCTTGTGTGTGTGTGTATGTGTGTGTCTGTGTGTGAGAGTATGTGTGTGTGTGTGCATGCATACGTGCGTGCGTGCATGGGTGTGTCTCACTATCACTCCTGGTGGGGCTGGAACAGGAGGAGGGTGGTTAAATGGAGGGGGCAGGTCCATTTTATTCATTGTGTGAAGCACCTGTGTGGAGCGTACAAGTGCAGTCACACCCCCAACAATAGGAAACACTAATTAATACCCTGGTCTCAACAGACAATTCTTTTAATAATAACTAGCAAATTATGTCTATACTATTTGTGTGCATGCGTGTGTGCATGTGTGGGTGTGAGATAGAATCTGGGCAAAGGGGCCAACACCACTCTGCTAATTGGACTTCAACATCATACACTTCAGCCTCTGCCTTACTTCAGTATCCACTAATGCTCAGCCTCTGCCTTATTGAAATATACTTCAGTCTACTAATACTCAGCCTCTGCCTTATTGAAATTTTACTTCAGTATCCACTAATGCTCAGCCTCTGCCTTATTGAAATATACTTCAGTATCTACTAATGCCTAGCCTCTGCCTTATTGAAATATACTTCAGTATCCACTAATACTCAGCCTCTGCCTTATTGAAATATACTTCAGTATCCACTAATGCCTAGCCTCTGCCTTAAGGCATGTCCGCACTGGGACCACTATTGACCTAGATCTGATCTTGATAAGTGGGATCTAGATCTGATCTGGATAAATCCTGTCCGCACTGCAAAAATGAACAACCACAATTAAAAGCATTTAAAAGCATTTTACACCTCCAAGCAGCTGCGTGTCACATGACATGACAGCTGGTATCGCTCACATTACTGCTGCTAGTGTACTTGTACTTGAAGATGGATATGTCCTGGCTCTGTGTGTTCTTTCTATATATCACCACTGTGCTTCCCTCACTATTTGCAGGTACATGATGCACGTGTTTTTGCTAATTCGGCATTTTATAGAAATGCATGCAATGGGTCTTTGTTTCCCAACTGGACAAAACTCTTCAATGACGCTGAAGTGCCACTTGTTGTTCTGGGTGATCCAGCATATCCACTTCTACCATGGCTGATGAAACCCTACTTGGAGACATCCAGTACACCAGAAGAACTGAACTTTAATTATAGGCAAAGCAGGGCAAGGATGGTGGTGGAGAATGCTTTTGGTCGGTTAAAGGGCCGATGGCGATGTCTACTGAAGAGAATAGACTCGAACTTGGCCAATGTACCAAGCATTGTTAGTTTATGCATAGTATTGCACAACGTGTGTGAGATCTATGGTGATCATTGTCAAGATAACTGGCTCAATCGGGAAGGCAGTGCAAGTGGAAGTGTATCAATCACAGCAGCAAGCAGTGGCACAGCTACAGCCATCAGAGACAAACTGTACTAACAATTAGCAGATCAGAATGGTTTATCATAGTATATAAATAAAATTGAATAACACAATAATAAGCTATGGTGAAGGTGAATAGTGGTGAGGGAAGTTAAGAGATGAAAAATAAGTTGGTGGTGGTGGTTGAGATGGGAAAGGTGCAAGGGGAAAGGGTGGGCGGGGGGAAGAGAAGTGTGGAAACTATTAGGAGGGTACGTGGATGGTGGAGGATAATACTGCTGAACATGGCCATCATGCGTTCCTCGTGCTTCTCTTCCCTTTCCCTCCTCTTCGCCTCTAGTGCTAGCTCCTTCGCTTGCAGTTCTGCTTCCCTCTCTGCAGCACGCTCCTCCCTCTCAGCTGCACGCTCCTCTGCCGGTTGGAAGATTGCAGCAAGCTCCCTCAGCCCACTGTCTTCATGCTGGCATTTTTGTCCTACCGGTTTAAAAGGAATAGTTAACACTGTATTGTACAAACCTCTAAATACAAACCTTTCTTTCGAGCCGTCACTGCCTCTCTTCTGTGCTGAGAACTCAAGGTACCTAATAAATTAAATTCATCATTAAATATTGTAAAACGGCGAGCAAAACCCAAAAGCTTATAGCTAAACCCAAAAGCTTATAGCTAAACCAGCCAGCCAGCAAAACCCAAAGGCTTAAAATGCTTATAGATATACGGTTAAAACCAAAAAGCTTACCTTCCTATACCTCTGGGTGAGGTTCTTTACTTTCGTTTTACATTGTTGCCACGTCCGCTCGTGTCCCAGGTCTTTCATGGCTTGGGCAATACGCTGGTACACCGACCTGTTCCTGGCCACGCCATCTAACTGAGCCTGAACATCCTCATCCCCCCAGATTCCTACCAAAGCCTTCGTCTCCTCCAAGTCCTTCGTCTCCTCCAAGCTGCCATAACTCTTTCGTATCGCTAGCCGCGTTTTTGTCACGTGAGAATGCCACACCCTCCATATATTTCACTCGGATAGGACCTTATAGCGATCGGATCTACCTACCCCGGGTGGACCAGTCGGATCGCGATCGGATCGTACCCGGGAAAATGTGAGTGCAGTGCGGACAGGATTTATATCGATCGGATGTAGATCGTTGGTATAGTGCGGACAGGCCTTTATTGAAGTATACTTCAGTATCCACTAATACTCAGCCTCTGCCTTATTGAAATATACTTCAGTAATCCACTAATACTCAGCCTCGGCCTTATTGAAATATACTTCATTATCCACTAATACTCAGCTTCTGCCTTATTGAAATATACTTCATTATCCACTAATGCCTAGCCTCTGCCTTATTGAAATATACTTCATTATCCACTAATGCCTAGCCTCTGCCTTATTGAAATTTTACTTCAATATACTTCAGTATCCACTAATGCCAAGCCTCTGCCTTATTGAAATATACTTCAGTATCTACTAATGCCTAGCCTCTGCCTTATTGAAATATACTTCAGTATCCACTAATACTCAGCCTCTGCCTTATTGAAATATACTTCAGTATCCACTAATGCCTAGCCTCTGCCTTATTGAAGTATACTTCAGTATCCACTAATACTCAGCCTCTGCCTTATTGAAATATACTTCAGTAATCCACTAATACTCAGCCTCTGCCTTATTGAAATATACTTCATTATCCACTAATACTCAGCTTCTGCCTTATTGAAATATACTTCATTATCCACTAATGCCTAGCCTCTGCCTTATTGAAATATACTTCATTATCCACTAATGCCTAGCCTCTGCCTTATTGAAATATACTTCAGTATCCACTAATGCCAAGCCTCTGCCTTATTGAAATATACTTCAGTATCCACTAATACTCAGCCTCGGCCTTATTGAAATATACTTCATTATCCACTAATACTCAGCTTCTGCCTTATTGAAATATACTTCATTATCCACTAATGCCTAGCCTCTGCCTTATTGAAATATACTTCATTATCCACTAATGCCTAGCCTCTGCCTTATTGAAATTTTACTTCAATATACTTCAGTATCCACTAATGCCAAGCCTCTGCCTTATTGAAATATACTTCAGTATCTACTAATGCCTAGCCTCTGCCTTATTGAAATATACTTCAGTATCCACTAATACTCAGCCTCTGCCTTATTGAAATATACTTCAGTATCCACTAATGCCTAGCCTCTGCCTTATTGAAGTATACTTCAGTATCCACTAATACTCAGCCTCTGCCTTATTGAAATATACTTCAGTAATCCACTAATACTCAGCCTCTGCCTTATTGAAATATACTTCATTATCCACTAATACTCAGCTTCTGCCTTATTGAAATATACTTCATTATCCACTAATGCCTAGCCTCTGCCTTATTGAAATATACTTCATTATCCACTAATGCCTAGCCTCTGCCTTATTGAAATATACTTCAGTATCCACTAATGCCAAGCCTCTGCCTTATTGAAATATACTTCAGTATCCACTAATACTCAGCCTCTGCCTTATTGAAATATACTTCATTATCCACTAATGCCTAGCCTCTGCCTTATTGAAATATACTTCAGTATCCACTAATGCCTAGCCTCTGCCCTATTGAAATATACTTCAGTATCCACTAATGCCAAGCCTCTGCCTTATTGAAATATACTTCAGTATCCACTAATGCCAAGCTCTCTGCCTTATTGAAATATACTTCAGTATCCACTAATGCCTAGCCTCTGCCTTATTGAAATATACTTCATTATCCACTAATGCCTAGCCTCTGCCTTATTGAAATATACTTCAGTATCCACTAATGCCTAGCCTCTGCCCTATTGAAATATACTTCAGTATCCACTAATGCCAAGCCTCTGCCTTATTGAAATATACTTCAGTATCCACTAATACTCAGCCTCTGCCTTATTGAAATATACTTCATTATCCACTAATGCCTAGCCTCTGCCTTATTGAAATATACTTCAGTATCCACTAATGCCAAGCCTCTGCCTTATTGAAATATACTTCAGTATCCACTAATGCCTAGCCTCTGCCTTATTGATACAAATCAGGTAACTTTGTTTCTCTGACTGCCATAAATAATTGTGCTCATCAGTTGGCCTTTCAGATACATAGTACTGTTTGCATACATATTATTTATATGTACATACAAGAAGGAGAGTACAAGCAATGTTGCATAAATAACATTTCCACCTCTCCTCTCTCTTCCCCCTCTCTCCACTCTCTCTTCCCCCTCTCTCCACTCTCTCTTCCTCCTCTCTCCACTCTCTCTTGCCCCTCTCTCCACGCCTCTCTCCTCTCTCTCTTGTCCCTCTCTCCACTCTCTCTTGTCCCTCTCTCCACTCTCTCTTCCCCCTCTCTCCTCTCTCTCTTCCCCCTCTCTCTACTCTCTCCCCCCCCCCCCCTCCCACACACACTATAAGTACCTGTGTATAGAAATTGGGCACGCAGAGGAGAGCGTTGGCAATGTTGGTGAGGATGGCATGAGAGGCAGGAGGGTACTGGTAATGCACGCTGCTCTCTGGGAGAAGTCTGGACAAACAGAACAACACTCACCAAATAGTTTGACATAGCCTCAACTATTCTGGTTAACTGGGTACACCCATAGGCATGGAATAAGCTAGGGAACTAACTGGTTAACTGGGTATGCTGGTATATACACCCATAGCATGGAATAAGCTAGGGAACTATCTGGTTAACTGGGTATGCTGTTATACATCCATAGCATGGAATAAGCTAGGGAACTATCTGGTTAACTGGGTATGCTGGTTTATACCCATAAGCATGGAATAAGCTAGGGAACTATCTGGTTAACTGGGTATGCTGGTTTATACCCATAAGCATGGAATAAGCTAGGGAACTATCTGGTTAACTGGGTATGCTGGTATATACACCCATAGCATGGAATAAGCTAGGGAACTATCTGGTTAACTGGGTATGCTGGTTTATACCCATAAGCATGGAATAAGCTAGGGAACTATCTGGTTAACTGGGTATGCTGGTTTATACCCATAAGCATGGAATAAGCTAGGGAACTATCTGGTTAACTGGGTATGCTGGTTTATACCCATAAGCATGGAATAAGCTAGGGAA
Source organism: Cladorhizidae sp. MBARI D1340-BT2 (assembly GCA_028752905.1). Lineage (NCBI taxonomy): Eukaryota > Metazoa > Porifera > Demospongiae > Poecilosclerida > Cladorhizidae > Cladorhizidae sp. MBARI D1340-BT2. The sequence goes on from JAQNBH010000005.1 coordinate 11,216,908, forward strand.
CTATCTGGTTAACTGGGTATGCTGGTTTATACCCATAAGCATGGAATAAGCTAGGGAACTATCTGGTTAACTGGGTATGCTGGTTTATACCCATAAGCATGGAATAAGCTAGGGAACTATCTGGTTAACTGGGTATGCTGGTTTATACCCATAAGCATGGAATAAGCTAGGGAACTATCTGGTTAACTGGGTATGCTGGTTTATACCCATAAGCATGGAATAAGCTAGGGAACTATCTGGTTAACTGGGTATGCTGGTTTATACCCATAAGCATGGAATAAAGCTAGGGAACTATCTGGTTAACTGGGTATGCTGGTATATACACCCATAGCATGGAATAAGCTAGGGAACTATCTGGTTAACTGGGTATATGCTGGTTTATACCCATAAGCATGGAATAAGCTAGGGAACTATCTGGTTAACTGGGTATGCTGGTTTATACCCATAAGCATGGAATAAGCTAGGGAACTATCTGGTTAACTGGGTATGCTGCTATATACACCCATAGCATGGAATAAGCTAGGGAACTATCTGGGTATGCTGGTTTATACCCATAAGCATGGAATAAGCTAGGGGGGGGAGTTAGCAAAAGCTTTCAACTCACACTGGGGTCATGATCAGGTGACACCCTGCCCCTTGAGTGACACCACATCATGCTGACACCCTTATATCATTCGGATGTCACATGATCAAAACCCCAGTGAGAGAACCTCACTGAGAAACTACTGGGTGGCCCCCACTCCGTGACCTGGTGTGCCTCAGACACCCGAGACATGCACCAGCAGCAGACACTTTGCTGAGTGAGAAAGGGTTGGCAAATTGTGCTGATCAAATCCCAGGGTGCTACAGGCATGTATTGAGGTTGTAAACATGGGCATGTACATGACGACACGCAGGTCACATGTAGCTGATATAATCCTTAATATTCACTCTTGTTGTCTTGGCGCCAGAGGGACCAAGACATTGTGTTGGTGGCGGCGCTGATGTGCATATATCTGTTCATTAAATGTCCGGCTTAGGGCACAGTGCACCCGGAGAAGATGACTGGGGAGAATCGTAACCATCTGCCCGCAATGGAATGCAACTATCACTGCACACATGCCATGTGCTTGATAGTCTAGGAGGTTGAGTGCCATGTGCTTGATAGTCTAGGAGGTTGAGTGTCATGTGCTATGATAGTCTAGGAGGTTGAGTGCCATGTGCTATGATAGTCTAGGAGGTTGAGTGCCATGTGCTATGATAGTCTAGGAGGTTGAGTGTCATGTGCTATGATAGTCTAGGAGGTTGAGTGCCATGTGCTATGATAGTCTAGGAGGTTGAGTGCCATGTGCTATGATAGTCTAGGAGGTTGAGTGCCATGTGCTATGATAGTCTAGGAGGTTGAGTGTCATGTGCTATGATAGTCTAGGAGGTTGAGTGCCATGTGCTATGATAGTCTAGGAGGTTGAGTGCCATGTGCTATGATAGTCTAGGAGGTTGAGTGCCATGTGCTATGATAGTCTAGGAGGTTGAGTGTCATGTGCTTGGTAGTCTAGGAGGTTGAGTGCCATGTGCTATGATAGTCTAGGCGGTTGAGTGCCATGTGCTATGATAGTCTAGGAGGTTGAGTGCCATGTGCTATGATAGTCTAGGAGGTTGAGTGCCATGTGTGCTATGATAGTTGAGTGCCATGTGCTATGATAGTCTAGGAGGTTGAGTGTCATGTGCTATGATAGTCTAGGAGGTTGAGTGCCATGTGCTATGATAGTCTAGGAGGTTGAGTGCCATGTGCTATGATAGTCTAGGAGGTTGAGTGCCATGTGCTATGATAGTCTAGGAGGTTGAGTGCCATGTGCTATGATAGTCTAGGAGGTTGAGTGCCATGTGCTATGATAGTCTAGGAGGTTGAGTGCCATGTGCTATGATAGTCTAGGAGGTTGAGTGCCATGTGCTATGATAGTCTAGGAGGTTGAGTGCCATGTGCTATGATAGTCTAGGAGGTTGAGTGCCATGTGTGCTATGATAGTTGAGTGCCATGTGCTATGATAGTCTAGGAGGTTGAGTGCCATGTGCTATGATAGTCTAGGAGGTTGAGTGCCATGTGCTATGATAGTCTAGGAGGTTGAGTGTCATGTGCTTGGTAGTCTAGGAGGTTGAGTGCCATGTGCTATGATAGTCTAGGCGGTTGAGTGCCATGTGCTATGATAGTCTAGGAGGTTGAGTGCCATGTGCTATGATAGTCTAGGAGGTTGAGTGCCATGTGTGCTATGATAGTTGAGTGCCATGTGCTATGATAGTCTAGGAGGTTGAGTGCCATGTGCTATGATAGTCTAGGCGGTTGAGTGTCATGTGCTACGATAGTCTAGGAGGTTGAGTGCCATGTGCTATGATAGTCTAGGAGGTTGAGTGCCATGTGTGCTATGATAGTTGAGTGCCATGTGCTATGATAGTCTAGGAGGTTGAGTGCCATGTGCTATGATAGTCTAGGCGGTTGAGTGTCATGTGCTACGATAGTCTAGGAGGTTGAGTGCCATGTGCTATGATAGTCTAGGAGGTTGAGTGCCATGTGCTTGATAGTCTAGGAGGTTGAGTGCCATGTGCTATGATAGTCTAGGAGGTTGAGTGCCATGTGCTATGATAGTCTAGGAGGTTGAGTGCCATGTGCTATGATAGTCTAGGAGGTTGAGTGTCATGTGCTACGATAGTCTAGGAGGTTGAGTGCCATGTGCTATGATAGTCTAGGAGGTTGAGTGCCATGTGCTATGATAGTCTAGGAGGTTGAGTGCCATGTGCTATGATAGTCTAGGAGGTTGAGTGTCATGTGCTATGATAGTCTAGGAGGTTGAGTGCCATGTGCTATGATAGTCTAGGAGGTTGAGTGCCATGTGCTATGATAGTCTAGGAGGTTGAGTGCCATGTGCTATGATAGTCTAGGAGGTTGAGTGCCATGTGCTATGATAGTCTAGGAGGTTGAGTGCCATGTGCTATGATAGTCTAGGAGGTTGAGTGCCATGTGTTATGATAGTCTAGGAGGTTGAGTGCCATGTGCTATGATAGTCTAGGAGGTTGAGTGCCATGTGCTATGATAGTCTAGGAGGTTGAGTGCCATGTGCTATGATAGTCTAGGAGGTTGAGTGCCATGTGCTATGATAGTCTAGGAGGTTGAGTGCCATGTGCTATGATAGTCTAGGAGGTTGAGTGCCATGTGTTATGATAGTCTAGGAGGTTGAGTGCCATGTGCTTGATAGTCTAGGAGGTTGAGTGCCATGTGCTATGATAGTCTAGGAGGTTGAGTGTCATGTGCTATGATAGTCTAGGAGGTTGAGTGCCATGTGCTATGATAGTCTAGGAGGTTGAGTGCCATGTGCTATGATAGTCTAGGAGGTTGAGTGCCATGTGCTATGATAGTCTAGGAGGTTGAGTGCCATGTGCTATGATAGTCTAGGAGGTTGAGTGTCATGTGCTATGATAGTCTAGGAGGTTGAGTGCCATGTGCTTGATAGTCTAGGAGGTTGAGTGCCATGTGCTATGATAGTCTAGGAGGTTGAGTGCCATGTGCTATGATAGTCTAGGAGGTTGAGTGCCATGTGCTATGATAGTCTAGGAGGTTGAGTGCCATGTGCTATGATAGTCTAGGAGGTTGAGTGTCATGTGCTATGCTGTGATAGTCTAGGAGGTTGAGTGTCATGTGCTATGATAGTCTAGGAGGTTGAGTGCCATGTGCTATGATAGTCTAGGAGGTTGAGTGCCATGTGCTATGATAGTCTAGGAGGTTGAGTGCCATGTGCTATGATAGTCTAGGAGGTTGAGTGCCATGTGCTATGATAGTCGAGGAAGTTGACAAGAGTGCATATGCCAGGTGAGAGCAGGAAAGCCAACCAGAGTAGTACCAACAACATCAACACACGCTGGAGACGAGACTGGACATGCCAGTAGAGAGCAGGAATGCCAGCCAGAGTAGTGCCAACAACATCGACACAACCCAAGACGAGACTGGACATGCCAGGAGAGAGCAGGAATGCCAGCCAGAGTAGTGCCAACAACATCGACACAACCCAAGACGAGACTGGACATGCCAGGAGAGAGCAGGAATGCCAGCCAGAGTAGTGCCAACAACATCGACACAACCCAAGACGAGACTGGACATGCCAGGAGAGAGCAGGAATGCCAGCCAGAGTAGTGCCAACAACATCGACACAACCCAAGACGAGACTGGACATGCCAGGAGAGAGCAGGAATGCCAGCCAGAGTAGTGCCAACAACATCGACACAACCCAAGACGAGACTGGACATGCCAGGAGAGAGCAGGAATGCCAGCCAGAGTAGTGCCAACAACATCGACACAACCCAAGACGAGACTGGACATGCCAGGAGAGAGCAGGAATGCCAGCCAGAGTAGTGCCAACAACATCGACACAACCCAAGACGAGACTGGACATGCCAGGAGAGAGCAGGAATGCCAGCCAGAGTAGTGCCAACAACATCGACACAACCCAAGACGAGACTGGACATGCCAGGAGAGAGCAGGAATGCCAGCCAGAGTAGTGCCAACAACATCAACACAACCCAAGACGAGACTGGACATGCCAGGAGAGAGCAGGAATGCCAGCCAGAGTAGTGCCAACAACATCGACACAACCCAAGACGAGACTGGACATGCCAGGAGAGAGCAGGAATGCCAGCCAGAGTAGTGCCAACAACATCGACACAACCCAAGACGAGACTGGACATGCCAGGAGAGAGCAGGAATGCCAGCCAGAGTAGTGCCAACAACATCGACACAACCCAAGACGAGACTGGACATGCCAGGAGAGAGCAGGAATGCCAGCCAGAGTAGTGCCAACAACATCGACACAACCCAAGACGAGACTGGACATGCCAGGAGAGAGCAGGAATGCCAGCCAGAGTAGTGCCAACAACATCGACACAACCCAAGACGAGACTGGACATGCCAGGAGAGAGCAGGAATGCCAGCCAGAGTAGTGCCAACAACATCGACACAACCCAAGACGAGACTGGACATGCCAGGAGAGAGCAGGAATGCCAGCCAGAGTAGTGCCAACAACATCGACACAACCCAAGACGAGACTGGACATGCCAGTAGAGAGCAGGAATGCCAGCCAGAGTAGTGCCAACAACATCGACACAACCCAAGACGAGACTGGACATGCCAGTAGAGAGCAGGAATGCCAGCCAGAGTAGTGCCAACAACATCGACACAACCCAAGACGAGACTGGACATGCCAGGAGAGAGCAGGAATGCCAGCCAGAGTAGTGCCAACAACATCGACACAACCCAAGACGAGACTGGACATGCCAGGAGAGAGCAGGAATGCCAGCCAGAGTAGTGCCAACAACATCGACACAACCCAAGACGAGACTGGACATGCCAGTAGAGAGCAGGAATGCCAGCCAGAGTAGTGCCAACAACATCGACACAACCCAAGACGAGACTGGACATGCCAGTAGAGAGCAGGAATGCCAGCCAGAGTAGTGCCAACAACATCGACACAACCCAAGACGAGACTGGACATGCCAGGAGAGAGCAGGAATGCCAGCCAGAGTAGTGCCAACAACATCGACACAACCCAAGACGAGACTGGACATGCCAGGAGAGAGCAGGAATGCCAGCCAGAGTAGTGCCAACAACATCGACACAACCCAAGACGAGACTGGACATGCCAGGAGAGAGCAGGAATGCCAGCCAGAGTAGTGCCAACAACATCGACACAACCCAAGACGAGACTGGACATGCCAGGAGAGAGCAGGAATGCCAGCCAGAGTAGTGCCAACAACATCGACACAACCCAAGACGAGACTGGACATGCCAGGAGAGAGCAGGAATGCCAGCCAGAGTAGTGCCAACAACATCGACACAACCCAAGACGAGACTGGACATGCCAGGAGAGAGCAGGAATGCCAGCCAGAGTAGTGCCAACAACATCGACACAACCCAAGACGAGACTGGACATGCCAGGAGAGAGCAGGAATGCCAGCCAGAGTAGTGCCAACAACATCGACACAACCCAAGACGAGACTGGACATGCCAGGAGAGAGCAGGAATGCCAGCCAGAGTAGTGCCAACAACATCGACACAACCCAAGACGAGACTGGACATGCCAGGAGAGAGCAGGAATGCCAGCCAGAGTAGTGCCAACAACATCAACACACGCTGGAGACGAGACTGGACATCCCCAGAAAGAGAGCAAAACAAATATGAAACCTAACAACAAAGAAACAGCGTAGAATAACATCTGCTATGCTTGCTTTGTTCTTGATTTTCCCTGTGCAACTGTCCAAGTCTTCTAAAGGACTATTAACAAAACAGCAACTCATGAACAACAGTAACAGATGGTGTTCAATTTCTACAATTTCTAAAGATTACATCCGTAGACATTACACCAGCAATGTCGCGAAACAATTAAAAAAACAAAGGGCCGGTGGAAACAAGAACAGTATTTGTTATTGGATTGGCTCGTCAAAAGAAGAAAAAGGAAAAAGGAAACGAAGATGTACCCTTTTAGATCACACCCATGTACACTCGCTTTTAACAATCTGTCAAAAAAAATCTACATATGCTATGCCAAATATAACTGTGTTTTTTTGTTTTGTTTTATTATTATATTGTTATATTTGGTTATTGTTATATTTAGTGAAATTTTCTTGTTCGTTATTTTGGTAATGGGTTAGAAAGTGACTAGGTGGACATGTCCGCACTTGGTCTCATCACCTGGTCTAAATTCAGCTGCTCGGCCTTCCTGCAGGGAAAGCCGAGAAGCTAGACAGGGTGATAAGACCCGCATGTGAGGTGCAAGAGAGACCATGCAGGGGGGTATTACCTTCCAGGAGGTAAATATTCACCAATGATGACTAACAGAGGGTTTTGCGGAGGTGAGGGAGGGGATGAGGGGGGGGGGGGGGGATATTCATGGGGAAAAGAGAAAAACTTGTACCTCAGCAAACTCAAGGTGGCCACTTAGCAGCCTAAAGGGTGTTAGTTGATCATACTCTAAAGTGTATGATTTATCATACCTCATAAGAACAAGTGACCACATTTCGTTGATTAGATTATGCCCTCAATTTAACTGCACCTCATTCACCTCTAATTAAATAGTACATGCCCTCAATTAGACCATGCCCCAGCAGGAAGTATGAAAGCTCCAGAGGAAATGCTTTGTCTGGAGTGGGTGAACAAAGATTGGCAATCTCTCATACCACATGGTAGCTTTTAGTAGTTATTTCCTTTCCCGAGTACTTCCTTGCAAGCAGGCAGTACTGTAAGGTCACCACAGCCCGCCCAGCACACATGGAGGCAATTCTTTGGGAGGAAATTTCAGCACTTCTTGGTTTCTATTTAACACCTATGCTCCGCTCTATGCAGTGATGTAATCTTCAGGGTGATATTACGCAGTACGAAGTAGGTACAGGGAGATGATTTTCATGTAAACATTAAACTCAATTATCTCGAAGCCGAGTAACCCCCCTCTGGGTGCATCCTTTTCCTATGGACTGTCGCACTTGTCTACTGTACAAGAAGAAGAAAGAATGTAGGAAAATATTAGGAGACAATGCTCATACTTGAGTCCCAGAAGCTCAGATGTAGAGACTGATGCCAGACTGGTGCAGCTCTCAAATGCCAACACTGACAGACCCAACTGCTCAACTAGAATTCTATTTACAGGCAGGCAGAAGTAACAGGCAGAAGTAATTGGTAATAAAGATGACTAACATGTTCTATTTCAAATACGCTGCTGGTGATTTGTAATAATTTTTAAAAAAGATTGGCATATACGATATTAAATTTTTTAAAGTAAAGGATACTAATTGTGGTCTACATGAGTTATATTTGCCTTTAAAGGACACTTCATTAACATACAAGAAACTATAAAGACAATCCCACCATTAGGTCACTTAATTAATTGTATCACATAATTACCTATTGATTAGTCACCTATTGTATCACAATTGGTCCCTAGTGTATCACTTAGTTAATTAGTCATCTATTGTATCAACAGTTAATTAGTCACCTATTGTTTCATATAATTAGTCACCTATTGTATCATCACCATATAATTAGTCACATATTGTATAGTCAATTGTATCACATAATTAATTAGTCACTTATTATATCATACAATTAGTCATATGTGAAAGATTAAATACAAGATAGATTTGTTGTGAGCTATTTCTCTTTCAGAAGATAGCTACATAGTGTGCTTATTCTCAACAAACACTCAGTTACGAAATTACAATGACCTTCGCAGCAATCAACTTGAATTTTTTAAGAGTAAAATTCAAGTTGATTATTGAAAGTACATATGTCTATTATCCAGGAACTGACTTCAACACAATAATTATAGTTTTTGTTATTATAATACAAACCACTTGGTTTGTACAATAATTTCAAAACAACTATATAGTTATCGAACAAGTCCAGTCCTACCCCCCCTTCCTATGACCTCAATGGTTAATTCATTAAACAAACAAAAAATTGATAAAGGGTCCTCCAAATGTTCGTGTTCTATGAGATTATTCTTGCTGCCTTTCATTTTTGACAAGGCAACTCTATACAGTTTGTTTGAAGACTTTGTTGTCTTGCAGATCAGACAGCCATTTACGCTACCCAAGACCTTCATTCGAAGACTTCTAATGTAGTCCCAAAGACATATTTTGTAAGCCTAGATAACTCATCAGTAGCAGCAGTGGTTCAGTGAGTACCCATTCACTGTCAGTCTGAACACCAGAAAATGCAGCCGAGTCATCTTCCAAGACATCTAGGAGAAGGCACTCGTATTCTGCGGTTGGCTGCACAGCGTTGATCAGATTATGCAGCAAAACAAAAAGCATTGAAGCACAACTGTGTCTACTTTGATGCTACCGTAGAAACCAAAGAGAAATTTATCAGCATGTTAACTATTTTTCTTACTTTCAGTTTATTGGTGACGTGCCTGCCATCAGGAAAGGATACAAAAGGGGGCAGTGTGTGGTACGGCCAGCGTATATTAACTGAGGAGGTAGGAACTCACTGAGCAACAAAGTAGAACAGCCATTTCCCTTCTGCCATCCTTGGCTGCTAGTGCTACTTCTGTTGATCCTCATAGGGCCAATGTCCACTCATTTACTGGGATGGACTTTGCACCTGTCCGTTGTAGTGAGCAGGAAGGAGCCTTCAATGGTAACTGCCTCGCGGATACTGTCTAGAAGTGCAGCTTTGACTTCATCAAAATCCTTACAAGCTGCTTTTGTTCCCTTTATCTCGGCATATCCTATTTAAGGAAAGATCTAGCCCTCGGCTTGTCAACAATGATACCACCACCATGCTCGTGGGTGAGAAGGGTCTAAGTGCTCGAGGATGTTTTCATCGCTGCAGCGTATAACTGCAGGTGTTATGACCACTCCTGCTAGCCTCAGTGAGATTAGTAACAACCTTTCTACAACATAGCTTCCCAGTTTCAGTGGTCTTCCTCTTAGACCATGTGTTAATTGCTGAATTTCCTTCTCTATCTTCAGTTCTCTAAGGTAAATATTTTTTCATATCTCACAGAACTCTCTGGAGTCAAGCTCTCACAGAACTCTCTGGAATAGCATAGTCAAGCTCTCACAGAACTCTTTGGAATAGCATAGTCAAGCTCTCACAGAACTCTCTGGAATAGCATAGACAAGCTCTCACAGAACTCTCTGGAATAGCATAGTCAGACTCTCGCAGAACTCTCTGGAATAGCATAGTCAAGCTCTCACAGAACTCTCTGGAATAGCATAGACACAAGCTCTGCTGAAAATTTAACTAATGTGGCCTTGTTTCCATTTTCAGCTGCACAACAGCCTATTCTGGCTCATCAAATGCATGATGAGTACCTCTTCCTGTTGTTGCTTGTAAGTTGCTTCCACAGCAACATGAGAACATGGCAGCTTTCTCTGCACCAGTTTGTGGTATTTGGTAACAGTAGGGGATCTCACTCAACAAACAAAAACCTCAATATACACTGTGCTTGTATTGACTAACACAACGCCAGCTGCTATAGAGAGCCACCTGTGCAAATCTACTAGATCAAAGGTCAACATGTGGCTTATAAACAGGATGTTATTTTAGTGTTGTAAGGCACCAGTTAAATTAAATTCCTTGTGTCGCAAGTGGTGTGGAAGAATTGAATGTCTAACTATTATTCGCTTGAGCTCTGAGCGTGCTACCTCCCGAGACAACGATGGCTGTCAATACAACGATGGATGTCAATCAGCTCATTCGTGGTTGGTAGCCATCATTATTCTCAAGAGCTTCCAAGTCCGAACTCTCTGTGGCCACACAAAGCTACAGGAATGGAGGACAAAGTCCAGCCATAATAGTGTGTTATTAGGACTACTTGCAAATTAAGGGGGGAGATGAGGAGGGGGGGCAGCGAGGAGGGATATAGTCAAAAACCACAAAAACATTATAGCTGTTGTTGTACAACTCTCCCACAATGAGGTAACCTTGGTGTCAAAGTGTTGCTCAGTTTACATGGTCTCTATAGGCACATGTTCTTAGATATAAGATACATCAGGCAACATTAATGGGACATCAGGCAACATTAATGGGACATCAGGCAACATTAAGGGGAAATCAGGCCACATTAAGAAGACATCAGGCAACATTAATGGGACATCAGGCAACATTGAGGGGAAATCAGGCAACATTAAGGGGACTTCAGGCAACATTAAGGGGACATCAGCCAACATTAAGGGGACATCAGGCAACATTAAGGGGACATCAGGCAACATTAAGGGGACATCAGGCAACATTAAGGGACAATCAGGCAACATTAAGGGGACATCAGCCACCATTAAGGGGACATCAGGCAACATTAAGGGACAATCAGGCAACATTAAGGGGACATCAGGCACCATTAAGGGGACATCAGGCAACATTAAGGGACAATCAGGCAACATTAAGGAGACATCAGGCAACATTAAGGTCACTCAAAAATTGCACTCCCCTTACTGATGCGCAGGAAGAGCTCTGCAGTCGAGTTTGACAAGGAATGGCTCTAATTTGGTCTATGCTTTAAATCATCTGCAGTATGAACTCCAGATAGACATCTTGGAATCATCTGCAGTATGAACTACAAGGAGATACAGAATGTGTGTACTTGCCCAACCCTAGCCTCGTCGCTCTGACAGCTAGCATAAGGGAGCCAGAGTCTCCTTGGCTGTTCTCTGGCTTCTGCATGGTGGGAGTAGGTCTTCTTTCAAATAGTGGGGCGTAGGGGGGCCGAGTCTCTACAACTTGTAGGGGGGCCAAGTCTCTACAACTTGTAGGGGGGCAGAGCCTCTACAACTTATAGGGTTCGTTTAGGGAGAGGAGAGATTAAGACTCACATAAGACAAAGCTGAAGTGACACCATTCTCCCATCTCCTGTCTCATGAACATTGTTGTGGAACCTGGAACTTTCATACCAAAAAGGGGATGGTAACCCTGGAGGACACTGCCGACCAAATGAGAGATGGTAACCATGGAGGACACTGCCGACCAAATGAGAGATGGTAACCATGGAGGACACTGCCGACCAAATGAGAGATGGTAACCATGGAGGACACTGCCGACCAAATGAGAGATGGTAACCATGGAGGACACTGCAGACCAAATGAGAGATGGTAACCATGGAGGACACTGCCGACCAAATGAGAGATGGTAACCATGGAGGACACTGCCGACCAAATGAGAGATACCATGGAGGACACTGCCGACCAAATGAGAGATGGTAACCATGGAGGACACTGCCGACCAAATGAGAGATGGTAACCATGGAGGACACTGCAGACCAAATGAGAGATGGTAACCATGGAGGACACTGCAGACCAAATGAGAGATGGTAACCATGGAGGACATTGCCGACCAAATGAGAGATGGTAACCATGGAGGACACTGCCGACCAAATGAGAGATGGTAACCATGGAGGACACTGCCGACCAAATGAGAGATGGTAACTATGGAGGACACTGCCGACCAAATGAGGGATGGTAACCATGGAGGACACTGCCGACCAAATGAGAGATGGTAACACTGGAGGACACTGCCGACCAAATGAGAGATGGTAACCATGGAGGACACTGCCGACCAAATGAGAGATGGTAACCCTGGAGGACACTGCCGACCAAATGAGAGATGGTAACCATGGAGGACACTGCCGACCAAATGAGAGATGGTTACCATGGAGGACACTGCCGACCAAATGAGAGATGGTAACCCTGGAGGACACTGCCGACCAAATGAGGGTTACCATGGAGGACACTGCTGACCAAATGAGAGATGGTAACCCTGGAGGACACTGCCGACCAAATGAGAGATGGTAACCATGGAGGACACTGCCGACCAAATGAGAGATGGTAACCATGGGGGACACTGCCGACCAAATGAGAGATGGTAACCATGGAGGACACTGCCGACCAAATGAGAGATGGTAACCATGGAGGACACTGCCGACCAAATGAGAGATGGTAACCCTGGAGGACACTGCCGACCAAATGAGAGATGGTAACCATGGGGGACACTGCCGACCAAATGAGAGATGGTAACCATGGAGGACACTGCCGACCAAATGAGGGATGGTAACCATGGAGGACACTGCCGACCAAATGAGAGATGGTAACCATGGAGGACACTGCCGACCAAATGAGAGATGGTAACCATGGAGGACACCGCCGACCAAATGAGGATGGTAACCATGGAGGACACTGCCGACCAAATGAGAGATGGTAACCATGGAGAACACTGCCGACCAAATGAGAGATGGTAACCATGGAGGACACTGCAGACCAAATGAGAGATGGTAACCCTGGAAGACACTGCCGACCAAATGAGAGATGGTAACCATGGAGGACACTGCCGACCAAATGAGAGATGGTAACCATGGAGGACACTGCCGACCAAATGAGAGAGGTAACCATGGAGGACACTGCCGACCAAATGAGAGATGGTAACCATGGAGGACACTGCCGACCAAATGAGAGATGGTAACCATGGAGGACACTGCAACCGCATGGAACATACATTATACCCACAACCGACTTGAACTTGGAGTTGGTCTTCATAATTAATCCACTATTAAAGCATCTAGACGACATGCAAGCACGCCTGAACTCAAGCCTGGTGTAAGCTCCAGGCATGCAGTTATCATGTCCTAGGCTACCATCAGCCAACTCAAAGCAATTTCCATGGGACAACAGAATGATGTCACTTAATTAAAGCCTCTTCTTAGGCGAGACCTAATCAGGTCATCTGGAAGAAGCTTCTCTGAGAACCACTACTGGTAATTCAATGTTGCCAGGCCAGGGACATAGGAAATCCAGACTAATTCAATCAGACCTCCTTCCCATTTTTACGACTTCTAGACTGCGCTCTGGAGATGCAGAGACACTGGCACTTACGAGTCTTGGGTGTGGCCGGTGGATAATCATGTCTAGTCAATGGCCCATGAGCAATCAGAGCTGCACCACCAGCATGTTGGAGAAGACAACCTCCATGAGCAATCAGAGCTGCACCACCAGATGTTGGAGAAGACAACCTTCATGAGCAATCAGGGCTGCACCACCAGATGTTGGAGAAGACAACCTTCATGAGCAATCAGGGCTGCACCACCAGATGTTGGAGAAGACAACCTTCATGAGCAATCAGAGCTTGCACCACCAGATGTTGGAGAAGACAACCTTCATGAACAATCAGAGCTGCACCACCAGATGTTGGAGAAGACAACCTCCATGAGCAATCAGAGCTGCACCACCAGATGTTGGAGAAGACTACCTCCATGAGCAATCAGAGCTGCACCACCAGATGTTGGAGAAGACAACCTCCATGAGCAATCAGAGCTGCACCACCAGATGTTGGAGAAGACAACCTTCATGAGCAATCAGAGCTGCACCACCAGATGTTGGAGAAGACAACCTTCATGAGCAATCAGAGCTGCACCACCAGATGTTGGAGAAGACTACCTCCATGAGCAATCAGAGCTGCACCACCAGATGTTGGAGAAGACAACCTCCATGAGCAATCAGAGCTGCACCACCAATGTTGGAGAAGACGGCCTCCATGAGCAATCAGAGCTGCACCACCAGATGTTGGAGAAGACAACCTCCATGAACAATCAGAGCTGCACCATCAGATGTTGGAGAAGACAACCTCCATGAGCAATCAGGGCTGCACCACCAGATGTTGGAGACGACAACCCCTGCCCTTGCCGTTTTGGTAGGCAACTCCTCACCGCTAACCCAGGGCCTAAAGGGAAGCTCATTGGCAGTGCAATCCACGTACCTGGAACAGAGCCATCTGTCCCACACCGGACTTAGCTCGATGCTTTTGATCTTCCCTCTCATCATGACCTTTCACATCCTCTACTTGGAAATTTGGGTTCGTATTTTCAACCTCTTGCTTCCCAAAAGCAGCGCCAGGCGTACTGTCTACCCCCAAATGTTGCCGGTTAATTAAATTTAATATTGGAGTCAAGGACCATAAGCACCATTCAAAAATGATCGCCAATAATTGTTTTTTCTTCTTAATTAAACACTTACTGCATTACATGATTACCTCTCGAGCTCCTCATATAAAGCAGAAAGTTCAGTGCCAACGACTGTGTTAAGATGCCACACTGGGCAGCCACTTACAGAGTTAGCAATAACTAACCCAAACAACCTTTGACAGCTCTGCTTTGATCGCACTTGCATCTGGCTGCACCCACCCTATCATCATCACGGCCAAGTTTTTAATACGGTCCTTATTTTGATATCGACATTCCATTATAAGCACTGTTGTAAACAGCAGCGGTAACATGGTTCTCCCCCCGTCCTCTGTGGGAGAGGGCGTGTATGCGTGCTAAAAGTCTGCAAACAAGATAGTCTGGCTATGCGACACTTAGTAAGTGTTATTATCTCAAGTCTCTCAACTGAAATGAATTTTGTCCATATATGGTTGTCACATGCTCCAAAAAGAGATTTGGTCAAGTCCCATATGTTTTCATTCTGGCTTGGGTTCAAGTTTATCTCTTGCACTTGCTAAACTTGACTCACGCACTTGAGAGTAGCTAAGCCAATTAGTAACAGGGTCGTGAGCCCATGTTTACTCCACAGGGCCACAGAGCCCTAGGGATGTGGATGTACACATATGCATGTAACATGCTATGCTCATGCTTGGGAAGAGCAATACTCGTGCAGGATTTTTCGGAGATAATTAAATTAAGGGGGTCTTCAAGATAAAAATGAATGGGCGACCATTTTGAAGGACCTGTAGCTTCTTCCCCATACCTCCTGAGCAAGCCATTATACTGCCAATAGATAGCTCTCTCTACATGCTTTGAAAAAAAGGCCCTACAATATTGTGGGTGAGGCAGGCATCAGGTCAGCAGCATGCAAAATAGTAGAGATGTGGCAATTCTATAAAAAGTTGGATTGACTTCAACTGCTCGTGTGTTTCTCACGTAGTTTGCGAGTGTTTCCTAAGCCATGTCCACGCTACACGACAATGCACATTCAAGTACAAAAAATGAGTATTTCCTGATGAAGACTAGAACATCTAGTCGAAACGTCGAGTGAATAAAATTTGAAGTTGATTATTGAGAAGGTGATTCTAATAAAATGAGTATTGACTGCATCTACAGTAAATTTCTAATTCAGAAATTGCGTCCTAAAGCATCTCAGCAGTTCTCCTTGAGAGGTGCTTCAAAATCGATTCACCATGGATGTCAAAATAATAACAATTGTTCTCCCTTGCTATGGCTGGGTGGGGCTTGGAGGAGATTGATGGCTAATCGGGCATCACTCGCTAGAAACGGTTTGTAAGGGTATGAGCTAGCTAGATCTAGACATACCTATGCTGTAGCTACTGACTGAGCTTGTGTTTACCTCCTGGTTAATAATCTTGTGGAGTTCCTGGAGCATCGTCCCTCCAAGACGTGCTGTAGCTATATACTGGCTGAGCTTGTGTTTACCTCCAGATTAATAATCTTGCGGAGTTCCTGGAGCATCGTCCCTCCAAGACGTGCTGTAGCTATATACTGGCTGAGCTTGTGTTTACCTCCTGGTTAATTATCTTGCGGAGTTCCTGGAGCATCGTCCCTCCAAGACGTGCTGTAGCTATATACTGGCTGAGCTTGTGTTTACCTCCTGGTTAATTATCTTGCGGAGTTCCTGGAGCATCGTCCCCTCCAAGACAGTGCCCTTCACTTTATAGCTCTATCCTCTTTTCATTCTGCAGCTCTTGTCCTCTCTTTTGGGTCTGTGGGAGCTCACCCACACCCACAAGAGCAGGAAACAGATGGAGTTTTGTTGTTGTTGTTGTTGTTGTTTATTTGTCCGTCTTGACGCGCATTGTTTATTGAAGTGTTAATTTGGACACCAACAAAATGCACTGATTCGAACTCAGGTTGTTGGAATGAGAACCAGTAGGATGTTGGAATGAGAACCATTGAGATGTTGGATTGAGAATCAATAGGATATTGGAATGAGAACTAGTAGGATGTTGGATTGAGAACCAATAGGATATTGGAATGAGAACCAGTAGGATGTTGGAATGAGAACCAGTGGGATGTTGGATGCGAACTTGCAGGATGTTGGAATGAGAACCAGTAGGATGTTGGAATGAGAACCAGTAGGATGTTGGAATGAGAACCAGTAGGATATATTGGAATGAGAACCAGTAGGATGTTGGAATGAGAACCAGTGGGATGTTGGATGCGAACTTGCAGGATGTTGGAATGAGAACCAGTAGGATGTTGGAATGAGAACCAGTAGGATGTTGGAATGAGAACCAGTAGGATGTTGGAATGAGAACCAGTAGGATGTTGGAATGAGAACCAGTAGGATGTTGGAATGAGAACCAGTAGGATGTTGGAATGAGAACCAGTAGGATGTTGGAATGAGAACCAGAGGGTGTTGGAATGAGAACCAGTAGGATGTTGGAATGAGAACCAGTAGGATGTTGGAATGAGAACCAGTAGGATGTTGGATTGAGAACCAGTAGGATGTTGGAATGAGAACCAGTAGGATGTTGGAATGAGAACCATTAAGATGTTGGATTGAGAACCAGTAGGATATTGGAATGAGAACCAGTAGGATGTTGGTAGAGAACCAGTAAGATATTGGAATGAGAACCAGTAGGATATTGGAATGAGAACCAGTAGGATGTTGGAATGAGAACCAGTGGGATGTTGGATGCGAACTTGCAGGATGTTGGAATGAGAACCAGTAGGATGTTGGAATGAGAACCAGTAGGATGTTGGAATGAGAACCAGAGGGTGTTGGAATGAGTACCAGTAGGATGTTGGAATGAGAACCAGTAGGATGTTGGAATGAGAACCAGTAGGATGTTGGAATGAGAACCAGAGGGTGTTGGAATGAGAACCAGTAGGATGTTGGAATGAGAACCAGTAGGATGTTGGAATGAGAACCAGTAGGATGTTGGAATGAGAACCAGTAGGATGTTGGAATGAGAACCAGTAGGATGTTGGAATGAGAACCATTAAGATGTTGGATTGAGAACCAGTAGGATATTGGAATGAGAACCAGTATGATGTTGGATTGAGAACCAGTAAGATATTGGAATGAGAACCAGTAGAATATTGGAATGAGAACCAGTAGGATGTTGGAATGAGAACCAGTGGGATGTTGGATGCGAACTTGCAGGATGTTGGAATGAGAACCAGTAGGATGTTGGATTGAGAACCAGTAGGATGTTGGAATGAGAACCAGTAGGATGTTGGAATGAGAACCAGTAGGATGTTGGATTGAGAACCAGTAGGACGTTGGATTGAGAACCAGTAGGATGTTGGAATGAGAACCAGTAGGATGTTGGAATGAGAACCAGTAGGATGTTGGATTGAGAACCAGTAAGATATTGGATTGAGAACCAGTAGGATGTTGGAATGAGAACCAGTAGGATGTTGGATTGAGAACCAGTAGGACGTTGGAATGAGAACCAGTTGAATGTTGGATTGAGAACCAATTGAATGTTGGATTGAGAACCAGTAGGACGTTGGAATGAGAACCAGTTGAATGTTGGATTGAGAACCAATTGAATGTTGGATTGAGAACCAGTAGGATATTGGAATGAGAACCAGTAGGATGTTGGAATGAGAACCAGTAGGATGTTGGATTGAGAACCAGTAGGATGTTGGAATGAGAACCAGTAGGATGTTGGATGAGAACCAGTTGAATGTTGGATTGAGAACCAGTAAGACGTTGGAATGAGAACCAGTAGGACGTTGGAATGAGAACCAGCTGAATGTTGGATTGAGAACCAGTTGAATGTTGGATTGAGAACCAGTAGGACGTTGGAATGAGAACCAGTAGGACGTTGGATGAGAACCAGTAGGATGTTGGAATGAGAACCAGTAGGATGTTGGAACGAGAACCAGTAGGATATTGGAATGAGAACCAGTAGGATGTTGGAATGAGAACTAGTAGGATGTTGGAATGAGAACCAGTAGGATGTTGGAATGAGAACCAGTAGGATGTTGGAATGAGAACCAGTAGGATGTTGGAATGAGAACCAGTAGGATGTTGGAATGAGAACCAGTAGGATGTTGGATTGAGAACCAGTAGGATGTTGGAATGAGAACCAGTGGGATGTTGGATTGAGAACCAGTAAGATATTGGATTGAGAACCAGTAGGATGTTGGATTGAGAACCAGTAGGATGTTGGAATGAGAACCAGTAGGATGTTGGATTGAGAACCAGTTGAATGTTGGATTGAGAACCAGTTGAATGTTGGATTGAGAACCAGTAGGACGTTGGAATGAGAACCAGTAAGACGTTGGAATGAGAACCAGCTGAATATTGGATTGAGAACCATTAGGATGTTGGATTGAGAACCAGTTGAATGTTGGATTGAGAACCAGTAGGACGTTGGAATGAGAACCAGTAGGATGTTGGAATGAGAACCAGTAGGATGTTGGAATAAGAACCAGTAGGATGTTGGAATGAGAACCAGTAGGATGTTGGAATGAGAACCAGTAGGATGTTGGAATGAGAACCAGTAGGATGTTGGAATGAGAACCAGTAGGATATTGGAATGAGAACCAGTAGGATGTTGGAATGAGAACCAGTAGGATGTTGGAATGAGAACCAGTAGGATGTTGGAATGAGAACCAGTAGGATGTTGGAATGAGAACCAGTAGGATGTTGGAATGAGAACCAGTAGGATGTTGGAATGAGAACCAGTAGGATGTTGGATTGAGAACCAGTTGAATGTTGGATTGAGAACCAGTTGAATGTTGGATTGAGAACCAGTAGGATGTTGGAATGAGAACCAGTTGAATGTTGGATTGAGAACCAGTAGGATGTTGGAATGAGAACCAGTAGGATGTTGGATTGAGAACCAGTTGAATGTTGGATTGAGAACCAGTAGGATGTTGGAATGAGAACCAGTAGGATGTTGGATTGAGAACCATTTGAATGTTGGATTGAGAACCAGTAGGACGTTGGAATGAGAACCAGTAGGATGTTGGAATGAGAACCAGTAGGATGTTGGAATGAGAACCAGTAGGATGTTGGAATGAGAACTAGTAGGATGTTGGAATGAGAACCAGTTGAATGTTGGATTGAGAACCAGTAGGATGTTGGAATGAGAACCAGTTGAATGTTGGATTGAGAACCAGTTGAATGTTGGATTGAGAACCAGTAGGATGTTGGAATGAGAACCAGTAGGATGTTGGATTGAGAACCAGTTGAATGTTGGATCGAGAACCAGTAGGTTGTTGGAATGAGAACCAGTAGGATGTTGGATTGAGAACCATTTGAATGTTGGATTGAGAACCAGTAGGACGTTGGAATGAGAACCAGTAGGATGTTGGAATGAGAACCAGTAGGATGTTGGAATGAGAACCAGTAGGATGTTGGAATGAGAACCAGTAGGATGTTGGAATGAGAACCAGTTGAATGTTGGAATGGGAACCAGTAGGATGTTGGAATGAGAACCAGTTGAATGTTGGAATGGGAACCAGTAGGATGCACTTTCCTTTAACATGGATAGCCTTGTAGAACTGCATTACGTGTAATGTAAAGGACACCCTTACACCCCTTTATGTGCACCACCTTGCAGGGGTGTATAGCGAGTGACAAACACCCCTTTTATGCTTTGAAGTAGTAAAAGTGAAGGACCTACTCACACCCCTCCAGTATACTGGGTGTATAATGGGTGTCTTCACGCTCCTTTAAAGGGGTGTGGGGGTGAAAACTCCCGCCCCTATAAAGAGCCATCAACACTTAGCTATCACACAATATTAAAGGTGTGGCAGAATGAGTATGCATGCAATGGGTTTTTTAAGGCTCAATGGAGCGTGCTTCAGATTAACATTGCTCTCTAGACCAGCTGCAAAAAAACAAAGCAAGCATGTCTTTGCCTGGCTGGTTTGGGGTATTTAGTTCAGCACCACATTATTCCCCGTCACAAAATTAGTCAGAGTCAATTAAGATATCATGAGTTAATTAAATGCAAGCAGTTACAAGTGTCCCATAGCTAACACCTGTGTGGTCACTATTACTAGAGCTAGGAATTTGACCAGTCACTTCAGAGCAAACACCAGAAAATATTTTCTCAGCAAATATATTTTACACCTAGGGTCACATGCACTATCACTCACAAGAGTTCAGGTATGTGTATACCTCTAGTCACATGCACTCTCCCCACCAGACCTCAGGCCACCTGTACACCTCACAAGTACTTATTCTCACCAGACTTCAGGTCACATGCACCTTCCCCAACAGGCCTCAGGTCACATGGGATTACCCCACCTCACCCCTACTAATAAGTGGTTTTTGCTAAAATACTTCAATCTTGTCAAAACACACCTACCCCTTGAGTAGAGCACCTCATGCATTATAATTGTAAGCACATTGGAACCTTCTTTTCTAGGCATACATGGGACCAAGGGGTGACCATAACTCACAAATTTGCCCACAACTTAGACATGAGCAGCTGTGGTGCTCAGCTGCTGCAGATCAACACTTCCAGCCCTCCTTACACAAATGAATATTGGTGTGAAAACTCATGATCAGTCTACAAGCTGATTATTGGTTATCATGGACGTTCCTCCACTGCACATGTATATGCAGTGGTTCCTTCTCCAGACTCCCAGTTCCAGGAACTCTCTCAACTCCAGAATAATTCAGTGAGACTGACTGACCTTCAGCATGCCAAAATCAATTAGCATAAAGTTTAAGTTTCTAACTCGTGCCTGGTAATGACGTTTAATTGTGTTACAGGCAATTTAGAAGGTAATTTCTGAGCAATGGATACTTTCTCAACCAGACTGCACAGCTTGCCAAGTTTTCGTGGTTCACAAAAGGTGTGGCTTTGAATAAAGTCTGGAGCATAGAATGCCGTTATCAACTCAGGTGTCGGGCAAGAACTTCTATGACCCACCCATTCTCGTGAAGAACTGCTCTCCTCATTGATGGCAACTCCCTGTTGCCTTTGTCAAAAGAAAAGGAAAAGAAGAATTCTCCACAAGGGCACATCCTCTACACTGACAAGGATAGTCTTCAGCACAGAGGCAGCTATGCGTCTGAAACACTTCACTGCTTCTTCGTCCTTCTGGCCTAATATGTTCACAGCAAAATATGATAGCTTCCTCAACAACTCTCTCCCAGTGTATGAGCAAAGATAATGGCTTCCTCGACAACTCTCTCCCAGTTTATGAGCAAAGATGATGGCTTCCTCAACAACTCTCTCCCAGTCTATGAGCAAAGATGATGGCTTCCTTGACAATTCTCTCCCAGTCTATGAGCAAAGATGATGCTTCCTTGACAATTCTCTCCCAGTCTATGAGCAAAGATGATGGCTTCCTTAACAATTCTCTCCCAGTTTATGAGCAAAGATGATGGCTTCCTTAACAATTCTCTCCCGTCTATGAGCAACGACGATGGCTTCCTTGATGACTCTCTCCCAGTATGAGCAAGATGATAGCTTCCTTAAACAATTCTCTCCTGTCTATGAGCAACGATGATGGCTTCCTCGACAACTCTCTACCAGTATGAGCAAGATGATAGCTTCCTTGATGACTCTCTCCCAGTATGAGCGAAGGTGATGAGCTTCCTTGACAACTCTCTCCCAGTATGAGCGAAGGTGATGAGCTTCCTTGACGACTCTCTCCCAGTATGAGCAAAGATGATAGCTTTCTTCTAATTCCATAATCCCTAGTTGTGAGATCTTCTGTAGCTCAGATTGCAGTATCAAGATTCTGACATTGAACTACAGAAACCTGGCTCAAGTCACCAGACTATTTTTATTCTCCTCCCTTTCTCTCGCATAAAAATAGTGAGACCGAGTGTTATGGGCATTGCCTGCCTGGATAAGGAATCCACCGTGCCAATCCAGTCATGGAACCACTCTTAAACTCCGACCATTTCATCTGTTACTTACTATTATTTAAGGTGTCCCCTGTTCTCCTCCGAGTTGAAGCCTACAATACATTACTAGCCTATAATAGTTCCCCGCAACATCAAGATAATTCCATGACTACAGAACCTAATATGAGTGTACTAGTGTAATCTCTACAGTGCAGTCACTGTCCAATATTGACTCTCCTGCTGCATGGCCTCTATATACAGTACCACCTGCTCCCCTCATGGCTCCTGGTCAGAGGTCTAGAAGCATCCTCTTCCGTTCGATGATGGAAATGTACGGCCTGCACACCATTACCTCTGCCTCCAAATCTTCCCAGTGAGAGGAAGGAACATCTTCTTCTCTTCAGCCTTGGTGTAAAGAGACACCTCAACCAGTTGCAGCCTCATTGTGGCCACAGTTTCTATGTGCAGTACAGTGCACTTCTGGCTTGAGCATGCACGCTGGGTTTAATTCAACGGCATTTCTTTCATTCCTTATCTTCATTGCATCATGCCATTACTGGTAGTGTACACGTGTGTGTGTGTGTGCGCGCGTGCATGTGCATACAAGACAAATTAAAACGAAACACAAAATATTGGATTGACTTAATCAAGAGACAAGCATGCACACCAAAACATTCATTTAGAGGACCCCTAACCTTTTAACACCAGAAGCTTCTCAGAAAAACACCCCGATTCATTTCTACTTCATTGTACTCAAAACATGCAGTATCTGCTGAGTCAGCTCGGCCACCTTCAACATCACACACACCACAACCATGTTCATTGCAACCGTGTTCATTGCAACCGTGTTCATTGCAACCGCGTTCATTGCAACCGCGTCCATTGCAACCGCGTCCATTGCAACCGCGTCCATTGCAACCGCGTCCATTGCAACCGCGTCCATTGCAACCTCCATTGCAACCGCGTCCATTGCAACCGCATCCATTGCAACTGCGTCCATTGCAAGCGCGTCCATTGCAACCGCGTCCATTGCAACCTCCATTGCAACCGCGTCCATTGCAACCGCGTCCATTGCAACCGCGTCCATTGCAACATCCATTGCAACCGCGTCCATTGCAACCGCGTCAATTGCAACCGCGTCCATTGCAACCGCGTCCATTGCAACCGCGTCCATTGCAACCGCGTCCATTGCAACCGCGTCCATTGCAACCGCGTCCACTGCAACCGCGTCCACTGCAACCGCGTCCATTGCAACCGCGTCCATTGCAACCATGTTCATTCAATCATGTTTAGATCGAAAGTGAAACAAGTGTATGCTGAGCAACCAACAGATTCTGGCAGTGCCCACCTGGCCAGGAAGGTCTTCCACAGCTGAAAGTAACTGACAAGGCCATGACCCATGACCTCTGTTCACTCTCAATCTCTCTCATGCAGAAAGACCCTTTACCAACCGCTTTTCCTTAAAAAATACTCTCTATAGGATAAATAGATTCACACCACATATATGCATACATACAACATACATACATGCATATATACATAAATACATACTACATACAGTACTAGATACTACTACATACAATATACATACATGAATACATAAATACATACATACATACATAAATAGTGATAGATACATACATAAATACATACTGTATACAACATACATGCATACATAAATAGTGATAGATGCATACATAAATGCTGCACACATACATAGTGATACATCATGCATACATAGTGATAGATACATTATGCATACATACACACACACACATACACATACACACACACATACATACATACATACACATACATACATACATACACACAGAAGGTAGAGCTTTGAAGATGAATTTCACGGTTCTCAACAGTATTTTGGGACTGCCACTTTACTACCTTAGAGGACACACTGAAGCGTTCTTGAAGCTAAAATCAGCTGAACACCTTTTTAGGATGCTAAGAAACCACTAGAGTGAATTTTAGCCAAGATATGAGCTCGGCCTTTTTGTGTGTTTTGGGCATCAGGCATTTGGGGTTCAAACCAATACAGGGAATGCTATTCCTGATATATGTACACAGGTATGTGCATGCATATACACATGGAAATGTGTGCAGCTATAAACACATTCAAAGTTAAGAGAGAGAGAGAGATGAGTGCACACACCTGACGGTCGTCTTACTCTCCTTTGCTTCCGACGACTTCACAGCTCCACCATCATCTGGCTCATCTTCTTCCTTCCACGGGGTTGTATTGCACAACCACCTAATCATCACAGCACAGAGACAGAGAGAGAGAAAGATGCAACATTTGATTCCAACGCATCTTATCACAACACTTCCACTATTTCAATATTGCAATGGACATACTAATAAGAAAAGCTTTCCTACCACTCTGGATGCAGCACTACACACATCTTGTTATTATTTAGTTTTCCCTTTTCTTCTCGATTTGTAAGTTTCAGAACAACAGCAAGTGTAGCTCTCAATTAATTGGCATACTGGTTCTCACTAGTGTGGGTACACTGGTTCTAAATAACTATTGGTATACTGGTTCTCACTTAAAGTGTGGGTACACTGGTTCTAAATAACTATTGGTATACTGGCTCTCACTTAAAGTGTGGGTACACTGGTTCTAAATTAACAATAACTATTGGTATACTGGTTCTCACTTAAAGTGTGGGTACACTGGTTCTAAATTAACAATAACTATTGGCTCTCACTTAAAGTACTGTGGTTCTCAATTAATTAACAATAACTAGTTCTCACTTAAAGTGTGGGTACACTGGTTCGCACTTCCATTTAAAGTAATCGTCCAGAAGCTAAATCAAGTCGGCTCTAAATCAGTAACCGGTCGATCAATCATGGCATGTATGAGGACATCGGATTATTACGGGGAAAAAGTTTTCAACATTTAATGTAATTAATTCTGCGCAGGGTGGTCCAGCAATGCTAGGGACGATCCTGAGGCCACCCATGGAGGTCCATAAGGTTCAATGTTGAAATCCTAGCCCTAACCAGCGTTAGGTGGGCAAGAACTTGGGCCTCCATAGATGGTCCCAGGGTTGAGTAGGACTAGACATATATGCTCTAGCTTTAGCCTAGCCCTGGTTGATAGCCCTACCTACCCACGCTTTCCCTAGCCCTGGCCGCCCCATAGCCCTAGTTGATAGCCCTACCTACCCACGCTTTTCCTAGCCCTAGCCTCCCCATAGCCCTAGTTGATAGCCCTACCTACCCACACTTTCCCTAGCCCTAGCCTCCCCATAGCCCTAGTTGATAGCCCTACCTACCCACGCTTTCCCTAGCCCTAGCCTCCCCAGTACATCTTGTAAATTCAACAACGATGGATAATACTGCTTTAGAAAATTATTAAGCATCAGATCAAGTGTCCCTCCCTAAAGCTATACTAGAGATCATCTATATAAGTTGCTATCTGGTGGCCTAAGGATTGAAGTTAGAGCAGCAGATGAGTGGATGGAAGATTTAAAATTGCAGCCCACAGCTCCATGTCCTGGCCTCAGTATGATGGATGAACTAAATGCTCACACGTTAAAAAAAAATTTAAAATACGAACAAGTCACTAATCTCAAATACAAGGTTCAAAGGTCCGCAAAGGAGGAAATTTCATGTTTAACTAATGCCCCGTAACTTCGTCCCTATATCCCCTAAGCGTATCATTTTTAGTGCTAAAAGATAGTCCCCCGTGTAATATAGGGTGGGGAGGGGGGGGGGGGGGGGGAGGTTGTGTGCAGGTATAGGATCAGATGGCTAGCAAAAAAAAACTTAATATTCTTTTTGCTAATCATCCTGCACACAATAAAACTCGTATATTAGCATTGGTAGGTTTTTACTCGAGGTGTCAAGTGATGGACCAACTTGTGAAGGGAGAGGAAGGAGGGGGAAGGAGTCACCCTCTTGGTTCCTCGAGTAAACTATTACTATGCTCATGTTACACCTGCTTCGCTACTTGAATTTCATTGCATGCCTGCATACACACAAGCAATATGAACTATTTTATTGATCAGGTATACAGCTTGAAAAATTGGTACATAAATATCAATTATTTTGCCTGCCACTCATCATGATACCAACCTGGTCCCCACTGCTTTATATCTCATTAAAAACATACAGAAGGTTTTGAAAAAGAAAAAGTTGCCAGCATTGAGGGCGCGGGAGAGGGAAGTCTTAGAGTTCTGGAGCATTGTTGAACCTTTTAGTCTTCCATAAGACAGGCTTTCAAGAAATTTAGTTAGAGGAAGTGGTCATCGCATTGAATTGATGAAGGATGCCATCGAAGGCCAACACAAATGAGAGGCTGGCTGCGTGTGGTCATAACCAGGAGGGGAGAAATAACTTGCTGCATAGTCAGTGGAGGAGAGAGAACTGGCTGCATAGTCAGTAGAGGAGAGAGAACTGGCTGCATAGTCAGTAGAGGAGAGAGAACTGGCTGCATAGTCAGTAGAGGAGAGAGAACTGGCTGCATAGTCAGTAGAGGAGAGAGAACTGACTGCATAGTCAGTAGAGGAGGGAGACCTGGCTGCATAGTCAGTAGAGGAGAGAGAACTGGCTGCATAGTCATTAGAGTAGAGAAAACTGGCTGCAAGGTCATTAGAGGACAGAGAACTCGCTTCATAGTCAGTAGAGACAGACCTAGTTGCATAATTAGTAGAGAAAAATTTCCTGGAGAGTACAAAGGTGTGCTTGATGATGGGAGACCAGAAAAGAGCATGAAACAGAAATAAGAACAATCGTGCAAACCACCACACAGAAGTTAGACGCTACCAGCTTTGACACGCAAATCCCTTATTTGGAAGAAGACCAGCCAAGCAGAGGCCAGGCGCCATTAGCTGTACAAACCCAATTAGAAAAGAAGACCTTATTTGACGTGCAGAGGTCAAACGCAGCTAGCTGTGGAACACAGTCTTTATTTGGAAAAAAACAGATCGATCATATGGAGGCTGCCAGTTGTGAAAATTCCTACTCCCATAATTGAAAAAACCATATTTGCTCACCATGCAGAAGGCAGATGTGTCAATTCATGCTCCCCTACTCATACAGCCAGCTCTTGGAGAAAACACACTGAAGCTTCATTCAGACACTGCTGCACAGCCCTCTCTTTCCCAGAGTGAAGTTCCACTGAGAAGCCCATGTTTGACTCCTCTCCCTGCCACCACTTCAACATAACGATGCATACTGCAAATTTCCACCTTGAACCACAAAAATGCGGTATCATTCATCATCTTGTCACTGGCAAGGTCCAAACAGGCTTATTGAATGCGCTAAGACAATGTTTACCACAAAGGCTTGGCAAGGGTTGTCCTCAGCTCCCCACACAATGCCTGCCATTCACTTTATGGAATTCTTGAACTTCTGCATACTGCACTCAAACCTATCCATGTGTTATACTGACAAACATTACTGGGGGGGGGGAGGGAGATGCACGTCATGGCCTTTTCAATTTTTGAGATCTAGAAAAAGGAGTATGTTCCTATTTTCAATAGTTAACCACTTGTAAGTACATCTTATATGAGACTTTCCTTACTGAGATTCTAAGTACACATTTACCTACATATATATATATATATATATATATGATGACTTACTCGATAAACAACTGAAATTTACTTGTTCAACGTTTTGGCTACGCTAAAGCAGCTAGCCAAAACGTCCGCCGAGGAAAGGAAGTTAAATTTAGTTGATTATTGAGAAAGTCAAAGTCGGCTGAGAGTCTGTTTAGAATACATGCACGTTAGATGCACCCAAAGTCTGGACCTAATTCTCACAAACCCATACTTGTGACACATTGCCAAGGGCCTTGCGTTCAAGCTCCATCTTACGAGGTGCTAATGAACAGCTGAAAACCTGCTGCGTGGTTAGTGTTGCAGCGTAGCTCATCTCTGATGATAGAAATCTGCTAATGATGTGTCAAAACTCTTTTTTGAAAGTTCAAACCACTCAAAAATCTGCTAATGACGTGCAGGGAATCATTCTATTCAAGTTCAAGATCAAACCACTCAGAAATCTGCTAATGACGTGCAGGAAATCATTCTATTCAAGTTCAAGATCAAACCACTCAGAAGTCTGCTAATGACGTGCAGGGAATCATTCTATTCAAGTTCGAGATCAAACCACTTAGAACGTCCTAAGTCCCGTGGTCTCGTGCATAACTTTGGTGCCATGAGGAAGCGCACAGATAAATTTTGATCTTTTGTTATGAGGTCTCCTTTTTAAATTCCGCACACTTTGTTGAATGTAGTACGCAATAGGAAAGTGATCTGAATAATCCTATTACAGTTATTGATATCTGGGCAAAAAAAAATCACAACAATTCCAAGGAATTTAATTTGAATCGGCTCGTTAATCCATCCTGAACTAATGTCTGAAGACAGAGGCTAAGCATTAGTGGGTACTGAAAAGTCAGGAAAAGCTATTTTTGCATAATTCATTTACCAGTCCGTTGGTTCTCACATATCTAGCTCCTCCCCTCCAGACGCCATGACAACACAAGGAAACAAAAATTCTCATTAATTCTGCAAACGTAACACGCGCACAAGGGTTAGTGCCCATGCTGTGAGCCACTCCTGAACCTCTAAGCCACCAAGTGTCGTAGCATTGGTGGGATCAAAGCAATTGCCGCTGGGCTCCGAACACCTCGTAAGATTGACCAACCCATCATTTGCCTGCCCGCCTGCGGTGCTCTGAGAACCTGTCCTGACAAAAGATCTGTCAACTGGAACTATTCAGTTTATACCAGCTCAGCATGAACACAACCATACCTTAAGTGTGGCAGGGCTATAACTGCCTATAATTAGACAGAATTTGTTTTATGTTTTACTACTGGACAAATGACTTCACAGGCCTTGCATTCTGCAGTGAAATTCCACAGGATTGGTGGTGGTTGCAGCCATTTTTGTTGCTTTTGCAGCCACCTTAAAAGTAGCTTTTGAACTATATATGTATCAGTGCATATATATTTATATATGTATATTATATATATTTATATATGTATATATATTTATATATGTATATAATTTTATATATATTTATATATGTATATATATTTATATATGTATATATGTATATATATATATATTTATATATTATATATATTATATATGTATATATATATATATTTATATATTATATATGTATATATATATATATATATTTATATATACTTATATATGTATATATATATTTATATATGTATATATACCTATATATACATTTACATACATATACACACATACATATACATATATATACATATATTCATATGTATATACAAATATTTACATAGTATACACTGCATATAATATTATATATATAAATTATATATACATATATATGTATATATAGCCTCCTCCTATATCAGATCCCCCCACAACTTGGGCACCCTCTGGGCAGTTCAAGAACATTAGATTAACTAATGTGGCTGGGTACACCTATCAAAACATTGAGCATTGCACGCCAAATTCAATTAGCCCCCAAAATTAATTGTACACCTGTTTTGGTAACGAGTCACTTTTAACCACTTACAACAGGTCTAGTACATCTACAAAGTTCTAAGCTGATAGCAGGTTACCAGCGGTTCAGTTATGGGATATCTCTGAGGGGCATCCCTTAGTCCCAAGCTGCAAATAAGAGAAGTTGCACTATACTCATCAGAGTACCTTTAAACCACACAAAGGGTTCCTTGTTTCAGCTGCTCATGGGGGGACGAAGGTCCTATTGTTGATCTAAAACCTTACCAAAAGAGAGCATACTATTTATTTACCTACAATGTAAATATGTGGAAGTGATGGAGCTCTCGAGAAGGCACACAAGTTGATTTTCTATAGTTGAGATTTGACCCTATTCAACGAACACGAGTGCTTTCTAAAACTTCCGGAAATGAAAACGTTCTTTCGTCACCTTGATCGTCACCTTGAAAACAGAGCTCTAGTGTTTCTAGAACTGGTACAATTTTTTAGAGAAACACCAAGAAAATAAGAGAAGATCCAATAAGTCACTCAAACTCTTCACCTCTCCAATTTTTCATGGCCGGTGCTTGTCGTTAATGGGACCAAGCAGCAAGGCAATTTTATCTGACGTAGGATGCTAGAATAAAATTATTGAGTTCGGATAGAACAAAGCTGGGAGGGGTCACCTACAGTATCGTTTCATTCACGCTGAGTTCAGATAGAACAAAGCTGGGAGGGGTCACCAACAGCATCATTTCACTCACGCCGAGTTCAGATAGAACAAAGCTGGGAGGGGTCACCTATAGCATCGTTTCACTCACGCTGAGTTCAGATAGAACAAAGCTGGGAGGGGTCACCTACAGTATCGTTTCACTCACGCCGAGTTCAGATAGAACAAAGCTGGGAGGGTCACCCACAGCAGCGTTTGACTCACGCCGAGTTTACTCGTTAAATTTTTTTTGATAACTTGGAGCAATTGTGTGTGACTGTTCTCATGACCGAGTGAAACAAAAGAGCATTGAAAATCGTTCTGCAGATTTCTCTTTAAATCAATCAATCCAACGCATTGAAACTATATTAGTGAGCCTTGTCCTGTGCATGTTGCTTGCAGAAGGACAACAGGCAAGGTACAGGGACCCACTAAACAAGATGGTAAGCTTGCAAGGGCCTACCACGCAGAAGATGAGAAGTCCAGGAATGTTTGGTATACCCCCAGATATGCTAGCCTTTCTAGTGCCATATTTAAGTTCACTGTTCTTGTAGCAGATTCCTTGCCATTAGCTACAAGACCGCTGCACTTTTCTCTCTTTCATCTGCTTTGAGTTTTTACGTGCTCTGCAGATCCTCAGAAGATGGTGTAGAGTAAATACTGTTGTAGCGAATCATGTACAAATGCAGCTAACTAAAACGTTAAGACCCTTTGTAGGTTCAAGAAGTGAACCGCCAAACACACACCAAGGGTAACAGTCATGACCACCACCAAGGGTAACAGTCATGACCGCCACCAAGGGTAACAGTCATGACCGCCACCAAGGGTAACAGTCATGACCGCAAGGGTAACAGTCATGACCGCCACCAAGGGTAACAATCATGACCGCCACCAAGGGTAACAGTCATGACCGCAAGGGTAACAGTCATGACCGCCACCAAGGGTAACAGTCATGACTGCCACCAAAGGACCGGTCGAAACATATGCTCTTTTATATTTCAGAACAATTGTTTTTCCACCTGCCTCCACCTGTGAATAGTCTGAGTCTGTTTAATACCCAAAGCTAACTGTGCACTGCTGCTCTGCAGGGTGACTTATCAGTGGCTGTAGATGAGGGGGGGATGAAAAAATAAAAATATTATTATTTTTTTAACTCTGCATATCATATGTAGCAGAACATCACTCCAAAACTGACCAGAGATCAGCAGTGTTCACGCGAGTCAACATGCCTCCAATAATTCAGCACCATACTGGAATCTCTGGAATCGAATCATCACATAGTAGTGTCCTCATGCAATAAAAATTTTAAAAAATCCTTTTTTTAAATATTATTATTATTATTTTTATTTTTATTTTTTTACTCGATTGTGATCATGCAACCGAACATGGATAGACAGCAGTTCCAGGAAAACGACACAATGAAAAAAGTTGTGGTCATACCGGGAAGCTTCATACATGGTAGTATTTGGAGATGAGTTCATAAGTGTACATAATATAATACCATACCCGACTAGCTTTCTGTAGTAAACGCCGCAGAATCCTGTGGCGATTCACATGAAATTTCAGCTGTTGGCCAATCAGAATGCTATTAGACTTTTTTCACTGGTAGCGGCGAAAAAAAGTGAAATTGCGGTTAAGGAAGCTCTAATAAGTGCACACACATCACCCTGGTATAGTCAATGTTATTTTGGGAAGACAAAGTACGAAATTTCAATTCTGAATGTGGTAGCTCACTAACTATGTTAGAGCAATTCATTTGTTGGTATATTATGTGTGTTTTCTTCGCCCATTCTTACTTGTGTGGTACTAACACAAGCTGGCAAGGTTTGTATGAAAATTTACTATAAATACCAAGTGCTAGTAATGTGGCAGGGACAGCAATCGCACTCAGATTCGCCTCGTGACAATTTATTTTTGCCATTCCCACTAAATTACTTGTGGCATTTATACCAAATTTCACTATGAACCACACCCCATTTCATATATATATAATACATTATATATGTACTCACTAGTTTGCACAGGTAGGCCACACCCTTTAACATAGTCTGAGCTTCACTCATGACACTTACTGGAATTGAGTTCATCTGTGTGTATATATACTCACTATTTTGTATTTGGCCAGTCACGTCAGTCTGAGGACATTGATTTCTGAGGTCACTACCGCTAGCACTACATGATCAATCCTTTTCCTTCTCTATTAGTGATTCTTCTATAGTGAAGAGGATCAAGTTCAAATTAAAAAACAAACATACCAGCTTCAGCTAACCACATTCCAAGCTAAGGCCTTCCAACACAAAATATTTGAGCAATGGAAACTAATCCTACATAAGGTGTGTAGAAGCTGGGGCCACAATGTAATAGTGAAGAGGATCAAGTTCAAATTTTAAAAAAAACATACCAGCTTCAGCTGACCACATCACAAGCTAAGGCCTTCTATATTTGCCCAACACAAAATATTTGAGCAATGGAAACTAATCCTACATAAGGTGTGTAGAAGCTGGGGCCACAATGTAATAGTCCTCCAAAGATCCTAGTCTTCCCCAAGCACAAGAAAGCCCCACAGTAATGAGGGCATCATAAGGTAATGTGCTGGACCCTTCCTTTCAACTTTTCTCACTGGTAATCACATCAAATGGCGATAGAGGTCACCCGGCACATTCTCTAGAATGCCGTGCAACAGGACCTCACATGAGGAAGGGTGGGGCCCAAGTGTTGATCAACAAACATGGAGGCTCTCACGGATGCAAGTCTATGATTGATCAATTAATAAGTATTAGCAGTTTGATAGCTCTCACAGAGAGAGTTAGCACATATCGAGAGCTATGCATTTCATGCTGGACCTTAGAAATCAAATCTGTAGATCTACACACAATGCTGGGCATCGCCCTTGGATTACAAACATACAATATTGTCATCGAGTGTAACACCAAACTATCAATGCTTCTCGCACCAAGGAATCTGAGTTATGAACACTGGGTAATTGGCCAGAACACGTCCTTAAACGAATCAATCACAGACCATACCAAATTGTCGACAATGTACAACGCACACATGCAAGGACCTCACAGCATGTGAGGCTCGTAATCATTGTGTCAGTGGTAGTCGCGTGGCAGCACATGGCCTGGGGCATTCTATGTCTGCCTCCATTACATCTCCCCAGCCCGAGATGTCTCCCTCTCACCACATATCCTGCCTGACTCACGACAACCCTTTAAACATCACTAACACACAGTCTACTAGTGTCGGCCATAGTCTAGACATCTCTAGTTCAACCAACAGCTCAGTGACGCTGTCCTTGCCTCTCACTGGTCAAACTGGTATGGTCACTCCTCAAACATCAGCTCACTCACTTGTCTCTGCTGGTTCCCTGGAACTGCACCAGCTGCGTTGACGTGGCAAACTCCACCACCAATCTGCTCCCGAACACCTCCAGCTGATGAAGCTTCCCCAGTGCCTGGAGTACAACCAGTTAGAGTTGGGAGCACAGGCCTGTGTTTGCCAACATAAAAAGGTCGTGATCTATAACCCACCTGCGCAGCATCCTCTTGAGAAGAAAAACCAGCAAACACACAATTCTTCTACAGATGTCAAAACAATGACAACATTACAAATTGTGAATGAAATATTGCAAACTACCATACAGGGTGTGGGCAATAACATACCACCATAACGAAGAGCTTGGACCTCTCCTTGGTGGAAATTTATGAATTATCACTTTGTTGCACCACAAATATTAACCCTCGTTATTAAACACTTTATGTTGTAAGTGTTTATTGCACCATTGGTCCGAGCCTTCGCTTGCCAAGTGCATGCATGACGCGACTACTTTTTCCTCGCACTGGAAAGAGTCAGTTGTTCTCCAATTACTGGCACCAGACAGACTGACTACGATGTCCGCATGTAACACTCTGCTTGCAATTGTTGGATTATTAGCCCCAGCCTCCTTAGCTAGACCGTTGAATCCATCCCATTGAGTGCACTGCATGCATGCATGAACATTAGTTAATTAAGCAACTCTGCCGGCACCTGTTGTTAAGTGCAGTGCACTAAGTATCCAGCCTTTGCAGTCTTCTCTCGATTATCAACAACCAAAAAAGTTGTACCAAATTTTTCGACAAAAAAAAACATATTCATTCAAATCTCCTTCTCAATACTCAACTTCAAATTGTATTTACTCGACGTTTCGACTAGATGCTCTAGCCTTCATCAGGAATATTCTAGTTGAAACATCGAGTGAATACAATTTGAAGTTGATTATTGCAGTGATTTTAACGATATTCATATTAGTAAATAGTGCGACACATTTTCATAGACTTTTTAAATATATATAAATGTGACTGTGTTGTGTGTATATGGAGTGTGTGTGTATATGGATAACCACGGGCTAGGGCACGGGCTAGGGCACGGGCTAGGGCTAGGGCTAGGACGCTCTTCACTCAGATATGTTCACACAACGTGTAAAATTAAACATTCTAACAGGTTTAAAAGGGGGGCTGGGGTGGGAAAGTGGAACCCTCGAGTGTAACCTGAAACGCTTCCCTAGATATCGCCCTCTTAGTAAGGTGGAGCTCTGGCTACCATTACTGCCAATCAATACTCCATTGGCCATTGCATAGGTTGATCATATGTCTGTTTCCCATTCACTTGTCACTTAGAAAAATCGCTATAACTTTCTAAATATTCACTCTTAATCGTTAAGACCATAATGCTGTTCGTGTGCTGGCGGTTCTTTTCCATGGTGTAGAAGATGCTTTAAAAAAGTTAGCTGCACTAGCATGGGCATAGCATACACGTGCCCATCCACCACAAGGAATTACGTGCACGGTACAGGCGATGTCATTAAATGCGCGCCAATATCCCAATAAAAGCACACTGCACAAACTAAGGAGATCTTTAACTCTTAACGATAGTCTTATCTTATGGATGTGAAATAATGGCAGGAAGAGGGTGCAGTAAGGGGATCAATATTATGTGGAGTGTACTAACTGAAAAACACAAGTAAAAGCAGAGGAAATGGTGCGTTATGCGGGTGTAATTAGACCAGCATTCTACCATACACAAATGAACCATATGCAAATAGCTATAATTATGATAATTGGAGAAATTTAGCTAGTCTTTGGACCCAGAAGGAAGTGCACACAGATGAGAGATCCTTTGTCAAATGAGTCAGTCTATACATTCATTGTAATGTTTTGGCATCAGAAAGGTGTCAGGTGAGATCAACCTTGTTATTGTCCTTGATCCTGTTCACTCTTGCCAGTCTCCTGTTCTCCCAGTGACTTTCACTTCCTTGAAGAACTCTTTCACGTTTGTGATGATGTACTTCGACTGCGATGTTAGATGTATGACTTGACCAGTTGTCTTCCCGACTATGGCTGGGACCTTCGCCACCATCACTGACAACGCATTCTTGGTCTTGAGCATTATTCTGCTATATACACATGTACTGCTGTATGGACTTCCTCACAGGAATGTTGAACTAATGCATTATTGTTTGGTTGCTTCCTCACGTCACAATCCCAGCCTGTTAACATCATCATGCATCAACGCTGTATAGAACAGTACTGAATCAGGCCCTCAGTTAGGGTCAGGGCAATGGTAGGGTTAAGGTTAGGCAGCTGCTAGACCCTCATGGTGATGTGCTGTTTTAGGTTAGGATATTTTTTACATAAACAGCTCCTTGCTTTGTCCGTTTTGTGGGAAATCCTGAACAGGTTCTGTATATATAATCTTGTAGTATCTTGTCAACATTTGAAAGTTCAACAGCTTCACTTGGCCACAACAGTACTATAGCCAACATTTGGTCACAACAAGGCCACAACAGTGCTATAGCCAACATTTGGTCACAACAGTGCTATAGCCAACATTTGGCCACAAGTGCTATAGCCAACATTTGGCCACAACAGTGCTATAGCCAACATTTGGCCACAACAGTGCTATAGCAAACATTTGCCTAGTGCTCATCGTGCATAAAACACTGTCAGCTGATGCCGTGTACTCGAACTGCAAATATGTTTTTTTAATCCAGAAATATCATCCGGTGGACAAGTGACCACAAACAGACTTGAGTTACATAGTGCAACATACTAAAAAGTATACAACCATCAGCTACCACTGAGCATTAGTTATTTTAATATGCCATCATGTGCAGGGAGGAATGAATCTATTTGCTGCACTTAAAATATTTGCTGCACTTAAAAATAAAAATTAGCTACACTTAAAATATTTGCTGACATAAAAACTATATCTATTTGTTGACATAAAAACTGTATCTATTTGCTGCACTTTAAAATTAGATCAGTATGTTGCACTTATGTTCTGATCAGTTCTCAAGAGCCAGTTTCTAGGATAATCCCAGGTAGGCAGTACATGCTAATAGAGAGAGATGGTGATGTGCTGTTTTAGGTTAGGATATTTTTTACATAAACAGCTCCTTGCTTTGTCCGTTTTGTGGGAAATCCTGAACAGGTTCTGTATATATAATCTTGTAGTATCTTGTCAACATTTGAAAGTTCAACAGCTTCACTTGGCCACAACAGTACTATAGCCAACATTTGGTCACAACAAGGCCACAACAGTGCTATAGCCAACATTTGGTCACAACAGTGCTATAGCCAACATTTGGCCACAAGTGCTATAGCCAACATTTGGCCACAACAGTGCTATAGCCAACATTTGGCCACAACAGTGCTATAGCAAACATTTGCCTAGTGCTCATCGTGCATAAAACACTGTCAGCTGATGCCGTGTACTCGAACTGCAAATATGTTTTTTTTAATCCAGAAATATCATCCGGTGGACAAGTGACCACAAACAGACTTGAGTTACATAGTGCAACATACTAAAAAGTATACAACCATCAGCTACCACTGAGCATTAGTTAGTTATTTTAATATGCCATCATGTGCAGGGAGGAATGAATCTATTTGCTGCACTTAAAATATTTGCTGCACTTAAAAATTTGCTACACTTAAAATATTTGCTGACATAAAAACTATATCTATTTGCTGACATAAAAACTGTATCTATTTGCTGCACTTTAAAATTAGATCAGTATGTTGCACTTATGTTCTGATCAGTTCTCAAGAGCCAGTTTCTAGGATAATCCCAGGTAGGCAGTACATGCTAATAGAGAAATTGATAGCTCATCGGAAATATAGAATGGACTCTAGATCAAAACCAGATACAGGTTCATGTCCTGACTTACGGGCTCCAAAGCTTCTACATTGGTGTGCAGATTCTATCCCAAAAGTAGAGACACTCAAAGTCAGGGATCTCATCTCAATTCACAACTTCCGAAGGATACACGAAACTCATTTGAGGTTTGGCCATTGTTAGTTATACAAATTATGTGTGAAATTTTACTCGATTGTTATCATTTACTCACTTGGATACCAGGGGACCAGACCAGTTCAGGATGCATACTATTATAGTGGCACTATATATCATGCATGCATCATTATAGCCCCACATACCAACACATTAGGCTCTACCAGGATGCATACCATTATAACGACATGCTAATCCATGTGGCACTACTATTATAGTCGATACACTAATTCAAGGTGCACTCCAATGCCTGAAGTATATACACCAGCTATAGCTGCAGGGACGAGTTCAATAAATTAAGTAACTTTAATTCTTCCACACAACTATTCCTGATGAAGGCTAGAGCATCGGGAGAGAGCAATTTTCAAGTTAGTTATTGAGTCATTGTAATGCACTTCTAATCACTCGTGAATGTGTCTTCGAAGGGTGGGACCCGAGCTCAATATTTTGAATAACTTCCCAAGACATTAATAGCATAACATAACTAATGAGGATATAGACAAACAAAGGAATGATAGACCTTCTGCGATGGAGCTATGTGGCAAAGTCAGCACAAACACATTTTATGCATATCTGGTTTGGATTTCTGACCTTTAGTCTTCCAGTTGGCAAGCGAAGCAAGTGAGCTTTCACAGTCGTATTGAACGAGAATGTTTTTTATGCCTTGGGCATTTATTCTATAACCAACATAAATATGGTCGTACGTCCTGGTAGTACACTTGTACCACACCGTTGGTTAACCTGTCATAAATAGAGATTTATCGCCCATTACAAGTCGCTCTAAGTATAGATATGAACAGGTCGCCCATCCTAAATACAAGCAGAGTTAAATGATATCCTGCTCTGAAGGGTCTTCAAGTCCAACTGCACATTACTTCAAGACTTCTTGGGTTTTTTATAACCTTCCGCAAACCTTCCGCAGAGAAATAAAACGGGCACTCTTTATAAGAGCTTACCGTCAAATCTAAGCACACCTCATGTCACCCACAAATCATCTCGTGCAAATGTCTCAGCACTGGTAACAAATACTCCCTTTGTGTGATCCAGTGTTCCCCTCCCCCCCCCCCCCTTCCCCTCCCCTTCTGCCCCCCCCCCCCCCCCCTTCTCCTCCACTTTCCCCTTCCCCACCTCCCTTTTCCCCCAAAGAGATCCTGTATGAAAGAAACTCTTGTGATATTACCATGTGCAAGTTCTGCATAGTAACATTTTTGAACATTTTTCGTATGAAACTTTCACGACTTTAAATATTGCAAAATTGCGGCTCAAGTGATAGATTTATGCATACCTAATATGGGGCATCATTTGAGGAACAGCTTGGTGCCTGCTGCCAAGTTCTCTTTAAGCTGGCGTAGAAACGCCGATACCAAAATCTGAATGGTTGAGTGCACTTGCTTGTATATTTTCTCACACAGTACATTTATTCGAGTACTGTAATTGCATTTTTGGTTCCACTGACCTCACAAAAACCGGAAACCGTCTCCAGATGTTCCTTACCTCCAAAAACAAGGGCATTCCTCAATTCACAGTGCCATGGAATGAACCTCCATTTTAAGTGGAAA
The DNA here is from genome assembly GCA_028752905.1 of Cladorhizidae sp. MBARI D1340-BT2. NCBI lineage: Eukaryota > Metazoa > Porifera > Demospongiae > Poecilosclerida > Cladorhizidae > Cladorhizidae sp. MBARI D1340-BT2. Next base: position 11,256,261 of record JAQNBH010000005.1, read on the forward strand.
CTAGAAGAAAGTAACGTCATTTTTGACCTCAAGAGGCACGGGTTGCAAGATATACTAGACTAAACTAAAAGCATGAATTTAGAAATATGTTAGTCTTGTGACCCTGTCTTACTTTTGGGGGAGGGGAGCATTTAAAAAAAATTTTTTGCAAGGGAGAAGGAGGAAAGAGTCCGTGTCTTTGCATCATTCCATGGACTGATGCAATGATATAAAGTAACATGGCCAGTTCTGGTCACAGCATAATAGATTAAATACCCAGTCCATATGGGGTGAGACTGGTTTCTAGCACAATTCCTGCTTATGTCATTCATGCACTCCTCATGAGTTGAAATCTGAAAACGTCAAGGAATGAGAAGAGTGTCTAAATTATTCTTCAACACCACCACCGCTACCTCATGACAAAAAGTGGGTCTGGCTAGCAAGACAACACTGTACCATTTTTCCTGAAGAGGGCATGCTTGCAACTTCAACAGCTCCAAAGTGGACGAGAAGACTTTCCTTGTCTTTGGAGGACAACCATTTTGGAAAATGCTTCAATAGAAGCCAGTGTCTATCATTACCTTCCCCTGCAATAAATAACAAAATTTAGTCTACAGCCAGAATTGATAAAAGCCTTTAGCACCCACCAGCCATGTTAGTTAGGGAAAGGATCGCTATTTGAAATTGTCATGCGCGCAAACTCGGTGAGATCTAATGAGGGTGAGAGTGAGAGTTCCAAAGTTTGATGGCAGAGGGAACAAAGGAAGACTGCATAGCTAAGGTGGGGAGAAAGAAATTAAGAATGGTAATGGTGATAGGTCATATGAGGAATTGTTTGATGAAGTTTGGAGGAAAGTGGATATGGTTTAGGAACTTGGCCTGAGCAGAGAGTAGGAAGTTGAAGAGTGAGAGAATAGAGACATAATCAGAAGTCCATTCACGAGTGCAGAATCTTAGTACAAAGTGTTGTTAGTAGGAAGTTGAAGAGTGAGAGAATAGAGACATAATCAGAAGTCCATTCATGAGTGCAGAATCTTAGTACAAAGTGTTGTTGACCTTTGGTGTTATGAGAAAATGGATTAGGTTCCCACAGCAGGGAGCAGTAAATTAGATGAGGAAGACCTATGGTGGTGTAAAGTCTGAGAAGTTTATGGGTAGTTAAATGGTGATAGAAATGGTGATAGAGGTAACAATTATTTTCCTTTTTCCTGGATTTGATGCAAACTTTTCTGATGTGAAAATTCCAGGAGCTGTGAGAGTAAATCCTAAATATGGGATGAGTTCAAGTGGAGGTTTTTGAGAGTTGGTTTAGGGGATAAGAGTTTAGGGGGTAAGAAGTTGAGGGACTTACAAGTAATAGTCATGCACTTACTCTTAATTGGGTGTGAGGAAACAGGAAGATATCACTTCAATGTCAGAATGCACTGAGTCAATGATAGTTTGCGTGTTCCTTGTGGGCTGGATGTCTATGTCATTAGCTCAGGAATTGAAGGAGCTTTTATTTGGACATAAACATTTATACCATAGAATGAGGACTATTTTTGCCACCTTCCCTTCCCAGATATTTGCATAAACGACCTGTAGTTTTTTCGCTTCATTCGTTCTTCCAAAACTTACATAGTGTGACTGTCATCTGTGGGAATTCTATCAATTTCAACGTAGCTGAAAGAACAGAGATACTTCTACATATGCTCCAATGAGTTTCACGTAGACCATCCATTAACTTGTGCTCAAGTATCTGGTTGACCAGAGGGTTTCAAATTTGGATCATCTGTTGTTGTTGTCATCTGTTGTTGTTGTAATATTCTATTATTTGACAAAGGAACGTAGTGAACTCCATCTCCTCACTCATAGAAATTACTTCTATTTGATGGGACCTTTGCATTCTATAACCAGATCGTGCATCTTCAGCACAGAAAGAGATGTGTGACATCCACATAGTGTGGCTCCCAAGAAACTCCAAAGGAAAATTGTTGAAATTCTGTTCTATGTCAGGTGACAGTTCACTGAGAGTATATAAGAGCAATGCCTTTTTGTTGTTGGTTTTTGCTCAATGATGATGAAAGACGGCCAAAGATTGGCAAGAAGGGTAAGAAGTGGTTTGGATGGGGAACAGGAATCATTGTGGTACACTCAAGCACAATAAAGTCTGGTCTCATCTGAACAGTTAATATATGTGAAATATTCTCAGGGGAGATGGGACAACTTCCCTTTCAATTTGTGAGTTTATAGGGCTCCCCTCCAAACTTAAACTTCTTTATTTCTTTTTAAAGCTGTTTGTTCAAAGTCAAGAGTGCCCAACAAAATGTGTATATAGCCTCCTTAGGCACTTTCCGCCCTAAACACTGCATGGATTTTAATACCTAGTATTCTACTGTTTTGACCACTGACCCTCCATGGAACATTATAATCAAGTAACAGAGCTAGCTCCTCTTAACAAACTGTGTATAAATAGAAAATCCCTGTAGACACTTTACTGCAAATGAAGGGTTGGATTCTAGATCTGTTTTATCCAAACTAGACTTTTCCCTCTATACCAAATAACAACTTTCCATGAACATGTGGTAACATTTCAAAGTTCTCTCCAGCCATTGTTCCTTTCACCGTCTGTATGTCCTTATAGACCTCCAAACATTATTCTTTTTCTGTCAATGTGTCCTTGTAATTCTCCAAACATTGTTCTCTATATGTTGTGGTAGTGCTCCAACCACTGTTCTTTTCACAGGCACGTCTTTATAGTAACTATCCTATATTACCAGGTCAATACACCTATGCTCTTCTTTTTTTATTATTAATTTTTTACGGTAGTTATCAGATCGTGGTGCAAGACACCTTTGTCATTGAACATGCCTGAAATTAATATTGCCATTGTTATTCTTGATACAACAAATGCCAAACTATAAAGCTTTGACCTCCTGTTACATAACCATTGTGTGTGTGTGTGTGTGTGAAGAGGAAAGGGCAGATGGATACCAGTAAATCTCACTTGCAGTGCCTGGTGAAGCTCATGTACAGGCTACAAGTTGGGCTGTGCCTATATAGTGGGTAGAAACCTCATTTCTTGGTTTCTTGGACCTACCTACATCAATGGACCAGGATAAAACAAACAAGCACTTTAATACACTCAACAATGCTGATAAAGCACCTACTTGCTGAGTTTGTATGTGACTGATCATTTCCTATTCTGCTAGCAGTACCTTATCAACAGCTTGGTGAGCATGGCTTGGCTTTTATTTTATTTTTTATGCATCTGAAGTTATGTAATGCTTGCACACTCCACCTCTTTTGTACTTGCAACTGAAGCTTTTGACTTTTATCCAAAACATGTTCTTCCCTGCTTGCAAATATAGCTTGCATTTGACGCTGGTCTGGATGCCTGAAGCCAAAGTTCAAACAGTGTCAGATTCCGTGATTTCACCTATTGACTTACTTCTAGTAGTGCATGAATTTGGACTACAGCTATATAAGAAGGGCGTCGGTGAATCCCTCCCCATCCTAAACTTCCATAAGGATAATGAAAGAGTTGGGTCTGGTTTACAGTTCTATCCTCATACTTGCCATCATTGTGCATCATAAGTGAATGAGCTCCCACTTATCAACTACATGAGGGTCATCAGTCAATTAAGACATGCAATCATTGTTTGTAGGTCTATCAAGGTTCTCTCGTGCCTATAGCCTTCTGACATTAGTCATTTTGATGGCATCATCTGGATGAAATGTTTCATAGTCCCTTGGAAGAATGACCCTGTTTTATTATGAAAAAAAATTCTGTGGATTTGGGCAGTTGCCTCTCCAAGGAGTCTGGCGATCCTTGCTCACACCATTTGTGTATTAAATAATCACTGTAGCTACCTTGCTTGGGACTGGCCACTTTGCAATGATTTTTTTTTAAAGTTGTTTAGCTACTTGTAAAACGTTGTGGTTATATTTTCTTTTGCTAAGAAGCTCTACATAATTACCACCTATAATCACTGTATTATGATACAAAACATATCGATAAACTACATTAAGAGTGAACACTTTTCCATGTGCTGCTTCTTGGTGCTGGGCTGAGTGCACTTGAATTTTCATAACTCGGCATTGTGCGTTTTGTTAACAATTGTTTTTTTTGTTTTTTCCCCCCACAAATAGTTCTTGCAGTGTTTGTGTAGTGGTAGACTAATCTTGCCTTTTATAACATGACAATGATTCCACTGTGTGGGGCCAAGGTAGAAGTTTGTATTGCTAGGACATTCACTTGTACTTCTCGCTAGTCTCTGCCTTTCTCTGTTCAGCTCTCTCAAGATGTTTCTTTCCTCATCTACTAATGCTGCTTTGTAAATATATGCCTTTCTCCGTTCTTCCCTCTCCCGACATATTTTTCCTTGTGTGATAAATGCTGTTCTCTCTCTTTCCTGGTCCCTATTAGATATTATAATACATTTTCATCCCTTCTCTGATACAGTAGCCTATCTTGGACTTATGGCATTTCCCACAGTTGCTACGTGTTGTACTGTGCATGCTCAGTTGAACATGCACACACACACATCACACAAGCATTTCATTACCTAGATAACAACAACAATAAATTATGAGATAGGTCATCACTAGGTGCATGTAATAAGAGTAATTTAGTTTTGTCTTTCTTCCTTTTGCTGTTTTTTAATATTATGATTGACAAGTGACCCATTATTACGACAATTATTATTAGCTATCAGCTGTCAGCTGACATATAAATAGCTTACTTCTCTTTAAAATGGTTATATACCAACTTCTCTTTGGATTACCAAAGTTTCCTTCACCAATATACTGCCTTCTTCCAGTCTTCAGTCAAAGTGAAATTCAACCAAAGACCACAGTGTAATGTTTGGTAATGAAAAGAGGGAGTAAACTTTGATATATCTATAGAGACTAATGAGAGCTGCAGGGAGGCGGGTTTATTGTTTCACAACTGTACTTTAATCAATTTATGCGATAGCTACTCTGTCACGTGCTCCACACGGCAAATTGCTATAAAAATCTAGCTATAAACATTTTTCGTAGAAACGGATTGCTACTGGGCTAGAATGGGTATGTTATGGTTCTTCTTAGCTCTCGTTTGTTACTGCAATGTAGAAGTAGTGCTGGCTGCTCGTGCAGCACCCGAATATGGGAGTTGCACAAAGCAAATGTCGCTCCGATTTGCTAACTTTACTGTCAGGAAGGGAAACGGTACTATTTTGGGCAGAGTGCTGGTTTGTGAAGACTACGCATGGAAGAATCTTTGTGATACTAACTGGACGCTGTCTGATGCTAAAGTGGCTTGCAGGACATTCCAATATTCTCCACTTGGTGAGTCCTGCAATTTGTTGTTGGTTAGCTTACTTTTTCGGTCACTGGTGTTAGTCTTTTTTGAGGGGGGGGGGGGGGGGGGAGAAGGAAGGAAGCTGTAGCAAAACTAGTGATAAGTAAGTGACTTTGATAGCAGTACTAATAAACTAGTTATAATGATACCCCTATTACTATTGCTACCAAAGTTTCATTTGTTTTTTTCCCAACAATGATTCAAACTTCCAACTAGATTTTACTGATCTTGCTTGTTGGATTGATAGGCCTAAATGATAGGCCTAAATGATGGCTAAACTTCCAAGGTATCTTTGCAGCAACATGGCAAAAAAAATTAACAATAGAATTTTAACTCTTGTACATATATAAATCTAATGGGCAACACAATTACTTACCCTGCTTTACACATGTACAGCACAGGGTACTGTAGCTATATATTATTAACACCACATCAATATAACACCAAAAATTGAAAATGCAAAATACAACAAAAGGCAGGACAAGTACAGTTATAAATTGCTAGCTCTTTATTCAGGTAAAATCTTACTTCATCGGGATTGTCATTTGTTATCCTTCACTACATTTGATGTTTTATTGTCAACATGTCATTATTACATTATTGGTAGTTGGGTCGCTAAAATGTTGACTAATTGATCGATTTATGTGGCACCATCAGAATGTACATTTCTAATTGTATATAGCAACTTTTTAACAGTCACATTGCTTCTTTTTTTCAGGTGCACAAAATATTTTGCACGATGTGGTAACAGGCGGGATCAATAGCAGGATGGAAGTTAAATGCAATGGGACAGAAAGTCAAATTTCCGATTGTGAATACAGGAGCAACGGTATCACAGGCAATTGCATGTTTACCATCGCGCTGCAGTGCTTTGAATTAAATTATAGCTCATTCTCCACGCCGATTCCCGTGACTTTACCAAATACTCAACAGCACACAGAGTTACTGACTTCAACAACGAATAGCAAAGGAACCACAAGTCCTACACTAAGTGACTCAGAAAGTGAACTCTCGAACTCCATCTTGAAGCTGCCCAATTTGTACTATTTTATCATAGGAGTCGCAGCAGTGGTAATAGCAGTGGTGCTACTGGTACTGGTTGTGATGATCTTCTGCTGCTACGGAAGACTACGCTCAAAGGAAATCTCTCCTTGCAATGTTGAGAGACAAGATAGATTCAATAAAGAAAAGGATACTACCTTGCACTCGGAAGACCTTGCTAAGGAGTCTACAAAGACCAATGGTGGCTTAATGACACATCATCAGCTGCAGCAATCCGGCCCAGTTTACGATGCTATCCAATCCAGTGAAAACTCCAATACTTCCCATTCCCAGGAAAGCCCCAGCTACAGGTCAACCCTTGTGGCTACCAATGGTCCTCCACTTTCTTCCCCTCCCCAAGGCTCTGAACTCTACTCTTTAGTAAATTCAACAGATGCATATGTTCAGCTTGAGGTGCACATCCCAATAACTGCATTCACAAAAGTGGAACCACCTAATTCTGATTCAAGCTGCTATCAACAACTTGATCACAAAACATCTTCTCTCAAGAGAGACATGATGCCAACCAATATAAGTGGTGTTGATGTTGCTCTAGAAGGGGAAGAATTTCTTGAACAGGAGAACAGAACTCGTAGATATACCAACAGATCATTAAAAAGACCCACCATGGAACTTCAGCCAAGATTTGATGGTGATCGCTCTAGTAATGTTGATCACAACAGTGGCCAGAAGAACTTTTACCAAAATATTGAATCCACTCCAGATTATGCATCTGTCAAGGAATTTGATGAAGGCTTAGAAATGTCCACAAATGGTACGCACCATGACTGCATAACCAGAAACAGACATGAAAATAATGCGGGTAATCCACCTAAATGTCGCTCTCCTAGTATAGTTGAATGTCCCGATAACTCAGAGCCAGTGCCAAGTTTGCACACAAGTTCACACTCCTCCCCAACTTGCTCACACTCAAGTAATAGCGCACAGATCAGCAGAGACTATATTAAGGCAAGGATTGCGGATAGTCCCGAATTTAGGAACAAGCTGGATAGTAACTACCCCGAGATCGGCTACCCAGAATTTGCCAAGGCGAAGAGATTTATAGATCACTGTGATGGGTACACATTTACCTTGGTGTGAATGAACCAGAACCTATTGTCAACCTTTCTGTTCCAGTAGCAATATGTATTTATAGGCACTGACATGATTCTGTAATAGTTGTGTCTATGGACCATCTAAGAAATTTATTCTAGTACTTCTACTCCCACCAATGTCATAATATGCAGTTGCACATGTTGAGGAAGGAAATAAATTTTGCATATGGAGAGAGATTTTTATTCTGAAAGTATGATTTTTTTAATTGCAGTGATATCCCAAGGACACATAAGGAGAAGCACATTTTAAGTCTGATATATAGTGTGAATCCAGCATTCACAGTAATGTGAATTCACAATGGTGTGAACACTGTATAATTAATGGACCTATCCTCTGCTTGAAGGAACAAGTAGGTCCACTGTGTGTAATGTTCTGGAAGAATCTACTGCACATCAGATATCTGAACTTTCAACATCACCTGCCTGTAGCCATACATAGGACAGACAGACCTAAGGGTGGTTGTCATGCTGCACATAACTCCCTTGATAAACTAACATATATCTGACCAAATGGAAGATGCCAAAAAGATCCTCAGTCATGACTCTTATTTCTCATACAGTCTAAAAAGATGCAATACTTTCTCAGTCATTTTAGCCGACTCTTCTTTCTCATACAGTAACCAAAGGTAGATGCTGGAATGCCTCCCTTCAGCAGCAATGATTTGAGAAATTTCAATGGCTGTCATAGTGTAGAAGGTAGCCCTTGTTGTTATTGCCTTATTTTTTCCTGAACGGACAATCAAAGGTGGTAGTCATGGAGTCAATCCGAACGTTTTAGTGCTTGCAGCTTGACAAATGCATACATAAAGCCACATACACATACATAAAGCCACTTGGTATGGATGGTATTCTTCTTTCTCATGAGAAGAGTAGTTTAAAGCACCATCGTGCAGCAGAAACGCTGACCTTCTTGTTAGAAACTCTGATGTAGGGATTGTTCTTGGCAAATGGAGGCTTACCTTTCACAGGTAATAAGTAGTGTTTTAGCTGAGGACACTATTAAAAGGGCAAGTATTAATTCTCCAACAACCCTGTGGGGATCGTAGTTTGCTCCTCAATACTTGAAATATTTGTATGGCTACTGCTCTGCCACATGATAGCTGGCTTTAACAGTCAGCCTTGCCCATCACCACACACATGGGTGTTGGTGGTGGGTGTGACAACCCCTCCTTTTTATTTATTCCTGGATCTGGCCGTGATTAGTTAAGCTATTATTATCTCTGTCGTATGCCAGCCACCTTTACAATGAGTCGAGAGACTGATGAAATACGTCATTGTGGTGAAAATTTAAATTATGTCCATTGAGTATGACAGGCCCATGTGATTTAGCTATTGCACAGAGAGTGATCTGTAATTGTAGAATTTCTTATGTTATGTGGGCCTAATTGTGGGTGTAGGTAAAGATTCAATTAAGAAAGTGCTCTTTACAGGCTACAGACAGAGAGAGATTGATCCAGGCATACAAGATATCACTTTTAAGATGCCACTTGCACAAAATATATAGCCATTACATATGGAACGATTTTACCAAATTTAGTATAAATATGTATGTTTGTGTGGGTACAATTATGTTTATCGTGACAACTTGATCCCTAGCTACACGAGGTCAAATGGGTTTCCTTGAATGTCGGATGCAAACACATGATTGGGTTTTAAGGCTTCTTGGCTCCTGTTCTTGAAGATTACAACAACAACAACAAACACTCTCTTATAAAATATACTTTACAAAGTAAATTAGCACAATCTTTCAAAGTATTCATTTCAGACGGACATTAGTTTGATTGTGGCCGAGTAACCTAGGGTTTCCCCCCAGAGATGAAATGAACATGAAGGCTAGATACAGAAACATATTACCTTATAAGGCTTTGCTGGTGGACTTCATGTAGGAGTGGGAGGGGCACCTCAACCACCCACACAAATCAAACTGTGTGTACAAACACCATTTAAAATTAGCCGAACACCCTCGGCCATATAAGGAAGGGTATTTGCACCCACACACTTAGATGCAGTATGCAATTGAATAGTTTGTGTGTGTGAGAGCCTCACCCAACCAAAAATAGGCACAAGTCACTACCCAACCAAGAAGACACAACTGGATCACCACCCAACCAATCAAATGTAACTAGAGCCCCACCCAACCTAGAATACACAGCTACTCCTCCCAGTCAATACTTGGGAAATACTTTTGATTTCATTTTTGGCATTGATAGTGACCCCCAACACTAAAGCTACAAGTGCTAGAGTCACACCCTTGGCGTGCTTGATCTTGCTGTCTCACTGTAATAGTGAATGCTGTTCCCTCTCTCATGTTCCTTTTACCTCTCCACTCTCCAGCTCCAGCACATGTGCGATGACAGGGCAAGCATTACTCAACTCCCTCATGATGTTCCAGTAGCAATATGTATTTATAGGCACTGACATGATTCTGTAATAGTTGCGTCTATGGACCATCTAAGAAATTTATTCTAGTACTTCTACTCCCACCAATGTCATAATAATATGCAGTTGCACACGTTGAGGAACGGAAATAAATTTTGCATATGGGAGAGATTTTTATTCTGAAGTATGATATTTTTTTGATTGCAGTGACAGCCCAAGGACACATAAGGAAAAGCACATATTTCAAGTCTGATATACAGTATGAATCCAGCATTCACAGCAATTTGGATTCACAATGGTGTGAACACTGTATAATTAAGTGCAATGCCATGCATTAATGATGCTGAGCAGACAGTGTTGCCAAAATGCATTAATTAATTACATGACTGCTGCGATGGTCAACAAACAGCAGAGTGACCGAACAAGTTAAGGATGACCCAATATGCACACATTAACTCACTATTATAATTATTCGCAATAACATAGTGGTAATCACTGACAATATGTTCTACTTGTATCATATTAGTTTGGATGCCCACAGTCTGTTGTGAGGGTGCTATATATGCACAGATGCATGCAGAAAAGAAGCACCAGGCTGTACAAACACTGAAAAGGAACACACCACAAAGTGATATTCAGCACACCATCAGACTTGTATCTATGAATTTTTCGTGGCAAATATTTTTCTATTCATAAATGTTCTGAGAAATTAAAATTGGCTGGGGTTTGTTAGTTAAACTTGGGGTGGGGGGGGGGGGGGGGAGGGGGGGGGCATTAAAAAAAAATGTTGAAACTTTTTAACACTCCTTGATTTACTCCTGACTTCACCAAGGTTTTCAAGATAATTGTTTTGTTAATTTAATTAAAAAAACACAAAATAACAGATCTCCTCACCAAGTTTGGTTCAGGCATTTGGCCAGGCATACGCCATACACATGCAGACACATAAACAAACTAGACATCCGATCTTGATTTGTGGTACATGTATTATAATATTACGACACTGGTAAAGTGCAGTTCAACATAAATGTCCAAATTTTTTGTTCATAACTTTTGTAATATTGCTAATTGAATAAAATCAATGTGTTTTTTTAATCTCACGAAAAAAACTATAAGATGGCAATTTTTCAAATTTTTGAAAGAAGAACTAAATTGGACCAATTAGAATGCAGCTCCACCCATCATTACTATGGTTACTTTGATTATCATATGGCTAGTTCTAGTGTGCAGTTGAAAAATTTCTTCAAAAAATAATAACTTTTTTGATTAAAAAATATCAAATTACACAAGAGCCATTCTGTAGAGTTCTCTCTTGTGCGTTTTTAATTACTATTGTACTGATGCACACCTTATGGCATTTTGGCTGAATTCTGTTTGAGTCTGACTTGTGAGAATTCATAATAAAATTCACACTCTTCATAATATTATGGTTTGGTATATAAGAATTCTACAACAGGCAAAGGGTTGTCAGTAACTTGGTGCTAAATTGATGGTAAAGTAGGTAAGGTTCTATATTTGGTTGCAGAGTAAAGTTGACATTTAGAACATCAAAGCCCTTCACACAATATATTTTTCGTGAGTTTGTGGTTAAAAGTATGCCCTTCTAGGTGGGGCTATATGTTCGCGGAGTTTTGCATTTGGAAGAAGAAAAGCTATAATGAAATAATTTTAAGTAATTCTAAGAAAAGTAAAGGTCTAGTTTTGGATATCTAATGCTGAACTGCACTACTTGATATACATGAAGTAAATATAACTGATTCATATTCTCGATTTTTTTGTTCTGCCCAGCCATTAGCAAGACTAGATCAAGTAGGTACTTCAGGGGGTTCACCCCCAAACCACCCCAGCACCCACCTTCCTCCTTCCATTTCAACGTTGATTCAACTATGTCATTTTCATTTATTTATTTATTTTTGCTCATATTTACATCATCACATGTGAGCACTCAAGACAGAGCTCTCTTGGACATGCACTTATAATGCAGGACAAGCAATTTGACTCTAATTTCAACTGAACATGGTGACTGCCTGAGATTTGTTTGAGAGTGCCTGGAAGATACTTGCTGGAAGTGCAAAAGGGTATTGCACCTCACTGCCCTGTGGTTTGAATTATATTGTCACATGCCTATTTTTAGCTTTATCTAAAAATAGCAACCTCCAAAGAGTCCTGTCCCAGAAATTTTACCACTTTCTTAATGGACCTATCCTCTCATATAAGCTTGAAGGAACAAGTAGATCCACTGTGTGTAATGTTCTGGAAGAATCTATTGCACATCAGATATCTGAACTTTCAACATCATGTGCCTGTAGCCATACATAGGACAGACAGACCTAAGGGTGGTTGTCATGCTGCACATAACTCCCTTGATCAACTGACATAAATATATCTGACCAAATGGAAGATGCCAAAAAGATCAACTCAGTCATGGACTCTTCTTTCTGGTACAGTCTAAAAATATGCAATACTTTCTCAGTCATTTTAGCTGACTCTTCTTTCTCAAACAGTAACCAAAGGTAGATGCTGGAATGCCTCCCTTCAGCAGCAATGATTTGAGAAATTTCAATCGCTCTCATATAGTAGAAGGTAGCCCTTGTTGTTATTGTTTTAATTTTTCCTGAATCGACAAACTGAGTTAGTAGTTATGGAGCCAATCCAAATGTTTTAGTGCTTGCGCTTGAAAATGCCACGTACACATACATAAAGCCACTTTCTAGGCTGGGTGGGGCTCTAGTTACATTTGATTGGTTGGGTGGTGATCCAGTTGTGTCTTCTTGGTTGGGTAGTGACTTGTGCCTATTTTTGGTTGGGTGAGGCTCTTACACACACAAACTATTCAATTGCATACTCTAGGAGTGCATATAAGTGTGTGGGTGCAACTACCCTTCCTTATATGGCCGAGGGTATTAGGCTAATTAAACGGTGTTTGTACACACAGTTTGATTTGTGTGGGTGGTTGAGGTGCACCTCCCCCTCCTATATGAAGTCCACCAGCAAAGCTGTATCTGTCGTTCATGTTCATTTCATCTCTGGGGGGAAACCCTAGGTTACTCAGCCACAATCAAACTAATGTCTGTCTGAAATAAATAAATGAGTACTTTGAACTAATTTACTTTGTAAAGTCAATTTTATAAGAGAGTGTTTGTTGTTATTGTTGTAATCTTCAAGAATAGGAGCCAAGAAGCAATCATGTGTTTGCATCCGACATTCATGGAAACCCATTTGACCTCGTGTAGCTAGGGATCAAGTTGTCACGATAATAATAATTGCCCACAAACAATACTAAATTTGGTAAAAATCGTTCCTCACACAGAGGTATATGTAATGGCTATATATTTTGTGCAAGTGGCATCTTAAGAGTGATATCATGTATGCCTGGATCAATCTCCTCTCAATCTCTCTGTACCCTATAAATAGCACTTTCTTAATTGAATCCTTACACACCCACAATTAGGCATAAACAATTCTACAATTACAGATCACTCTCTGTGCAATAGCTAAATTGCATGGGCCTGTCATATCAATGGACATAATTTAAATTTTCCTCACAATGATGTATTTCAAAAGTCTCTCGACTCATTGTAAAGATGGCCGGCATACGACTGAGACAATAATAGCCTAACTAATCATGGCCAGATCCAGGAATAAATAAAAGGGAGGGGTCGTCACACTCACCACCAACACCCATGTGTGTGGTGATGGGCAAGGCTGACTGTTAAAGCCAGCTATCATGTGGCAGAGCAGTAGCCATACAAATATTTCAAGTATTGAGAAGCCAACCACGACCTACGCAGGGTTTTGAGAGTTAATACTTGCCCTTTTAACAGTGTCCTCAGCTCACTTTATCCTCATTATTACCTGTGAAAGGTAAGCCTCCATTTGCCAAGAACAGTCCCTACATCAGAGTTTCTAACAAGAAGGTCAGCCTTTCTGCTGCACTAGAATACACAGCTAGTTAATACTTGGGAAATTCATTTTTGGCATTAATAGTGACCCCAACACTAAAGCTACAAGTGCTAGAGTCACACCCTTGGCGTGCTTGATCGTGAATGCTGCTCCCTCTCTCGTGTTCCTTTTACCTCTCCAGCACCAGCACATGTGCGGGGTAGCATTACTCAACTCCCTCATGATGTTCCAGTAGCAATATGCACTGGCATGATTCTGTAGTAGTTGCATTTATGGACCATCTAAGAAATTTATTCTAGTACTTCTACTCCCACCAATGTCATAATAATATACAGTTGCACACGTTGAGGACGGAAATAAATTTTGCATATGGAGAGAGATTTTTATTCTGTTTAATTGCAGTGACATCCCAAGGACACATAAGGAAAAGCACATATTTCAAGTCTGTGAATCCAGCATTCACAGTAATGTGAATTCACAATGGTGTGAACACTGTATAATTAAGTGCAAGAGAGGACTCCGAGCACATCCTGTTTAAGGCCCTTTTCCTACGACAGCTTCCAGCAGATGTCCAAGACCACCTGGCTCGTTCTACGGCTCTGACAACCCATCAGCTGGCTGAACAAGCTGATGCCTACTTCATGCTCTCCGGTGCTCGCCTGAACCAGCCATAATCACTTGTTGGCAACGTCGATGTTGCAGCCATTGACCACAAATGCCAAAAGCGCAGGACTAATAAGACTGACACCAGTCTGTGTTTCTACCATGGGCGGTATGGAACGGAGGCAAAGAGATGCACCCAGAACAACTGCCAGATGGCCCATATTCCCCTAGCTAAGACACCGCCAGTGGGAAATGCCAACGCCAGTAGCCGTGGTGGCTGGCGCAACAACCTCAAGGCTTCTACATGTCCAGGATAGGGCCTCGGGACGCTCCTTCCTCATCGACACTGGTGCAGAAGTCTCTCTCGTCCTGGCTTCTCCTGCTGATCACTGCGCAGCCGCTTCCTCTGCCCATTCTGCCCCACTAGTGGCAGCCAATGGGACAGAAATTAAAAATTATGGCACACGTCGCATTCCACTCCAGTTTGGGAGCAAGCGCTTCCAAGGGTCTTTCATCGTCGCTGACGTGAACCAGGCCATCCTCGGGGCAGACATCTTACGTGACAACGGACTGCTAGTCGACCTTGGAGGACAACACCTCGTTCACTCTGCCACGCACGCCACCATCACGCCACCCAGCATTGTGTGTCAACCAGTACCTTTGACCGTAGTCAAACCTCCTCAGGTAAACAATGTCTACTCGCCTCTAGGCCCAAACTCACTGAGTTGTCTTTTCGCAAGGACAGGGTCCCCCATGGGGTCGAGCTTTGTATAGATACTGGTCAGTCTCCTCCTCTCCGCTTGCCAGCCCGGCATTTGTCCCCCGACAAACTCACTGTCGCAAAGGCTGCATTCAAAGAGATGGAAGACCTTGGGATCGTCCGGCGCTCCTCCAGTCAATGGGCGTCCCCACTTCACATTGCACCCAAACCTGGTGGTGGTTGGCGCCCATGCGGGGACTTTAGACGTCTCAATGGCAGCATCAAGATTGACTGCTACCCGGTGCCTCACATCCAAGACTTCGCCGGCCAACCTGCTGGTATGACCATTTTCTCATCGATTGACCTGATTAAGGGCTATCACCAGATTCCGGTACGTGCTATGGACATCCCCAAGACAGCAGTGAGTACTCCTTTTGGCCTTTTCGAGTTTCTGCGAACACCTTTTGGCCTTGCAAATGCAGCCCAAGCATTTCAGAGACTGATGGACACGGTCTTGCAGGGTCTGCAGGGTGTATTCATTTACCTAGATGACATCCTGGTAGCCAGTTCCTCCCCCGATGAGCATCTTCGGGATCTCACTGCCGTTTTCGATCGCCTTGAACAGCACTGCCTCGTCATTCACCCAGGCAAGTGTGTCTTCGGTGTCGATGAGATAACCTTCCTCGGCCACGTGGTCAACACCGAGGGCATATGACCCATGCCAACTCGGGTGACAGTCATACAAGATTTCCCCCCGCCCGGCAGTATTCAGGCCTTCCTCGGAATAATTAACTTTTACCACAGGTTTGTACCTGCCGCTGCCCAGCTACTTCATCCTCTCTACACTGCTTTGGTTGGCCGTCCAGCCAGGACCTCTCCGGTGAAATGGTCGACCACCATGGACAAAGCATTCCGTGAAGCAAAGACTGCTCTGGCCTCTGCTGCCCTCCTGGTCCATCTCCGTGCAGATGCTCTCACTGCTGTAACCGTTGATGCTTCAGATATGGCCATTGGAGGCACTCTTGAGCAATTCACAGATGGCCTCTGGCGACCGCTGGCCTTCTTCAGCCGCAAGCTCCAGCCAGCCCAGACCAGATATAGTGCATTCGACAGAGAATTGCTTGCTGCCCACGCGGCTATCCGTCACTTCAGGTATTTCCTTGAAGGACGCCAGTTCTCACTGTTTACCGACCACAAACCACTCACGTTTGCCCTCGGTAAGATCTCGGATGCCTGGTCTGCACGACAACAGCGCCAGCTCTCAGCAATCTCAGAATTCACCGTGGACATTAGACAACGTGGCAGGCAAGGACAACATGGTAGCAGACACTCTTTCCCGTGCTGCCATTTCGGCCATCAGTGGAGGCATTGATTTCTCTGCCCTTGCAACCGCACAGCTCGCAGACCCAGTCGATATGGCTGCCTGCCGGACAGCAATCACCGGCCTTCAACTTAAGGACATTCCCTTTGGACCCAATCACACAACCCTGTTGTGTGATGTGTCTCTTGGTCGACCACGTCCCCTCGTACCTGTCTCTTTCTGCCGTCGCATTTTCGACACCCTTCATGGCCTCAGCCATCCAGGCATACAGGCAACTCGCAAGCTGGTAGCCCACAAGTACATCTGGCATGGCCTTGGTCGACAGGTCGGAGAATGGGCCAGGACATGCATCGCTTGCCAACAAGCCAAAGTCAACCGCCACCACCGTGCCCCACTATCTGAGTACAACGAGCCCATACTCCGATTCGACCATGTGAAATGTGGATCTCTAGGGCCACTCCCACTCTCTAAAGGTTTCACCCACCTCCTCACAGTAGTGGACAGAGTCACTCGCTGGCCAGAAGCAATTCCCCTGGCTAGCACAAGTACCAAAGACGTGGCTGATGCCTTCTTGAGTGGATGGATTACTCGTTACGGCCTTCCCTCCGATGTCTCCTCTGACAGAGGACCCCAGTTCACATCTCAACTCTGGCAAGATCTCTCCAACCTCCTCGGAACCAAACTGCATCAAACTACGGCTTACCACCCCCAGGCGAATGGCCTTGTGGAAAGGTTCCATCGAAGCATGAAAGCGTCCCTCAAAGCACGCTGTCAATCTCCCTCGTGGACATCACCTTCATTGGGTCATGCTAGGACTCCGGACCATGCCAAAGGAGGACCTAGGTACATCCCCAGCAGAGCTAGTGTTTGAATCGCCACTCACTGTCCCTGGGGAGTTTGTGGGCCATGGACAGGGTGGACCAGTTCCGGAACTTCTCCGCCGCCTCCGTGACAATGTGGCAGAACTCAGACCAGTCCCCCCAGTGCACCCATAGCTCTCTGACAACCTCAATTCCGGCCTCCCTCTCTTTGGCCAAATTTGTCTTCATTCGTCACGACAGCCACAAGTCGCCCCTACAGCCACCTTACGATGGCCCATTTCGGGCATTGACCACAGGGGACAAATTCTTCAAAGTCCAAGTCGGCCATCGCGAGGAGACCATCTCGATCGATAGGCTGAAAATTGCACATGTTGATGAGTCTGCCGAGGTCCAAGTGGCACAGCCACCTTGCCGTGGTCGCCCCCCTCAACGTCCCCTAGCACAGCCCACTGTACGGCCAACTCAACACTCCCTGGACCCATCACATGGGATACGAAGTACACCAATCCTAGGAACTACACGCTCCGAACGAAAATTCAAGACACCGGCAAGGTTTTTGGGCTGATCTACCCGTGGACGATACAGCTTCATTAAGATCAAGTCAGTTCTGGGGGGAGCTGTGTGGCGGCGCAATTATGGAACAGTAATCGGGACATAACTCCCTTGACTTTTTAATACTAAATATTCGAATTGATGATCACATTTTGTTACGTTGTATTGATACTCTGTCTTTCTCATGAAGTTTCAATTCTCTTTCTCTATCGGGTAGAAGAGATACAACGGTGACACAGAACCTTGCAGGGAATCCTAAACATAGACTTACCTACATGTTCAACATTGTAACATATTAGCTTGGATGCCCACAGTCAGTTGGGGTGCTATATATACACAGAAAAGAAGCACCAGGCTGTACAAACACTGAAAAGGAACACACCACAAAGTGATATTCAGCACACCGTCAGACTTGTATCTATGAATTTTTTGTGGCAAATATCATAAATGTTCTGAGAAATTAAAATTGGCTGGGGTTTGTTAGTGAAACTTGGGTGGGAAGAACATTTTCAAAATTAAATGAAACTTTTTAACACTCCTTGATCTACCTCTGACTTCACCAAGGTTTTCAAGATAATTGTTTTGTTAATTTTAAAAAGGGACAATTTTATTATTAAAAAAAACAAAAAAAACACATCTACTCACCAAGTTTGGTTGGCATGCAGACACACAGACAGACTAGACATCTGATCTTGATTTGTGGTATTATAATAACACTGGTATATATAGTGCAGCTCAACATAAATGTCCAACTTTTGTTTTGTTCATAACTTTTGTAATATTGCATGTGTTTTTTTAATCTCAAGAAAAAAAACTATAAGATAGCAAATTCTTGAAGGAAGAACTAAATTGGACCAATTAGAATGCAGCTCCACCCATCATTACTATGGTTACTTTGATTATCATGTGGCTAGTTCTAGTGCACAGTTGAAAAATTTCTTCAAAAAATCATAACTTTCTTGATTAAAAAAAATCAAATTACACAACAGCCATTCCGTAGAGTTCTCTCTTGTGCATTTTTAAAAAAACTATTGTACTGAGTGCACACCTTATGGCATTGTTGGCTGAATTCTGTTTGAGTCTGACTTGTGAGAATTCATAATAAAATTCACACTCTTCATATGGTTTGGTATATTACAGAATTCTATATACAACAGGCAAAAGGGTTGCCACTACTGGGTGCTAAATTGGTGGTAAAAGTAGGTAATGTTCCATATTTGGTTGCCGACATTTAGAACATCAAAGCCCTTCGCAGAATATATTTTTCGTGAGTTTGTGGTTAAAGGTATGCACTTCTAGGTGGGGCTATATGTTCGCGGAGTGTTGCATTTGAACCAGTTGGAAGAAGAAAGCTAATGAAGTAAAAGTAAAGGTCTAGTTTTGGATATCTAATGCTGAACTGCACTATATGATATACATGAAGTAAATACAACTGATTAGCACATTCATATTCTCAATTTTTTTGTTCTGCCCAGCCATTAGCAAGGCTAGATCAAGTAGGTAGCTTCAGAGGTTTCAACCCCACCCCCCACCCCTTCACCTCGCCCCTTCCTCCTTCCTTTTCAACGTTGACTCAACTATGCTATTAGAGCACACTACATAAGCATATTTACATCACCACATACGAACGCTCAGGACAGAGCTCTCTTGAACATGCACTTATAATGCAGGACAAGCAATTTGACTCTAATTTCAACTGAACATTGTGACTGCCTGAGTTTTGTTTGTTTGAGTGTGCCTCACTCACTCACTGCACAGGTGTGCACAGCATTACTATGTTGGGGGGGGAGAAACATAAAAATTGCTAGGGCTGGTCTGCATTCTACAAGTTTATCACCTCCAGGAAATTTTATGTCGTACAGAAATTAACATCAAGGCCATTGATTTATATATATTAAATGTATTAAAATTAAATGTATTAAATGTAATATTTTTTGGAATCATAATTGCATTCGTCGAGGTCCCATGGACGCAAAAGGTGTCAATAATAGAGTTAATTTAGCTTAGCAGTGATATCATTTTCAACAAAAAGAATCATTAAGTTCTCAACTCTATCTTGAGCTGTCGTGGATCGAAGCTTGTTTTTAACAATGGTGAGTTTACTAAAGCTTCTCTCACAGGATGCTGTGGTCACAGGAAGTGTGACAAACAAACGATAAAGTTGGTATAGTTCTCTGTGCAGACCAGTCTGATGCAAAACTTGTAATACATCCAGAACTGTTTTGCAATTTTGAAGAAGGTCTCTCCTAGATTCCTTAAACAGGGAATACTCTGTTTTCAGAGCTGATTCATTCATTCCATAGAACTCAGCTAGGTACTTGTCAGTTTCTTGCTCCTCATCCCGCTTCAGCAATTTTTCAGGCTGGAGGTACGCTTGGGCCAGCAGACTGAGAGTCTAGATCCAAAGCGGGCTCTGTGGTAGAAGCGGAAGATTGATCCTTTTCTTTTGGGGTGCTAGTGCTGACGCTGAAATATTTTCGGATATCCATATTTCACATTGAACTAGCTCTCTACTACACTAGCGCTTCACTAGGTCTCTATGAGTCTACGACACAAGCACATTCACTAGCTGCTAGCTCAAAGCTACAATTTGCAATAGCAGGCAAGCAAGTCCTCGACTCAATCTTATTCGTGATAGTGGACGTGTCGTGCGATCTCACAAACGGCGCCAGCAAAATTATTGACGCGTCAAATTCTGTGAATGGTAGAACCTGTGTTGGTTGGTGGGACGCACCGCCCTTAGTACCGCCCTGGGAGACAAGAATAGCTACTTGCTGGAAGTGCAAAAGGGTATTGCACCTCACTGCCCTGTGGTTTGAATTAAATTGTCACATGATGCTAAAAATAGCAACCTCCAAAGAGTCCTATCCTGTCTCACCACTTTCTTAATGGACCTATCCTCTCATATAAGCTTGAAGGAACAAGTAGGTCCACTGTGTGTAATGTTCTGGAAAAATCTATTGCACATCAGATATCAGAACTTTCAACCTCTGTAGCCATACGTGGGACAGACAGACCTAAGGGTGGTTGTCATGCTGCACATAACTCCCTTGATCAACTGACATAATTATATCTGACCAAATGGAAGATGCCAATATGTTCTCAGTCATGACTCTTCTTTCTCATCCAGTGCAATACTTTCTCAGTCATTTTAGCTGACTCTTCTTTCTCAAACAGTAACCAAAGGTAGATGCTGGAATGCCTCCCTTCAGCAGCAATGATTTGAGAAATTTCAATGGGTCTCATAGTGGAGAAGGTAGCCCTTGTTGTTATTGTTTTATCTGAACAGACAAACAGAGGTGGTAGTCATGGAGCCAATCCGAATGTTTTAGTGCTTGCAGCTTGACAAATGCAACATACATAAAGCCACTTGGTATGGATGGTATTATTCTTTATCATGAGAAGAGTTTAAAGCACCATCATGCAGCAGAAAGGACTCTGATGTAGGGATTGTTCTTGGCAAATGGAGGCTTACCTTTCACAGGTAATAAGGAGGACAAAGTGAGTTTTAGCCGTTAATACACACTAAGGGCAAGTATTAACTCTCCAACAACCCTGCGGGGGTCGTGGTTTGCTTCTCAATACTTGAAATATTTGTATGGCTACTGCTCTGCCACATGATAGCTGGCTTTAACAGTCAGCCTTGCCCATCACCACACACATGGGTGTTGGTGGTGGGTGTGACAACCCCTCCCTTTTATTTATTCCTGGATCTGGCCGTGATGATTGGAGCTATTATTGGCTCTGTCGTATGCCGGCCATCTTTACAATGAGTCGAGAGACTTTTGAAATACATCATTGTGAGTTAAATTATGTCCATTGAGTATGACAGGCCTAGCTATTGCACAGAGAGTGATCTGTAATTGTAGAATTTCTTATGTTATGTGTTCTTAATTGTGGGTGTAGCTAACGATTCAATTAAGAAAGTGCTATTTATAGGGTACAGACAGAGAGATTGAGAGGAGATTGATCCAGGCATATATATATACACTATATCACTCTTAAGATGCCACTTGCAAAAAAAATATGGCCATTACATATGCCTCTCTGAGGAATGATTTTACCAAATTTAGTACAATTATGATTATCGTGACAACTAGATCCCTAGTATAGCTACACAAGGTCAAATGGGTTTCCTTGAATGTCGGATGCAAACACATGATTGGGTTTTAAGGCTTCTTGGCTCCTGTTCTTGAAGATTACAACAACAACAACAAACACTCTCTTATAAAATTGACTTCACAAAGTTAATTAGCACAATCTTCTATTTATTTCAGACAGACATTAGTGTAGTATGTTATTGATTATTGTGTTTGGCCAGCTAGGCGCCCGCCCCTGTGGTGGTGCATGTGTGTGTATTATATGTATTATCTTGGTGTCCATTGATTTGAATATAAAATACGTAGTTTTATCTTACTCAAGAACCCTATCATGCATGTTAGTGTTAACTAAGATCGTTAGTTAGTCAAGACACTATATTGGCGACGAGGATGGGATTAAAAGTCCCTGTTGTTGAACTCCCTTTTCTGGAGTTCGCTGCGCGCATTGGCCCCCACAAAACCAGGGAGCTTTGATAGCACCTTTAGCTGTTCGGGTACGTACCTCTCTAGGTCAGGCACCTTTGCAAACTTCGCAGCTTCAATGTAAGCCTCATAGGACCTGCCGCCAGTAAGCCCGTTATACTTCCGGATCTCCTCCCACATTGTAGATTTTTGGTTCTTATCTTCATCGAGGATACTTGCTGCCTGGATTTATATCTGCTGGTCATAGTTTGCTTTGCCGTAAGAGTACTTGCACGCAATGGAGACTATCGGAGCATTGATCCCGATGGACTTGGCAAAGGAGGAGACAATCCCCTTGTTCTGAGCGACTGCAACTGCCACTGCCCTTGTGAAGGTGAGGTCTGTCTTATTAATGCTACCTCTTGTGTTGCTGGCCTCCACTACTATCATAATCGTCAGCAGTATTTCAAATGACAATGGATACAATTCTGCAAGGCATGGAAGGTGTTATTTGTTACTTGGATGACATTTTGATCACGGGCAAGACTAAAGATGACTGAACCTAAAGAAGGTTTTACAGCGACTCAGGGAGCACGGTATTCGGGTGAAGAAGAGCAAGTGTGCTTTTATGAAACCTAGTGTTCAATACCTTGGACATCGCATTGATGCAGATGGTCTCCATGCTACCGACAGTAAAATTAAAGCAGGCCCCTGTTCCAAGGAACTTCTTTTCTCGGGTTATTGAATTATTACGGACGCTTCATTCCGAATCTGTCATCCCTTATATACCCGTTGAATGCACTGTTATGACATGACTCTCCCTGGAGATGGTCAAAGCAATGTGATCTGGCTTTTAAATCTGCGAAGGCTAAGCTCATATCACCAAATGTGCTTGTTCATTACAATGCAAACCTTCCTATCAGACTGGCTGGAGATGCATCAGCCTACGGAGTGGGAGCCGTGATATCGCACGTTATGAAGGATGGTACCGAACGACCAATAGCATTTGCTTCCAGGACTCTGCTACCTAGTGAGCATAACTACGCACAAATTGAAAAGGAGGCATTGTCACTAATAACCAAGTTTTATTCATATATAAATGGACGGAAATTGACATTGATAACAGATCACAAGCCACTGACAATGATTTTGGGACCAAAACAAGGTGTTCCTCCAATGGCTGCATCTCGCCTTCAGTGTTGGGCTCTCAAGTTGTCAGCATACACTTACGACATCATATTTCGTCGTACAACTGAACATGCAAATGCCGATGCTCTCTCAAGATTGCTGGTTAATGTCACAAGTACTGAGGGACACACACCCGATCCGCACTTTTTCAACATTAATCAGTTGAGAAGTTTACCCGTCACAGCAACGTGACTAGCCACTGCTACACGCACTGATAAGACACTCAGTCAAGTGTATCACTACACTCTCAAGGGTTGGCCAAGTCAAGTTGACGACAGCTTGAAACCATTCCATTCAAGGAAGGAAGAGTTGACCTTGGAAGGTGGATGTGTGCTGTGGGGTTCAACAGTGATTATTCCAGAGAATTTGAGAGAGGATCTGTTGAATGAGTTGCATTATGATCGTTCTGGAATTTGTAAGATGAAGGGCATTGCACGAAGTTACATGTGGTGGCCAGGACTAGACAGAAATATTGAGTTGTTCGCCAAAGGCTGTCTGGACTGTTAAGCAGTGAAGAACTCTCCTGCTGTTGCACCATTACATCCATGGATTTGGCCCTCAAGAGTTTTTCAGCATGTTCACATTGATTTCGCTGGGCCATTTCAAGGAGAATGTTTTTGATTGCACATTCAAAATGGCCAGAAGTCTTAGTAATGCAAAGTACCACTGTGAAGAAAATCATCGACGTATTACGTGTCATGTTTTCAAGGAATGGCATTCCTGAACAGATTGTTTCCGACAATGGACCCCAATTCACTTCAGAGGATTTTGCTGTATTTATGAAGATGAATGGAGTAAAATACATCAGAAGTGCTCCATATCATAAATGGACTTGCCGAAAGGTTTGTCCAGACAATGAGAAACAAGGACTGAAAGGTAGTGTGAATGCAGGCCTACCACTCACACACAGGTTGTGTAACTTTTTATTCACTTACCGCAGTTCTCCACACTCGACTACTGGAGTATCTCCAAGTTCATTGTTTTTAAAGAGGGAGATGCATACGAGATTTGATCTTCTTCTACCTGATGTTAAATCCCGGGTGATGGAGAAGCAGTTTCAGCAAAAGGTTGGACACGATCAGCATTCTCGCACACGCCAGTTTTTAATAGGACAAAGTGTCATGGTGAAAAATCTCCTTCCAGGAGCTAACTGGATACCAGCAACTGTGGTAGAAAGGTTAGGACCCTTGTCTTTCCTTGTGTAAACAACAGATCATCAACTATGGAGAAGGCACGTTGATCATTTGAAAGAGAGAGTCATCCGTGAAAGTACCCAATCCACTCAAAGCTATGATGATCATTGGGAACCTTTTCACTCTAAAGCCGTACGATCCGAAGTTGAACCAAATGAACCTGTTTCTGGTACACTACCCACAGATTCAGCAGGAACTGAAACATCCTCAATAACTCTCGAGTCAGACCAAATAGTTTCTACAGATCGTTCATCAGTAACACCGGTTACTAAACAGTACCCAACTAGATACCATTCTGCACCGGACTATTATCGTTCTGGAACTTAACTTTTATGGACATTCATGTACTCTCATATTAAGTGGTGAGGAATGTAGTATGTTATTGATTATTGTGTTTGGCCAGCGAGGCGCCCGCCCCTGTGGTGGTGCACGTGTGTGTATTGTATGTATTATCTTGGTGTGCATTGATTTGAATATAAAATAGTTTTATCTTACTCAAGAACCCTATCATGTTAGTGTTAACTAAGATCGTTAGTTAGTCAAGACACTACAATTAGTTTGATTGTGGCTGAGTAACCTAGGGTTTCCCCCCAGAGATGAAATGAACATGAAGGCTAGATACAGAAACATATTACCTTTTAAGGCTTTGCCGGTGGACTTCATATAGGAGGGGGAGGGGCACCTCAACCACCCACACAAATCAAACTATGTGTACAAACACTGTTTAATTAGCCTAACACCCTCGGCCATATAAGGAAGGGTAGTTGCACCCATGCACTTAGATGCACTCCTAGAGTATGCAATTGAATAGTTTGTGTGTGTAAGAGCCTCACCCAACCAAAAATAGGCACAAGTCACTACCCAACCAAGAAGACACAACTGGATCACCACCCAACCAATCAAATGTAACTAGAGCCCCACCCAGACTAGAATACACAGCTATTCCTCCCAGTCAATACTTGGGAAATACTTTTGATTTCATTTTTGGCATTATTAGTGACCCCCAACACTAAAGCTACAAGTGCTAGAGTCACACCCTTGGCGTGCTTGATCTTGCTGTCTCACTGTAATAGTGAATGCTGTTCCCTCTCTCATGTTCCTTTTACCTCTCCACTCTCCAGCTCCAGCACATGTGCAATAACAGGGAAAGCATTACTGAACTCCCTCATGATGTTCCAGTAGCAATATGTATTTATAGGCACTGACATGATTCTGTAGTAGTTGTGTCTATGGACCATCTAAGAAATTTATGCTAGTACTTCTACTCCACCAATGTCATAATAATATGCAGTTGCACACGTTGAGGAAGGAAATAAATTTTGCATATGGAGAGAGATTTTTATTCTGTTGCAGTGACATCTTGAGGACACATTAGGAAAAGCACATATTTCAAGTCTGACAGTGTGAATCCAACATTCACAGTAATGTGAATTCACAATGGTGTGAATGCTGTATAATTAAGTGCAATGCCATGCGTGCAACATTAATGATGCTGAGCAGACAGTGTTGCCAAACATGCATTAATTAATTACATGGCTTCTGCGATGGTAAACAAACAGCAGAATGACTGAACAAGTTAAGGATGACCCAATATGCGCACATTAACTCACTATTATATTCACAATAACATTGTGGTAATGACTGACAATATGTTCAACATTGCATATTAGCTTGCATTCCCACAGTCTGTTGTGGGAGTGCTATATACATGCAGAGAAGAAGCACCAGGCTGTACAAACACTGAAAAGGAACACACCACAAAGTGATATTCAGCGACTTGTATATATGATTTTTTTTGTGGCAAATATTTTTCTACTTCATAAATGTTCTGGGAAATTAAAATTAGCTGCGGTTTGTTATTAAAACTGGGGGGGGGGGGGATATTTTCAAAATTAAAAAAAATATTCCCACAAAATGTTAACACTCCTCAAAATGTTAACACTCCTTGATCTACTCCTGACTTCACCAAGGTTTTCAAGAAAAAGAGGAATAAGAGAGAGGAAAAAGAGACATAAAAAACACACAAAAAACACATCTCTGGTGTGTTTTTTTATCTCACGAAAAAAAACTATAAGATAGCAATTTTTCAGATTCTTGAAGGAAGAACTAAATTTGACCAATTAGAATGCAGATCCACCCATCGTTACTATGGTTACTTTGATTATCATGTGGCAGTGCGCAGTTGAAAAATTTCTTCAAAAATCATAACTTTCCCATTCTGTAGAGTTCTCTCTTTGCGTTTTCTTTTTAACTATTGTACTGAATGCACACCTTATGGCATTGTTGGCTGAATTCTGTTTGAGTCTGACTTGTGAAAATTCACACACTCTTCATAATGGTTTGGTAAATAAGAATTCTACAGCAGGCAAAGGGTTGCCACCACTAGGTGCTAAATTGGTGGTAAAAGTAGGTAAGGTTTTGGTTGCAGAGTAAAGTCTACATTTAGAACATCAAATACCCTTCGCACAATATATTTTTCGTGAGTTGTGGTTATAGGTAAGCACTTCTAGGTGAGGCTATATGTTCGCGGAGTGTTGCATTTGAACCAGTTGGAAGAAGAAAAGCTAATGAAGTAATATTTAATTCTAAGAAAAGTAGTCTAATGCACTATATGATATACATGAAGTTCATATTTTGTTCGGCCCAGCCATTAGCAAGGCTAGATCAAGTAGGTAGTTTCAGGGGGTTCAACCCCCCCTCCCACACACACACCCCCACCTTCCTCCTTCCTTTTCAATGTTGACTCAATTATGTCATTTTCATTTATTTTTGTTATTAAAGCACGCATACATAAGCATATTTACATCACCACGTGCGAACGCTCAGGACAGAGCTCTTTTGAACATGCAATTTGACTCTAATTTCAACTGAACATTGTGACTGCCTGAGTTTTGTTTGAGAGTGCCTGGAAGATACTTGCTGGAAGTACAAAAGGGTATTGCACCTCACTGCCCTGTGGTTTGAATTATATTGTCACATGATGAATTACCTTTATCTAAAAATAGCAACCTCCAAAGAGTCGTATCCTTTCCCAGAAATTTTACCACTTTCTAAATGGACCAATCCTCTCATATAAGCTTGAAGGAACAAGTAGGTCCACTGTGTGTAATGTTCTGGAAGAATCTATTGCACATCAGATATCTGAACTTTCAACATCACCCATACGTGGGACAGACAGACCTAAGGGTGGTTGTCATGCTGCACATAACTCCCTTGATCAACTGACATAATATATCTGACCAAATGGAAGATACCAAAAAGATGCAATACTTTCTCAGTCAAAATATGCAATACTTTCTCAGTCATTTTAGCTGACTCTTCTTTCTCATACAGTAACCAAAGGTAGATGCTGGAATGCCTCCCTTCAGCAGCAATGATTTGAGAAATTTCAAAGGCTCTCATATAGCCCTTGTTGTTATTGTTTTAATTTTTCCTGATTGGACAAACAGAGTTGGTAGTTATGGAGCCAATCCAAATGTTTTAGTACTTGCAGCTTGACAAATGCAACATACACATAATTATATATAGCCACTTGGTATGGATGTTCTCATGAGAAGAGTTTAAAGCACCATCATGCAGCAGAAAGGCTGACCTTCTTGTTATAAATTCTGATGTAGGGATTGTTCTTGGCAAATGGAGGCTTATCTTTCACAGGTAATAAGGAGGATAAAGTGAGTTTTAGCTGAGGACACTGTTAAAAGGGCAAGTATTAACTCTCCAACAACCCTGCGGGGGTTGTGGTTGGCTCCTCAATATTTGTATGGCTACTGCTCTGCCACATGATAGCTGGCTTTAACAGTCAGCTTGCCCATCACCACACACATGGGTGTTGGTGGTGGGTGTGACAACCCCTCCTTTTTATTTATTCCAGGATCTGGCCGTGATTGGTTAGGCTATTATTGTCTCTGTCGTATGCCGGCCACCTTGACAATGAGCTGAGAGACTTTTGAAATACATCATTGTGAGGAAAATTTTAATTATGTCCATTGAGTGACAGGCCCATGTGATTTAGCTATTGCACAGAGAGTGATCTGAATTTCTTATGTTATGTGGGCCTAATTGTGGGTGTAGGTAAAGATTCAATTAAGAAAGGGCTCTTTACAGGGTACAGACAGAGAGATTGAGAGGAGATTGATCCAGGCATACACGATATCACTCTTAAGATGCCACTTGCAAAAAATATATGGCCATTACATATGCCTCTGTGAGGAACGATTTTACCAAATTTAGTATAAATATTTATGTTTGTGGAGGTACAATTATTATTATCGTGACAACTTGATCCCTAGCTACACGAGGTCAAATGGGTTTCCATGAATGTCGGATGCAAACACATGACTGCTTCTTGGCTCCTGTTCTCTGTGTGAGGAACGATTTTTACCAAATTTAGTATTGTTTGTGGGCAATTATTATTATCGTGACAACTTGATCCCTAGCTACACGAGGTCAAATGGTTTTCCTTGAATGTTGGATGCAAACACATGATTGGGTTTTAAGGCTTCTTGGCTCCTGTTCTTGAAGATTACAACAACAAGAACAAACACTCTCTTATAAAATTGACTTTACAAAGTAAATTAGCACAATCTTTCAAAGTATTCATTTCAGACAGACATTAGTTTGATTGTGGCTGAGTAACCTAGGGTTTCCCCCCAGAGATGAAATGAACATGAAGGCTAGATACAGAAACATAATTATTACCTTTTAGGAGGGGTGGGGCACCTCAACCACCCACATAAATCAAACTGTGTGTACAAACACTGTTTAATGAGTCGGCCATATAAGGAAGGATAGTTGCACCCACACACTTAGATGCACTCCTAGAGTATGCAATTGAATAGTTTGTGTGTGTGAGAGCCTCACCCAACCAAAAATAGGCACAAATCACCACCCAACCAAGAAGACACAACTGGACCACCCAACCAATCAAATGTAACTAGAGCCCCGCCCAGCCTAGAATACACAGCTACTCAATACTGGGGAAATACTTTTGATATCATTTTTGGCATTAATAGTGACAGTTTGCATCCGACATGTGCAATAACAGGGCAAGCATTACTCCACTCCCTCATGATGGAGACAATGGCACATGGTCCCAGATTAACATTTAGGATGCAAATATAATAATAATAATAATAATAATAATAATAATAATAATAATAATAATAATAATAATAATAATAATAATAATAATAATAATAATAATAATAATAATAATAATAATAATAATAATAATAATAATAATAATAATAATAATAATAATAATAATAATAATAATAATAATAATAATAATAATAATAATAATAATAATAATAATAATAATAATAATAATAATAATAAAATATTTATTATTAAGCAAACAGCAAACACAACATACCAAGTTCATTAACACCTAATTAACACATGCTTATATAATAATCAATTACAAAAATACCTAAATAATATACTGAAATAATAACTAATTAACAATAAAAAAAATAAAAAATAAAAAGCTTAACACGTTCAACTCCCGACTGACCCCAAAACAGACAAGGCATTCCCCCGCTGGACTGCCACTGAGAGACACTGAAGGAGGTAAGCACGGGCATTCACCTCCCCAGTTCTTTGCCTTATCCTGAGGCTGAGCTCCTTCAGGAAAGCCATCGACCTGTTCCCGATGACCCCCAATGACTCGATGGCCACAGGCACAAAAAAGTGGCAAGGATCTAGGCTGGCATACTTGGCCACTTTTTCCCCTCAGCCACAGCTCCAGGACCACTCACTGCTGCACCCCGATACGACTGGGAAAACGTATCTGGACAGGTTGCATCCCATACCAGTTGCTTGCCATTCTTCCATGGCACCATGGTTACCCCATCAGGTCTTTTCCCGTCGATACGAAAGAGACCCGACGGTTCCAACCTGGAAGGGGCCCCGGCAGATGACAATGCCCGGAAAATGATGTCGTTCATGGCGGTATGACGGTAGAAACGTCCTTCACTTGAGTCTTCTCTTGCAGCTAAGACCGTGTGTAGCAAGGTGATCCACTTCTGTTCCACAGTGCTGGCAATTATGGGGGAGACACAAAGTGGAGCCAAAGCGGAGACCCACGGCAACCCTGATAGTATCATCATCCATCCTCAAACCCAGGGACGAGATAGGGAGCCATGCACCGGATTCTTTTTTTGAAACGGCAAAAAGCCGGGCTCGAGCTAAATCGTCAGGTGCATTGTGCAACAAAGATTCCACGGACTTTGACACCCTGCACATATCCCAGGATTTCTGGAAGCACGCCGCAAGACCTGATGGTGGGGGAGTGTCGTGACCCATAGACCATGCTGAAAGGGCATTATCAACAAAAGGGACAGGGAGTGAAAACAAGTGAGGTGGCAGGATGGCTTGGACCAGGTCATGAGTGGCAGCAGCTGAGGCCAAGAAGGCAGAGGGAGCAAGCTGCACTGCACTCCTGATTCCAAGACCCCCTACACCAATAGGGAGAGTGGCCTGCAACCAAGAACGGACATCTTCAGTGAAATTAATGTTAGTGATACCACTCAGAATTGACTGGAGACTCTCATCATAATCTATCAGGGCAGGAGAGAGAAAACATGGAGAAGTCCTGAGGGTGTACAGAAGCTTAGGGATAGAAAATGCATTACGCAGCAGGATTAAGGCATCCTGAGCAGAAACGAACCTGAGTCTGTCCCCCATGACCTCAAGGGCATTGATTTTCTCCCTGAGAACAGTTGTAGACTCCACACTACCCAGCGGAGAACCCAGGAGACAGGCATCAGAGAGATCAACCACATGAGCTCCCGGGAGAGAGCATAAGATAGTTCCTCTAGAAACTGCATCATGGCAAATGATCTCAGACTTGTCGTTGTTCAAAATTAACCCAATCTTTTCAGTTTGTTTAATGAGCTCTAGATCATGAATTATATTTTCCGTTGAGCCCCCCAGAGTAATGTCATCTAGAAACATTACACACAACTCCGATGACAGCTGAGCACAGTTATGATGGAGTGAAAGACAGAAAAGGAGAGAGCCAAGGGGATCCCCCTGCTGCACCCCTTCTGATTGCAAGGACTTGTCACCCCAGAACAAGGAGGAATGGTGAAGAGTATACAGAATGGACAAAAGGGTAGATTACAGGTGCTAAGGTATAGACAGCTTCCAACATCTTGTCTCTGCGTACGGAATTAAATAATAATAATAATAATAATAATAATAATAATAATAACAATAATAATAACAACAACAACAACAACAACAATAATAATAATAATAATTAATAATAATAATGGGGTAACCATGGTGCCATGGAAGAATGGCAAGCAACAGGTGTGGGATGCAACCTGTCCAGATATGTTTTCCCACTCGTATCAGGTGCAGCGGTGAGTAGTGCTGGAGCTGTGGCTGCTATGGCCGAGGAGAAGAAATGGCCAAGTATGCCAGCCTAGATCCTTGCCACTTTTTTGTGCCTGTAGCCATCGAGTCATTGGGGGTCATCGGGAACAGGTCGATGGCTTTCCTGAAGGAGCTCAGCCTCAGGATAAGGCAAAGAACTGGGGAGGTGAATGCCTCCTTCAGCGTCTCTCAGTGGCTGTCCAGTAGGGGAATGCCTTGTCTGTTTTGGGGTCGGTCGGGAGTTGAACGTGTTAGCTTTTTAGTTATTTATGTATGTATTTATTGTTAATTAGTTATTATTTGTAATTGTTATAATATTATAGTTTGTAAAAATAATAAATGTAAATTACTTTCATGTATTATTATTTCATTGTATAATAATAATAATAATAACAACAACAACAACAACATTAATAACAACAATAACAACAACAATGATAATAATACTAATAACAACAATAATAACAACAACCACAATAATAACACCAACAATAAATAACAACAATAATAACAACAATAACAACAACAATAACAACAATGATACCAAAAATAATAACATAACAACAACAATAACAAAAACAACAACAACAATAATAACAACAATAAAAACAACAATAATATATAATCAACAATATAATCAACAATAATAATATAATAATAATAATAATAATAATAATAATAATAATAATAATAATAATAATAATAATAATAATAATAATAATAATAATAATAATAATAATAATAATAATAATAATAATAATAATAATAATAATAATAATAATAATAATAATAATAATAGTAATAATAATAGTAATAATAATAGTAATAATAATACATAATAGTAATAATAATTAGTAACAATAATAGTAATAATAATAGTAATAATAATAGTAATAATAATAGTAATAATAATAGTAATAATAATAGTAATAATAATAGTAATAATAATAGTAATAATAATAATAGTAATAATAATAGTAATAATAATAGTAATTATAATAGTAATAATAATAGTAATAGTAATAATAATAGTAATAATAATAGTAATAATAATAGTAATAATAATAATAATAATAATAGTAATAATAATAGTAATAATAATAGTAATAATAATAGTAATAATAATAGTAATAATAATAGTAATAATAATAGTAAGTAGTAATAATAGTTACGTAGTAATAATAATAGTAATAATAATAGTAATAATAATAGTAATAATAATAGTAATAATAATAGTAATAATAATAATAGTAATAATAATAGTAATAAGCAGAATAACAAACAAACATTAAAACAATATTATTATTATTATTAATATAATTATATTAATAATCAAACAACAACAACAAAACAATAACATTCTCACCATAGTAATAATAATAGTAATAATAATAGTAATAATAATAGTAATAATAATAGTAATGATAATAGTAATAATAATAATAATAATAATAATAATAATAATAATAACAACAACAATAACAACAACAACAACAATAATAATAACAATACAACAACAGTAGTAATAGCAATATAATAATAACAAAAGTAGTAATAATAACAATAATAATAACAACAACAGTAACAACAACAACAGCAGCAGTAGTAGTAGTAGTAGCAGTAACAATAATAATAATAACATCAACAAAAACACATCAACAACAGCAATAATAATTATATAATAATATAATATAATAATAACAACAATAATAATGTTAATTTTTTTGTTATTTTTTGCATGTCAGAATTGTGTATATAATTATATAGATGCTGGTGAATAATTCTGGGTTGCTTGGTGACATGTATTAAAAAAGCTCTGTAGAGATGTGCCAAGTGCCAACGTATGAACTACCAACTGCAGAAACCAGGATCTGAATATATATACACATCTGAGGGACAGGGTTGAAATTGATTTGGTGGGGCCTCTTCTAGTCACAGATCTGGATATTATCACCTTTTCTGATTATTTATCAAGTGCCTGAGGCAGCACATTTACTATCAAAAGAAGAGTCAGGTGTAGCTAAATTTTTGTTTGACACCTTTTGTCATCATGGCTGGCCTAAGATTATCCAGTCTGTCAAGGGAGAGAATTCGTAATGCTTGCTTTTTTGAATTTAAGCATTGTGTTTCTAGTGCTTTAATCCCCAAACTAATGGCTGGATGAGCCAAACATTAAAATAGGGCTAGGGCTAGGGCTAGGGCTAATCGTTTGCTTGCATTTTATGTGTTGTGTTTGGGTATGTAACTGTCGCAGGGTGACTCGGATATCACCCAACGATGTAACACTTAACTGGTAAAATCTGCCACCAGGTATATAGACTGACTACCATGTTATATTAAGTATGAGCATAGTGCTTTGACATTGAATGTGTCCACAGTTCGTATTTATTATGTATCCTAGAAAGGCTGTGACTCTTCAGAAAATTAAAGATGAAGAAAACATTAAGGATGAAGAGGAAATTATGGATGAATAAGACGAAGAAAACATTAAAGGATGAATAAAAATTGTGGATGAAGAAGGAATTATGGATGAAGAAGATATCAAGGATAAAGATGAAGAGAATGAAGAAGAAATAAAGGATCATGAAGAAAATACTGAGGATGAAGATAATGGGAGACATTATGGATTATGCTCGAGTTACGAAAGTCTAAAACAAAGAGGAAAATATTGCTACTGCTCAAAACAAGCAAAACAAACTGTATGATAAAAAGTGTAACTCTATTAAAAAATAACATCATTCATATTTTCCCAAATGCTTAGCTAGGACCATCATGCTTGCTGAGAGTTCTGAAAATAACAAACAAACAGTGTCATAATAATTATACATGGACATATTTAAATGGACATAATATGGGCATTTCCTGAAGGTAGCAAAGTTGTGCTGAAAGGTATAATTTTCAGGGGGGGATATGGTCCGGAAGGGTTCCTATTCTATTGTGAAGCTAATTGGTAAATAGATATCAATGAATAGAAGAATGCTCAAAAGGTTATACAATGGAGTGCAGGAATATTACTCATCTCTAATTCAAACGGCAATCCTCATCACCATCACAATCAAATTTGCAGCAACTTTTTTTTCACTATCAACATCTTTAGAGAATCCATTGTCACAATTCATTCATGGCAACCTGTATTACTGCAGCATCCTCAGAAATCTCCAGTCACACCAATACTTACTCATTCATGGCAACCTGTATTACTGCAGCATCCTCAGAAATCTCCAGTCACACCAATACTTACTCATTCATGGCAACCTGTATTACTGCAGCATCCTCAGAAATCTCCAGTCACACCAATACTTACTCATTCTCATGACAACCTGTATTACTGCAGCATCCTCAGAAATCTCCAGTCACACCAATACTTACTCATTCATGGCAACCTGTATTACTGCAGCATCCTCAGAAATCTCCAGTCACAACAATACTTACTCATTCATGGCAGCCTGTATTACTGCAGCATCCTCAGAAATCTCCAGTCACACCAATACTTACTCATTCATGGCAACCTGTATTACTGCAGCATCCTCAGAAATCTCCAGTCACACCAATACTTACTCATTCATGGCAACCTGTATTACTGCAGCATCCTCAGAAATCTCCAGTCACACCAATACTTACTCATTCATGGCAACCTGTATTACTGCAGCATCCTCAGAAATCTCCAGTCACACCAATACTTACTCATTCATGGCAACCTGTATTACTGCAGCATCCTCAGAAATCTCCAGTCACACCAATACTTACTCATTCATGGCAACCTGTATTACTGCAGCATCCTCAGAAATCTCCAGTCACACCAATACTTACTCATTCATGGCAACCTGTATTACTGCAGCATCCTCAGAAATCTCCAGTCACACCAACACTTACTCATTCATGGCAAGCTATATTACTGCAGCATCCTCAGAAATCTCCAGTCACACCAATACTTACTCATTCATGGCAACCTGTATTACTGCAGCTTCCTCAGAAATCTCCAGTCACATCAATACTTACTCATTCATGGCAACCTGTATTACTGCAGCATCTTCAGAAATCTCCAGTCACACCAATACTTACTCATTCATGGCAACCTGTATTACTGCAGCATCCTCAGAAATCTCCAGTCACACCAATACTTACTCATTCATGACAACCTGTATTACTGCAGCATTCTCAGAAATCTCCAGTCACACCAATACTTACTCATTCATGGCAACCTGTATTACTGCAGCATCCTCAGAAATCTCCAGTCACACCAATACTTACTCATTCATGGCAGCCTGTATTACTGCAGCATCCTCAGAAATCTCCAGTCACACCAATACTTACTCATTCATGGCAACCTGTATTACTGCAGCATCCTCAGAAATCTCCAGTCACACCAATACTTACTCATTCATGGCAACCTGTATTACTGCAGCATCCTCAGAAATCTCCAGTCACACCAATACTTACTCATTCATGGCAACCTGTATTACTGCAGCATGCTCAGAAATCTCCAGTCACAACAATACTTACTCATTCATGGCAACCTGTATTACTGCAGCATCCTCAGAAATCTCCTGTCACACCAATACTTACTCTTTCATGGCAACCTGTATTACTGCAGCATCCTCAGAAATCTCCAGTCACACCAACACTTACTCATTCATGGCAACCTATATTACTGCAGCATGCTCAGAAATCTCCAGTCACACCAATACTTACTCATTCATGGCAACCTGTATTACTGCAGCATCCTCAGAAATCTCCAGTCACACCAATACTTACTCATTCATGGCAACCTGTATTACTGCAGCATCCTCAGAAATCTCCAGTCACACCAATACTTACTCATTCATGGCAACCTGTATTACTGCAGCATCCTCAGAAATCTCCAGTCACACCAATACTTACTCATTCATGGCAGCCTCTATTACTGCAGCATCCTCAGAAATCTCCAGTCACACCAATACTTACTCATTCAAGGTAACCTGTATTACTGCAGCATCCTCAGAAATCTCCAGTCACACCAATACTTACTCATTCATGGCAGCCTGTATTACTGCAGCATCCTCAGAAATCTCCAGTCACACCAATACTTACTCATTCATGGCAACCTGTATTACTGCAGCATCCTCAGAAATCTCCAGTCACACCAATACTTACTCATTCATGGCAACCTGTATTACTGCAGCATCCTCAGAAATCTCCAGTCACACCAATACTTACTCATTCATGGCAACCTGTATTACTGCAGCATCCTCAGAAATCTCCAGTCACACCAATACTTACTCATTCATGGCAACCTGTATTACTGCAGCATCCTCAGAAATCTCCAGTCACACCACTACTTACTCATACATGGCAACCTGTATTACTGCAGCATCCTCAGAAATCTCCAGTCACACCAATACTTACTCATTCATGGCAACCTGTATTACTGCAGCATCCTCAGAAATCTCCAGTCACACCAATACTTACTCTTTCATGGCAACCTGTATTACTGCAGCATCCTCAGAAATCTCCAGTACACCAATACTTACTCATTCATGACAACCTGTATTACTGCAGCATCCTCAGAAATCTCCAGTCACACCAATACTTACTCATCCTGTATTACTGCAGCATCCTCAGAAATCTCCAGTCACACCAATACTTACTCATTCATGGCAACCTGTATTACTGCAGCATCCTCAGAAATCTCCAGTCACACCAATACTTACTCATTCTCATGGCAACCTGTATTACTGCAGCATCCTCAGAAATCTCCAGTCACACCAATACTTACTCATTCATGGCAACCTGTATTACTGCAGCATCCTCAGAAATCTCCAGCCACACCAATACTTACTCATTCATGGCAACCTGTATTACTGCAGCATCCTCAGAAATCTCCAGCCACACCAATACTTACTCATTCATGGCAACCTGTATTACTGCAGCATCCTCAGAAATCTGCAGTCACACCAATACTTACTCATTCATGGCAACCTGTATTACTGCAGCATCCTCAGAAATCTCCAGTCACACCAATACTTACTCATTCATGGCAGCCTGTATTACTGCAGCATCCTCAGAAATCTCCAGTCACACCAACACTTACTCATTCATGGCAACCTGTATTACTGCAGCATCCTCAGAAATCTCCAGTCACACCAGTACTTACTCATTCATGGCAACCTGTATTACTGCAGCATCCTCAGAAATCTCCAGTCACAACAATACTTACTCATTCATGGCAACTTATTACTGCAGCATCCTCAATACTTACGTCATATGTAGAAAACATGTTGGGCTTCAAGAAGATGCAAAAGGAGTGGTCAAAGTTGTGGTAAATATTGGTCACATCCTGGTAGGAAGTGCATCAAAATACGAAAGAAGTATGCGGACTCCATCTACTAAAGTCTCTCCTCTAATGGTCATTGGATAGTCATAGGTACAGTCTTGCTTACTACTGCTGATAAGGAAGACATAGAGAAACGTAAATGGCTACATAACATGACAAGCACATTAATGCCTTTTGAAGCAACAACACAGAATCTTTGGCCTTCAAAATACGCTACTCAAATAACACGTACCTTTGGTACACTAGGAAGCCGAGAGTTTGTTCAGTATTTATTGTTATCCAATGATTGCTGTTTACATTTATCTATGGTGTGGATGTTATCAGGGGGTGTGACACCACACATTCTTGGCTTGTCATTGTAGTTGCTCTTATGCATTGCAACGACACATCCAATATATTAAGGTGCAACTCCAAAGAGGAGGCTCAGATTGTGGATGGTTTGCGGAGGATGCAGAAAACACACACCCAAATCTCACCATTAATCTGTCAGTTATACTCACCACAACTAAATCCAGTACAGTACTTCAAAATACTTACGTCTGTATAGACCTTTCGGTGTTGCTGAAAACTCTCATGAAGTCCTTCTTCATAGTGATGTGGTCTCTTATGCCTTCTTGGTAGGTTATGTCCAGTTGGACTCTACTCTCAAACAATCCGAACGCATCCCTTGACGAGTCTATCTCATAACCTTCAGGATTTTGCAGGGTCTGACTAAGAGTAAACATCATTTCAAGAGGAATGGCCCATTTAACTAGCAACACCCTGGATGCTAGCCTTCATTTCGGTGTCAGTGGTGGCTCTGAGTGCCTTTTCCCATAAATGACATAATGCTGACTAAAGCATCAGCTCAAGCTCTCTACCTCGTGGGACATATTGTTCGAATAGATGGCAATTCACTTCCTCTTTCCTACTCAGCATAGCCTCTCACTTGAGAGAAAACTTGGAAAGCTTTACCAGTTCAAAACATGTATTAAGACAGTCTCTTTCATAGCAGCAGACCCTTTGATTGTATCATTTACACTCAAATGAAGCATGTGGGCTATAGCAGTGTATAAACACTGCCTTGAGGTCAATTTGTTGCAAGCTTCAGCCATTGTATTGTGCTGCAGCCATCACAGCACTGACCTTGATGCTTAGCAGTGGGTATCTCAAAATGCAAAAGAACTAGATGATTCGATGCTGTCAGCAGTAGTGGAGAGTAGGTTGTATATACAACCCAAGAAACTCTTCAAAGTTTTCATCCACCCACCTGATCACCAAAGTAAGTTACACTTTGTATCCTGGATACATCAGTGGTTTTGTTCGCCATGACAGTTAAACAAGAGGAATGGATGTCACTTTCTCAAGATACTACGAGACATTACTCCTAGGAATTCATTGTTGTCATGTGATGTGAACTTCCTCTCTAATGCATTAACTACTTACCAAGGTGTGGATATCTTCAGGCCTAAGACAAAGCTACTGGACTAGATTGGAGTTTGCTTCATAAAAGTGCACACTTGATATTTGCAATAATTTAATTATCTTCAATGTGTCTCTTGCTTCTTGTTTTTCACGATCATGAACAGAACTCAAGAGTTCACCAGAGGTCACCAACATCTGGTGTGGATTTTGGTAAAATAATCATTACCTCTACTGCCTCACTGTGTGTGTTTGATTCTTTGTTTCTTGAATGTTCTGGTTGCATTCTTGCAATTATGTTATGAGAAGAACAGTCAAATGAAATGAGATTTCAATGATATTACACATTTGCAAAGACAGCTGCTATTATGACTGGTTTTAATCCTTGGTACTGAAAACGTTCACACAGTAGGGACAGAAAACTACATCTTGGGCCTCATTATAATGTAGAAAAGGCCATGCTGTAAATGCTCAAAACTACAAGAAGTAGTACTCGTTTCCCATATATCCTCTATGGAAAGCTAAAAGGACACCGAGGGTGGTGTGGTTGCTTTGGTAGAACAGGTTAACGAGGCCTTCACCCCCTCCCTTATTAGTTATTACCCCCAAAAATCCATAATCTCCCTTCCCCCCAGGGACGCGTACTCAGTGTAACTTTTTTACACGACCAGATGGCAAAAAGTTACCAGCTGAGATTCTAATTTTCCCTACAAGTTATCTGTATACAATTTGAAAGCTAACATATGTCCTTGGAGTGTTCAGGTTGTAACAGCTAGAATGGGTTTGTTATCACGCTACTTGCTTATAGTTCGTTACTGCAGTATAAAAGTAGTGCTGGTAGCTATAGCCCCTGGAATCAAGAGTTGTACAATACCAGGTCGATCCAGGTTACAAACTTGGAAGAAATGAATGCAACTGTTATTGAAAGAGTACAGATTTGCGGAGACAACATACGGAAGGATTTGTGTGATACCGATTGGACCCTTTGATGCAGAAGAGCTTGCAGATCACTCGGGTATTCTTCAATTGGTGGGTCTTGTTAGTTTGTCATTACGTATGGACATTGTGTTGCATCAAGTTGTTGAGGTGTTCCCAATTGAACTCTCAGTTGACATAACAATAACCTTATCAATAAATTCCTGATAAAGGATAGAGCATCTAGTCGAAACATCGAGAGAATACAATTTCAAGTTGATTAATGAGGTTATTGTAATGTTGTGGTCTTGTCATCTATATAAAACCGTGATCAAAATACACACATCTTTAACATCCTCGTTACCTTTTTCAGGTGCACAAAATATTTCCGAAGATGTGGTAACAGGTATAAAAGCACTGTGGAAGTTCAGCGGAAGTTCAGTGCAAGGGGTCAGAAAATCACATCTCTAATTGTGAGTGAATACAAGAATAGATGTGGCACAGGGAATTGTGGGGTTAAAATCAAGTTCCAATGTTACAAATCTGATGACTATGCCTGTTTGAAGAGAGGTATATACAACAGTTTTCACAGCATCAGTTTCCAAGTCCGTGTTCAACACTCAAGTACAACAGCAACAGGCTACAACATGCTCAGGAAATGAAAGTTCACCTCATTTGAACTATTTTATCACAGGGTTACCAGCAGTAATAATGGCAGTGATGTTACTGGTATAGTGGTTGACAATTTAAACATTAATGTCATAACTGCTCATAGTTCTGTCACTGAATTTTGCAGAATAGTCATCAACAGCATAAATATTCTGAAGCCACACAACTTCATTTAATGATTTGTCACAAA
The DNA here is from genome assembly GCA_028752905.1 of Cladorhizidae sp. MBARI D1340-BT2. Classification (NCBI taxonomy): domain Eukaryota; kingdom Metazoa; phylum Porifera; class Demospongiae; order Poecilosclerida; family Cladorhizidae; species Cladorhizidae sp. MBARI D1340-BT2. The sequence goes on from JAQNBH010000005.1 coordinate 11,297,752, forward strand.
AAATATTCTCAGCAATTTTATATGTGGCTCCTAAGTGTGCAAAGAAACATTTTCAGCTGATCTAATGACTACAATACAGTCTATATAGAATACATCAGGCATAATAGTATTTCTACAATAGGACAAATGACTATCTTGTACTCAATATGAGAGGACATATATTCAAGTTTTTGACTGAAGACACCAATCAGTTTAGGTCTGTACTCAAACTGAAAGGGAATTCTTTTACAGAGCTCTCGAGAAGTCTTTAGGCAGAAGGGTTCAGTAGTGAATACCTGATTAAAGAGAGGTGGTCTCTTCCTGTGCATCCACATATTCTAACGATGATTGTTAAGGTTGACTAGACATTTGGGCATGAATAGTGACCAGGCCTAAGTTTTGTGTTGGAAGATCCTTTACGATAGTCGGAGCTCTAAGTAAAGTGTCTTCTGCACAAGACTAACCATGCACTAAAGCCGAACCTTGAAAGGTTACCATGACCAGTTGGGATGCACTCTTATATTGTGTGTGTGTGTATGTATAGATATATTGTGTGTGTATGTATAGATATATTGTGTGTGTATGTATAGATATATTGTGTGTGTGTATGTATAGATATATATATATATATATATGTATGTGTAATGTTTGTGTGTACAAATGCTCAGTTGGGTGGTCATTGCTTAAAAAATTCAAAACATAATTCATTGTGTTCAATATAAGAGTTACCATTCCTGAACTACAGTATTCACAAAACCATAAAATGATTTATTACTGCATTACAACTTACCTTCAACTGGCTTATAGAAGTAATGGCAACATCCACTTATGCCAAGATGACCACAAAGTTTTAATGAAGCAACAACTCAAATTTTAATAATGTAAAAGAAATGAGCATATAGAAAATCATAAGGAAAAACATTCAAGAGCATAGGTGTGAGGTTATATATTAAGCAAAGAAAGAAAATGTAACTGCAAATATACAACCCTGCTTTGTTCCATCCTTAACCAGACTCCATCCCTTCCCTATAGGCTCTCACTTAATTTCTATTAAAACCTTTGATAAAGGTCTGAAACTGACCAATTATTCTCCGCAGACGACCGTGGAGAAATCGGTGTGCACACCTTCTCTTATCCCCACACCCACTCTATGGGCTTCAAAGAGTATGGCCTGAATCAATCAAATAGCGTTCCACGAGTCTTCTCTTTCATGAAATCACTATCATTGGACACTTTCACCCTCATGTCTTTGACAATCACCCTGTTGATGCCATGTTCTTCAAGTATCATTTTCAATTCCTTTAGATGACCTCGACTGTCCACCATCTGCATCTATCCTGCCCAAACGTTTCCTTTATGGGGGTATGCACTGTTTCTGAACAGACACTCATTATTCAGGCATCTTCTGCACAAGCGCGGTGGCAGCTACTGTGATAAAATAAAATAATGTGCTATCAAGATTGTACATGGGTGGGTGCTGTATCCTTGAAATTACCTATAAATTTCTCAGGTATCCAATACCACTTTTTGTTCCCACCATATTCAGAAGCCGTGCAGTTGCTGGAGTGTCTTGTGTGCTGTGCCTCAACATGAACAAACTCACAAGAAGAAATATAGAGAGAACCAACGTGATTAAATTGCTTACCATGATCCTCGCGTCCTTGATTTTAGGCCGAATAAAAGTTCTATCCACCAGAGTCATGTTTAGCCTACATTTAATCATGATAAACGAGGTTCTCTCTTGACTCGGCAACAACTGGTGGGGTAGGACTTTCTCATCATTGCAGTGGTAGAGGAAGATTGGAGAGCTGGAGCTTCTTTAAACTTTCTGTAAGATATGATATGTCCATCAACACATTTGACATTAAAAAAGCAAACATTGTATGTGTGATGTGTACAAGAAAAAAATAGTCAAGAAAGAAATGAAACATAAAAAATTTACCACTGTGGACCACAGACATTACATGACCACTTACCTATATACTAATATAATGAATGCCAAATATAATACAGATATTAAATGACGGCAATCAAGAAACAGAATAGTCTTGGACATGCATGGGAACATTTGGAGTCTTCTTGAAATCCAGTTTTTATGAGTTATGTGAGTGGAAAACAATGCTGGAACCTGAGCCGAGGTTAGTTCACCCAGTCATCTTTGATCTGGATACCAGTAGCACCCAGCAGTCATCACTCTGCATGTGGAGAGTGAGGCTGGATCTTCAGGGGTAGATGGTTAGGGGTGGAAGAAGACTGTGCTTCTGCTTTACTGCAGCATCAGATGAGATATGCCAATCTCTGGCAACAATATCTGGCAACAATAACACTACATCTTTGCATGTACTTAGTCGACCAGAAAAGCATCTCAATTCCCATGGCATGTACATTGATAGCCCTAAGAACCCAGGGGTATGTGCATCCAATAGAGAACTAGAGACTGTCAGGATCACTGCCAAAGCTAGCCTGTCAGGGAGATTGAGGCAGGTGTGCATGCAATGGGAGGCAGAAGCTGCCCTGCTCATGGATGCCTCCAATGCTGTTATTGAACAGATTGGTTGCTTAGCAGAACACTGTGCCGGTGCGATCCCATTTGTTGGGGTGGTGACCGGTCTGGTTTTGTACCCTGATGGTGTCTCCTGTCTGTAGTTGAGTGAGGGGTTTAGTATGCTCGCTCCAGCGTTCCTGGTTGATGTGATGTCGGTTTCGGAGTGCCTGTTCTCTTAGGTTTAGTGTGTTGCTCCAGGTCTGGTGTGGTATGTATTTCGCTTGGAGGACTGGTATCAGGTCTCTTATTGGTCATCCGAATACGCATTCAGCAGGTGACTGTTTTGTGGAGGGGTCTGGGCTGTTCCGGTATTGGAGCATAGCCTTCTGAAATGTGTCAATTGAGAGGTCTCCGTCTGTGCCTGTGTTCCCGGATATTAGTCTCTTGATGGTTTTTACTCCGATTTCCGCCCTGCAGTTGCTGTGAGGGTAGGCAACTGAGCTCAGCCTGTGGTTTACCCCCCATGTCTTCAAGAAGTTTGAGGTGATGTGTGACACGAACTCGGGGCCACCGTCTGTGGCTAGCTTGTCGGGGATGCCATACGTTGAGAAGGTCTTTCTCAGGACATCGGTGAGGCCCTTTGCACCGTCTCTTGATTCTCTCCACAATAGGCCAGTTGGAGTATCCGTCAATCACCACTAAGTAGTTTTTCCCTAGATGGTGTAAAAAGTCAGCACATATGTACTGGAAGGGGTACACTGGTAGGGCTGGTGGGATGGGGGGCATGGCTGCCTGGGATGGGGCCATCCCGTTGCAGATCCTGCAATCCGTTCTGGTAGCTGCAATGTCGGCAGTGATCCCTGGCCAGAATATAGATGACTCTGCCTTGGCTATCATTGCGGATGTACCTTGGTGAGCTGCATGGAGGGCTGCTAGGCATGTTGGTCGAAGTGCTGGCGGGATGATTAGTCGGTCTTTGTACACCACAACGCCATCGATGGAGTAGAGGTGGTCCCGATGGGTGTGGTAGTCTCTGATCGCTGGTTGTATTAGGTGGCGTCTGTCCGGGAAGCCGTCTTCGATGGTGTTAAGGAGAAGCATCATGTCATCATCTGAAGATGTAGCTGTCTGTACTTGCTCCCAGCTGATAGGCTGTATGGAGTCCATGGTCGATGCGAGTGATTCTTGGATTGTGGTGTCCAAGTGGTCGGATATGTGTGACTCATCTGTGGAGATGCCTGCCATGAGGTTCGTTGGGATCGTGGTTGTGGGTCTCAAGGTTTGGTCCGAGGCAGAGTGTGCATCGTCCGTTAGGGTCATCTTGTCTGGGTCCTGTGTGCCGGTGGGGTACCTTGAGAGGGCATCTGGTATCTTGTTCTTGACGCCTGGGACGTGGATCATTTTGAATTTGTAAGGCAGGGTTTTTTCTTTCAGATTGCGGAGTCTTGTGTTGGTTATCTGGTCCAGGGATCTGTCTCCGAATATCTTGACGAGGGGTTTGTGGTCGACCGCAATGATGAGGTTTGTGCAGCCTAGGACGAAGTGGCAGGGCGTCTGCTACAGCGAGGACCTCTCCCTCAATTGGAGCATAACGGGACTCCGCAGCGTGTGTGAATCGTGACCCGACTAGGGTGACCTTCCATCCGGTTTGGCAGCAAAAGACGTCGTTGGATGGGCACTGGCAGTGCTTCTGGAATAGCCAATACCCTATCCCGTTCTTTGACCAGTCGGTTGCTAGACAAGTTGGTTTGGTTTTGTCGTAGATCTTCACACCTTCTTGAATTTCCCTGATGATGGCTAACTTGGAGTTGTTGAATGCCGATTGGTGTGATTCCTTCCAGGAAAACTTCTCCGAGGGTTTCAGTAGGTCCCTGAATGGTATCATGGCCGGTGTCATGCTAAATGTATAGGAGACTTGGTTTACCAGTCCGAACCAGGATCTTACATCTGTCAGATTTTTAGGGGTCGGGAAGTCAGTGATGGCACGGATGTATTTTCTGCACGGCTTGAACGTTGTAGGGGTGATCTCAAATCCGGCGAACTCCACACTGTCCTCCGCGAAATGGAATTTCTCGGGGTTGAGGGTGGCACCGTTGGTGGCACTGATGTGGAGCCATTCCACTGCCTGGGAATATGTATCGGAGATGGTGTCGGACCATAATAGAGTGTCGTCTATGCACTTTGTCTTCTTGTTGATGTGGGACACTATGCCGTCATACCTGCTGGTGTACCCGTCCCTGAGGCGATGTAGCCCAGGGGGGCAGTGCAGTACCGGTATCTCTCCCATGGTGTAATGAAGGAGGTGAAGTGTCTGTCGTCCTCGTGGAGTGGTACGGAGTGGTAGCCATTCCAGGCGTCAAATATAGTCTTCTTTGTTTTCATTGGTACTGATCTTGCCTGGTGGAATGGGCTCTTAATTTTTTTAATTTTTATTATTTTCCCCCCCCAAGGATTTATGATAACTGGCAACACCTGATATGGTATTTGACCTGCCTGCTAAATTGAGATCTTGGCTCCAGTGGGTAAATTATATCACTTTGTAAGTCTCCCATTATGCCAGAAAGTTTAAAGGCAATATATTGACACCTCTCATGGTATTATTGATGGTGACTATTGCTCGCCTTGCAAAAGATAATGTAAACATGGCATTATAAAATTAAATAAGTTATGCTTAATTAATTGGTGAATGGCTTACTGAGAGTGAATTACACTTCACAAGGCCCATCAACAAATGTAGTTGAGTAAATAAGTAATGCTAATGCCTTGTGCCCTGCTATTGACTCATGTTTATTCAATTTATAGCACTTTGCACGGTCCACCAAAGCAAAGGGGCAAGATCATCAACTATTTATTGTTAAAACTCATCATGTGTTGGTTACGTAAGTGTACATGCATAATTATATAATAAACTGTACATGTAAAATTTTATAATAAATGTCACTGAAACCAAAAGCATGGCATACTCTTACATCCATTATTCCAGCGGCTACCAAGTGAACTGGAAAGTACCCTGAAGTAGGAGGTGGTCAGAAGGGAGGTGCTTGTGAGGCTGTGGGCCCAGATCTAGCAGCGTGTGCATGCTAGGGAGAGCTAGTCTCTGTAGCAAGTGGAACCTGCCTCCTGCTGCCGACTGTCCTGTAGGTCATGGGGCTGTACAACATGTAGTCCACTGTTTCAAAATCATTTTGGTGGTACTGGTCACTGTAGAAGGCATACACAAGCTGGGATGGGGGTAAGCCGACATCAGTTTGAACAGGTGGGAGAGGTGACCAGAGTCTTGACTGCCACAACCACTGGCTGCAGTAGCCTTGCTAGAACTCCATGAAGAAGAAGGTCTTCTTTCTTTCTGCTGGTGGTCCCTTTTGGACACGATTGCTTGCACTATCTTCTGTTCTGCACGGTCGAAACTGACAGTTCTGTCTCATGCCTGATGCACTGCTCTCATCAGCTCTCTGCGTGACCTTCAGAATTTGACATTTTCTTCTGCCTTGAACTCAGATATCACTCCTGCACTGGTCTCATCAGCTCTCGGCGTTACCTTCAGAATTTGACAATCGATGTCGCTTTCGTTGAACCCGGCTCTCTGAGTGACCATCAGAATTTGACAATCATTGCCATTTTCTTCTGCAGGTTGATCTTTGGTATCCATGGCCAGTTCGTCCACAGAGCTTGCTTCACTTGATGAAGATTTCAATGTGCTCAGATGGTCTCTGGTCCTCTTCATGGTTGTTCCAGGCGAGTCTGAGTTCAGCAGAGAATGGATGGCAGAGACATCTACTTCCTTGTAGGTCTTATTGGCTGCTCTCCTCCTACCACGGGCACTCTGCATGACCTTAAGAAGTTGACATTCAATGCTCTTTTCTTCTGGCTTGAACTCAGAGTGAACTTTGTATCGAGTTGCTGTCAACACTTCAGAAGGAGAGTTAGCAGTACATACAGTATCCGGTCGTCCAGACTTGTTCACTACCTCCTCCACATCTTCTGAAACATGTTTAACACAACCCTTTGGATTACCCGAGTGAGATGTTCTCTGTCCTAATCCTTCCCTCTTCTTATCTCCCTTCCATCTTCCTCTTGGGCTGTCATATGTAGAGTTTGCTTTGATGCACATTTCCTGTGCTAGGAGTGGCTTTGGAATGGCACATTTCCAACCATCATTTTCAAATTAACCAGCAATAGTTTTGGCCGACAAATTTGAGTAGTCCAGTGCGAAGGTGGTGATGAAATTGATGAGGTGAGAGTGAGGGGTACTGTTTAAGTCTCTGCACAGAAGGACGGGAATGATATCCTCTGAGCCTGTGAAAGGTCAAGAAGACGTGTTATACATATGGGCAATTCCGGGAAAATGTCAACCAAGGGGTCAACACTTCAAAATGGGTTTTGAGGCTAAATAAATGAAGTTTCATATTATGCAATTTTTAACAAAATGGGTAACGAGATATGCTCGTTTTTATATAATTGCCATAGTAACAGATTATGACAGAAGCTTTGTTCTGTTTTAGATCAGACACCCCCTACAGTTGGGAATTGAGTTTTGCTCCAAATTAAATTATAATTTTTAAGTAGATTTAATGGAAATATTTTGGCTACACACCCTAATTAATATTTTACGGGTTGTAGTTTCGGGATATAATTGATGCCGTACCTCCGTCATAAATATGTGCATCTTTATTAATTATTTCAGTGATATTAAAGTATTAACTACAACCATTTCATATTCTCTTTTAGTTTTCTATTAGGCATAACTGGCATAACTTCCACCCTTAATGGAAAGGCCACACCCCCATGACTTACAGAAAAACCTGTGACTTACGTACAAGGTTCTTGTATATCTGTCACATCCGTCTGTCACAGCTTAACAAATTCCCACGTTATTGTACAGCCTTAATCTTTGCCCTTTTCTTTGTTTGTCTTTCTGCCATTGACTCGATCTTAAGAAAAGTTAGAATGGTTACAGCACTAATTCAATCTTCTATTTATAGTTTGCTACCTTATATTTTCTAGAACATTTAAACTGACTAGACTTGTCACCATTATACAGCTGACAAGGTTAGGGCTTGGACAAAGGCTAGGTTTAGGGGTTGGACATTGACCAGGGTTGGGCTTGGAGAAAGGCTAGGGTTAGGGGTTGGATATATACACAGGATTAGGGCTTGGACAAAGACTAGGGTTAGGGGTTGGACATTGACCAGGGTTATGTCTTTGACAAAGGGTAGGATTAGGGGTTGGACATTGACTAGGGTTAGGGCTTTGACAGTGACTCCGAGTTAGTGCTTGGACAATGACCAGTACAGGTTAGGGCTTGGACCATGACTAGGATTAGGCTTGGACCATGACCTGGGTTATGGCTTGGACAATGACTATGGTTAGAGGTTAGGGTGTAAAGAAACAAAGCTGCCTGAGCCTGTAGCCAGGAAGGTAGGCTGGTAAAGAAACAAAGCTGCCTGAGCCTGTAGCCAGGAAGGTAGGCTGGTAAAGAAACAAAGCTGCCTGAGCCTGTAGCCAGCTGGTAAAGAAACAAAGCTGCTGCTTCATTCCCCAAATACATATACTATCTAGCCTGCAAATAAAACTATTTTAGCAGCTGGCATTGAAGAATTTACAAGATCTGTTAACAAGTATGTAGTTCACTAGATTCCTTTCTGTGTGCTACAGGCATCCCTTTTAGGGAAGAACTGGTGAATATGAATCTACATCCCTGCTGTAAACTCTAGTAGGGAAGCTGGGGAGTAGGGAAGTTAGATGTAGCAATGCTTGGCTAGACTTTACTAGAACAGCTGGGGAGTGCAAAACCTTGGGAAGTGTGTCCTGTTTCGTCCTTTATTGAGCAAGTGACCTGTGACGCCACTTCCAAGAAGTGCATGACACGAGAATGCTCAACCTGTGTGGATCTGATTGATGAGTTTGCACCACAAAGCAACTCAGGGACCTTGCAGTACTACCAGTAGAAGTCTACGGATAGCCGAATTGAGAAGGTAGACATGACTGATACAGTGGATGCAGTCTTTAATGAGCTAAAGAAACAGCTGAGTACATTCCTACTCTATACCTTTGTGAAGAGAGAGCAAGCAGCTTCATTTGACTCCTTGAAGAACTCCTGTGATGGTAACTCCATTGTTTTGCAAGTCGATTTCTCTGAAAATGCAATGATTGCAGCACAGAAAGAAGTACAAGCAGCCCACTGGCACCACGCTCAGGCAACGATCTTCACCACTCACACTTGGATCAACAATGCTACCAATTTCAGTATGGTAGTAATTTCAGACGACCTCGACCACACAAAATACAGCATTTTCATTTTCATGTCACAGTATATTTTCTGAAGTCTCCGAGCAAAATTCCCAATCATAGAAACCGTCAAGGTTTCAGCGATGGGCCAACTTCTCAGTTTAAGCAGAGGTACCTCTTTTCAAATCTCCACTACTGGGAGCAAGATCATGACATCTCTATCAGATGGAATTTTTTTGCCACATCTCATGGAAAAGGTGTCGTAGACTGGATTGGAGGGACGGCGAAGAGGGCAGTTTGGGGACACATTCGCTCAGAGAGAAGTCATATCACCACTCCGCAAGAGTATTCAGCACTCGCCAAACAGCTTTGCCCAAATATTCAAGTTGAATTTGTTGCCAAGAGTGAGATTGATCAACAATCTGCATTTCTGGATGCCAAATGGGAAGGAGTGATGGCAGTCCCCCAAACACACAAAGTTCATTGTATTCAAGCTTCTGGTGCAGATGAGGTCAAAGTAGCCGATACTTCCAACGAGATAGAGAATCCGCAACACCAATGATGTAACTCCTCCAACCAATTCAACAATTGAACAGGATTGTCCAATTGAAGACGATGCCCAGCCTCAGCTACCAGCACTGAACTTGACAATTGGATTGTGGGTTGTTATGGAGTATGATGGTGAATAGTTTCCAGGGGAGATGACCTGTATAGAGGATTCTGATGTTGAAGTAAACGTCATGAAGTGCAAATGCTTGGAAGTGGCCGAGACCTGAAGACAAAATCTTCTACTCAAGAAACAAAATTGTAGGTATCATTAACCCACCAAGTGTTGCAGGCAATCGAGGACAGTTTGCATTTGAAGACATTTAGCATCCGTTTATGTTATGCTTACAAGTACTTGCTTTGTCTAATAGTGCCTAGCAATGCTCAGAATTCATTAATACTATCTTTAATCCTTAATCACACATGTATGTCCATCAAGGGTTTTGTGTACATCTGTCACAAAGTTTAACGAGGATTAATTTGATTATACAATATTCAACAGTTAGGTTTTGGGTATTAAATATTACTTCTATGCCTTAGTATAAAAACAAGAACAATATCCCTAGTAACTTCACCGAGTTTGGGCTTTAAACATTCCTACCCTGTGATTTCCCATATTTCTGCATCCGTCCGTCATAGCCCTTTAACGTGGCCTAGCCCCTCCCCTGTATTATGAAAGTGAAAATAATTTTGACTAATGTCCAAGCCTTTGCTGTGAATATGTATTGTATACAGATTTACCATTTGTGAAACTAGCTACAGCTCAATTTGTTGTCTGAATTGTACGTACGTCACACAGGAAGTACCCATACACATATATGGGCACATAATATACGTATACATATATATACAAATATACACATATTCTACATGTGTATATATATGTATGTATACATATATACACATATTCCTACATGTATACACATAATATATGCACTGTGAATATATGTGTATATGTGTGTATATATGTATATATATATATAGAAATGACACAAAATTTTAGTTCACAAAAATTATTGCACCACCATAATACACACACGTGGTGTATACACATACACGCATATACACTCACTCTTACACACACATACATAAGCACATGCACACAAGCACATACAAGCATGCACACAAGCTCACACACATGCATATGTAAGCACACATACATCCATGAACATACACACATGCACATACAAGCATACACACATCAACACACACACATGCACTGCACATGGACATACACTCATACATGCATGAACATACAACATGTACATACAAAGACACATGCATGAACCACACATGAACATCACATGCACATATTCATACACACATGCACATACACACATGCACATACATGCATGAACAATCATTGAACATACAAGATATATACACAAAGAAACATACATGAACATCACATGAACATCATATGCACATACACACATGCACATACATGCATGCACATACACACATCATGTACATACAAAGACACATGCATGAACATCACATGAACATCACATGCATGAACATACACACATGCACATACATGCATGCACATGCACATACATTCATGCACATGCACATAAAAGCACACACACAGTAGGGTAGCAGAGATATTGTGTTTGGGATTGGTTGTTGATTTTGGGGTGGGGCAGGAGGAAGAGGGAGGCTCCTTAATTTTTTAATGGCTATACATTGGTTGTGTCCCCCCCCCCCCCACCATCTTTCCCACCACCACCCAGTTGTACCCCATGCACAAATGAAAGAATTTAGTCATGTCTACAGGGAAATATGAGGAATTGCCATGCCTGGAGGTGTCAGACTGCCATGTCCCAGCCACCCACTCAGCCAGTTATGTGACTACCACAACAGCTTCTAGGAACATGCACCAACTGCCAGCAGCACCTGCCCCAGTAGCTATCTAAGAGTAGGCCAAGTGAACACCACCAACTGCCAGCTGCACCTGCCCTAGCACCTGTCTGAGAGTAGGCCATGTGAACACCACCAACTCCCAGCTGCACCTGCCCCAGCAGCTGTCTGAGAGTAGGCCATGTGAACACCACCAACTGTGCACCTGCCCCAGCAGCTGTCTGAGAGTAGGCCATGTGAACACCACCAACTGCCAGCTGCACCTGCCCCAGCAGCTGTCTGAGAGTAGGCCATGTGAACACCACCAACTGCCAGTTGCACCTGCCCCAGCAGCTATCTGAGAGTAGGTCATGTGAACACCACCAACCGCCAGCTGCATCTGCCCCAGCAGCTGTCTGAGAGTGTGCCATGTGAACACCACCAACTGCCAGCTGCATCTGCCCCAGCAGCTGTCTGAGAGTGGGCCATGTGAACACCACCAACGGCCAGCTGCACCTGCCCCACAAGCTGTCTGAGAGCAAGCAATTTTCCTCTGCAAACTACATTTTACCTGATCTTCTAGCACCAAGACAACAAATCTTGAATGGGAGGAGCATCTGGTGTGGTAAAAAAATTAATTAAGGAGTCCATCTTTTCACTGCCCTTCAGAAGCAACTCTTTTACAAACTTTCTTTGAATCAGAGAGTTATTTTATTAACTTCTGTCTTCTTTTACAACCAAACAGCACAATGAATTTCCATGTTGAAGCATCCTCAATGTTGCAGCTGAATGAATGTGCATGTTGAGGCATCCTCAATATTGTATCTGACTGAATGTGCATGTTGAGGCATCCTCAATGTTTGTCACAGGAGCATCTGCGACACAAGCAAGGGAAAGATCAAAGGGACTGAGACTGAACATAATTAGATGGATTTAGATATTGTTCACCTTATTACATGTATGTGTGTTTGTGCTAGCTGGAGTGATTGAGCATGCTCACCACTGGACATTGTTATTGGTTAGCACCTGGTTTTGTCCTTATATGGTCATAACCAGGCTCTGGCTGGAGTTCTAATTAAGGTCCCAGTTTTTACAGAGTCTGTGTTGTTGAGACACTATACTGAGTGTGTAACTGAATGTGTGGATACTTTGGACTCAAGATACTTTACAACAAGCTGGTTGACTAGCTAGTAGGCACTAGGCTAGGATAGGTTGGTGCTTAGCCAGTACCTGGTGGTAGCAGTACCAATAAGTGGCGGAATAGGCTAGAGCATGGTAGAGACCCTTAGGTGATACACTAAGACCAGACTATTCCTGTCACAACTGGTGGCAGCGGTGGGATAGCTGGAGTTAGTCTGCTGAAGTTAGGACTACTGAAGCTAAGACAGTTACAGCTAAGTCGCTGCTGAACAGTGGAATTGAGGTTGCTGGTAGTGGATACTGAGTCCTAGAGTATAGCTGAGCTAAGCTAAGGTCGATCGTGATTGTTTGAGTCAAGTACTCGATGTAGGCACCAGAAGCAACCAAAATTTTCAAAACAGGAAACAAGCATCTGGACTATGGCGAATCGGGCCAGATCTAAGAAGGAACAACCCCGATCTCAGGAGGAGGTTAAGGATAGTGAGGAGGTGGATGAACACTCATCTGAATTGGAGAGCGAGGAGGAAGATGATGACGTAAAGTTGGAAAGACCCGTGATGGACATAACTGCCTTGCTCATGTACCTAACCCAAAAGGACGAACAGCGGGACAGGGAGAGAAAGGCACTACAGAAGAGAGAGTTGAAGGAAAGAAAGGAGGAGAAGTTGAAGGAGCAGGAACGGAGAGAAGATGAGTTGAGAAGACGGAGGGATGAATTGATGGAGAGAGAAAGGAAGTGGGAGCAACTGTTGTTGTTGTCATTTGGGAAGTGGGAATATGTGTGTATGCCCTTTGGTTTAAAGAATGCACCATCAAACTTCCAGCGTTTGATGAACACCATGTTGGCTGACGTTGCTGCATCGGCTGCAGCATACATTGATGATGTCATAGTTTTTAGTCGTAGCTTCGGAGAGCATATTGACCACCTCAGAGAACGACTGCAGAAAACGGGTTTAACTTTAAAGACAACCAAATGCAAGATAGCTGGCAAGAGCTGTCAATATTTGGTGCATCAGGTTGGAGAAGGGATGGTGAGGCCATTGCAAGCTAAAGTTAATGCACTGTTGAACTACAAGAAGCCAAGACGAAAGAAAGAGATGCGGGCATTCCTAGGATTGGCGAACTATTACAGGCGCTTCATCCCTGCATATGGATCGATCGTCTTGCCGCTGACGGAGGCTACTCGGAAGATAGCTCCAGACAGCATACTGTGGTCGACAAAGATGGATGAAGCATCTGATGCATTGAAAGAGGCGTTATCACACGACCCAGTACTATCCAGTCCAGATGAAGGAAAGGACTTTACTCTACACACTGATGCATCAGGAACCAGCATAGGAGCAGTACTGAGCCAAATGAACTCGAAGGAGACTGACCACCCAGTGACATATTTCTCACGACACCTCAAACATGACCTTCGGGAAGCACACAATGTCACTACAATTTGGCCCACGCCATTTCACCTGTGAATTTCTCCTCGCAGATGTGACACAGCCAATTCTCGGTGCTAACTTCTTTTGCAATGAGAACCTACTCATTGACTGCAAGAACAGACACTTGGTTGATGTCAGCACCTATGCCAACTCAGTTAGCAGCCCCCAACAACCTTGCAACAATATTTCAAAGCCTGCACCAACTGGCTGTAGTTAACAGTGCAGAAAAAGGCAGAGCAGATGACACCCTTGCTGTCATCCTCTCAGAGTTTCCCACACTCACTCTCCCCCACTTTTCCACCACATACACCAAACATGGTGTACACACCACATCCCAACAGATGACCGACCACCTTCGCATGACAAAGCATGGCGCCTCTCACCTGCTAAATTGGCTGTAGCAAGGAGGGAGTTCTTGGCCATGGAAAAGTTGGGCATCATTCGCCGCTCTGACAGCCCTTGGGCTTCAACTCTTGCACCTTGTCCCTAAGCCTGATGGATCATGGCGCCCATGTGGCGACTACCGCCAATTGAATGAGAAGACCCAGCCTGACTGTTATCCTGTCCCACATGTCCAGGATTTCGCAGCCAACCTTTGTAAGAGATTGCTCTGGCAATAATCCAACGATACAATAGTAACAATCACGTGCATAATGTAAGTATGTATATGTATGCATGATCACACATCACGTGAGGTAAGTTAGTAGTTAGGTTAGCAGTTATCGATCATACATCTCCCCCCAAGATGATGTGCAGGGTCACAGCATCTTGACTAGGGCCAGGTGTCATCCTCAATGAGTCTAGTAGGTCGGTGTATCTTATGTCCAGAGTGACATGGGGTAGCCTGGGCAAGAGCTGAGGTGGCACAATGTTCTGCTGAAGTTCCTGTGGGACTGGAGTGGGAGCAGCAGGTGCATGGACTGAGAGAGCTGTCCTCTTGCAGATGAAACGACGGTTGCGGACCATCACTCGGCCAGACCGTGTGCGAATGAAGTACCGACGGTTTGGACTGTTTGCAGTTACTGTGCCATAAATGTCCCAGGCTTTGGAGTCCGGGTTCTGGATAGTGACATGTGCTCCAGGCTCCAAGTCATGAAGAGAGTGGGCATGCTGATCATAAAAGGACTCGGATTTCTGAAGGACATCATCGGCATGCTCAGTGTCAATGGGACGTTGCCATTCAGGGGCAAAGGACCATCTGTGTGCAGGGAGGGAGTCCTGAACCGGGTGTCCGTAAAGTTTCTGTGCTGGTGACATGCAGTCTCTCCTACAGGGTGTGTTCCTATACTGCAGCAGAGATCGGGAGAGGATGTCCTGGTCGACTGAGCGGCGCCTCCAGGCAGCTTTGATGAGTTGCTTCATCGATTTGATAGTGGACTCAGCCTTGCCATTGCTCTGAGGATAGTGTGGACTGGATATTACATGATTAACTCCCCAGCTCCTTAAGAAAACTTCAAACTTGTTGGATGTGAACTGAGGTCCGCCATCGGACCAGAGAATGTCCGGAGCGGCCGTGCGGCAAAACAGGTCACGCACAACATCAATGGTATGAGTTGACGTGGTGTCAAAACCCATTGGGAAGATATGCGGCCAGTCAGTGAGACCACGAGAAAGTACCGAGCTCCATGGTGTGCGAAATCCATGGCGATCTGCTGGAATGGGCGTGATGGATGTGTCTTGGTGATGATCGGCTCATGGGGATGTGATGGAAGAGAGTCCTGGCAGAGGTGGCAATCAGCAATGTACAATTCAATGTCGCAATCAATGCCAGGCCAGTAGACTGTTAGCCGAGCTCTGTCCTTTGACCTGGTGAGACCTTGATGGGCATCGTGGAGTCGCTCGAGGATAGTGGGACGGAATGTGGAGGGAATAAAGAGGCGACAGCCATAGACTAGGAGGCCATCATCTACACTGAAGTGGTCCCTTGAACCCCAGAACTTTTTCAGGTTGGGAGGAAGGCCACCCTTATGGTCAGGGAATCCAGTCTGAACGAGGTGAAGGAGTTCCTGGTACTCATGGTCATTACGAGTATGGCTGTGGAGCTCTTGAACATGGAGGTTACCCTCGTGCATAGCCCGTAGCTCAGAAGACTGCAGGCATCTGATAGAGGATAGGGAGGTGTGGACGTCAATGTCAAACACGGCCATGTCCTCACCAGGATTGGGCTCGGAGCAGGGATGACGTGAGAGAGCATCTGCTGCATCATTGTCTCTGCCCTTCTGCCACTTTGTGATGAATTTGTATGCAAGAAGGTGCGTGTGGAGCCTCTGAAGACGAGGGTTCTCAATCTCATCTAGTCGATGACTGTTGAGGATGGGGACCAGCGGATTGTGGTCAGTGATGACAGTGAACGTGGGCAGGCCCGAAAGGAAGATACGGCATTTCTTAGTGGCCCATGCCACTGCGAGAAGCTCAAGTTCTATGACAGCATAGCGAGTCTCCGCATCTGTGAGAAAACGGGAACCAGCCTGGGTGAGTTTCCATTCTCCATGGTGTTGTTGCTGAAGGACGAATCCGAGCCCAAGGAGACTTGCATCAGTGAGGAGCCGTGTGGGTCGAGAGATATCATAGAATGTCAGTGTGGGAGCAGTGGTCAATATTTCCTTGGCCTTGAGAAAGGTATCAGTGTGGGTAGAGTCCCAAAGGAAATCGTTTTTGCTACTAACGAGAGGGCGGAGAGGTAAGAGTACTGGGCTAATAGCATCTGAACTTCCAGCGAGTTGGTTGACGAGACCAAAGAAGGACCGGAGATCCGTTCTGCTGGACGGTGTAGGGAAGCTACTGATGGCTTGTGTGATGTCATCACTAATGCGGTAGCCATCAGAGGAGAGATGAAAAACAGCAAATTCAATGCTTCCTTGACAAAACTGGAATTTGTCATGGTTAAGAGAAATGCCTCGTTCCTCACACCGCTGTAAGAATTGGCGGACGTGGTCGACATGACTGGCAGGATCTTCGTCATAGATTAGGACATCATCCACAATGTGGCGGAAATGAGTGAGGCCTTAGAAGGCCTCGTACATCCGACGGTCATAGTGTTCGCTGATGGAGGAGAGACCATAAGGTGCACGCAAGAACTTGTAGTGTCCGAGGGGCATAATGAAAGTGGTCAGGAGCTGACTCTCATTGTCCAAAGGGCACTGGTGATACCCCTTGAAGGCTGTGAAGTACTTCGCTCTGGATGTGGCAATGTCGGCAACTGCTACTGCTGGAGGTGTAGACTGAAACCTTTCACGCTTAACGAAGCGGTTGAGGTGTGAGAAGTCCACGCAAAGCCGAATGCGGTCAGAGTTCTTTTTTCGTGCCACAACAATGGGCGCACACCAGTCTGTGGGCTCTGTCTGCTCGGCGATGATGCCCTGTGACTCAAGCAACCCAAGCTCATGCTTGGTCGGTTCCAAGTATGCATAGGGTAGGGTTCGAGGTGCATTGACACAGAATGGTTTAGCATCTTTAGTCATTACTATTTTAAATGTCTAACCAGGCATTGTCAGGATTGAAAATTTCCTCTTTAGAACGTGGATAAGAGTGATCCAGAACCTGAGGGCCAGACTCGTGGATGGACAGGACAGAAGACTGCATCTCCGGAAGGGGTTGTGGGTACTTGGCTGGGAGGATGCCAAGATGCTTGGCAGTCTTCCAGGAAAGGAGAGCACCTGAAACTCACCCATAGATGTGGAAGTTGTCCTCCACCGAGCGATTCCCAACACTAATGATAGCCTTGAGACTACCAATGGGAGACAGAATATTCCCATTCACGGCACGAGGCCTGACATCGGAGGGCAGGAGGTTGGGAACATGCTCATTGAAGTTGGTCAGGAAATTGATGCCAGCAGCACTGATATCGGCACCAGAGTCAGGGAGAACCTCAACAGTGGCCTGACCGTTCAAAGCCTGTACGTGACCCGTGAGCGTGGGAGCAGGGTCAGTGTGGTCGACAGACATAATGCTGGAGAGGCATATCCTTGGAGCACTAACCAGCTGAGGACCACAGAGACGGAGACTATTGGTGCGTGGAGGCAGCTCCTCATGGCATCTAGCACGAGGGTTGCTGGACTTGGACTTCTGGAGGCAGACAGTGTGGTAATGACCTGTTCTCCCACAGTGGCTGCAGATTGACCTGAAGGCAGGACAGGATGTGCGACGGCCCTCAAGGTGCTCTGCCTGGCCACAACCACGGCAAGCACCAGAGCCTACCATGGGTGATGCAGGAGCTTTCTTGCCCTTGGACTGCTTATACCTACTGACAGCACTTATAGACTCACTTGAGGCAGAATCTAGGGCAGAGCAGGATACATCTGACCTCGTTTGCAACTCCTTCTTGGCAGCCTCCATGGCCCGACAAATTTTTATGGCATTCTCCAAAGTTAAGTTCTGCTCCTTGAGGAGATCCTGGACAGTGTCCGTGTCCATGACACCTTCCACCAGCTGATCACGTAGGCTGTTCTGGAGGCATTTGTTGTCACAGAAATTGCAGGTTTTAGCCAGTTCTCTGAGTGAAACGAGATAGAAGACCGAGGTTGTCCACTATGGTGAGAGTCGCACCACTCGAGGGCGTGTACCTTGATGGCGGCCTCCAATCCAGCTAGGCCAGAGAGAGTCATATAAGAATTCCACTGTTTCTCCCATGCCAGAAAATCAGATCCCCTGTCGACATCGAGATCAATCCTGGAGAGATCCCCAGCGTGGAATGTGTAGGGCATGACTAATAGACAGGAAAAAGTGGCGAGTTGAGTAGTAGTCGAAGAATTGCCAGACGACCAAGACAAAAGGTTCTAGGCCGTGGAAGAGGCAGGAAGATTCCAAGAGAGACTGATTGGGCTCTAGACGGGTTCCTTCCTCAGGTTTGGTACCCTGTTCGCAGCGCCATGTAAGAGATTCCTCTGGCAATAATCAAATGATACAATAGTGACAATCACGTGCATAATGTAAGTATGTATATGTATGCATGATCACACATCACGTGAGGTAAGTTAGTAGTTATCGATATCATACAACCTTCACGGCAAGAACTTCTTCAGCAAGATTGACCTGGTTAAAGGTTTCCATCAGATACCTGTTGGTCTCAGTACATTCCAAAAATGGCCGTGATTACATTGTTTGGGCTATTTGAATATTTGAGAATGCCGTTTGGACTTAAAAATGCAGCACAAACATTTCAGCGATTTATGGATCAGGTATGTTCTGGTTTGGAGGGTTTCCTTTTCGTCTACCTAGACGATGTACTGGTGGCCAGTGAGACCGCATCCAAGCACCATTGACATCTCAGAATGTTTTTTAAACGTCTGGCCCAGCATGGGCTTGTGGTGAACCCCCCAAAAAGTGTGTTTGGAGTCAGCAGTTTGGACTTCTTAGGGCACCGTGTCTCAGCAAAGGGTGCAGAACCACTTCCTGACAGAGTTCAAGCCATAAAAAATTTCCCTGCACCAATCACCACCAAGAGCATGCTAGAGTGGCTCGGCATGATCAATTTTTACCACCGATTCATTCCACATGCAGCTGATCTAATGAAGCCCATGCACGAGGCTGTGCACACAAAGCCGTTCCGTTGGTCTGAGAAACTCCAGATGGTCTTCGAAGCGGCCAAGGCTGGACTTTCATCTGCAGCCCTTTTAGCACACCCAAGCCACAATGCACCCACCAGCATCACAGTCGATGCTTCAGATACAGCTGTTGGCGGAGTCCTCGAACAATTCTTGGATGGAGATTGGCGCCACATTGCCTTCTTCTCCAAACAGCTGGCCAGCTCAATCCCGGTATAGTGCATTTGATCGTGAACTGCTGGCAATGTACCTGGCGTTATGCCACTTTCTCTACTTTGTTGAAAGCAAACCTTTCGTCCTCTACACAGACCACAAAGCATTAACCTTTGCTTTTGCCAAACAGGCTGGCAAGTATACCCCAAGATAACAGCGCCACCTTGCTTATGTCAGGGAATTCACTACCGATGTCCGACACATCAGTGGGAAAGACAATGCAGCAGCAGGTGCGCTTTCCAGAGTGTTTCTGGGCGGAAGCCCAACCGAGGAGCCACAATCAACTGACACAGGCTCTTTGGACATAACTGCCATCCATATTCCAGAAGTGGACTTCGTAGCCATGGCACAGGACCAACTGACTGACCCAGAGGTATGGGCCACACGTACAGCCATCACTATTCTTATTCTCAGTGATGAGCCTCTGCCCAACACTGATCTCGCCCTACTTTGTGACAAGTCAACAGGACAACTAAGGCCGTTGGTCCCTCGCACTTGGCGTAGACGACTGTTTGATACAGTCCACGGTCTCTCTCACCCAGGCATACATACCTCACGCAGGATGATGGTAGACAGATTTGTCTGGCATGGCATCAATAAAGATGTGGGACACTGGGAAAAGACCTGCATGAGATGCCAGAAGGCAAAAGTGCACCGACATGTCCGAACTCCGGTACAACATGAACAATTACCCAGCCGAAGATTTGAGCAGCTGCACATGGACATTGTTGGCCCTCTGCCAGAGTCTCGGGGCATGAAATATCTGTTCACAGTAGTCGATCGGTTCACCAGATTGACAGAGGCCTTTCCAATGGCTGAACAGACTGCCACATCCTGTGCCTGAGCACTTCTAGAACACATTGCCAGTTTTGGTGTTCCAAGTGACATATCCTCGGACAGAGGTCGGCAGTTCACATCTGATGGGGACAGCTCAATGCTCTCTTAGGATCATAGAAGCACCAAACCACCAGTTACCACCCACAGAGTAATGGCATCATTGAGCGATTCCATCGTCAGCTCAAGGCCTCTCTAAAGGCACGACTGGATGGCCCACACTGGATGCACGAGCTCCCCATTATCATGCTTGGCATTCGGACAGCACCCAAGGATGACCTAGGTTGCTCATCAGCTGAGTTGGTGTATGGTGAGACATTAAGATTGCCGGGAGAGTTTTTTTGAAACCGGACCACTACCAGCTCCACTGAGTTATTGCCACACCTGCGGGAGGCCATGAGGAAACTGCATCCGACAATAACAACACACCATAGCCAGCCATCATGCCATTTACCTACTGCTCTGCTCACATGCAAGTTTGTGTTCGTCCGCCGAGATACCCATAGGACGCCCCTATGAGGGACCATTTCGTGTCCTGCAGAAGACTGACAAGTTCTACACATTGGACATGAATGGAAGGTCTGACACTGTATCA
Source organism: Cladorhizidae sp. MBARI D1340-BT2 (assembly GCA_028752905.1). Taxonomy (NCBI): domain Eukaryota; kingdom Metazoa; phylum Porifera; class Demospongiae; order Poecilosclerida; family Cladorhizidae; species Cladorhizidae sp. MBARI D1340-BT2. Next base: position 11,318,587 of record JAQNBH010000005.1, read on the forward strand.
ATTGACCGCCTCAAGCCAGCCTTTTTGGAAGCCGAATCTAAGTCCACAGCTGCCCAGGCAGTAATACCTCCAATTACAGTACCTCAACCTTCATCTACTGCTCCATCCTATGCAGAAGTCACTGGCAGACAGGACATCCGGTTCCACATCCTCGAACAACTCGCTCTGGACGTGCAATCAGGACACCTGTACGATTCCTCCATTCCACAACCATTTAGGTTGCTAGGGGGGGTAGTGTGGCGTCCTCTAGATTGGAGGACTGAATTACTATGACATAATTCAAATAGACCTTCTTAATGTTTTGAGCTTTTTACCCAATAGATATTCAGTATTGATGATATTTAATTGCTAAATGATATTCGATTGCTAAAGCCTCATAGCATGGTCCTACCCTAGTCACATAGCTTGGTCCTAGCCCTATAGCCCTGGTCATAGCCCCATAGCCTGATCCTACCCTGGCCCCTTGGTCCTAATGCTATAGCCCTGCATAGCCCCATAGCCTGGTCCTACCCTAGTCACACAGCTTGGTGCTAGCCCTATAGCCCTAGTCTTAGCTCTGTTGTAGCCCCATAGCCTAGTCCTACCCTAATCACACAGCTTGGTCCTAGCCCCATAGCCTGGTCCTAGCATACAACCTTAGTCTTAGTCCTAGTCGAAGCTAGTCCTACCCTAGCCCCACATCCCTATAGCCCTAGTCGTAGCCATAGCCATAGCCGAGCCTTAGCCCTCATCGTAGCCAGTCCTTGCTGTAGCCACATAGCCCTAGCCCAGGTCGTAGCCCCATAGTCCTGGCCTTAATGGTCCTAGCCATTTAATAACTAAAATGTCTTAAATAATTTGTGATAACTAATTCAAGTCGAAATACTTTTCTTGCATAATTTTAATAATTATAGTAGTACATGTAGTCATACATACATATACAAATATAATATACAGGACGTCATACAAAGTGGGGGTCCTGAAATATTCTCCTCGGCCCCCCCCCTCCCCCCCCCAGCATTTAGCTAATGTGCATGTTTTGTCAAGAATTTCATCAGTCATCAACTTCTTTTGAAGCCTTGTCCACACTTCACATGTGAATGTGCATTAATGGATCTTAAATGCATTGGTTACATCCAACTCTAATTAGAATAATGCGTGCGCATTGGATCTGCTCCCACCATTGAGTCGGTCGAAACCGAGAGCAATAAATCAAATAACTACACAAGCGCGCATTGAAAAGAATTTCATTCACTTGCATCTTCGCGATGGCTGCAGGTTGAAATTTTGAGGAGTTAGCTGTGTACTACCTGTGGCCTGTGGCCAAACTGCTAGCTAGACTGGGTACATGGCTAGAGAACTGTTGTTATGTTCATACGTCCTTGTGTCTGCACTTCCGAGTTCGTGCAGTCACACACAACCTTCATTAGTGCTGCCTTTCCCTCAGCTCTCTCCTCTTCTTTCTCTGCAGCAAATGTTTCCTGCACATCTGTAGTTACCTATCATCAAGACAAGGATGCCAACAACAAACTCCATCTTAACTACAGCTACCTTTTAACGTGACCTACTGACATTGGTAGGCGTGTACATACGATTTATTTCAGTGCTGGTGTGGACGTGACGAACGCGCATCAACTTTGAAGAGTTCTTTCCTAAGACCCACGGCCAGCGTGCATTAATGCGCATTAGTTTGGGTGCAGTGAGAACAGGCCTTAAGTCTGAATAGAAATTCTCATAAGGTATGCCAAATTTTCATCTGAAAATCAATATCGAGCATGGTCTTGATCATCTTCACCTGGCTAAATGACCTTTCGACAGTCGCTGTTCCAACTGGAAAGTGCCAGTTAGATTTGAGCCAGAATATAAATGGAGGGAAAATTCCACTATAGGCATCTGGGCATAGCCTCAAATACTCCTTGAAAAGAAGCTATTAGTACTTCTTTTTCTTTTATTTTGTAGCAACACAGGCCACTCTGGGAGGAGCCGACCAGCTTCAAGAAGAGTATTAGGTCAACCTAACAAGAACTACCAACTTAACTTACTTAACCTAGTCCTAGCCAAATATAGACTTCTAGACAATTAACAGTTTACAAATCTTATTACTATGAATAACATTAGTATTTGAAACCCACTGATGTCCTCAGGAGAGTTTAAGAGCAGCCTTCTTCTGTGAAACTCTCTCTCTTTGGATTATCAAGCTAAGTCAATTGTCTTGTGTATTTGATTATCAATATAACAAATTCTATATTTATCAACTTCTCCATTAAATTGTCTGCAATAGTCTAACATCTGGTGGCAGCCAAGGAGACGACCACGCCTTAGCTACCATTTGACCACGCCTGAGCTACCATTTCGACTACGCCCGAGTTACCATTTTGACCACGCCCGAGTTACCATTTCGACCATGCCCGAGCTACCATTTCGACCACGCCCGAGTTACCATTTCGACCACGCCCGAGCTACCATTTCGACCACGCCCGAGTTACCATTTCAACCACGCCCAAGCTACCATTTCGACCACACCCAAGTTACCATTTCGACCACGCCCGAGCTACTGATCTTCGATTCATTCATCAAATTTTGTGAACTGATGTACCTCCACCATGCCCTTTCCAAATTCGACCTGCCTTAGTTGTAGTGAGTTAACTGACCTTCCCATCAGACCCTTTGATTTCACGATGAGTGGCAATGAGAATGACAACCAAGTGTGGCCAGACGAAAGGCCACACCCATCAAACAAAGAGGATTATCAATCACCTCTAGATTAGAATCCTACATTCGTGATTGTACACCTTGCGACAATCTAGTAGACCCCGGCGAGACACCGTATCTCCCAGATAGAAACCCAACTCAAGATCGACCAAGACCAGTAGACCCACGAACCAGATTCCCACCCACTGCTACTCCGACTGTCGACCCCACTGTAGCTCTGCTCTTGCTGCAAATGCAACAACAACAGCTGGAGAACCAACGCCTGCCTAGCAAAGGCACTCGAGACACTGAGCACCCGTCCTATCACTGTTGCCAACCCTCCAAACCCCCCTCGACTCCCCCTCCTCCGTGAGGGCATGGCAGGCGAAGTGGATCTTGCCCGTTTTGAAAAACACACGACGGCCTATGATGTACCAAGAACCAGATGGGCGGCAGAACTCCGTACACTGCTCCAGGGGGATCTCACTAGTGTCGCACTCTCCATTTCCACGGACCAGGCTGGCTGTTACTCTACCCTCAAGAAAGCCATCCTCACCCGACGAGGCATTAACCCAGTCTGCCCGATTCTCTGCCTGGCTAGAACCCAATCCTCGGACATTCGAGACTGTTTCCCAGGTTTACCTCCGTACCGTCGATGTCGCCCTTACCTGTCTCAGAGATTGCCAAAGCATAAATGACTGTGCTACTCTGATCACGCAGGAAGTTATTTACCGCCAGCTGCAACCATCGGTGGCACAGTTTGTACGTGCACAAAAGCCACTCACGGCACAGGACATGATCCAAGCAGCAGATGCTTGTGTCACAAAGGCAAATTTGATCGCCTTATGGCATGGAAGAGCCACACCACTTGGAAAGGTCCTAGACAACAACGACCTTCTGATCGTCTTCCGTATCACCCAAGGCCTATGTATCAACAACAAGACCATCTCTCACCACCTCCATCCCAACCACTAAGTGAGGATGTGAACCCTCTTACTTACCCAGGACACCACATCCCGCCACCCACTCGGGAAAAATCTGACCAGCCCACCCACCGTCCAAAGGATCTCAGCAAATACTTTGACGATGTCAAAGGTCCCCTCTGCTTTAATTGCAGGAAATGGGGACACATCTCAGTGCAGCCTGCCCAGATAGAGATCTCTATCGTATCAGACATACCCAACCATCTCAACCAACAGTCACGAGACTGCCATCCCTCTTCACCATGGGTACCATCGTGGAAGCACCGGTCCATTTCTTCCTCGACAGTGGGGCAGATCTCACAGTAATAAATAAGCGGACGCTAGATGACCTCCATTCCATAGGGACGATCACCCCACTCCGACAGTCTGATGTCACGATTAAGGGAGTCCACGACCTCCCTGCCGGTCGTACAGCTGGACTGCAATATCCTGGGATGAATACTTACACTACCTATGGCAATCTCTGATGATATCCATCACGATATCATCCTGGGCAGAGATTGCGATATACTCTATGTACTCATGAAGGCCACAATTGAGGATATTGACCCCCTTTTACAACCCAATGCTGACTCTGAGGCCCTCTGCAGGGACCAACATAATGACCCCACACTGTCAGAACCTTGGTCTTCTGCAGACAAGGAGAACTACCCATATGTCACCAAACACGGCGTCCTTCATCGACAATCTACCGACTGACTGGGAGAACCAATTTGGCAAATCGTTCTCCCTGCCAACCGACGGCAGCAGGTACTGGACTTAGCTCACTCGACTCCAATGGATGGACATGGAGGCCTCAAGTGTACCAAGTATAAAATACTTAAGCATTTCTTTTGGCCGCACCTAGCCGCCGACGTCAAGGCCACTTGTCAATCCTGCAACCGCTGCCAGAAAATGGCCAAGCGTAAACACAAAAGAGCACCTATGGTATCCCCTCTACCTCATATCACTCGACCCTTTGACAAGGTGGGCTATTGACGTGGTGGGCCCCTTGCCAGTGACCAAGTCACAAAACAGATAAATCCTCACGTACATAGATCTGGGCTCCCGATACCTGGATGCCGTTCCCCTCCGCACAACCACGGCAGATGTCATCGCCAAGGCCCTGCTACATATCATGTCGAGATTGTCGGTACGTCTAGAGATACTATCTGACAGGGGTAGCAACTTCCTCTCCTCTGTGATGAAAGAAACATTCAAGTTCCTCGGCGTACTCCACTCTAAGACGGCTCTGTACCTCCCACAGTCCAATGGGGCCATTGAAAGATTTCATCAAATATTAATGCAGATGGTCCAGAAGTCAGTAGCATACCATAGGGACTGGGACGAACACCTCCAGTACCTCTTGTTCGCTTGCCATGAAGCTCCCTGCTCTTCTACGGGGTTCTCACCCTTTGAGCTGCTTTACGGGCGCTAAGTACATGGACCCCTCGACATCTTACGACAGCAATGGGTTCCAGCTAAGACAATCTCTACCACAGTCACGGAGCGGTTGCTTAAACTCCGTACAGACCTCACCGAGATGAGGGCTCTTGCTATCGACCAACATGAGACCACTCAAGCCAGAACCAAGGCTTGGTTTGATCAATCAGCTACCGCTACATCTTTCCAAAAGGGGGACCAAGTACTGGTCTTTACTCCTGCCTTCTCCAGCCACCGGGGTCAGAAGACCGTTGGTGTGGACCATACACCATCCTCCCCGGTAACTTACTCGGTGGACATGCCAGAGAGGCATAAGCGTACGCGCTCGGTCCATTTAATTGCCCTGAAGTTATGGATACCACCTGTTGCCAATATAGCAGACTATGGTCCACATACCTCGACTGAGCCTCCACAGATAGGACCAACTCTTACTCCTGTGCAACGCCAGGACATTCTCCACCTATGGCAGGACTATCCAACTGTTACAGCGAGCAAACTGGGAAGAGCTATGTCAGCCACACACCGCATCAATACAGCCATGGCCCTACCCATTCACCTTCATCCCTACCAAATTTCTAAAGCATGAGAGGAACCCTTCTGGCAGGAGATCGCCACTTTAAGACAAAAACATCTCATCGAACCATCCAGGGTACCATGGGTGGCGCCCATGTTTGCGGTCCCAAAGAAGTCACCAGGTTCGGTCCGTTTGGTAGTGGATTATAGATGCCTCAACACAGTCACCACTCCAGACACCTATTACATGCCCAGAATAGAGGACATCTTAGAAAAAATGGCCTCGGCTACATACTTTTCTACCTTTGATTTAGCCAGGGGATTTTACCAAGTGCCCCTGGAACCACGTGACATGGACAAAACAACATTTCTTACACCCTTCGGTAAATTCTGGTTTACAGTCATGCCCTTCGGACTGTGAAACGCCCCCGCCACCTTTCAGCGCCTTATGGACGGACTGCTGGGGGATCTGTTCTCCTTTGTGACTGTCTACATTGACAACATATCCGTTTTTAGCCCATCCTGGACGAATCACCTCGCCCATCTTCACCTAGTGTTTGGCCATCTCAGAGATGAGGGTCTCACGATCCAGTCTGGCAAGTCACAGCTAGGGATGACTACCTGTCAATTCCTAAGCCACACGGTCAGCCACGGCACTATCACCCCTCAAGAGGCTAAGCTCGTGGCTATCCAGAACTACCCACAGCCATCAACCAAAACAGGAGTCCGCTCATTCCTAGGAATGACAGATTACTACCATCACTTCATTCCCCACTTTAGTTCAGTAGCAGCTCCACTCACAGGTCTCACCAAAAAGGCGGGCCCAGATCCTGTTGAGTGGACGCCCGACTGTACACTAGCATTTCGACATCTCAAAGAACTTCTTTGTACAGGCCCACAGTCTTGGTTGCACCCGACTATGAAAAAATATTCATCCTTCAGACTGACACATCGCAGAGAGGGATTGGAGCAGTCCTGTCACAAGAGGACGATGCAGGCAATGATCACCCAATTCCAGAAAGATGCTTCCTCGGGAACAAAACTACTCGGCGACAGAGCAGGAGGGCTTGGCGGTGGTGGATGCATGCAAACATTTCCTTCCTTATCTGCTCGGTCGCCCCTTCATCATCCAAACAGACCATCGTGCCTTGGCCTTTCCGAACAATAAGGACACCACCAGCGGACGCCTTGCTCATTGGATGAATATTCTACGCCAGCTTCCATCATCTACAGACAAGGAAAGGCCAATGCCAACGCAGACACTCTCTCCAGGCCAGATGAACCAACACCTTGCACCACAGAAAAAGAAGGGGGTGATGTTAGGTCAACCTAACAAGAACTACCAACTTAACTTACTTAATCTAGTCCTAGCCAAATATAGACTTCTAGACAATTAACAGTTTACAATGTTATGACTATGAATAACATTAGTCTTTGAAACCCACTGATGTTCTCAGGAGAGGCCAGCTTATTTAAGAGCAGCCTTCTTCTATATAACTCTCTCTCTTTGGATTATCAAGCTAAGTCAATTGTCTTGTGTATTTGATTATCAATAATAAATTCTATATTTATCAACTTCTCCATTAGATTGTCTGCAATAGTCTAACAAAGAGGAAAAGACTTGAGGTTGCTTCCCTTATTAATCAACTTCAACCTCTTTGCCATGGAAATTAGCCAGCTCCTTGCTTCCATACCTATTGAAAGCTGATAACTTGCACCTGGAAGACGAGCAGCATTGAAGATATGTAGATGCCGTCAGTAATCTTACTCACTCTCTGCAAATCGATTTTCAATATTTTTTAAACAGAATATCAATGCAATTGAATCTCAAAATCTTTTTGTTAGGCCAGAGAAGTTTGAAGCGTTTATAGTTTTTCCTGTGGTTGTACCAACTGTGATATCATGTTCACCCTGCAAACACTTCATCCACTTCTGAACACCAGCTTGCATCAGTTTCTTTCAAAAACATTATCTGGCAACCAAGGAAAGATAACATTCTTCATTTACGACTTGCTACGAGATTCGAACTGCAGTTATTCCCCAGAATCAACTTGAACACCAAAGGCTTCAGCATCTCCAGATGCTTCTTAGAGATCTTGGAGAGTAAGAATCAAAGCTAGAAATTTCTTTCATGCAGTGTTTGTGTGACAACCAGCAAGTATTACTGGGCTTCATAATCTAGGTTAATCACAGCATTGTACCTCCTTTAATTCCTCTGCCTTCTTTGAAGAATACAAGAATAATTTCCATAAGTTGGCCATCATCCCAAACATTCTCTGGATCCATGGGATGCTCTCAGCAGCTTGGATGCTTGCTAAATGAAGACAATGGCAAGAGCAGTGGATGTACAATCATGAGTGCAGAATCTAAGTACAAAGTGTTGTTGACCTTTGGTGTTATGAGAAAATGGATGAGGTTCCCACATCAGGGAGCAGTAAATTAGATGAGGCAGACCTAGGGTAGTGTAAAGTCTGAGAAGTTTATGGGTAGTTAACTGGTGATAGAGGTTGTAACTATTATTTTCCTGGATTTGATTTTCCTGGATTTGATGCAAACTTTTCTGATGTGAAAATTCCAGGAGAGGTGAGAGTAATTCCTAAATATGGGATGAGTTCAAGTGGAGGTTTTTGAGAGTTGGTTTAGGGGATAAGAAGTTGAGGGACTTACAAGTAATAGTCATGCACTTTCTCTTAATTGGGTGTGAGGAAACAGGAAGATATCACTTCAATGTCAGAATGCACTGAGTCAATGCTGGAAGTAGAAGAGAAGGGATGGGAGAGGAGGATATTGTCTTACATAGAGAGTTAATGTAGAAGAAGGAGAAAGTGGGAGCTTAAGTAGTGATATTATTTAAGTAGAGAATTAAGAGAAGTGGACCAAGAATAGAATCTTGCGGTATTTTCTGGGAAAGAAAGAGAGCTTGTGAAGATCACCCTTTGTGGCAGTTAAAAAAGTTTGTTGGTGAGACATGGTGGATGGCTACAACTTTTGATGGAAGGTATTCAGCCTTGTTTTACTTCGCGTGTTCCTTGTGGGCTGGATGTCTATGCCATTAGCTCAGGAGCTTTTATTTGGACATAAACATTTATACCATAGAATGAGGACTATTTTTGCCACCTTCCCTTCCCAGATATTTGCATAAATGACCTGTAGTTTTTTCGCTTCATTCGTTCCAAAACTTACATAGTGTGACTGTCATCTGTGGGAATTCTATCAATTTCAATGTAGCTGAAAGAACAGAGGTACTTCTACATATGCTCCAATGAGTTTCACATAGACCATCCATTAACTTGTGCTCAAGTATCTGGTTGACCAGAGGGTTTCAAATTTGGATCATCTGTTGTTGTTGTAATATTCTATTATTTGACAAAGGACATAGTGAACTCCATCTCCTCACTCATAGAAATTACTTCTATTTGATGGGACCTTTGCATTCTATAACCAGATCGTGCATCTGCAGCACAGAGAGAGATGTGTGACATCCACATAGTGTGGCTCACAAGAAACTCCAAAGGAAAATTGTTGCAATTCTGTTCTATGTCAGGTGACAGTTCACTGAGAGTATATAAGAGCAATGCCTTTTTGTTGTTGGTTTTTGCTCAATGATGATGAAAGACGGCCAAAGATGGCAAGAAGGGTAAGAAGTGGTTTGGATGGGGAACAGGAATCATTGTGGTACACTCAAGCACAATAAAGTCTGGTCTCATCTGAACAGTTAATAGATGTGAAATATTCTCAGGGGAGATGGGACAACTGCCCTTTCAATTTGTGAGTTTATAGGGCTCCCCTCCAAACTTAAACTTCAGTAGCAAACTTTATTTCTTTTTAAAGCCGATTTTTTGGTTTGTTCAAAGTCAAGAGTGCCCAACAAAATGTGTAGCCTCCTTAGGCACTTTCCGCCTTAAACACTGCATGGATTTTAATACCTAGAATTCTACTGTTTTGACCACTGACCTTCCATGGAACAAACTTCATCATTATAATCAAGTAACAGAGCTAGCTCCTCTTAACTAACAAACTGTGTATAAATAGAAAATCCCTGTAGACACTTTACTGCAAATGAAGGGTTGGATTCTAGACCTGTTTTACCCAAACTAGCTTTTCCCTCTATACCAAATATCAACTTTCCATGAACATGTGGTAACATTTCAAAGTTCTCTCCAGCCATTGTTCCTTTCACCGTCTGTATGTCCTTATAGACCTCCAAACATTATTCTTTTGCTGTCAATGTGTTCTTGTAATTCTCCAAACATTGTTCTCTATATGTTGTGGTAGTGCTCCAACCACTGTTCTTTTCACAGGCACGTCTTTATAGTAACTATCCTATATTACCAGGTCAACTACACCTATGCTCATCTTTTTTTATTATTAATTTTTTACGGTAGTTATCAGATCGTGACGCAAGACACCTTTGTCATTGAACATGCCTGAAATTAATATTTCCATTGTTATTCTTGATACAACAAATGCCAAACTGTAAAGCTTTGACCTCCAGTTACATAACCATTGTGTGTGTATATATATATGTATGTGTGTGAAGAGGAAAGGGCAGATGGATACCAGTAAATCTCACTTGCAGTGCCTGGTGAAGCTCATGTACAGGCTACAAGTTGGACTGTGCCTAGTGGGTAGGAACCTCATTTCTTGGTTTCTTGGACCTACCTACATCAATGGACCAGGATAAAACAAACAAGCACTTTAATACACTCAACAATGCTGATAAAGCACCTACTTGCTGATGAGTTTGTATGTGACCTACCCTGCTAGCAGCAACAGCTGGGAATTGAGCATGGCTTGGCTCAGTGCTTTTATTATTTTTATATGCATCTGAAGTTATGTAATGCTTGCACACCACCTCTTTTGCACTTGTAACTGAAGCTTTTGACTTTTATCCAAAACATGTTCTTCCTTACATTTGACGCTGGTCTGGATGCCTGAAGCCAAAGCTGTGCATCATAAGTGAATGAGCTCCCACTTATCAACTACATAAGGGTCATCAGTCAATTAAGACATGCAAGTTCATTGTTTGTAAGTTCACCACTGTCAGATTCCGTGATTTCACCTATTGACTTACTTCTAGTAGTGCGTGAATTTGGACTACAGCTAAGAATGGTGTCAGTGAATCCCTCCCCTTGTCTTTCCTAAACTTCCATAAGGATAATGACAGAGTTGGCACTGGTTTACAGTAACCATCTCTATCCTCATACTTGCCATCATTGTGCATAATAAGTGAATGAGCTCCCATTTATCAACTACATAAGGGTCATCAGTCAATTAAGACATGCAATCATTGTTTGTCGGTCTATCAAGGTTCTCTCATGCCTATAGCCTATAGCCTTCTATTAGTCATTTTGATGGCACTTATCTGGATGGGGCTTTCATAGTCCCTTGGAAGAATGACCCTGTTTTATAATGAACATTTTTTCTTTGGATTTGGGCAGTTGCCTCTCCAAGGAGTCTGGCGATCCTTGCTCACACCATTTGTGTATTAAATAATCACCGTAGCTACCTTGCTTGGGACTGGCCACTTTGCAATGAATTTTTTTAATACTTTTAAACTTTGTGGTTATATTTTCTTTTGCTAAGAAGCTCTACATAATTACCACATATAATCACTGTATTATGATGTTACAAAACATATCGATAAACTACATTAAGAGTGAACACTTTTCCATGTGCTGCTTCTTGATGCTGGGCTGAGTGCACTTGAATTTTCACATTATTCAGAACTCTTAAAAGATGTGAAAAGATGGCATTGTGTATTTCTTTACGTTTTGTTAAAAATTGTTTTTGTTTTTTGTTTTTTCCCACAAATAGTTTGTGTAGTGGTAGACTAATCGCCTTTTATAACATGACAATGATTCCACTGTGTGGGGCCAAGGTAGAAGTTTGTATTGCTAGGACATTCACTTGCACTTCTTGCTAGTCTCTGCCTTTCTCTGTTCAGCTCTCTCAAGATTTTTCTTTCCTCATCTACTAATGCTGCTTTGTAAATATATGCCTTTCTCCGTTCTTCCCTCTCCCGACATATTTTTCCTTGTGTGATAAATGCTGTACTCTCTCTTTCCTGGTCCCTATTAGATATTATAATTTGTGCTTTCATTTTCATCCCTTCTCTGATACAGTAGCCTATCTTGGACTTATGGCATTTCCCACAGTTGCTACGTGTTGTACTGTGCATGCTCAGTTGAACATGCACACACACACAAGCATTTCATTACCTAGATAACAACAACAATAAATTATGAGATAGGTCATCACTAGGTGCATGTAATAAGGGTGCATGTAATAAGAGTAATTTAGTTTTGTCTTTCTTCCTTTTGCTGTTTTTTAATATTATGATTGACAAGTGACCCATTATTACGACACTTATGATTAGCTATCAGCTGTCAGCTGACATATAAATAGCTTACTTCTCTTTTTTATCAGCTTAAAATGGTTATATACCAACATTTCTCTTTGGATTACCAAAGTTTCCTTCACCAATATACTGCCTTCTTCCAGTCTTCAGTCAAAGTGAAATTCAACCAAAGACCACAGTGTAATGTTTGGTAATGAAAAGAGGAAGTAAACTGTGAAACATCTATAGAGACTAAAGACAGCTGCAGGGAGGCGAAAAACATGAGATTTATTGTTGTCACAATCAATTTCTGTGATATCTTCAAGAATCCTGGAATTTCTATAGCTAGCTGCTCTGTCACGTGCTCCGCACGGAAAATTGCTATAAAAATCTAGCTATAATTTTTTTCCGTAGAAACGGATTGCTACTGGGCTAGAATGGGTATGTTATGGTTCTTCTTAGCTCTCGTTTGTTACTGCAATGTAGAAGTAGTGCTGGCTGCTCGTGCAGCACCCGAATATGGGAGTTGCACAAGGCAAATGTTGCTCCAATTTCCTAACTTTACTGTCAGGAAGGGAAATGGTACTATTTTGGGCAGAGTGCTGGTTTGTGAAGACTACGCATGGAAGAATCTTTGTGATACTAACTGGACGCTGTCTGATGCTAAAGTGGCTTGCAGGACATTCCAATATTCTCCACTTGGTGAGTCCTGCAATTTGTTGTTGGTTAGCTTACTTTTTCGGTCACTGGTGTTAGTCTTTTTTGAGGGGGGGGGGGGGGGGGAGAAGGAAGGAAGCTGTAGCAAAACTAGTGATAAGTAAGTGACTTTGATAGCAGTACTAATAAACTAGTTATAATGATACCCCTATTACTATTGCTACCAAAGTTTCATTTGTTTTTTTCCCAACAATGATTCAAACTTCCAACTAGATTTTACTGATCTTGCTTGTTGGATTGATAGGCCTAAATGATAGGCCTAAATGATGGCTAAACTTCCAAGGTATCTTTGCAGCAACATGGCAAAAAAAATTAACAATAGAATTTTAACTCTTGTACATATATAAATCTAATGGGCAACACAATTACTTACCCTGCTTTACACATGTACAGCACAGGGTACTGTAGCTATATATTATTAACACCACATCAATATAACACCAAAAATTGAAAATGCAAAATACAACAAAAGGCAGGACAAGTACAGTTATAAATTGCTAGCTCTTTATTCAGGTAAAATCTTACTTCATCGGGATTGTCATTTGTTATCCTTCACTACATTTGATGTTTTATTGTCAACATGTCATTATTACATTATTGGTAGTTGGGTCGCTAAAATGTTGACTAATTGATCGATTTATGTGGCACCATCAGAATGTACATTTCTAATTGTATATAGCAACTTTTTAACAGTCACATTGCTTCTTTTTTTCAGGTGCACAAAATATTTTGCACGATGTGGTAACAGGCGGGATCAATAGCAGGATGGAAGTTAAATGCAATGGGACAGAAAGTCAAATTTCCGATTGTGAATACAGGAGCAACGGTATCACAGGCAATTGCATGTTTACCATCGCGCTGCAGTGCTTTGAATTAAATTATAGCTCATTCTCCACGCCGATTCCCGTGACTTTACCAAATACTCAACAGCACACAGAGTTACTGACTTCAACAACGAATAGCAAAGGAACCACAAGTCCTACACTAAGTGACTCAGAAAGTGAACTCTCGAACTCCATCTTGAAGCTGCCCAATTTGTACTATTTTATCATAGGAGTCGCAGCAGTGGTAATAGCAGTGGTGCTACTGGTACTGGTTGTGATGATCTTCTGCTGCTACGGAAGATTACGCTCAAAGGAAATCTCTCCTTGCAATGTTGAGAGACAAGATAGATTCAATAAAGAAAAGGATACTACCTTGCACTCGGAAGACCTTGCTAAGGAGTCTACAAAGACCAATGGTGGCTTAATGACACATCATCAGCTGCAGCAATCCGGCCCAGTTTACGATGCTATCCAATCCAGTGAAAACTCCAATACTTCCCATTCCCAGGAAAGCCCCAGCTACAGGTCAACCCTTGTGGCTACCAATGGTCCTCCACTTTCTTCCCCTCCCCAAGGCTCTGAACTCTACTCTTTAGTAAATTCAACAGATGCATATGTTCAGCTTGAGGTGCACATCCCAATAACTGCATTCACAAAAGTGGAACCACCTAATTCTGATTCAAGCTGCTATCAACAACTTGATCACAAAACATCTTCTCTCAAGAGAGACATGATGCCAACCAATATAAGTGGTGTTGATGTTGCTCTAGAAGGGGAAGAATTTCTTGAACAGGAGAACAGAACTCGTAGATATACCAACAGATCATTAAAAAGACCCACCATGGAACTTCAGCCAAGATTTGATGGTGATCGCTCTAGTAATGTTGATCACAACAGTGGCCAGAAGAACTTTTACCAAAATATTGAATCCACTCCAGATTATGCATCTGTCAAGGAATTTGATGAAGGCTTAGAAATGTCCACAAATGGTACGCACCATGACTGCATAACCAGAAACAGACATGAAAATAATGCGGGTAATCCACCTAAATGTCGCTCTCCTAGTATAGTTGAATGTCCCGATAACTCAGAGCCAGTGCCAAGTTTGCACACAAGTTCACACTCCTCCCCAACTTGCTCACACTCAAGTAATAGCGCACAGATCAGCAGAGACTATATTAAGGCAAGGATTGCGGATAGTCCCGAATTTAGGAACAAGCTGGATAGTAACTACCCCGAGATCGGCTACCCAGAATTTGCCAAGGCGAAGAGATTTATAGATCACTGTGATGGGTACACATTTACCTTGGTGTGAATGAACCAGAACCTATTGTCAACCTTTCTGTTCCAGTAGCAATATGTATTTATAGGCACTGACATGATTCTGTAATAGTTGTGTCTATGGACCATCTAAGAAATTTATTCTAGTACTTCTACTCCCACCAATGTCATAATATGCAGTTGCACATGTTGAGGAAGGAAATAAATTTTGCATATGGAGAGAGATTTTTATTCTGAAAGTATGATTTTTTTAATTGCAGTGATATCCCAAGGACACATAAGGAGAAGCACATTTTAAGTCTGATATATAGTGTGAATCCAGCATTCACAGTAATGTGAATTCACAATGGTGTGAACACTGTATAATTAATGGACCTATCCTCTGCTTGAAGGAACAAGTAGGTCCACTGTGTGTAATGTTCTGGAAGAATCTACTGCACATCAGATATCTGAACTTTCAACATCACCTGCCTGTAGC
Source organism: Cladorhizidae sp. MBARI D1340-BT2 (assembly GCA_028752905.1). Lineage (NCBI taxonomy): Eukaryota > Metazoa > Porifera > Demospongiae > Poecilosclerida > Cladorhizidae > Cladorhizidae sp. MBARI D1340-BT2. The sequence goes on from JAQNBH010000005.1 coordinate 11,333,815, forward strand.
CATACATAGGACAGACAGACCTAAGGGTGGTTGTCATGCTGCACATAACTCCCTTGATAAACTAACATATATCTGACCAAATGGAAGATGCCAAAAAGATCCTCAGTCATGACTCTTATTTCTCATACAGTCTAAAAAGATGCAATACTTTCTCAGTCATTTTAGCCGACTCTTCTTTCTCATACAGTAACCAAAGGTAGATGCTGGAATGCCTCCCTTCAGCAGCAATGATTTGAGAAATTTCAATGGCTCTCATAGTGTAGAAGGTAGCCCTTGTTGTTATTGCCTTATTTTTTCCTGAACGGACAATCAAAGGTGGTAGTCATGGAGTCAATCCGAACGTTTTAGTGCTTGCAGCTTGACAAATGCATACATAAAGCCACATACACATACATAAAGCCACTTGGTATGGATGGTATTCTTCTTTCTCATGAGAAGAGTAGTTTAAAGCACCATCGTGCAGCAGAAACGCTGACCTTCTTGTTAGAAACTCTGATGTAGGGATTGTTCTTGGCAAATGGAGGCTTACCTTTCACAGGTAATAAGTAGTGTTTTAGCTGAGGACACTATTAAAAGGGCAAGTATTAATTCTCCAACAACCCTGTGGGGATCGTAGTTTGCTCCTCAATACTTGAAATATTTGTATGGCTACTGCTCTGCCACATGATAGCTGGCTTTAACAGTCAGCCTTGCCCATCACCACACACATGGGTGTTGGTGGTGGGTGTGACAACCCCTCCTTTTTATTTATTCCTGGATCTGGCCGTGATTAGTTAAGCTATTATTATCTCTGTCGTATGCCAGCCACCTTTACAATGAGTCGAGAGACTGATGAAATACGTCATTGTGGTGAAAATTTAAATTATGTCCATTGAGTATGACAGGCCCATGTGATTTAGCTATTGCACAGAGAGTGATCTGTAATTGTAGAATTTCTTATGTTATGTGGGCCTAATTGTGGGTGTAGGTAAAGATTCAATTAAGAAAGTGCTCTTTACAGGCTACAGACAGAGAGAGATTGATCCAGGCATACAAGATATCACTTTTAAGATGCCACTTGCACAAAATATATAGCCATTACATATGGAACGATTTTACCAAATTTAGTATAAATATGTATGTTTGTGTGGGTACAATTATGTTTATCGTGACAACTTGATCCCTAGCTACACGAGGTCAAATGGGTTTCCTTGAATGTCGGATGCAAACACATGATTGGGTTTTAAGGCTTCTTGGCTCCTGTTCTTGAAGATTACAACAACAACAACAAACACTCTCTTATAAAATATACTTTACAAAGTAAATTAGCACAATCTTTCAAAGTATTCATTTCAGACGGACATTAGTTTGATTGTGGCCGAGTAACCTAGGGTTTCCCCCCAGAGATGAAATGAACATGAAGGCTAGATACAGAAACATATTACCTTATAAGGCTTTGCTGGTGGACTTCATGTAGGAGTGGGAGGGGCACCTCAACCACCCACACAAATCAAACTGTGTGTACAAACACCATTTAAAATTAGCCGAACACCCTCGGCCATATAAGGAAGGGTATTTGCACCCACACACTTAGATGCAGTATGCAATTGAATAGTTTGTGTGTGTGAGAGCCTCACCCAACCAAAAATAGGCACAAGTCACTACCCAACCAAGAAGACACAACTGGATCACCACCCAACCAATCAAATGTAACTAGAGCCCCACCCAACCTAGAATACACAGCTACTCCTCCCAGTCAATACTTGGGAAATACTTTTGATTTCATTTTTGGCATTGATAGTGACCCCCAACACTAAAGCTACAAGTGCTAGAGTCACACCCTTGGCGTGCTTGATCTTGCTGTCTCACTGTAATAGTGAATGCTGTTCCCTCTCTCATGTTCCTTTTACCTCTCCACTCTCCAGCTCCAGCACATGTGCGATGACAGGGCAAGCATTACTCAACTCCCTCATGATGTTCCAGTAGCAATATGTATTTATAGGCACTGACATGATTCTGTAATAGTTGCGTCTATGGACCATCTAAGAAATTTATTCTAGTACTTCTACTCCCACCAATGTCATAATAATATGCAGTTGCACACGTTGAGGAACGGAAATAAATTTTGCATATGGGAGAGATTTTTATTCTGAAGTATGATATTTTTTTGATTGCAGTGACAGCCCAAGGACACATAAGGAAAAGCACATATTTCAAGTCTGATATACAGTATGAATCCAGCATTCACAGCAATTTGGATTCACAATGGTGTGAACACTGTATAATTAAGTGCAATGCCATGCATTAATGATGCTGAGCAGACAGTGTTGCCAAAATGCATTAATTAATTACATGACTGCTGCGATGGTCAACAAACAGCAGAGTGACCGAACAAGTTAAGGATGACCCAATATGCACACATTAACTCACTATTATAATTATTCGCAATAACATAGTGGTAATCACTGACAATATGTTCTACTTGTATCATATTAGTTTGGATGCCCACAGTCTGTTGTGAGGGTGCTATATATGCACAGATGCATGCAGAAAAGAAGCACCAGGCTGTACAAACACTGAAAAGGAACACACCACAAAGTGATATTCAGCACACCATCAGACTTGTATCTATGAATTTTTCGTGGCAAATATTTTTCTATTCATAAATGTTCTGAGAAATTAAAATTGGCTGGGGTTTGTTAGTTAAACTTGGGGTGGGGGGGGGGGGGGGGAGGGGGGGGGCATTAAAAAAAAAATGTTGAAACTTTTTAACACTCCTTGATTTACTCCTGACTTCACCAAGGTTTTCAAGATAATTGTTTTGTTAATTTAATTTAAAAAACACAAAATAACAGATCTCCTCACCAAGTTTGGTTCAGGCATTTGGCCAGGCATACGCCATACACATGCAGACACATAAACAAACTAGACATCCGATCTTGATTTGTGGTACATGTATTATAATATTACGACACTGGTAAAGTGCAGTTCAACATAAATGTCCAAATTTTTTGTTCATAACTTTTGTAATATTGCTAATTGAATAAAATCAATGTGTTTTTTTAATCTCACGAAAAAAACTATAAGATGGCAATTTTTCAAATTTTTGAAAGAAGAACTAAATTGGACCAATTAGAATGCAGCTCCACCCATCATTACTATGGTTACTTTGATTATCATATGGCTAGTTCTAGTGTGCAGTTGAAAAATTTCTTCAAAAAATAATAACTTTTTTGATTAAAAAATATCAAATTACACAAGAGCCATTCTGTAGAGTTCTCTCTTGTGCGTTTTTAATTACTATTGTACTGATGCACACCTTATGGCATTTTGGCTGAATTCTGTTTGAGTCTGACTTGTGAGAATTCATAATAAAATTCACACTCTTCATAATATTATGGTTTGGTATATAAGAATTCTACAACAGGCAAAGGGTTGTCAGTAACTTGGTGCTAAATTGATGGTAAAGTAGGTAAGGTTCTATATTTGGTTGCAGAGTAAAGTTGACATTTAGAACATCAAAGCCCTTCACACAATATATTTTTCGTGAGTTTGTGGTTAAAAGTATGCCCTTCTAGGTGGGGCTATATGTTCGCGGAGTTTTGCATTTGGAAGAAGAAAAGCTATAATGAAATAATTTTAAGTAATTCTAAGAAAAGTAAAGGTCTAGTTTTGGATATCTAATGCTGAACTGCACTACTTGATATACATGAAGTAAATATAACTGATTCATATTCTCGATTTTTTTGTTCTGCCCAGCCATTAGCAAGACTAGATCAAGTAGGTACTTCAGGGGGTTCACCCCCAAACCACCCCAGCACCCACCTTCCTCCTTCCATTTCAACGTTGATTCAACTATGTCATTTTCATTTATTTATTTATTTTTGCTCATATTTACATCATCACATGTGAGCACTCAAGACAGAGCTCTCTTGGACATGCACTTATAATGCAGGACAAGCAATTTGACTCTAATTTCAACTGAACATGGTGACTGCCTGAGATTTGTTTGAGAGTGCCTGGAAGATACTTGCTGGAAGTGCAAAAGGGTATTGCACCTCACTGCCCTGTGGTTTGAATTATATTGTCACATGCCTATTTTTAGCTTTATCTAAAAATAGCAACCTCCAAAGAGTCCTGTCCCAGAAATTTTACCACTTTCTTAATGGACCTATCCTCTCATATAAGCTTGAAGGAACAAGTAGATCCACTGTGTGTAATGTTCTGGAAGAATCTATTGCACATCAGATATCTGAACTTTCAACATCATGTGCCTGTAGCCATACATAGGACAGACAGACCTAAGGGTGGTTGTCATGCTGCACATAACTCCCTTGATCAACTGACATAAATATATCTGACCAAATGGAAGATGCCAAAAAGATCAACTCAGTCATGGACTCTTCTTTCTGGTACAGTCTAAAAATATGCAATACTTTCTCAGTCATTTTAGCTGACTCTTCTTTCTCAAACAGTAACCAAAGGTAGATGCTGGAATGCCTCCCTTCAGCAGCAATGATTTGAGAAATTTCAATCGCTCTCATATAGTAGAAGGTAGCCCTTGTTGTTATTGTTTTAATTTTTCCTGAATCGACAAACTGAGTTAGTAGTTATGGAGCCAATCCAAATGTTTTAGTGCTTGCGCTTGAAAATGCCACGTACACATACATAAAGCCACTTTCTAGGCTGGGTGGGGCTCTAGTTACATTTGATTGGTTGGGTGGTGATCCAGTTGTGTCTTCTTGGTTGGGTAGTGACTTGTGCCTATTTTTGGTTGGGTGAGGCTCTTACACACACAAACTATTCAATTGCATACTCTAGGAGTGCATATAAGTGTGTGGGTGCAACTACCCTTCCTTATATGGCCGAGGGTATTAGGCTAATTAAACGGTGTTTGTACACACAGTTTGATTTGTGTGGGTGGTTGAGGTGCACCTCCCCCTCCTATATGAAGTCCACCAGCAAAGCTGTATCTGTCGTTCATGTTCATTTCATCTCTGGGGGGAAACCCTAGGTTACTCAGCCACAATCAAACTAATGTCTGTCTGAAATAAATAAATGAGTACTTTGAACTAATTTACTTTGTAAAGTCAATTTTATAAGAGAGTGTTTGTTGTTATTGTTGTAATCTTCAAGAATAGGAGCCAAGAAGCAATCATGTGTTTGCATCCGACATTCATGGAAACCCATTTGACCTCGTGTAGCTAGGGATCAAGTTGTCACGATAATAATAATTGCCCACAAACAATACTAAATTTGGTAAAAATCGTTCCTCACACAGAGGTATATGTAATGGCTATATATTTTGTGCAAGTGGCATCTTAAGAGTGATATCATGTATGCCTGGATCAATCTCCTCTCAATCTCTCTGTACCCTATAAATAGCACTTTCTTAATTGAATCCTTACACACCCACAATTAGGCATAAACAATTCTACAATTACAGATCACTCTCTGTGCAATAGCTAAATTGCATGGGCCTGTCATATCAATGGACATAATTTAAATTTTCCTCACAATGATGTATTTCAAAAGTCTCTCGACTCATTGTAAAGATGGCCGGCATACGACTGAGACAATAATAGCCTAACTAATCATGGCCAGATCCAGGAATAAATAAAAGGGAGGGGTCGTCACACTCACCACCAACACCCATGTGTGTGGTGATGGGCAAGGCTGACTGTTAAAGCCAGCTATCATGTGGCAGAGCAGTAGCCATACAAATATTTCAAGTATTGAGAAGCCAACCACGACCTACGCAGGGTTTTGAGAGTTAATACTTGCCCTTTTAACAGTGTCCTCAGCTCACTTTATCCTCATTATTACCTGTGAAAGGTAAGCCTCCATTTGCCAAGAACAGTCCCTACATCAGAGTTTCTAACAAGAAGGTCAGCCTTTCTGCTGCACTAGAATACACAGCTAGTTAATACTTGGGAAATTCATTTTTGGCATTAATAGTGACCCCAACACTAAAGCTACAAGTGCTAGAGTCACACCCTTGGCGTGCTTGATCGTGAATGCTGCTCCCTCTCTCGTGTTCCTTTTACCTCTCCAGCACCAGCACATGTGCGGGGTAGCATTACTCAACTCCCTCATGATGTTCCAGTAGCAATATGCACTGGCATGATTCTGTAGTAGTTGCATTTATGGACCATCTAAGAAATTTATTCTAGTACTTCTACTCCCACCAATGTCATAATAATATACAGTTGCACACGTTGAGGACGGAAATAAATTTTGCATATGGAGAGAGATTTTTATTCTGTTTAATTGCAGTGACATCCCAAGGACACATAAGGAAAAGCACATATTTCAAGTCTGTGAATCCAGCATTCACAGTAATGTGAATTCACAATGGTGTGAACACTGTATAATTAAGTGCAAGAGAGGACTCCGAGCACATCCTGTTTAAGGCCCTTTTCCTACGACAGCTTCCAGCAGATGTCCAAGACCACCTGGCTCGTTCTACGGCTCTGACAACCCATCAGCTGGCTGAACAAGCTGATGCCTACTTCATGCTCTCCGGTGCTCGCCTGAACCAGCCATAATCACTTGTTGGCAACGTCGATGTTGCAGCCATTGACCACAAATGCCAAAAGCGCAGGACTAATAAGACTGACACCAGTCTGTGTTTCTACCATGGGCGGTATGGAACGGAGGCAAAGAGATGCACCCAGAACAACTGCCAGATGGCCCATATTCCCCTAGCTAAGACACCGCCAGTGGGAAATGCCAACGCCAGTAGCCGTGGTGGCTGGCGCAACAACCTCAAGGCTTCTACATGTCCAGGATAGGGCCTCGGGACGCTCCTTCCTCATCGACACTGGTGCAGAAGTCTCTCTCGTCCTGGCTTCTCCTGCTGATCACTGCGCAGCCGCTTCCTCTGCCCATTCTGCCCCACTAGTGGCAGCCAATGGGACAGAAATTAAAAATTATGGCACACGTCGCATTCCACTCCAGTTTGGGAGCAAGCGCTTCCAAGGGTCTTTCATCGTCGCTGACGTGAACCAGGCCATCCTCGGGGCAGACATCTTACGTGACAACGGACTGCTAGTCGACCTTGGAGGACAACACCTCGTTCACTCTGCCACGCACGCCACCATCATACCACCCAGCATTGTGTGTCAACCAGTACCTTTGACCGTAGTCAAACCTCCTCAGGTAAACAATGTCTACTCGCCTCTAGGCCCAAACTCACTGAGTTGTCTTTTCGCAAGGACAGGGTCCCCCATGGGGTCGAGCTTTGTATAGATACTGGTCAGTCTCCTCCTCTCCGCTTGCCAGCCCGGCATTTGTCCCCCGACAAACTCACTGTCGCAAAGGCTGCATTCAAAGAGATGGAAGACCTTGGGATCGTCCGGCGCTCCTCCAGTCAATGGGCGTCCCCACTTCACATTGCACCCAAACCTGGTGGTGGTTGGCGCCCATGCGGGGACTTTAGACGTCTCAATGGCAGCATCAAGATTGACTGCTACCCGGTGCCTCACATCCAAGACTTCGCCGGCCAACTCGCTGGTATGACCATTTTCTCATCGATTGACCTGATTAAGGGCTATCACCAGATTCCGGTACGTGCTATGGACATCCCCAAGACAGCAGTGAGTACTCCTTTTGGCCTTTTCGAGTTTCTGCGAACACCTTTTGGCCTTGCAAATGCAGCCCAAGCATTTCAAAGACTGATGGACACGGTCTTGCGGGGTCTGCAGGGTGTATTCATTTACCTAGATGACATCCTGGTAGCCAGTTCCTCCCCCGATGAGCATCTTCGGGATCTCACTGCCGTTTTCGATCGCCTTGAACAGCACTGCCTCGTCATTCACCCAGGCAAGTGTGTCTTCGGTGTCGATGAGATAACCTTCCTCGGCCACGTGGTCAACACCGAGGGCATATGACCCATGCCAACTCGGGTGACAGTCATACAAGATTTCCCCCCGCCCGGCAGTATTCAGGCCTTCCTCGGAATAATTAACTTTTACCACAGGTTTGTACCTGCCGCTGCCCAGCTACTTCATCCTCTCTACACTGCTTTGGTTGGCCGTCCAGCCAGGACCTCTCCGGTGAAATGGTCGACCACCATGGACAAAGCATTCCGTGAAGCAAAGACTGCTCTGGCCTCTGCTGCCCTCCTGGTCCATCCCCGTGCAGATGCTCTCACTGCTGTAACCGTTGATGCTTCAGATATGGCCATTGGAGGCACTCTTGAGCAATTCACAGATGGCCTCTGGCGACCGCTGGCCTTCTTCAGCCGCAAGCTCCAGCCAGCCCAGACCAGATATAGTGCATTCGACAGAGAATTGCTTGCTGCCCACGCGGCTATCCGTCACTTCAGGTATTTCCTTGAAGGACGCCAGTTCTCACTGTTTACCGACCACAAACCACTCACGTTTGCCTTCGGTAAGATCTCGGATGCCTGGTCTGCACGACAACAGCGCCAGCTCTCAGCAATCTCAGAATTCACCGTGGACATTAGACAACGTGGCAGGCAAGGACAACATGGTAGCAGACACTCTTTCCCGTGCTGCCATTTCGGCCATCAGTGGAGGCATTGATTTCTCTGCCCTTGCAACCGCACAGCTCGCAGACCCAGTCGATATGGCTGCCTGCCGGACAGCAATCACCGGCCTTCAACTTAAGGACATTCCCTTTGGACCCAATCACACAACCCTGTTGTGTGATGTGTCTCTTGGTCGACCACGTCCCCTCGTACCTGTCTCTTTCTGCCGTCGCATTTTCGACACCCTTCATGGCCTCAGCCATCCAGGCATACGGGCAACTCGCAAGCTGGTAGCCCACAAGTACATCTGGCATGGCCTTGGTCGACAGGTCGGAGAATGGGCCAGGACATGCATCGCTTGCCAACAAGCCAAAGTCAACCGCCACCACCGTGCCCCACTATCTGAGTACAACGAGCCCATACTCCGATTCGACCATGTGAAATGTGGATCTCGTAGGGCCACTCCCACTCTCTAAAGGTTTCACCCACCTCCTCACAGTAGTGGACAGAGTCACTCGCTGGCCAGAAGCAATTCCCCTGGCTAGCACAAGTACCAAAGACGTGGCTGATGCCTTCTTGAGTGGATGGATTACTCGTTACGGCCTTCCCTCCGATGTCTCCTCTGACAGAGGACCCCAGTTCACATCTCAACTCTGGCAAGATCTCTCCAACCTCCTCGGAACCAAACTGCATCAAACTACGGCTTACCACCCCCAGGCGAATGGCCTTGTGGAAAGGTTCCATCGAAGCATGAAAGCATCCTCAAAGCACGCTGTCAATCTCCCTCGTGGACATCACCTTCATTGGGTCATGCTAGGACTCCGGACCATGCCAAAGGAGGACCTAGGTACATCCCCAGCAGAGCTAGTGTTTGGATCGCCACTCACTGTCCCTGGGGAGTTTGTGGGCCATGGACAGGGTGGACCAGTTCCGGAACTTCTCCGCCGCCTCCGTGACAATGTGGCAGAACTCAGACCAGTCCCCCCAGTGCACCCATAGCTCTCTGACAACCTCAATTCCGGCCTCCCTCTCTTTGGCCAAATTTGTCTTCATTCGTCACGACAGCCACAAGTCGCCCCTACAGCCACCTTACGATGGCCCATTTCGGGCATTGACCACAGGGGACAAATTCTTCAAAGTCCAAGTCGGCCATCGCGAGGAGACCATCTCGATCGATAGGCTGAAAATTGCACATGTTGATGAGTCTGCCGAGGTCCAAGTGGCACAGCCACCTTGCCGTGGTCGCCCCCCTCAACGTCCCCTAGCACAGCCCACTGTACGGCCAACTCAACACTCCCTGGACCCATCACATGGGATACGAAGTACACCAATCCTAGGAACTACACGCTCCGGACGAAAATTCAAGACACCGGCAAGGTTTTTGGGCTGAGCTACCCGTGGACGATACAGCTTCATTAAGATCAAGTCAGTTCTGGGGGGAGCTGTGTGGCGGCGCAATTACGGAACAGTAATCGGGACATAACTCCCTTGACTTTTTAATACTAAATATTCGAATTGATGATCACATTTTGTTACGTTGTATTGATACTCTGTCTTTCTCATGAAGTTTCAATTCTCTTTCTCTATCGGGTAGAAGAGATACAACGGTGACACAGAACCTTGCAGGGAATCCTAAACATAGACTTACCTACATGTTCAACATTGTAACATATTAGCTTGGATGCCCACAGTCAGTTGGGGTGCTATATATACACAGAAAAGAAGCACCAGGCTGTACAAACACTGAAAAGGAACACACCACAAAGTGATATTCAGCACACCGTCAGACTTGTATCTATGAATTTTTTGTGGCAAATATCATAAATGTTCTGAGAAATTAAAATTGGCTGGGGTTTGTTAGTGAAACTTGGGTGGGGGGAACATTTTCAAAATTAAATGAAACTTTTTAACACTCCTTGATCTACCTCTGACTTCACCAAGGTTTTCAAGATAATTGTTTTGTTAATTTTAAAAAGGGACAATTTTATTATAAAAAAAATAAAAAAACACACATCTACTCACCAAGTTTGGTTGGCATGCAGACACACAGACAGACTAGACATCTGATCTTGATTTGTGGTATTATAATAACACTGGTATATATAGTGCAGCTCAACATAAATGTCCAACTTTTGTTTTGTTCATAACTTTTGTAATATTGCATGTGTTTTTTTAATCTCAAGGGAAAAAACTATAAGATAGCAAATTCTTGAAGGAAGAACTAAATTGGACCAATTAGAATGCAGCTCCACCCATCATTACTATGGTTACTTTGATTATCATGTGGCTAGTTCTAGTGCACAGTTGAAAAATTTCTTCAAAAAATCATAACTTTCTTGATTTAAAAAAATCAAATTACACAACAGCCATTCCGTAGAGTTCTCTCTTGTGCATTAAAAAAAAAAACTATTGTACTGAGTGCACACCTTATGGCATTGTTGGCTGAATTCTGTTTGAGTCTGACTTGTGAGAATTCATAATAAAATTCACACTCTTCATATGGTTTGGTATATTACAGAATTCTATATACAACAGGCAAAAGGGTTGCCACTACTGGGTGCTAAATTGGTGGTAAAAGTAGGTAATGTTCCATATTTGGTTGCCGACATTTAGAACATCAAAGCCCTTCGCAGAATATATTTTTCGTGAGTTTGTGGTTAAAGGTATGCACTTCTAGGTGGGGCTATATGTTCGCGGAGTGTTGCATTTGAACCAGTTGGAAGAAGAAAGCTAATGAAGTAAAAGTAAAGGTCTAGTTTTGGATATCTAATGCTGAACTGCACTATATGATATACATGAAGTAAATACAACTGATTAGCACATTCATATTCTCAATTTTTTTGTTCTGCCCAGCCATTAGCAAGGCTAGATCAAGTAGGTAGCTTCAGAGGTTTCAACCCCACCCCCCACCCCTTCACCTCGCCCCTTCCTCCTTCCTTTTCAACGTTGACTCAACTATGCTATTAGAGCACACTACATAAGCATATTTACATCACCACATACGAACGCTCAGGACAGAGCTCTCTTGAACATGCACTTATAATGCAGGACAAGCAATTTGACTCTAATTTCAACTGAACATTGTGACTGCCTGAGTTTTGTTTGTTTGAGTGTGCCTCACTCACTCACTGCACAGGTGTGCACAGCATTACTATGTTGGGGGGGGAGAAACATAAAAATTGCTAGGGATGGTCTGCATTCTACAAGTTTATCACCTCCAGGAAATTTTATGTCGTACAGAAATTAACATCAAGGCCATTGATTTATATATATTAAATGTATTAAAATTAAATGTATTAAATGTAATATTTTGTTGGAATCATAATTGCATTCGTCGAGGTCCCATGGACGCAAAAGGTGTCAATAATAGAGTTAATTTAGCTTAGCAGTGATATCATTTTCAACAAAAAGAATCATTAAGTTCTCAACTCTATCTTGAGCTGTCGTGGATCGAAGCTTGTTTTTAACAATGGTGAGTTTACTAAAGCTTCTCTCACAGGATGCTGTGGTCACAGGAAGTGTGACAAACAAACGATAAAGTTGGTATAGTTCTCTGTGCAGACCAGTCTGATGCAAAACTTGTAATACATCCAGAACTGTTTTGCAATTTTGAAGAAGGTCTCTCCTAGATTCCTTAAACAGGGAATACTCTGTTTTCAGAGCTGATTCATTCATTCCATAGAACTCAGCTAGGTACTTGTCAGTTTCTTGCTCCTCATCCCGCTTCAGCAATTTTTCAGGCTGGAGGTACGCTTGGGCCAGCAGACTGAGAGTCTAGATCCAAAGCGGGCTCTGTGGTAGAAGCGGAAGATTGATCCTTTTCTTTTGGGGTGCTAGTGCTGACGCTGAAATATTTTCGGATATCCATATTTCACATTGAACTAGCTCTCTACTACACTAGCGCTTCACTAGGTCTCTATGAGTCTACGACACAAGCACATTCACTAGCTGCTAGCTCAAAGCTACAATTTGCAATAGCAGGCAAGCAAGTCCTCGACTCAATCTTATTCGTGATAGTGGACGTGTCGTGCGATCTCACAAACGGCGCCAGCAAAATTATTGACGTCAAATTCTGTGAATGGTAGAACCTGTGTTGGTTGGGGGGACGCACCGCCCTTAGTACCGCCCTGGGAGACAAGAATAGCTACTTGCTGGAAGTGCAAAAGGGTATTGCACCTCACTGCCCTGTGGTTTGAATTAAATTGTCACATGATGCTAAAAATAGCAACCTCCAAAGAGTCCTATCCTGTCTCACCACTTTCCTAATGGACCTATCCTCTCATATAAGCTTGAAGGAACAAGTAGGTCCACTGTGTGTAATGTTCTGGAAAAATCTATTGCACATCAGATATCAGAACTTTCAACCTCTGTAGCCATACGTGGGACAGACAGACCTAAGGGTGGTTGTCATGCTGCACATAACTCCCTTGATCAACTGACATAATTATATCTGACCAAATGGAAGATGCCAATATGTTCTCAGTCATGACTCTTCTTTCTCATCCAGTGCAATACTTTCTCAGTCATTTTAGCTGACTCTTCTTTCTCAAACAGTAACCAAAGGTAGATGCTGGAATGCCTCCCTTCAGCAGCAATGATTTGAGAAATTTCAATGGGTCTCATAGTGGAGAAGGTAGCCCTTGTTGTTATTGTTTTATCTGAACAGACAAACAGAGGTGGTAGTCATGGAGCCAATCCGAATGTTTTAGTGCTTGCAGCTTGACAAATGCAACATACATAAAGCCACTTGGTATGGATGGTATTATTCTTTATCATGAGAAGAGTTTAAAGCACCATCATGCAGCAGAAAGGACTCTGATGTAGGGATTGTTCTTGGCAAATGGAGGCTTACCTTTCACAGGTAATAAGGAGGACAAAGTGAGTTTTAGCCGTTAATACACACTAAGGGCAAGTATTAACTCTCCAACAACCCTGCGGGGGTCGTGGTTTGCTTCTCAATACTTGAAATATTTGTATGGCTACTGCTCTGCCACATGATAGCTGGCTTTAACAGTCAGCCTTGCCCATCACCACACACATGGGTGTTGGTGGTGGGTGTGACAACCCCTCCCTTTTATTTATTCCTGGATCTGGCCGTGATGATTGGAGCTATTATTGGCTCTGTCGTATGCCGGCCATCTTTACAATGAGTCGAGAGACTTTTGAAATACATCATTGTGAGTTAAATTATGTCCATTGAGTATGACAGGCCTAGCTATTGCACAGAGAGTGATCTGTAATTGTAGAATTTCTTATGTTATGTGTTCTTAATTGTGGGTGTAGCTAACGATTCAATTAAGAAAGTGCTATTTATAGGGTACAGACAGAGAGATTGAGAGGAGATTGATCCAGGCATATATATATACACTATATCACTCTTAAGATGCCACTTGCAAAAAAAATATGGCCATTACATATGCCTCTCTGAGGAATGATTTTACCAAATTTAGTGCAATTATGATTATCGTGACAACTAGATCCCTAGTATAGCTACACAAGGTCAAATGGGTTTCCTTGAATGTCGGATGCAAACACATGATTGGGTTTTAAGGCTTCTTGGCTCCTGTTCTTGAAGATTACAACAACAACAACAAACACTCTCTTATAAAATTGACTTTACAAAGTTAATTAGCACAATCTTCTATTTATTTCAGACAGACATTAGTGTAGTATGTTATTGATTATTGTGTTTGGCCAGCTAGGCGCCCGCCCCTGTGGTGGTGCATGTGTGTGTATTATATGTATTATCTTGGTGTCCATTGATTTGAATATAAAATACGTAGTTTTATCTTACTCAAGAACCCTATCATGCATGTTAGTGTTAACTAAGATCGTTAGTTAGTCAAGACACTATATTGGCGACGAGGATGGGATTAAAAGTCCCTGTTGTTGAACTCCCTTTTCTGGAGTTCGCTGTGCGCATTGGCCCCCACAAAACCAGGGAGCTTTGATAGCACCTTTAGCTGTTCGGGTATGTACCTCTCTAGGTCAGGCACCTTTGCAAACTTCGCAGCTTCAATGTAAGCCTCATAGGACCTGCCGCCAGTAAGCCCGTTATACTTCCGGATCTCCTCCCACATTGTAGATTTTTGATTCTTATCTTCATCGAGGATACTTGCTGCCTGGATTTATATCTGCTGGTCATAGTTTGCTTTGCCGTAAGAGTACTTGCACGCAATGGAGACTATCGGAGCATTGATCCCGATGGACTTGGCAAAGGAGGAGACAATCCCCTTGTTCTGAGCGACTGCAACTGCCACTGCCCTTGTGAAGGTGAGGTCTGTCTTATTAATGCTACCTCTTGTGTTGCTGGCCTCCACTACTATCATAATCGTCAGCAGTATTTCAAATGACAATGGATACAATTCTGCAAGGCATGGAAGGTGTTATTTGTTACTTGGATGACATTTTGATCACGGGCAAGACTAAAGATGACTGAACCTAAAGAAGGTTTTACAGCGACTCAGGGAGCACGGTATTCGGGTGAAGAAGAGCAAGTGTGCTTTTATGAAACCTAGTGTTCAATACCTTGGACATCGCATTGATGCAGATGGTCTCCATGCTACCGACAGTAAAATTAAAGCAGGCCCCTGTTCCAAGGAACTTCTTTTCTCGGGTTATTGAATTATTACGGACGCTTCATTCCGAATCTGTCATCCCTTATATACCCGTTGAATGCACTGTTATGACATGACTCTCCCTGGAGATGGTCAAAGCAATGTGATCTGGCTTTTAAATCTGCGAAGGCTAAGCTCATATCACCAAATGTGCTTGTTCATTACAATGCAAACCTTCCTATCAGACTGGCTGGAGATGCATCAGCCTACGGAGTGGGAGCCGTGATATCGCACGTTATGAAGGATGGTACCGAACGACCAATAGCATTTGCTTCCAGGACTCTGCTACCTAGTGAGCATAACTACGCACAAATTGAAAAGGAGGCATTGTCACTAATAACCAAGTTTTATTCATATATAAATGGACGGAAATTGACATTGATAACAGATCACAAGCCACTGACAATGATTTTGGGACCAAAACAAGGTGTTCCTCCAATGGCTGCATCTCGCCTTCAGTGTTGGGCTGTCAAGTTGTCAGCATACACTTACGACATCATATTTCGTCGTACAACTGAACATGCAAATGCCGATGCTCTCTCAAGATTGCTGGTTAATGTCACAAGTACTGAGGGACACACACCCGATCCGCACTTTTTCAACATTAATCAGTTGAGAAGTTTACCCGTCACAGCAACGTGACTAGCCACTGCTACACGCACTGATAAGACACTCAGTCAAGTGTATCGCTACACTCTCAAGGGTTGGCCAAGTCAAGTTGACGACAGCTTGAAACCATTCCATTCAAGGAAGGAAGAGTTGACCTTGGAAGGTGGATGTGTGCTGTGGGGTTCAACAGTGATTATTCCAGAGAATTTGAGAGAGGATCTGTTGAATGAGTTGCATTATGATCGTCCTGGAATTTGTAAGATGAAGGGCATTGCACGAAGTTACATGTGGTGGCCAGGACTAGACAGAAATATTGAGTTGTTCGCCAAAGGCTGTCTGGACTGTCAAGCAGTGAAGAACTCTCCTGCTGTTGCACCATTACATCCATGGATTTGGCCCTCAAGAGTTTTTCAGCATGTTCACATTGATTTCGCTGGGCCATTTCAAGGAGAATGTTTTTGATTGCACATTCAAAATGGCCAGAAGTCTTAGTAATGCAAAGTACCACTGTGAAGAAAATCATCGACGTATTACGTGTCATGTTTTCAAGGAATGGCATTCCTGAACAGATTGTTTCCGACAATGGACCCCAATTCACTTCAGAGGATTTTGCTGTATTTATGAAGATGAATGGAGTAAAACACATCAGAAGTGCTCCATATCATAAATGGACTTGCCGAAAGGTTTGTCCAGACAATGAGAAACAAGGACTGAAAGGTAGTGTGAATGCAGGCCTACCACTCACACACAGGTTGTGTAACTTTTTATTCACTTACCGCAGTTCTCCACACTCGACTACTGGAGTATCTCCAAGTTCATTGTTTTTAAAGAGGGAGATGCATACGAGATTTGATCTTCTTCTACCTGATGTTAAATCCCGGGTGATGGAGAAGCGGTTTCAGCAAAAGGTTGGACACGATCAGCATTCTCGCACACGCCAGTTTTTAATAGGACAAAGTGTCATGGTGAAAAATCTCCTTCCAGGAGCTAACTGGATACCAGCAACTGTGGTAGAAAGGTTAGGACCCTTGTCTTTCCTTGTGTAAACAACAGATCATCAACTATGGAGAAGGCACGTTGATCATTTGAAAGAGAGAGTCATCCGTGAAAGTACCCAATCCACTCAAAGCTATGATGATCATTGGGAACCTTTTCACTCTAAAGCCGTACGATCCGAAGTTGAACCAAATGAACCTGTTTCTGGTACACTACCCACAGATTCAGCAGGAACTGAAACATCCTCAATAACTCTCGAGTCAGACCAAATAGTTTCTACAGATCGTTCATCAGTAACACCAGTTACTAAACAGTACCCAACTAGATACCATTCTGCACCGGACTATTATCGTTCTGGAACTTAACTTTTATGGACATTCATGTACTCTCATATTAAGTGGTGAGGAATATAGTATGTTATTGATTATTGTGTTTGGCCAGCGAGGCGCCCGCCCCTGTGGTGGTGCACGTGTGTGTATTGTATGTATTATCTTGGTGTGCATTGATTTGAATATAAAATAGTTTTATCTTACTCAAGAACCCTATCATGTTAGTGTTAACTAAGATCGTTAGTTAGTCAAGACACTACAATTAGTTTGATTGTGGCTGAGTAACCTAGGGTTTCCCCCCAGAGATGAAATTAACATGAAGGCTAGATACAGAAACATATTACCTTTTAAGGCTTTGCCGGTGGACTTCATATAGGAGGGGAAGGGGCACCTCAACCACCCACACAAATCAAACTGTGTGTACAAACACTGTTTAATTAGCCTAACACCCTCGGCCATATAAGGAAGGGTAGTTGCACCCATGCACTTAGATGCACTCCTAGAGTATGCAATTGAATAGTTTGTGTGTGTAAGAGCCTCACCCAACCAAAAATAGGCACAAGTCACTACCCAACCAAGAAGACACAACTGGATCACCACCCAACCAATCAAATGTAACTAGAGCCCCACCCAGACTAGAATACACAGCTATTCCTCCCAGTCAATACTTGGGAAATACTTTTGATTTCATTTTTGGCATTATTAGTGACCCCCAACACTAAAGCTACAAGTGCTAGAGTCACACCCTTGGCGTGCTTGATCTTGCTGTCTCACTGTAATAGTGAATGCTGTTCCCTCTCTCATGTTCCTTTTACCTCTCCACTCTCCAGCTCCAGCACATGTGCGATAACAGGGAAAGCATTACTGAACTCCCTCATGATGTTCCAGTAGCAATATGTATTTATAGGCACTGACATGATTCTGTAGTAGTTGTGTCTATGGACCATCTAAGAAATTTATGCTAGTACTTCTACTCCACCAATGTCATAATAATATGCAGTTGCACACGTTGAGGAAGGAAATAAATTTTGCATATGGAGAGAGATTTTTATTCTGTTGCAGTGACATCTTGAGGACACATTAGGAAAAGCACATATTTCAAGTCTGACAGTGTGAATCCAACATTCACAGTAATGTGAATTCACAATGGTGTGAATGCTGTATAATTAAGTGCAATGCCATGCGTGCAACATTAATGATGCTGAGCAGACAGTGTTGCCAAACATGCATTAATTAATTACACGGCTTCTGCGATGGTAAACAAACAGCAGAATGACTGAACAAGTTAAGGATGACCCAATATGCGCACATTAACTCACTATTATATTCACAATAACATTGTGGTAATTACTGACAATATGTTCAACATTGCATATTAGCTTGCATTCCCACAGTCTGTTGTGGGAGTGCTATATACATGCAGAGAAGAAGCACCAGGCTGTACAAACACTGAAAAGGAACACACCACAAAGTGATATTCAGCGACTTGTATATATGATTTTTTTTGTGGCAAATATTTTTCTACTTCATAAATGTTCTGGGAAATTAAAATTAGCTGCGGTTTGTTATTAAAACTGGGGGGGGGGGGGGGGGGATATTTTCAAAATTAAAAAAAATATTCCCACAAAATGTTAACACTCCTCAAAATGTTAACACTCCTTGATCTACTCCTGACTTCACCAAGGTTTTCAAGAAAAAGAGGAATAAGAGAGAGGAAAAAGAGACATAAAAAACACACAAAAAACACATCTCTGGTGTGTTTTTTTATCTCACGAAAAAAAACTATAAGATAGCAATTTTTCAGATTCTTGAAGGAAGAACTAAATTTGACCAATTAGAATGCAGATCCACCCATCGTTACTATGGTTACTTTGATTATCATGTGGCAGTGCGCAGTTGAAAAATTTCTTCAAAAATCATAACTTTCCCATTCTGTAGAGTTCTCTCTTTGCGTTTTCTTTTTAACTATTGTACTGAATGCACACCTTATGGCATTGTTGGCTGAATTCTGTTTGAGTCTGACTTGTGAAAATTCACACACTCTTCATAATGGTTTGGTAAATAAGAATTCTACAGCAGGCAAAGGGTTGCCACCACTAGGTGCTAAATTGGTGGTAAAAGTAGGTAAGGTTTTGGTTGCAGAGTAAAGTCTACATTTAGAACATCAAATACCCTTCGCACAATATATTTTTCGTGAGTTGTGGTTATAGGTATGCACTTCTAGGTGAGGCTATATGTTCGCGGAGTGTTGCATTTGAACCAGTTGGAAGAAGAAAAGCTAATGAAGTAATATTTAATTCTAAGAAAAGTAGTCTAATGCACTATATGATATACATGAAGTTCATATTTTGTTCGGCCCAGCCATTAGCAAGGCTAGATCAAGTAGGTAGTTTCAGGGGGTTCAACCCCCCCTCCCACACACACACCCCCACCTTCCTCCTTCCTTTTCAATGTTGACTCAATTATGTCATTTTCATTTATTTTTGTTATTAAAGCACGCATACATAAGCATATTTACATCACCACGTGCGAACGCTCAGGACAGAGCTCTTTTGAACATGCAATTTGACTCTAATTTCAACTGAACATTGTGACTGCCTGAGTTTTGTTTGAGAGTGCCTGGAAGATACTTGCTGGAAGTGCAAAAGGGTATTGCACCTCACTGCCCTGTGGTTTGAATTATATTGTCACATGATGAATTACCTTTATCTAAAAATAGCAACCTCCAAAGAGTCGTATCCTTTCCCAGAAATTTTACCATTTTCTTAATGGACCAATCCTCTCATATAAGCTTGAAGGAACAAGTAGGTCCACTGTGTGTAATGTTCTGGAAGAATCTATTGCACATCAGATATCTGAACTTTCAACATCACCCATACATGGGACAGACAGACCTAAGGGTGGTTGTCATGCTGCACATAACTCCCTTGATCAACTGACATAATATATCTGACCAAATGGAAGATACCAAAAAGATGCAATACTTTCTCAGTCAAAATATGCAATACTTTCTCAGTCATTTTAGCTGACTCTTCTTTCTCATACAGTAACCAAAGGTAGATGCTGGAATGCCTCCCTTCAGCAGCAATGATTTGAGAAATTTCAAAGGCTCTCATATAGCCCTTGTTGTTATTGTTTTAATTTTTCCTGATTGGACAAACAGAGTTGGTAGTTATGGAGCCAATCCAAATGTTTTAGTACTTGCAGCTTGACAAATGCAACATATACATAATTATATATAGCCACTTGGTATGGATGTTCTCATGAGAAGAGTTTAAAGCACCATCATGCAGCAGAAAGGCTGACCTTCTTGTTATAAATTCTGATGTAGGGATTGTTCTTGGCAAATGGAGGCTTATCTTTCACAGGTAATAAGGAGGATAAAGTGAGTTTTAGCTGAGGACACTGTTAAAAGGGCAAGTATTAACTCTCCAACAACCCTGCGGGGGTTGTGGTTGGCTCCTCAATATTTGTATGGCTACTGCTCTGCCACATGATAGCTGGCTTTAACAGTCAGCTTGCCCATCACCACACACATGGGTGTTGGTGGTGGGTGTGACAACCCCTCCTTTTTATTTATTCCAGGATCTGGCCGTGATTGGTTAGGCTATTATTGTCTCTGTCGTATGCCGGCCACCTTGACAATGAGCTGAGAGACTTTTGAAATACATCATTATGAGGAAAATTTTAATTATGTCCATTGAGTGACAGGCCCATGTGATTTAGCTATTGCACAGAGAGTGATCTGAATTTCTTATGTTATGTGGGCCTAATTGTGGGTGTAGGTAAAGATTCAATTAAGAAAGGGCTCTTTACAGGGTACAGACAGAGAGATTGAGAGGAGATTGATCCAGGCATACACGATATCACTCTTAAGATGCCACTTGCAAAAAATATATGGCCATTACATATGCCTCTGTGAGGAACGATTTTACCAAATTTAGTATAAATATTTATGTTTGTGGAGGTACAATTATTATTATCGTGACAACTTGATCCCTAGCTACACGAGGTCAAATGGGTTTCCATGAATGTCGGATGCAAACACATGACTGCTTCTTGGCTCCTGTTCTCTGTGTGAGGAACGATTTTTACCAAATTTAGTATTGTTTGTGGGCAATTATTATTATCGTGACAACTTGATCCCTAGCTACACGAGGTCAAATGGTTTTCCTTGAATGTTGGATGCAAACACATGATTGGGTTTTAAGGCTTCTTGGCTCCTGTTCTTGAAGATTACAACAACAACAACAAACACTCTCTTATAAAATTGACTTTACAAAGTAAATTAGCACAATCTTTCAAAGTATTCATTTCAGACAGACATTAGTTTGATTGTGGCTGAGTAACCTAGGGTTTCCCCCCAGAGATGAAATGAACATGAAGGCTAGATACAGAAACATAATTATTACCTTTTAGGAGGGGTGGGGCACCTCAACCACCCACATAAATCAAACTGTGTGTACAAACACCGTTTAATGAGTCGGCCATATAAGGAAGGATAGTTGCACCCACACACTTAGATGCACTCCTAGAGTATGCAATTGAATACTGTAGTTTGTGTGTGTGAGAGCCTCACCCAACCAAAAATAGGCACAAATCACCACCCAACCAAGAAGACACAACTGGACCACCCAACCAATCAAATGTAACTAGAGCCCCGCCCAGCCTAGAATACACAGCTACTCAATACTGGGGAAATACTTTTGATATCATTTTTGGCATTAATAGTGACAGTTTGCATCCGACATGTGCAATAACAGGCAAGCATTACTCCACTCCCTCATGATGGAGACAATGGCACATGGTCCCAGATTAACATTTAGGATGCAAATATAATAATAATAATAATAATAATAATAATAATAATAATAATAATAATAATAATAATAATAATAATAATAATAATAATAATAATAATAATAATAATAATAATAATAATAATAATAATAATAATAATAATAATAATAATAATAATAATAATAATAATAATAATAATAATAATAATAATAATAATAATAATAATAATAATAATAATAATAATAATAATAATAATAATAATAATAATAATAATAATAATAATAATAATAATAATAATAATAATAATAATAATAATAATAATAATAATAATAATAATAATAATAATAATAATAATAATAATAATAATAATAATAATAATAATAATAATAATAATAATAATAATAATAATAATAATAATAATAATAATAATAATAATAATAATAATAATAATAATAATAATAATAATAATAATAATAATAATAATAATAATAATAATAATAATAATAATAATAATAATAATAATAATAATAATAATAATAATAATAATAATAATAATAATAATAATAATAATAATAATAATAATAATAATAATAATAATAATAATAATAATAATAATAATAATAATAATAATAATAATAATAATAATAATAATAATAATAATAATAATAATAATAATAATAATAATAATAATAAAATATTTATTATTAAGCAAACAGCAAACACAACATACCAAGTTCATTAACACCTAATTAACACATGCTTATATATAATAATCAATTACAAAAATACCTAAATAATATACTGAAATAATAACTAATTAACAATAAAAAAATTAAAAAATAAAAAGCTTAACACGTTCAACTCCCGACTGACCCCAAAACAGACAAGGCATTCCCCCGCTGGACTGCCACTGAGAGACACTGAAGGAGGTAAGCACGGGCATTCACCTCCCCAGTTCTTTGCCTTATCCTGAGGCTGAGCTCCTTCAGGAAAGCCATCGACCTGTTCCCGATGACCCCCAATGACTCGATGGCCACAGGCACAAAAAAGTGGCAAGGATCTAGGCTGGCATACTTGGCCACTTTTTCCCCTCAGCCACAGCTCCAGGACCACTCACTGCTGCACCCCGATACGACTGGGAAAACGTATCTGGACAGGTTGCATCCCATACCAGTTGCTTGCCATTCTTCCATGGCACCATGGTTACCCCATCAGGTCTTTTCCCGTCGATACGAAAGAGACCCGACGGTTCCAACCTGGAAGGGGCCCCGGCAGATGACAATGCCCGGAAAATGATGTCGTTCATGGCGGTATGACGGTAGAAACGTCCTTCACTTGAGTCTTCTCTTGCAGCTAAGACCGTGTGTAGCAAGGTGATCCACTTCTGTTTTATGGGGGAGACACAAAGTGGAGCCAAAGCGGAGACCCACGGCAACCCTGATAGTATCATCATCCATCCTCAAACCCAGGGACGAGATAGGGAGCCATGCACCGGATTCTTTTTTTGAAACGGCAAAAAGCCGGGCTCGAGCTAAATCGTCAGGTCATTGTGCAACAAAGATTCCACGGACTTTGACACCCTGCACATATCCCAGGATTTCTGGAAGCACGCCGCAAGACCTGATGGTGGGGGAGTGTCGTGACCCATAGACCATGCTGAAAGGGCATTATCAACAAAAGGGACAGGGAGTGAAAACAAGTGAGGTGGCAGGATGGCTTGGACCAGGTCATGAGTGGCAGCAGCTGAGGCCAAGAAGGCAGAGGGAGCAAGCTGCACTGCACTCCTGATTCCAAGACCCCCTACACCAATAGGGAGAGTGGCCTGCAACCAAGAACGGACATCTTCAGTGAAATTAATGTTAGTGATACCACTCAGAATTGACTGGAGACTCTCATCATAATCTATCAGGGCAGGAGAGAGAAAACATGGAGAAGTCCTGAGGGTGTACAGAAGCTTAGGGATAGAAAATGCATTACGCAGCAGGATTAAGGCATCCTGAGCAGAAACGAACCTGAGTCTGTCCCCCATGACCTCAAGGGCATTGATTTTCTCCCTGAGAACAGTTGTAGACTCCACACTACCCAGCGGAGAACCCAGGAGACAGGCATCAGAGGGATCAACCACATGAGCTCCCGGGAGAGAGCATAAGATAGTTCCTCTAGAAACTGCATCATGGCAAATGATCTCAGACTTGTCGTTGTTCAAAATTAACCCAATCTTTTCAGTTTGTTTAATGAGCTCTAGATCATGAATTATATTTTCCGTTGAGCCCCCCAGAGTAATGTCATCTAGAAACATTACACACAACTCCGATGACAGCTGAGCACAGTTATGATGGAGTGAAAGACAGAAAAGGAGAGAGCCAAGGGGATCCCCCTGCTGCACCCCTTCTGATTGCAAGGACTTGTCACCCCAGAACAAGGAGGAATGGTGAAGAGTATACAGAATGGACAAAAGGGTAGATTACAGGTGCTAAGGTATAGACAGCTTCCAACATCTTGTCTCTGCGTACGGAATTAAATAATAATAATAATAATAATAATAATAATAATAATAATAATAATAACAACAACAACAACAACAACAACAATAATAATAATAATTAATAATAATAATGGGGTAACCATGGTGCCATGGAAGAATGGCAAGCAGCAGGTGTGGGATGCAACCTGTCCAGATATGTTTTCCCACTCGTATCAGGTGCAGCGGTGAGTAGTGCTGGAGCTGTGGCTGCTATGGCCGAGGAGAAGAAATGGCCAAGTATGCCAGCCTAGATCCTTGCCACTTTTTTGTGCCTGTAGCCATCGAGTCATTGGGGGTCATCGGGAACAGGTCGATGGCTTTCCTGAAGGAGCTCAGCCTCAGGATAAGGCAAAGAACTGGGGAGGTGAATGCCTCCTTCAGCGTCTCTCAGTGGCTGTCCAGTAGGGGAATGCCTTGTCTGTTTTGGGGTCGGTCGGGAGTTGAACGTGTTAGCTTTTTAGTTATTTATGTATGTATTTATTGTTAATTAGTTATTATTTGTAATTGTTATAATATTATAGTTTGTAAAAATAATAAATGTAAATTACTTTCATGTATTATTATTTCATTGTATAATAATAATAATAATAATAATAACAACAACAACATTAATAACAACAACAATAACAACAACAATGATAATAATACTAATAACAATAATAATAACAACAACCACAATAATAACAACAACAATAATAACAACAATAATAACAACAATAACAACAACAATAACAACAATGATACCAAAAATAATAACATAACAACAACAAAAACAAAAACAACAATAATAACAACAATAAAAACAACAATAATATATAATCAACAATATAATCAACAATAATATAATAATAATAATAATAATAATAATAATAATAATAATAATAATAATAATAATAATAATAATAATAATAATAATAATAATAATAATAATAATAATAATAATAATAATAATAATAATAATAATAGTAATAATAATAGTAATAATAATAGTAATAATAATAGTAATAATAATACATAATAGTAATAATAATAGTAATAATAATAGTAACAATAATAGTAATAATAATAGTAATAATAATAGTAATAATAATAGTAATAATAATAGTAATAATAATAGTAATAATAATAGTAATAATAATAGTAATAATAATAATAGTAATAATAATAGTAATAATAATAGTAATAATAATAGTAATAATAATAGTAATAGTAATAATAATAGTAATAATAATAGTAATAATAATAGTAATAATAATAGTAATAATAATAGTAATAATAATAGTAATAATAATAGTAATAATAATAGTAATAATAATAGTAATAATAATAATAGTAATAATAATAGTAATAAGCAGAATAACAAACAAACATTAAAACAATATTATTATTATTATTAATATAATTATATTAATAATCAAACAACAACAACAAAACAATAACATTCTCACCATAGTAATAATAATAGTAATAATAATAGTAATAATAATAGTAATAATAATAGTAATAATAATAGTAATGATAATAGTAATAATAATAATAATAATAATAATAATAATAATAATAACAACAACAATAACAACAACAACAACAATAATAATAACAATACAACAACAGTAGTAATAGCAATATAATAATAACAAAAGTAGTAATAATAACAATAATAATAACAACAACAGTAACAACAACAACAGCAGCAGTAGTAGTAGTAGTAGCAGTAACAATAATAATAATAACATCAACAACAACACATCAACAACAGCAATAATAATTATATAATAATATAATATAATAATAACAACAATAATAATGTTTATTTTTTTGTTATTTTTTGCATGTCAGAATTGTGTATATAATTATATAGATGCTGGTGAATAATTCTGGGTTGCTTGGTGACATGTATTAAAAAAGCTCTGTAGAGATGTGCCAAGTGCCAACGTATGAACTACCAACTGCAGAAACCAGGATCTGAATATATATACACATCTGAGGGACAGGGTTGAAATTGATTTGGTGGGGCCTCTTCTAGTCACAGATCTGGATATTATCACCTTTTCTGATTATTTATCAAGTGCCTGAGGCAGCACATTTACTATCAAAAGAAGAGTCAGGTGTAGCTAAATTTTTGTTTGACACCTTTTGTCATCATGGCTGGCCTAAGATTATCCAGTCTGTCAAGGGAGAGAATTCGTAATGCTTGCTTTTTTGAATTTAAGCATTGTGTTTCTAGTGCTTTAATCCCCAAACTAATGGCTGGATGAGCCAAACATTAAAATAGGGCTAGGGCTAGGGCTAGGGCTAATCGTTTGCTTGCATTTTATGTGTTGTGTTTGGGTATGTAACTGTCGCAGGGTGACTCGGATATCACCCAACGATGTAACACTTAACTGGTAAAATCTGCCACCAGGTATATAGACTGACTACCATGTTATATTAAGTATGAGCATAGTGCTTTGACATTGAATGTGTCCACAGTTCGTATTTATTATGTATCCTAGAAAGGCTGTGACTCTTCAGAAAATTAAAGATGAAGAAAACATTAAGGATGAAGAGGAAATTATGGATGAATAAGACGAAGAAAACATTAAAGGATGAATAAAAATTGTGGATGAAGAAGGAATTATGGATGAAGAAGATATCAAGGATAAAGATGAAGAGAATGAAGAAGAAATAAAGGATCATGAAGAAAATACTGAGGATGAAGATAATGGGAGACATGGATTATGCTCGAGTTACGAAAGTCTAAAACAAAGAGGAAAATATTGCTACTGCTCAAAACAAGCAAAACAAACTGTATGATAAAAAGTGTAACTCTATTAAAAATAACATCATTCATATTTTCCCAAATGCTTAGCTAGGACCATCATGCTTGCTGAGAGTTCTGAAAATAACAAACAAACAGTGTCATAATAATTATACATGGACATATTTAAATGGACATAATATGGGCATTTCCTGAAGGTAGCAAAGTTGTGCTGAAAGGTATAATTTTCAGGGGGGGATATGGTCCGGAAGGGTTCCTATTCTATTGTGAAGCTAATTGGTAAATAGATATCAATGAATAGAAGAATGCTCAAACGGTTATACAATGGAGTGCAGGAATATTACTCATCTCTAATTCAAACGGCAACCCTCATCACCATCACAATCAAATTTGCAGCAACTTATTTTTCACTATCAACATCTTTAGAGAATCCATTGTCACAATTCATTCATGGCAACCTGTATTACTGCAGCATCCTCAGAAATCTCCAGTCACACCAATACTTACTCATTCATGGCAACCTGTATTACTGCAGCATCCTCAGAAATCTCCAGTCACACCAATACTTACTCATTCATGGCAACCTGTATTACTGCAGCATCCTCAGAAATCTCCAGTCACAACAATACTTACTCATTCATGGCAGCCTGTATTACTGCAGCATCCTCAGAAATCTCCAGTCACACCAATACTTACTCATTCATGGCAACCTGTATTACTGCAGCATCCTCAGAAATCTGCAGTCATACCAATACTTACTCATTCATGGCAACCTGTATTACTGCAGCATCCTCAGAAATCTCCAGTCACACCAATACTTACTCATTCATGGCAACCTGTATTACTGCAGCATCCTCAGAAATCTCCAGTCACACCAATACTTACTCATTCATGGCAACCTGTATTACTGCAGCATCCTCAGAAATCTCCAGTCACACCAATACTTACTCATTCATGGCAACCTGTATTACTGCAGCATCCTCAGAAATCTCCAGTCACACCAATACTTACTCATTCATGGCAACCTGTATTACTGCAGCATCCTCAGAAATCTCTAGTCACACCAATACTTACTCATTCATGGCAACCTGTATTACTGCAGCATCCTCAGAAATCTCCAGTCACACCAACACTTACTCATTCATGGCAAGCTATATTACTGCAGCATCCTCAGAAATCTCCAGTCACACCAATACTTACTCATTCATGGCAACCTGTATTACTGCAGCTTCCTCAGAAATCTCCAGTCACATCAATACTTACTCATTCATGGCAACCTGTATTACTGCAGCATCTTCAGAAATCTCCAGTCACACCAATAATTACTCATTCATGGCAACCTGTATTACTGCAGCATCCTCAGAAATCTCCAGTCACACCAATACTTACTCATTCATGACAACCTGTATTACTGCAGCATTCTCAGAAATCTCCAGTCACACCAATACTTACTCATTCATGGCAACCTGTATTACTGCAGCATCCTCAGAAATCTCCAGTCACACCAATACTTACTCATTCATGGCAGCCTGTATTACTGCAGCATCCTCAGAAATCTCCAGTCACACCAATACTTACTCATTCATGGCAACCTGTATTACTGCAGCATCCTCAGAAATCTCCAGTCACACCAATACTTACTCATTCATGGCAACCTGTATTACTGCAGCATCCTCAGAAATCTCCAGTCACACCAATACTTACTCATTCATGGCAACCTGTATTACTGCAGCATGCTCAGAAATCTCCAGTCACAACAATACTTACTCATTCATGGCAACCTGTATTACTGCAGCATCCTCAGAAATCTCCAGTCACACCAATACTTACTCTTTCATGGCAACCTGTATTACTGCAGCATCCTCAGAAATCTCCAGTCACACCAACACTTACTCATTCATGGCAACCTATATTACTGCAGCATCCTCAGAAATCTCCAGTCACACCAATACTTACTCATTCATGGCAACCTGTATTACTGCAGCATCCTCAGAAATCTCCAGTCACAACAATACTTACTCATTCATGGCAGCCTGTATTACTGCAGCATCCTCAGAAATCTCCAGTCACACCAATACTTACTCATTCATGGCAACCTGTATTACTGCAGCATCCTCAGAAATCTGCAGTCACACCAATACTTACTCATTCATGGCAACCTGTATTACTGCAGCATCCTCAGAAATCTCCAGTCACACCAATACTTACTCATTCATGGCAACCTGTATTACTGCAGCATCCTCAGAAATCTCCAGTCACACCAATACTTACTCATTCATGGCAACCTGTATTACTGCAGCATCCTCAGAAATCTCCAGTCACAACAATACTTACTCATTCATGGCAGCCTGTATTACTGCAGCATCCTCAGAAATCTCCAGTCACACCAATACTTACTCATTCATGGCAACCTGTATTACTGCAGCATCCTCAGAAATCTGCAGTCATACCAATACTTACTCATTCATGGCAACCTGTATTACTGCAGCATCCTCAGAAATCTCCAGTCACACCAATACTTACTCATTCATGGCAACCTGTATTACTGCAGCATCCTCAGAAATCTCCAGTCACACCAATACTTACTCATTCATGGCAACCTGTATTACTGCAGCATCCTCAGAAATCTCCAGTCACACCAATACTTACTCATTCATGGCAACCTGTATTACTGCAGCATCCTCAGAAATCTCCAGTCACACCAATACTTACTCATTCATGGCAACCTGTATTACTGCAGCATCCTCAGAAATCTCCAGTCACACCAATACTTACTCATTCATGGCAACCTGTATTACTGCAGCATCCTCAGAAATCTCCAGTCACACCAACACTTACTCATTCATGGCAAGCTATATTACTGCAGCATCCTCAGAAATCTCCAGTCACACCAATACTTACTCATTCATGGCAACCTGTATTACTGCAGCTTCCTCAGAAATCTCCAGTCACATCAATACTTACTCATTCATGGCAACCTGTATTACTGCAGCATCTTCAGAAATCTCCAGTCACACCAATAATTACTCATTCATGGCAACCTGTATTACTGCAGCATCCTCAGAAATCTCCAGTCACACCAATACTTACTCATTCATGACAACCTGTATTACTGCAGCATTCTCAGAAATCTCCAGTCACACCAATACTTACTCATTCATGGCAACCTGTATTACTGCAGCATCCTCAGAAATCTCCAGTCACACCAATACTTACTCATTCATGGCAGCCTGTATTACTGCAGCATCCTCAGAAATCTCCAGTCACACCAATACTTACTCATTCATGGCAACCTGTATTACTGCAGCATCCTCAGAAATCTCCAGTCACACCAATACTTACTCATTCATGGCAACCTGTATTACTGCAGCATCCTCAGAAATCTCCAGTCACACCAATACTTACTCATTCATGGCAACCTGTATTACTGCAGCATGCTCAGAAATCTCCAGTCACAACAATACTTACTCATTCATGGCAACCTGTATTACTGCAGCATCCTCAGAAATCTCCAGTCACACCAATACTTACTCTTTCATGGCAACCTGTATTACTGCAGCATCCTCAGAAATCTCCAGTCACACCAACACTTACTCATTCATGGCAACCTATATTACTGCAGCATCCTCAGAAATCTCCAGTCACACCAATACTTACTCATTCATGGCAACCTGTATTACTGCAGCATCCTCAGAAATCTCCAGTCACAACAATACTTACTCATTCATGGCAGCCTGTATTACTGCAGCATCCTCAGAAATCTCCAGTCACACCAATACTTACTCATTCATGGCAACCTGTATTACTGCAGCATCCTCAGAAATCTGCAGTCACACCAATACTTACTCATTCATGGCAACCTGTATTACTGCAGCATCCTCAGAAATCTCCAGTCACACCAATACTTACTCATTCATGGCAACCTGTATTACTGCAGCTTCCTCAGAAATCTCCAGTCACATCAATACTTACTCATTCATGGCAACCTGTATTACTGCAGCATCTTCAGAAATCTCCAGTCACACCAATACTTACTCATTCATGGCAACCTGTATTACTGCAGCATCCTCAGAAATCTCCAGTCACACCAATACTTACTCATTCATGACAACCTGTATTACTGCAGCATTCTCAGAAATCTCCAGTCACACCAATACTTACTCATTCATGGCAACCTGTATTACTGCAGCATCCTCAGAAATCTCCAGTCACACCAATACTTACTCATTCATGGCAGCCTGTATTACTGCAGCATCCTCAGAAATCTCCAGTCACACCAATACTTACTCATTCATGGCAACCTGTATTACTGCAGCATCCTCAGAAATCTCCAGTCACACCAATACTTACTCATTCATGGCAACCTGTATTACTGCAGCATCCTCAGAAATCTCCAGTCACACCAATACTTACTCATTCATGGCAACCTGTATTACTGCAGCATGCTCAGAAATCTCCAGTCACAACAATACTTACTCATTCATGGCAACCTGTATTACTGCAGCATCCTCAGAAATCTCCAGTCACACCAATACTTACTCTTTCATGGCAACCTGTATTACTGCAGCATCCTCAGAAATCTCCAGTCACACCAACACTTACTCATTCATGGCAACCTATATTACTGCAGCATCCTCAGAAATCTCCAGTCACACCAATACTTACTCATTCATGGCAACCTGTATTACTGCAGCATCCTCAGAAATCTCCAGTCACACCAATACTTACTCATTCATGGCAACCTGTATTACTGCAGCATCCTCAGAAATCTCCAGTCACACCAATACTTACTCATTCATGGCAGCCTGTATTACTGCAGCATCCTCAGAAATCTCCAGTCATACCAATACTTACTCATTCATGGCAACCTGTATTACTGCAGCATCCTCAGAAATCTCCAGTCACACCAATACTTACTCATTCATGGCAACCTGTATTACTGCAGCATCCTCAGAAATCTCCAGTCACACCAATACTTACTCATTCATGGCAACCTGTATTACTGCAGCATGCTCAGAAATCTCCAGTCACAACAATACTTACTCATTCATGGCAACCTGTATTACTGCAGCATCCTCAGAAATCTCCAGTCACACCAATACTTACTCTTTCATGGCAACCTGTATTACTGCAGCATCCTCAGAAATCTCCAGTCACACCAACACTTACTCATTCATGGCAACCTATATTACTGCAGCATCCTCAGAAATCTCCAGTCACACCAATACTTACTCATTCATGGCAACCTGTATTACTGCAGCATCCTCAGAAATCTCCAGTCACAACAATACTTACTCATTCATGGCAGCCTGTATTACTGCAGCATCCTCAGAAATCTCCAGTCACACCAATACTTACTCATTCATGGCAACCTGTATTACTGCAGCATCCTCAGAAATCTCCAGTCACACCAATACTTACTCATTCATGGCAACCTGTATTACTGCAGCATCCTCAGAAATCTCCAGTCACACCAATACTTACTCATTCATGGCAACCTGTATTACTGCAGCATCCTCAGAAATCTCCAGTCACACCAATACTTACTCATTCATGGCAACCTGTATTACTGCAGCATCCTCAGAAATCTCCAGTCACACCAACACTTACTCATTCATGGCAAGCTATATTACTGCAGCATCCTCAGAAATCTCCGAAATCTCCAGTCACACCAATACTTACTCATTCATGGCAACCTGTATTACTGCAGCTTCCTCAGAAATCTCCAGTCACATCAATACTTACTCATTCATGGCAACCTGTATTACTGCAGCATCTTCAGAAATCTCCAGTCACACCAATACTTACTCATTCATGGCAACCTGTATTACTGCAGCATCCTCAGAAATCTCCAGTCACACCAATACTTACTCATTCATGACAACCTGTATTACTGCAGCATTCTCAGAAATCTCCAGTCACACCAATACTTACTCATTCATGGCAACCTGTATTACTGCAGCATCCTCAGAAATCTCCAGTCACACCAATACTTACTCATTCATGGCAGCCTGTATTACTGCAGCATCCTCAGAAATCTCCAGTCACACCAATACTTACTCATTCATGGCAACCTGTATTACTGCAGCATCCTCAGAAATCTCCAGTCACACCAATACTTACTCATTCATGGCAACCTGTATTACTGCAGCATCCTCAGAAATCTCCAGTCACACCAATACTTACTCATTCATGGCAACCTGTATTACTGCAGCATGATCAGAAATCTCCAGTCACAACAATACTTACTCATTCATGGCAACCTGTATTACTGCAGCATCCTCAGAAATCTCCAGTCACACCAATACTTACTCTTTCATGGCAACCTGTATTACTGCAGCATCCTCAGAAATCTCCAGTCACACCAACACTTACTCATTCATGGCAACCTATATTACTGCAGCATCCTCAGAAATCTCCAGTCACACCAATACTTACTCATTCATGGCAACCTGTATTACTGCAGCATCCTCAGAAATCTCCAGTCACACCAATACTTACTCATTCATGGCAACCTGTATTACTGCAGCATCCTCAGAAATCTCCAGTCACACCAATACTTACTCATTCATGGCAACCTGTATTACTGCAGCATCCTCAGAAATCTCCAGTCACACCAATACTTACTCATTCATGGCAGCCTCTATTACTGCAGCATCCTCAGAAATCTCCAGTCACACCAATACTTACTCATTCAAGGTAACCTGTATTACTGCAGCATCCTCAGAAATCTCCAGTCACACCAATACTTACTCATTCATGGCAGCCTGTATTACTGCAGCATCCTCAGAAATCTCCAGTCACACCAATACTTACTCATTCATGGCAACCTGTATTACTGCAGCATCCTCAGAAATCTCCAGTCACACCAATACTTACTCATTCATGGCAACCTGTATTACTGCAGCATCCTCAGAAATCTCCAGTCACACCAATACTTACTCATTCATGGCAACCTGTATTACTGCAGCATCCTCAGAAATCTCCAGTCACACCAATACTTACTCATTCATGGCAACCTGTATTACTGCAGCATCCTCAGAAATCTCCAGTCACACCAATACTTACTCATTCATGACAACCTGTATTACTGCAGCATTCTCAGAAATCTCCAGTCACACCAATACTTACTCATTCATGGCAACCTGTATTACTGCAGCATCCTCAGAAATCTCCAGTCACACCAATACTTACTCATTCATGGCAGCCTGTATTACTGCAGCATCCTCAGAAATCTCCAGTCACACCAATACTTACTCATTCATGGCAACCTGTATTACTGCAGCATCCTCAGAAATCTCCAGTCACACCAATACTTACTCATTCATGGCAACCTGTATTACTGCAGCATCCTCAGAAATCTCCAGTCACACCAATACTTACTCTTTCATGGCAACCTGTATTACTGCAGCATCCTCAGAAATCTCCAGTCACACCACTACTTACTCATACATGGCAACCTGTATTACTGCAGCATCCTCAGAAATCTCCAGTCACACCAATACTTACTCATTCATGGCAACCTGTATTACTGCAGCATCCTCAGAAATCTCCAGTCACACCAATACTTACTCTTTCATGGCAACCTGTATTACTGCAGCATCCTCAGAAATCTCCAGTACACCAATACTTACTCATTCATGACAACCTGTATTACTGCAGCATCCTCAGAAATCTCCAGTCACACCAATACTTACTCATTCATGGCAACCTGTATTACTGCAGCATCCTCAGAAATCTCCAGTCACAACAATACTTACTCATTCATAGCAGCCTGTATCACTGCAGCATTCTCAGAAATCTCCAGTCACACCAATACTTACTCATTCATGGCAACCTGTATTACTGCAGCATCCTCAGAAATCTCCAGTCACACCAATACTTACTCATTCATGGCAACCTGTATTACTGCAGCATCCTCAGAAATCTCCAGTCTCACCAATACTTACTCATTCATGGCAACCTGTATTACTGCAGCATCCTCAGAAATCTCCAGTCACACCAATACTTACTCATTCATGGCAACCTGTATTACTGCAGCTTCCTCAGAAATCTCCAGTCACATCAATACTTACTCATTCATGGCAACCTGTATTACTGCAGCATCCTCAGAAATCTCCAGTCACACCAATACTTACTCATTCATGGCAACCTGTATTACTGCAGCATCCTCAGAAATCTCCAGTCACACCAATACTTACTCATTCATGGCAGCCTCTATTACTGCAGCATCCTCAGAAATCTCCAGTCACACCAATACTTACTCATTCAAGGTAACCTGTATTACTGCAGCATCCTCAGAAATCTCCAGTCACACCAATACTTACTCATTCATGGCAGCCTGTATTACTGCAGCATCCTCAGAAATCTCCAGTCACACCAATACTTACTCATTCATGGCAACCTGTATTACTGCAGCATCCTCAGAAATCTCCAGTCACACCAATACTTACTCATTCATGGCAACCTGTATTACTGCAGCATCCTCAGAAATCTCCAGTCACACCAATACTTACTCATTCATGGCAACCTGTATTACTGCAGCATCCTCAGAAATCTCCAGTCACACCAATACTTACTCATTCATGGCAACCTGTATTACTGCAGCATCCTCAGAAATCTCCAGTCACACCAATACTTACTCATTCATGACAACCTGTATTACTGCAGCATTCTCAGAAATCTCCAGTCACACCAATACTTACTCATTCATGGCAACCTGTATTACTGCAGCATCCTCAGAAATCTCCAGTCACACCAATACTTACTCATTCATGGCAGCCTGTATTACTGCAGCATCCTCAGAAATCTCCAGTCACACCAATACTTACTCATTCATGGCAACCTGTATTACTGCAGCATCCTCAGAAATCTCCAGTCACACCAATACTTACTCATTCATGGCAACCTGTATTACTGCAGCATCCTCAGAAATCTCCAGTCACACCAATACTTACTCATTCATGGCAACCTGTATTACTGCAGCATGATCAGAAATCTCCAGTCACAACAATACTTACTCATTTATGGCAACCTGTATTACTGCAGCATCCTCAGAAATCTCCAGTCACACCAATACTTACTCTTTCATGGCAACCTGTATTACTGCAGCATCCTCAGAAATCTCCAGTCACACCAACACTTACTCATTCATGGCAACCTATATTACTGCAGCATCCTCAGAAATCTCCAGTCACACCAATACTTACTCATTCATGGCAACCTGTATTACTGCAGCATCCTCAGAAATCTCCAGTCACACCAATACTTACTCATTCATGGCAACCTGTATTACTGCAGCATCCTCAGAAATCTCCAGTCACACCAATACTTACTCATTCATGGCAACCTGTATTACTGCAGCATCCTCAGAAATCTCCAGTCACACCAATACTTACTCATTCATGGCAACCTGTATTACTGCAGCATCCTCAGAAATCTCCAGTCACACCACTACTTACTCATACATGGCAACCTGTATTACTGCAGCATCCTCAGAAATCTCCAGTCACACCAATACTTACTCATTCATGGCAACCTGTATTACTGCAGCATCCTCAGAAATCTCCAGTCACACCAATACTTACTCTTTCATGGCAACC
Source organism: Cladorhizidae sp. MBARI D1340-BT2 (assembly GCA_028752905.1). Lineage (NCBI taxonomy): Eukaryota > Metazoa > Porifera > Demospongiae > Poecilosclerida > Cladorhizidae > Cladorhizidae sp. MBARI D1340-BT2. The sequence continues at coordinate 11,370,526 of JAQNBH010000005.1, forward strand.
TGTATTACTGCAGCATCCTCAGAAATCTCCAGTACACCAATACTTACTCATTCATGACAACCTGTATTACTGCAGCATCCTCAGAAATCTCCAGTCACACCAATACTTACTCATTCATGGCAACCTGTATTACTGCAGCATCCTCAGAAATCTCCAGTCACACCAATACTTACTCATTCATAGCAGCCTGTATCACTGCAGCATTCTCAGAAATCTCCAGTCACACCAATACTTACTCATTCATGGCAACCTGTATTACTGCAGCATCCTCAGAAATCTCCAGTCACACCAATACTTACTCATTCATGGCAACCTGTTTTACTGCAGCATCCTCAGAAATCTCCAGTCACACCAATACTTACTCATTCATGGCAACCTGTATTACTGCAGCATCCTCAGAAATCTCCAGTCACACCAATACTTACTCATACATGGCAACCTGTATTACTGCAGCATCCTCAGAAATCTCCAGTCACACCAATACTTACTCATACATGGCAACCTGTATTACTGCAGCATCCTCAGAAATCTCCAGTCACACCAATACTTACTCATTCATGGCAACCTGTATTACTGCAGCATCCTCAGAAATCTCCAGTCACACCAATACTTACTCATTCATGGCAACCTGTATTACTGCAGCATCCTCAGAAATCTCCAGTCACACCAATACTTACTCATTCATGGCAACCTGTATTACTGCAGCATCCTCAGAAATCTCCAGTCACACCAATACTTACTCATTCATGGCAACCTGTATTACTGCAGCATCCTCAGAAATCTCCAGTCACACCAATACTTACTCATACATGGCAACATGTATTACTGCAGCAGCATCCTCAGAAATCTCCAGTCACACCAATACTTACTCATTCATGGCAACCTGTATTACTGCAGCATCCTCAGAAATCTCCAGTCACACCAATACTTACTCTTTCATGGCAACCTGTATTACTGCAGCATCCTCAGAAATCTCCAGTACACCAATACTTACTCATTCATGACAACCTGTATTACTGCAGCATCCTCAGAAATCTCCAGTCACACCAATACTTACTCATTCATGGCAACCTGTATTACTGCAGCATCCTCAGAAATCTCCAGTCACACCAATACTTACTCATTCATGGCAGCCTGTATTACTGCAGCATCCTCAGAAATCTCCAGTCACACCAATACTTACTCATTCATGGCAACCTGTATTACTGCAGCATCCTCAGAAATCTCCAGTCACACCAATACTTACTCATTCATGGCAACCTGTATTACTGCAGCATCCTCAGAAATCTCCAGTCACACCAATACTTACTCATTCATGGCAACCAGTATTACTGCAGCATCCTCAGAAATCTCCAGTCACACCAATACTTACTCATTCATGGCAACCTGTATTACTGCAGCATCCTCAGAAATCTCCAGTCACACCAATACTTTTTCATTCATGGCAACCTGTATTACTGCAGCATCCTCAGAAATCTCCAGTCACACCAATACTTACTCATACATGGCAACCTGTATTACTGCAGCATACTCAGAAATCTCCAGTCACACCAATACTTACTCATTCATGGCAACCTGTATTACTGCAGCATCCTCAGAAATCTCCAGTCACACCAATACTTACTCATTCATGGCAACCTGTATTACTGCAGCATCCTCAGAAATCTCCAGTCACACCAATACTTACTCATCCTGTATTACTGCAGCATCCTCAGAAATCTCCAGTCACACCAATACTTACTCATTCTCATGGCAACCTGTATTACTGCAGCATCCTCAGAAATCTCCAGTCACACCAATACTTACTCATTCATGGCAACCTGTATTACTGCAGCATCCTCAGAAATCTCCAGTCACACCAATACTTACTCATTCATGGCAACCTGTATTACTGCAGCATCCTCAGAAATCTCCAGCCACACCAATACTTACTCATTCATGGCAACCTGTATTACTGCAGCATCCTCAGAAATCTCCAGCCACACCAATACTTACTCATTCATGGCAACCTGTATTACTGCAGCATCCTCAGAAATCTGCAGTCACACCAATACTTACTCATTCATGGCAACCTGTATTACTGCAGCATCCTCAGAAATCTCCAGTCACACCAATACTTACTCATTCATGGCAGCCTGTATTACTGCAGCATCCTCAGAAATCTCCAGTCACACCAACACTTACTCATTCATGGCAACCTGTATTACTGCAACATCCTCAGAAATCTCCAGTCACACCAGTACTTACTCATTCATGGCAACCTGTATTACTGCAGCATCCTCAGAAATCTCCAGTCACAACAATACTTACTCATTCATGGCAACTTATTACTGCAGCATCCTCAGAAATCTCCAGTCACAACAATACTTACTCATTCATGGCAACTTATTACTGCAGCATCCTCAGAAATCTCCAGTCACACCAATACTTACTCATTCATGGCAACCTGTATTACTGCAGCATCCTCAGAAATCTCCAGTCACACCAATACTTACTCATTCATGGCAACCTGTATTACTGCAGCATCCTCAGAAATCTCCAGTCACACCAATACTTACTCATACATGGCAACATGTATTACTGCAGCAGCATCCTCAGAAATCTCCAGTCACACCAATACTTACTCATTCATGGCAACCTGTATTACTGCAGCATCCTCAGAAATCTCCAGTCACACCAATACTTACTCTTTCATGGCAACCTGTATTACTGCAGCATCCTCAGAAATCTCCAGTACACCAATACTTACTCATTCATGACAACCTGTATTACTGCAGCATCCTCAGAAATCTCCAGTCACACCAATACTTACTCATTCATGGCAACCTGTATTACTGCAGCATCCTCAGAAATCTCCAGTCACACCAATACTTACTCATTCATGGCAGCCTGTATTACTGCAGCATCCTCAGAAATCTCCAGTCACACCAATACTTACTCATTCATGGCAACCTGTATTACTGCAGCATCCTCAGAAATCTCCAGTCACACCAATACTTACTCATTCATGGCAACCTGTATTACTGCAGCATCCTCAGAAATCTCCAGTCACACCAATACTTACTCATTCATGGCAACCTGTATTACTGCAGCATCCTCAGAAATCTCCAGTCACACCAATACTTACTCATTCATGGCAACCTGTATTACTGCAGCATCCTCAGAAATCTCCAGTCACACCAATACTTACTCATTCATGGCAACCTGTATTACTGCAGCATCCTCAGAAATCTCCAGTCACACCAATACTTACTCATACATGGCAACCTGTATTACTGCAGCATCCTCAGAAATCTCCAGTCACACCAATACTTACTCATTCATGGCAACCTGTATTACTGCAGCATCCTCAGAAATCTCCAGTCACACCAATACTTACTCATTCATGGCAACCTGTATTACTGCAGCATCCTCAGAAATCTCCAGTCACACCAATACTTACTCATCCTGTATTACTGCAGCATCCTCAGAAATCTCCAGTCACACCAATACTTACTCATTCTCATGGCAACCTGTATTACTGCAGCATCCTCAGAAATCTCCAGTCACACCAATACTTACTCATTCATGGCAACCTGTATTACTGCAGCATCCTCAGAAATCTCCAGTCACACCAATACTTACTCATTCATGGCAACCTGTATTACTGCAGCATCCTCAGAAATCTCCAGCCACACCAATACTTACTCATTCATGGCAACCTGTATTACTGCAGCATCCTCAGAAATCTCCAGCCACACCAATACTTACTCATTCATGGCAACCTGTATTACTGCAGCATCCTCAGAAATCTGCAGTCACACCAATACTTACTCATTCATGGCAACCTGTATTACTGCAGCATCCTCAGAAATCTCCAGTCACACCAATACTTACTCATTCATGGCAGCCTGTATTACTGCAGCATCCTCAGAAATCTCCAGTCACACCAACACTTACTCATTCATGGCAACCTGTATTACTGCAACATCCTCAGAAATCTCCAGTCACACCAGTACTTACTCATTCATGGCAACCTGTATTACTGCAGCATCCTCAGAAATCTCCAGTCACAACAATACTTACTCATTCATGGCAACTTATTACTGCAGCATCCTCAATACTTACGTCATATGTAGAAAACATGTTGGGCTTCAAGAAGATGCAAAAGGAGTGGTCAAAGTTGTGGTAAATATTGGTCACATCCTGGTAGGAAGTGCATCAAAATACGAAAGAAGTATGCGGACTCCATCTACTAAAGTCTCTCCTCTAATGGTCATTGGATAGTCATAGGTACAGTCTTGCTTACTACTGCTGATAAGGAAGACATAGAGAAACGTAAATGGCTACATAACATGACAAGCACATTAATGCCTTTTGAAGCAACAACACAGAATCTCTGGCCTTCAAAATACGCTACTCAAATAACACGTACCTTTGGTACACTAGGAAGCCGAGAGTTTGTTGTTCAGTATTTATTGTTATCCAATGATTGCTGTTTACATTTATCTATGGTGTGGATGTTATCAGGGGGTGTGACACCACACATTCTTGGCTTGTCATTGTAGTTGCTCTTATGCATTGCAACGACACATCCAATATATTAAGGTGCAACTCCAAAGAGGAGGCTCAGATTGTGGATGGTTTGCGGAGGATGCAGAAAACACACACCCAAATCTCACCATTAATCTGTCAGTTATACTCACCACAACTAAATCCAGTACAGTACTTCAAAATACTTACGTCTGTATAGACCTTTCGGTGTTGCTGAAAACTCTCATGAAGTCCTTCTTCATAGTGATGTGGTCTCTTATGCCTTCTTGGTAGGTTATGTCCAGTTGGACTCTACTCTCAAACAATCCGAACGCATCCCTTGACGAGTCTATCTCATAACCTTCAGGATTTTGCAGGGTCTGACTAAGAGTAAACATCATTTCAAGAGGAATGGCCCATTTAACTAGCAACACCCTGGATGCTAGCCTTCATTTCGGTGTCAGTGGTGGCTCTGAGTGCCTTTTCCCATAAATGACATAATGCTGACTAAAGCATCAGCTCAAGCTCTCTACCTCGTGGGACATATTGTTCGAATAGATGGCAATTCACTTCCTCTTTCCTACTCAGCATAGCCTCTCACTTGAGAGAAAACTTGGAAAGCTTTACCAGTTCAAAACATGTATTAAGACAGTCTCTTTCATAGCAGCAGACCCTTTGATTGTATCATTTACACTCAAATGAAGCATGTTGGCTATAGCAGTGTATAAACACTGCTTTGAGGTCAATTTGTTGCAAGCTTCAGCCATTGTATTGTGCTGCAGCCATCACAGCACTGACCTTGATGCTTAGCAGTGGGTATCTCAAAATGCAAAAGAACTAGATGATTCGATGCTGTCAGCAGTAGTGGAGAGTAGATTGTATATACGACCCAAGAAACTCTTCAAAGTTTTCATCCACCCACCTGATCACCAAAGTAAGTTACACTTTGTATCCTGGATACATCAGTGGTTTTATTCGCCATGACAGTTAAACAAGAGGAATGGATGTCACTTTCTCAAGATACTACGAGACATTACTCCTAGGAATTCATTGTTGTCATGTGATGTGAACTTCCTCTCTAATGCATTAACTACTTACCAAGGTGTGGATATCTTCAGGCCTAAGACAAAGCTACTGGACTAGATTGGAGTTTGCTTCATAAAAGTGCACACTTGATATTTGCAATAATTTAATTATCTTCAATGTGTCTCTTGCTTCTTGTTTTTCACGACCATGAACAGAACTCAAGAGTTCACCAGAGGTCACCAACATCTGGTGTGGATTTTGGTAAAATAATCATTACCTCTACTGCCTCACTGTGTGTGTTTGATTCTTTGTTTCTTGAATGTTCTGGTTGCATTCTTGCAATTATGTTATGAGAAGAACAGTCAAATGAAATGAGATTTCAATGATATTACACATTTGCAAAGACAGCTGCTATTATGACTGGTTTTAATCCTTGGTACTGAAAACGTTCACACAGTAGGGACAGAAAACTACATCTTGGGCCTCATTATAATGTAGAAAAGGCCATGCTGTAAATGCTCAAAACTACAAGAAGTAGTACTCGTTTCCCATATATCCTCTATGGAAAGCTAAAAGGACACCGAGGGTGGTGTGGTTGCTTTGGTAGAACAGGTTAACGAGGCCTTCACCCCCTCCCTTATTAGTTATTACCCCCAAAAATCCATAATCTCCCTTCCCCCCAGGGACGCGTACTCGGTGTAACTTTTTTACACGACCAGATGGCAAAAAGTTACCAGCTGAGATTCTAATTTTCCCTACAAGTTATCTGTATACAATTTGAAAGCTAACATATGTCCTTGGAGTGTTCAGGTTGTAACAGCTAGAATGGGTTTGTTATCACGCTACTTGCTTATAGTTCGTTACTGCAGTATAAAAGTAGTGCTGGTAGCTATAGCACCTGGAATCAAGAGTTGTACAATACCAGGTCGATCCAGGTTACAAACTTGGAAGAAATGAATGCAACTGTTATTGAAAGAGTACAGATTTGCGGAGACAACATACGGAAGGATTTGTGTGATACCGATTGGACCCTTTGATGCAGAAGAGCTTGCAGATCACTCGGGTATTCTTCAATTGGTGGGTCTTGTTAGTTTGTCATTACGTATGGACATTGTGTTGCATCAAGTTGTTGAGGTGTTCCCAATTGAACTCTCAGTTGACATAACAATAACCTTATCAATAAATTCCTGATAAAGGATAGAGCATCTAGTCGAAACATCGAGAGAATACAATTTCAAGTTGATTAATGAGGTTATTGTAATGTTGTGGTCTTGTCATCTATATAAAACCGTGATCAAAATACACACATCTTTAACATCCTCGTTACCTTTTTCAGGTGCACAAAATATTTCCGAAGATGTGGTAACAGGTATAAAAGCACTGTGGAAGTTCAGCGGAAGTTCAGTGCAAGGGGTCAGAAAATCACATCTCTAATTGTGAGTGAATACAAGAATAGATGTGGCACAGGGAATTGTGGGGTTAAAATCAAGTTCCAATGTTACAAATCTGATGACTATGCCTGTTTGAAGAGAGGTATATACAACAGTTTTCACAGCATCAGTTTCCAAGTCCGTGTTCAACACTCAAGTACAACAGCAACAGGCTACAACATGCTCAGGAAATGAAAGTTCACCTCATTTGAACTATTTTATCACAGGGTTACCAGCAGTAATAATGGCAGTGATGTTACTGGTATAGTGGTTGACAATTTAAACATTAATGTCATAACTGCTCATAGTTCTGTCACTGAATTTTGCAGAATAGTCATCAACAGCATAAATATTCTGAAGCCACACAACTTCATTTAATGATTTGTCACAAAAAATATTCTCAGCAATTTTATATGTGGCTCCTAAGTGTGCAAAGAAACATTTTCAGCTGATCTAATGACTACAATACAGTCTATATAGAATACATCAGGCATAATAGTATTTCTACAATAGGACAAATGACTATCTTGTACTCAATATGAGAGGACATATATTCAAGTTTTTGACTGAAGACACCAATCAGTTTAGGTCTGTACTCAAACTGAGAAGGGAATTCTTTTACAGAGCTCTCGAGAAGTCTTTAGGCAGAAGGGTTCAGTAGTGAATACCTGATTAAAGAGAGGTGGTCTCTTCCTGTGCATCCACATATTCTAACGATGATTGTTAAGGTTGACTAGACATTTGGGCATGAATAGTGACCAGGCCTAAGTTTTGTGTTGGAAGATCCTTTACGATAGTCGGAGCTCTAAGTAAAGTGTCTTCTGCACAAGACTAACCATGCACTAAAGCCGAACCTTGAAAGGTTACCATGACCAGTTGGGATGCACTCTTATATTGTGTGTGTGTGTATGTATAGATATATTGTGTGTATGTATAGATATATTGTGTGTGTATGTATAGATATATTGTGTGTGTGTATGTATAGATATATATATATATATATATGTATGTGTAATGTTTGTGTGTACAAATGCTCAGTTGGGTGGTCATTGCTTAAAAAATTCAAAACATAATTCATTGTGTTCAATATAAGAGTTACCATTCCTGAACTACAGTATTCACAAAACCATAAAATGATTTATTACTGCATTACAACTTACCTTCAACTGGCTTATAGAAGTAATGGCAACATCCACTTATGCCAAGATGACCACAAAGTTTTAATGAAGCAACAACTCAAATTTTAATAATGTAAAAGAAATGAGCATATAGAAAATCATAAGGAAAAACATTCAAGAGCATAGGTGTGAGGTTATATAATAAGCAAAGAAAGAAAATGTAACTGCAAATATACAACCCTGCTTTGTTCCATCCTTAACCAGACTCCATCCCTTCCCTATAGGCTCTCACTTAATTTCTATTAAAACCTTTGATAAAGGTCTGAGACTGACCAATTATTCTCCGCAGACGACCGTGGAGAAATCGGTGTGCACACCTTCTCTTATCCCCACACCCACTCTATGGGCTTCAAAGAGTATGGCCTGAATCAATCAAATAGCGTTCCACGAGTCTTCTCTTTCATGAAATCACTATCATTGGACACTTTCACCCTCATGTCTTTGACAATCACCCTGTTGATGCCATGTTCTTCAAGTATCATTTTCAATTCCTTTAGATGACCTCGACTGTCCACCATCTGCATCTATCCTGCCCAAACGTTTCCTTTATGGGGGTATGCACTGTTTCTGAACAGACACTCATTATTCAGGCATCTTCTGCACAAGCGCGGTGGCAGCTACTGTGATAAAATAAAATAATGTGCTATCAAGATTGTACATGGGTGGGTGCTGTATCCTTGAAATTACCTATAAATTTCTCAGGTATCCAATACCACTTTTTGTTCCCACCATATTCAGAAGCCGTGCAGTTGCTGGAGTGTCTTGTGTGCTGTGCCTCAACATGAACAAACTCACAAGAAGAAATATAGAGAGAACCAACGTGATTAAATTGCTTACCATGATCCTCGCGTCCTTGATTTTAGGCCGAATAAAAGTTCTATCCACCAGAGTCATGTTTAGCCTACATTTAATCATGATAAACGAGGTTCTCTCTTGACTCGGCAACAACTGGTGGGGTAGGACTCTCTCATCATTGCAGTGGTAGAGGAAGATTGGAGAGCTGGAGCTTCTTTAAACTTTCTGTAAGATATGATATGTCCATCAACACATTTGACATTAAAAAAGCAAACATTGTATGTGTGATGTGTACAAGAAAAAAATAGTCAAGAAAGAAATGAAACATAAAAAATTTACCACTGTGGACCACAGACATTACATGACCACTTACCGATATACTAATATAATGAATGCCAAATATAATACAGATATTAAATGACGGCAATCAAGAAACAGAATAGTCTTGGACATGCATGGGAACATTTGGAGTCTTCTTGAAATCCAGTTTTTATGAGTTATGTGAGTGGAAAACAATGCTGGAACCTGAGCCGAGGTTAGTTCACCCAGTCATCTTTGATCTGGATACCAGTAGCACCCAGCAGTCATCACTCTGCATGTGGAGAGTGAGGCTGGATCTTCAGGGGTAGATGGTTAGGGGTGGAAGAAGACTGTGCTTCTGCTTTACTGCAGCATCAGATGAGATATGCCAATCTCTGGCAACAATATCTGGCAACAATAACACTACATCTTTGCATGTACTTAGTCGACCAGAAAAGCATCTCAATTCCCATGGCATGTACATTGATAGCCCTAAGAACCCAGGGGTATGTGCATCCAATAGAGAACTAGAGACTGTCAGGATCACTGCCAAAGCTAGCCTGTCAGGGAGATTGAGGCAGGTGTGCATGCAATGGGAGGCAGAAGCTGCCCTGCTCATGGATGCCTCCAATGCTGTTATTGAACAGATTGGTTGCTTAGCAGAACACTGTGCCGGTGCGATCCCATTTGTTGGGGTGGTGACCGGTCTGGTTTTGTACCCTGATGGTGTCTCCCGTCTGTAGTTGAGTGAGGGGTTTAGTATGCTCGCTCCAGCGTTCCTGGTTGATGTGATGTCGGTTTCGGAGTGCCTGTTCTCTTAGGTTTAGTGTGTTGCTCCAGGTCTGGTGTGGTATGTATTTCGCTTGGAGGACTGGTATCAGGTCTCTTATTGGTCATCCGAATATGCATTCAGCAGGTGACTGTTTTGTGGAGGGGTCTGGGCTGTTCCGGTATTGGAGCATAGCCTTCTGAAATGTGTCAATTGAGAGGTCTCCGTCTATGCCTGTGTTCCCGGATATTAGTCTCTTGATGGTTTTTACTCCGATTTCCGCCCTGCAGTTGCTGTGAGGGTAGGCAACTGAGCTCAGCCTGTGGTTTACCCCCCATGTCTTCAAGAAGTTTGAGGTGATGTGTGACACGAACTCGGGGCCACCGTCTGTGGCTAGCTCGTCGGGGATGCCATACATTGAGAAGGTCTTTCTCAGGACATCGGTGAGGCCCTTTGCACCGTCTCTTGATTCTCTCCACAATAGGCCAGTTGGAGTATCCGTCAATCACCACTAAGTAGTTTTTCCCTAGATGGTGTAAAAAGTCAGCACATATGTACTGGAAGGGGTACACTGGTAGGGCTGGTGGGATGGGGGGCATGGCTGCCTGGGATGGGGCCATCCCGTTGCAGATCCTGCAATCCGTTCTGGTAGCTGCAATGTCGGCAGTGATCCCTGGCCAGAATATAGATGACTCTGCCTTGGCTATCATTGCGGATGTACCTTGGTGAGCTGCATGGAGGGCTGCTAGGCATGTTGATCGAAGTGCTGGCGGGATGATTAGTCGGTCTTTGTACACCACAACGCCATCGATGGAGTAGAGGTGGTCCCGATGGGTGTGGTAGTCTCTGATCGCTGGTTGTATTAGGTGGCGTCTGTCCGGGAAGCCGTCTTCGATGGTGTTAAGGAGAAGCATCATGTCGTCATCTGAAGATGTAGCTGTCTGTACTTGCTCCCAGCTGATAGGCTGTATGGAGTCCATGGTCGATGCGAGTGATTCTTGGATTGTGGTGTCCAAGTGGTCGGATATGTGTGACTCATCTGTGGAGATGCCTGCCATGAGGTTCGTTGGGATCGTGGTTGTGGGTCTCAAGGTTTGGTCCGAGGCAGAGTGTGCATCGTCCGTTAAGGTCATCTTGTCTGGGTCCTGTGTGCCGGTGGGGTACCTTGAGAGGGCATCTGGTATCTTGTTCTTGACGCCTGGGACGTGGATCATTTTGAATTTGTAAGGCAGGGTTTTTTCTTTCAGATTGCGGAGTCTTGTGTTGGTTATCTGGTCCAGGGATCTGTCTCCGAATATCTTGACGAGGGGTTTGTGGTCGACCGCAATGATGAGGTTTGTGCAGCCTAGGACGAAGTGGCAGGGCGTCTGCTACAGCGAGGGCCTCTCCCTCAATTGGAGCATAACGGGACTCCGCAGCGTGTGTGAATCGTGACCCGACTAGGGTGACCTTCCATCCGGTTTGGCAGCAAAAGACGTCGTTGGATGGGCACTGGCAGTGCTTCTGGAATAGCCAATACCCTATCCCGTTCTTTGACCAGTCGGTTGCTAGACAAGTTGGTTTGGTTTTGTCGTAGATCTTCACACCTTCTTGAATTTCCCTGATGATGGCTAACTTGGAGTTGTTGAATGCCGATTGGTGTGATTCCTTCCAGGAAAACTTCTCCGAGGGTTTCAGTAGGTCCCTGAATGGTATCATGGCCGGTGTCATGCTAAATGTATAGGAGACTTGGTTTACCAGTCCGAACCAGGATCTTACATCTGTCAGATTTTTAGGGGTCGGGAAGTCAGTGATGGCACGGATGTATTTTCTGCACGGCTTGAACGTTGTAGGGGTGATCTCGAATCCGGCGAACTCCACACTGTCCTCCGCGAAATGGAATTTCTCGGGGTTGAGGGTGGCACCGTTGGTGGCACTGATGTGGAGCCATTCCACTGCCTGGGAATATGTATCGGAGATGGTGTCGGACCATAATAGAGTGTCGTCTATGCACTTTGTCTTCTTGTTGATGTGGGACACTATGCCGTCATACCTGCTGGTGTACCCGTCCCTGAGGCGATGTAGCCCAGGGGGGCAGTGCAGTACCGGTATCTCTCCCATGGTGTAATGAAGGAGGTGAAGTGTCTGTCGTCCTCGTGGAGTGGTACGGAGTGGTAGCCATTCCAGGCGTCAAATATAGTCTTCTTTGTTTTCATTGGTACTGATCTTGCCTGGTGGAATGGGGATTGGGTGTGGTGTGTCTCCCTTGTGGCGTGTTGGTTGAGGGCCTGGAAGTCAATGGTTCGACGAAGGGAGCCATTCTTTTTGGGGCAGATTACCATCCTGTGGCACCATGTAACTGGGGTTCCGATGGGGACTGTTTCGAGGACGCCAAGCCTGACGTCCCTGTCCAGTCCAGCCTTCACTTCGTCTTGCCAGTGGAGGGGGACAGGGATTGGGTTGTGGTGGGCAGTTGGTGTTGCGAGGGGGTCGATCCTTAGCTGCAGGGGTGGGCCAGTCATGAGAGGGAGTGGCTGGTGTTCGCAGGTGTTAAATGAACTTGAGCGATACAAGATTCTCAGGGATTCCTCTAGTTTGCCTCTGTTTTCTTCCGTAGCCGGAAGTGGTGGTGAGGTCGGGATGGGTGGTGGGGGTGATCTCTCGGGCACTGGCATGGTCGGTTGGGTGGGGTCGTCAAGTGGATGGGTGGCGTGGCCCCTGCGTTTGTTGTGGTGCCTGAATCCGAGATCCTTGCGATGCCTGTTTGGGGGAAAGACTGGTTGATGATCCCTAGGTCGGTGCAGGCATCCTAGACCTTGCTCACGTTGTGGGTCACATATACCATTTGTCTTGTGGTCCTCCCTGATATTGTGTCGGATAGTCTCAGGATTGTGACTCCTAGGATTCGCAGGTTGCTGTTGTTGGCAGTAAGCATGCATAGGTTCACTGGCATGAGGTCCTCTGTGGTCAGGCCGACCTTGTGGAGGATGTTTGTGCCAGCAAGGCAGCTCTGGCATCCTGTGTCGGCCATTGCCTCTATGGAGGTCTTTTTGTTGCTCGTCCTTAGGGTGTGTCCTAGGTGGCGGTAGTAGTCCTTGTTGAGCTCGATGTTGAGCCGGATGTACGGCTGAGGCTTTGATCTCCTCTTTATCCTTGACTTCGTGGACTGGTTGTATACATGGTTGTCCAGGGTATTGGCTTTGTTGGGGTCGGGTGTTGTTAGGTTGCATACCTCGTCAAACAGGGAGCTCTCGAACTGCGTGGTTTGTTGTTTGCTATCGCTCCTGCACATCCTCTCAATGTGGTGGTCTCTTCCACAACCAGTGCATTTTGACACGAATGCTGGGCACTCTGATCGCCTTATTCGGGTTGGGGCGCTCCTGCCATGGCCTTTTCCTCCACAATAAGAGCAGATGTCCTCCTTTGGTTGGCGTCCCCGAGGAGGTCGATTTGTATCTCTGTGTCAGCAAGCCCCCTGCATAGTACGTCTGCCACGTTCTCCTCGGAGTAATCTACAATGTGCCCACATAGACTGCATGGTTTCATGAATTTACATACACTTGCCTGTCCTCTCAGTCGTGCGCCGAATGCCCGTATCGGCTCATCGCGATCCTGTTTCATGTTATGGAGGGAGACTCAGGCGACTCTAGCAGTTGCATGAACCAGGTCCGGTCCGACTAGCTTGGTGGCCCTAACGTAGTCACCCCACCTTGATCTGAAGTATGTCCAGTCTTCTGAGGTGCCTGCTGATGTGATGTGTGGCCTTTTCACCTTTTCCACCCTGGCTGTCTGCGGAGGCCCAGTCCTGTGGGTCATCGAGTGTGCTGACAGGAATGCAGCTGCCAGTACTGGGTCAACGTCGGGTATGACATAGTCGCAATCGTCGAAGGGGCATCTCATCTCTGCCATCCTACGTAGTGGTGTGCTCCAATTGGGGTATATCGATCTCGTCTCTTGGTCGCCTCTTTCTGATAGGTGGGGGACCTCCTGAGCTCTTCAACGTGTTGCACTTGGAGTCTGTATACACATAGATAATAAGGGGATCGCCCTCTTTGGTCGCGATGCCACTGAATCAGAATTGGTAGTTCACGAATAGCAATGTGTATACAGACTGGCTAGTAATGTGATGCGCATGCGTACATGTAGGACAATGATAATAGGTACGGATTGATTGTGTGTGAGTGTATGTAGTATAGTATTGTCTAGATGATGATGCTGATAATAATACTAAATAATAACAACAATAACAATTATAATAAAAAGTAAAAACAGCTCTCCTATCATGAATCATTTTATAAACTTATTGAATATAAAATCTTTAAGATTATCGGTTTTTGAACTCAAACATTTCAAACACTCACTGGCAACCCATCCACACTCACTGGCAACACATCCACACTCGCTGGCAACACATCCACACTCACTGGCAACACATCCACACTCACTGGCAACACATCCACACTCACTAACACATCCACACTTGCTGGCAACACATCCACAGTGACACTCACCGGCAACACATCCACACTCACTGGCAACACATCCACACTTGCTGGCAACACATCCACACCTACTGGCAACACATCCACACTTTCTGGCAACACATCCACACTCATTGGCAACACATCCACACTCACTGGCAACACATCCACACTCACTAACACATCCACACTCACTGGCAACACATCCACACTCGCTGGCAACACATCTACACTCACTGGCAACACATCCACACTCACTGGCAACACATCCACACTTGCTGGCAACACATCCACACTCACTAGCAATGCATCCACACTCACTGGCAACACATCCACACTTACTGGCAACACACCCACACTCACTGGCAACACATCCACACTTATTGGCAACACATCAACACTCACTGGCAACACATCGACACTCACTGGCAACACATCCACACTCACTGGCAACACATCCACACTCACTGGCAACACATCCACACTCACTGGCAACACATCCACACTTGCTGGCAACACATCCACACTCACTGGCAACGCATCCACACTCACTGGCAACACATCCACACTTGCTAGCAACACAACCACACTCACTGGCAATGCATCCACACTTGCTGGCAACACATCCACACTCACTGGCAATGCATCCATACTAGCTGGCAACACATCCACACTCACTGGCAACACATCCACACTTGCTGGCAATACATCCACACTCACTGGCAACACATCCACACTCACTGGCAACACATCCACACTCACTGGCAACACATCCACACTTGCTGGCAACACATCCACACTTACTGGCAACACATCTACATTTGCAAGCAACACATCCACACTCACTGGCAATGGATTTCACGCAACAAATGCACGTGATTCATGAATTGTCCGAATAACAGGGCAGCAATCCATCTGGCAGGGCGTAATTTCACGTGCATAGTCTTCAAAAATCAAAATAAATATAAATCTGATGTCAGCTCATACCAAGTATAAAGATGATGTCAGCTGAGAGTAATCATTCCAAGTATAAATATGATGTCAGCTAAGAGTAATCATTCCAAGTATAAAGATGATGTCAGCTGAGAGTAATCATTCTAAGTATAAGTCTAATCTATTTGTCTTTTAACTGTCTCCAGTTAGCCTTCCTTTGATAAATTCCCTTTGGTGAAGGTCATTTTCACGATGAACCAAGAATCACCAATCCACTCAGCCTCTCTTCTGTCTTTGAAATATGGATCCAAACTTTAGGCAATGAAGGGCAGAAAATGATCATTCACATAATATACTTCCCACAGAGTACAAAATATTATGATAATTTGGTGAAATAATGAAAATGTCCGAGGGCTACATTAAGACAATGCTGATTGCTGTCATCTGACAAGTTTTTAGGTTTGGTAACTCATACTATTTTCAACTTAGCAGTTAAATTTAAATTCTACAGAAATGTTGTCACTGTAGTGCATTGATAACCATTGCAAGATCAGAAGAGTGCTCTTCAGATAAAGAAATCCTTATGTAAATCCTTATCCTTCTAAGGAATGATTGCTTCAGCACCGAGTGATGATGGGCAGTGTACTTCCAATCACGAAGAGACGATGGATGTTTGGAAAAGAGTCCACATCACAAGAGTCATGTTAATAGGTTGTTTGGAATGACTTAAAAATATATCAGCATCTTATTTTCAACATGTCACACCTGGTATAACATGTCTGCCATTTCATAATGATCAGCTCCTTCCCTCTATAACTTCCTCCCAGAGCTGCTTCTCTTCAAAATATTCAAATACATTATCTAAGGGTTTTTTACTAGGTCCCTGGACTTTGAAATGTTTCCCTAGATTTATTACAATGATTATTGCATAGCTAATTGGCTAATTATTGGATCCCTTGAGTTTTGTAGCAATCATCAGCCCTCAAATCCTGGACAGTTAGAAAGCATCTTATTAAAAACACACAACTGCTGACCAGCTAGGCTCGATATTGCACGCACGTGCACACATGCATTTTCTATTGATGATGTTTACCCGGTAAATATCAATCTAGGTGGAATGTAAATTTTAAATCCCATAACGTGCTCAGTAAGCAAATTGATTTCTTCCCCAGATAAATAACTCAAATTCTCTTACTTGACAACTATCCCATGCAACCCTGAACAGATCTGCTAGAAAAATGGATCCTCTCATGCTGTGAGACTAGACCACCTTATTCATATATAGCAGAATGGAACATTAATAAAATACTAGGCATCAACTAGAGCTACTAGCAGAAAAGATACCTCTCACCAACCTAGAATAGAACTGCTATTTCTTTTAATTAATTAATTAATTAAAAAATTTGAAAAATGAGCTCAGTATATATATAGCAAAAGCTATTTAGAGCCTTACATACATGATAACAATATAGGTTGGAAAATTATTTAAGTTAGGCAAAGAATTGTTTAATAAATCGTTTGAAGGAAGAGAGTGAGGACGAGGATCTAGTTGGGAGTGAGTTCCAAAGAGCTGTGGCGGAGGGAACGAAGGAAGACTGCATGGATGCAGTGTGGGAGAATGGGATTATGATGTTCGATGGGTGGTATTGGTGAGAAGACATGAGCGGAGTAGGAGCTAATTGGATTGAGTCTGGAGGAAAATGGATGTAATTGTTTATTATTTTGTAAATTAGAAGGAGCTTGGCCCGAGCACATCTATTTGAGAGTGTAGGAAGTTTAAAGGTGGAGAGGTTGGATGCATAGTCAGAAGTCCATTGGCGAGTACAGAGCTGAGTGCAAAGTGCTGAATATGTTCTAAGGATTTTGAATTGGATTTTGAATTACAAGAAGAGGGAGGTGACCACACAGAGGAACAGTAACTATGTAGTAAAATGGATTAGAAATTAGCACCTTCTGTTCTATATTATAGTAAAGAACTTCCTAAAACTAAATTAAAGCAACTATTATAGCCATAAAAAACATACGCAGCATGTGCTTAACGATTGTGCTCAATTCCAAATCAGTGCATGCCAGTGTTGTTTATGGTGTCACTTCCCGCATACTGAGTCCTTTGAAAAGAATAGCGCCTGATATATCTCGTTTCATCTTCAAAATGACCTCAAATTTATTAGCTCAACAAGATCCAGCTCTTGCCTCCTCCTGTTGCTGTTTTCATTGCTTCAGCATCGGTGGACCAAAGACTCTTTCTGGTTATCATCCTAAGCCAGCGTTTAGGTAAAGGATCTCAGCAGGAGCCCCAAGAGTCCCACTCGCGCGCGTAGGTCCACGTGAAACAGACTACCCACTTCCATGCAATTACCGCTTACGGACTTGATACCAACCGCCGCCGTGCAGGAACTATAAAAATCGCAGCTAACAATACTTCTTAGTTGCAAAAAGCTGGAATGGGGTTACTAACGTGTTACTTAGTTGTTCTGGTTAGTTACTGCAGTATAAAAGTAGCGCTAGTTGCCGCAGGTGAAGCCCCCCCTGAAATCAACTCACCAACTGGAGAATACTTGAGTGACTTGCAGGCTACTTTTGCATCAGACAGGGTCCAATTATTATCACACAATTCCTTCCAGATGTCGTTTTCACAAATCTGCACTCTGCCAACAATTTCACTCGTATTTTGCTGCTTTTGTGTCAGCTGGATCGACCTAGATCGACCTAGGCATTGAACAATTCTCCATTTTTTATGCTGCCCAGTATGGTTTTGGCGCAAGTTGTTGTGTTGTTGTCATTGGCTAGAGCAGTGATCAAAATACACATACCTGATTTTTTTTAACACTGATTTTCTTTTTCAGGTGCACGAAATATTACCGAACAAGTGGTAGTAGGCGGTTCCCCTAGCACCATGAAAGTTCAGTGCAGTGGGTCAGAAAAGGACATTTCTGATTGTAACTTCAGCGCTAACCAGATTATGGGGAATTGTGAGTTTACAGTCAAACTCCGGTGTTCCAAGTCAAATAATGACACAAGTTCACTCACTACCGACCAAGCAAGTGCCACGACGACAGTTACGACACCTGTGTCTAGCACTCGACCTCCCACTCCGTCACATTTGTCAACGAGTGGCAATGGAACCACAAGCACTACACAAAGTGGCTCAAATGAAAACTCTAGCTCTCTCTTCTCGCCACCAAATTTATACTACTTCATCGTAGGAATGGCTGCAGTGGTAATGGCAGTGATGCTACTTTGACCTCCATATCCTCTTAAATTTTTTTAATTTTATTATTTTTCCCCCCTAAGGATTTATGATAACTGGCAACACCTGATATGGTATTTGACCTGCCTGCTAAATTGAGATCTTGGCTGCAGTGGGTAAATTATATCACTTTGTAAGTCTCCCATTATGCCAGAAAGTTTAAAGGCAATATATTGACACCTCTCATGGTATTATTGATGGTGACTATTGCTCGCCTTGCAAAAGATAATGTAAACATGGCATTATAAAATTAAATAAGTTATGCTTAATTAATTGGTGAATGGCTTACTGAGAGTGAATTACACTTCACAAGGCCCATCAACAAATGTAGTTGAGTAAATAAGTAATGCTAATGCCTTGTGCCCTGCTATTGACTCATGTTTATTCAATTTATAGCACTTTGCACGGTCCACCAAAGCAAAGGGGCAAGATCATCAACTATTTATTGTTAAAACTCATCATGTGTTGGTTACGTAAGTGTACATGCATAATTATATAATAAACTGTACATGTAAAATTTTATAATAAATGTCACTGAAACCAAAAGCATGGCATACTCTTACATCCATTATTCCAGCTGCTACAAAGTGAACTGGAAAGTACCCTGAAGTAGGAGGTGGTCAGATGGGAGGTGCTTGTGAGGCTGTGGGCCCAGATCTAGCAGCGTGTGCATGCTAGGGAGAGCTAGTCTCTGTAGCAAGTGGAACCTGCCTCCTGCTGCCGACTGTCCTGTAGGTCATGGGGCTGTACAACATGTAGTCCACTGTTTCAAAATCATTTTGGTGGTACTGGTCACTGTAGAAGGCATACACAAGCTGGGATGGGGGTAAGCCGACATCAGTTTGAACAGGTGGGAGAGGTGACCAGAGTCTTGAGACTGCCACAACCACTGGCTGCAGTAGCCTTGCTAGAACTCCATGAAGAAGAAGGTCTTCTTTCTTTCTGCTGGTGGTCCCTTTTGGACACGATTGCTTGCACTATCTTCTGTTCTGCACGGTCGAAACTGACAGTTCTGTCTCATGCCTGATGCACTGCTCTCATCAGCTCTCTGCGTGACCTTCAGAATTTGACATTTTCTTCTGCAGGTTGATCTTTGGTATCCATGGCCAGTTCTTTCACAGAGCTTGCTTCACTTGACGAAGATCTCAATGTGCTCAGATGGCCTCTTCATGGTTGTTCCAGGCGAGTCTGAGTTCAGCAGAGAATGGATGGCAGAGACATCTACTTCCTTGTAGGTCTTATTGGCTGCTCTCCTCCTACCACGGGCACTCTGCATGACCTTAAGAAGTTGACAATCAATGCTCTTTTCTTCTGGCTTGAACTCGGAGTGAACTTTGTATCGAGTTGCTGTCAACACTTCAGAAAGAGAGTTAGCAGTACATACAGTATCCGGTCGTCCAGACACCTCCTCCACATCTTCTGAAACACACAACCCTTTGGATTACCCGAGTGAGATGTTCTCTGTCCTAATCCTTCCCTCTTCTTATCTCCCTTTCCTCTTGGGCTGTCATATGTACAGTTTGCTTTGATGCACATTTCCTGTGGTAGGAGTGGCTTTGGAATGGCACGTTTCCAACCATCATTTTCAAAGTAACCAGCAATAGTTTTGGCCGACAAATTCGAGTACTCCAGTGCGGAGGTGGTGATGAAATTGATGAGGTGAGAGTGAGGGGTACTGTTTAAGTCTCCGCACAGAAGGACGGGAATGATATCCTCTGAGCCTGTGAAAGGTCAAGAAGACGTGTTATACATATGGGCAATTCCGGGAAAATGTCAACCAAGGGGTCAACATTTCAAAATGGGTTTTGAGGCTAAATAAATGAAGTTTCATATTCTGTTTTTAACCAAACGGGTAACAAGATATGCTCGTTTTTATATAATTGCCATAGTAACAGATTATGACAGAAGCTTTGTTCTGTTTTAGATCAGACACCCCCTACAGTTGGGAATTGAATTTTGCTCCAAATTAAGTTATAATTTTTAAGTAGATTCAATGAATTTTTTTGGTTACACACACTAATTAATATTTTACGGTTTGTAGTTTCGGGATATAATTGATGCCGTACGTCCGTCACAAATATGTGCATCTTTATTAATTATTTCAGTGATATTAAAGTATTAACTAAAACCATTTCATATTCTCTTTTAGTTTTCTATTAGGCATAACTGGCATAACTTCCACCCTTAATGGAAAGGCCACACCCACATGACTTACGGAAAAACCTGTGACGTACGTCCTTGATTTTAGGCCGAATAAAAGTTCTATCCACAGTCATGTTTAGCCTACATTAAAAAAAATACTTTCATTATGATAAATGAGGTTCTCTCTTGACTCGGCAACAACGGGTGGGGTAGGGACTCTCTCATCATTGCAGTGGTAGAGGAAGATGGGAGAGCTGGAGCTTCTTTAACTAAACTGTCTGTAAGATATGATATGTCCATCAACACATTTGACATTAAAAAAGCAAACGTTGTGTGTGTGATGTGTACAAGAAAAAATGAAAAATATAGTCAAGAAAGAAAATTTACCACTGTAGACCACAGATGACCCCTTACCTACACATGACCCCTTACCTACTAATATAATGAATGCCAAATATAATACAGATATTAAATTACTGCAATCAAGAAACAGAATAGTCTTGGACATGTATGGGAACATTTGGAGTCTTCTTGAAATCCAGTTTTTATGAATGTATGTGAGTTATGTGAGTGGGAAAACAATGCTGGAACCTGAGCCGAGGTTAGTTCACCCAGTCATCTTTGATCTGGATACCAGGAGCACCCGGTCATCACTCTGCACGTGGAGAGTGAGGCTGGATCCTCAGGGGTAGATGGTTAGGGGTGGAAGAAGACTGTGCTTCTCCTTTACTGCAGCATCAGATGAGTTATGCCAATCCCTGGCAGCAATAGCAATACATCTTTGCATGTACTTAGTCGACCAGAAAAGCATCTCAATTCCCATGGTATGTACACTGATAGCCCTAAGAACCCAGAGGTATGTGCATCCAATAGAGAACTAGAGACTGTCAGGATCACTGCCAAAGCTAGCCTGTCAGGGAGATTGAGGCAGGTGTGCATGCAATGGGTTGAGGCAGAAGCTGCCTTGCTCATGGATGCCTCCAATGCTGTTATTGAACAGATGGGTTGCTTAGCAGAACATGCAGCGTCATCACTGGCCACAGTTCTTAACAAGACCTACAAAAGAATGAACAATCTCAACTGTTCATGGATGGCAGTGTGCTGCTCTCCAGGGAGGGTACCACAGCAGGGAAAAAATCCTAGCCATGCCAATGTATGCCATTGCCACAGTCCCTTCCCAACAAGAAACTTGACCTAAAAGGCTACCGGTATGCTGATGATGCAGCTGGTGCAGGGAAGCTAATGGGCCTGAGAGGGATAAGTCAGGTTTGGGGTATTTTGTTAACACTGCCAAGACCTGGCTCATAACAAATATGAAGGTGCAATGAAGGCTTTCACTGGGATGGAAGTGAAGATCAAAAAGGAGGAAGTTGAACCCCCCCCCACTTGGGCTTTACTGAGTTCAAGTAGAAATTCTTGGAAGACATAGTGGAGGGATGGTGTGAAAAGATTGCCACATTAGCTAAGGTGGCTTGCAATCAATGCAAGCAACACATGCAGCCTATACTCAAGGGTTCACCAGCAAATGATCTTTTCTATTGCAGGTTGTTCCGGAACACAAAAAAATATGCTTGAGGCTAGCATTCACTTTAAGCTGCTTCCAGCCCCGACAGGTCATCCAACCTTCACCGAACTTGAGCGGCAGTTAGTGGCTCTGCCAGTAGTTGGAGGTCGAGTTCCACATTGGAGTTTAAGGCTTCAGTTAAAGTGGCACATCAGACTCAGGCAGTTTGCAGAGAGGAAACTACCCCACGATACCATAACCACCTACATTTCTGCCAAACCAGAAGTTGCTTCAACAAGGAGAACTCACTTCAAAGACACATGTCAACCTGAGAGACGGCCTCCCAGGTTGTAGAGGAGAGGTTGGAACTGGCACAGGAGAAGGGCTCTTCCAGTTGGATGACAGTTTTACTGATAGAGGAGCAAGACAAAAGTGTACTCCAGGATACCACTGCATTGACATGGGTGGACACTCTCACTTACCATCAAGCTGTGCATGTGACTCAAGTCTCCCAGTTGACAATGCACTCTCTTGGGGGTTATCGGGGCAAGATGAGGGCTTTCCTGAAGGAGCTCAGCCTCAGGATAAGGCAAAGAACTGGGGAGGTGAATGCCCGTGTTCACCTTCTTTAGCATCTCTCGGTGGCAATTCCTTTCACTGAAACAGCCAAAAGCTGGGCTCGATCCAGACTCATCACCATCATTACTACTACTACTACTACTATATACTTCAACTTTATTTTTTTTGTGACTGAGATCATGAGGTCTATTGAAAAGATAGATTTGGGCATATCCAGTGATGGAACGTGCACCTCAGATGCACTGAACTGACCTGGTGGAGTTATAAGGCTGACCCTAGGAGGGATGCCATTCTTTTGAGTTGCCTCATTGGCCATTTCACCCATTGCCAAGAGAACAAATTTTTCGTGCCTTCTGCAACACAATGAGATGAGGGCGTTGCAGTTGGATGGAGCATGTCGGTTAGAAACTCGCATGTTCACAAATGTTCCCTCAAAGCAGCCACCCCACAGACCATTTACCACAATATCCAAGCACGCTTAGTTATCGGTGTCAGTGTTCATTATTTTCCATGAAAGTGGCTCTAGCACCCGTTGGATGCAGACATTTGCCTTATCTGTATTGGGGTCAGTCGGGAGTCAACTCTGAGTTGAACTTGTTGTTATCTTTTTAGTTATTTAGTTATATATTTATATACTATTTATTTATTTATTAGCTGAAGTATTCTAGTTATATATATATATATATTTTTTTATTAAAAATTAATAATGATTGATTGATGATGATGATGATGATGATGATTGATGATGATGATGATGATGATGATGATGATGATGATGATGATGATGATGATGATGATGATGATGATGATGATGCTGATAATAATACTAAATAATAACAACAATAACAATTATAATAAAAACAATAATAAAGTAAAAACAGCTATACTCTCCTATCATGAATCATTTTATAAACTTTTAAAGAATATAAAATCTTTAAGATTATCAATGTTTTGGTTTTTGAAGCCAAACATTTCAAACACTCACTGGCAACACATCCACACTCACTGGCAACACATCCACACTTGCTGGCAATACATCCACACTTGCTGGCAATACATCCACACTTGCTGGCAACACATCCACACTCACTGGCAACACATCCACACTTGCTGGCAACACATCCACACCTACTGGCAACACATCCACACTTTCTGGCAACACATCTACACTTTCTGGCAACACATCCACACTCACTGGAAACACATCCAAACTCACTGGCAACACATCCACACTTGCTGGCAACACATGCACACTTGCTGGCAACACATCTACACTCACTGGCAACACATCCACACTCACTGGCAACACATCCACACTTGCTGGCAACACATCCACACTCACTGGCAACACATCCACACTTGCTGGCAACACATCCACACTCACTGGCAACACATCCACACTTGCTGGCAATACATCCACACTAACTGGCAATACATCCACACTTGCTGGCAACACATCCACACTCACTGGCAACACATCCACACTCACTGGCAACACATCCACACTCACTGGCAACACATCCACACTCACTGGCAACACATCCACACTTGCTGGCAACACATCCACACTTGCTGGCAACACATCCACACTTACTGGCAACACATCTACACTTGCTGGTAACACATCCACACTCACTGGCAATGTATTTCACGCAACAAATGCACGTGATTAATGAATTGGCCGAATAACAGGACAGCAATCCATCAGGCAGAGGAAGTTGGGCGTAATTTCACGTGCATAGTCTTCTATATACTATGATGTTGAAATTAGTACCAAAATGCTGCTCATTCAGAGAGCTTTCCAATGGTATATTTAGTTTTGACCTAGCGCCATCCTGGTTAGAGTTGTGGACAGTTGTGGACACCAAGGTGATTTCACATTATTGCACTTTACTCAACACCTGTGTCACATAACCACTTACAATTTTGACAGCACTTAGAGAACCCACAGACATGCATTTTGAATGGATCAAAACATCATAACTTGTAAAATGGATTTTTAAGAAAGGTCAGTGTTTTGCTCATGATTAGCAACATTCCAGGGCTAATATCTCTCCCATAGATTTTTTTTTAGTGGATTCTTTCCATTCAAATGAAAGAGTATGAAAAGAGCTTTCAAATGATATATTAAAAGTTGATATAGGACAAAGCATGGCCCATGTGCACACAAACTTGAAATAACTCGTTTTGAGATAACGGCTCTTGAAAAAAGTACATTATTATGTTCTCTATCTTCCTTTCAGGTTCGTAACTTCGAATTTATGTAGTCAATAGCATGGACAAAAGTGTGTATAACTTTGTAGTAAAGCATTCAAATGCTCTGAAACTTGAAATAGAAATACTACATGAACTATACTATAGAATGAATAAATAACTTTAAAAAATGTTTTTTCCCCGAACGAATGGATTAGTCCCGCCTTAAGTATATGATGTCAGCTGAGAGTAATCATACCAAGTATAAAGATGATGTCAGCTGAGAGTATAAAGATGTCAGCTGAGAGTAATCATTCCAAGTATAAAGATGATGTCAGCTGAGAGTAATCATACCAAGTATAAAGATGATGTCAGCTGAGAGTAATCATTCCAAGTATAAAGATGATGTCAGCTGAGAGTAATCATTCCAAGTATATATAAAGAGTCCAATCTATTTGTCTTTTAACTGTCTCCAGTTAGCCTTTCTTTGATAAATTCCCTTTGGTGAAGGTCATTTTCACGATGAACCAAGAATCACCAATCCACTCAGCCTCTCTTCTGTCTTTGAAATATGGATCCAAACTTTAGGCAATGAAGGGCATACACTTCCCACAGAGTACAAAATATTATGATAATTTGGTGAAATAATGAAAATGTCCGAGGGCTGCATTAAGACAATGCTGATTGACATGTTTTTAGGTTCAACTTAGTTATTTCAACAGTCAAATTGACACTTTTTCTTTACTCAATTTGGTAACACTTATAAGATTAGATATTCAGCTGCAAAAATTTACTTGTACTCATTAGAAAACTTCATTTTCAACTTATGGTCAATACATAGGTATATAGTACATATTGATTTGATAATAATCTGATGGAGTCTGGCTTGCTTGTCCGGCATTATTAGTTCATGTCATTGAGTAATTGGAGTTATGGCTTTACTATATATGCTTATATTAACGGGCACAGCTAGAAGTTCGATTCAACTCCAAACTTTTCCCAACAATCATCGCAAGGAAGGACGACATACTGTATGCTCTCAAAAGTAGTGTCTTCATTAAGCGCTAAAACACGACTAACGGTCAAGCGCGTGGGTTGAAAATTAATTTCTATTGTAGAGTAGGGCTTCCTCACTGATTGTTGTCTCAAGCACTTTCCAATGAATCACAGAGAATTCAGGCATGCAGGTTTTGAGGTCCCCAACTTCGACTGCATGTAACTTTGGCACTGCACCAACTTTGTCAGCATGCCTGATGAACGCAGCGCAGCCATCACTGTCTTGTCAAGCTCTCTGGTGGCAACATTATGTTGGTTTATATCTATGCAACAGTTTCAGTATCAAAAGAGAGCAGACAGAGAGATCTAAGTTTAGAGTGAAGTGTACAGAATATATGGAGCTCTAAAGTCGGTTTTTTAAAATAATTTTTTATTTTGTAAAAATGGTATCGTCCCCCCTTATTAATTGCACTTTTTTGTATCTTACATGATTTTTTTAATGGAGTTAGGGGGGGGGGGGGGGGAGTCTTATAGCAGTTACAGCAGTGTGTGCAAACCAAGTGCATGCAACATTTTATTCAAATGAAACCTGTCATAATGATTATGTCTCCATCAGTCAGCAAGTATATAGAGAGGCTTTAAATAGTTCTCTTGGATGTGCCACACAAAGACATGGCAAGTTTTATCTACAGAAATGTTGTCACTGTAGTGCATTGATACCATTGCAAGATCAGAAGAGTGCTCTTCAGATAAAGAAATCCTTATGTAAATCCTTATCCTTCTAAGGAATGATTGCATAAGCACCGAGTGATGATGGGCAGTGTACTTCCAATCATGAAGAGACGATGGATGTTTGGAAAAGAGTCCACATCACAAGAGTCATTTTAATAGGTTGTTTGGAATGTTGACTTAAAAATATATTAGCATCTTATTTTCAACATGTCACACCTGGTATAACATGTCTGCCATTTTATTAATGATCAGCTCCTTCCCTCTATAACTTCCTCCCAGAGCTGTTTCTCTTCAAAATAGTCAAATACATTATCTAAGGGGACATCTTTTACTTTTACTAAGTTAAAAGTTCCCTGGACTTTGAAATGTTTCCCTAGATTTATTACAATGATTGTTGCATATATAGCTAATTAACATTACTACTTTTGCTTAGCTAATTATTGGATCCCTCGAGTTTTATAGCAATCATTAGCCCTCAAATCCTGGACAGTTAGAAAGCATCTTATTAAAAACACACAACTGCTGACCAGCTAGGCTCGATATTGCACGCACGTGCACACATGCATGAATGTGATTTTCTATTGATGATGTTTACCCATTATAATAATATGATCCTGGTAAATATCAACCCAGGTGGAATGTAAATTTTAAATCCCATAACGTGCTTAGTAAGCAAATTGATTTCTTCCCCAGATTTCTTCCCCAGATAAATAACTCAAATTCTCTTACTTCCTTATTGACAACTATCCCATGCAACCCTGAACAGATCTGCTAGAAAAATGGATCCTCTCACTCTATGCTGTGAGACTGGACCACCTTATTCATATATAGCAGAATGGAACATTAATAAAATACTAGGCATGAACTAGAGCTACTAGCAGAAAAGATACCTCTCACCAACCTAGAACAGAACTGATATTTCTTTTAATTAATTAATTAATTAATTTTTTTGAAAAATGAGCTCAGTATATAGCAAAAGCTATTTAGAGCCTTACATACATGATAACAATATAGGTAGGAAAATTATTTAAGTTAGGCAAAGAATTGTTTAATACATCGTTTGAAGGAAAAGAGTGAGGACGAGGATCTAATGGAGGTTGGGAGTGAGTTCCAAAGAGCTGTGGCGGAGGGAAGGAAGGAAGACTGCATGGATGCAGTGCGGGAGAATGGGATTATGATGTTCGATGGGTGGTATTGGCGAGAAAACATGAGCGGAGTAGGAGCTAATTGGATTGAGTCTGGAGGAAAATGGATGTAATTGTTTATTATTTTGTAAATTAGAAGGAGCTTGGCCCGAGCACATCTATTTGAGAGTGTAGGAAGTTTAAAGGTGGAGAGGTTGGATGCATAGTCAGAAGTCCATTGGCGAGTACAGAGTCTGAGTGCAAAGTGCTGAATATGTTCTAAGGATTTTGAATTGGATTTTGAATTACAAGAAGAGGGAGGTGACCACAGAGGAACAGCAACTATGTAGTAAAATGGATTAGAAATTAGCAGCTTCTGTTCTATATTATAGTCAAGAACTTCCTAAAACTAAATTAAAGCAACTATTATAGCCATAAAAAACATACGCAGCGTGTGCTTAACGATTGTGCTCAATTCCAAATCAGTGCATGCCCGTGTTGTTTATGGTGTCACTTCCCACATACCGAGTCCTTTGAAAAGAATAGCGCCTGATATACCTGGTTTCATTTTCAAAATGACCTCAAATTTATCAGCTCAACAAGATCCAGCTCTTGCCTCCTCCTGTTGCTGTTTTCATTGCTTCAGCATCGGTACCAAAGACTCTTTCTGGTTATCATGCCTTGCAAACCAACGCCAGCGTTTAGGTAAAGGATCTCGGCAGGAGCCCCAAGAGTCCCACTCGCGCGCGTAGATCCACGTGAAACAGACTACCCACTTCCGTGCAATTACCGCTTCGATTCTTCCCTTCCGCTTATTGATACCAACCCCGCCGTGCAGGAACTATAAAAATCGCAGCTAACAATATTCTCGAAGTCTTCTTAGTTGCTGGAATGGGGTTACTAACGTGTTGCTTAGTTGTTCTGGTTAGTTACTGCAGTATAAAAGTAGCGCTAGTTGCCGCAGGTGAAGCCGCTGAAATCAAGAATTGTTCAATGCCTATGTCGATCCAGCTGACACAAAAGCAGAAAAATACGAGTGAAATTGTTGGCAGAGTGCAGATTTGTGAAAACGACATCTGGAAGGATTTGTGTGATAATAATTGGACCCTGTCTGATGCAAAAGTAGCCTGCAAGTCACTCAAGTATTCTCCAGTTGGTGAGTCCATTTTTATGCTGCCCAGTATGGTTTTGGCGCAAGTTGTTGTGTTGTTGTCATTTGGCTAGAGCAGTGATCAAAATACACACACCTGATTTTTTTTAACCACTGATTTTCTTTTTCAGGTGCACAAAATATAACCGAACAAGTGGTAGTAGGCGGTTCCCCCAGTACCATGAAAGTTCAGTGCAGTGGGTCAGAAATGGACATTTCTGATTGTAACTTCAGCGCTAACCAGATTATGGGGAATTGTGAGTTTACAGTCAAACTCCGGTGTTACAAGTCAAATAACGACACAAGTTCACTCACTACCGACCAAGCAAGTGCCTCATTTGCCACGACGACAGTTACGACACCTGTGCCTAGCACTCGACCTCCCACTCCGTCACATTTGTCAACGGGTGGCAATGGAACCACAAGCACTACACAAAGTGGCTCAAATGAAGAAAACTCTAGCTCTCTCTTCTCGCCACCAAATTTATACTACTTCATCGTAGGAATGGCTGCAGTGGTAATGGCAGTGATGCTACTGGTACTGGTTATAGTAATGTTCTGTTGTTGTGGAAGACAGCAATCGAAAGGGATCTCGCCATATGAAGTCGAGAAGCAAGATGGATTCATCAAGGAGAAGGACGGCACTCAGTGCTTGGAAGTCGTCGATGAGGAGTCTACAAAGATTAAGGATGAGGACGACTTGATGCATCATCAGCTGCAGCAGTCGGGCCCGATTTACGAGGCAATTCAATCCAATGAAAACTCAAGCCCTCCTCACTCCCAGGAAAGTCCCAGCTCCAGGTCAGCCACCGTGGATACCAGTGGTCCTCCACTTCAATCCCCTCTCCCTCCCCAAAGCGCTGAACTCTATTCTGTACTACAGTCAACTGATACATATTCTCAACTTGAGGTGCATATCCCATCATCTATACCCACAAGAACTGAGCTACCCGATTTTGATTCAGACTATCAACAGCTCGATCACAAAACAGCTTCTCTCAAGAGAAACAGGGCACCTACAATACATGCTATCAACAGAACTGTATTGAATCAAGGCTTGCTAAAAGAGGAATTTCCTGAACAGGAGAACAGAACTCCAAGATATGCCTCATTCAGCTTGCCGAGAGATGGTCGTTTGTCCAGCAACAGGCCACCATTACTGCACAACAGATCATTAGAAAGACCCAACTTGGAACTTCAGCCGAGATTTGATGATGATCGCTCTAGTAGTGTTGATCACAATCATGAAAAGGAGAATTTTTACCAAACCATCGAATCCCCTCCGGATTACGCATCTCTCAAAGAATTAGACGAAGACTCGGTGCAATCTACAAATGACATGTACAAAGATGACGTAGCCAGCATCAAGTACGAGAATAGTGTGTGTTCATCCCATCCGCCACCTACTTGTCACTCTCCCGAGTGTCCCAGCAACCCTGGGCCAGTGCCAAGCCAACACACAAGTTCACACTCCTCCCCGACTTGCTCACACTCGAGTAGTAGTGCGCAGACGAGCAGAGCATCGGATGGCAGTCCTCTTATAAGCAAAGATTACGTTAAGCCTATCGCACACAAGCACACGGACAACTCGGAACTGCCTGGGAAAAACTTGGGCAGTAACGAGATTTCTTACTCGGGGATTGCCAAATCCAACAGACTTCCTGTTGATTTTGACAACACTGGTGGCCAGTCAGATCACATTGATAGGTATACCTTGGTGTGAAAACCAGAAACTCAAATCGATTTCTTTTCTGGTAATATCATTGAGTATTGTAGTCGTGTGTCTATATTTGTATGGAGCACTAGAATATTACTGCTGATCATCTCAATATTCCGGATGGTCACATCAAACGTATAATTACCCATGTGTACATGTATCTTACAATGCTCATACTTTTGCACACTCAAGTCACTTCCTGTTGTTTGTTCTCAAATGTCATCATGATTATATTTCAATTAAATAACCGAGCAGGTTTGGCAGCACTGCCTGCCTGTGTTTACAAAATGGCTACATTGCCAGACAGGCATGGAGTGGCATATATTTTAAAGACCTGCATAAAGAACATAGGGCAATGTGTGCTGGTACGTAGAACAAATGATGACCTTGTTTAGGTGGGATGCCAAATCACCTCGGATTTATTTGCTCGGCCATTGCAAAGCACTGATATATGCTCCATCGGTGCTCCTGATGTGAGCTGCCTGTCCTCGATCCCTTACAAGTACAAAGATTGCCATGCACTTGATAATTACGACATCTTACGAAACAATTATGGGCTCACCAACGTCATTAACGTATTGGATTCTCATTAATTTCCCAACCACATTTAGAAGGGTTGGAATGTCATACCTAAGGTATGAGGTTGCTTGCATGTTCAATATTATCTCTACACACACACTTAAACTTCCACTGCTTCCAAGAGCTCACATCTTGTCTTTCTATAGAAGAAATTCTTCATGTTTAGACTTCTGCATACTTCATTGTACTGAGTTGACAAAATTAATGCTTTGCATCCTTTAAGCCTTATAAATGCACAAATTCCCGAAATGACATTGGCAGCTGCCCTGGACAACTGCACTTGTGTCGCTCCAGGTAGGCTAGGACATCACTTCCCACACACATTTAATTAGTTTTTAAAATTTTAATTGGCCATGCTATATCTAGATCAACAATACAGGCAGGCATTGTCGACCTAAAACTTGCTTTGGTGAGGCATTCATGGAGATTTGGCAACAGCAAGCAGAATGCACTTGATCACAACTGTGTATGTAATACTTGGTGCTAGTTGTGCTAGTTCATGCCTTATAAAGTTCCAGGGTATATATATATATCTCTCTCTCTCGGAAGTCCTTGAATACCACGAAGGCATTATCTTCATCTGTGGTTCCATATCTGTCTGCTGAAGCCTCATTAAAAACTTCTTTCTCTACTCCACTACATACTCTACCAGCACTCTTGTGCAAATCTGTAAATCAGACTGAGATGCATGACCTACCATAGAATTAAATATACCCTCCAGTAGTACATCAAGTTATTTTGACTACAAAGATCCAATTCAAATGTGTCCTTATAATTCAGAGTTCCAAAGGTTCACAATCACAGATCTAATTTTTGGTTTCAGAGATCCTTATTCTCTGACATTCTGTGATAAAGTTGATAAAGTTACAACGAAGTCAGTCAGTCAAACACTATACCTCAGTTACAATATTGGATTATGGCAGTGTAACAAAGATCATCATCCAAGATCAACAAAGCCACCTGAGAAACTCGTGCCCAAAGAGGACAATGGATATTATTTGATTACTGCAGATCAATGAACAACAGGTCCTGAAGTTGTGCAAGAATGGGTACCTATCAAATCAGAGGAGACCTTACAACAATATATATATATATATATATATTGAAGAACTTCTGAGCTTCAGTAAGACAAAATGAAGCCAGCAACAGACTACAAACTAAACTGCATGAACATATGGCAGCTGTTGAAAAGTAACGGATGAAGAATAAACTGGGTCAGTAGTCAGGGCTATCATCTCAACAGTTGACTGAAGAGAGTAGCAAAACCATTGTAATTAGCATGTTCACTTCAGTTTCCAGTCCACCACCACATGGTCACCTCATGGTCACCTCATGGTCACCTCGTGGTCACCTGCTCTGCTCTTACATGTGGGTATGAACCCCCCCCCCCAAGGGTCACACCAAATGAGTCACTGCAATTTCTTCCTGAAAACTAGTAATTAAATTTTCTCCATGCATTCTTAATTGTTTTACAAGTCATCCAAGTGCTAATCCCAGATATGACAGCGAGTTAGAAATAGCCAAACACCCTCAGGCTATATATACATATGCACTTGGAGCATTTCCATTAATGAAGAAGTCACAACAGCAAACCCCACCAAAGGAAGAAGACACAGTTTTGTATAACCCCACTCAAAAAGGAAGACTCAACAAGGAGTCTCACATAATGCACACCGTAAGTTAGGCTCAGTGGAATTCCATGAGAAAAATGCCTCAGTCACATCACATCACCACATTCATCAGATATTTCTAAATATACCCATGAGCGATAAGATGATCTCTTCCCAACAGTCATAGATTAAAGAGAGACGAGGAAGGACTGGTGAATAGCATGCATGCAAAGAATGAAGAGGCTAACTCAGTTCCCGGAAGGTCCACTCCAATATGCAATTCAAAAAATTAACCCCACTTTGTGCTAATGGATACTAATTGAATACTCGCATTATTCACACTGGTACTAAACGATGGAACAAGGAACCAATTACCAGTCACTTTGACTGAGCGACAGTTTCAATCCTGATGACACACTGGCCTCTCCACCCGTCTCCTAATCCACAGACAGCTTCTTGCAACAACAACAAAAGGGAACAAAAAGGGGGGGGGGGGGTTGGGGGGGAAACAAGAAGAGAAAAAAAGGAGCCCCTACAAAAGAAATTGCCCTCTTCTAGAAAATGGTCTTGACACCAAATGTTCCAAAAATCCAGCAAATGGCCCTATTCTGTGCCATGTTCTAACCACCTAATCGGAGTGGAAAAGTGTTCACATCATAAGGCTGCCACAATGCATTCACATTCCTTAAATACTCGAGGCTCCTAGCGCCACAATGTACAGCACGAGAGACTCTTGTCCACAAGGTTGTAATCTTCCTGCACTTACAACCTTCCCGTAGCTTGGGCCCAGGCACCAGTTCCTATCCATATCTGATACGGTTTCCGGTATCGACAGAGAGAAAGTATCCTATATACTCTGTGGAGTAAGTAAGTGACCTCAAATGTCCTTAAAAAACAAAACAAAAAAACTTCACCACCATGAAGAGTAATGAAAATCTTTGGCAAGCCAAATACTACTAGTCATTGTTGCCATTGTAACTTATATAGACAATGCTGCTTATCGTGAGTAAATAAAGATGACCTTACATCTACATGACTTTGGGTGCTTGCAAATTTTTTGAGAATTCTCAGTTGGATTTAGTACTATACATAAGTCACATATTTATATTTCACCATATAAGGCATGCACAGTTATCAAAAATCAGCATTGACCAGTTCACCAAAATAAGCAGTTATGGTTGTCAAACGTTTGTTCAAAAGTTGCTGCTCAACCTCAACAGGTTCTCCAGGGAATGCAAGGTCGACAATCTATGAGGGGATGGGTGGGAGGAAAAGTCAAATATTCAAATCCAAATGAATGTAGACATAAATATTGACAAAGTGTGATCGTCAATGCCACTGTGGATTCTTGGACTAAAGAGGATGCTTCATTTAATTACTTGAAGCGATCACTGGTGTCTAAAATGTCCCCCGAGGTGGGAGAGACACCTTGTGGCTCACCCTGCTCATTGGATTAGCAGCCCGTCTACAAGAGCTTGACGGTAAAAAACGACAACTATTCATCACTCCTTGAACCACCAGTGCCAGACTCAACAAAATTTAGTTTCATCAACGGGGAAATTCCTGCACCGTTGTTCACTAGGCTGGATCAATCAAGTTCAGCCTGGTACCCAGACTTCTCTAAGGTTGATGCACTCTGAGCCCAGTTAGCACATACTCAGCATTTTAGTAATTGGAATGTGGACACACCTGACGTGACCCAAACAAGGGCAGTGCTAATTAAAAAGAACAGTTTGAAGTGGTCAATCAACATAATGGCTGGGCTATGAGGTGACTACATATATCCAGCAACGAGGACAGAAGGAGCAAAAAATGAGAGAGAAAATGCAACAAAGAGGAATCTTTTCAGTACGTTCCTAGTACAGCTTATAAGAAGGGTTACTCAATCGTGTAGCTGCTATTTGCCAGCCCCCAAATTAGCCATGCATCAAGGCCAGTTCAGCAAAAAAATTCAACACTAAAATGCAGAGTTTTATTCTAATAATGGACATTTTGCTGTCCATTTGTCCATTTGTCATAGTTATTGTGAACTGGCTTTAAGCAAACGTAAGATGCAGGACAGTGTGTAGGATTGTAAGGAGGTACAAAGCAAGCGGTTGCAAATGGAGTCTGCAGCATGGGTAACAGTTGTCCCATTACCGGCTGAAGACAAAATCTCTGACACATCCACAAGCAACACATCGACCCCCCCCCCCCCCCCCCCAACACACTGACTCTACAACTTCAACATAAAAAAATCTCTGACAACACGTCACTCCCTTACTCTGATTCTACAACTTCAAGGAGGATGAAAAAGGACTCGAGACAGCAGGCCAGCACCAAAAAGCTGTTCCTAGACAACAGAACACTATTAGAGCTGTACCAGGCCTAATGGGATACGACCAACATGCCACTATACATATATCCACTACAGCACAGGGCGGGCAGCTTTGGCACATCTGCCTGCTAGTCACCTAGGACACAGACAGCACTACATTTCTGCGATGGTAATCTGTGCACCTGAATGGTCCTAACATTATTGTCATTGTTATTATTATTTGGAGTTTCCCTGTCTATACAATACAGCAAGCAAGAGGTTGATCATCATTCCATCAGCAATTAGTCTCCCTCGGAAGACCAAAGCAAAACCCATCCTTAATGTGGCCCTTTCGCTTTAATATAAAAAAACACAATAAAGTAAGTGGCACAATTACCAAGCATGTTTTGACTGCTTTAAAGCTTATTAACAGGATATGGCCATTTCGCTTAATATTTAAAAAAATCACAATAATTTAAGTGGCACAATTACAAAGCATGTTTTGACTGCTTAAAGCTTATTAACAAGGTAGTGAATACCTTGCATACATGCAGAGTAAGTCTAGCAAGAAATGCAAAATAAAACCGTACACTTGTCCGCACCCCCCCCCCCCCCCCCAAGACCGCCCCTCCCCCAAATGCCCTTGCTTATGTATATAAAACTGTGCCAGAGTCTGAGAAAAACAACTACTCCATACAATACTATAACTCATATCCATGCAATACACTATAACTCAGAGACTACTCTATAACTCATATCCATGCAATACTATAACTCGGAGACTACTCCATACAATACTATAACTCAGAGACTACTCCATACAATACTATAACTCAGAGACTACTCCATACAATACTATAACTCAGAGACTACTCCATACAATACTATAACTCAGAGATACTCCATACAAGACTATAACTCATATCCATGCAATACTATAACTCAGAGACACTCCATACAAGACTATAACTCAGAGACTACTCCATACAATACTATAACTCAGAGACTACTCCATGCAATACTATAACTCAGAGATGCAATACTATAACTCAGAGACTACTCCATACAATACTATAACTCAGAGACTACTCCATACAAGACTATAACTCATATCCATGCAATACTATAACTCAGAGACTACTCCATACAATACTATAACTCATATCCATGCAATACTATAACTCAGAGACACTCCATACAAGACTATAACTCATATCCATGCAATACTATAACTCAGAGACTACTCCATACAATACTATAACTCAGAGGCTACTCCATGCAATACTATAACTCAGAGGCTACTCCATACAATACTATAACTCAGAGACTACTCCATGCAATACTATAACTCAGAGACTACTCCATACAATACTATAACTCAGAGACACTCCATACAATACTATAACTCAGAGGCTACTCCATACAATACTATAACTCAGAGACTACTCCATGCAATACTATAACTCAGAGGCTACTCCATGCAATACTATAACTCAGAGGCTACTCCATACAATACTATAACTCAGAGGCTACTCCATCCATACAATACTATAACTCAGAGGCTACTCCATGCAATACTATAACTCAGAGACTACTCCATGCAATACTATAACTCAGAGGCTACTCCATACAATACTATAACTCAGAGGCTACTCCATGCAATACTATAACTCAGAGACTACTCCATACAAGACTATAACTCAGAGGCTACTCCATGCAATACTATAACTCAGAGGCTACTCCATGCAATACTATAACTCAGAGGCTACTCCATGCAATACTATAACTCAGAGGCTACTCCATACAATACTATAACTCAGAGACTACTCCATGCAATACTATAACTCGGAGGCACCAGAAGTCTTTTTGCACAAGCTTTCAAGATGTGAAAGCTTGGCAAGAAGAGCTTCCTTCGAGAGGTAATGATGTGCCAAGTTGAAAGCCACACCCACCTAAAGCAAGACACTTAACCTACTTCATTTAACAGTTGGCATTAAGTGTCGAGCAGAGTTCCGTGGAGCTTACAATCATGACTTCTGGTCAAGGCTGTCCTATCAGGGTGGAGTGCTCGAGTGCCACTTTTGATATGTGTATCATGTTACACAGTGGAGAATGTTTGTCCAGATTGCAAAATATGTCCACCTCGTCCCATTGAAACATTACCCTAATCAAGAAATTAGTATTGTGGCACCATAAGAGCTTAAAAGATTCACTGATATAAGTTCTCAAGTATGCTTCCACACGGGGGAGGAGGGAGTCCATTTTGTCTTGGCTACTCCCTCAACCTCTGAGGGAGAATGAGACCAAGCCATCTTGATGTAGAGACAACCGTAAACTGGTGACTTCATAGGCTGAGGCAGTCTTCTAATAAGAGCAGTCTTTGGAAAGAGCACACTCTTGGAGGCAGTATAAATTGTTGACGTATGCTCTCTCCTGACATGTCCACCTTACCTCAACATGTGTGAATGTTGCTGTTGCTCAGCTTTCCTGCTCTCTCCTGTCCACCTTGCTTCAACATGTGTGAATGTTGCTGTTGATGTTGCTCAGCTTTCCTGCTCTCTCCTGACACGCCACCTTGCCTCAATGTGTGAATGTTGCTGTTGATGTTGCTCAGCTTTCCTGCTCTCTCCTGTCCACCTTGCTTCAACATGTGTGAATGTTGCTGTTGATGTTGCTCGGCTTTCCTGCTCTCTCCTGACACGCCACCTTGCCTCAATGTGTGAATGTTGCTGTTGATGTTGCTCAGCTTTCCTCTCTCCTGTCCACCTTGCTTCAACATGTGTGAATGTTGCTGCTGATGTTGCTCAGCTTTCTCCCACCTTGCTTCAACATGTGTGAACATTGCTGTTGATGTTTCTCAGCTTTCCTGCTCTCTCCTGACATGTCCACCTTACCTCAACATATGTGAATGTTGCTGTTGATGTTGCTCAGCTTTCCTGCTCTCTCCTGATGTCCACCTTGCTTCAACATGTGAACGTTGCTGCTAATGTTGCTCAGATTTCCTGCTCTCTCCTGATATTCCACCTTGCTTCAATGTGTGAACGTTGCTGTTGATGTTGCTCAGCTTTCCTGCTCTCTCCTGACATGTCCACCTTACCTCAACATGTGTGAATATTGCTGTTGATGTTTCTCAGCTCTCCTGCTCTCTCCTGACATGTCCACCTTGCCTCAACATGTGTGAATGTTGCTGTTGATGTTGCTCAGCTTTCCTGCTCTCTCCTGACATGTCCACCTTGCCTCAGCATGTGTGAATGTTGCTGTTGATGTTGCTCAGCTTTCCCACTCGCTCCTGACATGTCCACCTTAACTCAACATGTGTGAATGTTGCTGTTGCTCAGCTTTCCCGCTCTCTCCTGACATGTCCACCTTGCCTCAACATGTGTGAACATTGATGTTGCTCAGCTTTCCTGCCCTCTCCTGACATGTCCACTGCCAAGCTGCTTTCAGGGCTCCACTCCACTGCCCACGTTGGCTACTCAGGAGTTTCCTCTTCTTCCTCTTTTCTACGCAAATTCAGACGGTGCTGTAGTAGAGCTCTCAGCCATTGATCCAGCCATTCCGAGCTCCCTCGCAGTTTCCTCAGCTGTGCATGTCTCTCAGATTTCTCTCAGCAGATTTGTCGATGTGCTGGCTCCTGTTCTCAAGCTTCAGCTAGAATGTGAATGTACATGGTATGTGCATGCAGCAAGTCTTGGTGCTCCTTTGGGTGATTGATGAAGACATCTCCACCATTGTCTGCACACTCACAAACATTTGGAGGACAGACGGCCATCTTCAACCCTGTGGAGACAGGTGTCTTCAACACTGCAGAGACAGGTGTCTTCAACACTGCAGAGACAGGTGTCTTCAACCCTGTGGAGACAGGTGACATGGCAAAGACTGGTGTCTTCAATACTGTGGAGACAGGTGTCTTCGACACTGCAGAGACAAGGGTGTCTTCAACACTGCAGAGACAGGTGTCTTCAACCCTGTGGAGACTGGTGTCTTCAACACTGCAGAGACAGGTGCCTTCGACACTGCAGAGACAGGTGTCTTCAACACTGCAGACTCAGGTGCTTTCGACACTGCAGACTCAGGTTTCTTCAACACTGCAGAGACAGGTGCCTTCAACACTGCAGACTCAGGTGCCTTCGACACTGCAGAGACAAGGGTGTCTTCAACCCTGTGGAGACAAGGGTGTCTTCAACACTGCGGAGACAGGTGTCCTCAACACTGCAGAGACAGGTGTCTTCAATACTGCAGAGACAAGGGTGTCTTCAACACTGCAGAGACAGGTGTCCTCAACACTGCGGAGACAGGTGTCCTCAACACTGCAGAGACAGACGTCTTCAATACTGCAGAGACAAGGGTGTCTTCAACACTGCAGAGACAGGTGTCCTCAACACTGCAGAGACAAGGGTGTCTTCAACACTGCAGAGACAGGTGTCTTCAATACTGTGGAGATAAGTGTCTTCAACACTGCAGAGACAGGTGTCCTCAACACTGCAGAGACAAGGGTGTCTTCAATATTGCAGATAGTCAGGTGTCCTCAACACTGCAGAGACAGGTGTCTTCAATACTGCAGAGACGGGTGTCTTCAATACTGTGGAGATAAGTGTCTTCAAAACTGCAGAGACAAGGGTGTCTTCAACACTGCGGAGACAGGTGTCCTCAACACTGCAGAGACAGGTGTCTTCAACACTGCAGAGACAGGTGCCTTCAACACTGCAGAAACAGGTGCCTTCAACACTGCAGAAACAGGTGCCTTCAACACTGCATAGACAGGTTTCTTCAACACTGCAGAGACAGGTGCCTTCAACACTTCAGAGACAGGTGTCTTCAATACTGCATGGACAGATCTCTTCAACACTGCCGAGACAGGTGTCTTCAACACTGCAGAGACAGGCTTCTTCAACACTGCAGAGACAGGTGTCCTTAACACTGCAGAGACAGGTGTCTTCAACACTGCAGAGACAAGGTTGTCTTCAATACTGCAGAGACAGGTGTCCTTAACACTGCAGACAGGTGTCCTTAACACTGCAGACAGGTGTCCTTAACACTGCAGACAGGTGTCCTTAACACTGCAGACAGGTGTCCTTAACACTGCAGACAGGTGTCCTTAACACTGCAGAGACAGGTGTCCTTAACACTGCAGAGACAGGTGTCCTTAACACTGTGGAGACAAGCAACACACAAGGCCTTTGGGAAAAGGTCGGGTTGAAGGTTGGCGACAAGCATAGGCATGGCCGCTACCAACATGGACTGACTCAGCCAACATGACCTACCACTGACTGCAACTTGGAGCAAACCAATCTTCAGGTTTAAGAAAGCATTACTGCACGTCATTCAGACATGCAGGTCATTCAGACATGCAGATCCACACTGATCACCACCATTACTGCAGGTCATTCAGACATGCAGATCCACACTGATCACCACCATTACTGCAGGTCATTCAGACATGCATATCCACACTGATCACCACCATTACTGCAGGTCATTCAGACATGCAGATCCACACTGATCACCACCATTACTGCAGGTCATTCAGACATGCAGATCCACACTGATCACCACCATTACTGCAGGTCATTCAGACATGCAGGTCATTCAGACATGCATATCCACACTGATCACCACCATTACTGCAGGTCATTCGGACATGCAGATCCACACTGATCACCACCATTAACTGCAGGTCATTCGGACATGCATATCCACACTGATCACCACCATTACTGCAGGTCATTCGGACATGCAGATCCACACTGATCACCACCATTACTGCAGGTCATTCAGACATGCAGATCCACACTGATCACCACCATTACTGCAGGTCATTCAGACATGCATATCCACACTGATCACCACCATCACTGCAGGTCATTCAGACATGCAGATCCACACTGATCACCACCATTACTGCAGGTCATTCAGACATGCAGATCCACACTGATCACCACCATTACTGCAGGTCATTCGGACATGCAGATCCACACTGATCACCACCACTACGAAACGAACCAGCTCAACCCAGTGTGCCGCTAATCAGTGCTAATCAGTTCAATACCCAAGGACCAACTGGAAGGGTGTGCACAACTGGCTTCAACTACATCTTGAAGTACTCCACTTGCACACTATGACATACCCACTGTATTAAAGAGCTGTCAGCTAAAGTGAGAGCAGGCTCTTAGTCTTCACTTGCACACTATGACATACCCACTGTATTAAAGAGCTGCCAGCTAAAGTGAGAGCAGGCTCTTAGTCTTCACTTGCACACTATGACATACCCACTGTATTAAAGAGCTGTCAGCTAAAGTGAGAGCAGGCTCTTAGTCAGCTAAAGTGAGAGCAGGCTCTTAGTCTTCACTTGCACACTATGACATACACACTGTATTAAAGAGCTGCCAGCTAAAGTGAGAGCAGGCTCTTAGTCTTCACTTGCACACTATGACATACACACTGTATTAAAGAGCTACCAGCTAAAGTGAGAGCAGGCTCTTAGTCTTCACTTGCACACTATGACATACCCACTGTATTGAAGAGCTGTCAGCTAAAGTGAAAGCAGGCTCTTAGTCTCCACTTGCACACTATGACATACCCACTGTATTAAAGAGCTACCAGCTAAAGTGAGAGCAGGCTCTTAGTCAGCTAACGTGAGAGCAGGCTCTTAGTCTTCACTTGCACACTATGACATACACACAGTATTAAAGAGCTGCGAGCAGGCTCTTAGTCAGCTAAAGTGAGAGCAGGCTCTTAGTCTTCACTTGCACACTATGACATACCCACTGTATTAAAGAGCTGCCAGCTAAAGTGAGAGCAGGCTCTTAGTCTTCACTTGCACACTATGACATACCCACTGTATTAAAGAGCTGTCAGCTAAAGTGAGAGCAGGCTCTTAGAAGGACCAAACATTGAGAATAAGGCACGCATCCATACCATAAACTACCCAGCAGCTGTCCAACCTGTTTTCTATGGCCTTCATGAACTAGACGGCATGACCCTTGACCGGGTCACAGAAGCTATTGTTCGTATAGATCTTCTTCCAGCTCAGCTCAGTCGCGCTGCCATTGTCTTCAGAAATGGCACGGCTTCTGTAGTAAGGTTCGATCTCCACATTCCCTGGTAGATTGTCAGCTCACATCTCTCAGCCCTTCTGCTCACAGCACACAGCCAGTGTAGTAAGACCATGTACATTGAGCAATGCTGTCATTGGTATGTGTGTGTGCATAAACTATTCAAGGATTGTAACCATGGATACAACCTCCTCGATGGTATACAGGTTCAAAGGGCATGATGACCATACCCACTAGAACATGATGACCTACAGAAGCAGTTCTTATTGACACCTGCAGCCGAGTGTGAGTTAAAAAATCATTGACCTGGCAGGCCATATTGTGAAAACTACTATGACAACCACTGACCTCTGAGCACTAACTCGTCTGCTAAGTGGAGGCACTTAGCACAGCATAGAGGAGGGAGCCGCCCTGCATCTTATGTGCAAGAAACACAAAAATTAACCTCATCACTAGATTCAGAAAGCATCCCGTTCTACAGTACAGTGCAACCTCCCTTATCCAGATCCTTCAAGTTCTACTCTACAGTACAGTGCAACCTCCCTTATCCAGACCCCTCAAGTTCTACTCTACAGTACAGTGCAACCTCCCTTATCCAGACCCCCCAAGTTCTACTCTACAGTACAGTGCAACCTCCCTTATCCAGATCCTTCAAGTTCTACTCTACAGTACAGTGCAACCTCCCTTATCCAGATCCTTCAAGTTCTACTCTACAGTACAGTGCAACCTCCCTTATCCAGACCCCTCAAGTTCTACTCTACAGTACAGTGCAACCTCCCTTATCCAGACCCCCCAAGTTCTACTCTACAGTACAGTGCAACCTCCCTTATCCAGACCCCTCAAGTTCTACTCTACAGTACAGTGCAACCTCCCTTATCCAGACCCCCCAAGTTCTACTCTACAGTACAGTGCAACCTCCCTTATCCAGACCCCCCAAGTTCTACTCTACAGTACAGTGCAACCTCCCTTATCCAGACCCCTCAAGTTCTACTCTACAGTACAGTGCAACCTCCCTTATCCAGATCCTTCAAGTTCTACTCTACAGTACAGTGCAACCTCCCTTATCCAGACCCCTCAAGTTCTACTCTACAGTACAGTGCAACCTCACTTATCCAGACCCCCCAAGTTCTACTCTACAGTACAGTGCAACCTCCCTTATCCAGACCCCTCAAGTTCTACTCTACAGTACAGTGCAACCTCCCTTATCCAGATCCTTCAAGTTCTACTCTACAGTACAGTGCAACCTCCCTCATCCAGACCCCCCAAGTTCTACTCTACAGTACAGTGCAACCTCCCTTATCCAGACCCCTCAAGTTCTACTCTACAGTACAGTGCAACCTCCCTTATCCAGACCCCCCAAGTTCTACTCTACAGTACAGTGCAACCTCCCTTATCCAGACCCCTCAAGTTCTACTCTACAGTACAGTGCAACCTCCCTTATCCAGACCCCCCAAGTTCTACTCTACAGTACAGTGCAACCTCCCTTATCCAGACCCCCCAAGTTCTACTCTACAGTACAGTGCAACCTCCCTTATCCAGACCCCTCAAGTTCTACTCTACAGTACAGTGCAACCTCCCTTATCCAGACCCCCCAAGTTCTACTCTACAGTACAGTGCAACCTCCCTTATCCAGACCCCTCAAGTTCTACTCTACAGTACAGTGCAACCTCACTTATCCAGACCCCCCAAGTTCTACTCTACAGTACAGTGCAACCTCCCTTATCCAGACCCCTCAAGTTCTACTCTACAGTACAGTGCAACCTCCCTTATCCAGATCCTTCAAGTTCTACTCTACAGTACAGTGCAACCTCCCTTATCCAGACCCCTCAAGTTCTACTCTACAGTACAGTGCAACCTCACTTATCCAGACCCCCCAAGTTCTACTCTACAGTACAGTGCAACCTCCCTTATCCAGACCCCTCAAGTTCTACTCTACAGTACAGTGCAACCTCCCTTATCCAGATCCTTCAAGTTCTACTCTACAGTACAGTGCAACCTCCCTCATCCAGACCCCCCAAGTTCTACTCTACAGTACAGTGCAACCTCCCTTATCCAGACCCCTCAAGTTCTACTCTACAGTACAGTGCAACCTCCCTTATCCAGACCCCCCAAGTTCTACTCTACAGTACAGTGCAACCTCCCTTATCCAGACCCCTCAAGTTCTACTCTACAGTACAGTGCAACCTCCCTTATCCAGACCCCCCAAGTTCTACTCTACAGTACAGTGCAACCTCCCTTATCCAGACCCCCCAAGTTCTACTCTACAGTACAGTGCAACCTCCCTTATCCAGACCCCTCAAGTTCTACTCTACAGTACAGTGCAACCTCCCTTATCCAGACCCCTCAAGTTCTACTCTACAGTACAGTGCAACCTCCCTTATCCAGACCCCTCAAGTTCTACTCTACAGTACAGTGCAACCTCCCTTATCCAGACCCCCCAAGTTCTACTCTACAGTACAGTGCAACCTCCCTTATCCAGACCCCTCAAGTTCTACTCTACAGTACAGTGCAACCTCCCTCATCCAGACCCCTCAAGTTCT
This sequence comes from Cladorhizidae sp. MBARI D1340-BT2, assembly GCA_028752905.1. NCBI lineage: Eukaryota > Metazoa > Porifera > Demospongiae > Poecilosclerida > Cladorhizidae > Cladorhizidae sp. MBARI D1340-BT2. The sequence goes on from JAQNBH010000005.1 coordinate 11,415,396, forward strand.
ACTCTACAGTACAGTGCAACCTCCCTTATCCAGATCCTTCAAGTTCTACTCTACAGTACAGTGCAACCTCCCTTATCCAGACCCCCCAAGTTCTACTCTACAGTACAGTGCAACCTCCCTTATCCAGACCCCCCAAGTTCTACTCTACAGTACAGTGCAACCTCCCTTATCCAGACCCCTCAAGTTCTACTCTACAGTACAGTGCAACCTCCCTTATCCAGACCCCTCAAGTTCTACTCTACAGTACAGTGCAACCTCCCTTATCCAGATCCTTCAAGTTCTACTCTACAGTACAGTGCAACCTCCCTTATCCAGACCCCCCAAGTTCTACTCTACAGTACAGTGCAACCTCCCTTATCCAGACCCTTCAAGTACTCTTCTGCTGTAGCTTACTGCACGTAAATTGATTAATGAGTCCTGAGTTCACCTATGCTTTACACAATTAGTCATAAAAATTAATTCTTCAGCAACTTGTTCCTATAACATTTATCTGTAGGGCTGCAAAATTACAAGTTGTATCAGAGCACAGCAATTTACAAGTCACAGGCAAATTTGAGTGTGGAAGAACCCTCTGATCTCCAGAGGTCTGGGAAAAGGCACTTTCCATTGCATGCCCCATGCATTCTTTAGGCTCGTGCTTCCACAAACTTGAAAAGAAACAAATCTTCTTTCTTTGATGTCCAAAGAGATTACACGTTTTATTTGTGTACACATTACACTGTCTCTTTGAAGACTATCTTTCAAAGTTGAGCAAAGGGAAGATTGCACCTACTAAACATAAGAATTACTGACAAGCAGACACTGCAGTGTAATGGGTGCTGTTGTTAGATGACATTGCAGCCTTACAAAGTGCCAATGCAACCAAATGCCCAGTCCTGGTGAGAAACAGCTAATACTCCTCCAACCACTGTGTGTTTATGTTATATGTAATGTAATATACATACATATATTCTGTAATACATACATATATTATGTTATGTATGTATTCATATATACATGTAAAATATTTAATATATTATTATGTCCCCTGCTTAACTACTAATAGGCTAAATAATGCACAGCCACTGATTGCTTTAGACCGACCAGAAGCAGAGAGAAGGAGCTAGTCTTGCAATCAAGACTGAGAAACAGCGACTCTTTTGAGCCACTCTAAGAAACAGCTAGTCTCTCGAGCCAGACTAAGAAGGAGCTAGCGATGGCTTCACAAGCACATGTTAGGGCTCTCCAAAGGATGTTCACCTACAAAAGTACCTGAACCGTTCGAGAAGCTTCGTTTAGCCAAATATTAGACTAACCTTGCAATAAGCACACTATTGGCATCCTCCACAAGTCAGAGGCAGTTGCTTGGAAGTGTCTATGACTTCACTGACAGGCGACCTGAGACCAGGCGAAGGACTATAAGTGACTTGATGCAGGTGCAACAAGAAGCTCTGTTGAGTTGTAGCTAATAATAGGCATGGTCTTATGGGGTGGAGTGGATTTTTTTAAAGATCCTCTTCTTTATTAAGGGGAAGACTCGCTATTTCTGCTGCATAGTCATTATCGCTATGCTGAACAATAACTACCACAGAGAGCAACCTTGCTATACTTAACACCAAACAGCTGACCATTCAGCCACACGTCTGTGGCCACAACATCTGTCAATAACCCTTCCCCCCCCCTCCTTATCAAAACCACATGTTGAGTCATGTGCTACTATTTTGAGAAAACCCATGTTCTAATTGGCAATTGAGTAAGACTGGGAATAGATTCCAGTGGGTAGCACTGGGAATAGCATACAGCACTGGGATTCATAGTGGGTAGCATTGGGGATAGATTCATAGTGGGTAGCACTGGGAATAGATTCATGGGAGTAGATTCATACAGTGGGTAACACTGGGAATAGATTCATGGGAGTAGATTCATACAGTGGGTAACACTGGGAATAGATTCAGTGGGTAGCACTGGGAATAGATTCATGGGAGTAGATTCATACAGTGGGTAACACTGGGAATAGATTCGTGGGAGTAGATTCATACAGTGGGTAACACTGGGAATAGATTCATACAGTGAGTAGCACTGGGAATAGATTATGGGAATAGATCCATACAGTGGGTAGCTGAGAATAGATTCAGCAGTGGGTAGCACTGGGAATAGATTCATGGGAGTAGATTCATACAGTGTGTAACACTGGGAATAGATTCATGGGAGTAGATTCATACAGTGGGTAACACTGGGAACAGATTCATACAGTGGGTAACACTGGGAATAGATTCATGGGAGTAGATTCATACAGTGGGTAACACTGGGAATAGATTCGTGGGAGTAGATTCATACAGTGGGTAACACTGGGAATAGATTCATACAGTGAGTAGCACTGGGAATAGATTATGGGAATAGATCCATACAGTGGGTAGCTGAGAATAGATTCAGCAGTGGGAAAGAGGACTGCTTGCCCATTTTCTACAGAAACATCACATACACTAGAAAAGATTAGCACCTGCAGGGTTCAACACAAACACCTGTTTATGGGGGACGAGGAAGCAGCACTCGCCCACTCTCTGCAGAAACATTACATGCACTGCAGCATCAGCACCAACTCCTGCCCAGGAAACCCTCTGACTCAACATGACAACAGAACCCATTCCCAAGTCCACAAACATGTATTTCTTTCTACACAGCCTCACAAATTCAATTCTTTAAGAGACATCATCCATGTGAACATTCTCACAGGGGATGATATACATGGTTATGTATAGTGCAACAATGGCTTGTATACATAGCTGCTGTCTCCTGCTTCAGCTACAGATAAAGTACATGGCAATTTAGAGTGCAAGAGGATTGCCTGCACAGCCTGCTGTCTCCTGCTTCAGCTACAGTTCAAGCACATGGCAATTTAGAGTGCAAGGGGATTGCCTGCACAGCCTGCTGTCTCCTGCTTCAGCTACAGATAAAGTACATGGCAATTTAGAGTGCAAGATGATTTCCTGCACAGCCTGCTGTCTCCTGCTTGCAAGAAGTCACATGCATGCACACACATACATGCAACTTCCATGGAAAAGACTAGGTATGATATATTAGAGGGAGGATGCCATATGTGAGCCAGGTCAAGGCTAGAACTGCAGGGAGCAGTCACCCAATAGGCAGTTACATAGGATAAAACAAACCCAGGCTTGTGCACATTTCAACTTGAAAGAGACAAGCTTGAGGGAGTTACTTGCATTCCAACAGATTGCTCAAATTATCCAATTCTTCCCATACATGGAATGGTATTTCTTAAAATGCCCTATATGCAAGAAGAATACCTAGGTCTTAAAAATGTACAATATTGTGGTGAGAAGAGGTAAAGGGATTCCTGGAACCAATAAGTATACATATATACCAATTAGTCACATGCTAAATTAGTCACATGCTAATATAAGCTAATATAAATGGGTCAGTGAGGGGAGGGACTACTACTCCCATAAGGTTGATGGTCCAATAGAAGCTACAATTAAAAAAACATCAAGCACTTTGTGGTCTACCAGGCATGATTAACATTTGCAAGACTTGGGATTCGGATGCAAGATTCAAACAGCAGTGATGACTCGGCAGCAGGTGAGCTACGAACAATGGCAGTCACGTCTAGACAGGTGAGACAATGGCAGTGGAGTCAAGAGATTGAAATGTGCACAGCACAGACAAGACAAAATACACTCCAGAGCTGCTGTCCCACCTGCACTATGAATGCGCAATATGTTGAGCCATGTATTCCCATTAGTGCAGTGCTAGCAAGTCACATGACCTCCCCCACCGGGTGTCACCCTCCTCCCAACAGCTAGTAAGTGGCTTCCTCCAGATCACTGGAACTGTTGAGTAAGAAGTGAAGCTCTATATCCTCTGATGCATTCATCTTTTTGAGTTAGAAGGCTGCATCAAACAGCTCCTTAAAATTCAACTGTCTCTGCAATCACACTGTGCAATTTATACAATGCATCCGCTGACGCACATGGTGAAGTCTGCCTTCACCCTGTGCATGTTGCATAAGACAGTCAGGGGAGACCAACACCAGACAACAAATTTCTTTGAAGATGCAATTAGTACACATATGGCGGTGCTATTGACCAGATCAACCTACACTAAGCCCATCATGCTCTAGTATGTGGCTCAAAGACATCAATGACAGTTGGACCAACTGAACAAATCTTGCTTATCAGACCCAGCACCAGGGTGACCACGGTGACCCCATACAAGTGTTGCATGTCCTCTCCTCTCCCACTCACTATTCTGACAGTTACACTTCTGACGGACTGGCAGTGAAGGGGTTAGCCCCTGCAAGCACAAAGCGTTACTCGTCAATTAAGGGGTCGATACACAAGCAAGAACAACAACAAAACTAGCTGTAGGTTATCAATATACAGTTCAACTTTTAAGATTAGGTCCTTAGAGAACGCAGGCAACTGTCACTGTGGATCTCTCAGAATCAGTTACTGTACAAAATTAACTTCAAACACAGCAAGCCACTTTTTGCAGCTTCATTGATTTACAGCTTCATTGATTAGGGGGGTTCATTGATTAGGGGGGGGGGGGAGGGTACTATGTAAGCGATCTCCCACATATGCTGCCCCTTCCTTCCCCCCCCACCCCAAGTCCAATTATCAAGTGTGTGGTTGTGGTTCACTAAGGACTTTTGCAACCTCTAATGTCTCTAATGAAGTGTTGGGTTGACTAATTAAAAAACAACACCATAGCAGCAATTACAACACCTCATGGGATTCCTTCCCTTTTAACATATCAAGTGCTAAAGGATCTTGTCTGACTGGGTGACCCATTTGAACTTTAATTGTCCCTCTCGTCCCAGACCTAAAGGCCGTAACCAGTGCGGCTACATCATAAAGAGACAGGGGACATGATGTTTAATGCAGGAAGTGTTGAAGGAGAATTAAATTTGACCGAATACAAAACACACCCGTCCACTGATAGTATGCATGGCAATCACACTTGCCAAGTTTTACTAACATCAAATATCATTCAGTGTCGTGATCACCAAATGCTTTGAGCGGTAGCATCTCCAGCTATTCAGCGTAGACCAGCCGTCTATTCCAATCTACCGAAGATGCACCTTTTTAACCTGCTCTTGGCTGCTATTTTTTTTGCCAACATTACAACTGAATACTTTGTCTTCATCAGACGAATGGATAAACCAAATACAGCGCTACGAGTTTTTATACTCGCTGGCAACATGATTCACACAAAAGGCACACTACATGAGCAGTCAGTGTGTAGAGCTTAGAAACACAGTGACAGGCGTGTCTCACATTCTTAGTCCTGAGAGTAGAGATCCAGCAATCAGGTGGCTTCAGCCGCACCACCTCGAGCCCCCCTCCCCCTTCGACAAGCATTTCCCTCATTTGCTGGCTCAAATCACTGCAGGTCTCTTCCCATGAGATTGGGTGGTGCTGCTGGTTCCATGCATGCTCTACAACACCAGTGAGTATAAACGCAATCCGCTATGTTCGTTTTTTTTCATTCGCCCGACGAAGACCGAAGCATTCGGTTGAAAATGTCGGGAAACAACAACAACACAAAGTATACTAGCATACATATCCTTTTTATGAAATTCTCTGAAAATAATCCTTCAATTCACAACAAAGTAATTAGGAAATGGGAAACGAACAAGGAGAGTCCAGAGTACACACTTGTTTCTCACGTGTTTGCCCGTCTCCCCCCTCGTACATACATGGGGAAATCATTGGGTGGGTATGTGGTTCCCAAAGACAGCGCACTACGCAGATGTGACAAAGAAGGGGACATCATCGGGTGGGTATGTGTGTCCCAAAGACAGCACGCTACGCAGATGTGACAAACAAGGGGACATCATCGGGTGGGTATGTGTGTCTACGGATGTGATGGGAAAAGTAATATACATACCAATTTCCTCGAATAGGCGATTGAAATATAACGTGCTTATTCCATTTATGAGTTGCCTAGCTGCGCGCACCATTTGAGGGAGCGCTCTATTAAACTAATAGGCATACGCCACAAAAGTTGCACCATGTCACCAGAGCTCGAATAGGTGACAATTATTGATAGTGGTAGTGTTCTCCGTGCTACCGACCTCCATTCCAGCTTCATCTTCTTCATGGTCAGCTTCATCCCTTGCAAAGGGATTGTCATGGTCAGTCGTCAGCTTCATCCCTTGCAAAGGGATTGTCATGGTCAGTCTCCCACAGCTCTCTTCCGCGGAGTTTGGCCGTCTCGCTGGCGGTGCCTGCCGCAGCACTTTCTGCTACTTGCCCGGGATATGAAAGAGCGAATGCTGTCATCATGTGATCTGAAAAGCTGCAGCTTAAAACAAGGATTCGATTATCACTTCTGTGGTGTTGATTACCAAGATTTCTTCACCTGCTGCTGACAGCATTTTCTCTGGAGCTTTCATACTTCCTGCTGGGGCGCGGTCTAATGGAGGAAATATAGTATATAGCCATGTCCTGATACTGCCCCTTTTGTTAGGTCTTCTATTTCACCTCAAAAGACACCTGTGAAGTATTTATGGAATTTAGCAGGCATCACTACGTCTGGAAAGTCATTGAGCTGTTCTCAACCCTAGAGGTTAGGTCTGCAAAAAAAAAATTACAGGCAGACACAACCATGGCTACTCGATGCACTCATGACCACATTTGATCAATTGGAAGCCTCAACATTTCAGCCTCAAGGAGAGGGAGGCTAGTATTGGAGAGCAATGCTAAAATGAGAGGTGTTTAGGAAGGAGAATGCAGGTGCACCACATGGCAAAGTAAACTGACTCAGCCAACAATTGACTCAAGCCTCTGTGCAAGGCCAAGTAAACTTTGATACAGCAAAAAGTTTGTGAGAGCTACTATTCAGTCCTCTTCTATAACTACTTCATACTGTTCAAGTTCACCATCGTCTTCGCTAGAGGCACCCAACAAATCAGAAAAGGGATCTGAGTCCAAATCAGCTGTTGGAGGTTGGAGGAGGTTGCTATAGCTTCCTGTAGTGGCAGCAGCTACTCCATTTTCCTGAAGACAATGGATTCTGTTGTTGTTCTCGTGGACCTCCAATTTCCCCAGTTAATAATGATGGCTTGATTAACGAGGTCGCAGGTGGTGGTTATTCGATAGCATCTACTAAACATTTCAGCCTCGAGGATAGGAAGGCCACCTGTTGCAGAGCAGCTACTAACTGAGAGTGGGCTCTTACCGAGCAAATACAGCATCTGGTTCGTGCACATGCTAAGGTTTGTAAGGTCATTAAGGAAGTTTCTACGGCCACGTTCTTCTCGTATTTTTACAGGTATGTATGTACGTATGAAAAAGTTGCATCTTGTGTTTGAAGCTATCTTTGATTAATTTGCACCTGCTGCCACCCACACTCACCTGTTGCAGGCTTGTGTTCTTGGGAAGATAGTAGGCAGCGTTGGGGCAAACCTCTCGAGCCATCTTGAACACACGCTGAGTGAGAACAAAATGTCAAGGAAAGACAAAACATTCAGAGGGGATACAAAACAACCGGGGGACTGGTAACCAGGACTCTCTGGGTTGACATTTGATCATTTCATTACTCCTTCCCACAAAGAGTTCCGGTGGTTGAGCCCAATTGGATAAAGCAGTATAATTACACTGGTCATTCGGTGGGTTCTGCATATTCAGTTTCAGTTAACATATTAGGAATCAGACATGAATGTAGGACGTTTCACTAGAAATGGGTTTTGTTGCTAAAGTCAGGAAATCTGAAAAGACAAAAAAAATTTCCTCGGTAACGAGCTAAAAATCGCTAAGTGAAAAAGTGCCTGTGGAAAGCAAACAAACAAACAAACAAAAGGGGCATGTGCAGTATTGCCAAAACTCATCTCGAGATACATGGACAATGTACCCAGCCCTAGCCCTATAACACCCCTAGCCCTAACCTAGAACACCCCTAGCCCTAACCTAGAACACACTAGCCCTAGCCCTAGAACCCCCCTAGCCCTAACCTAGAACACACTAGCCCTAGCCCTAGAACACCCCTAGATCTAACCTAGAACACCCCTAGCCCTAACCTAGAACACCCTAGCCCTAGAACACCCCTAGCCCTAACCTAGAACACCCTAGCCCTAACCTAGAACACCCCTAGCCCTAACCTAGAACACACTAGCCCTAACCTAGAACACCCCTAGCCCTAACCTAGAACACACTAGCCCTAGCTCTAGAACACCCCTAGATCTAACCTAGAACACCCCTAGCCCTAACCTAGAACACCCTAGCCCTAGAACACCCCTAGCCCTAACCTAGAACACCCTAGCCCTAACCTAGAACACCCCTAGCCCTAACCTAGAACACACTAGCCCTAGCCCTAGAACACCCCTAGATCTAACCTAGAACACCCCTAACCTAGAACACCCTAGCCCTAACCTAGAACACCCCTAGCCCTAACCTAGAACACCCCTAGCCCTAACCTAGAACACCCTAGCCCTAACCTAGAACACCCTAGCCCTAACCTAGAACACTCCTAGCCCTAACCTAGAACACCCCTAGGCCTAACCTAGAACACCCTAGCCCTAACCTAGAACACCCTAGCCCTAGAACACCCCTAGCCCTAACCTAGAACACCCTAGCCCTAACCTAGAACACCCCTAGCCCTAACCTAGAACACACTAGCCCTAGCCCTAGAACACCCCTAGATCTAACCTAGAACACCCTAGCCCTAACCTAGAACACCCCTAGCCCTAACCTAGAACACCCCTAGCCCTAACCTAGAACACCCTAGCCCTAGAACACCCCTAGCCCTAACCTAGAACACCCCTAGCCCTAACTTAGAACACACTAGCCCTAACCTAGAACACCCTAGCCCTAACCTAGAACACCCCTAGCCCTAACCTAGAACACCCTAGCCCTAACCTAGAACACCCCTAGCCCTAACCTAGAACACCCTAGCCCTAGCCCTAGAACACCCCTAGCCCTAACCTAGAACACCCTAGCCCTAACCTAGAACACTCCTAGCCGTAACCTAGAACACCCTAGCCCTAACCTAGAACACCCTAGCCCTAACCTAGAACACCCCTAGCCGTAACCTAGAACACCCTAGCCCTAACCTAGAACACCCTAGCCCTAACCTAGAACACTCCTAGCCCTAACCTAGAACACCCCTAGCCCTAACCTAGAACACCCTAGCCCTAACCTAGAACACCCTAGCCCTAACCTAGAACACCCTAGCCCTAACCTAGAACACCCTAGCCCTAACCTAGAACACCCTAGCCCTAACCTAGAACACCCTAGCCCTAACCTAGAACACCCTAGCCCTAACCTAGAACACCCTAGCCCTAACCTAGAACACCCCTAGCCCTAACCTAGAACACCCTAGCCCTAACCTAGAACACCCTAGCCCTAACCTAGAACACCCTAGCCCTAACCTAGAACACCCTAGCCCTAACCTAGAACACCCTAGCCCTAACCTAGAACACCCTAGCCCTAACCTAGAACACCCCTAGCCCTAACCTAGAACACCCTAGCCCTAACCTAGAACACCCTAGCCCTAACCTAGAACACCCCTAGCCCTAACCTAGAACACCCTAGCCCTAACCTAGAACACCCTAGCCCTAACCTAGAACACCCCTAGCCCTAACCTAGAACACACTAGCCCTAGCCCTAGAACACCCCTAGCCCTAACCTAGAACACCCTAGCCCTAGAACACCCCTAGCCCTAACCTAGAACACTCCTAGCCGTAACCTAGAACACCCTAGCCCTAACCTAGAACACCCTAGCCCTAACCTAGAACACCCCTAGCCGTAACCTAGAACACCCTAGCCCTAACCTAGAACACCCTAGCCCTAACCTAGAACACCCTAGCCCTAACCTAGAACACCCCTAGCCCTAACCTAGAACACCCTAGCCCTAACCTAGAACACCCTAGCCCTAACCTAGAACACACTAGCCCTAACCTAGAACACCCTAGCCCTAACCTAGAACACCCCTAGCCCTAACCTAGAACACCCTAGCCCTAACCTAGAACACCCCTAGCCCTAACCTAGAACACCCTAGCCCTAACCTAGAACACCCCTAGCCCTAACCTAGAACACACTAGCCCTAGCCCTAGAACACCCCTAGCCCTAACCTAGAACACCCTAGCCCTAACCTAGAACACCCTAGCCCTAACCTAGAACACCCCTAGCCGTAACCTAGAACACCCTAGCCCTAACCTAGAACACCCCTAGCCCTAACCTAGAACACCCCTAGCCCTAACCTAGAACACCCTAGCCCTAACCTAGAACACCCTAGCCCTAACCTAGAACACCCTAGCCCTAACCTAGAACACCCTAGCCCTAACCTAGAACACCCTAGCCCTAACCTAGAACACCCTAGCCCTAACCTAGAACACCCTAGCCCTAACCTAGAACACCCCTAGCCCTAACCTAGAACACCCTAGCCCTAACCTAGAACACCCTAGCCCTAACCTAGAACACCCTAGCCCTAACCTAGAACACCCTAGCCCTAACCTAGAACACCCTAGCCCTAACCTAGAACACCCCTAGCCCTAACCTAGAACACCCTAGCCCTAACCTAAAATACTCCTAACATAGATATCTCCAATCCTAGAAGGACTCTAGCACCTGCTAGACCCTTAGCCCCCTCACCCCTCCTGACCAGAGACAGTAATATCAGTGAAGGGCACACTACACTGGTCCTAACTTGAAGTCATCATAGGAGAGCTGTCAACCACCCCCCAACCCAAACACCAACCATCACACAGTCCTCTACAAGTGACTACAAGTGAGTAAAGAAAACACAAAAAATGGTGTGTGGCAAAGAAGAAGTGGCAAAGAAGAAGTGTGTCATGTGTGGAACATCCCTCATTCTGTGACTCTAACTGCTAGAAGGAAGGATGACACGAACACCACTGGGTTTAAAAAGTGCTTGTGGTCAAACTCCTTAGTCCACCACCACAACTCAAGGCTTCAGCTTACCCTGCTACCACTACAGCAAGGGTCCGAGGGATTCCTAATAAGGACTTAAAAGGGGAAGGGAAGGGGGTAAAAAGAAGAAAGAGGTGCCCATTAGTCTGCAGGTAATTTTGTAATGGATACTACCCACAAAATATAAAATCAAAACTTTGGCTTGATCTCTATACACAATAATACAGTATTATGAGGGCTCATCTATACACACACAATAATACAGTATTATGAGGGCTCAACTATACACATACAATAATACGGTATTATGAGGGCTCAACTATACACATACAATAATACAGTATTATGAGGCTCAACTATACACACACAATAATACAGTATTATGAGGCTCAACTATATACACACAATAATACAGTATTATGAGGGCTCAACTATACACACACAATAATACAGTATTATGAGGGCTCAGCTATATACACACAATAATACAGTATTATGAGGGCTCAACTATACACACACAATAATACAGTATTATGAGGGCTCAACTATACACACACAATAATACAGTATTATGAGGGCTCAACTATACACACACAATAATACAGTATTATGAGGGCTCAACTATACACACACAATAATACAGTATTATGAGGGCTCAACTATACACACACAATAATACAGTATTATGAGGCTCAACTATACACACACAATAATACAGTATTATGAGGGCTCAACTATACACATACAATAATACAGTATTATGAGGGCTCAACTATACACATACAATAATACAGTTATTATGAGGGCTCAACTATATACACACAATAATACAGTATTATGAGGGCTCAACTATACACATACAATAATACAGTATTATGAGGGCTCAACTATACACACACAATAATACAGTATTATGAGGCTCAACTATATACACACAATAATACAGTATTATGAGGGCTCAACTATACACACACAATAATACAGTATTATGAGGGCTCAACTATACACACACAATAATACAGTATTATGAGGGCTCAACTATACACACACAATAATACAGTATTATGAGGGCTCAACTATACACACACAATAATACAGTATTATGAGGCTCAACTATACACACACAATAATACAGTATTATGAGGGCTCAACTATACACATACAATAATACAGTATTATGAGGGCTCAACTATACACATACAATAATACAGTTATTATGAGGGCTCAACTATATACACACAATAATACAGTATTATGAGGGCTCAACTATACACATACAATAATACAGTATTATGAGGGCTCAACTATACACACACAATAATACAGTATTATGAGGCTCAACTATATACACACAATAATACAGTATTATGAGGCTCAACTATACACACACAATAATACAGTATTATGAGGCTCAACTATACACACACAATAATACAGTATTATGAGGGCTCAACTATACACATCACACACACACACACACACACACACACAACAACACAAGCTTGTTGGCTTGCACGAGTTGCTGTTCTAATAACCGGATTCAACTTGTTGGACATGCTATAAAAGATGTTAATGTGTGTTCAGACACAAAAGGTACAACCGTCTCCTAGCCTATAATTCGCGCTGCTAAAGCCACCAAACCACAAGAACAAAAAAAACACAGGAATCGTAAATGACAGTCCCTTTTGAAGCTCAGGGTAGTGGAAAGGCTAATGCAATGTTGTTTTGTTGGTGTTGTGAGTTGCACATTTTTGGAGGCTGCCAGCTTTGTTCATATAAGGTCAATCACACAAATCTGGGGCCAGACTGCTCTCTAGCTAGCCTCTACATACCACACTCCACACATCACGCAGCGAGCGAGTAGTTCAGAATTTATCCAATAACTCTGCTCGACACAAATGAATGTTTTATCAACGAGGTATAAAACTGCATCGAGTTAAATATAGTGAACAACTTTTGAAATGTGCTCGGTCCAGGTTTTAGAGGCACATTCAACTCCAGACATAAGTTCTCGATTTTCTCTTCGTATAAAACTATAATTGTTTGTTTTATAGCTGCTATAACGAGTATTTATGAGCAGCAATAATAATAATAATAATAATAATAATAATAATAATAATAATAATAATAATAATAATAATAATAATAATAATAATAATAATAATAATAATAATAATAATAATAATAATAATAATATTATTTGGCTGGAAGCTTACATTATGGCTGGAAGCTTACATTATGGCTGGTAGCTTACATTATGGCTGGAAGCTTACATTTGGAAGCTTACATTATGGCTGGAAGCTTACATTATGGCTGGAAGCTTACATTATGGCTGGAAGCTTACATTTGGAAGCTTACATTATGGCTGGAAGCTTACATTATGGCTGGAAGCTTAATGGCTGAAAGCTTACATTATGGCTGAGCTTACATTATGGCTGGAAGCCTACATTATGAATAATAATAATAATAATAATAATAATAATAATAATAATAATAATAATAATAATAATAATAATAATAATAATAATAATAATAATAATAATAATAATAATAATAATAATAATAATAATAATATATACCACAAGTTATTCGACATCCTAATATACCCAGTGAAGTTCTAAACAAAGCGAGCCACACCCTGTGGAGGTGGACAAGAGCCTGTCGCACCACAGGGAGTGAACGCAAGTGTGTGCACTGCCACCCACGTCTTCCTCTAGGAAAGGAATATTGTTATCTATGTATGGAGAGATGTGTGCATTGCTCATCGTAAACATGAATGGGTGGGTCACCCCTGTCCCAAAATATATAAGCATTTACTGTCCTAAACATGAAAGGGTCACTGTGAATGTATTTTCTGTCCTAGACGTGAACGAGTCGGGGTCACCTGTCCTGAAATATGAATAGGTTTCCTTCCTGTCCTAAATATGAATAGGTTTCCTGTCCTAAATATGAATAGGTTTCCTTATGAATAGGTTTCCTGTCCTAAATATTCCTGTCCTAAATATGAATAGGTTTCCTGTCCTAAATATGAATAGGTTTCCTGTCCTAAATATGAATAGGTTTCCTGTCCTAAATATGAATAGGTTTCCTGTCCTAAATATGAATGGGTTTCCTGTCCTAAATATGACATATTCCTGTCTCCTGTCCTAAATATGAACAGGTTTCCTGTCCTAAATATGAATAGGTTTCCTGTCCTAAATATGAATGGGTTTCCTGTCCTAAATATGAATAGGTTTCCTGTCCTAAATATGAATGGTCCTAAATATGAATGGGTTTCCTGTCCTAAATATGAATAGGTTTCCTGTCCTAAATATGAATAGGTTTCCTGTCCTAAATAGGTTTCCTGTCCTAAATATGAATAGGTTTCCTGTCCTAAATATGAATAGGTTTTCTGTCCTAAATATGAATAGATTTCCTGTCCTAAATATGAATAGGTTTCCTGTCCTAAATATGAATAGGTTTCCTGTCCTAATATGAATAGGTTTTCTGTCCTAAATATGAATAGATATATGAATAGGTTTCCTGTCCTAAATATGAATAGGTTTCCTGTCCTAAATATGAATAGGTTTCCTGTCCTAAATATGAATAGGTTTCCTGTCCTAAATACGAATAGGTTTCCTGTCCTAAATATGAACAGGATTACCTGTCCTAATTGTCAACAGGGACATATTGCATTGCATCTGTAAAGACAAAATGCTCTTCTCATTTGTAGCTGCCACACAATTATGGAATGCAGACATGTATATACAGTAAAGCAAGAGTAAAGACTGCAGACATGTACAGCAAGAGTAAAGACTGCAGACATGTACAGCAAGAGTAAAGACTGCAGACATGTACAGCAAGAGTAAAGACTGCAGACATGTACAGCAAGAGTAAAGAATGCAGACATGTACAGCAAGAGTAAAGACTGCAGACATGTACAGCAAGAGTAAAGACTGCAGACATGTACAGCAAGAGTAAAGACTGCAGACTGTACAGCAAGAGTAAAGACTACAGACATGTACAGCAAGAGTAGAGACTACAGACATGTACAGCAAGAGTAGAGACTGCAGACATGTACAGCAAGAGTAAAGACTGCAGACATGTACAGCAAGAGTAAAGGCAGAAATAAACAAATAAATAAACAAATAAACAAAGGGGAAAAAAGAAGAAGAAAAACAAACAAATAACAAACAAATGCTCAAAAAACAAACAAACAAAAACAAAACAAAAAAATACACAAATGAACAAATAAACAAATAAACAAATAAAGAAATGAATGGATGAATGAATAAATGAATAAATGAATAATTAAATAAATAAATAAATAAATAAATAAATAAATAAATAAACAAATAAACAAACAAACAAACAAACAAACAAATTAACATATTCTTCAACGGATTTCTGTGTCGGTGCAGCATGGGAATGCAGCCTCAGTAATGGCCATCAGGTTTGGGGATGAGCCATTTCCTTAGTTATCACTTGAACATTTGAACTTGAGGGGAGGGGGTTCTATAAACTATATGAATAAGTGCAGAAAAAAGAAGAAAAAAGAAAAAAAATTAATTAAAAAATAATAATAATAAAATAAACAAGTAAATAAACTGGAACTGGGGAGGTGAATGCCCGTGCTTACCTCCTTCAGCGTGTACAGCAACAGTAAAGACTGCAGACATGTACAGCAAGAGTAAAGACTGCAGACATGTACAGCAAGAGTAAAGACTGCAGACATGTACAGCAAGAGTAAAGACTGCAGACATGTACAGCAAGAGTAAAGACTGCAGACATGTACAGCAAGAGTAAAGAATGCAGACATGTACAGCAAGAGTAAAGACTGCAGACATGTACAGCAAGAGTAAAGACTGCAGACATGTACAGCAAGAGTAAAGACTGCAGACATGTACAGCAAGAGTAAAGACTGCAGACATGTACAGCAAGAGTAGAGACTGCAGACTCAATACCCCATTACATATTTACAGGTAGTTTAATCACTATTGAATGTTTAAAAGTAAGTTTCCTTAATCATGTAATATTAAATTAATAATTAACTGTGCCTGTACCCTCTGTCTGTAACAGTCACGAATTTATAATAAATAACATGAAGTAACAAGATAGATGGTAATAAAAATAAATTGTGACCTCTCTCTGTGAATAAAGAATAAAATTTAATAATAGTAATAATATGAATTAACAACACAGAGTGGCAATTAAACTGTGCCCTCTGTCTGTGCCGGTCATGAATTTTTTAATTATGATAGTAAAAACATTCCGTAACAAGACAGTGGCAATAATAAAGAAATTAATTGTGCCCTCTGTCTGTGCCAGTTCATGACTTTTTTTTAATAATAAATATAATAACCTTCTCAATAATCATCTTGAAATTGTGTTCTCTCATGTTTGACCAGATGCTGTAGCCTTCTTCATCGGGAATAAGAGCATCTGGTCCAGATGCTGTAGCCTTCTTCATCGGGAATAAGAGCATCTAGTCCAGATGCTGTAGCCTTCTTCATCAGGAATAAGTAGTCCAGATGCTGTAGCCTTCTTCATCAGGAATAAGAGCATCTGGTCCAGATGCTGTAGCCTTCTTCATCGGGAATAAGAGCAGAGACTACAATTTCAAGTTGATTATTGAGAAGGTTATTGTAATGTTATTATGTCAACTGAGAGTTCAATAAATAATACAGATAACACAACCAACCACTTATTGTCATCACTGCTCACATGTTACCTAGAAACCCATCAAGGTGGATGAAGGAGATGTAATGCTGAAGAAGTACTCACAGAACCTACCACACTCAACTACTTGTCAAATCTTGCTAAGTAGTTGCTTAATTTAAGTGACCTCGTCCCAGCTGTTCCTACTTCATGAACCCTATTACTCTCTTGTAGCATACTAATCCCATCTGCATATAGCTCCTTCAAAATCTCAATGCAGCTGGAATATAGCATTTAATTAACTCCCATGCACACCTAATGCTTACTCTAGAGTCGTACATCATCCACCCTCACACACCATACATAGAAAACCAACGGGGAAGCTGTGGCCCGGGAAAAGCACTCAGAAGTGCACTCAAGTTACCACCTCCGCGAGTCAAGGGTGTGAGATTTCAAAACAAAAGCCAATCAGAATGTGCGACTACGTCAACAGAAGTGCTAACTATGCCGACCTTTTGTGTTTTCAGTTGTGGGCGTGGCAGAGAAGAAAAGAGCTGAAGAAAAACTGAGTACAAGGAAAGGAAGGGCAAGAACGATTAGGGCAAGAGCAATTAGGGCAAGAATGATTAGGGCAAGAGCTATTAGGGCAAGGCAAGAGTGATTAGGGAAAGAGCTATTAGGGCAAGAGCGATTAGGGCAAGAGTGATTATGATTAGGGCAAGCTCCAGGGTTAAAAACTAGCCGGCTTGGTTGGTAGTGTCGCTACACGTGTCATTACATGAAGTGTCTTGGAAATCAATATTTACAATTCTCCTTTTGTATTGTACAGGAGAGAAGCGCCCTCCATTCAAAAGCCTGGAAGCTTTACTCCCTCAAAGCCAGCTGTAAATAGAACCACAACGTGTGAGAGGCAATCTTTCAGGCAAAGAGAGAGAACACACACTTTGAACAGAAGCACATGCCTAGGGCGCACCTACATCACAATTCCAGAAATTGCGGCCCATTGGTATATTGCAAAGCAAGTACTTTGAAGGTCGACATCCACACTAATGGAGCTTAATTAAAAGCAAAACTTCCACAGGTACACAGGCTCACTGTAGCTACAATTCTTCAAAACTCCATTAAATGGTTTCAGGAACTCAACAGATCCCTGGGAGGAGAGGCCTAGCAACCTTTGACCTGTCCAAATACTTGAGGTGGGGTAGCCACACACCTTGGAAACACCATGTGTACAGTAGAGAAGGAAGACATGGAGCTGTTTGGTGTGCATTTCAGGGCATTTTAAGCAAAGCCTTTGCTTGTTAGGCCTGACAACTCCTTGGGCTTTGGATATGATCTTCTTAAGACAAGAAAGACTACAACTGCCATCCCAACCTTAGAACCATTTCCCTGACAAATAACAAATAACTACGGGGGGGAGACTTACAAGCCAAAACAACCAATAATTATGTTATACTTTGACTTGATTGTGTTCTTTCAGAATCAAGACCTTGCACTACCACTAACTCTATACTTTAGCCTGTGTGTGTGTGTGTGTGTGTGTGTGTGTGTGTGTGTGTGTGTGTGTGTGTGTGTATTGCTCCCCACCAAATGTCAGAGTAGCAGTAGGCTATATGTTTGATAGCACTACTCAGAGATGAGAATATAATAACAATAATGATGATGAACAAAGAACACACACTCTTCTGTATACATTAATTAGGTAGTTTATTGTCAATGGTATTTCACATAGACACTCGGCCAACATCTACTTGGCAGGTACAAAGTCAATAGGGGAAAGTCTGCAACTGGCTGCACTCTGCTAATTAGAAGCAGATTAATTGAGATGGGGCACAATTGATCAGGGCAAAACCAACATACCATATTATATTATTATAACCAAAGCACATGTTTGAGCAAGTGTGATTTGGCATGGATTACCACACACGGCAACCACATTACTATTATCACACTGGTGTGTGCATGCATGTGTGTGTGTGTGTGTGTGTGTGTGTGTGTGTGTGTGTGTGTGTGTGTGTGTGTGTGTGTCTGTACTTATGTCAACATTAAATTAGAGGACATAAAGGGTTTGCTCAAGTTTGTCAACTTCTCATTAGCCAGGTTAAAGTTCTGCTGGGCTAGCTTGACCTTTGATTTGAAATATAATTCTATATGCCTTGCTGTTATAAAACCAAAGTTTTAGGTCTAACTTGTGAAAACACAATGACCCGTTTGCTCTGGTCATTTCACAGGCTGTAGGTGCACTTGATACCCGGTATGGAACATGGGACCAGACATCAAAAGCACCTCTAGGCACAAACTTGACCAAAAAAACAATAAACAAGACTGAACAACTAATTTACCTTCACATGCTCAGTAGACTGCTCTATCATTTCAAAATCGCCAGGAAACTTACTTCCACTGCACAGGTAGGACCACACACCAACCAGCATGCTAGTACACACTGCTGTTTCTGGAAGCTCTTGAAGGCTTCACAGGCACCTGTACTTAGTGGGAGCCACTCTGAATCCTTTCGCTCTGAAGAAGGCGATCCTGGATGGATTTCCTTGCTGTGAGTTTTACTGTTGACACGGACCAACAAAGTAGCGATGCATGGCTACCGTTTACTTACTTCAATGGAGCTGTTCTTTTACTAAATCAGAGCTTATTGCATTCTAATTATATGAACAGTTTAAAAAGATTTCTTCTAAAAAGCTCAAGGCATAAATATTAAAAGAATACAAGTTTTCATAAGGTTCTCCAAACTTATATCCTTGAACAAGTTTTCTTAAGGCTCTCCATGTACATGCTCAGAACAAGTTTTCATAAGGCTCTCCTTGTATAAGCTCAGAACAAGTTTTCATAAGGCTCTCCTTGTATAAGCTTATATACTCAGAACAAGTTTTTATAAGGCTCTCCTTATATACTCAGAACTAGTTTTCACAAGGTTCCCCATGTACAAGCTTGTCCTCAGAACAAGTTTTCACAAGGTTCCCCATGTACAAGCTTATACCCTCAGAACAAGTTTTCACAAGGTTCCCCATGTACAAACTTTTACCCTCAGAACAAGTTTTCACAAGGTTCCCCATGTGCAAGCTTATATACTCAGAACAAGTTTTCACAAGGTTCCCCATGTACAAACTTATATCCCCAGAACAAGTTTTCACAAGGTTCCCCATGTACAAACTTATGTCCTCAGAACTAGTTTTCACAAGGTTCCCCATGTACAAACTTATATCCTCAGAACAAGTTTTCACAAGGTTCTCCATGTACAAGCTTATTATTATACTCAGAACAAGTTTTTATAAGGCTCTCCTTATATACTCAGAACAAGTTTTTATAAGGCTCTCCTTATATCCTCAGAACTAGTTTTCACAAGGTTCTCCATGTACAATCTTGTCCCCAGAACAAGTTTTCACAAGGTTCCCCATGTACAAATTTATATCCTCAGAACAAGTTTTCACAAGGTTCCCCATGTACAAATTTATATCCTCAGAACAAGTTTTCACAAGGTTCCCCATGTACAAACTTATATCCCCAGAACAAGTTTTCACAAGGTTCCCCAAACTTATATCCTCAGAACAAGTTTTCACAAGGTTCCCATGTACAAACTCATATACTCAGAACAAAGGTTCTCCATGTACAAGCTTATATCCTCAGAACAAGTTTTCACAAGGTTCCCCTTGTACAAACTTATGTCCTCAGAACAAGTTTTAACAAGGTTCTCCATGTACAAGCTCATATCCTGGAACAAGTTTTTCAATAGAATTCACTCACACTTTTCTCACTGCAACAACTTAAAACGTGAATACCTTTCTCTGAAAAATTCTAGACTGGCTATAAACTCAATCCTAATATTGATAATGATGCAAGCATGTTCAGGAAGGCTTGTTCTGTGCTGGGATGGCAATTCTAGACTGGCTATAAACTCAATCTTAATAATGATGCACACTATCTCAGCATGTTCAGGAAGGCTTCTTCTGTGCTGGGATGGCAAGCTACCCACAACCTAATAATCACCCAGCAGCAGACTCAATTAAGACTTAATTGCGCAGGGGAATAATATCCACATTTCTTGAAAGTTGGACATAAAACGATCTAAAAAGCATCAACTCTCGATGAACTCTCAGTTGACAGGACGAATTACGATGACTCACTCAATAATCAACTTGAAATTTACACTTGCGACATTTCGGCTAGATGCTCTAGCCTTCATCAGGAATGATGAATAATGATATTATTCCTGGATATTATTCCTGATGAAGTCTAGAGCATCTAGCCGAAACATCGACTGTAAACAAGGAGAAAGTCCTTGTAAAAACCATTAGTTTGTACGGGACAGTGTCAACTAGGCACTTTGAAAGCTGTTAGGTCAATTTGGAGCAATTTACCAATTATAACTGTCACAAGTGGACTGTAATTGATCGCAATTCCTTCAAAGAAAGTACCATAAAAGTGTGGTTGTTAGGCGATATAGGAAATATTCTGGATCCCCCCATCCCGATCCAATCCCTCGCTACTAGGTGCGTTCGAGCTGTGCTCTTAATAGCTTAATCGAACCTATGAACCAGGAAGAGCCCCACAGAGCGACCCAGGAAAATAGAAACAAGAAGGAAGATTACAGACCAAACAAGAAGGAAGATTACAGACCTGATTGGGACTGAATGGGATTGAAGATGTGACCACAGAGCAGCTGTGGGCGAGGTAGAGCTTGCCGATGAAGATGAGAATCTAAGCTATGTCTTATCCATGGTGATCTCACTGGCATCATGATTAATGCAGCTGCTGCATAGCTGACCCAATTCCATTTTAAATAATCTGCACACAAAAAAAATTCTTCCAATAAAACATAGTGAGCCTGGGCCTGCGTAGATATGATGCTTATATGTGACACACTCCATGCGACTGGTGTTCACTCCATACATACAAAGACCGATAATGTCAATGAACAAACAAGAGCAACCGGGCCCAGTGAGTTGACTTTCTTGTTATTTTGTCGTAAGAGCAGCTGCTACATAAACAAGCCCTTACAGAAATAATTACAAGAGTGCAACCAAATACATTTCCACTTCCCTACCTCTGAAAGAGCAAGATGTAAGTGTGTATACATATACATTGTTGGTTTTAATTCAACAACACCAACAATGAATACAATGCAGTGCAGAATCTCTAGTGGGTAATAAGGAAGCCAGAAACTAGGAGCAATGCCCCACTAGAGACCAGGAGCAATGCCCACTAGAAAAAGCAGTAATGTCAACTAGAGACCAAGAGCAATGCCAACTAGAGACCAAGAGCAATGCCAACTAGAGACTAGGAGCAATGCCAACTAGAGAAGGAGTGATGCACACTAGAGACTAGCAGCAATGCCTTAGGAGCAATGCCAACTAGAGAAGGAGCAATGCCAACTAGAGACTAGCAGCAATGCCCCACTAGAGACTAGGAGCAATGCCCCACTAGAGAAGGAGCAATGCCCCACTAGAGAAGGAGTAATGCCCCACTAGAGAAGGAGCAATGCCCCACTAGAGAAGGAGCAATGCCTCCTAGAGAAGGAGCAATGCCCCACTAGAGAAGGAGCAATGCCCCACTAGAGAAGGAGCAATGCCCCACTAGAGAAGGAGCAATGCCCCACTAGAGAAGGAGTAATGCCCCACTAGAGAAGGAGTAATGCCCCAATAGAGAAGGAGTAATGCCCCACTAGAGAAGGAGTGATGCTCCAGTAGAGAAGGAGCAATGCCCCAGTAGAGAAGGAGCAATGCCCCACTAGAGAAGGAGTAATGCCCCAGTAGAGAAGGAGCAATGCCCCACTAGAGAAGGAGTAATGCCCCACTAGAGAAGGAGCAATGCCCCACTAGAGAAGGAGCAATGCCTCCTAGAGAAGGAGCAATGCCCCACTAGAGAAGGAGCAATGCCCCACTAGAGAAGGAGCAATGCCCCACTAGAGAAGGAGCAATGCCCCACTAGAGAAGGAGTAATGCCCCACTAGAGAAGGAGTAATGCCCCAATAGAGAAGGAGTAATGCCCCACTAGAGAAGGAGTGATGCTCCAGTAGAGAAGGAGCAATGCCCCAGTAGAGAAGGAGCAATGCCCCAGTAGAGAAGGAGCAATGCCCCACTAGAGAAGGAGTAATGCCCCACTAGAGAAGGAGTAATGACCCACTAGAGAAGGAGTAATGCCCCAATAGAGAAGGAGTAATGCCCCAATAGAGAAGGAGTAATGCCCCACTAGAGAAGGAGTGATGCTCCAGTAGAGAAGGAGCAATGCCCCAGTAGAGAAGGAGCAATGCCCCACTAGAGAAGGAGTAATGCCCCACTAGAGAAGGAGTAATGCCCCACTAGAGAAGGAGCAATGCCTCCTAGAGAAGGAGCAATGCCCCACTAGAGAAGGAGCAATGCCCCACTAGAGAAGGAGCAATGCCCCACTAGAGAAGGAGCAATGCCCCACTAGAGAAGGAGTAATGCCCCACTAGAGAAGGAGTAATGCCCCAATAGAGAAGGAGTAATGCCCCACTAGAGAAGGAGTGATGCTCCAGTAGAGAAGGAGCAATGCCCCAGTAGAGAAGGAGCAATGCCCCACTAGAGAAGGAGTAATGACCCACTAGAGAAGGAGTAATGACCCACTAGAGAAGGAGTAATGCCCCACTAGAGAAGGAGTAATGACCCACTAGAGAAGGAGTAATGCCCCAATAGAGAAGGAGTAATGCCCCACTAGAGAAGGAGTGATGCTCCAGTAGAGAAGGAGCAATGCCCCACTAGAGAAGGAGTAATGCCCCAGTAGAGAAGGAGCAATGCCCCACTAGAGAAGGAGTAATGCCCCACTAGAGAAGGAGTAATGCCCCACTAGAGAAGGAGCAATGCCCCACTAGAGAAGGAGCAATGCCCCACTAGAGAAGGAGTAATGCCCCAGTAGAGAAGGAGCAATGCCCCACTAGAGAAGGAGTTGACCCAATAGAGAAGGAGTAATGCCCCAGTAGAGAAGGAGCAATGCCCCACTAGAGAATGAGTAATGACCCAATAGAGAAGGAGTAATGCCCCACTAGAGAAGGAGCAATGCCCCACTAGAGAAGAAGCAATGCCCCACTAGAGAAGGAGCAATGCCCCACTAGAGAAGGAGTAATGCCAACTAGAGAAGGAGTAATGCCCCAGTAGAGGAGCAATGCCCCAGTAGAGAAGGAGTAATGCCCCAGTAGAGGAGCAATGCCCCAGTAGAGAAGGAGCAATGCCCCACTAGAGAAGGAGTAATGCCCCAGTAGAGAAGGAGCAATGCCAACTAGAGAAGGAGTAATGACCCACTAGAGAAGGAGCAATGCCCCACTAGAGAAGGAGCAATGCCCCACTAGAGAAGGAGTGATGCTCCAGTAGAGAAGGAGTAATGCCCCACTAGAGAAGGAGTAATGCCCCACTAGAGACTAGCAGCAATGCCCCACTAGAGAAGGAGCAATGCCCCACTAGAGAAGGAGTAATGCCCCACTAGAGAAGGAGTAATGCCCCACTAGAGAAGGAGTAATGCCCCACTAGAGAAGGAGTAATGCCCCACTAGAGAAGGAGTAATGACCCAATAGAGAAGGAGCAATGCCCCACTAGAGAAGGAGTGATGCTCCAGTAGAGAAGGAGTAATGCCCCACTAGAGAAGGAGTAATGCCCCACTAGAGAAGGAGCAATGCCCCACTAGAGAAGGAGCAATGCCTCAGTAGAGAAGGAGCAATGCCCCACTAGAGAAGGAGTAATGCCCCACTAGAGAAGGAGCAATGCCCCACTAGAGAAGGAGCAATGCCTCAGTAGAGAAGGAGCAATGCCCCACTAGAGAAGGAGCAATGCCCCACTAGAGAAGGAGCAATGCCCCACTAGAGAAGGAGTAATGCCCCACTAGAGAAGGAGCAATGCCCCACTAGAGAAGGAGTAATGCTCCAGTAGAGAAGGAGTAATGCCCCACTAGAGAAGGAGCAATGCCCCACTAGAGAAGGAGCAATGCCCCACTAGAGAAGGAGCAATGCCCCACTAGAGAAGGAGTAATGCCCCACTAGAGAAGGAGTAATGCCCCAATAGAGAAGGAGTAATGCCCCACTAGAGAAGGAGCAATGCCCCAGTAGAGAAGGAGTAATGCCCCACTAGAGAAGGAGTGATGCTCCAGTAGAGAAGGAGCAATGCCCCAGTAGAGAAGGAGCAATGCCCCACTAGAGAAGGAGTAATGACCCACTAGAGAAGGAGTAATGACCCACTAGAGAAGGAGTAATGCCCCACTAGAGAAGGAGTAATGACCCACTAGAGAAGGAGTAATGCCCCAATAGAGAAGGAGTAATGCCCCACTAGAGAAGGAGTGATGCTCCAGTAGAGAAGGAGCAATGCCCCACTAGAGAAGGAGTAATGCCCCAGTAGAGAAGGAGCAATGCCCCACTAGAGAAGGAGTAATGCCCCACTAGAGAAGGAGTAATGCCCCACTAGAGAAGGAGCAATGCCCCACTAGAGAAGGAGCAATGCCCCACTAGAGAAGGAGTTGACCCAATAGAGAAGGAGTAATGCCCCAGTAGAGAAGGAGCAATGCCCCACTAGAGAATGAGTAATGACCCAATAGAGAAGGAGTAATGCCCCACTAGAGAAGGAGCAATGCCCCACTAGAGAAGAAGCAATGCCCCACTAGAGAAGGAGCAATGCCCCACTAGAGAAGGAGTAATGCCAACTAGAGAAGGAGTAATGCCCCAGTAGAGGAGTAATGCCCCAGTAGAGGAGCAATGCCCCAGTAGAGAAGGAGTAATGCCCCAGTAGAGGAGCAATGCCCCAGTAGAGAAGGAGCAATGCCCCACTAGAGAAGGAGTAATGCCCCAGTAGAGAAGGAGCAATGCCAACTAGAGAAGGAGTAATGACCCACTAGAGAAGGAGCAATGCCCCACTAGAGAAGGAGCAATGCCCCACTAGAGAAGGAGTGATGCTCCAGTAGAGAAGGAGTAATGCCCCACTAGAGAAGGAGTAATGCCCCACTAGAGACTAGCAGCAATGCCCCACTAGAGAAGGAGCAATGCCCCACTAGAGAAGGAGTAATGCCCCACTAGAGAAGGAGTAATGCCCCACTAGAGAAGGAGTAATGCCCCACTAGAGAAGGAGTAATGCCCCACTAGAGAAGGAGTAATGACCCAATAGAGAAGGAGTAATGACCCAATAGAGAAGGAGTAATGCCCCACTAGAGAAGGAGCAATGCCCCACTAGAGAAGGAGCAATGCACACTAGAGAAGGAGTAATGCCAACTAGAGAAGGAGTAATGCCCCAGTAGAGGAGCAATGCCCCAGTAGAGAAGGAGTAATGCCCCAGTAGAGGAGCAATGCCCCAGTAGAGAAGGAGTAATGCCCCACTAGAGAAGGAGCAATGCCAACTAGAGAAGGAGTAATGCCCCACTAGAGAAGGAGTAATGCCCCACTAGAGAAGGAGTAATGCCCCACTAGAGAAGGAGTGATGCTCCAGTAGAGAAGGAGCAATGCCCCAGTAGAGAAGGAGTAATGACCCAATAGAGAAGGAGTAATGCCTCAGTAGAGAAGGAGCAATGCCCCACTAGAGAAGGAGCAATGCCCCACTAGAGAAGGAGCAATGCCAACTAGAGAAGGAGTAATGCCCCACTAGAGAAGGAGCAATGCCCCACTAGAGAAGGAGTAATGCCCCAATAGAGAAGGAGTAATGCCCCACTAGAGAAGGAGTGATGCTCCAGTAGAGAAGGAGCAATGCCCCAGTAGAGAAGGAGCAATGCCCCACTAGAGAAGGAGTAATGCCCCACTAGAGAAGGAGTAATGCCCCAATAGAGAAGGAGTAATGCCCCACTAGAGAAGGAGTGATGCTCCAGTAGAGAAGGAGCAATGCCCCAGTAGAGAAGGAGCAATGCCCCAGTAGAGAAGGAGCAATGCCCCACTAGAGAAGGAGTAATGCCCCACTAGAGAAGGAGTAATGACCCACTAGAGAAGGAGTAATGCCCCAATAGAGAAGGAGTAATGCCCCAATAGAGAAGGAGTAATGCCCCACTAGAGAAGGAGTGATGCTCCAGTAGAGAAGGAGCAATGCCCCAGTAGAGAAGGAGCAATGCCCCACTAGAGAAGGAGTAATGCCCCACTAGAGAAGGAGTAATGCCCCACTAGAGAAGGAGCAATGCCTCCTAGAGAAGGAGCAATGCCCCACTAGAGAAGGAGCAATGCCCCACTAGAGAAGGAGCAATGCCCCACTAGAGAAGGAGCAATGCCCCACTAGAGAAGGAGTAATGCCCCACTAGAGAAGGAGTAATGCCCCAATAGAGAAGGAGTAATGCCCCACTAGAGAAGGAGTGATGCTCCAGTAGAGAAGGAGCAATGCCCCAGTAGAGAAGGAGCAATGCCCCACTAGAGAAGGAGTAATGACCCACTAGAGAAGGAGTAATGACCCACTAGAGAAGGAGTAATGCCCCACTAGAGAAGGAGTAATGACCCACTAGAGAAGGAGTAATGCCCCAATAGAGAAGGAGTAATGCCCCACTAGAGAAGGAGTGATGCTCCAGTAGAGAAGGAGCAATGCCCCACTAGAGAAGGAGTAATGCCCCAGTAGAGAAGGAGCAATGCCCCACTAGAGAAGGAGTAATGCCCCACTAGAGAAGGAGTAATGCCCCACTAGAGAAGGAGCAATGCCCCACTAGAGAAGGAGCAATGCCCCACTAGAGAAGGAGTAATGCCCCAGTAGAGAAGGAGCAATGCCCCACTAGAGAAGGAGTTGACCCAATAGAGAAGGAGTAATGCCCCAGTAGAGAAGGAGCAATGCCCCACTAGAGAATGAGTAATGACCCAATAGAGAAGGAGTAATGCCCCACTAGAGAAGGAGCAATGCCCCACTAGAGAAGAAGCAATGCCCCACTAGAGAAGGAGCAATGCCCCACTAGAGAAGGAGTAATGCCAACTAGAGAAGGAGTAATGCCCCAGTAGAGGAGCAATGCCCCAGTAGAGAAGGAGTAATGCCCCAGTAGAGGAGCAATGCCCCAGTAGAGAAGGAGCAATGCCCCACTAGAGAAGGAGTAATGCCCCAGTAGAGAAGGAGCAATGCCAACTAGAGAAGGAGTAATGACCCACTAGAGAAGGAGCAATGCCCCACTAGAGAAGGAGCAATGCCCCACTAGAGAAGGAGTGATGCTCCAGTAGAGAAGGAGTAATGCCCCACTAGAGAAGGAGTAATGCCCCACTAGAGACTAGCAGCAATGCCCCACTAGAGAAGGAGCAATGCCCCACTAGAGAAGGAGTAATGCCCCACTAGAGAAGGAGTAATGCCCCACTAGAGAAGGAGTAATGCCCCACTAGAGAAGGAGTAATGCCCCACTAGAGAAGGAGTAATGACCCAATAGAGAAGGAGCAATGCCCCACTAGAGAAGGAGTGATGCTCCAGTAGAGAAGGAGTAATGCCCCACTAGAGAAGGAGTAATGCCCCACTAGAGAAGGAGCAATGCCCCACTAGAGAAGGAGCAATGCCTCAGTAGAGAAGGAGCAATGCCCCACTAGAGAAGGAGTAATGCCCCACTAGAGAAGGAGCAATGCCCCACTAGAGAAGGAGCAATGCCTCAGTAGAGAAGGAGCAATGCCCCACTAGAGAAGGAGCAATGCCCCACTAGAGAAGGAGCAATGCCCCACTAGAGAAGGAGTAATGCCCCACTAGAGAAGGAGCAATGCCCCACTAGAGAAGGAGTAATGCTCCAGTAGAGAAGGAGTAATGCCCCACTAGAGAAGGAGCAATGCCCCACTAGAGAAGGAGCAATGCCCCACTAGAGAAGGAGCAATGCCCCACTAGAGAAGGAGTAATGCCCCACTAGAGAAGGAGTAATGCCCCAATAGAGAAGGAGTAATGCCCCACTAGAGAAGGAGCAATGCCCCAGTAGAGAAGGAGTAATGCCCCACTAGAGAAGGAGTGATGCTCCAGTAGAGAAGGAGCAATGCCCCAGTAGAGAAGGAGCAATGCCCCACTAGAGAAGGAGTAATGACCCACTAGAGAAGGAGTAATGACCCACTAGAGAAGGAGTAATGCCCCACTAGAGAAGGAGTAATGACCCACTAGAGAAGGAGTAATGCCCCAATAGAGAAGGAGTAATGCCCCACTAGAGAAGGAGTGATGCTCCAGTAGAGAAGGAGCAATGCCCCACTAGAGAAGGAGTAATGCCCCAGTAGAGAAGGAGCAATGCCCCACTAGAGAAGGAGTAATGCCCCACTAGAGAAGGAGTAATGCCCCACTAGAGAAGGAGCAATGCCCCACTAGAGAAGGAGCAATGCCCCACTAGAGAAGGAGTAATGCCCCAGTAGAGAAGGAGCAATGCCCCACTAGAGAAGGAGTTGACCCAATAGAGAAGGAGTAATGCCCCAGTAGAGAAGGAGCAATGCCCCACTAGAGAATGAGTAATGACCCAATAGAGAAGGAGTAATGCCCCACTAGAGAAGGAGCAATGCCCCACTAGAGAAGAAGCAATGCCCCACTAGAGAAGGAGCAATGCCCCACTAGAGAAGGAGTAATGCCAACTAGAGAAGGAGTAATGCCCCAGTAGAGGAGTAATGCCCCAGTAGAGGAGCAATGCCCCAGTAGAGAAGGAGTAATGCCCCAGTAGAGGAGCAATGCCCCAGTAGAGAAGGAGCAATGCCCCACTAGAGAAGGAGTAATGCCCCAGTAGAGAAGGAGCAATGCCAACTAGAGAAGGAGTAATGACCCACTAGAGAAGGAGCAATGCCCCACTAGAGAAGGAGCAATGCCCCACTAGAGAAGGAGTGATGCTCCAGTAGAGAAGGAGTAATGCCCCACTAGAGAAGGAGTAATGCCCCACTAGAGACTAGCAGCAATGCCCCACTAGAGAAGGAGCAATGCCCCACTAGAGAAGGAGTAATGCCCCACTAGAGAAGGAGTAATGCCCCACTAGAGAAGGAGTAATGCCCCACTAGAGAAGGAGTAATGCCCCACTAGAGAAGGAGTAATGACCCAATAGAGAAGGAGTAATGACCCAATAGAGAAGGAGTAATGCCCCACTAGAGAAGGAGCAATGCCCCACTAGAGAAGGAGCAATGCACACTAGAGAAGGAGTAATGCCAACTAGAGAAGGAGTAATGCCCCAGTAGAGGAGCAATGCCCCAGTAGAGAAGGAGTAATGCCCCAGTAGAGGAGCAATGCCCCAGTAGAGAAGGAGTAATGCCCCACTAGAGAAGGAGCAATGCCAACTAGAGAAGGAGTAATGCCCCACTAGAGAAGGAGTAATGCCCCACTAGAGAAGGAGTAATGCCCCACTAGAGAAGGAGTGATGCTCCAGTAGAGAAGGAGCAATGCCCCAGTAGAGAAGGAGTAATGACCCAATAGAGAAGGAGTAATGCCTCAGTAGAGAAGGAGCAATGCCCCACTAGAGAAGGAGCAATGCCCCACTAGAGAAGGAGCAATGCCAACTAGAGAAGGAGTAATGCCCCACTAGAGAAGGAGCAATGCCCCACTAGAGAAGGAGTAATGCCCCACTAGAGAAGGAGTAATGCCCCACTAGAGAAGGAGCAATGCCTCCTAGAGAAGGAGCAATGCCCCACTAGAGAAGGAGCAATGCCCCACTAGAGAAGGAGCAATGCCCCACTAGAGAAGGAGCAATGCCCCACTAGAGAAGGAGTAATGCCCCACTAGAGAAGGAGTAATGCCCCAATAGAGAAGGAGTGATGCTCCAGTAGAGAAGGAGTGATGCTCCAGTAGAGAAGGAGCAATGCCCCAGTAGAGAAGGAGCAATGCCCCACTAGAGAAGGAGTAATGCCCCACTAGAGAAGGAGTAATGCCAACTAGAGAAGGAGTAATGCCCCAGTAGAGAAGGAGCAATGCCCCACTAGAGAAGGAGTAATGACCCACTAGAGAAGGAGTAATGACCCACTAGAGAAGGAGTAATGACCCACTAGAGAAGGAGTAATGCCCCAATAGAGAAGGAGTAATGCCCCACTAGAGAAGGAGTGATGCTCCAGTAGAGAAGGAGCAATGCCCCACTAGAGAAGGAGTAATGCCCCAGTAGAGAAGGAGCAATGCCCCACTAGAGAAGGAGTAATGCCCCACTAGAGAAGGAGCAATGCCTCCTAGAGAAGGAGCAATGCCCCACTAGAGAAGGAGCAATGCCCCACTAGAGAAGGAGCAATGCCCCACTAGAGAAGGAGCAATGCCCCACTAGAGAAGGAGTAATGCCCCACTAGAGAAGGAGTAATGCCCCAATAGAGAAGGAGTAATGCCCCACTAGAGAAGGAGTGATGCTCCAGTAGAGAAGGAGCAATGCCCCAGTAGAGAAGGAGCAATGCCCCACTAGAGAAGGAGTAATGCCCCAGTAGAGAAGGAGCAATGCCCCACTAGAGAAGGAGTAATGCCCCACTAGAGAAGGAGCAATGCCCCACTAGAGAAGGAGCAATGCCTCCTAGAGAAGGAGCAATGCCCCACTAGAGAAGGAGCAATGCCCCACTAGAGAAGGAGCAATGCCCCACTAGAGAAGGAGCAATGCCCCACTAGAGAAGGAGTAATGCCCCACTAGAGAAGGAGTAATGCCCCAATAGAGAAGGAGTAATGCCCCACTAGAGAAGGAGTGATGCTCCAGTAGAGAAGGAGCAATGCCCCAGTAGAGAAGGAGCAATGCCCCAGTAGAGAAGGAGCAATGCCCCACTAGAGAAGGAGTAATGCCCCACTAGAGAAGGAGTAATGACCCACTAGAGAAGGAGTAATGCCCCAATAGAGAAGGAGTAATGCCCCAATAGAGAAGGAGTAATGCCCCACTAGAGAAGGAGTGATGCTCCAGTAGAGAAGGAGCAATGCCCCAGTAGAGAAGGAGCAATGCCCCACTAGAGAAGGAGTAATGCCCCAGTAGAGAAGGAGTAATGCCCCACTAGAGAAGGAGTAATGCCCCACTAGAGAAGGAGTAATGCCCCACTAGAGAAGGATTGCCTCCTAGAGAAGGAGCAATGCCCCACTAGAGAAGGAGCAATGCCCCACTAGAGAAGGAGCAATGCCCCACTAGAGAAGGAGCAATGCCCCACTAGAGAAGGAGTAATGCCCCACTAGAGAAGGAGTGATGCTCCAGTAGAGAAGGAGCAATGCCCCAGTAGAGAAGGAGTAATGCCCCACTAGAGAAGGAGTAATGCCCCACTAGAGAAGGAGTAATGCCCCAATAGAGAAGGAGTAATGCCCCACTAGAGAAGGAGTGATGCTCCAGTAGAGAAGGAGCAATGCCCCAGTAGAGAAGGAGCAATGCCCCACTAGAGAAGGAGTAATGCCCCACTAGAGAAGGAGTAATGCCAACTAGAGAAGGAGTAATGCCCCAGTAGAGAAGGAGCAATGCCCCACTAGAGAAGGAGTAATGACCCACTAGAGAAGGAGTAATGACCCACTAGAGAAGGAGTAATGACCCACTAGAGAAGGAGTAATGCCCCAATAGAGAAGGAGTAATGCCCCACTAGAGAAGGAGTGATGCTCCAGTAGAGAAGGAGCAATGCCCCACTAGAGAAGGAGTAATGCCCCAGTAGAGAAGGAGCAATGCCCCACTAGAGAAGGAGTAATGCCCCACTAGAGAAGGAGTAATGCCCCACTAGAGAAGGAGCAATGCCCCACTAGAGAAGGAGTAATGCCCCAGTAGAGAAGGAGCAATGCCCCACTAGAGAAGGAGTTGACCCAATAGAGAAGGAGTAATGCCCCAGTAGAGAAGGAGCAATGCCCCACTAGAGAATGAGTAATGACCCAATAGAGAAGGAGTAATGCCCCACTAGAGAAGGAGCAATGCCCCACTAGAGAAGAAGCAATGCCCCACTAGAGAAGGAGCAATGCCCCACTAGAGAAGGAGTAATGCCAACTAGAGAAGGAGTAATGCCCCAGTAGAGGAGCAATGCCCCAGTAGAGAAGGAGTAATGCCCCAGTAGAGGAGCAATGCCCCAGTAGAGAAGGAGCAATGCCCCACTAGAGAAGGAGTAATGCCCCAGTAGAGAAGGAGCAATGCCAACTAGAGAAGGAGTAATGACCCACTAGAGAAGGAGCAATGCCCCACTAGAGAAGGAGCAATGCCCCACTAGAGAAGGAGTGATGCTCCAGTAGAGAAGGAGTAATGCCCCACTAGAGAAGGAGTAATGCCCCACTAGAGAAGGAGTAATGCCCCACTAGAGACTAGCAGCAATGCCCCACTAGAGAAGGAGCAATGCCCCACTAGAGAAGGAGTAATGCCCCACTAGAGAAGGAGTAATGCCCCACTAGAGAAGGAGTAATGACCCAATAGAGAAGGAGTAATGACCCAATAGAGAAGGAGTAATGCCCCACTAGAGAAGGAGCAATGCCCCACTAGAGAAGGAGCAATGCACACTAGAGAAGGAGTAATGCCAACTAGAGAAGGAGTAATGCCCCAGTAGAGGAGCAATGCCCCAGTAGAGAAGGAGTAATGCCCCAGTAGAGGAGCAATGCCCCAGTAGAGAAGGAGTAATGCCCCACTAGAGAAGGAGCAATGCCAACTAGAGAAGGAGTAATGCCCCACTAGAGAAGGAGTAATGCCCCACTAGAGAAGGAGTAATGCCCCACTAGAGAAGGAGTGATGCTCCAGTAGAGAAGGAGCAATGCCCCAGTAGAGAAGGAGTAATGACCCAATAGAGAAGGAGTAATGCCTCAGTAGAGAAGGAGCAATGCCCCACTAGAGAAGGAGCAATGCCCCACTAGAGAAGGAGCAATGCCAACTAGAGAAGGAGTAATGCCCCACTAGAGAAGGAGCAATGCCCCACTAGAGAAGGAGTAATGCCCCACTAGAGAAGGAGTAATGCCAACTAGAGAAGGAGTAATGCCCCACTAGAGAAGGAGCAATGCCTCCTAGAGAAGGAGCAATGCCCCACTAGAGAAGGAGCAATGCCCCACTAGAGAAGGAGCAATGCCCCACTAGAGAAGGAGCAATGCCCCACTAGAGAAGGAGTAATGCCCCACTAGAGAAGGAGTAATGCCCCAATAGAGAAGGAGTGATGCTCCAGTAGAGAAGGAGTGATGCTCCAGTAGAGAAGGAGCAATGCCCCAGTAGAGAAGGAGCAATGCCCCACTAGAGAAGGAGTAATGCCCCACTAGAGAAGGAGTAATGCCAACTAGAGAAGGAGTAATGCCCCAGTAGAGAAGGAGCAATGCCCCACTAGAGAAGGAGTAATGACCCACTAGAGAAGGAGTAATGACCCACTAGAGAAGGAGTAATGACCCACTAGAGAAGGAGTAATGCCCCAATAGAGAAGGAGTAATGCCCCACTAGAGAAGGAGTGATGCTCCAGTAGAGAAGGAGCAATGCCCCACTAGAGAAGGAGTAATGCCCCACTAGAGAAGGAGTAATGACCCACTAGAGAAGGAGCAATGCCCCACTAGAGAAGGAGCAATGCCCCACTAGAGAAGGAGTAATGCCCCACTAGAGAAGGAGTAATGCCCCACTAGAGAAGGAGCAATGCCCCACTAGAGAAGGAGTAATGCCCCAGTAGAGAAGGAGCAATGCCCCACTAGAGAAGGAGTTGACCCAATAGAGAAGGAGTAATGCCCCAGTAGAGAAGGAGCAATGCCCCACTAGAGAATGAGTAATGACCCAATAGAGAAGGAGTAATGCCCCACTAGAGAAGGAGCAATGCCCCACTAGAGAAGAAGCAATGCCCCACTAGAGAAGGAGCAATGCCCCACTAGAGAAGGAGTAATGCCAACTAGAGAAGGAGTAATGCCCCAGTAGAGGAGCAATGCCCCAGTAGAGAAGGAGTAATGCCCCAGTAGAGGAGCAATGCCCCAGTAGAGAAGGAGCAATGCCCCACTAGAGAAGGAGTAATGCCCCAGTAGAGAAGGAGCAATGCCAACTAGAGAAGGAGTAATGACCCACTAGAGAAGGAGCAATGCCCCACTAGAGAAGGAGCAATGCCCCACTAGAGAAGGAGTGATGCTCCAGTAGAGAAGGAGTAATGCCCCACTAGAGAAGGAGTAATGCCCCACTAGAGAAGGAGTAATGCCCCACTAGAGAAGGAGTAATGCCCCACTAGAGAAGGAGTGATGCTCCAGTAGAGAAGGAGCAATGCCCCACTAGAGAAGGAGTAATGCCCCACTAGAGAAGGAGTAATGACCCACTAGAGAAGGAGCAATGCCCCACTAGAGAAGGAGCAATGCCCCACTAGAGAAGGAGTAATGCCCCACTAGAGAAGGAGTAATGCCCCACTAGAGAAGGAGCAATGCCCCACTAGAGAAGGAGTAATGCCCCAGTAGAGAAGGAGCAATGCCCCACTAGAGAAGGAGTTGACCCAATAGAGAAGGAGTAATGCCCCAGTAGAGAAGGAGCAATGCCCCACTAGAGAATGAGTAATGACCCAATAGAGAAGGAGTAATGCCCCACTAGAGAAGGAGCAATGCCCCACTAGAGAAGAAGCAATGCCCCACTAGAGAAGGAGCAATGCCCCACTAGAGAAGGAGTAATGCCAACTAGAGAAGGAGTAATGCCCCAGTAGAGGAGCAATGCCCCAGTAGAGAAGGAGTAATGCCCCAGTAGAGGAGCAATGCCCCAGTAGAGAAGGAGCAATGCCCCACTAGAGAAGGAGTAATGCCCCAGTAGAGAAGGAGCAATGCCAACTAGAGAAGGAGTAATGACCCACTAGAGAAGGAGCAATGCCCCACTAGAGAAGGAGCAATGCCCCACTAGAGAAGGAGTGATGCTCCAGTAGAGAAGGAGTAATGCCCCACTAGAGAAGGAGTAATGCCCCACTAGAGAAGGAGTAATGCCCCACTAGAGACTAGCAGCAATGCCCCACTAGAGAAGGAGTAATGCCCCACTAGAGAAGGAGTAATGCCCCACTAGAGAAGGAGTAATGCCCCACTAGAGAAGGAGTAATGACCCAATAGAGAAGGAGTAATGCCCCACTAGAGAAGGAGTAATGCCCCACTAGAGAAGGAGCAATGCACACTAGAGAAGGAGTAATGCCAACTAGAGAAGGAGTAATGCCCCAGTAGAGGAGCAATGCCCCAGTAGAGAAGGAGTAATGCCCCAGTAGAGGAGCAATGCCCCAGTAGAGAAGGAGTAATGCCCCACTAGAGAAGGAGCAATGCCAACTAGAGAAGGAGTAATGCCCCACTAGAGAAGGAGTAATGCCCCACTAGAGAAGGAGTAATGCCCCACTAGAGAAGGAGTGATGCTCCAGTAGAGAAGGAGCAATGCCCCAGTAGAGAAGGAGTAATGACCCAATAGAGAAGGAGTAATGCCTCAGTAGAGAAGGAGCAATGCCCCACTAGAGAAGGAGCAATGCCCCACTAGAGAATGAGCAATGCCAACTAGAGAAGGAGTAATGCCCCACTAGAGAAGGAGCAATGCCCCACTAGAGAAGGAGTGATGCTCCAGTAGAGAAGGAGTAATGCCCCACTAGAGAAGGAGTAATGCCCCACTAGAGAAGGAGCAATGCCCCACTAGAGAAGGAGCAATGCCTCAGTAGAGAAGGAGCAATGCCCCACTAGAGAAGGAGTAATGCCCCACTAGAGAAGGAGCAATGCCCCACTAGAGAAGGAGCAATGCCTCAGTAGAGAAGGAGCAATGCCCCACTAGAGAAGGAGCAATGCCCCACTAGAGAAGGAGCAATGCCCCACTAGAGAAGGAGTAATGCCCCACTAGAGAAGGAGCAATGCCCCACTAGAGAAGGAGTAATGCTCCAGTAGAGAAGGAGTAATGCCCCACTAGAGAAGGAGCAATGCCCCACTAGAGAAGGAGCAATGCCCCACTAGAGAAGGAGCAATGCCCCACTAGAGAAGGAGTGATGCTCCAGTAGAGAAGGAGTAATGCCCCACTAGAGAAGGAGTAATGCCCCACTAGAGAAGAGCAGCAATGCCAACTAGAGACTAGCAGCAATGCCAACTAGAGATTACGAGCAATGAGAAGGAGCAATGCCAACTAGAGACTAGGTAGGAGCAATGCCCACTGGTTGGGACTCCAGTCTCTGAGTCGAGTGAGATCAAAGCATTGCAATCTTTCTACAGCAAAAGGACCACTTACGCACATCCTAGAAACGGCATGTACTGCCTAGAAACAGCACATTGCCACAGAAATGCGGTATGGTCGATCAGCACATCTGCAATCAAAGGGAATCGGAAAATGAAGAACGTTTTGAAATATGGCTTTCTTTTGGCTTGGGTTGCTTATCAGAGAAGATCTGCAGTGGTTATAAAATTAGACAGCCCAGCAGTCAACTAAACGCTGAGGAATACAAACAGAAACCTTTCATCAGCACTTGACACCTCCAGTTAACCAGGAGAGGCATCCACTCCATTTGGGAAGGCGTGACGGGTACATTAAAAGATTTAGGTCAGCGGCAAATGTCTAGCGCAGGCAGAGCCAATTATTAATTTAGAAAAAACACAAGAACAATTAGGAGACTATAACAAACAATACCAACAAATAAGTGACATTTTACCAAGCCAGAAAAAAAGACCACACCTATAACACTGACCACTCGTGCAGCTCACCCACGAAGAAGAAATTTCTTAAAGAAAAATAGCTATAGTGTATGAGGTCCCGAGCAGAGCAAATCAACTGTAAGACACACATACACACACACAACAGAGCAAACTGTGGGCAGGGTGAAAAGACACACAGACATGTCCAGCATTGAAAGGCACCTGTGAGAAAAGAGGAACTCACCCGAACCAACTAAAAAAAAAGGGAGTGGGGGGGGGAGAGCATAGAATATTAGATATTAATGGAAGCATAGAATGTAGGATATTATGGGAATATAATGTTAAGGGGGGTATAGAATATTGGTATATATGAAAGGGGTGGAATATTGGATATTAAACGTATATATAATGTTATGGGGACATAGAATATTGAAATATAATGCTTAGGGGACAAATAATATTGGCTATGGGGGGAGGGGGAAAGAATATGGAGGTATGTGAGGCTAAAGGAAAGCGAGTCATAAATCACAGCTTGCGAGGATTTTCCTTTCAAGCTCGTGGCTTTTATTTCTTTCAACAACATGCACATCACATATAGAGCCTAGCGTGCACCTTAATCTATCAACATAACATTAGAGTTTGATCAACAGTCTCTATAAAAACTCCTGCTCCATGACAGCAAAGAAACAAAAATGAAATAATTTTTTTTAATAAAAATAATAATAATAAATTTACATTAACCTTCTCAATAGCCAACATGAAATTGTATTCTCTCGACGTTTCGACAAGATGCTCTAGCCTTCATCAGGAATAATAATAATAATTTTAAAAAATATAAAAAATAATAATGATGATAACAACAATAATAATAATAATAATAATAAAATAATAATAATAATAATAACAAAAATAAATAAAAACACACAATCAATCCATCCATAACGTTGCAAAAGCAAGTCAGTTGGTGGTTGAGCCGAGTGAGAACTTGCTGTGTGTGGTTGTGGATCACTAGGATCAGGGAGGTGCACTGCAACACACACCATGTTGAAAGCAACATGCAGCACCAGGATCAAGGTGGCGCACTGCAACACACACCATGTTGAAAACAACATGCAGCACCAAGGTCAAAGAGGCGCACTGAAACACACATCACGTTGAAAGCAACATGCAGCAGAGCCGTTCATAAATGGCACACGCATCACCGCTGCCACAGCACCAAACAAGTCCAAATCCACATTAAGCTGCTGACTTCACATGTTCTTGAAGTACTTTGAGAGATTTTTCTTTGAGTCACAATTTCTCGGCTTGAGAATCATTCGTCGCAAGAGGAACAGAGTTACAACTCAGAAAAGGGCGACGTAGAGCAATGTACCTTTGTGAACCGCAGGTAGAGAGATGAGGCAACACCGTGCGTGGTGGTATGTGTTGCATGTGTGTGACTACACATGCACTGTGCGTACACCCCATGCCTTGCAATGCCGTGCGTGGCAGTATGTGTCCGCATGCATGTAACTAAACGTGTCCTGTGCGACCGTCCACCCAACTGCTTGGCACCACTGGACTCGCTCTGGCCCTGATGCCATCCCAGTGATGGTCCCACTGCATCTATAGGATAGCGCAAACACTACTTCTGGACCAAGTCTCCTGGGATACCATGCAAAAGGAATTCCTGCTGGTGGTGCAATTACAAGCTGCCACATTTATGCCACACTTCAAAGGAGCCTCCTTTCACCTCTCTCCTTGCCGACACCCACCACACAACAGGGGTAAAGGTTGTTGTCCAGTAAAGGCAACTTTTTGGGGGGGCAGGACGACCTGTACTTATATAGAAGGGACCGTCCCTTAACGGTTTGGCAGGGCAAAGGCAGAAGTGATGGAACACAAACCACAACCCACGATCGTGACAAATTGTATACATGGTATGTGCATTAGAACACTCACAAGAAGCACACACACCATATAAGCACGAACAGGCAGCCCATTTATGGCACGGATGACACACAGAACAGCTGATCTGCAATTACTTGCCTATGCAAGAAGAATCTTCCACTCCACCTCACCAAATCCAGTGCATCCCATTTCCCCCTACATTTGCATACGTTCATTAACTAATTAACGACCTGTTTAAAGACATTCCCGCTGACTACATCGATGCCTGAACTTTCTAAAACCCTGTGGGCTGCTTCTGTGCCTAAACTTCCTAAAAGAAACTTCAGGCTTTCCCAGCGTTTGCTAGACACTGCGCTCGGCACAGGCACTAAGCACTTCGTTTAATTGTTTAATGACACCATCTCTAATCTCATACTCAAATCATAACAACATGTACACAAACCACAATCCAATTATGCACTAATTATGACTTCAAACATGTCCCACAACACTCGGTTAAACTCACACTAACTTGCCCTAGCCCTACCAGAGCATGACCTGACTCAACACTAAACTTGCCCTTGCTCACGGATGCACACAGCAACAATACACTACTAGCAGTCTCCACTCCATGCAAGAGCTCACTGATGCACACAGCAACAATACACTACTAGCAGTCTCTACTCCATGCAAGAGCTCACTGATGCACACAGCAACAATACACTACTAGCAGTCTCTACTCCATGCAAGAGCTCACTGATGCACACAGCAACAATACACTACTAGCAGTCTCCACTCCATGCAAGAGCTCACTGATGCACACAGCAACAATACACTACTAGCAGTCTCTACTCCATGCAAGAGCTCACTGATGCACACAGCAACAATACTCTACTAGCAGTCTCTACTCCATGCAAGAGCTCACTGATGCACACAGCAACAATACACTACTAGCAGTCTCTACTCCATGCAAGAGCTCACTGATGCACACAGCAACAATACACTACTAGCAGTCTCTACTCCATGCAAGAGCTCACTGATGCACACAGCAACAATACACTACTAGCAGTCTCCACTCCATGCAAGAGCTCACTGATGCACACAGCAACAATACACTACTAGCAGTCTCTACTCCATGCAAGAGCTCACTGATGCACACAGCAACAATACACTACTAGCAGTCTCTACTCCATGCAAGAGCTCACTGATGCACACAGCAACAATACACTACTAGCAGTCTCCACTCCATGCAAGAGCTCACTGATGCACACAGCAACAATACACTACTAGCAGTCTCTACTCCATGCAAGAGCTCACTGATGCACACAGCAACAATACACTACTAGCAGTCTCCACTCCATGCAAGAGCTCACTGATGCACACAGCAACAATACACTACTAGCAGTCTCCACTCCATGCAAGAGCTCACTGATGCACACAGCAACAATACACTACTAGCAGTCTCTACTCCATGCAAGAGCTCACTGATGCACACAGCAACAATACACTACTAGCAGTCTCTACTCCATGCAAGAACTCACTGATGCACACAGCAACAATACACTACTAGCAGTCTCCACACCATGCAAGAGCTCACTGATGCACACAGCAACAATACTCTACTAGCAGTCTCCACTCCATGCAAGAGCTCACTGATGCACACAGCAACAATACACTACTAGCAGTCTCTACTCCATGCAAGAGCTCACTGATGCACACAGCAACAATACACTACTAGCAGTCTCTACTCCATGCAAGAGCTCACTGATGCACACAGCAACAATACACTACTAGCAGTCTGTACTCCATGCAAGAGCTCACTGATGCACACAGCAACAATACACTACTAGCAGTCTCCACTCCATGCAAGAGCTCACTGATGCACACAGCAACAATACACTACTAGCAGTCTCCACTCCATGCAAGAGCTCACTGATGCACACAGCAACAATACTCTACTAGCAGTCTCTACTCCATGCAAGAGCTCACTGATG
The DNA here is from genome assembly GCA_028752905.1 of Cladorhizidae sp. MBARI D1340-BT2. NCBI lineage: Eukaryota > Metazoa > Porifera > Demospongiae > Poecilosclerida > Cladorhizidae > Cladorhizidae sp. MBARI D1340-BT2. The sequence goes on from JAQNBH010000005.1 coordinate 11,456,118, forward strand.
CACACAGCAACAATACACTACTAGCAGTCTCTACTCCATGCAAGAGCTCACTGATGCACACAGCAACAATACACTACTAGCAGTCTCTACTCCATGCAAGAGCTCACTGATGCACACAGCAACAATACACTACTAGCAGTCTCCACTCCATGCAAGAGCTCACTGATGCACACAGCAACAATACACTACTAGCAGTCTCTACTCCATGCAAGAGCTCACTGATGCATACAGCAACAATACACTACTAGCAGTCTCTACTCCATGCAAGAGCTCACTGATGCACACAGCAACAATACACTACTAGCAGTCTCTACTCCATGCAAGAGCTCACTGATGCACACAGCAACAATACACTACTAGCAGTCTCCACTCCATGCAAGAGCTCACTGATGCACACAGCAACAATACACTACTAGCAGTCTCCACTCCATGCAAGAGCTCACTGATGCACACAGCAACAATACACTACTAGCAGTCTCCACTCCATGCAAGAGCTCACTGATGCACACAGCAACAATACACTACTAGCAGTCTCTACTCCATGCAAGAGCTCACTGATGCACACAGCAACAATACACTACTAGCAGTCTCCACTCCATGCAAGAGCTCACTGATGCACACAGCAACAATACACTACTAGCAGTCTCCACTCCATGCAAGAGCTCACTGATGCACACAGCAACAATACACTACTAGCAGTCTCCACTCCATGCAAGAGCTCACTGATGCACACAGCAACAATACACTACTAGCAGTCTCTACTCCATGCAAGAGCTCACTGATGCACACAGCAACAATACACTACTAGCAGTCTCCACTCCATGCAAGAGCTCACTGATGCACACAGCAACAATACACTACTAGCAGTCTCCACTCCATGCAAGAGCTCACTGATGCACACAGCAACAATACACTACTAGCAGTCTCTACTCCATGCAAGAGCTCACTGATGCACACAGCAACAATACACTACTAGCAGTCTCTACTCCATGCAAGAGCTCACTGATGCACACAGCAACAATACACTACTAGCAGTCTCTACTCCATGCAAGAGCTCACTGATGCACACAGCAACAATACACTACTAGCAGTCTCTACTCCATGCAAGAGCTCACTGATGCACACAGCAACAATACACTACTAGCAGTCTCCACTCCATGCAAGAGCTCACTGATGCACACAGCAACAATACACTACTAGCAGTCTCTACTCCATGCAAGAGCTCACTGATGCACACTGCAACAATACACTACTAGCAGTCTCTACTCCATGCAAGAGCTCACTGATGCACACTGCAACAATACACTACTAGCAGTCTCTACTCCATGCAAGAGCTCACTGATGCACACAGCAACAATACACTACTAGCAGTCTCTACTCCATGCAAGAGCTCACTGATGCACACAGCAACAATACACTACTAGCAGTCTCCACTCCATGCAAGAGCCACACAGCAACAATGCAGTCTCTACTCCATGCAAGAGCTCACTGATGCACACAGCAACAATACACTACTAGCAGTCTCTACTCCATGCAAGAGCTCACTGATGCATACAGCAACAATACACTACTAGCAGTCTCTACTCCATGCAAGAGCTCACTGATGCACACAGCAACAATACACTACTAGCAGTCTCTACTCCATGCAAGAGCTCACTGATGCACACAGCAACAATACACTACTAGCAGTCTCCACTCCATGCAAGAGCTCACTGATGCACACAGCAACAATACACTACTAGCAGTCTCTACTCCATGCAAGAGCTCACTGATGCACACAGCAACAATACACTACTAGCAGTCTCTACTCCATGCAAGAGCTCACTGATGCACACAGCAACAATACACTACTAGCAGTCTCCACTCCATGCAAGAGCTCACTGATGCACACAGCAACAATACACTACTAGCAGTCTCTACTCCATGCAAGAGCTCACTGATGCACACAGCAACAATACACTGCTAGCAGTCTCTACTCCATGCAAGAGTACTAGCAGTCTCCACTCCATGCAAGAGCTCACTGATGCACACAGCAACAATACACTACTAGCAGTCTCTACTCCATGCAAGAGCTCACTGATGCACACAGCAACAATACACTACTAGCAGTCTCTACTCCATGCAAGAGCTCACTGATGCACACAGCAACAATACACTACTAGCAGTCTCCACTCCATGCAAGAGCTCACTGATGCACACAGCAACAATACACTACTAGCAGTCTCTACTCCATGCAAGAGCTCACTGATGCACACAGCAACAATACACTACTAGCAGTCTCCACTCCATGCAAGAGCTCACTGATGCACACAGCAACAATACACTACTAGCAGTCTCCACTCCATGCAAGAGCTCACTGATGCACACAGCAACAGTACACTACTAGCAGTCTCTACTCCATGCAAGAGCTCACTGATGCACACAGCAACAATACACTACTAGCAGTCTCCACTCCATGCAAGAGCTCACTGATGCACACAGCAACAATACACTACTAGCAGTCTCTACTCCATGCAAGAGCTCACTGATGCACACAGCAACAATACACTACTAGCAGTCTCCACTCCATGCAAGAGCTCACTGATGTACACAGCAACAATACACTACTAGCAGTCTCTACTCCATGCAAGAGCTCACTGATGCACACAGCAACAATACACTACTAGCAGTCTCTACTCCATGCAAGAGCTCACTGATGCACACAGCAACAATACACTACTAGCAGTCTCCACTCCATGCAAGAGCTCACTGATGCACACAGCAACAATACACTACTAGCAGTCTCTACTCCATGCAAGAGCTCACTGATGCACACAGCAACAATACACTACTAGCAGTCTCCACTCCATGCAAGAGCTCACTGATGCACACAGCAACAATACACTACTAGCAGTCTCCACTCCATGCAAGAGCTCACTGATGCACACAGCAACAATACACTACTAGCAGTCTCTACTCCATGCAAGAGCTCACTGATGCACACAGCAACAATACACTACTAGCAGTCTCTACTCCATGCAAGAGCTCACTGATGCACACAGCAACAATACACTACTAGCAGTCTCCACTCCATGCAAGAGCTCACTGATGCACACAGCAACAATACACTACTAGCAGTCTCTACTCCATGCAAGAGCTCACTGATGCACACAGCAACAATACACTGCTAGCAGTCTCTACTCCATGCAAGAGTACTAGCAGTCTCCACTCCATGCAAGAGCTCACTGATGCACACAGCAACAATACACTACTAGCAGTCTCTACTCCATGCAAGAGCTCACTGATGCACACAGCAACAATACACTACTAGCAGTCTCTACTCCATGCAAGAGCTCACTGATGCACACAGCAACAATACACTACTAGCAGTCTCCACTCCATGCAAGAGCTCACTGATGCACACAGCAACAATACACTACTAGCAGTCTCTACTCCATGCAAGAGCTCACTGATGCACACAGCAACAATACACTACTAGCAGTCTCCACTCCATGCAAGAGCTCACTGATGCACACAGCAACAATACACTACTAGCAGTCTCCACTCCATGCAAGAGCTCACTGATGCACACAGCAACAGTACACTACTAGCAGTCTCTACTCCATGCAAGAGCTCACTGATGCACACAGCAACAATACACTACTAGCAGTCTCCACTCCATGCAAGAGCTCACTGATGCACACAGCAACAATACACTACTAGCAGTCTCTACTCCATGCAAGAGCTCACTGATGCACACAGCAACAATACACTACTAGCAGTCTCCACTCCATGCAAGAGCTCACTGATGTACACAGCAACAATACACTACTAGCAGTCTCTACTCCATGCAAGAGCTCACTGATGCACACAGCAACAATACACTACTAGCAGTCTCTACTCCATGCAAGAGCTCACTGATGCACACAGCAACAATACACTACTAGCAGTCTCCACTCCATGCAAGAGCTCACTGATGCACACAGCAACAATACACTACTAGCAGTCTCTACTCCATGCAAGAGCTCACTGATGCACACAGCAACAATACACTACTAGCAGTCTCCACTCCATGCAAGAGCTCACTGATGCACACAGCAACAATACACTACTAGCAGTCTCCACTCCATGCAAGAGCTCACTGATGCACACAGCAACAATACACTACTAGCAGTCTCCACTCCATGCAAGAGCTCACTGATGCACACAGCAACAATACACTACTAGCAGTCTCTACTCCATGCAAGAGCTCACTGATGCACACAGCAACAATACACTACTAGCAGTCTCCACTCCATGCAAGAGCTCACTGATGCACACAGCAACAATACACTACTAGCAGTCTCCACTCCATGCAAGAGCTCACTGATGCACACAGCAACAATACACTACTAGCAGTCTCCACTCCATGCAAGAGCTCACTGATGCACACAGCAACAATACACTACTAGCAGTCTCTACTCCATGCAAGAGCTCACTGATGCACACAGCAACAATACACTACTAGCAGTCTCTACTCCATGCAAGAGCTCACTGATGCACACAGCAACAATACACTACTAGCAGTCTCCACTCCATGCAAGAGCTCACTGATGCACACAGCAACAATACACTACTAGCAGTCTCCACTCCATGCAAGAGCTCACTGATGCACACAGCAACAATACACTACTAGCAGTCTCTACTCCATGCAAGAGCTCACTGATGCACACAGCAACAATACACTACTAGCAGTCTCCACTCCATGCAAGAGCTCACTGATGCACACAGCAACAATACACTACTAGCAGTCTCTACTCCATGCAAGAGCTCACTGATGCACACAGCAACAATACACTACTAGCAGTCTCTACTCCATGCAAGAGCTCACTGATGCACACAGCAACAATACACTACTAGCAGTCTGTACTCCATGCAAGAGCTCACTGATGCACACACCAACAATACACTACTAGCAGTCTCCACTCCATGCAAGAGCTCACTGATGCACACAGCAACAATACACTACTAGCAGTCTCTACTCCATGCAAGAGCTCACTGATGCACACAGCAACAATACACTACTGGCAGTCTCTACTCCATGCAAGAGCTCACTGATGCACACAGCAACAATACACTACTAGCAGTCTCCACTCCATGCAAGAGCTCACTGATGCACACAGCAACAATACACTACTAGCAGTCTCTACTCCATGCAAGAGCTCACCAATGCACACAGCAACAATACTCTAAAAATGCCTTTAACTATCTCTGTGTGTGTGTGTGCATGTGTGTGTGTGTGTTGAAACAAATTATCCCTGCCTGCATTCCTGAGAGCTATGATCTACACACCCATCAAGAGAAGTTCAAGAGAAGTTCACAACAGACCGACACACGGAGCTGACTCAGCAATTCAATAATTACGGAGCCATGAATGTACAACTTCCACTTTAATCTTTAAAAATCACAAGAGATATTAAAAAATATTAAAATGAAAATGAAAAAAAGGATGAGAAGTGGCGTGGAAACGAGACATATTGACTGGCAGAAAGAGGCACAAACTTCTCCCTAGACACAAATAATAGCAATTATTATTATACCCACCTAATTAACCTCAGGGCATGCTCATGCTTCAGAAGTCAATGCAGTTTTTCTTGGAATGCTAATTAGGAGCAGTGTATATGTCATGAGTATATTGGAGGGTGCTTAGCTTTGTGCATGTGTGTGTGCATGCAGATAAGAGCGGAGGCTTGACCCCTGGTATATGTACTTCTCACGGTGAGAACAAACAAGAACGGACCATATATGGTAAAGAACTTAACTAAGAGTAAAAATGACGGAGAGCACTCTGCTTCGTTGCTAAGCGGAGAGAGCATTCTAGGACATAGTTACGCATATAGAGGAACTACATGACTTCAAATCATCTCAATCTGTAGCACTAAGGTAGTCAGGATGTGTGTGTGTGTGTGTGTGTGTGTGTGTATTACTAGAGTACTACAAGGAGGATATCCATCGAGTGAAATCATAGTGCGAAGATCAAAGACTTGGACTGAGGAGTATCCAGGTCCCCCCCATGGGGGGCTGAGGAACACGACATCAGCACACTGCACAATGGGGGGAAAGGAAACAGGTGCTAAGTGAGGTAACCTCATCAAACCAACATATTTACTAGTAAGTAGTCATGGGAGTGCAATGGCAGTGGCCACAGCTTCACACACTGTACTAATTGGTTTACTCATGTTTCAGCAAGAAGGAAGGCAATGAAGCCACCTTCTTCAGCCCTCACTTGGCTAGCCACAGCAACTGAGAGAGAGAGACCAGTCTAGCCCTACAGCTTTGCTGGAGCTGATACGCTCGACTATTTGGTGAATAGTGAGTGAATGGGTTATGAAAACTGGGTTTCCCGACAATATCAGTATTATAATGGGGGTGAGGCGGTTAACTCCTTTAATATACAACTCCATTTAGCCAATTAGCACTCAAGCATGTGAGGGGGGGAAATTTCACCTAGCTGAGCACCTGGTTGTGATAATGAAGGCTAATAATCACTTCTACCACATAATTGGGAGCAATTCCAGATTCACACCACATTTCTGAATTGCTACATCCCCCCCCCCCCCCCCCGTGTAGGGGTCAGTCACCTTGAGGTGAGGCATGATCTGAAAAAAATCGCCCACGATGAACTCAATTCTGTCGGCAACTCCGTAGATCTCGGCATTGCGGATGGCGCAGGCGATCTTCACCGGATCGATGTCAACGGCGATGACTGTAGCGGGGTGGGAGAGAGAGAACGAATCAACACAGGCAAGCAAAGGAGAATGGGGTGAGAAGGGTTCATGGTTGCAATTGATAGAACGAGGACTGTGTGGAAACTAATGTTTAAGGTCAAGTCGAGACATACAGCCATTGCCAATTAGACACGGCATTTCTCATCTGAACGTCAGAACAAATCAAGTGAAAGCCATCAACCTCCAGCTGCTGGCTGCCAAGAACAGGCATGCTTTTTGGCTGATCTGAGAGGACGTTGTACAATGAGGTAATAATCATGCTATATTAATACTAGAGACAGGAACTGTTTAAATAATTCATGGATGGGGTGGAATGCAGCCCAAAACAGAACAGGTTATTTGAGGTAATCTTTTGAGGGAAAACGCCTTGTCCGTACTCAAAGGTCGGAATTTTGTTGGGAGAACAACACTGGACCTGTCGCATTTAAGCTTGGCTATATTTTGGGAACCTTCTACAGAGCCGGCTGCACATTACCAAATTAGTGTGTCCTAGCAAGACCTTAACAAGCCACAGCAGACTATGCTCCTCTTTGCCTCACTTGGGTAACACCAACTGGGTGTGTGATTGTGGCGTGTTGTGTCCTGCAGCTCAAAACGTGCCGATAATTGTTTTCTAGTCATTGTCACTTCCAGTTCCAATTGTTGAGGTGCGATACAGTGCACTCTAATTGGAGAGCTTTAGAAGCGAGCCCTCACTGGGAAGCCGGGCAGAAAAGTTTGTACTATTGTGCATGTTGGCACATAGGCAATGTATCTACGTGTCTCTATACCTTCGCTCACCTGCAACTGGGCTTGCACCAACGAGGAAATGGTTAGTTAAGATCACGAAGGAAAACTGTCAAAGATCGAGGAAAGAGAAGTGGCTGCACAGCGAGTGAGAACAGGCTGCACAGTTAATAGCTGCCAGGGCAATTCTTCAACATGCTCTACCTACTGAGGTAGGTACACAGTTTATCTTTAGGGTGTAGAAACCCAAGCAAACATGGCAGTAGAGTTGAACACCATTCCTGCTTCCTCTCATGGGCATCACTGTCCAAGACAGTAATTACAAAGAGAAAACTGGCTACAGAGTAGGCAGACAAAGGAAAGGTAATTAATTGGCAGTATACAGTCAGCAGAAGAAAGATATGCTACGATGGAGAACACACTGAAGGGCAAAAACATCATCACGAGTGTAAACTATCTAAGTCCTTGTCAGCTAGTGCATTGTTTTCCCTTTATCACTTGCTAACAGCCAGCAACCTTACTCCTAATGTAGTCTCATAGGCAGCTGCCAGAAAGTACACCACCTCTCTCCTAGCATGGCAGCTGCTAACAAGTACACCACCTCACCCCTAGTGTGGGAGCTGCAAGCAAGTACTCCACCTCACTCCTTGTGTAGCAGCACCACTTCCCCCGGCAAGTACTCCACCTCACTCCTTGTGTAGACCCAGAGGCAGCTGCTAGCAAGCACTCTACCTCCATCCCAGCTAGTAGTAAGTACTCCTAACCGCCTAAACCTCTCTCATACATACTTTACACATAAACATGTCTATTTCACACCAGCCAACTCGTTGGGCTCAATGCCTTGCATTCATTGCTAGTAGTTGGCTGGTTTAAAATGTGTGACATACACAAAAAAACACGTACAGCAATACAAAACTACCTCAGGAGAGGGGGTTAGAATTAACAGCCATTAATAGCCGTGAATAGCGTGTATGAATAGCGTGTATCATTTAATTGAAGTGGACAACTTGTTGCAACAGGTTGACAAGCATGTAGCTTATATTTTAGACCACACTCAATGACCTTTTAACAAGCACTAATATCATACAAATCTTCAAAAGCAGTGCACATTTGGTGAGTCTTTGCCTCTAAATGACAGGCCCAGTCCCAATTCTTCCTTTTTGTTGCATACACAACACATATATACATACATGCACGTACACATATAGACAGACCAGACTACACAGTCCACTTAGTTCAACATAGTGAACAGTTGTAAGCAGAGCCGCACCCAGCACCAAGGCTAGAAAAGCCAGGCGGAGAGGGACCAATCCAGCCGGGAGTGCTGCGAGTTTCCACGGGCACCGTCAGCATGTATAAACGAATGCCATGGCGTTGTGTGGAGGCCTGAAGCTCCTTGCCAAAGATGTGTGACATGCATGCAGTGTTCTTAAACCTCAGCATGGATAAAGATAACCAAGTACACAGGAGAGCACCGGCAACAGAGATAGGACGAGAGAAGAGAATGTGACAAACTGAGGATGGTCGGAGATGAAACATCGACACAATAAATCAACATGCACGAACACACCACACACACACTAGGTATATGTTTGCATAGAGATAGAACCATATTTTGATCCTCCAAGCATGTGACCCGTTAGGTTCACAACCCAAAAGATGGACGAGTGCATTGTGTTGAGTTTCACTGCTCTTAAGTTAATTAAACGGTTCACAATATAAAGTCAATTATGTATGCAGTATTGAATTTTGACCTCGACTCTGCATCAAGAGCCAGTACCTGCAGCACACATTACGGTGGTTGTGGACGAGAGGTTATTCTGCATAGCTATTGCTATTAAACAAGCTGCACCACTAACAATTAGCTAGCTACATTGCTGCACACTAATGCCACAACTGTCATAGTACTATGTACTTCCAAACTGCTAATAGGTAAACTACCAGTCAACTGGGAGCTAGCTCTAAAATACTCCTCACTTGACTAACCAACCACACGTCTCCTGATCTTTGCCCTGATGTCCCTGCATACTTGCCAGAAGAGAGAGAGAGCTCTTCAGGGCTCCAGTGAGCTTCTTGTCCCTGTGCACTTGAGCAGATACTTACCAGAAAACAGGGAGCTCTTCAGGGCTCCAGTGAGCTTCTTGAAGCTAAGCAGCTGAATAGCAAGTTCATCACGAACTAGATTATAACATTCTGATTGGTCAACCACTCGATTCTCGGAATAGAAGTAGATCCTATTCTAGCGCAACGTATTGTGCCATTTCCCATTCACAATATCATGCAGCCACAGTGTGATATGCAGCGACAGTGTGATATGCAACGACACTTTGTGATAGGCAGCGACAGTGTGATATGGAAAGTGTGATATGCAATGACAGTGTGATATGCAACAAGTGTGCGATATGCTGCGACAGTGCACTATGCAATGACTGGTACACAGCGACAGTGCGATATGCTGCGACAGTGCGATTGCAGAGCTTAATACCAGGGTACCGAAGGAAGACCTGAAGAAACCGACAAAAACTTCAGACATTTTGTTAAAAAGAGCCAATTTGTTTGGGGACATTTCATATCAAGTATAAGTACGTACGTCACGTCCTCCATCATTAGCATATCCTCCATGATTGACTTCATGCAGTCAGTAATCGTTCCTCTATACACCAACTCGCTGACCAGTTCTCTCTTATACTTTCCTGCCAGAGAAAGGCAGTCTCCCGCAGGCAGCAGTGCATGTGTTTTGAGTAAGCACTTGCCAAGTTTGACGGCTCCTACACTGCAAGGCTGTGGTGGCAGCTACAGGTATGCACAATTTTGCAGGAGTTTAAGGTTGGGTAGCAGCATTTGAGCCACGACTGGTCTAGTACATGGCCACTCACAAAATGAAGTCTTCATTTTCCACGTGTAGCTCTCACCCCAGCAGGAGCCTTGGTTACCAGTAACAGATAATTCCCATCCCAGGAGGAATCCATGTAGTAGTTAGCAACAGATAACTACTACCCCAGAGGAGCCCTAGTAACGATAATTCCCATCCCAAGGAGAAATCCATGTAGTAGTTAGCAACAGATAACTACTACCCCAGAGGAGCCCTAGTAACACATCCCAGGAGAAATCCATGTAGTAGTTAGCAACAGATAACTATTACCCCAGGAGGAGTCTTAGGTCTACCATTAACAGATATTCCCATCCCAGGAGGAATCCATGTCTAGTAAGGAGGAGTCTTATCTACCAGTAACAGATAATTCCCACCCCAGGAGGAGTCCATGTCTAGCAGTGGCAACACTCTCCCACCTCAGAGGAATCCTGGTATAGCAGTAGCAACAGCCACAATAATTCCCACACAAACTAGCAGTTCACAATTTAAAATCCAGGGGAGGAAGGAAGGGTGGGGTGGGGGGGTTCACTGGTGCCCACACATTCATAGGTCACCATCAGCCATCTCTATTGGCCTCTCATCTCCAGACATGCCATGTCCTTGCTTCTTCAATGAGCATGGCCCCATGCTAAATTGCCGACGTCCATTTGAACAGTTGTCGCCTCCACTAAACTCTCTGCTCCAGCCTGCCTGGTGGTGTCTGGGAGGCCATGAGCACAGCCACTGCTGAAGGGCTCTTTATTAATGGCATTGTCGATTGGTTGTGGCAGATTCTTCCACATGTCCTGAGATTTCCATGGTCTACATGTCCTGAGATTTCCATGGTCTACATGTCCTGAGATTTCCATGGTCTACATGTCCTGAGATTTCCATGGTCTACTTGTCCTGAGATTTCCATGGTCTACATGTCCTGAGATTTCCATGGTCTACATGTCCTGAGATTTCCATGGTCTACTTGTCCTGAGATTTCCATGGTCTACATGTCCTGAGATTTCCATGGTTACTTGTCCTGAGATTTCCATGGTCTACATGTCCTGAGATTTCCATGGTCTACATGTCCTGAGATTTCCATGGTCTACATGTCCTGAGATTTCCATGGTCTACATGTCCTGAGATTTCCATGGTCTACATGTCCTGAGATTTCCATGGTTACTTGTCCTGAGATTTCCATGGTCTACATGTCCTGAGATTTCCATGGTCTACATGTCCTGAGATTTCCATGGTCTACATGTCCTGAGATTTCCATGGTTACTTGTCCTGAGATTTCCATGGTCTACATGTCCTGAGATTTCCATGGTCTACATGTCCTGAGATTTCCATGGTCTACATGTCCTGAGATTTCCATGGTCTACATGTCCTGAGATTTCCATGGTCTACATGTCCTGAGATTTCCATGGTCTACATGTCCTGAGATTTCCATGGTCTACATGTCCTGAGATTTCCATGGTTACTTGTCCTGAGATTTCCATGGTCTACATGTCCTGAGATTTCCATGGTCTACATGTCCCGAGATTTCCATGGTCTACATGTCCCGAGATTGTGGTCTGGGGGGATCTTTGTCAAAATGATAAGCAACAAAAGGAAAGAAAAGAAAACTGCATACCACACACACAAATACTCCGTTGTTTATACAGGAGCAGAACTCCCTGAGAATGAAAATGATTTCATCAGAACACTTCCTATCACTCCCACTTCAAGGTGAAGACTTCTGAGAAAGACCACACACTACATGGTTGAGTAGTTAATTATCTCCTTGACTTCTGAAACTTTACCCTGGAACTGGTCAGTCAAAATCTAGTGTTGCTCTAGTAAGTATAAGGGGGGGTATGTTCTCTAGGTCAGACTTGTGTGTGTGTGTGTGCACATGTAATGTGTTAATGTTTAGGGTGCAATGGCCAGCATGGAGCTCTAGAATTCTCGAGTGAAAAGAAGAAGGGAAAAGAAGAAAAAAACATACTAAACAAAACCAATATGTTACCAAGGAGCCTAATGTGGCCATTTTGATAGAGTGAACTATTTTAGATAATTGTTCATCAAAACACTCAAAAACGTCCAAATTGGAGCAAAATAGAGCTTGAAAAGGGGAGAATTTTTCATCCTTTCAAAAAAAAAATTATCAATTTTTTAAAATAATATTTAACCCACAAAAGCTACTGCAGCATACTTCTAATAAAAGCCCATCACTTCAAATAAAAGCCCATCACTTTAAATAAAAGCCCACCACTTCAAAAGGCCGCAGGGTTTCATACGGGGGGGGGGGGGGGGGGGGGAGGGGGATGGTACCATTTTTTTTTCACACTTCACCCTATGAACATGATAGTGTGTTGTCGTGCATAGGTTGAAAAATCAATTTCCTAAAACTAATTTTCAACTCCCCTGGGATATCCACCCCAAAATGATTTCTCTTCCCCCCCCCCCCCCCCCCTCCCCCCCCCCCCAAGAATTTTCACAAGAATTTTCACAATAAAAATTTATATTAATGAAATTTCTTTAATGAAATTTCTTATGTAATACATGACAGTAACGGGAAAAAGAGCAGTATAGTAAATCTACACTACAATTAGGAAAGCTAACCACCAGAATAATAGCACATGAACAGAACATTCTAGATTATGACACAATTGCATTGCCACAGAATAGAACCACAGAATAATGGCACATGAACGGAACATTCTAGATAATGACACAATTGCATCTTGCCACAAAACTATTCTGTGGCAAGATGCAATTGTGTCATCATCTACAATGTTCTGTCCATGTGCTATTATTCTGTGGTTAGCTTTCCTAATTATAATAGTGTAGATTCTGTGGCAAGATGCAACTGTCTCATTAGATTCTGTGGCAAGATGCAACTGTGTCATAATCTAGAATGTTCTGCTAGTACTTTAACTATAGGAAAGTGCCCTAAAATGTCTCAGAATCAATCTGAGAGCATCGATTTTGCAACAAAAAAAATCCTACTTGGGGCTTGCTTACGCACACCCATCACGTAAACACGAAATGTTTTGAGTTTCCCCCCCCAAACTGAAAATCCTGTATTAACTCCTGAAAACCCACCACTTATGTGAAGGGTGGGTCTGATTTTTATTCTTCTGCAGATGAGATGCACAACTCAAAACCGCATCCTTTAATATTAAAATTATGCTACTAAAATTTTGCACGCACTCAGTAAGAGGCCAAGTAAAGAAACACACAGACGAGATACTTCATAGGTCAGAAGAGATATTTCATAGGTCATCTGAGTCTTGAGAGACGAGCTTGGCACGCGCCAGTATCATGCCACTGGTGAGCTATAGTGTGGCACGCGCCATTACAATGCCACTGGTGGTAGCTATAGTGTGGCACGCACCAGTATCATGCCACTGGTGGTAGCTATAGTGTGGCACGCGCCAGTACAATGCCACTGGTGGTAGCTATAGTGTGGCACGCGCCAGTACAATGCCACTGGTGGTAGCTATAGTGTGGCACGTGCCAGTACAATGCCACTGGTGATAGCTAAAGTGACTTGCAGAGTAGGTAATCAGGCATAGAGCAGAAGAGGTTTGGTAGATTGTAGAATCCTACAAGGTGCAGCTGCCTGCTGGAGCCAAATGGATGGCAAAGTGAAGACAAGCATCAAAGGTAAAACCCTTAACAACCACATAAAAGTGCACACAACAGCAACCTTAATCATAAAACATCAAATACTGCATGTGAATCTTTTGAAGTGAGCAGTGACCAAGTGCCAATGCATGTGGGAGGTGCCAGTCTGCATTCCAGGGGAGCCGGGCATAGTTGAAGCAACATAGGTTGCTAGCCTTCGCACTGACAGGTAACCATCATAGCAACAAGAGGTTTCTACGGAGCAACAAATAAAACACGTCGAATAGTTATCCTGTCCAGACACTGCCACATCACACACTCTGGTTCCTTATCCAGGACTCCTTAGACACACTCTGGTTCCTTATCCAGGACTCCTTAGAAACACTCTGGTTCCTAGACTCCTTAGAAACACTCTGGTTCCTTATCCAGGACTCCTTAGAAACACTCTGGTTCCTTATCCAGGGCTCCTTAGAAACACTCTGGTTCCTTATCCGGACTCCTTAGAAACACTCTGGTTCCTTATCCAGGACTCCTTAGAAACACTCTGGTTCCTTATCCAGGGCTCCTTAGAAACACTCTGGTTCCTTATCCAGGACTCCTTAGAAACACTCTGGTTCCTTATCCAGGACTCCTTAGAAACACTCTGGTTCTTTATCCAGGACCCCTTGAAACACTCTGGTTCCTTATCAAGGACTCCTTAGAAACACTCTGGTTCCTTATCCAGGACCCCTTGAAACACTCGGGTTCCTTATCCAGGACTCCTTAGAAACACTCTGGTTCCTTATCCAGGACTCCTTAGAAACACTCTGGTTCCTTATCCAGGACTCCTTAGAAACACTCTGGTTCCTAGACTCCTTAGAAACACTCTGGTTCCTTATCCAGGACTCCTTAGAAACACTCTGGTTCCTTATCCAGGACTCCTTAGAAACACTCTGGTTCCTTATCCAGGACTCCTTAGAAACACTCTGATTCCTTATCCAGGACTCCTTAGAAACACTCTGGTTCCTTATCCAGGACTCCTTAGAAACACTCTGGTTCTTTATCCAGGACCCCTTGAAACACTCTGGTTCCTTATCAAGGACTCCTTAGAAACACTCTGGTTCCTTATCCAGGACCCCTTGAAACACTCGGGTTCCTTATCCAGGACTCCTTAGAAACACTCTGGTTCCTTATCCAGGACTCCTTAGAAACACTCTGGTTCCTTATCCAGGACTCCTTAGAAACACTCTGGTTCCTAGACTCCTTAGAAACACTCTGGTTCCTTATCCAGGACTCCTTAGAAACACTCTGGTTCCTTATCCAGGACTCCTTAGAAACACTCTGGTTCCTTATCCAGGACTCCTTAGAAACACTCTGGTTCCTTATCCAGGACTCCTTAGAAACACTCTGGTTCCTTATCCAGGACCCCTTGACACTCTGGTTCCTTATCCAGGAATCCTTAGAAACACTCTGGTTCCTTATCCAGGACTCCTTAGAAACACTCTGGTTCCTTATCCAGGACTCCTTAGAAACACTCTGGTTCCTTATCCGGACTCCTTAGAAACACTCTGGTTCCTAGACTCCTTAGAAACACTCTGGTTCCTAGACTCCTTAGAAACACTCTGGTTCCTTATCCAGGACCCCTTGAAACACTCTGGTTCCTTATCCAGGGCTCCTTAGAAACACTCTGGTTCCTTATCCAGGACTCCTTAGAAACACTCTGGTTCCTTATCCAGGAACCCTTGAAACACTCTGGTTCCTTATCCAGGACTCCTTAGAAACACTCTGGTTCCTTATCCAGGACTCCTTAAAACACTCTGGTTCTTTATCCAGGACTCCTTAGAAACACTCTGGTTCCTTATCCAGGACTCCTTAGAAACACTCTGGTTCCTTATCCAGGACCCCTTGAAACACTCTGGTTCCTTATCCAGGGCTCCTTAGAAACACTCAGATACCTTATCCAGGACTCCTTAGAAACACTCTGGTTCCTTATCCAGGACCCCTTGAAACACTCTGGCTAGAACTCCTTAGAAACACAATCAAGGTCACCACCAGAAAGGCCCCATAAACAATGAGATGTGCTGCAAAACAGAACCCTACAGATCCAAAAGAGGCTATAGCTACAGTCCGAGTGCCACTTCAAGAGCAGATATGTAGATCACCAATGGTTTGGAATGACCCCAGAGAGACTCCATAATCATCAGATGTGCCCTTGTGCAGAACTCGTACTAATGAATGATCTCTGAATGATCTCTATATCCAAGCAGCTCAACCAATGCTTCTGATGTTCGCTCAATAAAAGCAATGTGAGGATAAACCATGGGGAATAATATCAGCTTTCAATATGCTGGTTTGGCTGGACCAGCAGAGAGAGACATAACAAATCAGATATAACAGATATAATGCAGAAGTGTTGTGTGGCAGAACCAATGAGCTCCCATAGTCTAGAGGCCGCAGCAGCCACAGTGGCTACGACAGCAGGGGAAAGTTATGTAGCTCCACAATAGTTGGCATGACCACAAGAGAGACCATAACAACCAGAAAATGCAGGAGGTATTGTGTGTTGACTCCTTACTAATGAATGAGCTCTGAGTCTAGAGGCTGCAGGGAAAAGTTAGGTAGCGTTGGCATAACCACAAGAGAGAGTCCATAATAACCATAAAATGTAGGAGCTCCGGAGTCCTAGAGGAGGGCTTGGAGAGCAGGGAAAAGTTAGGTAGGTTGGCATAACCACAAGAGAGAGTCCATAATAACCACAAAATGTAGGAGCTCCGAGTCCTAGAGGCTGTAGCCACAGGGCTTGGAGAGCAGGAAAAAGTTATGTAGTTGGCATAACCACAAGAGATAGTTCATAATAACCACAAAATGCAGGAGTCTTGTGTGTGACAACCTTGACTAATGAGCCAATGAAAGAGCATACATTCAAGAGGTAGTATCCAAGGGACTAATAACACTAGTTAAAGCTAGAGCACCAAAGATGGCCCATAATAGTCACAGTGCAGACTCTTACTAATGGCTGTAGGTTTTTCTAGCATTTCAATCACCTCCCTGGCCATTGAAAACATGCACAATGAATTGAATACTTCTGCATTGAAAATAATCTGTATTTGTATCGCAATTATCTTGTAGAACACTAGATGGCTAGCATTCTGACACTCCACAGACAACACATGAAGAGAAACCTGTTGTAAAGTTAGGGATGTGATTGCTAGGCCAAGCTGTTCAAGATGTTAAGCTATATAGGCAGCTGCATTTGGAGAATTGCTGGATTGCAAAATGAGACCAACTAAACTTAGAGATCATCGCTATGCAGTAGCCTAGAAGGGGAAAAAATTAATTAATTTTTTTTTTTATTATTTTTTTTTTTAATGCCCTCCCCAGACATATAGGAAAGTGTCTCGAACTTGAAGCATCTTAGGAGAGACATATATTTCTAGCATTTCTTGAAACCAGCTCTCTTCTCCGTGTTGTCTTGTGTGTGCTCAAGTAGAAGTACTGAATGATATCACCTTACCTGTTTATACTTCAATCTACTTAAACTTATCAAAAATGAAGATTTAGTATATGGAAGCTCAGCACTTCAGGGGACACCAAAATTTTATTTAAACATTCCCCGTGCCCCCCCCCCCCCCCCCCCCCCTTCTCCATATAACTTTTGTATATAATTTTACTTTTTAGTAAAAGATGAGCTGCTTTAAAATGCTACGTAATAGAGGAGGGTCCATTATTGGGCGAGTGACTGGCTAAGCGGATAAGGCCATTCAAATTGACTCTCAGTCAAGTTCTCTCCAAGATAAGAAGGTCAACAAGGTTGTGTTGTAGACCTAGCTCAAGCACCTCCCATTCTACAGAACAAAACTCCCACTGAAGTCGTACCTATAACTGGTGTTAATGTGCTGGCTATAACGAGTTGCCCTCTTCAAAGTTGTGGAACATCCCTGCGTTGCTGGAGTCAAAAGTTGAGAGTTTTATTTTATGGAGGATAGAGCAAAGAAAGGAGTTTAATTTTTTTTAATATATATTTAAAAATTGAGTTATCTTCATGGATGAGAGGGAGGTACTATATATAAAATTAGTTATCTTCATGGATGAGAGGGAGGTACTACAAAATACACTGTATTTGCTCGATCATAAGCCTCGGCCACTAAACACTTCAGCCACGAGGAGAGGGAGGGCTGCTATTAAAGAGCGGCACTACACTGAGGGAAGTGTTAGGAAGAAGAGGGCAGGTGCATCGCGTGGCTAAGTGAACAAATGACCAGCAGCCCCACATGGGCCCAAGTAAATTACGACACAGCAAGAACTAGCAGTTGTCTTCTAAAACAACTTTATCTTGTTCAAGTTCACCAAGTTCAAGAGGCCACAGTAGAGTAGCTACTACTACTACTATTACTACTACTTCGATGTCTTCTAAAACAACTTTATCTTGTTCAAGTTCACCAAGCCACAGTAGAGTAGCTACTACTACTACTATTACTACTACTTCGAGAGAGGGAGGCATCTATTACCATGGACCGAGCGAAACAATACAACTGTCGCATCTTCGTTTTGTGCTGTGATTCATACTGCGGGTGTGTGATCAGTTGGTAATATTGAAGACAGAGCCGTAGATCCAGCTAGCTAGCAGCTAAATAACAAAAACTGGCAGTCGTCCTACAGAACTCCATTGACATCCAGCTGGTCTTCATCTTCACTGGCTTACAAAATCAGCTAAGGAGGGGGGGGGTGTTATTGCCATCAGCTGTTCTTAGAGCTAGAAGGGCGGTGGTAGCCTTCTCGGTGTCTGCTCTAGCTGCAGCAGCTACTCCATCTCTTTCAGGCAGTGGGTTTCTTTGTCTTCACTCATAGGGTGTGTGTGTGTGGGCCAGGTGTGACAGCAGCAATCACAGGTACCTATAGTTTCCAGAGCAGACACTGTTTCACTCAGCAAGAGGGACTTAGAGAGCGGCGACTAAATGGGAGTGGCCTCTGATGGGATGGGGGGGGGAGGGGCAAATAAGGTGGTTAACTTTTGACTTCAGAGAAAAACACTGGAATGTTCCCTAGTTTTGAAGTGGGTGACCTCTTCAAAAGAATCAATCAGCACATTAGAATAGAATTAACCCTCCATGGGTACCAACTCAGTTGGAGCTGTAATGAGAACTTGAGCCACCCACATAACAAGTTTGAACCCTATTGATGTTCTGCTCTTGGGAGAGACCTTCGTAGGAGTTTGTTTGAACAGCCCGAACTATTTTGCATGGCATTCCCCAATAATGTACCCCTCACACACCCCGCATATTATATACTGTCATTCACCCAATAATGCGCCCCACACCCCCCGCATATTATATAACTGTCATTCACCCAATAATGTACCCCTCACACACCCCACATATTATATACTGTCATTCACTCAATAATGTACCCCCCATATTATATACTGTCATTCACCCAATAATGTACCCCCCACACCCCCACATATTATATACTGTCATTCACTCAATAATGTACCCCCACACCCCCTGCATATTATATACTGTCATTCACACAATAATGTACCCCCACACCCCCTGCATATTATATAGTCATTCACCCAATAATGTACCCCTCACACCCCCTGCATATTATATACTGTCATTCACTCAATAATGTACCCCTCACACACCCTGCATATTATATACTGTCATTCTCCCAATAATGTACCCCCCCACATCCTGCATGTCATTCGCTCAATAATGTACCCCCACACCCCCTGCATATTATATACTGTCATTCACTCAATAATGCACCCCCACACCCCCGCATATTATATACTGTCAGTCACCCAATAATGCACCCCCCACACCCCCGCATATTATATGCTGTCATTCGCCCAATAATGTACCCCCCACACCCCCGCATATTATATACTGTCATTCACTCAATAATGTACCCCCAAACCCCCTGCATATTATATACTGTCATTCACCCAATAATGTACCCCTCACACCCCCGCATATTATATACTGTCATTCTCCCAATAATGTACCCCCACACACCCCCTGCATATTATATACTGTCATTCACTCAATAATGTACCCCCACACACACCCCGCATATTATATACTGTCATTCACCCAATAATGTACCCCTCACACCCCCGCATATTATATACTGTCATTCACCCAATAATGTACCCCCCTGCATATTATATACTGTCATTCACCCAATAATGCACCCCCCACACCCCCTGCATATTATATACTGTCATTCACTCAATAATGTACCCCCCACACTCCCTGCATATTATATGTACTGTCATTCACCCAATAATGTACCCCCACACCCCGCATATTATATACTGTCATTCACCCAATAATGTACCCCGTTACCCCGCATATTATATACTGTCATTCACCCAATAATGTACCCCCACACCCCCTGCATATTATATACTGTCATTCACCCAATAATGTACCCCTCACACCCCCTGCATATTATATACTGTCATTCACTCAATAATGTACCCCCCACACCCCTGCATATTATATACTGTCATTCTCCCAATAATGTACCCCCCCACCCCCTGCATATTATATACTGTCATTCACCCAATAATGTACCCCCCTGCATATTATATACTGTCATTCACCCAATAATGTACCCCCCACACCCCTGCATATTATATACTGTCATTCTCCCAATAATGTACCCCCCCACCCCCTGCATATTATATACTGTCATTCACCCAATAATGCACCCCCACACCCCCTGCATATTATATACTGTCATTCACCCAATAATGTACCCCCCTGCATATTATATACTGTCATTCACCCAATAATGCATCCCCCACACCCCCTGCATATTATATACTGTCATTCACCCAATAATGCTCCCCACACACCCCCTGCATATTATATACTGTCATTCACCCAATAATGCACCCCCCACACCCCCTGCATATTATATACTGTCATTCACCCAATAATGTACCCCCCCAATAATGTACCCCCCTCACACCCCGCATATTATATACTGTCATTCACCCAATAATGTACCCCCACACCCCCTGCATATTATATACTGTCATTCACCCAATAATGCACCTCCCACACACCCTGCATATTATATACTGTCATTCACTCAATAATGCACCCCCACACCCCGCATATTATATACTGTCATTCACCCAATAATGTACCCCTCACACCCCCTGCATATTATATACTGTCATTCACCCAATAATGCACCCCCACACCCCCTGCATATTATATACTGTCATTCACCCAATAATGTACCCCCCTGCATATTATATACTGTCATTCACCCAATAATGCATCCCCCACACCCCCTGCATATTATATACTGTCATTCACCCAATAATGCTCCCCACACACCCCCTGCATATTATATACTGTCATTCACTCAATAATGTACCCCCCCACATATTATATACTGTCATTCACCCAATAATGTACCCCCACCCCCTGCATATTATATACTGTCATTCACCCAATAATGTACCCCCACACCCCCTGCATATTATATACTGTCATTCACCCAATAATGTACCCCCACACCCCCCGCATATTATATACTGTCATTCACTCAATAATGTACCCCTCACACACCCTGCATATTATATACTGTCATTCGCCCGATAATGTACCCCCACACCCCCTGCATATTATATACTGTCATTCACCCAGTAATGTACCCCCCACACCCCGCATATTATATATAATTTTCAAGCTCATAAAAGCCTTTGCGAACAAAATCACACCCACAGGGTGCATGAATAGAAGGTTTACAGGTCTTAGAAAACGTTTAAAAAAACACGTTTGCTTTCATTTCCTAACAACATACCCTCACTCTCTCCCATAGTGTTATAATAACACTTGACTGGCACACACCCAGTTATAATAACACTTGACCGGCACCCCCCCCCCCACTCTCTCCCATAGTGCTATAATAACACTTGACCGGCACACACCCTCACTCTCCCATAATGTTATAATAACACTTGACCGGCACACACCCTCACTCTCCCAGTGTTATAATAACACCTGACCAGCACACACCCTCACTCTCTCCCATAGTGTTATAATAACACTTGACTGGCACACACCCTCACTCTCTCCCATAATAACACTTGACTGGCACACCCTCACTCTCTCCCATATGGTCTTGACTGGATCCAGAAGTGATGAGGACACAAGAAATGACTGCTTCACCATTGATACTAGAAAGTGTGCAGATATATATCTACTTCTCAAGAGATGGTAATCATTACAGACTTCTTGTTGCTGTTCTGATTATTATGCCTCATGCTGGTGGTGCAGATAGATTACTAAGAAGAGTCAGTGCACACCTACATGTAGTGTATAGTAAATCACTAGGAAGAGTCAGAGCACACTTATGTACAGAGGAAAAAGTCAGAGCACATCTGCATGTATGCACACCTACATTATGATTAGTATCTATGCACATCATCTATGTACAGAAGATAACCAGGAAGAGTCAGGGCACGCCATGTACAGGTAGATTACTAGGAAGTGTCAGAACACACCTTGTACAGTTAGATTACTAGGAAGAGTAAGAACATACCATGTACAGTTAGATTACTAGGAAGTGTCAGAGCACACCGATGTACAGGTTGTCTATGTACAAGTAGATTACTAGGACGTGTTAGCTATGTACAGGTAGATTATTGGGAAGAGTCCGAGCACACCAATGTACAGGTAGATTACTAGGAAGTAAGAACACACCTTGCGAAGAGTAATAGTACATCTATGTCTAGGTAGATTACTAGGAAGTGTCAGAACACACCTATGTCTAGGTAGATTACTAGGAAGTGTCAGAACACACCTATATACAGGTAGATTACTAGGAAGTCAGAGCACACCTATGTACAAGTAGATTACTAGAAAGAGTCAGAACACACCTTATGAAGAGTCAGAGCACACCTTATGAAGAGTCAGAGCACATCCAGTCAGTAGCCATTTACAACACCTTCTTTCTGCTCAACTGAGGAGAGAGTTTCCAGTTAGCGAATACTCGTGTAGTTTCCTGAATGGCCAGCATCCCTCTACAGCCACCCTGAGGTCAGCTAGTGCATGCCAGGAGATGCTCCCTCTACAGCCACTCTGAGGTCAGCTAGTGCATGCCAGGAGGTGCTCCCTCTACAGCCACTCTGAGGTCAGCTAGTGCATGCCAGGAGGTGCTCCCTCTACAGCCACTCTGAGGTCAGCTAGTGCATGCCAGGAGGTGCTCCCTCTACAGCCACTCTGAGGTCAGCTAGTGCACGCCAAGAGGCAGGTGCCGCTTATAAACTCGACCAAGGTTTCAGTGATACATTTTTCATTATTTATTATTAATGAGCAGATATTGTTATTATCAGTCGAGTTAATTTCAGTCGTTCCAAAAAAATTCTGTCCGTCCAAAGTAAGCGCACTCCACATGGAGTAGACGTCAATCAGAGATGGAGAATGAAGTGCACTCCACTTGGAGCAGATGCCATTCTGAGATGGAGATTGAGTCGGCTTTGAGCTGACGAAAACAACTCCAAGCAAGGGACAGGCATTATATAGAATTATGTCTAATTTAAAATAAAAATTTCCTTTTTTTTTTTGACAACAGAAGTTTGGAATTAGGAGAAAACGAAGGCTGCAATGGGAACCAAAAGATGTGTAGGTAAAGGAGAACTTGTCTGGTGATCTTCAGCCGACATCATGAAGGTAAAGCCAGGATGCCAGACTGGCTCATAATGTCAAGTTTTGTTGGACCTATCTCCACCAAGTACTGCATAAGCTACCCCAAGCGCTACGTCCCTGCTCTAGTGAGGACAGACCTGCTGCATAAGGTCTCCATTCCTCACAGGCACTTAGCTGCATGCTCTAGAAGCTAGCTGGCCACCATAGGTATAGCAACTCCACTCATTGAGTCTTCATCACTATAGCAACAGACACTGTGTGGATTGTAGATAGAATAGCCTCCCCAAATATCGCTGGACTTGTTGGAAATGTACCGCCTTAGCTATTACATGTTGTGTGTAGTGTATGTGCATGCATGTACATGTGTGTGTAGTGTATGTGCATGCATGTACATGTGTGTGTAGTGAATGTGCATGCATGTACATGAGTGTATGTGTGTACGTACATGAGTGATGTGTGCACATGAGTGTGTGTGTACATGAGTGTATGTGTAGATGAGTATTTGTATGTAGTATATAAGTGTATGTGTTGCGATGGAGATCAGTCAGCATTGTGAAGGAGGAGATCAGTCAGCATTGTGATGGAGGAGATCAGTCAGCATTGTGATGGAGGAGATCAGTCAGCATTGTGATGGAGGAGATCAGTCAGCATTGTGATGGAGGAGATCAGTCTGCTGATGGAGGAGATCAGTCAGCATTGTGATGGAGATCACTCCAGAAACAGGAACTGCAAAAACATTTACTCTGCAGTCTCCTGTAGACAGTGCCTATTAGCTCTATCTAACCACGTCCTAGGCTTGGAGATAACCTCGCAGAGAGCAGGATAATTCCGCTTTGAAAATAATTCAACATCACAAACTGAAGATGAAGGATGGAAGAGTTTGAAAGGAGATGGATGATGTTGTGTCCACATACTCGGCTACGAGCAAGGTTCACTTTGACTACTGTATTGCAAACACTCCTTGGCTTCTTCTTTCAGTTCTTCTCCAAACTCACAATAAACTATTGCCACGGCCAATGAGGATAGCGATCACTAACTCCTTTGGGAGCTGGCAGTCCAATCTATATATATTGCATGTATATTTACTTCCAATTTGCCATGGCAACCATATCCCTGAAAGTGACCAGCCCAAAGACAACCTTATATTTACTACTTCCAATTTGCCATTGCAACCACATCCCTGAAAGTGACCAGCCAAAGACAACCTAGGAAGACGTAGAGCTTGCCAGCATCTGCATCCACACGCACGTGTGCTTACCATTGTTTTTCATTTCTTCATCCTTTAATATATATTTCACAAGATCAATTAAGTGGTTAATTTCACTCACGAAAATTATTAACCAAAACAACTGCAAAGATCCGTGAAATCCTCGTGCCATATGTCATTGCGTGAACCCTATATAACTAGTAAACCATGAACCTCCGCAGCACATCTCTACTCAAGTGAGCACAAACAGCGTCAAGGGTACACTCCTTTATTTCAGCATGCACCACGGACATGCATGTAACAGATCACCGGACCTCCATCACGGTGAGAATAGCTCTTGTTTGTGTGACTGCTCCAACATCTAACAGATTTCCGTTCCAGCACAGGTTCGTCACTCGGGAAGCATCATCACAAGTCTCTTCCTGGCTTGATGCTTGATTGTGGAGTGTCTCACCAGCAAAAGCTGCTGCTGCACCGACTGCTGCCTGCCCATGGTGGATGCTCACCAGCAAAAGCTTCTTCTGCACCAACTGCTGCCTGCCCATGGTGGATGCTCACCAGCAAAAGCTGCTGCTGCACCGACTGCTGCCTGCCCATGGTGGATGCTCACCAGCAAAAGCTGCTGCTGCACCGACTGCTGCCTGCCCATGGTGGATACTCACCAGCAAAAGCTGCTGCTGCTGCCTGCCCATTGTGGATACTCACCAGCAAAAGCTGCTGCTGCAGCAAAAGCTGCTGCTGCACCGACTGCTGTCTGCCCAGACTTGCGGTGGATTTGGTCCTCTTCTGGGCTATCTGTCTTCACAGTTGTGCCACTACTTCCCACGGACATGACGGTCACTGTCATTGGCTGCTCCTCATGTGGATCAACAAAGCCATTCTGCTCACAGACAATTCCGAGAGACAACGACTGCTCTAGAGATTGCTTTAAGGTATCTAACATTCATGGTTTTCACAGTTGGAATCCAATCCACGAACATTAAAGTGACTCCAGAAAGAAGAAAATATAAAGTGTACGAATTATAGAGACAACGCATCAAAGTCAGACAGAGAGTCGCTATCTGCTTAGATGTGAGTCTTAGTATGCTCAAAAATCTTGCTTACTACGCAGAGATCACGACGATTTGCCTGGCTCTATCCTGCAGGCTAATCTCCCCCCCCCCTCCCCTCTTCACACACACACACACACCTCCCAACAACAGCACACCAGGTACCTAATATATACACACACAGTTGAGATGCCAACATTCTGTTGCAGGAGTGGCTTTCAAGCTGGTCCTAGTAGCCTCTAAACACACACACATAACACACACAAACGGATGTAGCTATCCATTATGCCTACTGAAAAGAAAACTGGGTCGAAGCCATCTCACAGAATACCTTGATGTGGAACAGAAAAAAAGATTAAATGATTTTATCCAGGATCGTACTGGCGACCTTGAATATTATCGAACAGGAGGGAGACGAGGAGAGGGGGAGGGGGTGAATGATTCCCTTTGGGATTGTTTTACTGGGAACCTTGAGTACCCATGAAAAATGTGAACAGACAAAAGGACAAACCCACTGAACTTCTACTTTATATAGTAAGGTGAGGCTGCCCCACTGCATTGAGGAGTGCTTGCAAGCTGGTGGCCTCTCAGTGCACGCACACATGCACGCACACACGGCCACTGGTTTTCCACTTTTTGGGGGGTTTGTTCTTTTTGTTCCGTCCCACAGAATTTTTTTTCATGTTGGTAAAGGGATTATATTTAAAAAGTGCAATTCCATCCCACGGTCTAATGGGAACCTTGAAACAAGGGAAATTAAAAATGAGTGGTTCCACCCTGTTTGAAATAGGGGGACTTAAAGTGCAAGAAAAAGGGGGGGAAAGGGGTGGGGGAGAAAAGTCTGTTAAGAATTGAACCAGCGACCCAAAGCAAACGGACAAAACCACAGAATTTCCCAAAAGTGTGTGTATGTGTGCATGCGTGCGTGCATGTGTGTGTGTGCGTGCATGTGTGCGTGCATATGTGCGTGCATGTGTGTGCGTGTGTCCGTGATGCATGGCCAAGTTCTGAAGCTTGGATAGGAGCTTAAACTTCGTAGGAAAGGTGTACTTTTGCACTGGGGCAGACCTGGGTCCACATTGCGTCATGGACTTCTGGAAGTCAATATCGCCAAAAGCGGCACACCACCTGCGATCGTCGGCCATTTTGTTTAGGGACATACCTGCGCATGCATTCTGCATGTTCCCCTAAAAAATAACGCAACATGGCGGCACTACCGACAAACATTCGCCAGCTAATGTTAGAGCTCACCTAAGGCAAGCAGTTTGCTGCCCTCAGCCCTACTCCATCAGAGACACACTGCAGCTGCTAAAATGGCAAAAATTATAGAGACAGCGTCGTTGTCGACGGTTTTAATTTAAAAAAATTTAAAGTAAGTAGCCATAACAGATGTCTGTCTGTCTGTCTGTCGGTCTGTGTGTGTAGAGGCCGCTGGACGCCACACAGACTGAAAGTGCTCCCGCAACTCGGCACGGATATGTACATGTGGTAGAGATTCAACGGAGAAGAAAAAACCGTGCTCCTGCATACCTGTGGAGCTCTAATGGGTGTGATTACGCCCAGCCTCATGCCCCCCCCCTCCCCCCCAACACACGAGATAATTACACATACCCAGTAAACTAGTAAATAATGCAAACCGTTAAGTGGTGAGTGAAGGAGGAGGGAGGGGTAAGGGGTGGGGGGTGGGAGGGGGGAAAAAAACCCGGGAAAAAACATCAATTGTTTTTAGTTTGAAGTTCTAGCATGTGCTCTAGCCATTAGTCCTACCCCTGCATAGCTGTGCATTGCTCTAGCCATTAGTCCTACCCCTGCATAGCTGTGCATTACTCTAGCCATTAGTCCTACCCATGCATAGCTGTGCATTGCTCTAGCCATTAGTCCTACCCTGTGCATCGCTCTAGCCATTAGTCCTACCCATGCATAGCTGTGCATCGCTCTAGCCATTAGTCCTACCCCTGCATAGCTGTGCATTACTCTAGGCATTAGTCCTACCCCTGCATAGCTGTGCATTACTCTAGCCATTAGTCCTACCCATGCATAGCTGTGCATTACTCTAGCCATTAGTCCTACCCATGCATAGCTGTGCATTGCTCTAGCCATTAGTCCTACCCATGCATAGCTGTGCATTGCTCTAGCCATTAGTCCTACCCATGCATAGCTGTGCATCGCTCTAGCCATCAGTCCTACCCATGCATAGCTGTGCATCGCTCTAGCCATTAGTCCTACCCATGCATAGCTGTGCATTGCTCTAGCCATTAGTCCTACCCCTGCATAGCTGTGCATCGCTCTAGCCATTAGTCCTACCCCTGCATAGCTGTGCATCACTCTAGCCATTAGTCCTACCCATGCAGAGCTGTGCATTACTCTAGCCATTAGTCCTACCCATGCATAGCTGTACATTGCTCTAGCCATTAGTCCTACCCTGTGCATTGCTCTAGCCATTAGTCCTACCCATGCATAGCTGTGCATTACTCTAGCCATTAGTCCTACCCATGCATAGCTGTGCATTGCTCTAGCCATTAGTCCTACCCATGCATAGCTGTGCATTGCTCTAGCCATTAGTCCTACCCATGCATAGCTGTGCATTACTCTAGCCATTAGTCCTACCCATGCATAGCTGTGCATTGCTCTAGCCATTAGTCCTACCCATGCATAGCTGTGCATCACTCTAGCCATTAGTCCTACCCATGCATAGCTGTGCATCACTCTAGCCATTAGTCCTACCCATGCATAGCTGTGCATTGCTCTAGCCATTAGTCCTACCCATGCATAGCTGTGATTGCTCTAGCCATTAGTCCTACCCATGCATAGCTGAAGGCCTAATACACAGTGCACACTGATCTATACATTATAATCTATATGTACGTTATATATACATTATTGAAGCCATTGCTTGGATTGTGATATAGGGAAGTAGCTGAGATATACATACTTACAGATTCCAAACTGGTGCAAGAGCCCACTCAGATACCGTCCAGATTCACCATGACGATCTTTTCCAGTTTAGCATCCGGATTAATTTAATTAAGGCGGCATCACATCTCTCCCTAGCTAGAGCACGCTGATGGATTAAGTAGCTACTGTATGTCGGAATGAAACTCTATCGTGTTTTCTTGTCAGCTATAACCATTTAGCCCATTCTTACTTGCCTGTGCAAGTTTCTGCTGCCGTTTTCTCGATCGTTCTCTTCACTATGACGACCACTCCTGGTTTACATAAGCCCACTTTATTTAATTAAGGCAGCTGACACATTCATATTTTTTTTTTACAGGTGAACTTACATAAATAACATAAATCGATCGATAGATAGATAGATATGCCATGCGCAGTAATTTCCATTTAACTCACACACAAACACAAAGGGCTTGCTCCATTCACCAATTATGGTCCACACTCCATGAACACTTCCATAAAATATTTAGCCACTCAATAGTCAACCATGCAGCATATTTGTGCTGTGTGTAATGCAGGCCCTTAATAATAGCAGCATATTTATGCCAGGTGTTCCATAATGCAGGCCCTTAATAATAGCCCACCATGCAGCATATTTATGCCAGGTGTTCCATAATGCAGGCCCTCAATAATAGCCCACCACGCAGCATATTTATGCCTGGTTTCCATAATGCAGGCCCTCAATAATAGCCAACCGTGCAGATATTTATGCCTGGTGTTCAGGCCCTCAATAATAGCCAACCGTGCAGCATATTCGAGCTGTTTGTTCCCTCATGCTGAGCTGGTTTCACTTACAAGCTTGCACATGGCAATGCATAATTAAATTAGAGATAGGTGGGTGTGAAAGGTTCATCGGCTATTCCATTCGAGGCAAAAAATAGTCACAAGCTAGTCGAGGGTGGAGAGTTATGCAAGGCATGACCCACTTGAAGATACATCATGGAGACACCTTATATTCTGGCTCCATGATAAGAACAACAGATAGAGACATGAATGCACGCAGCACACACATACACACACCTGGCAACCATACACCAGGTTCCGTTTAGATTTCTGAATGTGATGAGCTGGAACTGGGAGTTAGTTGCATCTTTACGGCATCTTTATCTTTTTATCTCCAGAAGTTTTTAGTGCATGCTTTTTTATTTGTACGACGACATCAGTTACCTAGGTTACTCACCTCTCTCGCACGTGAAGGCAAACTGGATGGCATTGCTCCCAATCCCACAGAAAGCATCAACAATCAAGTCACATCGACACCGATCAGCCAAGTGGACAGCTATCTTCTCCGGAGTGGCGCTAAACCAGCCCTCTGTGAGGAAAGAGATGGAAAAAGGTAGGGAAGAAGCAATAAGGGGAAGGAAGAGGGGGGAGGGGGAGGGGGGGGGACTAAGGTAGCAGAGAGGATGGATGGGAGGGAGAGAAAGTGGCAAAGATGGAGGTGAGGAGGGAGGCAAGGAGGAAATGTTGTCCAAGACAGGCAACTGATTAAACACCAAATTTGACTTATGAACTTTATTTCATGCACACCATGGAGGTTCTTCAAGGTTTTCGCGTCGTACAATTAAAGAGCTGCCAGCTAAAGTGAGAGCAGGCTCTTAGTCTCCACTTGCACACTATGACATACCCACTGTATTAAAGAGCTGTCAGCTAAAGTGAGAGCAGGCTCTTAGTCTTCACTTGCACACTATGACATACCCACTGTATTAAAGAGCTGTCAGCTAAAGTGAGAGCAGGCTCTTAGTCTTCACTTGCACACTATGACATACCCACTGTATTAAAGAGCTGCCAGCTAAAGTGAGAGCAGGCTCCTTAGTCTCCACTTGGACACTATGACATACCCACTGTATTAAAGAGCTGCCAGCTAAAGTGAGAGCAGGCTCTTAGTCTTCACTTGCACACTATGACATACCCACTGTATTAAAGGGCTACCAGCTAAAGTGATAGCAGGCTCCTTAGTCTTCACTTGCACACTATGACATACCCACTGTATTAAAGAGCTGCCAACTAAAGTGAGAGCAGGCTCTTAGTCTTCACTTGCACACTATGACATACCCACTGTATTAAAGAGCTGTCAGCTAAAGTGAGAGCAGGCTCTTAGTCTTCACTTGCACACTATGACATACCCACTGTATTAAAGAGCTGCCAGCTAAAGTGAGAGCAGGCTCCTTAGTCTTCACTTGCACACTATGACATACCCACTGTATTAAAGAGCTGTCAGCTAAAGTGAGAGCATGCTCTTAGTCTTCACTTGCACACTATGACATACCCACTGTATTAAAGAGCTGTCAGCTAAAGTGAGAGCAGGCTCTTAGTCTCCACTTGGACACTATGACATACCCACTGTATTAAAGAGCTGCCAGCTAAAGTGAGAGCAGGCTCTTAGTCTTCACTTGCACACTATGACATACCCACTGTATTAAAGAGCTTCAGCTAAAGTGAGAGCAGGCTCTTAGTCTTCACTTGCACACTATGACATACCCACTGTATTAAAGAGCTGTCAGCTAAAGTGAGAGCAGGCTCTTAGTCTTCACTTGCACACTATGACATACCCACTGTATTAAAGAGCTGTCAGCTAAAGTGAGAGCAGGCTCCTTAGTCTCCACTTGGACACTATGACATACCCACTGTATTAAAGAGCTGTCAGCTAAAGTGAGAGCAGGCACTTAGTCTCCACTTGCACACTATGACATACCCACTGTATTAAAGAGCTGCCAACTAAAGTGAGAGCAGGCTCTTAGTCTTCACTTGCACACTATGACATACCCACTGTATTAAAGAGCTGTCAGCTAAAGTGAGAGCAGGCTCTTAGTCTCCACTTGCACACTATGACATACCCACTGTATTAAAGAGCTGCCAACTAAAGTGAGAGCAGGCTCCTTAGTCTTCACTTGGACACTATGACATACTGGCTGAAGTTCATCAGCTGCAATGCTTTTTCTGAACTGCTATAACTTACACCCCCACCCAAACATAAGATGGGTTACAAAACCAGAAGTGAGAGTGGCATAAACGAGCATGACAAATTATGAAACGTGAAATCCACCCGACCCCCCACGTAGCACCATGAATATTATTAACCTAGAGATACGGTCGGCAGGGAACTTAGTTGAGCGATAAAACGACTACGACCACGTCAGCAAAATCAGAACCAAAGTTGCAAGCTATAAAAAACTTTACTGACAAGTCCCGGGAATCGCAGTGCAGAGAGAGAGCTTGGAGCTGGCGAGGAGGAACTGGAGTAAGAAGGAGGACTGACGTGAATTGCTTACTTCGGTATACCTTCCAACTTTCCTCACCCTCTGTAGCCATTCATTTTCCCCCCACTTGAGCTGTACAACAGTGGCTTGTGAAGGTTTGAGTTATCTAAAGTTCGGTTGAGGATAAATGGTTCTTGTTGTGGTTATTATTGTTGTTTCACTTCAACTAAGAACTTAGTGCCGCAGTCTCTGTGATAAGCACCCACCAACTAGAGAGGCACCCATCATGCTTGCTTCAAAAATGAATGGACGGGTTCTCTATGTCAAGGAATATAGCTCACAGCCACGTGCATGCCACAAGTCAAGACCATGGTAACCGGGAGGACAATCCGTTTCAAGGCCTGGAAGGTGACAATGAAGACACAGCCTTCGCTGATTCTGGGTAAACCGAGGAACATTAAAACTACTGACCTCAACAAAAAACAAACATTGTTACCACACCCACATACAGTAATCATTGGATATGTGCATGCAACAGGCACCTATTGGAGTGCTAACTGACGGTGAGCATTTGGCGCTCAAGCATGCAGACTAATTAAGGCTGGTTCACAACACAACGCTGGCCGAGCGAGCATTGCGTTGCATTGCGTTGCGTTTGCCGGCACACAGCTAGCACTCAGCACTTGACTTCCCACCACATCTCTCTGCATGTACCTCCCACCACATCTCTCTGCACGTACCTCCCACCACATCTCTCTGCACGTACCTCCCACCACCACATCTCTCTGCACGTACCTCCCACCACATCTCTCTGCACGTACCTCCCACCACATCTCTCTGCACGTACCTCACACCACATCTCTCTGCACGTCCCTCACACCACATCTCTCTGCACGTCCCTCCCACCACATCTCTCTGCACGTACCTCACACCACATCTCTCTGCACGTACCTCCCACCACATCTCTCTGCACGTACCTCCCACCACATCTCTCTGCACGTACCTCCCACCACATCTCTCTGCACGTACCTCCCACCACATCTCTCTGCACATACCTCCTGCCACATCTCTCTGCACGTACCTCCCACCACATCTCTCTGCACATACCTCACACCACATCTCTCTGCAAGTACCTCACACCACATCTCTCTGCACGTACCTCCCACTACATCTCTCTGCACGTACCTCACACCACATCTCTCTGCACGTACCTCCCACCACATCTCTCTGCACGTACCTCCCACCACATCTCTCTGCACGTACCTCCCACCACATCTCTCTGCACATACCTCCTGCCACATCTCTCTGCACGTACCTCCCACCACATCTCTCTGCACATACCTCCCACCACATCTCTCTGCATGTACCTCAGTCCTTCACAACAAAAATGAGAGCATTACTGGAAATAAAAAAGTAATGCCACAAAACCGAAATGACCACCTCAGTCAGCTGACAAAGCCTCGGTCAGCTGACACCCCCTAGGTCAGCTGACGAAGCCTTGGTCAACTGACACACCCTCGGTCAGCTGACGACACCTCGGTCAGCTCGGTCAGCTGACAAACCCTCGGTCAGCTAACGAAGTCAAGTATACCTTTGTGTGCTGGTCTCTCACATGACAGAGAGCAGCCATTGGGTGAATGCAGGCCATGATCAATCAACACAAGCACCTTCTCTCACGCCGACCAATAGTGACAGTGTTGGAGAGATGGTGCTATCAAGATCAAATATGCACTGTGCAGTCATTAGTTAAAGCACACCATCTGTCTATTGAACTGCAGTGAAGTTGCTCTGGATATTCAGAGTCATTTGGTTATTATATGATGTTCGCCTGGCAGAGACCTGGGCTGCATTTAGGATTGAGTTGAGGGGTGGAGTAGTATTTTGTAAACAGAGGGGGGGGCAGGAGTTTTGTGAAGCTAGGAGGGTCTGGGGGGCATGCTCCCCCAGGAAATGATTTCATTTTAGACTCCCGAGATCATTTCTGGTGCATTTGCAGACTTGCACAATAAGGTAAGAAGTGACTCAGCACTGGAACTAATACAGTCAGCATCCTCACAACAATCAGCAGATAACACTATTGTGAGAATACTGACTACATGTATACCTCTCGCTGAATGTAGTGTGTTGCATCTAATGAAAATCTCCATTAGAGTCACCAGAGAAACTAACAGAGAATGACTTAAAGAAGACGTATGGAATATAAAACCACGAAGAATAGCTATTTAAACTCTAACAACTAATCAGCTAACTGCCTGCATGTATATAATGTTATGGATTTTGTTTGACACTTCATATTTAACAACACTATACAATAATACAATATCCCAAGATTTCAGGGAGGAGGGGCCAAATGATCAGCAGCGCCCCCAGCCTTGTAGACCACACAAGGCATGAAATGTAGGGCCACTATTCTCACATTAGTGCATGCTGCCATGGACACAAGCACCTTCCCTCACACAAACCATACAAGGCATGAAATGTAAGGCCACTGAGTGCATGCTGCCTTGGACACAAGCACCTTCCCTCACACAAACCATACAAGGCATGAAAGGTAAGGCCACTGAGTGCATGCTGTCATGAACACAAGCACCTCCCCTCACACAAACCATGCAGTACAAGGCATGAAATGTAGGGCCACTATTCTCACATGAGTGCATGCTGCCATGGGACACAAGCACCTTCCCTCACACAAACCATACAAGGCATGAAATGTAAGGCCACTATTCTCATGCTGCTACGATGAACATGAGCCCCTTCACTCACACAAACTCATCCACTTCAAGAGTGACATTGTTGGAGAGAATGTGCTTCAAGATCAAACATATGCGAGCGTTTGTGCATGCAAGCATTTGTTAAGCATTCCACTCCTGTGACTCTTGAATTGCAGTGAAGTTGCTCTGGGCATTCAGAGGCACCTGTTGGCAAAATATGATACTGTTTTCCTGACAGAGACGACACAATATGTGTGTCCTAAGGAGAAACCAAAAGAGATA
Source organism: Cladorhizidae sp. MBARI D1340-BT2 (assembly GCA_028752905.1). Lineage (NCBI taxonomy): Eukaryota > Metazoa > Porifera > Demospongiae > Poecilosclerida > Cladorhizidae > Cladorhizidae sp. MBARI D1340-BT2. Next base: position 11,491,101 of record JAQNBH010000005.1, read on the forward strand.
GAGATATATACGTTACACAACACTTAAAGCTGGCCTTCTCCCACCACTGGAACACTTGCACTCACTTCTCCCACCCCTGGAACACTTGCACACACTTCTCCCACCACTGGAACACTTGCACCCACTTCTCCCACCACTGGAACACTTGCACCCACTTCTCCCACCCCTGGAACACTTGCACCCACTTCTCCCACCACTGGAACACTTGCACTCACTTCTCCCACCCCTGGAACACTTGCACCCACTTCTCCCACCACTGGAACACTTGCACCCACTTCTCCCACCACTGGAACACTTGCACCCACTTCTCTCACTACTGGAACACTTGCACCCACTTCTCCCACCACTGGAACACTTGCTCCCACTTCTCCCACCACTGGAACACTTGCACCCACTTCTCCCAAGACTGGAACACTTGCACACACTTCTCCCACCACTGGAACACTTGCACCCACTTCTCCCACCACTGGAACACTTGCACCCACTTCTCCCACTACTGGAACACTTGCACCCACTTCTCCCACCACTGGAACACTTGCACCCACTTCTCCCACCACTGGAACACTTGCACACACTTCTCCCACTACTGGAACACTTGCACCCACTTCTCCCACCACTGGAACACTTGCACCCACTTCTCCCACCACTGGAACACTTGCACCCACTTCTCCCACCCCTGGAACACTTGCACCCACTTCTCCCACTACTGGAACACTTGCACCCACTTCTCCCACCACTGGAACACTTGCACTCACTTCTCCCACTACTGGAACACTTGCACCCACTTCTCCCACCCCTGGAACACTTGCACACACTTCTCCCACCACTGGAACACTTGCACCCACTTCTCCCACCACTGGAACACTTGCACCCACTTCTCCCACCACTGGAACACTTGCACCCACTTCTCCCACTACTGGAACACTTGCACCCACTTCTCCCACCACTGGAACACTTGCACACACTTCTCCCACTACTGGAACACTTGCACCCACTTCTCCCACCACTGGAACACTTGCACCCACTTCACCCACCACTGGAACACTTGCACCCACTTCTCCCACCACTGGAACACTTGCACCCACTTCTCCCACCACTGGAACACTTGCACCCACTTCTCCCACCACTGGAACACTTGCACCCACTTCTCCCACTACTGGAACACTTGCACCCACTTCTCCCACCACTGGAACACTTGCACACACTTCTCCCACCACTGGAACACTTGCACCCACTTCTCCCACCACTGGAACACTTGCACCCACTTCTCCCACCACTGGAACACTTGCACCCACTTCTCCCACCACTGGAACACTTGCACCCACTTCTCCCACCACTGGAACACTTGCACACACTTCTCCCACCACTGGAACACTTGCACCCACTTCTCCCACCACTGGAACACTTGCACCCACTTCTCCCACTACTGGAACACTTGCACCCACTTCTCCCACCACTGGAACACTTGCACCCACTTCTCCCACTATTGGAACACTTGCACCCACTTCTCCCACCACTGGAACACTTGCACACACTTCTCCCACTAGTAGAACACTTGCACCCACTTCTCCCACCACTGGAACACTTGCACCCACTTCTCCCACCGCTGGAACACTTGCACCCACTTCTCCGACCACTGGAACACTTGCACCCACTTCTCCCACCACTGGAACACTTGCACCCACTTCTCCCACCCCTGGAACACTTGCACCCACTTCTCCCACCACTGGAACACTTGCACCCACTTCTCCCACCACTGGAACACTTGCACCCACTTCTCCCACCACTGGAACACTTGCACCCACTTCTCCCACCACTGGAACACTTGCACCCACTTCTCCCACCACTGGAACACTTGCACCCACTTCTCCCACTACTGGAACTTGTTTCACACAATCGTTCCATTCACCCACCAACTGGCTCCACTTCCTCGCACTCAAATAAAATTAAAAAACTCCTTCTCACCGTAACCCCTCTCTTCACCATGACCCCTCCTCACCACCATAACCTCCTTCTCACTGCATTAATTATTCACCAAGCACACTCATTCAACCCCCTCCCCTTCCTCATTAACACCTTAACTCACTACACTTGCCCAGCCATTCACCCCACCTCTCCCCTCCTCTCCACACTCACCGTGGTCAAGCTGTATCCCACTGTCATACTTAGAGAAGAGCCGGTACCTCTGTGACCAGTACTTGGCCAGGGAGGGCGTGTCATGCACCTCCGAGGAAGGAAGGAGGGAGGAAAACGATAGGAAGCGACCAGCATACTCCAGGCGGCTGCCAGCAGGATCCTTAGATTGGGAAGAAGCCGTCGATAATCAATATATAGCGAGGTGAGGTGCAATTATATGTGTGCTGGGGACTCTAGTGTGTGTCAAGTGCACTATATAGTGAGGAGAGGTGCAATTCTATGTGTTCTAGGGACTCTAGTATGTGTTAAGTGCACTTATATAGTGAGGAGAGGTGCAATTGTATGTGTTCTAGGGACTCTGGTGTGCGTCAAGTGCACTATATAGTGAGGAGAGGTGCAATTGTATGTGTTCTAGGGACTCTAGTGTGTGTCAGTGCACTATATAGTGAGGAGAGGTGCATTGTATGTGTTCTAGGGACTCTAGCACGTGCGTCAGTGTACCAAGAGGTGTGTACGTTGCCACCGCTCCGCAGCTGCCTGAGCCCACCCTCACCATAACACAACAATTCTGGCATGCCCTCCTCAAATATTATTATCATGCCTAATTACGTTGAAATTGACAGGTGCTGCCTTCCCTAGTGAATCTACCAACACTTCATTGCGAATGCTGATGCATGGTAGACCACCATCAACATTAAACAATAAAGTTCCTCTTGAGGTTTGAACTGTTGGCACAAGCATGGCTATCTCTACTCACTAACAGCTCAACAACACTACCACCGAACTGCAGCTGTCCAAACACAGAGAGTCAGCATTATCATGTGATCAAATTGCTGAAGGGGATGCTCGGTCTTAAAGAATGTGAAGTCACTCCTTGACTTTAACTCATTGGCTGCCATAAGTACCTACACCCACAATCTCTGACATTGTGTCCGCTATTAAAAATAAAATCAATCGCATGTGCTAATGATACGATTATTTACCTGCACATGCCCAGTAGAATGCTGTATTGCTATAGAATACTTTACAAGCGCCATGAAGAGTCTAGTCTCTTCAGTGGCAGCTTTCGGGCAGTAAAAGTTTCAAGAAGATGGTTAACGACAGCAACTGCAATTGTCTCCACCCCCTGCCACACCCACCCGTTCCCTCCTTTCTTTGCTCCCCCACCCTGTCAAACTGGAAGCACGTTTTCAGACTATGATAGCACTGTCTACTGGGCATGTGCAGGAAAAAAATCCGTTGTTCATCAATCACGATTGATTTCTTCAAAAAAATTGGGGGGGGGGGGGGGGGGGGGGCACAATAGGTCCGAGTTTGCTCTTTGCATTTGTAAACACTTATGCTGGTTAATCGGGTAAAGAAGCACATAATATTATTGACTTACTCGAACATCTTTGTGGTCATCACGCACACCTCCTTCCTCAGCCTCACCTCCCACTGTGGCGTGGGTGGTGGACGGGGAACAAGGAGGACCTTCGTCTAACAGGATAGAGGTGTGGTCTTCTCCCCCAGAGGTGTGCTCCAAGCAAGGAGGACCTTCGTCTAACAGGATAGAGGTGTGGTCTTCTCCCCCTGCGGTGTGCTCCATGCAGAGCGGTTCGGAAATACAGTCCGTGTCAAGCAAAATGTCAGCCTGATCTAAGTCAGGCATCTTGGTCGACTCAGCTTCGAGCTCATGCTCTGAATTGACCTCCATTAACTCTTTAGGAGGCTCCTCCAATAAACCACCAGCTGTAATCAGAGGCAGAGATGTGTGGCTGTGGACATCAGCTCAGTGCCAAATACACACAGACATAGGTACCACACACACATGCACACACACACACACACTACATCCAACCATGACAACACAAGGTGCCCTCCAATTATAATCAATATGCTTGGGATGTGGCTACCAAAGTCTCAGACCTGATGGGGTTCCCACAGAGAGAGGAGCCAGAGTGGAGTATTAATTAGTGGCCAAGATTAGGCCATAGCCAAACCTGCTCCTGATGAGCCCAGCCCCATAATGTTTGCATGTGTAGCGGCGAATGCACTGTGTGTGTATATATATATCCTGCTTGACCTGACACAATAAGAAAACCTCAATGCTGCCACAGTTGCAGCGCAGTGCTAGCAGGATGTTACCATGGCAACTAACAACAGCTTTAACAGGATTATACTATGCAGCCATAACTTACGTGCACGGTCGCCTCTCCCCACTGCCATACTGTCATCATCATCAGCAGTAGTTACCTCAATATGGCCTACCAACTCCACTTCCTTCTCCACGACCACAGAGAGAGAGAGGGAGAGACACACACACACACACACATACATGCACACACACACACACACACACACAGAGGGAGAGACACACACACACATGCACACACACACTTGGTAAATAACAATGAACATGACAAATGCAAGTGAGTGGCACACACCTACCTGAGTGGTCGCTGGTGGCTTTGTCGGTAGCCGTTTTCTTTTCTTCTTCTTCTTCTTGCCTTTCTTAGAACTCTTGAAGTTCTCCCAGACCTCTGGGTCGATGTGGAGGGAGAGTGGCTCACTCAGACTAACAAACAGAATGGACACCAAAGGCATAATAAATGCAGTACCCCTATATGTTTTGCACATATGTACACACCAAGTTTAAATTCCCCCCCCCCCCCCATGAATTCAAAGGAGACTATCTCTCTTGCAGTGGCACAGAAACAATGATTCTGGAACAGATTCCGAGCTGTGAGCTTTAATTAGAAATATTGTAGCTATACTAGGAACATGTTATTTTGTCTCTAACTAGAGCCCAAACTCAGTCCATTTATAATCATTTATAACTCAGTCCATTTATAGTTCTGAATACCAAGAGCTTATTGCCAAGACAAAGAATAGTTCCAATTAAAGCCCATGCCTAACATTCTTACCTACAAACCTGTTCAGGTATTTGGGAGGAGGGGCTATCATTGCTAGAGGGACAGCCTTATATGATTTCATGGGGAAATAAATAAATACGTCCCGTTAGCAACCCGATACATGCACAGCACTCTCGTGTTTGGATTACTGTAAAGCATGAGGATTCATTCCACATTCCAGAGAATGGAGTTCGCAAAAAAAAAAGCTAGCTCTAGGCGAGGATTTGCTGTTTGTTTCAATGTCCAGCTGGTGCCTCTAATTAAGCTATTCAAGTCTGCAAATGGATCACCATCGTTATCCTCCTCGTTGACTTTTGCATTCGATTTGAATACACCAAGTCAGAGAGAGGTATCTTAAACACCACCAGAACAAGCCTACTGCAGGCTAATCAACCAGACCAAATCAGAGAGAGGCATCATAAGCAATCACCAGAACAAGCCTAGCTGCAGGCTAATCAACCAGACCAAGTCAGAGAGAGGCATCATAAGCAATCACCAGAACAAGCCTAGCTGCAGGCTAATCAACCAGACCACGGCAGAGAGAGGCATCATAAGCATCACCACCCTCCATCGTGTTAACAATGATGTTCTGTTGAAGACATACCTACAGCAACAGAAGAACACTTCCCCTGTCATCAAGTGGTTCTCAGACATCCCTCACCAGTCCAGCCTCACCTTCAACACCTTCGACATCATCAAGTCCTACCCTCCAATCGCAAAACAGCTGCTTTGAGACGCCATAGAGTTTGCTAAATAACCTACCAACATCACTGATGAGGAAGCTGGAATCATCTGGCATGCACGTAAATAGGTATTGCTCAGCAGCACACCACGTCCAAGAAGAACTCAAGCGACCTTTCGGGAGTTATGACGGAGCGGAGATCTGCTAGACATTCCTTCTACATCACTCGCAACCAAGCTGGGGGGGAAACCACATTGGGCTTCACCGAGACGATGGACTCGCCACACTACCAAAACAATTACCAAAGCTATGCGAAAAAATGAGGAAAGAAATCATATCCATGCCTTCAACCTCCGCATCACCTTCCTAACCAACACCAAGATCACCAACTTCCTTGGACGTGTGACGCTCAAACCTCACCAAAGAGTCACACCAGCCACACTGCTAGCCAAGCAGCAACTTCTCTATGTCGACAAAATATCAAATCATGCTCATCTATTATCAAATCCTCCTCATCTATAAACTCCACCTCCATCTATAATCAAATCCTCCTCATCTATAATCAAATCCTCCTCCATCTACCTCCATCTATAATCAAATCCTCCTCATCTATAATCAAATCCTCTTCCATCTATAAACTCCACCTCCATCTATAATCAAATCCTCCTCATCTATAATCAAATCCTCTTCCATCTATAAACTCCACCTCCATCTATAATCAAATCCTCCTCCATCTATAAACTCCACCTCCATCTATAATCAAATCCCCCTCCATCTATAACCAAGCAGCTTCCTCTATCTATCAACAAACGAACCACCAACATCTCAGACAGTGACAGCACCTTCAATAAAGCAGCCCCTGGCCACCAGAAAGTTCTCCATGGCAGTGGCTGCCACCACCAAATGCATTACCAACAGCAAGCAACAGCAGCAGCAGCAACGCAACCAGAAGATCAAGAGGCAGGCCGACAACATGGTACAATCCACCCTTCAGTAAAAATACGAAAAACAACATTGGTAAAACGTTCCTCAACCTTGTCAAGTTCCACTTCCCGAAAGCAGGAAGCACATTGCACAAATTATTGGGCGCCAACAATGTCAGGTCAACTACTCTCGCCCTAGAAACATGAACAGCATCGTCAAGACACACCGACAACAGCGGCCTAGCAAGAGAGGCTAGCAGGACAGGCAGCTGCTGAATCGAAAGTGATTGCCCACTGGATGGAAACTGTCTCGCCTCGTCAGTTATCACACAAAGCTACGTCTCCGCCAGCCATGAGGAAGAACACTACAAAGGACCCGCCGACACACAACTTTCAAGGCACATTACACAAGCCACAAGTACATTCTCAATCTCAAAGACAAGAGAGCAACAGTTCTGCACTATTTATATGGACCACAGTACAACATAAAATGGTCCTTCATGGACGGAGCACCATCCTACTCAACTGCATCAAAACGTTGTAACTTATGCATCACAGAAAAGATCCAATCTTCTACTCAGACAAACCAAAAAATCTGAATCCTCTCAAAGTGCAGACACGAACGACAACAAGTTCCTCCTCAAAAAAACACATCGACACCTATGTCTGTCAACCATCCCCTCATTTAGATATCCACCATTCCAACTCACATCTCAGCTCTTCATTGTCCCCAATGATTGTAGGAGCAATTCCAAAATTCACTAATACAATAACTTGGTGTTTTTTAAAAATTATTATTTTATTTAAAATGTCCTCAATTCTGTCCACTTTGTAATAACGAGCTTTCTTAACAAAGTGTGTGTGTGTGTGTGCGTGCATGCGTTGCGTGTGTGCGCGTGTCTGTGTGTGCGTGCATGCGTTGCGTGTGTGTGTGCTCTCATTCTTAACATAATCTACTTTGGTGTTTTCCCAAGAAAAACTGTCAGTACTCGAGGTGGGCGAGGCCAACACTTACTTGGTCACACAACTGCTAATTGAATGGTATTTAGATTACAGACACAATTATGGCTCCATGGCAACTCCCACCAATCCTGGCTGGCTGTGCGTGCTCCACATACCCTCAGGCTTCAGGGGACTTCAGTTTCAAGGAATTAAATATTTGCAGATGGTAAGAATTGAATCAGGAAATAGTGGAAGCCATTTGCATGCCCTCTCGCTCGTCGTGGGCAATAATGGAAGCCACTGCATGCCCTCCTGCTCTTTGCAGGCAATAATGGAAGCCATTGCATGCCCTCCCGCTCGTCGTGGGCAATAATGGAAGCCATTGCATGCCCTCCCGCTCGTCGTGGGCAATAATGGAAGCCATTGCATGCCCTCCTGCTCTTCCACTTTTTACTTTGAATATTCGCAGACTAGATTCCGAGCATGAAAAATGTGAAATCCTATGCATGATACTAATGCTGCATGCTATGCAAACCTGCTAGTAACACAACCTAACTCACTCTCATACATACTCCAGGATGCTCTGCACTAAAATTGGTAAGACTAGACCATTAGCAGCTGCAGTTATAAGCTTTCAGATGAAACTCAGCCCATGTTGAAAGAGCACTTACATGCCAAGTAGCTAGCAACATAAGTCACTCTTGAGTGATGCTCTATACAAATATAGTCGATAATCAGATATGGTCTTGTTCAGTGGGCACAAGACTAAATAGCAGCTGCTTGGACTAGAGCTACCTAGAGCCTTGTTGAAGGAGCACTATCCTGTTAAACAGAATGGCTAACCTAAGTTCTAGAGTGTTATAAACTTCGCTTGTTCTTGTTCGAGTAGAGGCATCCAGCAGAAGAGATACATACGCGTAGATACATATCAAAAGGAATTCTCTAGAGTAGAGAACTAGTTTTTAGCTATAGGTAGCTGCAGTAGCTATTGCCTTAGCACGGAAAGTGAGCTATGTTGAGTATCTTGGTAAGCAGAATGGCTAACTAAGTTCTGGTACTTTTATAAGCTTTGCTTGTTCTTGTTCGAGTATAGGCATCTATCAACAGAACTATGTAGATATATCTAAAAGGGAACTCTCAAGAGTAGATTAACTAGCTTTTGTTTTACTAAAGATTAGAGAACTATAACTTTCTTGTCAACTAGATAAGGACTTGCTAGTTCTTTCGAGGTGTGGCAGCTGTAGCTAGTAAAATAATGGCTTGGTACACTAGATGTTGAAGGTTATAAGTAACATACCTGCTGACTCACTTGTTAGATCTTGGATTGATAACTAGGTATTTTCAGGGCAGGTGGCCAGCTACTTCAAAAAAGTATTTGATTTTCTTGAAAACGGCTTCGGATATCCCCTAGGTTACAGCTATGGCATTCAAAATTATTATTGCAACATACGATCTCACAACACCAAAAGTCATAAAATGCGATCATTAGCTGCGGCAATGTCGGGAGGTATTCTTGTCGAGTTCCCACGGTGCTGTGAGCTGCCCTGCACCAGTCCTTGCGTCAGTGTCTCGGTCCAAGCTCTGTAAAGTAGGAGGTGATACCACTTCAGCACCCATGAGTGTCTCCTTCTAAACGGCTCTTCTAACTTATCCTTTCTTGTTGTACTAGACACAAGTCAGCACGTACCAATGTTCTTCTCGCTACTGTTGTTGTTTTGTTATTATCCCTCGCCACACGTTCGAGTGAGCCTTCTGGTAGAGGGTGTCCTACAATCTTACTTGTGAAGGTTGCTCATGAGAACTCCCCAGCTAAGCACAGCAGCAGATGCAGCTATGCATGCATGGCCAACAAGCAGTTCACCTGGTCTAGTTGCAGATCTCTGCTGTTCTCATGATACTGTCTCGTCACCCGTGGCAACATCCTGCCTGATCGTGTGATACTACAACACACCCATCCGCTGCAGATTCAATGAAGCTTATAACTATAATTACCCGGCAACCAGCTGACAATTCATTATACACAACACACGAACTAATCTAGATTGTGTAGACAAAACATTACATGTCAGACAATCTTTACCCTACCCACTGTGACCTCCCCCCCCCCCCCCCCCCCCCCCAAATCGAGAAGCAGATTAATCATGACGAGGCATTAGAAAATTTGGCGTCTTCTGATATTAAACTTGTTATGGATAAACCCATTGCACGCAGCTCATTCAAGGGAAAGAAGCAGTAGCTAGATAAAGATTGACTTTTTCAAGACGAATGTCATAATCATAGTGTGTGCCGGATTACTGCAACCTAAGGCCTGGACACAGCGCACAAAATATTATCTCGATCCTAATAGGCTCCACGGAACTGATCAGGATCTAAATACATCGTGTGCACAATAGCAAATTGAAAAGTTGCTCTCGAGTTGATTCATGCTTATTTGCACTATGATGTTATTTTGCAACCATGCATACAGGAACAGTTCCTGCTTGGCAAGCCATTGCCTTTTGCTGTGGCTTGCCTTATTGTAATGAGATGTCTATCTGCATTACAGGATTGATGTTGAAGAGGGCTTGGTGCTAGAAGGGCGTGAGAGGTTTCCCATGGAGCTAAGAATGCTACTCTGATAGTCCCACTGCAAATGGCAGGTCAACCATCACAACACTACAGGCAGCTGTATTCTCCTCTGTGTACAACTACATTCGGAACATTTGCTTTTTTACGAGAATTAAAAAAATGCTATTATATTATTCTTCACGTTTTAGTTGGCCTGGAGACGCTTACCCACATTAACTACAGCTGCACATGCTAGAAATATTTGCCCACGCTACTGAATGCCCAAACAGTCTCACGAGCCAGCAGTTCTGAGGAAAGCAGCTGGCTTGTGGGACTAGCAAGTAGCTAGCAACCAAAGCTAGCCTACTTCTTGTACACACAAGAGAAGAGCAATAGCCAAGCCGAATGCTTGTTCACTAAGTCAAGTAGCTATAGCTACCACACAATCTCAAAGGTCACTGCTAGCCATCGGAAAGCTGTAGATACAAACAGCAACCATGGAAACATCTTCAATTGCACTGACTTATTAAACAAGCGCAGAGAGTGTGTGTGCATGTGGTATGTTATGTGTGTGTGTGTGGTGTGTGTGTGCATGTGTCTGTGTGTGTGTGTGTGTGGTGTGTGCATGCGGTGTGTGCAGTATGTACAGGTCCAAGTGAAGGAAAGATTCAAGGCATACTGGAAGTGTATTTTGAAGCTAATCGCAGCCTACACCAACGCTTGGGCTGCTAAGATGAAGACTGAATTTTAGCTGAGAAATGAACTTCTCCCCTTCTATTTTAGGCATCCGCCATTTTGAAAATGTGAGTCAAATCAGCGTAAGGGATTGCTAATGCACTCCCAGATACTTAAAATCATGTGACATTAAACCTTAACACTCACACAGGGATTGCTAATGCACTCACAGATACTTAAAATCATGTGACGTTAAACTTAACACTCATACAAGGATTGCTAATGCACTCACAGATACTTAAAATCATGTGACATTAAACCTTAACACTCACACAGGGATTGCTAATGCATACCCAGATACTTAAAATCATGTGACATTAAACCTTAACACGCATACAGGGATTGCTAATGCACACCCAGATACTTAAAATCATGTGACGTTAAACTTTAACACTCATACAAGGATTGCTAATGCACTCAGATACTTAAAATCATACCTAACACTCACACTCGGCATTTGGTAATGGTTATCAAACGTATTGCCACACACACATAGCATAAACTCTGGTTGTTTAGCACCCTGCTTCTAACCACAACCTGCAAGATAACTTGTGCGTAACTGAGAATAAGCACTTACTGAAAACACTATTGCATACCAGAGGCAAATACTTTTTAGACAAGAGGAGACTAAGGAACTAATCTCGTGAGCTAGTCAAAGACGGAGATTGGCTCTCGAACCAGACTAAGAAAATCTCAATCCCTTGAGGCAGGTTACAAAGGAGCATGTCTCTCCAGAAGATACGAAGAAACTAGCGATGGCCTTTCAAGTATACTTGCGTGTAACTTTATTCCTGGGAAGCATGTTCATCTACAGAACTACAGAACTATTTGGACATCCTGCATGGCGAAAAGCCCCGTTTAACTGAAGGTGAGAACAATTCTTGCGACAGGCTCGCTATTTGCATCCTTCACAAGCCAGAAGTACAATTGTTGGGTACGTCCGAAAGTGTTTTGGAACTTCATAGGCCAGGAGGAGACTGCAATATCAGCGCTTCCCAGCAAGGTACCATAAGGACACCTAGCAAAGGCTGCTTGTAAGGACAATGAAATGGGCACTAACAACTTTATGTGCACTAAACATCGAGAGACATAACAACCAGGAGTTTACGGTGGTATAACAGCTTAGCTTCGTATCTGAGAAATCTACAGCGCTGAGTCCCATCTGTCATAACATTCAGCACGGCCACACAAGAGCCACGTATCACACTTATCACACTCCACTCTGCTTACCCTGCGTCAGCCTCCTTCTGCAGGGCAAAGAAGCCCAACGCTCGACACTGGTCACTGATCCTCCTCCTCTTCCCCTTCCTACGGCAGCACAACACGAGGACAAGTACTGTTATTACCATAGTTACATCAGCAGGTAGGCTGCCTCATTCGGACAGCAGCTGCACACAGGCAGTGCACCTGCAACCAGTCAGGAGTTGACCATTGCCTGCTTTCACACACACTCACACACCACACAAACACACAACACACTCACTCACATACACATTCACACACAACACAAACACAAACACAAACCACACACACACACACACGCTGGCCAGTTGCCATCATTGCCAGTCAAACTAGCCCTCCGATAATTGCCAAAAGTTTATTACTCCTCGCCACTCAACCTCTCCTCTTCTTGGGCATGCTCAGTAGATAGAGCGACAAGAGGACCAAGTACATTTTCTTTTCTGGTTCGGGAAATTGGCCTTCACTTGGTTAAGGGGGCACTATACATAAAATTTAAAAAATAATTTAAAAAAAGTATTAAAAATTTTGCTATCGCCATAAACTTTTTCCCTCTTTCCTTTCAGTAATTTTAATATCAAATTGTTTCTTATTCCGTGAACATTCAAATGATATGTTGAATGTCTCCATAGGTACATTATCTTAGAAGATATACCCACCAACATCAAGGTCACTCAAAAACTGTACTCCCCTAGTTTGGCAGGAATATCTCCCGTGCTATGTAAACAAGGGCTCTAATTTGGTCTGTGGCTTTAGCTGGGATATGAAATTAGCTGTGTAATTAGTTAATGCCCAAAAGACAGCCCATGGGTCACCTCTTCTGATCACTAATACTTACTTGGCAATGCTTGAAGTAAAAGAAATCTCTATATGAAAGAGCTCTCAAATGACTTACTTTATTTTATTTTTTATCGAGTGAATTGTGGCAAAGCCATGATGGCCACAAAGCCCCAAGATAAGGGACCAAGTGTGACATTGATGTGCTAGATATATCTTCGAAGAAAATGCGTATATAGAGACATTCAACATATCATTTGAAGGCTTACAGAACAAGCAAATAAGCTACAACTTGATACCAAAATTACTTGCACAGAGGAAAGAGGGAGGAGCTTATGGCGATTATAAATGTGTTACAAATTTTTAAATTATATTTAAGTTTGGATATCTAGCCACCCCTTTTAATAAGGCTGTTAGTCCAGGCACACGTGATACAGAGAGCTGAGGCTGTTAGTCCAGGCACACGTACAGAGAGCTGAGGCTATTAGTCCAGGCACATGTGATACAGAGAGCTGAGGCTGTTAGTCCAGGCACACGTACAGAGAGCTGAGGCTATTAGTCCAGGCACATGTGATACAGAGAGCTGAGGCTGTTAGTCCAGGCACATGTGATACAGAGAGCTGAGGCTGTTAGTCCAGGCACATGTGATACAGAGAGCTGAGGCTATTAGTCCAGGCACATGTGACACAGAGAGCTGAGGCTGTTAGTCCAGGCACATGTGATACAGAGAGCTGAGGCTGTTAGTCCAGGCACACCTACAGAGAGCTGAGGCTGTTAGTCCAGGCACACGTACAGAGAGCTGAGGCTATTAGTCCAGGCACACGTACAGAGAGCTGAGGCTATTAGTCCAGGCACACGTGATACAGAGAGCTGAGGCTGTTAGTCCAGGCATACGTGATACAGAGAGCTGTGCTATCCTGTCAGTAATTCACAGCGATATTGCCTGGCATAAAAAAAGATTACAATGTAGGTCGTTTCATTTTCAGGATGGACAAGCCCGCAGAAAAAAGATGGGTGAGGTCATGCTAGCTGCTCTGAATGCTTTTCTGTAAAGAAAATATCACGACCACTTTCTAACCAAGAAAGAACCTAGCCAATACAACAAAGTGTCATGGTGGAACATGGCAGTAACCCTAGGCCTGTTCTGCAGTGGAAGATGATACAATGAAGACAGGAGTAAGTGGCAGAGGAATAGAAAGAAAAGAGATGGGGTGGGGAGAGGGGGGGTTGCGTACGTGTGCACAATCATTGAATCTCTATCCCCAGTAACTCCAGTCCACCTTTGTTCTATCAATAATTGCATGCGTGTAGTCACATCTAAAACATGCACACACTCCCTACTACATTGTGTTGTGTCCGCAAGTCCTGTGTAACCGCCATGTGGCACCCTTATATGGACGGTAAGGGGGGGTGCGAACTTGTTTGCACATTGCTATGATACTAGAAGTGAGCAATGTTTTCCTTGTAAAAATGCCATCCTATTATCGCCATACCAATCCTGTCTCATGTTAACCTAATACCCGATTTTGGCTATGGTGATAATTGATGGTGTACATTCCACCATCGTCATGCATTTTGGACTCGTACTAAAAAGAGTTGTGATAATTGGTAAACGGTTTGCATCAAGCCCAACCCCCCCCCCCACCACCCACCCACCCACCCACCGGAAATGTTATATGGCAAAATGTGACAAAGTTTGTGCTAGCAGAGAGAAGCTACCTTGCCTCTTCATCTTCTTCCTCTCTTTGTTGTGAAGGTCCTTTACACTCGCCTCCTCCTCCTTCTTCTTCCCCACCTCCTCCTGATTCTGCTGCCACACTGGGAGCTCCAGTCACCATCTCCCCCACACTGTCACCCACCAGCATCTTGGCTAGCTCCACTTCGACATCTCCCTCACACTTGGTACTCCCATCACCACCTTCCACCACCTTACTATCAACACCTTCCACACCTCCCCCAATCTCACTGTCACCCTCCACACCTCCCACCATCTCACCATCATCCTCCACACCTCCCACTATCTCATCATCATCCTCCACACCTCTCACCATCTCACCATCATCTTCCACACCTCCCACCATCTCACTGTCAACCTCCACACCACCCACCATCTCACCATCATCCTCCACACCTCCCACCATCTCACTGTCAACCTCCACACCTCTCACCATCTCATCCTCACCCTCCACACCTCTCACCATCTCATCCTCACCCTCCACCATAATCTCCTCCTCCTCAACACCACTCTTCATGGTGGGCTCACTCGTCTCCTTCTCCTCCGTTGAAAATATGGCCTCATCAGTTCTCACCCTTCTCTCTCTTTCCTGCTCCTCACAAAATGCCTGGTAGAAATACCAGTAATAACTGTTGTAGTGCATATCCCAGAGCTTCGACATATGGTCACATGAGAGATGGGCCAACTCATCCTCTTCCGCTCCACCCATAGTGTCAATTCTGCAAGAATCTTTGCCTTCAGCATCTCCGCGACTATCAGCTCCCACTGTACTCACATTCTCGCTCGTTACCTCCTCCGACGTGCCCATTTCTTCCTCCTTCACACCAGTACCCTCGGTCGATGCACGGCTCGCAACTTCATCGGTCATATGGCTGCCTTCGCCCACGAGTCCCAGCTGGTCCATGGCGTGTGTGAGATAGTCCAGAGACTGGATGCTGGCTTGGAGCTTCTGAAGAGAGATGCAGGGGTGGGTTGCCACCCAACCAGTGGCCAGCAGAGATGGACCGTACGTACCCCAGTACGCAGACCACTCTCGATTAGAGAACGCTTCCGCCTTTAGCCTCAGGGCCTGCAACAACACCTCCTCCTCTGAGAGGGGGGGCATGGCAAGGGAATCGTCGCTTGTCCGCTGATCAGACCAGAAATGAAATGGAAGAGATACAGAAATAGGTGAAATCATCGACTAAAACGTAAGGGTTTTTAATTAGGGACGAACCCACTTGCCCGGCATGCCTGAGCACCTGCCGGCGCCGACCTCAGCCCAGTTAATCCCATAGTCATCCCCCCCATACTCCTCTTGCTGCTCCTCCAAGTGCCTCCGCTGGTCCACATCCTCCAGCCCTCCTCCTACGCACAGCACACACAGACATACATAACCATAAACAATGGCCACTCAACGGTCAATTGGGGTCTTCTACGCAACATGTCTGCTTGCCGAGGCAACGCATGCTCATCACGAAGGCCGGGCATGTGCGTACGTAGGTGTCAGCCCAACCCAACCGTTGTTCATCACTGCTACACAGCTTGGGTCCATAATCTTCTATGGAGTGTGCTCCGTCTTTCAATGGAACTCACCCGCTGTACCTTCCCGTACCTACCTGTATCACTGCAGTACATCTCCTCTAGTGCTCCCCCACAACCAGTGCTCCTACTCGACCTTTTCTTGCCACGCCTCTTCTTCGGGTTGTGAGTCTGCTGCATGGCCATAGCCTTGGAGAGCCCAGCCACACCACCACTAGCACCGTCTTCATCCTAACAGTCGAGACGAACACAGCAGTGAGCAGCACTACCAACAGAACCACTCACAGCACACAGTAGTGAGCAACACTACAACAGAACCACTCACAGCACACAGCAGTACTACCAACAGAACCACTCACAGCACACAGCAGTGAGTAGCACTACCAACAGAACCACTCACAGCACACAGTAGTGAGCAGCACTACACAGAACCACTCACAGCATACAGTAGTGAGCAGCACTACACAGAACCACTCACAGCACACAGCAGTGAGCAGCACTACACAGAACCACTCACAGCATACAGTAGTGAGCAGCACTACACAGAACCACTCACAGCACACAGCAGTGAGCAGCACTACCAACAGAACCACTCACAGCACACAGTAGTGAGTAGCACTACCAACAGAACCACTCACAGCACACAGCAGTGAGCAGCACTACCAACAGAACCACTCACAGCACACAGTAGTGAGCAGCACTACCAACAGAACCACTCAAGGCACACAGCAGTGAGCAGCACTACCAACAGGACCACTCACAGCACACAGCAGAGACAGAACCACTCACAGCACACAGCAATGAGCAGTATACTACCAACAGAACCACTCACAGCACACAGCAGCACTACCAACAGAACCACTCACAGCACACAGCAGTGAGTAGCACTACAACAGAACCACTCACAGCACACATAGTGAGCAACACTACCAACAGAACCACTCACAGCATACAGCAGTGAGTAGCACTACCAACAGAACCACTCACAGCACACATAGTGAGCAGCACTACCAACAGAACCACTCACAGCACACAGTAGTGAGCAGCACTACCAACAGAACCACTCACAGCACACAGCAGAGACAGAACCACTCACAGCACACAGCAATGAGCAGTATACTACCAACAGAACCACTCACAGCACACAGCAGCACTACCAACAGAACCACTCACAGCACACAGCAGTGAGTAGCACTACAACAGAACCACTCACAGCACACAGTGAGCAACACTACCAACAGAACCACTCACAGCATACAGCAGTGAGTAGCACTACCAACAGAACCACTCACAGCACACATAGTGAGCAGCACTACCAACAGAACCACTCACAGCACACAGTAGTGAGCAGCACTACCAACAGAACCACTCACAGCACACAGCAGTGAGCAGCACTACCAACAGAACCACTCACAAACATCATGGCTCCTTCCTCACTCTCTCCCAACCAACCAACCAGCCCCACCCACCTTATCTGACCACCTACTCCACAAATGACCAGCCCCACCCACTTCATCTGACTACCTCACTCTCCCAACCAACCAACCACACCCACCTTACCTGACCACCCACTCCCCAAACAACTAGTCCCACCCACTTCACTTGACTACCTCATTCAATCGGTCCCACCCACCTTATCTGACCACCTACTCGCTCTCCCAACCAACCAGCCCCACCCACCTTATCTGATGACCTACTCTCTCCCAACCAACCAGTCACCCCCACTCTAACTGACCGCAGGTTCCCAGTCTTCATGGGTGTTGATAAGCATGGTAGGAAGACCCAAGTCTTTCATCTTAGCAAACTCTTCCTCGAGAGCTACACCAAAGTAGGCCAGTGATGATAATAAACAAATACAAGCGGCAGGACACTGAATCACCAAAAATGTTGGTCATCAGAACACTTGACGATTCCGACAATGATGTTTGGCAGCATTAAAACAGGTGTGGTAATGTTGCCACATAGTTGACGGCTTTTGGGGAGAGGGGGAGAGGGGAGGGGGTCGACTGCCAATGCATCAAATTTAATTACACGGCAACATTTCCGGCAACATGGTAACTGTTACTCACTTGGATCCAGGAGTTCCCCACACGTCCTTTGGAACTCCTGATATTTACTGCAGGCTGCTCTCTTGCTGTCCTCGCCAGAATCACTACCTCCCTCACCGTCTCTGCCTTCAGTTCCCTCTGTAGCACCTGGATCCTTGACCTTCTCTGCCACCTCGTTAGAACCCATTGACACATGGGCCAGGCATTCATTAGTGGCATCGACCACTTCCATCTCCCCTGGCTTGTGACAGTCGCGTTTACAGTCCTTGCTACCTAGCCAATCGTCGCTTTTTCAAATTTTGGCGGGGGGGGGGGGGGATAGGGAGGTAAGATTGGGGCAAAAGTTTGCAACACTAGTTATATAGAACATCAAATGCTTGTGGTGAACATGACAATATCTACAGTGGAGCAGCCCTTACCAGGAGTCAGGAGGCGAACATTTGCAAAACTACGATTATCAAATGCTTCATTTAAAAACAAACTAAGAACCGAACAACAATGTAGACCACAAACATTTAGATGACCCTTTACCTTAAATTAAAAAAGCATAGTAAGGTAAAGGGTCCTCTAATCTTGTGGTCAACATTGTCTTTTTTTGTTGACAAGTCGGTCCATTTTCTTGTTGTTGTAGAACATTCTTGGTCTTGTGTCTAGCTATTCGTTGCTGCTCTATCCCCTCCCTGTTTGTATCCTCTCTACTGTCTCTCTACCGTGGAGCAGCCAGCCTCCTCCAAGAAGATTCCTGGCTCAGCAAAACCCAAGTACTCTCTCTCTTTCTCTCGCACACACACACAGACCACAAGTAGTTGACCTGCCTTTAGTTTTGATGGACATCTTGTCTATGATCAATAGACTAATGGTCGTTCACTACTTTGAGCGATTCTTTCCCAATGGAGAGTCATGCAGTACATAGGAAAGGTTGGGAGCCTTCTGGAGTGAA
Organism: Cladorhizidae sp. MBARI D1340-BT2; assembly: GCA_028752905.1. NCBI lineage: Eukaryota > Metazoa > Porifera > Demospongiae > Poecilosclerida > Cladorhizidae > Cladorhizidae sp. MBARI D1340-BT2. The sequence continues at coordinate 11,510,220 of JAQNBH010000005.1, forward strand.
ATTGTAAAAAAGCCCAAGTCATGTGTGTCGCAGGGGGGGGGGGATAGTTCAAAGAAAGACACAAGATCCTTGATGTCAATTTTCACTGAGCTGCTGTTTACTACGTTCGCAAAGCATTCAAAGTCAAGTGCTTTTGTATCTAAAAGCAGCTGCAACCCACACCACTTGGGATTTCCCAGAGGGAGCTTGGCTGAGATACAAGAGCTTTGTTGAATTATCGTTGTTTTTGGCGAGCTATTTTGGGGGGAACAAAGGTCAAACCTATCAAGGGGAGTACAACAGACAGTCTGGTCAATAGCTGTAAATAACTAATAACATCCTAATAGGTGCACAATTGATTTTGAGGACTAATTGATGCTGCCTGGCAAATCCAGCCTGCATTATCATTCTCTTCGAGGAAGCTGCCAGGCAGGAGGATAAGGATGGTTTCACAGGACCGTAAATGGTGGCTGTTAAAGCAGGGAGGTTGTTTAAGCAGGGAGGGTGTACGCTTATAGCAACAGTCGGCAAGAAAATGGGCACTTAAAACATCGATCAGCCCAAGGACTTCTGGGTGGGTGGGTAGGTAGGTAGAAGGGCCAATTGAGGATAGTGAGCAATCAGAAGTGAGCCTGGATGGACACCACATCTACAAGCTGTCTCGTCACAAGCAATTGCAATGCCAAAAAGAAAAAAGAAAGAAAAAAGACTTCCGACAGACACTTCCTTAACAAATAGAATAGAGGCTATAGTTAGCACGAGAAGTTGAATAGTCTGCTTAATTAATAATAGACTCCTGGCTGCTCGAGTATGTTCCACTGTACAATAGTCTGTGTGTGTGTGAGTGAGTGTGTGTAGGTGTGTATGTGTGTGTGTGTGAGTGTGTGTGTGTGTATGTGTGTGAGTGTGTGTGTGAGTGTGTGTGTATGTGTGTGCACATGTGTGTGTATGTGTGTGTGCATGTGTGTGTGCATGTGTGTGTGAGAGAGTGTGTGTATGTGTGTGTGTGTGTATGTGTGAGTGTGTGTATGTGTGAGTGTGTGTATGTGTGTGTGTGTGAGTGTGTGTGAGTGTGTGTATGTGTGTGAGTGAGTGTATGTGTGAGTTTGTGTATGTGTGTGTGAGTGTGTATGTGTGTGTGAGTGTGTATGTGTGTGTGTGTGTGAGTGGAGAAGTGCTACACCTGGTGGCAGCAGTAGGATCTGCATATCACAGTTATCAAGTGGAATCAAGTTTGCAGAAGTGCCAAATAGCCAAATATTACAGAGAGGAACCAGAAGAACCTTTTGGGCAATGTGCTAGCCCGAGTTGCTTGAAGAAAGCAAAGCAGGTCAACATGACAACTATGTTTAGCCCAAGTTGCTTGAAGAAAGCAAAGCAGGTCAACATGACAACTATGTTTAGCCCAAGTTGCTTGAAGAAAGCAAAGCAGGTCAACATGACAACTATGTTTAGCCCAAGTTGCTTGAAGAAAGCAAAGCAGGTCAACATGACAACTATGTTTAGCCCAAGTTGCTTGAAGAAAGCAAAACAGGTCAACATGACAACTATGTTTAGAGTGAACAGAACAGAATGTCGCGTTTGAAGCTTTTCACAGGATGACCACAGCAAGCCAGGAAGCTACAAAACCTGGACTTTTGAGAGGATGTCGGGGAAGGTGGGCTTACAAGCTGCAGGCATAATTATAGTAACAGCTCTACTGGAGAAGGCCAGGGACCTTCTAAGGAGGTGGCTGAAGGACCACATAGAAAATGGACAAGTTCTAGAGTAAGTCTTGCAGTGGAGAGCAACAGAGAAATAAGCTACTTCACAATGTCTGTCACATCTGGGAGCAGGTCAGGCGAGAAAAGACAGTGACCTGGGCAGGGCAGGAGAGAAAGACAGTGATCTGGGAAGGGCAGGAGAGAAAGACAGTGACCTGGGCAGGTCAGGAAAGAAAGACAGTGATCTGGGAAGGGCAGGAGAGAAAGACAGTGACCTGGGCAGGGCAGCAGAGAAAGACAGTGACCTGGGCAGGGCAGGAGAGGGCAGGGCAGGAGGAAAGACAGTCAACTGGGCAAGTCAGAGAAAGACAGTGGCCTGGGCAGGTCAGGAGAGAAAGACAGTGGCCTGGGCAGGTCAGGAGAGAAAGACAGTGACCTGAACAGGGCAGGAGAGAAAGACAGTGACCTGAGAGAGACAGTGACCTGGGCAGGGCAGGAGAGAAAGACAGTGACCTGGGCAGGGCAGGAGAGAAAGACAGTGACCTGGGCAGGGCAGGAGAGAAAGACAGTGACCTGAACAGGGCAGGAGAGAAAGACAGTGGCCTGGGCAGGTCAGGAGAGAAAGACAGTGACCTGGGCAGGTCAGGAGAGAAAGACAGTGACCTGGGCAGGTCAGGAGAGAAAGACAGTGACCTGGGCAGGGCAGGAGAGAAAGACAGTGACCTGGGCAGGTCAGGAGAGAAAGACAGTGGCCTGGGCAGGTCAGGAGAGAAAGACAGTGACCTGAACAGGGCAGGAGAGAAAGACAGTGACCTGAGAGAGACAGTGACCTGGGCAGGGCAGGAGAGAAAGACAGTGACCTGGGCAGGGCAGGAGAGAAAGACAGTGACCTGGGCAGGGCAGGAGAGAAAGACAGTGACCTGAACAGGGCAGGAGAGAAAGACAGTGGCCTGGGCAGGTCAGGAGAGAAAGACAGTGACCTGGGCAGGTCAGGAGAGAAAGACAGTGACCTGGGCAGGTCAGGAGAGAAAGACAGTGACCTGGGCAGGGCAGGAGAGAAAGACAGTGACCTGGGCAGGTCAGGAGAGAAAGACAGTGGCCTGGGCAGGTCAGGAGAGAAAGACAGTGACCTGAACAGGGCAGGAGAGAAAGACAGTGACCTGAGAGAAAGACAGTGACCTGGGCAGGGCAGGAGAGAATGACCTGGGCAGGGCAGGAGAGAAAGACAGTGACCTGAACAGGGCAGGAGAGAAAGACAGTGGCCTGGGCAGGTCAGGAGAGAAAGACAGTGACCTGGGCAGGTCAGGAGAGAAAGACAGTGACCTGGGCAGGTCAGGAGAGAAAGACAGTGACCTGGGCAGGGCAGGAGAGAAAGACAGTGACCTGGGCAGGGCAGGAGAGAAAGACAGTGACCTGAACAGGGCAGGAGAGAAAGACAGTGACCTGGGCAGGGCAGGAGAGAAAGACAGTGACCTGGGCAGGGCAGGAGAGAAAGACAGTGACCTGGGCAGGGCAGGAGAGAAAGACAGTGACCAGGAGAGAAAGACAGTGACCTGGGCAGGGCAGGAGAGAAAGACAGTGACCTGGGCAGGGCAGGAGAGAAAGACAGTGACCTGGGCAGGGCAGGAGAGAAAGACAGTGACCTGGGCAAGGCAGGAGAGAAAGACAGTGACCTGGGTAGGTCAGGAGAGAAAGACAGTGACCTGGGCAGGGCAGGAGAGAAAGACAGTGACCTGGGTAGGTCAGGAGAGAAAGACAGTGACCTGGGCAGGGCAGGAGAGAAAGACAGTGGCCTGGGCAGGTCAGGAGAGAAAGACAGTGACCTGGGCAGGGCAGGAGAGAAAGACAGTGACCTGGGCAGGGCAGGAGAGAAAGACAGTGACCTGGGCAGGGCAGGAGAGAAAGACAGTGACCTGGGCAAGGCAGGAGAGAAAGACAGTGACCTGGGCAGGGCAGGAGAGAAAGACAGTGACCTGAACAGGGCAGGAGAGAAAGACAGTGACCTGGGCAGGGCAGGAGAGAAAGACAGTGACCAGGAGAGAAAGACAGTGACCTGGGCAGGGCAGGAGAGACAGGGCAGGAGAGAAAGACAGTGACCTGGGCAAGTCAGGAGAGAAAGACAGTGACCTGAACAGGGAAGGAGAGAAAGACAGTGACCTGGGCAGGTCAGCTGATGTTCTAATAAAAAATAAAGGGACATACTAAGAACCACAAACTTCTGCAAGATTTTTTTTTTTTTTACACATCTGTGCCCACACAGAGCACACCGTGTTAGATGACCCTTTACCTCTTAAAATCATGTGCACAATCATTATAAGAGCAGCATAATACATTATTGGTATACGTAATTTTGAATTGGTAAAGGGTCATCTAACTGGTTGTGGTCAACATAGGTCCAGCCTTGCTTCCTTCCAAGTCACTCCAATACAGTTGCTTGTTTTTAAATTAAAAAATTGTTGCTTCAAGTTGTTGTTGTTGTTGTCTGTTTACTTTTTGTTGTTGCTTTTTGGTAGAGAAGAACATGCTATCTAACTGCCAAGTCCAACAACTCCAAGCTTCTAGGAACAAGCTTGTTTCTTCTTTTGTTTGTCCATTCTACAACTCTCTGCATGCCAGGCCATGTCTTGTTTGCTATTATTGACTGTACCCATGGATGCTCTTTTGAGAAGACCACCTTCAAATCTGTTAGAAAATGGTCTTCCAAAAGAGGTGGTCTTCCACTACAGAGGTGGGTGGAGTAATGGGTGGGATAAAATAATATTACAATGCAAAATGTGCACATGTGACCTGATTGGGGAAAAACCGACTATAGAACGAATTTTGGGAGAAAATGAGATACTGGTAACCATGACATTTAAACTATAAACCCTGCAAGTTCTAGACCGACCAGTCTCATACAGCCTTCAAGATAATAAGCATTGGTTTGTCTCACACCTTTCGCCACTTCATCATTACTACTGAGAAATCTTGCAATAATGGTATTGCTACGGAATCATTATTCAATCCCAATAAACCAACTAGGTTCCATGTTATGCATTACGTAATGATTTGTTATGCTTCGAGAGAAAATACTGTGGTGATGCCCTTCTTGGAATTCTTCGTGTCTTAGCTGATTTAGCGCCAGTATTTCTATTCCTAGACAAAGACAAGGAAGGCGTACAAAACAACAGCTAAAGAAGAACAGCTGGTAAAAAAATTCCTGGGCCCTTCGCACGGCGAAGTGTATCTTGGAAACAGTCCGTAAATCTGGTAAGTAGAGAGCGATTTAGTCTCGCTGTTTCGACTTGTTCTGACCTCAGTTAGCTACCCATGTTTATAAACCATCCAGTTGTTGAGAGCGAGGTTCTTCTGACGATTGATGCAGGAAGAAAAATAAGCTGTTGCTTTTTATTGCGTTGCACACAAATTCAAATCTGTTTAGGAATAATAATTAAAAATCATCAGTTGTTGTTATTGTTGTTGTTGTGTTTTCTTGCACATATAACAGTGTTTGCATTTTACCCGGGTAAAACCTATTTAACCCAACCCAGTGGGTAAAACCTGTGTTTTAGGTATTTCCCCCAAGTTTTACCCCTATTTTACCAGGGTTTTTTATTTTTTACCTGGGTTTTACCCAGGTATTACCCAGTGATATAAAACACTTATTTGTAGCCCTGTCACAGTCCTGTCCAAGAGCCACAAGTGTCTGGGTGGTGGTGGTGGTGGACACCAGGGCTATTTAAAAGGCAAGCAAATACCACAGGTCATCATTCACTGCTTACAGTTTAGTAAGTGTACTGCAATTACAAAAATTAGAAAGCCTAGAAACTCGTCTTCTGCCACAGGCTCCTGCGAGGACCTCAGGAGATGGACTATTAAATCTGTTTAAGCATATCAATTGGACTTTAATCCCATGAATCTTGTTTAAATATTTAAATAAATCATTAAATAAAAAATATATACTCTAGTAGACAACCTCGTCACTTGGTGAATAAATGCTGAGGGAAACACAGCTCCTGTTTTTGTCTAGTTCTTTATATTTGCCATTTATTGAATGTCTTACTTCCTGATTACAGAGTTAATTTCTTATAATATCTTTCCAGTTTATAATAAATCTATTGTGTCTATTATTTTATCCTGGGTTGTATCCATGTTCAGGGTAAAAGGTATTTAACCCAACCCGGGTTAAACCCGGGTCACACCCAAGCCCTGGGTAAAATCTGCAAACTCTGACATATAACCTTTGCACTTTGTTAACTTTATAGAATCGGTTGGGGGGTTTTGCCATTTTTTTCCACCTCTACTCTAGCATAGTCCCCTCTCCAACAGCTTGACTCGTACAAGTATGAGCTCCAACAACTCAAGTCTTCTCATGAGCAAGAGCAAAACTTTCATGGAGATATTTGGTTGCAGATTTTATGTCCACAGCTGGTGTGCTCTCTAATTCAACATCACTTTCACTTTTTACCAGACAGAAGTTTCCATCCAATATCCTTTCCAAGAGTTTCGATATGTAGTAGCTACTCTCAATCATGTTCACGTACTCCTGCCAGCTGTTTCAGCCAAAATAGTTTGTAGTTCGAACTCTGCCTCGTCATCCTCATTAACCCTGCAAATCAACTAAGATGTCCAGAAATCCACACTTGGAAAACATTTCTCAGTAGTCAATGGGAGTCACTGCATCCCGTGCTTTGTAACTACAAAATTGTACCCTTATTTTCTTTGCCAGCTCAGGTGTACAGAGTACATGCAAAGAAGCTACTTCCTATAATCGTTTTAACATTTTGAATAATCTCAGCATTGAAGACTGCAATCTAGAGGTGGTGTGTGTATGTTGGGGGGGGGGGGGGGGAGAATAGTTTAACATTTAGTCTGACAACATCTGGATAAATACAGTTGTCTATAAAGAGTATGATCAATCTGCTTTCCACTACTACCTTGTAGGAGAGCTTGTCTAGTCAGCCCTCAAACAGATCACTTGTCATCTTGTAGGAGAGCTTGTCTAGTCAACGCTCAAACAGATCACTTGTCATCTTGTAGGAGAGCTTGTCTAATCAACCCTCAAACAGATCACTTGTCATCTTGTAGGAGAGCTTACCCTCAAACAGATCACTTGTCATCTTGTAGGAGAGCTTGCCTAGTCAACCCTCAAACAGATCACTTGTCATCTTGTAGGAGAGCCAACCCTCAAACAGATCACTTGTCATCTTGTAGGAGAGCCAACCCTCAAACAGATCACTTGTCATCTTGTAGGAGAGCTTGTCTAATCAACCCTCAAACAGATCACTTGTCATCTTGTAGGAGAGCTTGTCTATCAACCCTCAAACAGATCACTTGTCATCTTGTAGGAGAGCTTACCCTCAAACAGATCACTTGTCATCTTGTAGGAGAGCTTACCCTCAAACAGATCACTTGTCATCTTGTAGGAGAGCTTGTCTAATCAACCCTCAAACAGATCACTTGTCATCTTGTAGGAGAGCTTGTCGAGTCAGCCCTCAAACAGATCACTTGTCATCTTGTAGGAGAGCTCTAGTCAACCCTCAAACAGATCACTTGTCATCTTGTAGGAGAGCTTACCCTCAAACAGATTACTTGTCATCTTGTAGGAGAGCTTGTCTAATCAACCCTCAAACAGATCACTTGTCATCTTGTAGGAGAGCTTGTCGAGTCAGCCCTCAAACAGATCACTTGTCATCTTGTAGGAGAGCTCTAGTCAACCCTCAAACAGATCACTTGTCATCTTGTAGGAGAGCTTACCCTCAAACAGATCACTTGTCATCTTGTAGGAAAGCTTTAGTCAACCCTCAAACAGATCACTTGTCATCTTGTAGGAGAAGTCAACCCTCAAACAGATCACTTGTCATCTTGTAGGAGAGCTTGTCTAGTCAATCCTCAAACAGATCACTTGTCATCTTGTAGGAGAGCTTACCCTCAAACAGATCACTTGTCATCTTGTAGGAGAGCTTGTCTAATCAACCATCAAACAGATCACTTGTCATCTTGTAGGAGAGCTTACCCTCAAACAGATCACTTGTCATCTTGTAGGAGAGCTTACCCTCAAACAGATCACTTGTCATCTTGTAGGAGAGCTTGTCTAATCAACCCTCAAACAGATCACTTGTCATCTTGTAGGAGAGCTTGTCTAATCAACCCTCAAACAGATCACTTGTCATCTTGTAGGAGAGCTTGTCTAATCAACCCTCAAACAGATCACTTGTCATCCTTGATTTCCTGTTTGAAGCATAGGTGCCTGGAAGACACAGATGGTCCTATCTCCAGCGGAATAAGTTTTTCTCCCATGGCAGAACAGGCAATGAGAACTGCGATTGATTTGCTTCCCTCTTTAGCCATCGACAACTAATCATCGTTTGTAGGCAGAGCTCTAAATATATGTAAGGCCAGTCTCATCAGCGTTAAAAATATCCTTGGAGGCATGTCCTTCACATAGTCTTAGGGCTAGGGCTAGGGCTAGGGCTAGTCTTTATCTTGCACTCCAATCACTCCCCAAAGTTGTGTTGACTCTGCTGCTTCTCCTGATAAAATGGACATATGCATATTATGATGGTTCTGCCACTTTTGTAGCCATCATTAGAACCAGTGAAATCATCAAGGCCCATCTCTGCCACATACATAATAGCACACAGTTGGATAAGTCATCCACTTCCTGCCCATAGCTCTTGCTCTAGTAACCATTTCCAAGCTATTTCATCTTCATCTTAACCCCTCCTTCTAACCTTGACATTTTCCTTTACCTTGGTTTCACCAACTTCCCTTCTTGATGTCCTCTCTGTCCTTAACAACGTTCTGGATTTGAGTCTTGTCCACATCAAGCCCACGACTACGACAGGATCTGGCACTATCAACTTGAGTTGAAACAACTGTTCTTTCTTTCCAAGGCCAAATATTTTCCTCTTTCTAGACAGCTCTCCAAGTTCTGAATTTAACCATGTGCTGCAAGTCACTGCATGCATGTGCTGCAAGTCACTCCATGCATGCATGCATGTGCTGCAAGTCACTCCATGCATGCATGCATGTGCTGCAAGTCACTCCATGCATGCATGCATGTGCTGCAAGTCACTCCATGCATGCATGCATGTGCTGCAGGTCACTCCTTGCATGCATACATGTGCTGCAAGTCACTGCATGCATGTGCTGCAAGTCACTCCATGCATGCATGCATGTGCTGCAAGTCACTCCATGCATGCATGCATGAGCTGCAGGTCACTCCATGCATGCATGCATGTGCTGCAAGTCACTCCATGCATGCATACATGTGCTGCAAGTCACTCCATGCATGCATGCATGTGCTGCAAGTCACTCCATGCATGCATGCATGTGCTGCAAGCCACTCCATGCATGCATGCATGTGCTACAAGTCACTCCATGCATGCATGCATGTGCTGCAAGTCACTCCATGCATGTGCTGCAAGTCACTCCATGCATGCATGCATGAGCTGCAGGTCACTCCATGCATGCATACATGTATGCATGCATGCAAGTCACTCCATGCATGCATGCATGCATGTGCTGCAAGTCACTCCATGCATGCATGCATGTGCTGCAAGTCACTCCATGCATGCATGCATGTGCTACAAGTCACTCCATGCATGCATACATGTGCTGCAAGTCACTCCATGCATGTGCTGCAAGTCACTCCATGCATGTGCTGCAAGTCACTCCATGCATGCATGCATGTGCTGCAAGCCACTCCATGCATGCATGCATGTGCTGCAAGTCACTCCATGCATGCATACATGTGCTGCAAGTCACTCCATGCATGCATGCATTTGCTGCAAGTCACTCCATGCATGCATACATGTGCTTGCAGCCTGTGCAATTTACAGCAGAAGAGTTTGTACTTTACATTTTAGTCGTCTTAAAATTGTATAATTTTGGTGGTCTTTGGTCTTACAAAATACAAAAGAAATCACCTTACAAAAGAGGCGGTGTTTCACTAGAGGCGGAGTTTGTATTGCAAGAGGTGGACTTCCACGGAAGGGTCACCCAAAAGAAGGACTTGTGGAAGTTATGGCCCCTTCAAGGATGTGGTAACATGTGCACAGGAGAACAAACCAAACAGCTGAACTGAGCATGGATCATTCATTCTTGTAACGCAGCTCATGAGCTAGCTTGATTACATCTCGACGATGATTCTTAGCCATGTTCCCTCTTTGCAATCAAGAGGCAGATTAGTTGTGGAAATACATTGGAAATTGTGAGTCTTCTGATGCTACAATTATTATGATTGTATGCAAGGGGTGGAGACGTAGACTATATAGCTACATTAGATTGATTTGATTGATTTGTTAAAAAAGAAAGGAAGCAAGATTCTGTCATGTAGACCACAACCCTTTACCATTGTCCATTGTCGCTTATAAATGGTAAAGGGTCATGGTCTACATGGGCACACGCTCAATCCAATATGTATGTGTAATATATATAGTCAATCCAATATGTATGTGTAATATATATATGTATATGTAAATACACATACATATAAATACATAAATATATACATATATATGTATATGTGTAATATATGTATGTATATGTAAATACACATACATATAAATACATAAATAAATACATATATATGTATGTGTAATATATGTATATGTAAATACACATACATATAAATATGTATGTATTTATATAGCTGTTCTAAAATAAAAAACATTTTTGTATATACGTGTAATATATGTATGTAAATGTATATACGCATACATAATAAATATATATATTTATATATATTATATATGTATGTATTTATATAGCTGTTTTAAAATAAAAACATTTTTGTATATGTGTAATATATGTATGTAAATATATATACACATACATAATAAATATCTATATTTATACATTACATGATCTGTGGCTAATCTGATTGGTTGATAACTATAGGTTACATAGGCGCGTAACCTACACTTTTAACCGCATGTAGTTTAGCGCGTGCGCAATGTAGTATAAGTAAGATAGCCTATACAAAAGAGTCGGTTATGCGCCAGTGTAACCTACTCGTTTGCTGTTACATTCCTTGGCTTCGCCTCGGGGTAACCGCAAACTCGGAGGTTACATAGGCGCATAACCGACTCTTTTGTATAGGCTATCCTATACATATTTATATATATTATATATGTATGTATTTATATAGCTGTTCTAAAATAATTTGTAATATATGTATGTAAATGTATATACACATACATATAATATATATATATGTATGTTTATACAGCTGTTTTAAAATAAAAACATTTTTGTTCTCATTTAAAGTTGTTGTTGTTGTTTCTGGTTGTTGCTATATATTAATTATAGTTGAGCAGTGACCGGGTAAAAGCTCCACAAAATCCAACTTGGAACTTCAGGGACACCAGCACATTGTATATTTTAATAACACCACACTTATCAGCAATGGAATGTCTTGTTGTTATTGTTGGTTGCACTCATGAAGTAGACCTCACTGTACCACAGCTGCAACACAAATCCGCCAATGCCATTTATCTATTACTTCACAAATCAGTAGACACCATGTCTTGTTGCTATTGTTGACTGTACCCATGAATGGTCAGCTACAGCCTCCTTCAAGGACTTGGTAACAGTTGCACAGGAGAAGCCTAATCCAAACAGTGGATGTTTTGATCGAGGGTCAGCTACAGCCTCCTGGATTTTGTTCCAGGAGTGAGAACAGTCCTTGCATATTACCAATCGTATTTCTCCATTTGATAACAAGTTACAGAGAATGCTATGGGCAACCCTGAAAATTGTGTAACAATTTAGACCTCAGTTTAAATCGGGTTAACATCGAAAGAGTTAACATCGAAAGGGGAGAGGGCATTCTTCTGGGCATGGTGTATGGGAAAAGAGCGTCAGTATCTGTCGGAGCATGCGAGTGACTATTAAGGAGACCAGTGATGTAGTCAATAGGTGCATTGTCGATAACTGCCAGGGTGCATGCGTGTCTATTTGGGACTTTCAAGGAGACCAGTGACCGTCTAGTTTGGCAACAGTCATTGTCAGTGCTAGCTGCCAGGCATTCAATTGGCGAGAAAATGTCTGATGTCCGCAACCAGACTTTCGTGAGCACTGTGAAATATGTCGTAAAGCAAAAACGCAATTAGCGATACTATAAGAGTGACTACTCTTGACCAAACCAGACTGACAACTTGAAATTGGCAGCCTTTAAATTGGCTGAAACCCTTTACCCTTTGATGGTTGGTACATTAAGACACCATCACACACACACAAAAAGGCACCTCCTGACATATTTTCCCTCCCTTGACCCTCATGAGACTAGCCATATGGTAGCTCTCTAGCCGGACTCTCAGTATGCACACTCTCAGTATGCACATGCACACAGTAAAAGGAATCTGGTCAAATGCCATACAGCATTCTGTTCTTGTCTATTCAGCATTTTTGAGCTGCTTATTTGCTCGCATATCTTTAGAATGGCATGCAAGTACATTTGGACGCATGTTCTCACAAGTCCAGTTCCACAAAAAAATGTCCGACGAAATGCCACAAACATTGTGGCAAGTCAGAACAAAATACTCCATGACGACCCTCTTTACCATATGTGTGCATGTTTGAAGGTCTGGGTAGCAAGACCATAGCCATAAGGTAGGAATATATTTTAACCTTACCCCAGGCTACAAGCACAATTTAGCTTAACAACAGGTTTACTACTGCACAAAATATCAACACCAAATTCTGTGCTCATGCAGCTTTAAAATAAGCTCAAGCTCACCCCATGCAACGCAAAAATCTATTTCACCCAGTCACTGCGTAATAATAGACTTGGCTAATATCATTTTGAATGCGTAAACCATATCAATGTCATTACGAACCAAGGCTCATCTACTATACCTTACCAGAAGTTGTTTCTGGAGAGGTAGCACGAGGTTACTGGCGCTCTCAGCTTGACTCCACCCTCTTCTACTTTCCTGTATACTGCTACCCCAAGTCTTGTGTGATAGGAAGGATACATACCAAGGTAAGAGACAGACAGAGAACACCAATGAATACGGAACTCGTGTGTAAAAAGGTATAAACCACGTGGTAAAAATGCTGTGCTTCTAGTAGCGAGCGAGACCCTTTACCAACTGCTAATGCTGTAAGAAAGGGAGGGAGTAAAAGAGTACTGCTCATATATTTATTATTGCTTCACAGTACAACACACAGAGTGCATAAAATGATAATAGAAGGGTATATAGCTAGATACAGGGCAGTCCAGCAGAAGGACAATTAGCAGTCTAGCATACAATTGTTAAAAACATGGAGGGACACATGAACATCTTGTTCTGGTGGTATTCTGAACAAAAGCTACAAGTATGTTGGGTTGTCCTGGTAGTAGTCTGAACAGAAGCTACTGAGTTGGAAAAATGACTTCTCTGATAGGTTGGGTGTATCTAATTGAATTATACAGGGTGGAGTTCTCTAAAGGGGGTGATTGCCATTTCTATTGAGACAATCTGGGAATAACTTTTGCATGTCTGGAGCACACAGTTTTCCTACCCAACTAATTGATAATTCATCTGTCATCTTGACTTCTTAATTTCAAAATGAATGACTTTAGTCAGACTCATCTTATTGGGAGACCTTCAAACAAATCAAATGTAAATTATATCCACACTATCATGACACATTGATGCCACAGAGTGGTACAAATGTTGCTATAGGTGCCGATTTGAATAAAGCTAGTTTTTAGACAACTTCAAGTTCAGGCTCTTGAGAGTGGCCCCCCAGCAGCCAGGCAAGTCCATTCCACAGTCTCGATTGAACCACTCACACTTTGGTGCGAGGCTGATGTGCAATGCCTCCTTCACTAGCAGTTCCTTCTGTCTTCTGGCCTGGTCCAAGATGGTGGCTTCCTCCCACAAAATAGGATGTTCATTATCCCATGCATGTTCAGCAATTGCAGACTTCTCTTTAGCACACTTTCTACAGGCATCTCGATGTTCTTTCACTCTGGTCTCCAATCTTCTGATGGTCTCCCCTATAGTATTTCCCACAGCTACAAGGGATGTGGTACACAATGTATGAGTGCTTATTAGTTGGTAAAACATCCTTCACTCTGTTCAGTTGTGTCCTCAGAGTTCTTCCCAATCTGAAGACAACTTTGATGTTGAACTTCCTGCAAACCCTCCTGATGTCTTCACTCATCCCTGCTGCATAAGGAATCACTACCATAGAATCCTTCTTTTTAGACCTCTCATTGACTGTATTGGTGTACTTATCTTCCTTTCTGCATTTATATATATCTGCAGAGGAAAGGTTGATGAAGGATTGCTAATAACCATTCTCTATAAAGACCTTATTGAAATGATGTTCTTCCTTCCAAAGGTCCTCCTTCTCCACCTACTCTCCTGGCTCTATCATATAAGCTCTTCACTCCTCATGGATAGCATGATGTGGTCTATAATCAAGGTACTGGTTGGTGTGCATTGGTTTTTTGCAATCAGCCTTCCATCTTCCTTTCTGTGTAGATGGCAATCCAGAAAGGGCAATGATCCATCCACATCAAGTTCCATGGTAAACTTTATAGATGGCCTAATGTTGTTCAGATCATCTGCTCTCGCCTCTTCTTCACTGTGCAGAAGGTATATATAATCCACATCTCTTCCAAAATCTTGGCTTCAGAGGGGTAGTTGTGAGGGCCAAATTCTCAAAGAATTCCATGTAAAGGTTGGCTACCACTGCAGATACTGGAGAGTCCACTGCTGCACCCTCTTTCTGCTCATAGTATTTTCCTTGATACCTGAAGTAGGTGGATTTTAGGCATAACTCCAACAGTTCAGAAATCCTTTCAGCACCCAGTGCAGTCCTCTCGTGCAAGCTCTCATCTTTCGTCAACATTCCAAAAATGATTTCCCCTTCATCTATGGGAACATTGGTAAAAAGAGAGGAAACATATAAACTGACAAGACACTCATCCCGTGCCAAACATTCAGCAACACCCAGTTATATCATCCTCAATAGCTCTAAGAAGTTCTTGGGTTATTATTTGTGGCTCTGCAGGAGATCCAGAAATAATTCTCAACCTTCTCAAAGATATGACCCTTCATCTGGTATATAGAAGTAGACAGGCCCTTCTCTGCTCGTGCTCCCTGAGTGTGGTTCTTGAAGGCCCAATTTTTCAGTGGAAACCATATTGCCATGAAGAAGGAAGTGAAGTTAAACCAATAGCTGCTGGTGGTGCCCTACGTCACCCTGACTGCCAAAGTTGTTGGGGGCAAGGTGAGGGATGGTATTGGCAGACCTATTGCCCCCTCTTCAGCTAGGGTATGGAGTCGGGAGAGGAGCTGAAGCTGAACTCCATGCTTCTAAAGCTGCATAAGGGCTCTGATTTTGTCAGCCACATTCTTCAAGGTTTCATTCACAAACCTGTTCTGGATTAAGCCATTTCACTATGGTGACAGAGTCACAATCACCCCCTATTAATAATAATTATTATTATAATGAAATAGTTGTTGTTGTTTTTCAAATAAAGCAACAAATGAAACTGTTAAATGCCTGTTCCTAGAATGTCAGCGGCAGACTGCAAGAAGCAACACTGATGCATCATCACCTATGGAATATGGTAACTACATGTACTTAGTCCTAATTATTATTTTTTAAATAAACAAATAAAATAATAATAATAATATAATAATAATAAGTTAAAGTAATATATACATTTAAATTACCAGTATTATAAATGGTAGATAAACAAACAGGTGCCTGTGTCGAGTCTTTGGGTGTCATCGGGGTCAGGTCGATGGCTTTCCTGAAGGAGCTCAGCCTCGGGATAAAGCAAAGAACCGGGGAGGTGAATGCCCATGCTTACCTCCTGCAGCATCTCTCAGTGGCAGTCCAGAGGGGAATGCCTTATCTGTTTTGGGGTCGGTCGGGATTTGAACTTGTCATTAGCTTTTTAGATTAGTTATTACGTATGTAAAAAAATTAAATAGTATTTCTCATGCACACGTTTGCTAGTTGTTGCACGGAAAGAATCTGGTGCTTGGCTAATGCCATCCGGTGGCATAGAAGACGTACTTATGATTGCAGTGGGATTGAGGTTAAGTGCACTCGTAATTTAACCCCATTCATGTTGCCATTTGGTGAACAGATTAATGGCCTGAGTTGCCATAGAAGCCAGGGTCACTATCCAAGGCATGCCTCTCTGAATGCAGTGGTCAAGAGAGGTTTGGGCTCTGCAGATATCTCTACTCGAACCCAATAGATCACATGGCAAATGGCCGGATGGCATCAGTTTGGTCCCATGGAAGTAGTGTGGTCGATCACTAGTGTGGGATGTTACATGCCCAGACACCCACGCACCATCCCATTTAGCTTTGGCTAGTGTTGAGACTGGCAGCGTGGCCACCGAAGCTGAGAACCACAAAAGGATGAAGTATGAAGAGTTGGACTCTGTCTATCATTTATGCCTCTGGCTATTGAGATGTTGGGAGTTTTCAGCCCTGCAGCTGCAGCCTTTTTCACTGACCTTGGCAAATGGGTCGCAGACCAGTTAAAGGAGCCCAGGTCACAGTCCTTTCTGCTGCAGCATGTGGCCGTCGAAGTTCAGGTTCAGGGGGGAATGCTGCGGCTATTTTGGGGGCTTTGCCTTAGATTGTTTACTTTCATTTGTTGGGTTTTTTTTATTGTGTTTGTGTGTTACTTTTTCTGTTACAAAATGTTATTTATTTTTTATAATTTGCACTAGTTAATTAGGTGTTAATGGGCTCTAATTTGCATGTTTAATATGTGTAAATTATGTAGCTATAATATTAATAATAATATATATATATATATATATAACAAATAAACAATTCAGTGACAAAAAATAATACACATTCAACATATGAATAAAACCACACCAAAAGTGGTTCTGGCCAAAAGTGATCTGGAAGCTAGGCTTGTGTGTTGTTGTTTTTGATTGTTGAATAGGGACTCGTGAGCATCATCTCCCGAACATTCCTATAAGTGCCTTATTCTATTTTGTTCTTGTTTGATAAATAAGCACTTAACATATCCTTCTGTCATTTATTTATTATACTCAGCTCCTTAGAAGAGGGTCAGTTACAGCATACTTCAAAGACTTGGCAATAGCTTTACTGGATAACTCCAGAAATAACAAAACAGGCAGCAGATATTATCTATATAATTTATTATAAAGCTTGTGTGCCTGTCCTCGAGATACTCAGCATTACCAGGGAACAGACCCCATTTTTATTCTGAGCATGTTAGAACTTGCATAACACAAGCAATTTGCTTGCGAATTTGCCTCCATGCAAACTCTATAAGAATTAGTTTAGTATATATTACAGAAGGAATCTAGGGATGAGGCCCTATACTACCTTAATTACATGCAATAGTTGCTATTGTCAAATATATCAGTTTGTCAATGAAACGATGTGTTCCTTCCTGCACCTTTGGTGCGACTACCTCTGCTAGTTCTATAATGTTCTTGACTGTCTCTATCTACCGTAAAAGTTAATCATGCGTCAAAATTCCATGCGTCTTGGATAACGTACGCACACGTAAATCGCTTATGATGGTGTCGGTCGAAGCCGATTGATAATTGACCGTTGTAAGGCAGAATTTATTGTTCCTTGTGGTGGTATGTGTCACCCAAACCCGAGGCAAAAAATCCATGGCCTAGCTCTTCTCCGTTCTCAGTTTCTATAGTACGCTTTTGTTTCACTGAACCACATTGTAAGTAAGCGCATGCGCAGATTGACGATGTTCTGCTCTCACGCGGTGGGGCCATTTTGATGAGCATGCGCTGGCCTTAGGCGCGTTTCGCTCGTCTTCTAACCTTCAAATAAGAATCTGAGGCTGAAAGAATATTCCACTGTGGCAAGTAACAGTAATGAACGCCAGGCATGGATTGGTGAGCGAAGAAATTTGAAATCTAATACAGCATTGCTCTAGTCACCCCTAGAATAGCTGAAGGTTTAATACAGGGCTGATCTGTACATTATTGATGTCATCATTATTTATTTATGCTTCACAGTACAAATAATACTAGATGCGAACACAAGTAAAGATGCACCACTAAGAACGAGAGTGAACTGAAGAGACAGCTAGCTTGAACTTGCAGACTTAACATGCAATTAAAAGGTTGATGAGAACACAAGTAAAGATGCACCACTAAGAACGAGAGTGAACTGAAGGGACAGCTAGCTTGAACTTGCAGACTTAACATGCAATTAAAAGGTTGGTGAGAACACAAGTAAAGATGCACCACTAAGAACAAGAGTGAACTGAAGGGACAGCTAGCTTGAACTTGCAGACTTAACATGCAATTAAAAGGTTGATGAGAACACAAGTAAAGATGCACTACTAAGAACGAGAGTGAACTGAAGGGACAGCTAGCTTTAACTTGCAGACTTAACAGATAATTAAAAGGTTGATGAGAAGACAAGTAAAGATGCACCACTAAGAACAAGAGTGAACTGAAGGGACAGCTAGCTTTAACTTGCAGACTTAACAGATAATTAAAAGGTTGATGAGAAGACAAGTAAAGATGCACCACTAAGAACAAGAGTGAACTGAAGGGACAGCTAGCTTGAACTTGCAGACTTAACATGCAATTAAAAGGTTGATGAGAACACAAGTAAAGATGCACCTCTAAGAACGAGAGTGAACTGAAGGGACAGCTAGCTTTAACTTGCAGACTTAACAGATAATTAAAAGGTTGATGAGAAGACAAGTAAAGATGCACTACTAAGAACGAGAGTGAACTGAAGAGACAGCTAGCTTGAACTTGCAGACTTAACATGCAATTAAAAGGTTGATGAGAACACAAGTAAAGATGCACTACTAAGAACGAGAGTGAACTGAAGGGACAGCTAGCTTTAACTTGCAGACTTAACAGATAATTAAAAGGTTGATGAGAAGACAAGTAAAGATGCACCACTAAGAACAAGAGTGAACTGAAGGGACAGCTAGCTTGAACTTGCAGACTTAACATGCAATTAAAAGGTTGATGAGAACACAAGTAAAGATGCACCTCTAAGAACGAGAGTGAACTGAAGGGACAGCTAGCTTAAACTTGCAGACTTAACATGCAATTAAAAGGTTGATGAGAACACAAGTAAAGATGCACCTCTAAGAACGAGAGTGAACTGAAGGGACAGCTAGCTTGAACTTGCAGACTTAACATGCAATTAAAAGGTTGATGAGAACACAAGTAAAGATGCAACACTAAGAACGAGAGTGAACTGAAGGGACAGCTAGCTTGAACTTGCAGACTTAACATGCAATTAAAAGGTTGATGAGAACACAAGTAAAGATGCAACACTAAGAACGAGAGTGAACTGAAGGGACAGCTAGCTTGAACTTGCAGACTTAACATGCAATTAAAAGGTTGGTGAGAACACAAGTAAAGATGCACCACTAAGAACAAGAGTGAACTGAAGGGACAGCTAGCTTGAACTTGCAGACTTAACATGCAATTAAAAGGTTGATGAGAACACAAGTAAAGATGCACCTCTAAGAACGAGAGTGAACTGAAGGGACAGCTAACTTGAACTTGCAGACTTAAATGCAATTAAAAGGTTGGTGAGAACACAAGTAAAGATGCACCACTAAGAACAAGAGTGAACTGAAGGGACAGCTAGCTTGAACTTGCAGACTTAACATGCATTTAAAAGGTTGGTGAGAACACAAGTAAAGATACACCACTAAGAACGAGAGTGAACTGAAGGGACAGCTAGCTTGAACTTGCAGACTTAACATGCAATTAAAAGGTTGATGAGAACACAAGTAAAGATGCACCTCTAAGAACGAGAGTGAACTGAAGGGACAGCTAGCTTAAACTTGCAGACTTAACATGCAATTAAAAGGTTGATGAGAACACAAGTAAAGATGCACCACTAAGAACGAGAGTGAACTGAAGAGACAGCTAGCTTGAACTTGCAGACTTAACATGCAATTAAAAGGTTGATGAGAACACAAGTAAAGATGCAACACTAAGAACGAGAGTGAACTGAAGGGACAGCTAGCTTGAACTTGCAGACTTAACATGCAATTAAAAGGTTGGTGAGAACACAAGTAAAGATGCACCACTAAGAACGAGAGTGAACTGAAGAGACAGCTAGAGCTCTTGAACTTGCAGACTTAACATGCAATTAAAAGGTTGGTGAGAACACAAGTAAAGATGCACCACTAAGAACGAGAGTGAACTGAAGGGACAGCTAGCTTGAACTTGCAGACTTAACATGCAATTAAGAAGGCCGAGGACTCTATAGGCTCTTATAGAAATATGGTTGTGGTGGGACTGCCAGGATAGATCCAACACTATCACTAAATATGCCTATGGTTCCCTTTTGCAGGAATGCTGCTGTTGTTGATAAGGTAGGAATGTCCTATATACACAAGGATCAGATGGCCAGAATCTGATGTGCAACGCTTGGACTCCTTGGAAGTTCAATTTCCAGATGACACTCCAGTCACATAGAGAGTTAAGATCTTGGAGATGATCGCAGTCATCAGAGGGTATTTTTTAATCGATCTCTCACATTTGCCATCATCTGCAAACATTAGGAGGTGGGAATACTGTGGTTTTTCTGGAAGATCATCTATATATGCCAGGAAAAGCAGAGGTCCCAGAATACTTCCTTGGGGAACCCCTGATACAACTGGCAGCAACTCAGAGCGGCTGCCACCCAGACAGACAAATCCTTTCTGCCAGTTGGGTACCTTTTCAACCATAGCTACAGGCACCTGTAACACCTATTGACCACAAGCAACTAATTATGCGAGACACTATTGAAAGCCTTTTCAAGAATATCACATCAGATTGGGGTGTCCTTCCGTAACACTGTTTTGAAACAATACTAGGAAACTGAATTGTGCTGGGGAGAAAGTTGCAAGATAATTAATGATTTTCATGTAGATAATGCATTCAAGAAGCTTTGAGGTGGAGCAGAGTAGGGAGACTGGATGTAAATACTGAGGCAATGTCAACTGACTTGTTGCATAGGTGAAATACAAGTTTCTGCATTATTATTTCGTTTGAACGTTTGTTACATTTTCTTCTCAGAGACCTTGAGGCACATATGTTCAATTGTTGGTGGCGGAGTTGAGTTGTGTACCAGCTTGGGCATTGGTGCAATCTGAGCTGGACTTTTTGTATGAATAAATTCATGGCATCTGTCACTCAAAGTTGACCAAATTAGTTCCACACTAAACACAGACTAAAAGAGTCCAACAAGCAATTTCTTATTACTTTCCCCCAGCCTGCTTTTGGATAGTCAAAGGATTTACAGTTGCTAGGATGGTAACAGGCGAGATAAAGTTTGAAGTTTATCACAAAGTGATATCTTTATATGAGTGAGTCAGCTTGCTAATTGTGTACAATTTCTATTGGTAAGAATTAGATCCAAGGTATTTTCTTTGATGTGGGTGGGATATTTCGGAACACAAAACCACAAAATTGTGGACAAGGAAGTTGAACCAATAGAGGTGGAAACTATGATAATTATCTGTAGAGTTTGAGTTTGGGGAAATGTAGACTGATTTTGTAATGCTTGGACCTCACTCTTAGTATACTTCCCATCATCAATGGGACAACTATTAACAAGACTCCCCTCAAAGCAATACTTCCACATGCACATTTTCATTTCATAATTTATGTTGTAAAGCATCAGGCAGTGCTTTCTGAAGAGTATTCTGAAGAGTATTAAAGAGAAGACTTGCAAAAGATAACAAAAATTGAAAATGATTGTTAAGCAATCCTGAGACTGTTTTATGTATACCCTCTATCATATCTCCTCTACTGACTACAACTATGTAGCAAATTCTGTCCACAGAGAATGATATAGTATGTTGGTTTAGCTACCTACCAAGATTGATTGGTAATATTTTCTGCTACCTGACAAAAATGTTGTATACCTCTATAGGATTTGAATAACTATATATGTCAGAATGAAACTCCAGCATCCTAATTGTACCGCATGAGGTCGAGTTAATTTCAAGTTATTGCCTCGTTCACTAAGCCAGTGACAAAACTGGAGCTTTAACTAACTGCCAAAAGGTAAAGCAACACCTTACTTCAAGATTACGATATATACCTACTCTGCCATGCTTGAGTGTCTTAGTGAGCTTCACAATCTCAAAGGCAATCTTCTACTGTCAGACTTTTATGCCACTCCTTCCCTTAGTTACAGTCAGACATGGACAAATGGAGTGTGAAGCTTTATCAGAGCCTAAGGAAGCTTCTCGATGGTGGATAACACCAAGCACTAGCAATGAAGGCAATAGAAACTCAATTACTGTTATGATTGTTTTCAACACGGATGTGTAGCTAGCCAGCTTATCTCAAGTTATCTGTTGATTCGAGTTGATGCTATATCTGTGGGTTTGGTGATGTTGATAGATTTAATCTTGAAAAATAAGATGGGTTGGTAACATAATAAAATTGCAGTTGTGTCCTATAGAGTATTATCAGTATATTCATGTCAAGTTATTGTTCTGCCACAAAAAGAATTCTCTCTCTTGTGTCCAAACCCTCGTGCATGTGCCTCCCCTCTCTCCTCTCATGTGGACTATAAAAGATACAAATATTAAGTAAACATGTTTTTCATATACAAAACACACACACACACACACACACCACAGAGAGAGAGGGAGAGAGAACACAAACAACATCTCTTCTCTTCTACCAGTGCAGGATGCAATCATCATTGTGATAAAGACAAACTGAGCATTTACAGTAAACTACCATGTCAGCAGTGTGAACACAAGCCTGCTTGTTATTTTGGGAAGAATTTCCTGTGAAATGAAAATGCATTCATTTGACCACAATTGCTGAAACCATTTGGAGGGAGGGACTGTAGAAGTTTTTTAAATGTCACATTTAAACAGGAATGTGTTGTTATTAAGCTGAAGAAGCAGGTTTCCTTATAATCAAAGGCCTTTGACAGAGTACCTCATCGTGCGCTCCTTTGTTCTCTTACTAATACTGGTATTTCAGGTTCTCTATTGCGCTGGTTTTCTAGCTATAATATAGTTACTGGATCGCACTCAAACTGTTGTCTTGAATGGTTACACCTCTTCCTCATGCTCAGTTTTGTCCTGCGTTCCCCAGGGGGCTATCCTCGGCCCTCTGCTTTTCTTAATTAATATACATATTCAATGTCCGTCTTCATAGTGGCTCAATTCTTGTAGCTTATGCAGATGACATTGCCCTGTACAGGCCTATCCGCTTGCTGATGTTGCTATCCTACAGCAAGATGTGGACTTGATCTGTAACTGGACTACTGATGTTGGCCTTTCGATCAACTGCAAAAAACGAAATTACTTGTCATTTCTAGGAAAAGAAAACGTCCTGTAATCCATATCACAGCTCTTTCGGTCTGTCTCCCAGTAGTGGATTCTGTTGTTTTCTTGTGTGTCTCCATCTCCTCAAACTTAAAATGGAATGCTCATGTGGCCAACACCTGTGCTAAGGCCAGGCGGAAGTTGGGATTCTTCTATCATTTCTTTCACCTGGCTGACACTAAGACCTTGTCTCACCTCTACAAGGCAACTATCCTCCCTCAACTTGATTATTGCAGTGTTTGAGATCCGTCTGCTGTCTCCCTAGTCAACTCACTTGAGTCAGTCCAGAAGTTTGCTGCAAGACTATCCTCTAGGCACTGGTCCGACTCCTATAGTAGTCTCCTGTCTACTCCTCATTAAGAGCCAGCCGAGCAAAGCAGAAGTCCATGGTGTGTCGACGCATCCTAACAGGTACATCTATTATTCCTCCCTCCTACTTCACTGCCCACCCTCATCCAAACCCCTGGACCTGCCACTCCTATCATCTAATTACCTCCTTTGCAAGATCTTCTGCCTATCAGTCCTCTTTTTTGTAAACTGTATAGGAATATGGAATAGTTTACCTGATTTTATTGTGTCTGCCCGTAATATTAATATTAATTCCTTTAAACTGTGGTCACCTTATAAATCCTAATCCCTTTCTATCCCTTCTATCATATTATATATTCATTGTGTTTATTATACTAACAGACTATTTCACTTATTCTTTTCTTATGTGTGCATCCCATTACTCATGTAACTAGGGTGGCCTTAATACTAGCATTTGGTTGCTTTAGCCATTCCTATGCATTTGCATTGTATTTGCATTAATTTATAATAAAAATAATAATAATAATAATTGTCATACAGAGAACCATTTTGGGCTAAAAATTTAACTCAAGACTTTACAGTTTTGTAGTTTTTATGTAAACTGATATATCTTGCATTTGTTGGCTAATAGATTAGTGGGGGACAAAGGTATTGGGCAAGTGCCAAAGTTAGATGGGGAAAAAGAAACAAGCAGGTTGGAAAATCCACTTGGCCGACCAAGGAAAAACAAGGTGATTGATACTAAGAATTAGTACCATAATATGAGGTGTTTGTTATGGAACCCAATAGAGTTCATATAGATTTCATAAACAAGTTCACTTGCCCACACCTGCTTGGAGTGCACAAAACCACATGAATTCAATTGCTGCCCCAAACTCCATGTTGATTTTATCATAAAGAGTCCAAGAACACTCTTCAGCCAACCAGCCCCTGATTATTTCGCATATTCTCACAGTAGATTCTGATTTTAAATGGACAAGAGAAAGAAAGCTGCTCAGAAAAATAGTATTAGTCAGCTGTCCTAGTCATTAGAGCAGCTTAAGGCGGGACTAATCCATTCGTTCGGGGAAAAAACATTTTTTAAAGTTATTTATTCATTCTATAGTATAGTTCATGTAGTATTTCTATTTCAAGTTTCAGAGCATTTGAATGCTTCACTGCAAAGTTATACACACTTTTGTCCATGCTATTGACTACATAAATTCGAAGTTACGAACCTGAAAGGAATATAGAGAACATAATAATGTACTTTTTTCAAGAGCCGTTATCTCAAAACGAGTTATTTCAAGTTTGTGTGCACATAACTGGGCCATGCTTTGTCCTATATCAACTTTTAATATATCATTTGAAAGCTCTTTTCATACTCTTTCATTTGAATAGAAAGAATCCACTAAAAAAAATCTATGGGAGAGATATTAGCCCTGGAATGTTGCTAATCATGAGCAAAACACTGACCTTTCTTAAAAATCCATTTTACAAGTTATGATGTTTTCATCTATTCAAAATGCATGTCTGTGGGTTCTCTAAGTGCTGTCAAAATTGTAAGTGGTTATGTGACACAGGTGTTGAGTAAAGTGCAATAAAGTGAAATCACCTTGGTGTCCACAACTGTCCACAACTCTGACCAGGATGGTGCTAGGTCAAAACTAAATATACCATTGGAAAGCTCTCTGAATGAGCAGCATTTTGGTACTAATTTCAACATCATAGTATATAGAACAAAAAAGTTATGAACGAATTAAAAAAAGGCCCAGAAATGGATTAGTCCCGCCTTAAAGATTGCCTTTGGCATCTCATTTTCTAGCCATGACTAATATGAAGAGGGAGTAGATAGCCAGTAAAATATTTTGCAGAAACATGCGTGTATTTATTGCGGACCTTTTATTTTTGCCTCGAGTGATGGATGGTGAAGCTTTACCTAGTCAAGTTGCTCATGTTGGAGAGCCAGCATTTGAAGGAAAAACATAATGGCACACTTATAGCTGAGAGAAGAGCTAGCATTGGCAAGCATGCATCACTTCATGGATCAGCAGCGAATTTCCCACAGCTGCTGTAAAGCACTTTCCAAATTGTTTTGCAGAAAGGAAGATAAGTACATAATACAGGCAATCGGGGGGAAAAGAAGGATCTATGATAGTGATTCCTTATATAGCAGGGATGAGACATCAGGAGGGTATGCAGGAAGTTCAACATCAAAGCCGTTTTCAGATCGGGAAGAACTCTGAGGACACAACTGAGCAGAGTGAAGGATTTTTTACGAGCTAGTATATATCACTCATGCATTGTGCACTGCATCCCTTGTAGCTGTGGGAAATACTACATAGGGGAGACCATCAGAAGATTGGAGACCAGAGTGAAAGAACATCAAGATGCCTGTAGAAAGTGTGCTAAAGAGAAGTCTGCAATTGCTGAACATGCATGGGATAATGGACATCCTATTTTGTGATAGGAAGCCACCCATCTTGGACCAGGACAGAAGACAGAAGGAACTGCTAATGAAGGAGGCATTGCACATCAGCCTAGCACCAAAGTGTGAGTTGTTCAATCGAGACAGTAGAATGGACTTGCATGCCTGGATGCTGGGGAGATACTCTCAAGAGGCCACAACTACCATAATTATTCTTATTTACTTATTTACTTTTTAATTATTATTGGTGTTGTTGTTGTTATTATTTTTGTTGTTATTGTTGTTGGTTTTGTTATGATTGTTTATTATTATTATTATTAACACCTAAATTATTATTAACACCAAATTAACTTTTGCGAATCATAATAATAATAATAATAATAATAATAATAATAATAATAATAATAATAATAATAATAATAATAATAATAATAATAATAATAATAATAATAATAATAATAATAATAATAATAATAATAATAATAATAATAATAATAATAATAATAATAATAATAATAATAGTAATAGTAATAATAATAATACGTTAAAAGTAGTCTGAGGTTTCCTGCACGCATTCTTCTCCTCCTCCTCCTCCTCCTCCTCCTGTGTACAATATGGAACTGGGGTCAAGGTGCACAACTTTGGAACTGGGGTCAAGGTGCACAATATTGGAACTGGAATCGAGGTGCCTTCTGTTGGAACTGGGGCATAGGTGCCCTATATTGGAACTGGGGTCAAGGTGTACAATATTGGAACTGGGGTCAAGGTGCACAACTTTGGAACTGGGGTTTAATTAATCCAGCCAGCCCTCCTAGTTAATCCATCCTGCCCTTTGCCCTTTCTTTTGGACAGCAGTAGCGTCCTCATGCCTATCGCTGTGAATGTCACATTTGCTATTTTTGTTGTTGGTCGTGCAAAGTACATGTACAGCAAGCTCAAGCGTTTCGTTGGCCAAATATATTTTTTGACTTTCACAGGTTTGCCCCCAAAAATGAGTAATATACATTATGGTTGTATAATCGATCTCATAAGAGGGACATTTGATTCCTTCTGACGAGTTCTCAGGTCTATTGTTCGCCTCCTCATTACGATTGGATCCAAGGTCATCATGATGATGCGCAAGAAAGAGGCAGCAAAGTAGAAGTGCCCAGACCCTTTACCAAATCGCTAACGCTAGGGTCTTGGGCGCAATGTACACATGCGCAACGGTCTCTATCCACTCCCTCACCCCTCAACTCCATGTATGGAGGGACTTGCATATTCATAAGTAATGAATAACTTCATGTATTTTACATGAAAATACATGAAGCTGCAATTATATAATTATTACAATACGCTATGTCCATGTGTCTATATAATTGCAGCTATATAGATGCAGGTGTATAGATACATATCATTAAAGATATATACATATAATTATAGAATATTCAAAATATAATGTAATCAGTGAGCAGTTAAGGTTTGACAGAGTCAGATTGGTGGAGTCAGATTGGCGGTGCATATATATCCACTTTAGCGAATTTCAGCAGATATGAACACAGCACTCCTGCAGTCAATAGCCTTGCATTACAATAAAGTATTTCAATTCCAAATTTCATGCCAAGTGGACTCCATGTCATCACTTCCTGTGCCTGAACTATCCACATTGTTTTGTCAAAATACATACCTAGAATAGTGATTTCTTTTTGATCAGCGCTATTCAACATTCTTTTAACCATGACATCTACAACAGCAATGTGCATGTTCTCTAACAGCTCACCCAGTTTTGGGTAAGGAAATTGTTGGGGGCTGGTTTTGGTAGCTTCACACACCAGTATTCCTTCTTCATTCTCCACCATTTCATATTCATGTCCTGTTGAAACCACTAGGTTTTGTTGTAATAACAAATCGGGGAGCCCACGAAAGAAATAAAAGTTAAAATAACAGCTATTAAAATCTTCAAGAGGTGATTCAAAAGTAAATTGATCACATTTCATTTTCAGGAAATGCATGGCGTTTTCAGATGTGTAGCCATCCACTTTCCCTTTCAAATCTGGGTAAAGCTTGACTAATCGCTTTGACCAGTCATCTTCACCGAATTCCAGAGTGCCAATGATGTCAGTGACAGTGAATCTTTCGCCTTGCAAAAGAGTGCTCCGCATTTTCATCACAGCGTCTTTTAAGTTACGGTGTGCGTTATCCTGGAGCCACACATCTATTTTCTGTTTGAAAACTTCGCCTGACAAGAAGAAAGACAACAGCACTGTTGCACAACATTCCGTATGTGTATGTAAATCAAATTTGCTTCTCTTGATTTTGAAGACTTTATCAAATTCTTCAAAATGAACATTGCTAGATGTCATACTGTACTGATGTTAATAAATAAACAAATCCGACCCTTCTCGAATTAGCACAAATGAGCATGTGAAATCTCGGCATCTGTCGTCCTTTTTGGTTGAAAATTGTTTCACCAATATTCATCTTCAAGAACAGAATCGATCATAGTGAGCTCCACACAATCACGAAGTGGGTCATTATTCGTTTCGATTTCTATCATTGATGACATCATGGTTGTGAGTCCCACATAAAGAATGCGAACATCCTTTTTGAACTTTGGCAACTTCTGCATACAAGAAGAACAGCCACTTAATAAACAAAAATAATAGGGGGTTCATGAAGAGATGGGGGAGGGGGGGATACATACTGGACATAGTGTGTAGACTACATAGCTAAGGAAGTAGCTAGGTTCCAATCTGTGTGTCCTAAGACGATGGTCTGGAGGCTAGGGTTAGGGAGCCAGCCGTAGAATTACTTTCCCATACGTAGGGCTTTCCACTATACGTAGGGGAGGCTATGTACAGGGAGCGAGGCTGTACTGCTAGAACACATACATTTCAGACTTTACACGAATTGTACCAAGAAAGAATACTCAAAAGAGTTTGATTACCTCTTTGCGGACACAAGCTAACTTATTTTGTTTACTCCTCAATTCAGTTTTTCTCTTCAAAACGTACTGATTTAATTTAGAATCAGACATGTTTTCAGCTGCTTCACTGGAAGAACTTGAGTCAAGGTCTGTAGTCTAGCCAAAACAAATAATTGTGAATTTAACACAGCAAATAAGAGTACAATGGTTGTACCTTCAGTTCACGTTCATTCCTCCAATCAATGAGATCCTTCACCACACTCTCCACCTTTAATTGTATCTCAGATGCTGTCAAGAGGGCGACAGCCTGTGGCATAATTCTCACCATAACCACAGAGACCCGACATATTTCCAGTTCCAGCTCTATATCAGCTATAGTCTTAGCAAGGTCTATGCTTGATATTTCTTCCATCGAGAAATGTGTCCGCAATACTGCAAAGTCTTAAATGTGCATGCATGCACACGATTACTTATTATAAGAATGCACACACACTATAATAATGTACACACTATAATTAATATAAGCACATAGTGATAATTAAGTAATATATAATAATGAATGCACACATACTAATTCCATTCTTACGTACAAGTCATGATGTGGTCTATTTCTCCCGTCAAAGCTGTCTATGAATTTTTTTAAATAACATAAATATAATCACAGGTCACAGTACATGCCTAACATGCCTATCTGAATGGGTGCTATATATATGAATGGGTGCTAACAGAGGAGGCCGGTACAGCACTCGTGGTGTCCTCATACCTAACACCAACCCAATCCCAACCACCCAACCACCCAATAACACACCTTCCTCTTTGGACGTTTTTTACTTCCACTTCCACTTGCTTCATTACTTATAGGATGCTTTCTGCTAGCCATTGCTACAAGAGAATGAGGATGTCAGGACCTACAAGAGACCAAAGTGCCCAGATCCTTTACCTAATCGCTAACGCTAGGGTCTTGGGCCCAATCTACTCATGCGCAATGCAAAGATTAGTACAACTAGCCATCATCATAGAAGTAACCTTTCGACTCAAATTTTGAACCGGCACACTCAATATTAAAGGACTTAGAGCCAACCATCCTTTTGGACGGCAGCGGCATCCTCATGCCTATCGCTGTGAATGTCAAATTTGCTATTTTTGTTGTTGGTCATGCAAAGTACATGCACAGCAAGCTCAAGCGTTTCGTTGGCCTTTTTTTACTTTAACAGTTTTTCCCAAAAAATCAGTAGTAACAATAATTATGGTTTACAACCATAATTATGGTTGTATAAAGGTTGTATAAAGGGCAGGATGGATTAACTGGGAGGGATGGCTGGATTAATTAAACCCCAGTCCAAAGTTGTGCACCTTGACCCAAGTTCCAATATTTTGCACCTTGACCGCAGTTCCAATATAGGGCACCTATGCCCCAGTTCCAACACAAGGCACCTCGATTCCAGTTCCAACATTGAATACATCGACCCCAGTTCCAAAGTTGTGCACCTTGACCTCAGTTCCAAAGTTGTGCACCTTGACCCCAGTTCTAATATTGTACACCTTGACCCCAATTCCAATATAGGGCACCTATGCCTCAGTTCCAATAGAAGGCACCTCGATTCCAGTTCCAATATTGAATACATCGACCCCAGTTCTGGAACTGGAATTGAGGTGCCCGGTGTTGAAACTGGGACGTAGGTCCCTCTATTGGAACTGGGATCAAGGTGTACAATATTGGAACTGAGGTCAAGGTGCACAACTTTGGAACTGGGGTCAAGGGGCACAATATTGGAACTGGGGTCAAGGTGCACAATATTGGAACTTGGGTCAAGGTGCACAACTTTGGAACTGGGGTCAAGGGGCACAATATTGGAACTGGGGTCGATGTATTCAATGTTGGAACTGGAATCGAGGTGCCTTGTGTTGGAACTTGGGCATAGGTGCCCTATATTGGAACTGGGGTCAAGCTGCACAATATTAGAACTTGGGTCAAGGTGCACCACTTTGGAACTGGGGTCAAGGTGCACAATCTGATCCTTTCATGAATGGTTGATTGTACATGTCTATCATGCACACCGTGCATTGGTTATGGCATGCTGATGAGCCCCAACAAGGGTGAAACAATCTTCTAGCTACTCTGTAGCTTCTGTGTGTTGCACATTGTAGGGATGCTAAATAATATCAGGTTGTATAAGCTGATGTCAGGTAATAATGGGCAAACGGTATATGTGGCCACAGATAGTTTGTGGTTGCTACTAGATATCACATAGCTTGTCAATATATCTGCTGATAATCCAGTGGCTTTAGCCATATAAAGAGCTAACTCGCTCTTCAGCCAGTCAATGATAGTGTTAAGTATCAAGAAATGGAATGATTTTCTATGTCATTGCTGGTGGTGGGTTTTTAGCTCAAAATGTTCCCTATTATTATGTATTCCAACATTACATAACAACAAAATTTTAAGTAAAATTCTATCAATGCTTTGGCATACCTAAAATTCAAAACAATGCCTATTTTGTTGGTATATTATATGATAGTGTTAAGTATCAAGAAATGGAATGATTTTCTATGTCTTTGCCTGAAGAAAGGTACACTTCTGTATAACTAAACACGCGTGCATGCACACGAACTCCTGACGCGCGCGGTCTTTTACTTAGTTGTGCTCTCTGTTTCACGCTGACTTTGACTTCTCTGTCTGTCCTGGTTGACTTTGTCTCTGTTGTGTCCTGGTTGACGTTGACTCCTGCTGTGACCTGTGTGGGAATAGACCTTTCCGTAAGTATTCGGTTCTTAGTTCCAGTACTGGTGTTCTTGAGCCCTGTACAAATGCATGTGTATGAGGGACCTGTTCACCATGAGCAGAAAAATGGCGAAAAATGTGATATTGGTGTGCAGCTGATATCAGCTCTCAGCTCTGTGGTCAACTTTACAAGCTACAAGTGACTGGAGAGTACTTTTTACAAGCTGGCACTATATTCTTGTTAATCCCCCCCCCCCCCTCCCATCATAAAGCTGGCACTATTATTGTTAATCCCCCCCACCCCCCATCATAAAGCTGGCCTATTCTTGTTAATCCCCCCCCCCTTCCATCATAAAGCAGGCACTATTCTTGTTAACCCCCCCCCCCCCCCCTCCCATCATAAAGCTGGCACTATTCTTGTACAAACTAGCAAAAACATTACCGTCCACTCTGGGTATTGGATGCACCTCACCCAACACACTCCCATTGAGAGGCTTCAGGTCAGACCAGTCATCGAGTTGCACTGATATTTCCCCTTCTATTTGACTATGTACGTCTTGCAAAAGCTTCTGGTGGCACCCATTTTGTCGGTTTCCCTTTGAACTATGCATCTCATGCATTTCTCTCCCCGATTCAGCATGAAGCTAGGCTAACCTTTTATCGGTCTACACCATTTGTTCCTTCCCTTTCATCAGTTCCAATGGCTCAGCTTTATTATAAACCTCCGAATATGAAGCCTTTTATCAAATGTCTTCCAAGTGTGACAATGGTATCTTTCCATCTTTAGTTGCACTGATTGAAGAGAGTATGGGGTCCAACCTTTTTTGCCAGCCTTGCCCCCCGTCATGCCGGCCTTGCCCTTCAATAGCCTTGCCCCTCTGCCTGTCTGTCTTACCAACAGTGAAATAAACAAAGGGAGGGTTACCAAAGGAGTTGCTGGACTTCATACATGACAAACAAATAAAGCACTCTTCTTCACTCACTTATCTAAATGGTCCCAGTCGTTTATTTACAAAAGTATATTTTCCTATTCCTGCCCAACCAACAGACCAGAGTTGCGACATTCTGTAGACATTCTGTAGACCACTCATCGAGGTCAAACACTTTCTTGCATAACATCTGTCAGTGAACCTAACAGCAGTGGTGAACCTGACAACAGTCCAAGGTAATTTTATGTGGTGATTTTTTATTTTGTTTTATTTTAAAACATCCACGATAGGTCTAAACGTCCACGTAAAACTGTGCACTACAGGGATTATGTGAGCTCTGGCTCAGATAGTGGTGGTGGTCCTTCAACACCATGCAGCACCATCGATCAAACACGAACACAAATTTGGATGGCATTCAACACTTTGGAAGTTGTTTCCTTCGGTTGGGAGAGAAAATCACGGAATATATGCCGTGATATGAAAGAATATTCCTATAGTCTTGTCAAGCGGAGGTAATTGTAATGTAATATTTTGCCTAATTTTTCACTTCCCCGCCCTTTCTGTACACACACAGGAATTGGAAACGGAACTTCTTGATCTAGCAAAGAAAAAGATAATAGCAAAAGGATGGTATAATGGGTTTGCCAAGTCATTTTTCTTGTGGTATTTAAAAAGTATTCACCATCAGGCGATCAAGACAAGTTCTTACAATATGTGAGTTTCTATTAGGTGTCAACAAACCTATATAGCGAGTTATAATTATGTACATGTGTACATATGTATAGATGGGCCTCGACAACTGTTAAAGAATCAGAAGAATCCTACAATTCTGTGATAGTGAAAGAGTTATCCTCTGACCACCCACAAAATGTCAATAGTGTTCCAGACGTGTACGTCAAACAAGGGGATACTTTTAAAACAGTGGTGGAGGTGAGATGCTGTATCTGGTGCACACACAGTGGTGATGACACACAGTGGTGATGAAAAGCCTGGTATTGATTACTATTGCTCTCACTTCTCATTTTAGATAAAATCCTCCTCCAGCGACAGTAATCTTGGGTTCTCTCAAATGTTGTACTCGGTGTTTGGTTTATGGAAGGAAGGCCAGCACGAAATGCTTGGAATTGTATGTATAGCCGGGGTGGTAAGTGAATATTCCACACACTATAATAATGATGACATTATTCATTTCTTCCCCTCTACAGATAACCATCCACAAATTCATGGTACATGGTGAAGACCAAATTAAGTATCAAAGAAGTACCAAATTCACGTTGAAGGACTTTGATAACGAACAAATGAACAAATTTAGAGCCAGTTATTTACAATTGTTATCATAGAGCTGATATGAACCTCAAATCCAAATTGAAAGTTTTAGTAGTTGTTATTATGTGTTTAGTAGTTATTTGTGTTTTGTCCTTTCTCGCTCTCTTCCGGTTCTAATGGCTTTTCCCACTCTCCAATAAAAGCCACAGGTTGTCCCTTTTTCGTGTTTAATCTTTAGTTGTTGTTGTTTTGTCAAATGTCCAGCAACTCCCGTGGTACCCCTCCCTCCATAACAAATATATCATTAGGAAGGGTTAGGGTGATCTCAAGAAATGTTACATCGGTGAGATGGCTGTATTATATATAGTGCTTGACATCATAAATGCCCAGAGGGACGGATGTGTGGGTGAGACGAGTTTGTGGGTAGAAGGTGTGGGCAGATGGGCTATTTTGAAGGAGGAGATTGAAGTTGAATTTATTTACATAAGACTCCGCAAGTTTATATTGGAGAAAATGAAAAACAACATTTCCTTAAGCAAAGGTTATTCTATTCCACTTCCTGATTAACAGCACCCAGATTTTTCACATATGTCCAGTATGTATTCAAGGTCTTCCCTCTCACCTTGACCCCAGTTCCAATATAGGGCACCTATGCCTCAGTTCCAATAGAAGGCACCTCGAGTCCAGGTCCAATATTGAATACATCGACCCCAGTTCCAATATTGTGCACCTTGACCCCAGTTCCAAAGTTGTGCACCTTGACCCCAGTTCCAATGTTGTGCACCTTGACCCCAGTTCCAATAGAGGGACCTACGTCCCAGTTTCAACACTGGGCACCTCAATTCCAGTTCCGGAACTGGGGTCGATGTATTCAATATTGGAACTGGAATCAAGGTGCCTTCTATTGGAACTGAGGCATAGGTGCCCTATATTGGAACTGGGGTCAAGGTGCACAATATTGGAACTTGGGTCAAGGTGCATAACTTTGGAACTGGGGTCAAGGTGCACAATATTGGAACTGGGGTTGATGTTATTGGAATTGGAATCGAGGTGCCTTCTGTTGCATAGGTGCCCATATTGGAACTGGGGTCAAGGTGTACAATATTGGAACTGGGGTCAAGGTGCACAACTTTGGAACTGGGTTTTAATTAATCCAGCCATCCCTCCTAGTTAATCCATCCTGCCCTTTATACAACCAGAATGTTATTATACAACAATTATTACTCATTTTTTGGGGCAAAACTGTGATAGTAAAAAAATATATTTGGCCAACGAAACGCTTGAGCTTGCTGTGCATGTACTTTGCATGACCAACAACAAAAACAGCAAATTTGACATTCACAGCTATAGGCGTGAGGACGCTGCTGCCGTCCAAAAGAAGCCACACCCTTTCTTTTGGACGGCAGCAGCATCCTCATGCCTATTGCTGTGAATGTCACATTTGCTATTTTTGTTGTTGGTCCATGCACAGCAAGCTCAAGCTGTACCATCATCAATTCGCCTTGGAAGCTGTCTCTGTCGAGGAAGGACAGGTGGATCACACTTTCTTGATGCCTCTTCTTTGACTGAATCAAAAAAGATTAGCTATCATCACTCCTCAATTGCTGTAGTGATCTAATGCACATATTCACTGCAAAATACGAATCTTCCACTTTAGTATCCTTTCCTTGCAGGTGAATGGAAAGTTGTTCAGTCATGCTGAATAATAAAATTGAAAATTTTAGACCAAAGTATATTGAAAAACGATCCATCAATGCAAGGATACCATTAGCACGCCTTGAACAGTCATCTGTGCCATGAGATGATATCTCCATACATTCCCGCAAAGCTTCATAATTGCTTATGATTGCCTGCATTGCACTAGTGCGAACAGTCCACCTGGTAGGACATAGGCTCCTAATCCCAGAAGTGGATGGGGAGGAGTCTTGTTGCTTCTGGACAGCTTCAAAAATAATTTGCCATTTAGGAGAATACTTGATTAGCTGAATTATGTCCATTGCAAAATTCAAACCTTCTTTGATAGACTTGCTACTTCTAGCTACTTCTTGTAGGCAGAGATTGACACAATGAGCTAGACAATGCACAGAAATTGCTGCAGCATTATCATCAGTAAACCTTTTAGCTATACCAGTTACATGTCCCTGAAAATTGCGGGCACCATCATATGACCTGACCCCTGCAATTTTGAAATGGTATGCCTAAACGTACAAGACAATCCTTCAAGGATGAATAGATGGTTTCAGCTCTGGTATTATCGACTTGAATAAGGCCAACCTGATCTTCAAATACTTCATAGTTTTCTGAGACCCATCTCAAACATAAAACCAACTGCTCACGATTTGCAACATCTCTTGTCTCATCAGCCATAAGTGAGAACCAGCGTTGAAAATTCACCTCTGACAGTAAGGAAGGTAATACTTTATGGGCCATTACTTCATTCATTTCATTTATGATTTCGGGTGGACTGGTACTTGTTCTCACATACCCATGAACTTTCATTTAGTACACTTTTAAGCATTACTCTCAGATTGGAACCACCAGCATGGTCATTTCGAATAGATATGCCCTGTCGCAACAAGAAACGTAGTGCTGCAAGTTGTTGATGTAGGATACATCTTCGTTTTGCTTGGTTTTGATCTACAACAGCTCATTAACAGAAGAACTTCTTGAAGCAATGAAAGCTGCAAACGAATCTCTATGAGCAAGAGAGGATTCATGATCTTTGAACCTATCAATTGCCTTTTTCCAATCCTACAGTAGAAAATCCTACAGTAGAAAATGCTGGATCAGCTTTTATACTTACTACGCTCACATTTAACTTAATAGCAAGCTTACAATAAAAGCAATATACCTATAAATTCTGAACAGCACAAGTGAAGCCATGGATATTGCTTATACCATGAAGCCCCAAAAGATCTCTTACGGGCGTTTCCACCAGAACCAAAAGACCTTTCAGTTTTCTTCAATATTGTAGGATTTGTTGGTTGTGATATTTCAGAACCAGTACAACAAGAACCATTACATGTACTGATACCTGGAACCAAAGCTGAAGGATCTTGAGAACCACTACATGGAACTTCCATTTGAGAGATGCCACTACTACCTGAAGATGGATGTGTGTATGGCTTTCAAAATGTTTGTCAGAGCTTTCTTCATTGTCACTGTCAGTGTGAATGTCACAGTCAGATTCATCTCCTGGAACATGAAGTGTAAGTGAGTAGCTAAGTAGTTAAACATTATGATCTCACCTTGTTCAGGTTGTACTCTTGATTGATTTGAAGAATGAAGTCAAATTAGATTGCCCACTCTCAAAGCACCTTTTCCTCGCTATCCAGCTACTACATGCTAACTATCAGTATGTCATGTGATTTTGACTAATTACTAATGATTAACACTTTTCATACATGGGTGGTTTATGGTTTGCTACTTAAGATTAACACTTTCATACATGGGTGGTTTATGGTTTGGGATAGCAAGCTATGTATACTACAGTATGTACAGACTGATTAATTTTCTTGGGGATGGGGGGTGGAGTGGCTCCCCAATATTTATTGTAGTAGGGCCTACCCACCCCCCCCCCCCGACCCCCCCCACCCCACATTCATATCCACTGATTTATGGTGCTTTGCAGCCATTACTAAAATAATATTTTACTACCACTTAGTACGTATTAATATTATAGTAACAGATTCATTGATTTTTTTTTACATGTTAGTTTCATGTTAGTTTTATTGGGGGGGGGGGGCAGGCCCCCCCTCCGTAATTATTGGGGGGGCCACTGGCCCCACCCACCCCCCTGTTCCTACTCCACTGCATATATATACACATATTATATACATATATATTATCTTGTTTTCTTTCCTCGCATAACTTGTATTATATTCCATCATAATTTTATTACCAGAAGACTCCAAACTGTCCCAAGCATTACCACCATGACTGGATCAGTTTTTTTAAATTTAGTGTCATCTATCTGTGCATATTTCTACTTTTTCTTATACCTAACTTCGTAAAATATGTCCATCAGAAGACCTCAAAATCTCCAATGAATTGCAAAAACTATCCCATTCTCACTAATCCATTTCTCTGACCAAAACACCTGACAATTATTAAAGGGTCGTCACTGTCATAAATGTGCTGCCTCATCATTAGCATGTGGAGCAAGTTCAGCCACCCCAAGTATAGAGTGTTGGTAGATTAGTTTTGATACAATACTGACTTTACCAGGAGTAATTGAGATGCTTGACTATATCAAATAGAAACAAAACAAACAATGTTTTATAATAACCATCTCAATAATCAACTTGAAATCTCGACATTTCGACTAGGCCTAGTCAAAACGTCGAGAGAGTACAAGCTCATGTCATTATGTTTTCTTACATTGCAATAAAGTATGTCATTGAACTTGATGTACAAAAGCGGTCTGCTTATATTCAAAAATCTTATTTTTTTAATCTTTTTTTAATCAGAGCACCAAATCTCTGGGACTAGTGTAGAGACAAAAATGTTTATATATATATATTTTTAACTGACATGTCCAAAAAAAGTCCTCTAAATGTTTGTGGTCTACATGTCATGACTACATTCTTTTCTTTCTTGTCAATCCATTTGATTTTTGTCGAGTGAAGCAAGCCCTCGGTGTGGAGTTGGTGTGGAGTTGGATGGAAAACTTGTTGCATACATGACCTATATAGTTATCTATGTATGTTATGTGTGTGTGTACGAATGTATCTCTCTATGTACCGTATATTCACCATGAATGGGTCAGCCTCCAGAAGTAAATTAAGAAGAAGTAGTAGAGGTAATGAAGTGTCTGAAGAGAGGAAAAGCACTAGGCCCTGGTGGAATGGTGAATGAGATGCTGATGAATGGAGGTAGAAGGTTGGTGGAGGTGATGGGTGCAGGTGATGAATGTGGTGATGAGGAGTGAGTGTTGCCCAGACTGGAAGAGGAGTTTGCTAGGATATACCTCTTACCAAGGATGGCAACATGGAGGACATATTAAGAGGTAGAAGAGATCAAGTACTTGGGAATGTGATTTGATAGTAGATAGTAACTACTTAATGAATTGATTACTCTTGTGTTAACACAGTTATGCCTGTCAAACAAAGATATTTACTTGAATGAATGATTTTTTCTTCTTGATAACAACTAGTCAATACCATCATTAGAAGTACTTACAAGTATTACACAGGTTGAATGTGTTGCACTCCTTACCTGAAGTAAACATTTCCCTGCTTTGGTAGCATTCCTGGTGCGCATCAAGTTTATCAGACAATTGTGCTCAGTAAAAAAAATCTAGAAAAGTAGAGCTCGGCACAGCTCTCTCGTGTCAATGTTGAGTTGCCTGGTGGTTCATCAGCCATGCCTGCAGTGTTGAGTTGCCTGGTGGTTCACCAGCCATGCCTGGTGGTTCATCAGCCATGCCTGCAGTGTTGAGTTGCCTGGTGGTCCAGCAGCCATGCCTGCAGTGTTGAGTTGCCTGATGGTTCATCAGCCATTCCCTGATAATCAGCCATGCCTGCAGTGTTGGCTTTTCTCAGCTCCTTCATCTTGTTGGTGTGCTTCTTGCTCTGGCAGTGCTCTTAGTCAACACCACCACCAGGGACTGATAAATCGATCTTGCAAACCTTACAGAATGCGTTGGGATGCCAGGAAAATGATTATATTCCCAGTATAAGCAGGATGGTTAGGAGCAGTACACAAAACTGACCTAAGTCACCAAGCAGTTGCATGTTTTCATATTATACCAAAAAGTGATGTCCTCAGAAGTTAACTCTTGTGGCCATAGTTAACAGCACGGACCTTCAACAAAACCAGGTAACCTTATATGCATGTGTCTATGAATATATAGGCATGTGTGTATACTTTAGTAATAAACATGGTAATCTGTGATTGATTAGTTATGGTAGTATACTGAGTAACTTTGTGCATGTAGGTTGCTGCTGGACATGAAAAATATTTTAAAAAATAAAATAATAAAAATAGAAACAAGACAAAATGTTATTAGGATTGGCCCGCACAAGATTTTATGAATAGAGAGAGCACAAACATTTACAGGACCTTTACCTATTGATTATATTTGGAATTAGGTAAGGGATCGTTAAATGGTTTTGTCTACATTGGCTTCAGATTTCTTTTTTTAACAAAATATTTTTGTCTTTTGTGTATCTCAATCTTCATAACTTGTGCACAATGTCTGTTTGTCATTCGGAAGACCATGGCAACAACTATTCAATTCAGTAAACTGGTAAAAGGTTGTCAATGCCCACATTTCCTCAGAATTTACTCACTTATCTTCAACAAAACCAGGTAGCTACATTATGATGCATGTCTCTGTGTGTATTATAGGCACATGTTATAATAACATGGTATGGTTAGTTCTGGTGTTATACTGAGTTATAGGTGGCTGTTTGAAGTAAGCAAGTATATAGAAACAAGTCAAATATTCATGATACCAATGTAAACCACAGACATTACAGGACCCTTTACCTATTAACACTTTTGACATTGTTATGAAGCAAACTATGGATTCTGCTAAAAGCACACATGTTGGCAACAATAGATTGTGCAGACACAAAAAAAAATCTGCATGTCGTACTTGGATTGCTATATTAGGCCATTAAGGGGGGACTATACCTGAAACTGGGAGAAAAACGTCTGTTGATTTGGACTGCCCATAACTTTTTTTAATAATTACTCTGTCCAAATAATATTATGGTCATATTGTTCCTTGGTCTATGTGCTTTCCAATGATATAAAAGATTAGTCTATAGGCATATTTTCTCAGAAGATACATGCAGAAATATCAAGGCATTCCAAAAAACTAAACACTTCTGCCCCAACACTTCCCTCTCACCCATACTTACAAACCAAAAGCTGTGTAAATTGGTCTGTGGTTTGCCTAAAGCTAATAGCTATTATATGGCGGCGACAAAAATTCAATAACTAAACTGGGGGGAGTGGCGCATCCTGCCGTATTAGTGAATACGCGATCTTAACGATAAATCTGCAAAGGTCACCTCTTCTAATCACCATAACTTGACAACCCATCAAGTTAAAAAAAAATTGTCTCGCTCATACTATTAGCTTAGGCAAACCACAGACCAATTTACAGCTTTTGGTTTGTAAGTATGGGTGAGAGGGAAGTGTGGGGGCAGAAGTGGTCAGTTTTTTGGAATGCCTTGATATTTCTGCATGTATCTTCTGAGAAAATATGCCTATAGACTAATCTTTTATATCATTGGAAAGCACATAGACCAAGGAACAATATGACCATAATATTATTTGGACAGAGTAATTATTAAAAAAAGTTATGGGCAGTCCAAATCAACAGACGTTTTTCTCCCAGTTTCAGGTATAGTCCCCCCTTAAGTGACAATTGGATATAATGAAAGAGAGACATTCAATACAGGAATTGCAAACCATAAATAAAAAAATAGGATTGTTGTGGAATTTCTACTATTCACCCAACTTGGCACCCTGCCATCCCACTTTCATCCTACTTATGTTCCTTGATCACTTCCTCTCTTATTCTTCTGGCCATGGAGATGAAAATGTGCGAGCTTCTTTGAAGTGCAGCAGTGGACCAGATGCAACAGCATTGCCAGCTTTGTTTGCGTGGATCAGATCCAGAGTGCAAGAGCATGGACTATTGCATTCAAGACAGTCGATTGTGTAGACTGGCTGCTGGACGCTCATCATTTCAATAGTCATTTTTGACCCGTCTGTATGAAGAACAGCATTTTAGCGACTTGAATAAGATCAGGACCATAGCCTTTTTGTGGAGACACACCCTAGAACATTCTTCAAGGGTAGTGATGGTAGTCCATCAATTTTAATCCATGATTATTTACCCCAAACTTGAAATGTGGGACTGCCTTGCTTCTGAACTTGATTCTATTTTTTTCTAAAAAATTTCTTGGTGTGTCATTATGGATACGTGCTAGCTGTGACTACCCACAGACGGCTAGATTACCACAATTGAATATATATGTATATAATATCAATATCTATTCACTTGGGACAATCCCAGGATTGCCTGCTCACAAAGTGTGGATTCAAAGCTTTGTCCAGGACAATCCATGAATTGTCTAAATCCATGGTTTGCTCATAATTTATATACATACACTCAAATTTTAATCTGGCCTAGCTAGAAGATGCTCTGCTCTGTACAAAACTAAGTAAGTTTTCATGGGGTAAGGCTAGACCAATAGCAGCCACTAAGACTGCAGCCTGTAACATTCTCACTCTAGCACTTTGTTGAAACCACACTCTATTTGTAGGTAGCTTGGCTAACTTAAGTTTTGGTGTGTTATAAGCTTTGATTCTAGCATGGGAAAATCCAGCACAAGAACTAAGTATCAAACCCAACAGTAGATCTCCAGTTCACTAAACCATGTACTAGATAAGAACAGGTCTAGTTCAATAAGGCTTTAGGTATAGTAGCCATTATGTGATTAAAAGTAATAACTAGTATACTTACTAGGATAGCTTCTCAGACTTTCCACCACAGCACATTTATAGTATAGATCTTGAGTAACTAAATTACATCACACACAGAGTAGAATGCTTTGGGACAAGTTAATAGGATTTTATAATTTATTTTGATTTTTTATTAGGCCGCAACAGATCAGTTTCTCATCCACTTCCCTCGTAACATTCTATCAAAACTACCACTCAAAAACACAATATATACAATTTCTTAAATTCGCATTGCAGCAGGGACTTTTCAAAACACAGCAGCTGGGCTTCACTAGTTTAGTTTCATTGTTTACACAACTGTGTTCTTCCTTCACCCCACATTTACTTCCTAGATGAGAAACTTAACTGCTGTGGCCTGGAAACTGTTTCAGTGTGAGGGGTAATTGCCTAGGTTGGAGCTACAGTATCCAAAGGCAATATTATACTGCATTTGTCTTCTACATTGATAAATCATTTCTTTTAAAAAAATTTGTCCTGAAATATTATATGCAGGTTGGCTGCAGCACATGTGGCTTAGTGGAGCAATTGGTCAGTGTTTGCATTTTGTGAGCTACTCCAGTCCAGTATTGCAATGTCAAGAGCTACACCAGTCTAGCATTAGTCTCTGTCCAAGCTTCTGGGCCTCCAGTACAAGTGCATCTCATATAAACTTTTTCCAACTTGTTTTATTTGTACTGTACACTCACAAGTATGCACGTCAGTATCAATTGGTTGTTGTTATTAACCCCATTGCTAGTAGGGTGTCTGCTGGTGGGGTGTTTGCTGGTAAGGTGTCTGCTGGTGGGGTGTTTGCTGGTAGGGTGTCTGCTGGTAGGGTGTCTGCTGGTAGGGTGTCTGCTGGTGGGGTGTCTGCTGGAAGGGTGTCTGCTGGTGGGGTGTTTGCTGGTAAGGTGTCTGCTGGTGGGGTGTTTGCTGGTAGGGTGTCTGCTGGTGGTGTCTTCTGGTGGTAGGGTGTCTGCTGGTGGGGTGTTTGCTGGTAGAGTGTCTGCTGGTGGGGTGTTTGCTGGTAGGGTGTCTGCTGGTGGGGTGTTTGCTGGTAGGGTGTCTGATGGTGGGGTGTTTGCTGGTAAGGTGTCTGCTGGTGGGGTGTTTGCTGGTAGGGTGTCTGCTGGTAGGGTGTCTGCTGGTAGGGTGTCTGCTGGTGGGGTGTCTGCTGGAAGGGTGTCTGCTGGTGGGGTGTTTGCTGGTAAGGTGTCTGCTGGTGGGGTGTTTGCTGGTAGGGTGTCTGCTGGTGGTGTCTTCTGGTGGTAGGGTGTCTGCTGGTGGGGTGTTTGCTGGTAGAGTGTCTGCTGGTGGGGTGTTTGCTGGTAGGGTGTCTGCTGGTGGGGTGTTTGCTGGTAGGGTGTCTGATGGTGGGGTGCCTGCTGGTGGGGTGTCTGCTGGTAGGGTGTCCGCTAGTGGGGTATCTGATGGTGGGGTGTCTGCTGGTGGGGTGTTTGCTGGTAGGGTGTCTGCTGGTAGGGTGTCTTCTGGTTGGTAGGGTGTCTGCTGGTGGGGTGTCTGGTGGTAGGGTGTCTGGTGGTAGG
Organism: Cladorhizidae sp. MBARI D1340-BT2; assembly: GCA_028752905.1. NCBI lineage: Eukaryota > Metazoa > Porifera > Demospongiae > Poecilosclerida > Cladorhizidae > Cladorhizidae sp. MBARI D1340-BT2. The sequence goes on from JAQNBH010000005.1 coordinate 11,553,735, forward strand.
GTGTCTGGTGGTAGGGTGTCTGCTGGTAGGGTGTCTGCTGGTAGGATGTCTGCTGGTAGAGTGTCTGCTGGTGGGGTGTCTGCTGGTAGTGGTAGGGTGTCTGCTGGTAGGATGTCTGCTGGTAGGGTGTCTGCTGGTAGGGTGTCTGATGGCAGGGTGTCTGCTGGCAGGGTGTCTGCTGGTAGGGTGTCTGCTGGTAGGGTGTCTTCTGGTAGGGTGTCTTCTGGTAGGGTGTCTGCTGGTAGGGTGTCTGCTGGCAGGGTGTCTGCTGGCAGGGTGTCTGCTGGTAGGGTGTCTGCTGGTAGGGTGTCTGCTGGTAGGGTGTCTGCTGCATTCTCCCTCAAGGATTTGGTGCAGAGGATAATTCCAGAACTAGCCAAACATTCCATTGTTCTATATTATGTTGACTAGCCAAGCATACCATTGTTCTATACCATGTTTATTACTAATATTATATATATACCATGCATATATCATCACATGGTCTTGTTGAAGTTCTATACGTCATCCGGTGGCATCTTCAGGGGTTATAACAGAACAACACGCTCAAAACAGGCCCTCAGTCTACCTAAACCTGAGACTATATAGCTGGAACAGAATTAATCCTCCAAGGACCCACAATTGTCTTTTACCAACCAAGGATTTGGTTACTTGTGTTAAGTTCTTAGGCAGGTATTGGGTTATTGGCATGGGGATAAGTTTAATATTTTCAATTATTTTCAATGATTTTTCTGTGTTTATAATCAACGTCGAGAAAAATGTAGCTTGTCCTGGCTTGCAATAAAGCTCTAGTATTGCAATCATTTTTTACGTGTAAAGTGACAATTTTTTTGTGGGACGGGGGGTGGGGGGGAGTCACTTTTATGTACTAGCATAGCAAGAAACATGAGCTACACCTACTATAAAAGTATCAACATTTTCCCATGCCAATGACCCAATACCTACCTATATACCTAACCCTCAAATCACACAATGAGATCTGTTTTGACACTAAAACCACCTTCATGAGAATTATGGGAAAGGATTCCCACATACATTTCTGGGTTCCTCCCACTGCTTCAAATTACAGTAGGTATATTATAGTATGTTCTGTACACACCCCAATCAAGGATACTGGACACAGAATTGCCAGTGCAAAGGATTTTATTAACTTTGTAATGTAAGGTAAAAATCAGGAAATCATTCCTTATATTATTAGAAACAATTATGAGAGATTGATACTGTAAACAGAGTTGTGCTCCTTTTCTCCTTTGATATATAGCTAAGATTGGAAAATAAAATCTAACTCTTGTTTTCCTGAATGAGAGCAAGCTTGGCAGCATAAGTGCATTTTAAACTTGTTTGTTTGCTATTTATCATCATTATTCTTATATTTTTTATTCCTCCCATTGTCCACGGTATGTGTTGAAGGATGCACGTTCACTGAATATGCAGTGTTCCCTAGGGGAGGAGGGGATATAATGTTCCCCTTTACAGCCAAGCTACTGGTCAAACTGGTCTAGTTTAGGATCTACACTTTTTGTGGACACAATTAATTTTACACTAAGAGTGATGTCACTAGGTAATACTTTCTGCAGGAATTCTCAAGGGAAGGCCATGCAGAAGCTGACAAGAACTTGTTAGTGATAGTTTGCACTCCTGGTATATATATTTATGTACAATATGCTTTCTGTCATTAGTACATCTCTCCTCTATTTACCTCCTATATATATATAGTACTAGTAGTCAGTTCTATGTCCATAGAGTGCCTGTATATATGTGTATTAACCTTAGCAAGATTGATAAGTTTCTTTTCACCATGATAAAATGGTGTACCCCACGGATAAAATGGTGTATCCCAATCTTTCTCTTCACCATGATAGTCACTTCCCGTTTAAGGTCACTTCCCGTTTAAGTCGTCGCCCCATTTAATTTAAAGGCAGGTGACCTGTCATTTTTTTTTTTTTTTTAATGGGTGACTGTATGGTACATAAGTATATACACCATACGTGACAATGCAAACTTTCCATCCAAGTCCCTATATAGAAGAGAGCTCACTTCGCTTGCCAATTATTAGGAGCCTTATTTAGAAGTTGTTCTGTTAGCTTCATGTGGGAGTGGGGACACATCTTCCTCCTGTATCCTCCCCCTTGCTTGGCCTTGCAATTGTTTTCTTTGTCTTTTGGCAAGTCAATCCAAAATAATAATAATAACAATTAAATTGACAAAACACACTTTAGTTCCTGCATTTTGTTTGGTTGTTTCTTGTTGATTGGTAAGTCAGCTGTGGCAATTTCGAGAGCTTTTCTATCTTGCCGTTGCAATGTTGAGAACTAATCACGTCAACCAATGTCCAAGTCCGAGTTCTGTCAAGTCCAACTTCAAGCTTCTGGGCCAGCACAAGTGTCCCTTTTCAAACAATATTTCTAACTGTTTCTTCTCTTTGTACTCTACAAAAGTCAGCACACACTTATTGTTGTTATTGAAGCTGCCAAAATGAGTTGGCTAAGATGTGGTTTGTACTTATGTTTTAGGTGTTAAACATGTACCCGAAGGCTTGTCCTGCACGAGTCAGTCTTGGGGGCAAGGATGTCTGGGGGCTATAGCCAGGTTTTCCAAAGCTGGTATATATCTTTACTGGAGTAAATCTGCATCGTGATATACTTCCGCTAGGCTCATGTAAACCTGGCAACAGCCACCGGACGTACCATTTTCCTCAATGAATGAACAAATATTTGACGCGCAAGACAAGTGGGCATGACTACACCGTGCCTACCTATAATATTAAAACCCTTTCATACATTGAAAGAAAATCATCTGCAGGACAAAAGTATCATAATATGATGAACAAAAATCAAAACGTCACAGTTGTTGTTTGGATATTGTTTTGAGTGGCACTTCAGAGTCATAGAAGTTGTCTTCCAAGTGAGGACTTGCAGAATTTTTAACATGGCCTTCACTCCAAAGAAAGTCTGTATTAGGTTGTCCGGAACTGTAGGCTGCTATACAACACATACACACACACACACATGAGAGAGAGAGAGAAGAGAGAGTGAACAGAAGTAATCTCAAAAGAGTAAAGTTTTGTCAGTCACTTAATGAATTGTAAATTTTTTTTAATAAAAAACCCCATTTAATTTTGCTCCCACGTACTGTCCAACTATTTAAAATCAATCAAGTCATCTACCAGGCATGTACATACGGAGAATGGGCACCTAATACAAATTCTTCAATTCAACATATATTCCCCCCCCCCCCCCCCCGACGATGTCCGAGTTGTGCCATATGGCACTTATGACATTTAATTGGTTAACTGATTAACACCATTACAACTCGGACATCATCTCCCTTCTTTTAAAAAAGAGAGCCATGCATGCCGTATAGTTTGAGGGGGTGAGCGAGCGTAAACAAAACAAAACAATCCAACAAGAGGTTGACAGTTGCAACTGCCTATAGCTCTCCAAGGCCTTTACTGCTCTTTCTGGAAGCTTATCTCCGGAGGAAAGCTGCACAGGCACCTATGCTTTCCTGGAACCATTTTGAATTGCTTTGCTCTAAAATAGTGACGTAGTACTGCACAGCTTTTATTTGCTTACCTCATGGACCTTCACCAACTACAGCATATTATATTGCTTGACCTGTTTAGCCTGAAAGCTTGGTTTGGTCTAAAGCTTAGTGGTTTTGTTGGGTCTAAGGGCCTCAAGAACTAGTTTCAAACTTAGCATCTAACGCTTAGCTTGCCTTGAACAAATTAACTTGTGCAAAGGCTTTTCAAGGCATAGCTTACCTTTGCTTGCGCTAAGACTATTATAAGTTAGCATTTATTGGGCTTTGCTTAGATTTAATCCATGACATGATTACTAAACCTGCTATATACCAATTCTATTTTTCTCATCTCCAAACCCCCAGGTAAAAATATCGGTGGAAGACACTATCAGAATCTCGCCGACTCAAATCCATAAAGAATTTGTGGCATGATTTCATTATAGAGGGAAACCAAACTCAAGACAAAGGAAGAGTTGGTGTTCTGGCAAATGGTTCTGAGAGCAAAATCCAGACCTAAGAAAAGTGGTTCCCAGAACCGATAGCTGAAATAGAATATTGTTTTGTGGTGCCTAATGGCATTAAAATACACAACTGTCTATAATTCAATTACAGCATTGCAAAATGACCAGGTTGATCTTGCATAACCTAACAATCTCTAGACAGCACTACAAGGTAAACATATTTTATTACAGTGATCCTGGCCTTTTTGTGCATGGTCACTACATGCCACATCAAAGGTGCGTTTCATTCTTCTTACCATTTCTCTACCCAACTCCCAACTCTTAATTATAGCATGCTGATCAAGTTACATGCAAATATGTCAGGAATATTTCTTGTTTAACAAACAAACACAATATACTATAGTTTGGGGAAATATAACTCATAGATTTCACTGTGCTAAATTTTCACTGTTCTGGTAGTCCACAACTAACTGATGCACGGAAAAATAATATGAACATTAATTCAACATTGACCATTTCAAGAGAAGCAAGAGGCTAAGAGATAGAATAACCTGCTGTATTCGTGGCTGCCATGTCATCATTTGTTACCTTCAGCTAGAGCAAGCCATACACTGTTTTTTTTTAGCCGTTTGCTTTGTGTCAAGAATGAAGATGCTTGCCACTATAAATCTTGTCATTTCAACGATGCTGCTTGTCGCTATGAACCAGCAACTATGGTGTTATTCTAGTGGAGTAGATTATATACAGCCTTGCTAGCCAACAGCTGGACTTATATTTCACTCTGTGAGCTCCAGCGAAGCTTTTATGTAGCTTCTTCCAAGTTGTGATCTTTGTGCGGATATATCCGCTATCATTGGGAAGTGCATGCACACACATGGGCATATCTGCTATCATTTGGAAGTGAAACATGCACACACATGGATATATCTGCTATTGGCCCTAAATTAACCACAGATGCCCCTATAGTTATTTAGTTAAAGATTAGCTCTAGTAAAGCTTGCTTTATAAAAAATACTAAAGGCCAAGCTTCTAGGTGGCGGGAAGAGACTGGGTAACTGGGAATGAAACAAGTCTATATAGAGCAGGTTCTAGCGGCACAGACCAATATAGAGCCTAATGGTATTTGGCATGGAATGAAACTTACTTTTGTCAGCAATAATTTTCTGAGAGCAATCCTAAACCTCATGGTAGCATTGAGAAGAAACAGGGCAAGGCAACATAAAAATAACTAGGCATGGCTAGGGACTCGGCTTCTTTTCTCGACCCTAGAATTGCATTGCATTCTACTGAGGTACCTGCCATGTAATTCTGGCATGACCAAATACAAAAAAATATATCTACACTAAGATAAAAATCCGGGGGGGGGGGGGGGGGGGGGGAACATGTAAATAGAAATGTTATGTTGATGTTACAGTGCACAGCATTTACTTGATCAAAGGCTTTTTTTGTATGTTTTCCTGCATGAAACAGAACTTTTTAAACTTGTATTGTACAAAGAAAAAGGAGAAAAAACAGATTATTCACTAAGCAATGGAATATTACATGGAAGAAAGTTGATGAAGCTATTGTTCAATCATGTGCACACTGGAGGCAAAAAAGAAGAGATAGCTTCGAGAAATGAATTGGATGGACTACCAATCTCATGCGATCTTTCCTGGTCTCTCCTATGAACTGACATTGTACTTGACTGAGAGATGTGGCCAGCAGTCAAATTGGAGAAATTGGAATAAAAGCTCATTTGTACACACATGTTGTTTTATGAACATAAAGACACAAAAAATAACTTTGCATTGAAAAAAGAAAGTATTCAGGATTTAGTGTAAAATACTGCATACCACCATAACAGAGCTAGAAATAACAGGCGGTCATCCGTCATTTTCTGAGCAATTCACCAATTTGTCCGACCAAATCACTACTTGCTCTGCCAGGTTGTCCTAACAGCAAATAACAAGCTAAGTGGCTACTACTAGTCAGCTGCTTAGTGTTGCAGCTGCAGTGGTTACCAAGAAGTAAAATTCACTTAGTTGTGAAAAAAGAAAAAGGAGGGGGGAAAAACATAATGTGGTTAGCTAATAGCATGCAGTGGGTGCCCTTGGCTAATTGTATCCCCTAGGCTAATTGCAATGTACTAGGCTGAGGTCTGCTGATTGTAGGAAACAGCTGAGCTAGGTACAAATGATTTCAATGCTGATTGTAGCATTGAGTTATGGTGGGAAAGTACAACTAGACCAAACCAGTGGCCAAGGAGGAAGTACAGGAAGAAAGCCTGCTACTGCTACAGCAAGCACCTCAGCATCAGTAGTGAATGAAGATGAAGAGAATGAGTCAGACAGAAGTAGTGAGTCTGGTGACACCTTTAGAAGACTGGGATAACTGGATGGAGAACATGCAGTGACATTTTTGTCTTACTTAACTATGCTGTATTATCATTTGTTTTTGTTTTTATGAATCATACTATTATTATTGCAAGTATACCAACATTTAGTAGAAGTATAATGACTGACCAATATTAGAAAATGACCTAGCAAATCTTATTATGCTAGGACATCATGTCCTACCAACATTAAACCTTATTTCTAGCTCTGCCATAAGTACCTTTTATCCGTGTGTACCCTTCACTACCTCGAGGACAAACAGTACACAGCCTCAATTATATTACACACGCCCAAATATAATTGCATTGCAATGCACATGCTCGCATGTGAAACTCACAATGCTATTATGAAACATGGAAGAGGAAACTCTACAAATAGCTATACAACAGTAGCTACTGTCACCTGATCTAGATCTGCGGATTTATTATATACATGTGCATGCCCTATAATTAATATATCCTCGACAACAGCTTGGCAGTTCATGAAATTCTACTCAAGGATACAGAATTATAGGGTGTGTGTAAAAATCACCAGAAAATGTAAAATGTCGTGCATCTGATCTCATATCACAACAGATCAAATCTTACTAGATAGAAACTAATTCTGTGGTTGCCAGGATAATTGTTGTACCTGCATATCCTCTGGGAACTAGCTTACCTCTCAACTCCTCCTCTCCCATGACTTCAAAGGTGCTCATGTCACAATCGGAATACTTCCTATGACCAAGCTTCTGCTCCTCCTCCTGTAGTTGTCCTGTGTTTTCCCAGGTCGCCCTTCTTATACCATCTTCTCTCTGTACTCCATCTATGTGCTCTTGCTGCTGTAGCTGCCCCCTCTCAGTGTCTTGATGACCCTTAAATCTCTCGCTCAAGGCTGCCTGCCCCTGCAGATATTTAAAAATGAGGCACTGTTAGAAGATTCCCCAATCACCACTACTTCAAAAGGGACCTGTAGGACAAATGAATGCACCATGTTCAAGGCCTCCTTAGCTTCTCACCCACACCCAGAGCAAGCAATTATAGTGTCAAAAGATGGATCTCTCTAAGGACATGCAGAAGAGTTGAGAGCTGAGGACAAAATTTTCTCAGGGCTATACTGAAAAAGGGGGGGGGGGGGGGGGGGTGGAAGGGGGGAAAAAGAAAAAGAGAAAAAAAGATTATTAACAGGGTGTGTCCATGTAGACCACAACCAAGTTAGATGATCCCTTCAAAAACACTAATATTGGTGCATATGATCAATTTTTGAAAAATTGTTGTTGCTAAATTGTACAACTTCAACACCTGATTGTGAGGGTTGCATGCAAATGAAAATATATAAAATAATTCTAGTAGTACTGTGATATTTTCAAGGAGTAAAAAGCAGTTTCAACAACAGTAGCCTTTAAAAAGGATTATGTTTCCAGCGAATACTTTCTCTCTCTTGGTATCCCAATTCAAGTTTCCCTCTGCTATCTATTCAACTTCCCTGCTATCTCTTGATGTGTTCATTAGGTCTCTTCCTGTCTGAATGGTATTGATGCTACTCATTAATCATTAATCTATACCCGGCATGTCCTTTTGTTTCAGCCTGTGTTGATGTTATTCGTGTTGATGTTATTTGACACTGCTTAGGGATTTCCTGCTCTCTCTTTGTATGTCCCTCTTTGTATGTCCACTGTGTGTACATTTATTATTCGGCTCTCAAGGATTTCATCTCACACCTTGTTGTTGCTGTAAAGCAGTTCTTGACGTCTTCCCATGAAAATCTAGGCAATGCTGTTGTTCTTTCTACCAGCCTTTGCTCCCATTGGTCTGGGGGCCCTTCTCAATCTGCTTGTCACATTTCTTTCGGTAGTTTAACAGTTTCGCACAACTTCCATTTTTGAGCTTCTTAGATAGTGTAGCTTCTTAGATAGTGTGAATAAAATGCCGGTGCATATGCTTCCAACACTATGTCTCGGTAATTCGGTAAGGTGGTGTAGCTATCTCTCAAAGGTTGCATTAAAAAAATTCATTTTTTGTGCGTTTTGGGGGGAAGGGGGATATATATTATAGCTCAAATTATAGGCCTCAGAAACTGGCCCTAACGATGGGTCTTCCAAAGACATACCAATTTCCTCGATTAGAATGTGTGCATTCTCATTAGCTTCTAGCTGTAGCGGCACATATTATTCGAGTGTGCACTCGACTATTTTAGTTAGCAGGCCTGCAGAAGCGATATGCATGTAATAGGACAACAGATCTTGATCAGCTAACAATACAACATATTCTACAATGCCAACTGAGGGTTTGTTGAGAACAATAGCTTTATTCATGTGACAATTTGTCATCCACTATTCCTTCCAGGTCAGCTTTACATTCAACGTGAAGGCAGTCTCTCGATGTCTTCATGGTGCAGTTTGGGTGTGTCACCGGTGATAGCAGGTGATGTATTCACTGCTACCAGCCCAGACTAACAGTAGATATGATCATTCTGCTCGCAGATTCTTTTTATGAATGTACTTGTTTCATAATACTGTACTTATGTGCACTTAATTGTGTGCACATTTTATAGGTGGGGTGGATGTGTGAGTTCTAATTGAGGAAATTCAATACTTCTACATAGGAATGTGGTCTACTATGGTATTGGAGCTACCACCACAGAATTTAGCCAGCCCCACCTCCCTCCACATTTTTGTCTAATGTAGGATAGATCTGCCATTTTTAAATAGACCCAAGAAATGAAGCACAGGCATCATTGATGGATGCATGCCAATCACAACCTTTCCTAGGACATCTCGGGATGTCCCTGAGGGTGACTGACTGTGTAGCATGAATCTCGGAATACTTGGGCATTTCGGACTATCCCAGGATGTCCCTAGCACTAGAATATGCCACCCCTACTCCTGGACCTGCTATAGAATATACTTAGCATTAGCCCTGATTCTGAAATCCGTGATGTATAGTCAGTCACCGTCATGAGGGACATCCCAAGATGGTCCCAAGTATCCATGGACATCAGGGACAGATTGTGGCATGCAGGACATGCACATAATGATGGTGGCAATGAAATGCCGTAAAGACTCTTAGGGATTTCTTAGTAGAGATGGAAAAAAACAAAAAATTTCTGGACACAATACCAAAAAATAATAAAGTAGAGTCATCCCCAACCCACCCAAATTCCTGAAAGAGACACTGGTACTAAAATCAATGTGATAGGACACCATTTTTTCGTCAAGGTTAGTTTAAATACCAAAGTGGTGCACATGGGGGAGAGAGAGGGGAAAAGAGAAGGTAAATTGAGTATGTCTATGTGGAGCGATTGTGGTTTTACCAAGATGGCTGATTGGACCATAGTTTGAGCTGCTCTGTTGAGGCCCGCCTGAGATGCTTTCCTGAAAGTGTCCAATCCAACCTGAGCAGCCTACACAAGACAACAACAATAAATAAACAAGGTGAGACTATCCTTCAGTCAAAAAAGTATGCAAGATACGTGGTTTGCCTGCTTATTGAGAAATGTCTAAAGGCCAGCTTGGGATTGGACCCTGGAGTCAGGCCTAGGTCAAGGGGCATTCTGGGCCAGATGTAGGTGTTTCTAGGGCTCTGGTCAGAGCTAAGGCCAGCTGTATTCTAGGGCTATGATTGGAGCTAGGGACATCCTGAGGTACCAAGTATCCCAGGATATCTTGGGAAAAGTATTACAATACTCGACAGCCCTCGTGCCATCGTAACGTCCTCTAAAAAAAACTAGTGACATTTGTGAACCGAACTTAAGGAATGTTATCGCACACATACATAAGCTTACTGGAAATATTTCACTCCAATTAGCTGTCGCCTTCATATCAGGGAGTACACTAGTGTGCTCTCTATGTTTGTCCGACCCATTATGTCTCAGCTAAAACTCACGCCGACAGCTTCTTACAAGCGCACAATGAACTCGCAGTTGACATAGCACATTATAATGACTCAAACCTTCTCAATGTTTCGGCTAGATGCTCTAGCCTTCAGCAAAAATAATGAGATGCTAAATCTCATTATTCCTGATGAAGAGTAGTGCACCTAGCCGAAACATTGAGAAGAAAATCTAAGTTGATTATTACGTAAGTACAAGCGGCTTAGGCTTCAGCCATTTTTAGATTTTAGATACAAAAAAGACTCCCAGCGTGCCTCGAGTCCTTCTCTAAGATAGAAGATGGGAAGATCATAAAAAAGTAGAAAATGTGGAGAGAGAAAACCCCTTGAGCTTCACCTTCAAGGATCTTAGTTGTTTCCTCACTTTCATTCATAGTCTCCAAAGCACACCCTCTGCACTACGCTGTTCTCAATTACAGAATAAGGATTAGCCAGAGGGTTTGTCAATGATACGGACAACCTAACGTGCATGCGATAATATTCAACAATGCAATGTAGCTAGGTTATGTGCCATGCAATCAAAGCCTTGCAATCAAATTTGTCTGAATGAAAGAACTGAGCGGTATGCTGGTTGAAGGAGACTGTTGCTGATGCTCTATCGAAACCTCTGCTGTTTGGTTACCAAAAGAAGCTGTAGCTGTTCCTATTATGTGTACAGGCAACAAAGCAATATGATATGGTATGTGTTGATCTTTTGGCAGTGGGCAACGCTGTGTACATGGGTTCTGTCAACAATAGCAACAAGACACAGCACGTGCTGATATGTGCAGTAGAAAACAAAGCCCTGAGATGGATTTGTAGAACTCTGACCTGTGGAGTCCTCCACCGCTTAACTGAAATAACACAACAAACAAACATAAAACAACCAAAAAATGCGCTACATTGGATTGACTGAGATGGGAAACCAAGTCTACCCATAAATTAGACGATCCTTTACCATATAGTTCTACATGGGTACACTCGTTTCCCCCAATGTAGGTGTTAGAAAACATTGTTTACAGCTGTTGTTTTCTGTTTGTTTTTGACGTTGTTTTACATTATGGCCAATCAACGAGCAGGGATTAACTACTCCTAACATTCTCTGATTGCTGTACATTGCACTAAGTCCACACAAACCATACCTTGCTGCATCGTTATTAGAGCCAGCCAGGGAGCAGCTACAGCCGCCTTCAAGGACTGCACAAGTCAGCACGTACCACACCTTGCTGCATTGTTATTAGAGCCAGCCAGGGAGCAGCTACAGCCGCCTTCAAGGACTGCACAAGTCAGCACGTAACACACCTTGCTGCATTGTTATTAGAGCCAGCCAGGGAGCAGCTATAGCCAGCTTGTGGCCGCCTTCAAGGACTGCACAAGTCAGCACATACCACACCTTGCTGCATTGTTACTAGAGCCAGCCAGGGAGCAGCTACAGCCACCTTCAAGGACTGCCCAAGTCAGCACGTACCACACCTTGCTGCATTGTTACTAGAGCCAGCCAGGGAGCAGCTACAGCCACCTTCAAGGACTGCCCAAGTCAGCACGTACCACACCTTGCTGCATTGTTATTAGAGCCAGCCAGGGAGCAGCTGTAGCCAGCTTGTGGCCGCCTTCAAGGACTGCACAAGAGTTGCACAGGAGAACTCCAAACACAGCACATATATTTCTATTCCACAGAAGAGCCTCAAGATGGTTTGCACACTTCTTATGTTTGTTTTGTGCTGCTGGTTTACTGACTTTGCGAAGAATTAAAGGCACACTTGGAGTATTTCTTGGAGCTAATCATTGGCTGCAACCAACAATCATTTAGGCAGCTAAGAAGCTGCCGATGTGAGTTTCAGCTGAGATGTGAGCTTGGTTTTGGGGCTGGGAGGGGGGGGGGGGGTTGCCGGCTGCCATTTTGAAGTAGGGCTCAAATCAATATAGGGAGTGCTACCGCACTCAGTATAATGATAGGTATATATATATTATATAACTGGCTGTAGTCTACATGGGTACATTGCTACCGCACTCAGTATAATGATAGGTATATATATATATTATATAACTGGCTGTAATCTACATGGGTACATTGCTACCGCACTCAGTATAATGATAGGTATATATATATTATATAACTGGCTGTAATCTACATGGGTACATTGCTCACTCAGTATAATGATAGGTATATGTATATATATTGTATATATATATATATGTATATATATTGTATATATATATATATGTATATATGACTGGTTGTAGTCTACATGGGTACAGTGCTACCTAACTCAGTATAATGATAGGTATATATATATATATATATATGTATATATGACTGGTTGTAGTCTACATGGGTACAGTGCTACCTCACTCAGCATAATGATAGGTATATGTATATATAATATATATATATATATATATATATATATATATATGACTGGTTGTAGTCTACATGGGTACAGTGCTACCTAACTCAGTATAATGATAGGTATATGTATATATGTATATATGACTGGTTGTAGTCTACATGGGTACAGTGCTACCTCACTCAGCATAATGATAGGTATATGTATATATAATATATATATATATATATATATATATATATATATATATATGACTGGTTGTAGTCTACATGGGTACAGTGCTACCTAACTCAGTATAATGATAGGTATATATATATATAATATATATATATATAATATATATATATATAATATATATATATATAATATATGTATATATGACTGGTTGTAGTCTACATGGGGACAGTCTTGTTTCCTTTCTTTACAGGTCAATCCTATAGAGTAGTTTGTTTTTAATTAAAAATATATTTGTTCTTGTATTGTTGCATCCCCAAATATGCAGAGGGCCAACAGCACTTTACACACCTGCTTCCTAAGGTTGCCTCTGCACTGCCGTATTCCATGGACAGGGACACACTTTTTGGCTTTCTCTCTTGTCTCTAGGATGCAGTGAGCACAAAAAGTGTGAGGCTATTGCAACCACGAGCAGCCAAACAACTAAAGCTATCTGTGATGATTGAATGCAAGAGTGTTGTCAACCTGTGTGATGTTCAGCCAGTGAGTCTCCATAGAGCTACTGTTAGATGCATCTGCCCAACACAGTGTGATGTTCATCCAGTGAGCCCCTATAGAGCTTCTGTTAGATGCACCTACCCCAACCCAGTGTGATGTTCATCCAGTGAGTCTCCATAGAGCTACTGTTAGATGCATCTGCCCAACACAGTGTGATGTTCATCGAGTGAGTCCCCCATAGAGCTACTGTTAGATGCAAACCTGCCCCAACCCAGTGTGATGTTCAGCCAGTGAGTCTCCATACAGCTACTGTTAGATGCACCTGCCCCACCCAGTGTGATGTTCATCCAGTGAGTCCCCATAGAGCTATTGTTAGATGCACCTGCCCCAACCCAGTGTGATGTTCATCCAGTGAGTCTCCATAGAGTTACTGTTAGATGCACCTGCCCCAACCCAGTGTGATGTTCATCCAGTGAGTCTCCATAGAGCTATTGTTAGATGCAAACCTGCCCCAACCCAGTGTGATGTTCATCCAGTGAGTCCCCATAGAGCTATTGTTAGATGCACCTGCCCCAACCCAGTGTGATGTTCATCCAGTGAGTCTCCATAGAGTTACTGTTAGATGCACCTGCCCCAACCCAGTGTGATGTTCATCCAGTGAGTCTCCATAGAGCTACTGTTAGATGCAATCGGCCCCAACCCAGTGTGATGTTCATCCAGTGAGTCTCCATAGAGCTATTGTTAGATACAAACCTGCCCCAACCCAGTGTTATGTTCATCCAGTGAGTCTCCATAGAGCTTCTGTTAGATGCAACCTGCCCCACCCAGTGTGATGTTCATCCAGTGAGTCCCCATAGAGCTATTGTTAGATGCACCTGCCCCAACCCAGTGTGATGTTCATCCAGTGAGTCCCCATAGAGCTATTGTTAGATGCACCTGCCCCAACCCAGTGTGATGTTCATCCAGTGAGTCTCCATAGAGCTATTGTTAGATGCACCTGCCCCAACCCAGTGTGATGTTCATCCAGTGAGTCCCCATAGAGCTACTGTTAGATGCACCTGCCCCACCCAGTGTGATGTTCATCCAGTGAGTCCCCATAGAGCTATTGTTAGATGCACCTGCCCCAACCCAGTGTGATGTTCATCCAGTGAGTCTCCATAGAGTTACTGTTAGATGCACCTGCCCCAACCCAGTGTGATGTTCATCCAGTGAGTCTCCATAGAGCTATTGTTAGATGCAAACCTGCCCCAACCCAGTGTGATGTTCATCCAGTGAGTCTCCATAGAGCTATTGTTAGATGCAAACCTGCCCCAACCCAGTGTTATGTTCATCCAGTGAGTCTCCATAGAGCTTCTGTTAGATGCAACCTGCCCCACCCAGTGTGATGTTCATCCAGTGAGTCCCCATAGAGCTATTGTTAGATGCACCTGCCCCAACCCAGTGTGATGTTCATCCAGTGAGTCCCCATAGAGCTATTGTTAGATGCACCTGCCCCAACCCAGTGTGATGTTCATCCAGTGAGTCTCCATAGAGCTATTGTTAGATGCACCTGCCCCAACCCAGTGTGATGTTCATCCAGTGAGTCTCCATAGAGCTTCTGTTAGATGCAACCTGCCCCACCCAGTGTGATGTTCATCCAGTGAGTCCCCATAGAGCTATTGTTAGATGCACCTGCCCCAACCCACTGTGATGTTCATCCAGTGAGTCTCCATAGAGCTACTGTTAGATGCACCTGCCCCAACCCAGTGTGATGTTCATCCAGTGAGTCTCCATAGAGCTACTGTTAGATGCACCTGCCCCAACCCAGTGTGATGTTCATCCAGTGAGTCCCCATAGAGCTATTGTTAGATGCACCTGCCCCACCCAGTGTGATGTTCATCCAGTGAGTCCCCATAGAGCTATTGTTAGATGCACCTGCCCCAACCCAGTGTGATGTTCATCCAGTGAGTCTCCATAGAGTTACTGTTAGATGCACCTGCCCCAACCCAGTGTGATGTTCATCCAGTGAGTCTCCATAGAGCTATTGTTAGATGCAAACCTGCCCCAACCCAGTGTGATGTTCATCCAGTGAGTCTCCATAGAGCTATTGTTAGATGCAAACCTGCCCCAACCCAGTGTTATGTTCATCCAGTGAGTCTCCATAGAGTTCTGTTAGATGCAACCTGCCCCACCCAGTGTGATGTTCATCCAGTGAGTCCCCATAGAGCTATTGTTAGATGCACCTGCCCCAACCCAGTGTGATGTTCATCCAGTGAGTCTCCATAGAGCTATTGTTAGATGCACCTGCCCCAACCCAGTGTGATGTGTAGTAACTTGACTTGTTGTACTGTGTACTTTGAACTATGTATATGATTCATGCATTGACGCATACACAATAGCCATGTCATGTGATTATGAGGCGGGGCGTGGGCCACGCCCGACCAGTTAGTTAGCCAATCTATCTCATGCTTTTTCTGTGACTATTTCTCTATCCATGCATTTGCTCATCAATACTGGCAATATAGGAAGTTGACCCACGATATTACATTGGCGACGAGGATGGCCGTAGCTCCAATCTTCGGGAAAGTTGGAGAGTATCAGCCAGAGAATGAAATTTTTTCGTCCTACCTTGAGCGAGTACAGCTGTTTTTCTCAGCCAACGAGGTGCCTGACGCGAAGATGGTTCCCGTTTTCTTAAGTGTGTTAGGAAGCAAGACATACTCGCTGCTGAGAAGTTTAGTGGCTCCCACTCTTCCACAGGATAAATCTCTTGAAGATTTAGTGACGGTTCTTAAGAAACACTTCGAGCCAAAGCCTCTTGTGATTGCAGAGCGGTTTCATTTTCACCAACGCTCGCAGAACATGGGTGAGTCTATCTCAGAGTATGTGGCTGAACTCAGGAGGCTTACTGTTCACTGCAATTATGGCACTCATCTTGAGGAGGCATTACGGGATCGTCTAGTGTGTGGCATCCGGGACTTGCGCACCCAGAAGAAGCTCCTGGTCATTGATGCGCTCTCTCTAGCTAAGGCCATTGAGATTTCACATGGGGAGGAGGCTGTGAACAAGAATGCGGAAACCCTAAAAGGAAGAGAAATCACCGTGAACGCTGTCATGACGCCATGTTACCGTTGTGGCAATAATTCCCACGAACAGAAAGACTGTCGTTTCCGAAATGCTGAATGTCATAACTGTGGGAAACGGGGTCACATTGCTCCAGTGTGTCGGTCTAAGGGAACGTCTCGACCACGACGGTCAAATCTACGCATAGTCAGTTCGGATTCACAACCGTCTCATCAGAGGAAATCACCACCCGTTACACGATATGTTACCGTTGCCGAGGACGATCACGATCTGAGAGTTGATTCCCAAGGAACACAGGACACTGAATACCTGCCATTACATGCTGTGATAGGAGCATCCACACCACCATATCAGGTACCCTTGGTAATTAATGATGTAGTGCATAATATGGAATTAGATACGGGAGCCTCAGTCACTCTCATGTCTGAGGCAGAGTGCCATAAGTTATTCCCTGGGGCTACCCTGAGAGCCTCGTCAATTCTACTGAAGACTTACTCAGGAGAGCGTTTAACTGTAGTTGGGGAAATGGATGTGAGGGTGCAGTATGAGCAGCAGGTTCAGGAATTGGTTTTGACTGTAGTGGCAGGAGATGGACCAAGCCTATTAGGCAGGAACTGGCTCAGGCATTTTCAACTGAATTGGCGTGAAATTCGGGCTGTATATAGTCACCCTAGTGGAAGTTTGGAATACCTGTTAGATAAGTAGGTGACATATTTTCAGATGAGTTGGGAACAATAAAGTTGTTCAAGGCTAAGTTACATATTAAGCCTAATGAACGGCCCCGATTTTTCAAATTCCGTACTGTTCCCTATGCTCTTAGGAGTACCATAGAAGCCGAGCTAGACCGCCTTGAACGTGAAGGAATTCTGGAGAAGGTGACTCATAGCGAGTGGGCTACTCCCGTGGTGGCCGTGCCAAAGCCAGACGGACGAGTCCGTATATGTGGAGATTTCAAGGTCACCGTTAACCAGGCTCTCAATGTGGACCAGTACCCTCTTCCAACTGTACAGGACCTTTTTGCGACTTTGGCGGGTGGAAAGAAGTTCACAAAGTTGGATCTATCACAAACCTACCTGCAATTGGAACTCCACCCCGAATCACAGAAGTATTGCACGCTGAACACACATCGGGGTCTCTATCAGTTCACACGTCTTCCTTTTGGCATAGCATCTGCTCCAGCAATGTTTCAAAAGATAATGGACACCATACTACAGGGAATTCCTGGAGCCTCGTGTTATGTGGATGATATCCTCGTAACTGGAACCACAGAGGAAGAACATCTCCAGAGGTTGGAAAAGGTCCTCCGTCAGTTACAAAGCCATGGCATCCGGATGAAGAGGGACAAATGCTACTTCTTCCAGGATGCAGTTGAATATTTGGGGCACCGAGTCGATGCCGAAGGAATAAGGGCCTTACCGGCAAAGATAGAGGCGATTGAAAAGGCTCCCCTGCCACAGAATGTGCAGCAGCTGCGGTCATTTCTAGGTCTGTTGAGCTATTACCGTAAGTTCTTGCCGAACTTGGCCACAATTCTCCAACCTCTAAATGATCTTCTTCAGAAGGGAAAGAAATGGGTTTGGTCGGCCAAGTGCTCACAGGCCGTAGCGACAGCGAAACAGCTGTTGACTTCATCAAATCTTCTCATCCATTATGACTCCATGTTGCCACTTCGACTAGCTGCAGACGCTTCTCAGTACGGATTGGGAGCAGTTATCTCACATGCTATCTGACGGATCCGAGCGACCGATTGCTTTTGCCTCACGATCACTATCCAAGAGTGAGAGAAATTACGCGCAGATTGACAAGGAAGCCCTCGCACTGATCTATGGCGTCCGTAAATTCCATGCTTACTTATATGGCAGAAAGTTTACTTTGATTACTGACCATAAGCCTCTCACAACCATTCTAGGGCCCAAGAAGGGTGTGCCAGCCGTTGCGGCTGCCCGGTTGCAGAGGTGGGCCATACTCTTAGGAGCCTATAACTATGACATTGTCTTCAGATCTACGACGGAACATGGGAATGCTGATGCTCTCTCACGCTTGCCACTGCCGGAAGGTGAATTGGAGCACCCCTCGGAGACTACGCTGTGTAACATATGTCAGATAGAGATGCTGCCACTGACCTCTCAGGAGATAAGGAGGGCCACTCAGCGAGATCCTGTTCTAAGCAAGGTGCTTTCCTACAGTCTCAGGGGTTGGCCAGGTCGTGTACCCAAGGATCTACAGCTCTACCACAGAAAGATGGCCGAACTCTCTGTGGAAGATGGCTGTTTGTTGTGGGGAGGACGTGTGGTAATTCCTATCAGTCTGAAGCAGATGGTCCTGACTGAGCTACACAGAGAGCACATGGGGGTATCACGCATGAAGGCATTGGCTCGTAGTCATGTTTGGTGGCAGGGACTCGACAAGGATTTAGAGTTAATGGGAAGGTCTTGCCGTGCTTGTCTAGCAGTGAAGCAGTCACCTGCAACCGCACCGTTGCATCCCTGGATCTGGCCTGACCGTCCCTGGCAGAGGATTCATGTTGACTTTGCAGGACTGTTCCTCGACAAGTCCTTCTTCATTGTGGTGGATGCTCACTCTAAATGGGCTGAAGTAGTCGAGATGTCACAAACCACCACTGCTCGAACCATTACAGCCCTGAGGCACATGTTTGCCATGCACGGGATACCTGAACAGATCGTGTCTGACAACGGCCCGCAATTCATCTCAGCTGATTTTGAGGAGTTCGCTAGGACAAATGGAATCAAACATTCACGGTCCTCACCTTATCATCCAGCCTCTAATGGTGAGGCAGAGAGATTTGTAAGGACCTTCAAGGAGGCCATGAAGACTGGAAAAGGGGATGGCCTTACCCTAGCCCATCGGTTGGATAACTTCCTTCTCACATATCGCACCACTCCACACACGACTACCGGCGTTCCACCATGTGAATTACTGATGAAGCGGCTCTTACGTACCAGATGGGACCTCCTGAGGCCAGATGTGGAGCGACGAGTCCGTTGGCGTCAATCCCGGCAAAAAGAGGGGCATGATCAACATGCCCGGTTGAGACCGTTCTCATTGGTCAGTCTGTCATGGCTAAGAATTTTCGTGCTGGGACAGCTTGGATACCAGGAGTTATTGTGCAACAGCTGGGACCTCTGACCTATGTGATTGATGTCTCAGAGGGCAGGCTGTGGAAGCGTCATGTGGACCACATAAAGGAGTATTTGAGGCAACCTCCTCTTCCTGAGCCTGAGAGGATAGGGGATACTGATCTGCCTATGCTCTCTCCTGAGGTTTTAAAACCAACCGCTGGCATGCTATTGGAACCTCTGTCCCCAGATGGGCCTGAGGAGGGGAGTGAATTGAGGCCTGACAATCCCTCACCACTACCCACCACGTCGAGTGTCAATTTGCCTAGTCCACCGACTCCGTCGAGAAACACTGCGGTCGATTCGTCTTCACAAGTGTTCGATTCACCTTCCTCACAAAGTGTTACACCACGCCATTCACCAGTTGCTCGATCATCTTATCCAACTCGGTCACGCTCCCGGCCAGATTATTATAACGTTAAAACCTGGTGAGGGAGGAGTGTAGTAACTTGACTTGTTGTACTGTGTACTTTGAACTATGTATATGATTCATGCATTGACGCATACACAATAGCCATGTCATGTGATTATGAGGCGGGGCGTGGGCCACGCCCGACCAGTTAGTTAGCCAATCTATCTCATGCTTTTTCTGTGACTATTTCTCTATCCATGCATTTGCTCATCAATACTGGCAATATAGGAAGTTGACCCACGATATTACATGATGTTCATCCAGTGAGTCCCCATAGAGCTATTGTTAGATGCACCTGCCCCAACCCAGTGTGATGTTCATCCAGTGAGTCTCCATAGAGTTACTGTTAGATGCACCTGCCCCAACCCAGTGTGATGTTCATCCAGTGAGTCTCCATAGAGCTATTGTTAGATGCACCTGCCCCAACCCAGTGTGATGTTCATCCAGTGAGTCTCCATAGAGTTACTGTTAGATGCACCTGCCCCAACCCAGTGTGATGTTCATCCAGTGAGTCTCCATAGAGCTATTGTTAGATGCAAACCTGCCTCAACCCAGTGTGATGTTCATCCAGTGAGTCTCCACAGAGCTATTGTTAGATGCACCTGCCCCAACCCAGTGTGATGTTCATCCAGTGAGTCTCCATAGAGTTACTGTTAGATGCACCTGCCCCAACCCAGTGTGATGTTCATCCAGTGAGTCTCCATAGAGTTACTGTTAGATGCACCTGCCCCAACCCAGTGTGATGTTCATCCAGTGAGTCTCCATAGAGCTATTGTTAGATGCAAACCTGCCTCAACCCAGTGTGATGTTCATCCAGTGAGTCTCCATAGAGATGCAACCGGCCCCAACCCAGTGTGATGTTCATCCAGTGAGTCCCCATAGAGCTACTGTTAGATGCACCTGCCCCAACCCAGTTGTGATGCTGTCCAGTACAGCTATTTGTTAGATTCAACCTACATCTCAACCAAAGGTGATGCTGATCCAGTGTATCTCATAGAGCTGTCAATGAACCTGTCCCAACCCAGTGTGATGTTGTTCCAGTGTGATGTTGTTCCAGTGTGTCCCCACACAGTCTTTAGCTACTGTGTTAGATTCAACAACATGCACAAATTTAAACTGCCTCAACTCATGCAGTTAATCTAGTGTGTGTCCAACAGTGTCCTCATAGGTAACCCGCTACAGGGGGTGGGGGACCAGACAGTCAAGGGGATGGAAAACGTTTAAGCCCACCAAATGCAGACGATCTTGGTGTCAAAACATTTGAAGAATTCAAAAATGCATTAAAAAAGCATGAGTCAATGAATTGAAGCCGACTTTATTTGTGATTTGTTGTAATAATTATATATATTTTAAGAATAAACTTCTCAAACTGTTCAGAATAGAAATACAATAAGCTACGGTTTGGTACAAGAATCAGTGCCATTGAAGTACGCAAACCAAAGTTACGCAGCTCTACGTTGCCATATGTCTACAACAAAACTTACTCCATCCAGGAGCACCTCCTTGCTCAAAAGCGAAGGCGTTCAGAATGATTCCTCATAAGCATGAGTGCTCGTGCTGCTTTCCACCAAAGAAGAACTTATAGCAAAAGACAGGAAGAGACCGTTCGCATAAGCACTTGCGAATGCCAACCATTAAAAAATCTTTTTTAAATTTTGCCCGTCCAACTGGAAGTAAAGTTTTACAACTATTTAAAATCAACGGAGCAGTCTATTGGGCACACATTGGGCGTGATTAAATATACTCCCCCTCCCCCCATGATGTCCGAGTTTGTGCCATATGGCGCTTATGGCGTTTAATCTGTTAAGTAGGTATAGGTCAGTGGCAAGCAAGAGTGCAGAGATCTGGGGCACCGATGTTGCAAGAGGACCTGAACAAACAGCTGCTTATGGGCCATTCCTCTGTACAATCAAAAGTCGTCATAGATTAAAAGTGCTGGGGGACGATACCATTTTTTACAAAACTTGATTCTGACTTTGGAGCTCCATAGATTCTGCACATTTCACTGATATATAACTCAAAAGGTAGCTCTCTCTGTGTGCTCTCTTTTGATACTAAATACTGTTGCATAGGTATAACTGTGCCCAAGTTACAGGCAGTCAAAGTTGTCGAGGAAGCCCTTCTTTATAAAATGAGTATTTTGGGAATTTTAGGAAATTGATTTTGAACTAGCACTTAAAATGTAAAAACTCATTTTGTACAATTGGGCTTCCTCTAGCCACTGCTAGTATCTCGACTGTCTTAGCTCTTTCCAATTACAGTGCGAGCTGGAACTGCAAAGAATTTGGGCATGCAGGTTTTGATGTCCCCAACTTTGATGCCAGTAACTTAGGCATGGCTATACCTACACAACAGGGTTTTTTAATATCAAAAGGGAGCACAGAGAGAGCTATCTTTTGAACTTTATAGCAAGTTCATAGAGTGAAGTGTAAAGAATATACGAAGCTCCAAAGTTGGAACCACAAGTTTTTATACCATTTTATTAAAAAAATGGTATCATCCCCCCATAATCGGTTAAGTAGGTATAAGTTAGTGGCAAGCATAAGAGTGGAGAGATTTGGGGCACTGATTTTGCAAGAGGACCTGAACAAACACCTGCTAGTGGGCCATTCCTCTGAACAATAAAAAATCAACATAGCTTAATTAAAAGTGCTAATGGTTTTCACTAGAAGTGGGTGGCCATTGTGCAGGAACCTCAGACCAGCAGGGGGCATAAGTTGAGAGTGATCATGAAGCTTTCACACAGGATGACAATAGATTTACAGCAATACATGAGCGCTTAAGGATGCATCAGGAAACCGTGCCAGCAAGTAGTCCCTGAATGGCAAGCAATAACGTTGGCCAGGCTTACAGTGACAAATGTTTACGGACACGCTGAACAGTGTGAACACTACACTACAGGAAAGAGCAGGAAGCCAAAATTCACACCCTACACTGGTTTCCTAAAAGTGTGACACAACAGAAAACAAACACCACAGCTGTCCTCCCCTGGGGCGCCCGCCTCCCCTGTTGGGCAGCTAACCTGTCATGTGATGCTTTGTAACTAGTACACACTAGATTCTGTCTGCTGTTGTTTGTGTGTGTGTGTGTGTGTGGTGTTGTGTATGTGTGTGTGTATGTGCACGTGTTTTGTGTGTGGCTCAGAGACTTGGCTGCCTTTGGGTCAACCCACACATGTCGCACATAATTGGAAACCTCTTGACCCCAGGAAGGTATTGGACCCTGTTTTTGGCCGTTAGGCTATGCCCCACTACCCATGCCATGTTACCAAAGCTCATAATGCCCAAACTAGGGCAGGAACAGGATCAGCACTGAGATGCAATGTTGCAGGAGATTGATTTATGTAAGTGGCGGGGGGAGGGGGTCACCTCAAAATGCTTCCTGGAGCCAACCCATGGGAGGTTCATGCAATTATCAAATATTGATCAGCTTTGCTCATTTAAACAATCAGTATCCAAACTGGATACTTTGGGTCTACCCACACGTCGCGCATAATTGGAAACCTCTTGGCCCCAGAAAGGTGTTGGGCCCAATTTTGGACCCTTGGGCCATGCCCCCTAGTCATGCCATGCTATCAAAGCTTTAGAGCAGCCATAACAGCCACACTAGGACAGGTACAGGACAGCCACACTAGGACAGGTACAGGACAGCCACACTAGGACAGGTACAGGACAGCCACACTAGGACAGGTACAGGACAGCCACACTAGGACAGGTACAGATCGGCAAGTGCAATGCAGATTAAGGTCAATGTAGGGGGGGGGGGCAGGTCAGAGGGCAGGTATTTCTACTACATAGTATATACACTTCATTTTTACTGCTGCTGCATTGCAAGGAAAGTTTGAACTGAGGTGTGCAAGGATTCCGTCAACTCTCTTGCCTGTTCGACAATTTCGTCTTAGGGCTGCAATAATTCTGAATTCCTGGCTGAAATTCAAACCATTACACTTGCAACACAAAACAAAACTAGCTTGAGGTGTACGGTAACCCCTGTGTAACCAGTCCAAGTGCTGCTCGAGGTGTACGGTTACTCCTGTGCAACCAGTCCAAGTGCTGCTCGAGGTGTACGGTTACTCCTGTGCAACCAGTCCAAGTGCTGCTCGAGTTGTATGGTTACCCCTGTGCAACCAGTCCAAGTGCTGCTCGAGGTGTATGGTTACCCCCCAGTCCAAGTGCTGCTTGGGGTGTACGGTTTACTCCTGTGCAACCAGTCCAGTGCTGCTTGAGGTGTATGGTAACCCCTGTGTGATCAGTCCAGTGCTGCTTGAGGTGTTCGGTAACCCCTGTGTGATCAGTCCAGTGCTGCTTGAGGTGTACGGTAAACCCCAGTCCAAGTGCTGCTCGAGGTGTACGGTTACCCCTGTGCAACCAGTCCAAGTGCTGCTTGAGGTGTACAATAGCCCCTGTGCAACCAGTGTAAGTGCTGCTTGAGGTGTACAATAGCCCCTGTGCAACCAGTCCAAGTGCTGCTTGAGGTGTACAATAGCCCCTGTGCAACCAGTGTAAGTGCTGCTTGAGGTGTACAATAGCCCCTGTGCAACCAGTCCAAGTGCTGCTCGAGGTGTATGGTTACCCCTGTGCAACCAGTCCAAGTGCTGCTTCAACCAGTGTAAGTGCTGCTTGAGGTGTACAATAGCCCCTGTGCAACCAGCCCAAGTACTCCTTTAAAACCCAATAACCCACAGAGGTTCTACTGTCCCACTGCCACTCCCCCCATGGCAGACTTGCCTGGCCAATGCTTTGGTCAATCCTCACTTCATGCTTCACGAGAAACGGGTGAACCAGACGTCGATACACTTGCTTGGAACCCTGCACAACAAGATTGGTTTTATCAACGACATATACATGTCATATACAACATGACTATTTATGAGTTGATATTGTTGCCCTTTCCTCTGCCCCACATTTTCACTGCTGGCACAAACAACGAAATTGCCGACTATTACCACAAAAAACACACACCAGCTGTGTGGGGTTAAACTTGAAGACTAGTCCAGATTACTACGTAAAGTGACTGGAAAAGTAATACAGAGGATCATCAATCATTATACAGATTTTAAAAAGTATGTTTTATTACAAATGGTTAAGGATCATCTAACTTTTGGTTGCAGTCTATATTAGTTTCCTTTCCCTTTTGACGGTCTGTTTATTAAAATAATAATAAGCAAACATTTTTGTAGTTCTCTCAGTCGACTTACTAGGATACAATGACTCTCTCATCTCCCGACATTTCGGCTAGATGTTCCTGATGAAAGTAGACCATCCAGCCAAAACCTCGAGGAACTAAGTTCATTATTGAGAAAGTAATTAGATTTTTGTTATTTTATTGTTTGTTGTTGTCTTCAACATTTTGGTAGGCGGAACTCCACAAGCAAGCAAAAGAAGCAGAGATGCTTCACTCCTTTTAAACACTATATCTAACTTATTTCTTGTTGCTGTACACTACACAAGTCAGCACATGCCATACCTTCTTCTTGTTGAGTCATCCAGGGATCAGCTACTCCCCATTTGTCAGAGACCAATAGAGGGGATACCAGTGCACTCTCCGATGAGTGCACCTACAAGGTCCAAGCCACTGGGTGTGGTAAATCAACTTCACCAAGCTTAGTGCTCAAAGAGTCTAAATCCCTCGAGGTAAAAATGTAAGCTTGGGAATGTGTACTTGTATCTGGAACAACATCGGTACTGTCAAGTATTGTCGACTGAAAGAAACTTCACTGCAGGAAACAGAGTGTGTGGTTGTTGAGGACATGCAGCAGATGTCTGACTGAATCATCGTTCCAATAGCTGCATGTTGGAAATAGTGGAACACAACTATCCTCCCAGATGGCCTCTTACTTCTGCATGATGGATATCTTCTTTATAGAGGAACATTCAGAGCTAACCCCATGATCATGATTGGCCCTCTTTGTGTTTGTGGTTTGTTCTTACCTTGTTCTAGACTGTTTCTGTATCCACTCTCTCCCCCAATACCAACATACCCTGTACCCAGGCACATCATTGAGGACTGGAGAAACAATAGCAGTGTGTACGTCTGCAATTTCACCATCCTTCCCTGGACACGATACATCTCTCTTCCTTTACTGACTATGCAACCAGTTCTCTCCTATATTGTGCAGCCAGTTCTTTCTCTTCTACTCACTATGCAGGCAGTTCTCTCTCCTCCATCGACTATGCAGTCAGTTCTATACCATCTTCTGACTGTGCAGCCAGCTCTCTCTCTCTTCTACTGACTATGAGCCAGTTCTCTCTCCTCCATTACTATGTAGTCAGTTCTATATCATCTTCTGACTATGCAGCCAGCTCTCTCTGCTTCGGGTAGTGGAGTGCACCTATCACCTTTCCCACAGCCTAGTGTGTAGGCGATAAGATGCAGTCAGCTCTATTTCATCTTCTGACTCTGCAGCCAGTTCTCTCTCCTGTACTGATTATGTGCATACCGGTAGGGCACCTCTAACCCCAGCAGCTGGTCTTTTAGTAGTCTCCTCGCTAACTGTGATCTATTAACCTCTAAATGTTGCACCATCACAAGAGGAGCTTTTCCAGACACCAGAATTTCTCCTGCAACATCATTGGAACATTTGAAGGTTTCTTGTCTGCAATAAATGTGATTGTGATCCACTGAGGCAGGTGAAGAATGGATGAATGCTACGTATATAAAATGCAAACTTTCCAAGTATAAGAGAAAGAATATATGGAAAGTAACTGAATCCAACTATGGTATCTGCAAATAGCAGGTATGGTGTTATTAAGTGAAGCGAGGCCTCACTGGGGAGAAAGAACTGGCTGCATAGTCGGTACAGGAGAGAGAACTGGCTGCATAGTCAGTACAGGAGAGAGAACTGGCTGCATAGTCAGCATAGGAGAGAGAACTCACTGCATAGTCAGTACAGGAGAGAGAACTGGCTGCACAGTCAGTACAGGAGAGAGAACTGGCTGCATAGTCAGTATAGCAGAGAGAACTGGCTGCACTGTCAGAAGATTAGAGAGAACTGGCTGCATAGTCAGAAGATGATATAGAACTGACTGCATAGTCAGTAGAGGAGAGAGAACTAGCTGCATAGTCAGTATAGCAGAGAGAACTGGCTGCACTATCAGAAGATTAGAGAGAACTGGCTGCATAGTCAGTACAGGAGAGAGAACTGGCTGCATAGTCAGTATAGGAGAGAGAACTGGCTGCATAGTCAGAAGATGATATAGAACTGACTGCATAGTCAGTAGAGGAGAGAGAACTGGCTGCATAGTCAGTATAGCAGAGAGAACTGGCTGCACTATCAGAAGATTAGAGAGAACTGGCTGCATAGTCAGTACAGGAGAGAGAACTGGCTGCATAGTCAGTATAGGAGAGAGAACTGGCTGCATAGTCAGAAGATGATATAGAACTGACTGCATAGTCAATGGAGGAGAAAAGAACTGGCTCATAGCCAGTAGAAGAGAGAGAGCTGGCTGCATAGTCAATGGAGGAAGAGAACTGGCTCATAGTCAGTAGAAGAGAGAGAGAGCTGGCTGCACTGTCAGCATAGGTGGCTTCAGATTACCACTTCAACTAACACCAGCCAGTTGTCACTGAGTAAAGGGAGGGGGAGGAATTAATGCACATAGTCCGTGAGTGTCGTGACGTTATATTTTCTCAAGTACATTTTTCTGGCAAGAATGAGAAGGGAAAAGAAATTATAGGGGGGGAGCAAATCAGCTAATCACGCCTTTGACATGACCACATGTAGTCATTATTGCGCAATACCATCCTTGCATACTGCAGCAAATGATACTGCCAAATTGAGAGTAGTATGGAGATTAAATAGAGCAGCATTGAGTTAGCCATTGATACAAAAACCACAGGATAGATGAGCTGTGAAAAATTACATCCACAGTAGAAGCCAGGCGTAAAAAAAGAACAGATTAATAGATTAATAATTAATATAATAATAATAATAATAATAATAATAATAATAATAATAATAATAATAATAATAATAATAATAATAATAATAATAATAATAATAATAATAATAATAATAATAATAATAATAATAATAATAATAATAATAATAATAATAATAATAATAATAATAATAATAATAATAATAATAATAATAATAATAATAATAATAATAATAATAATAATAATAATAATAATAATAATAATAATAATAATAATAATAATAATAATAATAATAATAATAATAATAATAATAATAATAATAATAATAATAATAATAATAATAATAATAATAATAATAATAATAATAAGTCTCCATTAGTGGCAAGTTTTTATGCTACTGCATCATCCTCCCCCCTCCCCACCCCTGCTTCTTCTTGATGCTCTGAGAAAGAAACCAAACATGTTTGTTGCTGTTATAGTTATCCCACTGGTAGTTTTAGTGAAGGATAAAGTGCACAAAAAAATGCTGCTGAGAGGAAAACCAGGAAATGTAATTACAGCTTAAAAACCAATGCAGGCATTAAGCTAACTGCATTCTTTGTGATTAGGTGAGTTTGGTCAGACCTCGATGAGACATGACATTACACCTTCTTCCTACTATTTTGAATAACGTCCCAAACTGAAGTTTCAGTGATAGATCACCTTCAAATAAAAACTACCTGCAGCAATTCTGGCCAATATATGACAGAGTTTTCAAAAATCCATTTACTTTTACGTTGACAATTACTACGCAACTGTGTTGCATACTTTCCAATCACTGTCCAATCACTGCCTCATAAAAATTGTAGATACTGAATACAACAATAGCACTGTCTCACACAAATGCGAGCCCGCCATCTGCTGCTTGTGAGGAAGGAACTTCAACTGGCACCCAAGAGAAGGACTTGAAAAACAGCGAGTCAAGGCTACAGCTTTATGAAGGTATGTACCTTCAAGTGTCTGCATTCTAGTTCAATCCAAGCTAGCTGCGCTACAGCTGCAGTTATAGATAGCGCAGCATGCTATTTCTGCTACAGAAGTTTCATCAAGCACACTACAGCCTCACCTCAACATAGGTATTCATGCTATTGCTGCTACAGAAGTTTCATCAAGCACACCAGCCTCACCTCAACATAGTTATTCATGCTATTTCTGCTACAGAAGTTTCATCAAGCACACCACAGCCTCACCTCAACATAGGTATTCATGCTATTGCTGCTACAGAAGTTTCATCAAGCACACCAGCCTCACCTCAACATAGCTATTGCTGCTACAGAAGTTTCATCAAGCACACCAGCCTCACCTCAACATAAGTATTCATGCTATTGCTGCTACAGAAGTTTCATCAAGCACACCAGCCTCACCTCAACATAGCTATTTCTGCTACAGAAGTTTAATCAAGCCAGCCTCACCTCAACATAGGTGTTCATGCTATTGCTGCTACAGAAGTTTCATCAAGCACACCAGCCTCACCTAAATATAGGTATTCATGCTACATGTATTGCTGCTACAGAAGTTTCATCAAGCACACCACAGCCTCACCTCAACATAGGTATTCATGCTAAGCCAATATTTCATGCCAGTGGTGTACAAGTTATTCCACAGAAAAGTAACAGCAAATAAATGTAAATGATGAGGCAACAGTATGAAATTATTTCCATAATGCAGTTGCTCAAACAAACTTTTCCCCCTCGACTCATTGTGCTCTGGAAGTCTGTAGATTGTGTATGCATGTAGCACACAACAACACACCCTTATTCATTGATCATTATTCAGATGCAGGCCAAGAAGTGAAAAGAGAACGAAAGAAGTTCATTGTTCTGAAGAGAAGAAGCCAAAGAAGCAGACGTCACAAAGAGTTCTGCAGGAAGTTTAACACAGAGTAGTCTTTAGATCATGAATGGATTCTGAGGGTACAACATAGCATAGTGAAAGATGAGTCATCAACTAGTGTGCACTCATGCGCTGTGTACCGTATCCCTTGCAGCTATGGGAACTGCTACATAGGGGAGACCAACAGGAGACAAGAGACTGTGGTGAAAGAACACCAAGATGCCTGTAAAAACTGTGCTAAAGAGATGTCTGCAATTGCTGAACATGCGTAGGACAATGGGCACCCTGTCTTGTGGGAAGTAGCCATCATCTTAGAGCAGGTCAGGAGACAGAAAGAGCTGCTAGTGAAGGACGATTGCACATCAACCTAGCACCCCAGTGTAAGTGATTCAATCAAGATTGAGAAGGACTTAGGATGCTGGGTGGCCAATCTCAAGAGCCTGAACTTGAAGCCATGGCCACTACAATAGCAAAATTATTTTTAAGTGGTTTATTATTATTATTATTATTAGTAGTAGTAGTAGTAGTAGTAGTAGTAGTAGTAGTAGTGGTAGTAGTACTTAGTAGTAAGTTTTGTTGTGTTGAGATATTTTTTTGCATGTATATATTCATTTTTTGTTGTTTGTAATGTTGGTTATCATCATCATCATCATCATCATCATCATCATCATCATCATTATTACTATTACTACTATTATTATTATTACTATTATTATTATTATTATTATTATTATTATTACTATTACTATTACTATTACTATTACTATTACTATTACTATTACTATTACTATTACTATTATTATTATTATTATTATTATTATTATTATTATTATTATTATTATTATTATTATTATTATTATTATTATTATTATTATTATTATTATTATTATTATTATTATTATTATTATTATTATTATTATTATTATTATTATTATTATTATTATTATTATTATTATTATTATTATTATTATCCCCCTCATTGCTGCCACATCCTATCATGTGCAACACCTCATCACATGCTGGGATAGCTAGCCAAATATCAACCACACACGAGGTATCTCAATATATCCGATGAAAGCTAGGGCATCTAGCCAAAACATCGAGAGGAAATTTTTAAGTTGAAAAGTTATTTATTACACATGTTAGCTGAGTGTTCGTTGATACTTTAATTACAAAACTAACAATTCTGTTCAAATAAGGAGGAACAACATATCTATATTAAATTAGGCAATACATATAGGTAAAAAGCTACTTCAGAGTTACATAGCTTCCACCATGCTCCATAGTAACTCTATTACCATGTCATGCAATAGCTAATCGCCTAAGCTTTCATCTGTGGAGACCAAGTCTAGACTATAGCAGCTGCTACAGCACATCTGGCAGCTGTTAGAGGCTATAGCCCACTCAGGGCACTTAATTAAAAGCCCACACTGAACAAGCACTGGGGTGTACATCCACCCATCCATCACCAGAGCAAACCTGCTGTGCACTGGGGTGTACATCCACCCATCCATCACCAGAGCAAACCTGCTGTGTGACCATCATTTGACAGCAGGAGATCTTGAGCACATAACTATAGTACAAGCTTACTCCTCAGTGTGGGGGAGGGAGGTGTGGGGAACCCTGGATCACCGCTACCTTGTTCTAAAAGGTAGAGTGAGTATTAAACGTTCCTTTAGCTCAGCCACTTAAAACTGTAGGTGTATATAAATAATACCAACAAGGTTACACCTCTCAGGTACAAGCACCTAAGTTGCCTGGGGAACCTACATGGGTGACTGAACCATGCAGTACGCAGCAGCGGGTGACTTGATGTTGCTATGTACAATCTTTTCCTGAAGTACAAATTTCAAGAAACATCTTTACAAATCGTTCATGGCATGCCTGCAACACGTCATCCTCGCAAGGAGTAGCACTGCTCAGGACCTGGGCACTCACTAACCTGTGAGAACAAGGTCTCCACTAAGGATGCACGTAACTTTGGGATGGCTATACCTATTCCCTACAATTCCAGTGTCAAAAGAAAGCATATGGATGCTATTTTCCTTTTAAGTTGTTAACCAGGATGCATGCAGAGGTTAGGACACACCCTTTTTCTGGGTACTGCTAATTCTATCATTATTACCTGTAGTCTTTCCCTTAATTACCTAATCTGCACAAGTAATGTCTTGGTGTAAATGAGTCATGAATTCCATTCAGTACAGTAACAGTTTATTCTGAGAGAATCACAAATATAATTTACTCTACTCTTGACAAACCCTTCATTAATGCAGGGCTACTACTCAACACCTTACGGTTAACCTTGTCTATTATTGAACTGCATGCAGACAATCAGAGACAGCTGGCAATTCTCCATTCATTAAAGTGGTTTGTATTGCTAATTAGTGGATTTCTGAAACCATTCCCAGTATACTGTCAGAGAGAATCACAAATATAATTTACTCTTGACAAACCCTTCATTAATGCAGGGCTGCTACTCAACACCTTACAAGCTTGTCTATTATTGAACTGCATGCAGGCAATCAGAGACAGCTGGCAATTCTCCATTCATTAAAGTGGTTTGTATTGCTAATTAGTGGATTTCTGAAACCATTCCCAGTACTGTCAGAGAGAATCACAAATATAATTTACTCTTGACCCTTCATTAATGCAGGGCTGCTACTCAACACCTTACAAGCTTGTCTATTATTGAAACTGCATGCAGGCAATCAGAGACAGCTGGCAATTAAAGTGGTTTCTATTGCTAATTAGTGGATTTCTGAAACCATTCCCAGTAGAATCACAAATATAATTTACTCTTGACAAACCCTTCATTAATGCAGGGCTGCTACTCAACACCTTACAAGCTTGTCTATTATTGAACTGCATGCAGGCAATCAGAGACAGCTGGCAATTAAAGTGGTTTCTATTGCTAATTAGTGGATTTCTGAAACCATTCCCAGCACTGTCAAGTACATAGAGATTGCCCATTGCTTTAATTACTTCCCACTCATCTACAAAGTAAGCTGGGTGAGCACTGGCAACATGATCCACGCTCTTCTTTCATGAACCCGGTACTAACATTTCTATAGTATCATTCATGATACGATCACAGTGAAGCCATTTAGTTCGAGCTTTGCTCTAGGTGATTATTTGTTAAGCTATTAAAATATCCATCAGTGCCTTTGCTCTAGTTATTCTCATTTGGATTTTCCAAGTTGCCATTGGTCCTAGTGCATGGATGGACTTTGATCTCTACCCTTCCCATTTCATCTCGATCCTTCCTCCTCGCCTTCACTTGGCTTCGACAAAATCTTGTTACTGTGTACTTGCTATGTCGGAATCCTATATTGAAGGATCCAGGAGGGCTGCTCTACGACAGGATGCTTACTACATACATTACAGTGTTACCTTATCACCTCTTGTATGCACACCTGCACCACTCAAGAAACAATGGCCTCATCCACGGCAAACCTACAACTCCCAAGGTACCCTCTCTCCCACCGTCACTTCTTCCCTGCCTTAACTCCTCACACTGCTTGCGCTAATGATAGCCATTTCCAGACACTTTTTTAGAGACGCCGGCCCCTTCCTCCACATGTCCTAGTTCAACATGACCTTGACTTGCCATTCCAATCCTCAACACCACAACTTTTGACAAACCCACATGTGCAAACTGAAAGTGAACTGAAGGTAAAAAGTCTAATGGCAACAAATTGTGCAACCACAAAACAAAGTGATAGCATACGAGGGCCACAAACACTAATCCACCACATGCTAACAGATCAATGCAAGTTCTAGTGCTTTGCTACAGCAGTAATGATGACAGCACCCTTTCAGTGACATACATGACACCGTCACATCAAAGAGGGTGTTGTTCACATTGCAATTGCAGTATTGTCATGGCTCTCACCTCAGTAATCGGCAGAACCAACCACAGCACAAAGAGCAGCTTTACTTCATAATAGAGAGGAACCCTGGGGAGATGGTACATGCATTAGCTATTATTACAGCAACTTGTATTTAGCAATGACGATGATATTCATGGTGGTGATGATGATACTCAGTAGTGATGAAATGTACCGTGCTATTTACCAGTGCAAGTTGCTAACTTGCAGAAGAA
Source organism: Cladorhizidae sp. MBARI D1340-BT2 (assembly GCA_028752905.1). NCBI lineage: Eukaryota > Metazoa > Porifera > Demospongiae > Poecilosclerida > Cladorhizidae > Cladorhizidae sp. MBARI D1340-BT2. The sequence continues at coordinate 11,587,431 of JAQNBH010000005.1, forward strand.
GCACTTAGCAATTGCGTGGAAAAACCGCATACCTACGTAGAACAACAACTCCTACAGTGGTGCACAAATTAAAGACACGAAACCAAATTGTACTCAAATCTCAACAGTACTACTGAGCTTTAAGCGGCCATCATATTGTGCCAAATTCCTGAACACCCGAGCTGCTTAACGGCATCGCTTAAGGAAGCAAGCACCAAGTAAACAATAAGCAGAGAGGCGAAGGTGGCTATATAAGCACTTAAAAGGTGTCTACTCCACAGCACACAGAATGCCTGCATGCACCAGCAGCCACCACATGTCACTGAATGCAGTAACACACAAGCCCTTCTGCATGTTGTGTTGGCAAGAAATAATGTCATGCACTCTCTGTGCTCGCTCTACACCAGAAAGAAATTCGTTGTGGGGAAATTCTGAACAGTTTCACAGAACCACTTGAGGTCTCATGAATGGAAGTTAAGCGCTCATAAGCCATGCTTATGCAAATATGAACTTTGGCGTTCCCCATCAATGCTGGGACTCACCATGATATGAAGATGTCCGTAAATGTCTCCGCTGTTTGGAAGAATGCAAAGACTATCCAGTACATCATCCACTTAGTCTGTTCAAAGTTTGTGCATCATAATAAAGTTGTAAAACAGTGTAAAACAGCAATATAATGGGATCTACAGTAACACTACCCCCCCAACCGGCAAGATAACAGGCACTTAAAGTTCTGCGAATTGGTGCTTCCTAAATAAATAACGCACACCCTTCGATTCCTCCACCAAAATTAAATGAATACTTTGCAAAAATTCTTTAGACTGACCATGAGTAGAGAAGGAGCTAAGTCTTGTAATCCAGACTAAGGAGCTAGCGATGACGTCACAAGCACATGTTAGGGCTCTCCAAAGGATGTTCACCTACAAAAGTATCTGAACCATTCATGGCGAGAAGCTTCGTTTAGCCAAATATTAGACTAACCTTGCAATAAGCACACTGTTGGCATCCTCCACGAGCCGGATCTAACTGCTAGGAAGTGGAAGAGGACTGGGTAAAGGGTTAGAAGTACCCTGTAAATGAGCAGCAAGATGCTCATTGGAAAACTGAGGACAACTGTAGCTAGCATAGGATAGTCACACTCGTAATTCTTGCCTCAATGTTTTTGTGAAATACATTGCCTTGATGGTGAAGTTACTACGCATGCATTGAACTGATATTTCTTCAGCAAGACCTGCACTTCAGAGAGAGATACCATATGGATGCCTAACAAAGACAGTTTGTAACGATAAGAGGAGCGCTCAACAATATTGTTAAGACTAGAGACTTAAAAAACCAGAGTTTAGAGTATATAGATGCCCCTGATCACAGCTAACACAAGGCTAATGATGTGACTGAGTACCGAAAGCAAGAGAGGCATTAACACTGCTATTACAAGTAGCAGCTCATTAGACAGGGCTACAGGTCGAGAATCTTTTCTCCCGTTGCTCGGTAACAATTTGACAATTCAATTCTGAAATGTTATACAGTGCAACCTAGCTAATGCTAATCCATGAACTGGGCTTATCCAACTCGGAATGGAGATTAGCAATAATATATAGTAGTCTTGCCAGTTCCAAGTGGTTCTACCTAATAGCACCAATTCCAACCCACTTTTGTGGTGTGTATACAAGTTTTATGTGTGTACAAGTAAATTCCATGGGCTTAAATTTACAATACAGCAGTGTACACTGTTTAAAACCCAGCCTACAGTATACTGTAGCAAATAAACAAATGACTGACCACCATTACTTAGAAAAAGTAACTGCTGTAATAACATCACACATTTAGAATGTATAAATTATTACAACTACAGTACAGATTATACAGTTTGAGTAATCCAAACAAATTCAACACCCCTAGGTACAGGCCTATTTGGATTAGCGAGGTTGCACTGTACCTACTACCTTTTATTAAACCACACATGGATTTGATGGCCAACAAAAGGAAGCGCCAAGTCAGGGCTAAGAGCAGACAAGGTCACCACAGTGCCACTTTATACGACAACAAAATTTTAATAAGCAACCCACTCAAACTTGAAACTAGAGCCTTCAGTACTATGGGCTCGGCAATGTGTATGGTTATGTTCACTCTTGGCAAACACTGCATGTGGCTATACACAGGCTCTCTCCTCGCATGTCACTTTGTATACCAGCTTATCTAGACACTGCTGCTTCTTGCTCTCTCCTGATGTGTCCACTCTGTCTCTTCCTGTCTCAATGTAATTATTGCTGATTAAGGGCAATGTTTAGCCATAATTATATTATTATGCTCTTTCCTGGCATGTCTATTTTGCTTCAGTAGGGCGTCGATATAGTTTTTGCTGTTCAAGGATTTCCTGCCCCCCACTTGTATGTTAACTGTACATACATTGACTTCTCTGGGCTTTCCTCTTTTACCTTGTCGCTGTACAGGAGCTCACTAGTTTCTTCTAACAAATCGGTGATTTTCTGATGACTTCATTATAAATAAAGGAAAAACCAAAAAGCCGATTTTAAAAGATTATTCTTTGGTGAATCTAGATGTTCCTGTCATCATTCAGCCTTTGTTCTTACTTGCTCCTCAAACTGCCTCCATATCTTTCGGTAGTTTAGCTGTTTTTGTGTAGGGAGAGGTGAGACTGTGCTGGCTATTCCAGGCAGGACCTTCAAGCCCAGCATGCATAATGAAGAGTGAGTCTGGGCATGCACAAGAACCAACCTTGGGCCTTGGACAACATACACAACATGTCTCAGCACTTCACCCGAAGCAAAAAAAAAGGGGGGGGAGGCGAGAGGTATTACATATTTGTGGTTGTTCGCATTTAGTATTACGATTGTAATGGGACACTTCTGTGACCATGAATCAGAATGCATGACCATACATAGCTACCACTTAATGACATTAACTTTCAAAATATAGACTACACCAAGACTAATAGCTGGAATCAAATGTATTGCACTATGAGTGAGTGAAAGAGTCTTTTCAAAGAACTCACGTATTCTCTGTGGTCCCTTTTTCGGACAGCTTTGAAGGAGGAGTATGCAGGGTAGAGAATACCCATAGTGATACTACAATACAAGAAATTGTACCAATACAGGGGAGGAAGGATGGTTACATTTAGCACTGGAAATGGCAGTATGAATCTCAACACAAGGTAATTGGATAGTTAACTAGCCTGCTACACAGTAGTTGGGGTCATCTTATTGGGTCATCTTATTCCAGCCAGTCAAGTTGTGCATATTTAGCTAACTCCAACTTACATTGCCACTCTGGAGAGAAAGGCTACAACCATGATGAACAGTCGGTCTGAAATGAGTACTCTGAAATGTAGCAAAGAAGTCTCTCTATATCAGTGGGAAAGAGGATGATTATTCTCGAGATAGCAGCATAGACGACGACAACAGGGTCACGTCAACTCGAGTTTTTACTGCGTGAGTCTTGCACTAATCCCGTCGTCACTGACCCGCTGACGTGTCCCTCTGAGAACTGGCAAAGGTCATCATCTCGGTCCAATAGCTGTTTATGCAGCGTTGCCAAGAGCTTCAAAGACCTTGCGTCATATTTACGCGCGTAATTCTACAGGAAGGGAGAAACGAAAGTGGGCAGGGCTGGAAAGAACTGGGCATGCGCATATGCTATAACCAGCACCTATTGCTAAAGTAAGCCTGCAGAATCTGTTCGAGACGTTCTGGGTATGTGCATTATTCTGGGTATGCGCATTATAGAGCAAGTCTTCCCCTGGGATTGTTCCAGCTTCTCGAACTCTAACTACATAACAATAAACGTCATGTTTGCAAGACCTTGAGTTACCAACAAAAAAAAGATTGCTACATGTAAATAGAATAACATATATATATACTTTAAACGATTTTTTACGATTTTTTATAATAATAATAAAATAATATAATAGTATATTTCAAGTTGATTATTGAGTCATTGTAAAATTAGTCACCCAAAAAGGGAGTATCCGAGTTTTTGGCACTTCCCAAAACTGATGTTCATGCTGAGTTCCCCCCTTTGTACTGCCACTGAGTCGGATGAGGTGAGATCTCACTACCAGTCACTCACAGGAAGCGATGGTTCAACTACTTGATGAAATGCTGTTTCTGGCCAAACACACCTGTGGTCTCCATGGCTACTGGCACAAAACAGCAAGACTGACTCGGATTGCCTTCTTGCACATTCAGATGCAACAACACCTGCCTTGCATGCAGAACTCGCTAGGTAGCTATGGTGTAAAGGTGTCTGGGCAGATGGTATCCCACACAAGAATTTTTCCCCTTCCATGGTCTGTCATAATGCCACCAGGGTGCTGCAAGATAGCCTCATCAATAGAAACTCTCATTACTAGTGGGTGAGCCAAACAAGGTGGCTGACATCGGATCCACCAAACGTGCTCCTGGAATTGATGGCATAACGAGGTCCCTGGATCTGCCACAAATCACTTCAGCTTTTTCAATTGTAGACACAGCACTGCTCCCTCTTGAATCACAACATCCAAGTCATGCTTGACAGTCCAGTCTCAACTGTCACACCAACAACAGTGCCATCATATGGATACCACACACAGAGCTGTAACTTAAGTTGGGAAACAAGTGGGTGGATAGCAAGGCAGAAGAGGAGAGGCCCCAATGGGTCACCTTGTTGAACTCCCTCTGCAGACTAGATGGTTTTCTTGCCCCAGAAAAGGGAGGAAGGGGAGGAATAGGATGGTCTGTACAAAGGGTAACAAATTTGGGGCAATGTTCTGAACTGTTCGTATCATCTGATCTCTGTGTGGTGTGTTGTAGGCATTTTTGAAATCTAGCTTCAGAATACAGTGATGCTCGGAATTCATGAACATAAAGCCTTGCTGCATGTACTATTTCCTTGCTCCCCCCTCCCCCCCCCCCCCCCCCCCCCCCTGTGCACAGTGTGTGGGGTCTTGCCTTGAAAGATCAGTTACAAAATCAGTAAGGGCAGAGATAATTATTCCATCAGTGTCAGTAGAAGAGGGTGTATCGAATCCTTCAAGTGCTGAGGTCTCAAACAATCAGGCCTAGCTGCAGAACCATTCCAGAAGGATTGTATAGCACTGGCAATCTCCTCCTCTGACACCTTGATGGCTGCTACCTCGTCAGCTAGCACATGGGAATGAGGTATCTGGATGAGGTGAAGGATCTTTTAGCTTTAGGGCCTCAAAAGTTGTGTCACTCCTATCAGCTAGAGTAGACTTGGAGCATGCCAGATATGCTTATCCCATGAAATCCCCCTCTTCCCGTTTGGATGATACCTGGGATGCCAAGAAAGTCATAGGGTCATGTGCAAAACTCTTGGAGAACTTTAGGTTGACTAGAATATTGGGGTGGGGGGCAAGGATGGATTGGCTTTTTTCTAAATTGCTCATTTACATTAATTGCTCATTTACAAAAGTAGAAAGACTATGACCTTTACCTGCTCTCTGTTTTTGGGTAACCTGCAAATATTTTGAACTGAACTGCAGGAGGTGGTCCCAGGAAGCATGGTCATATTTGCCTGCCACAGATTTAAGCTGCCAGTCTGAATGTAGAGAGGTGGTATTGCTCGGTTGGCTGAAGTTGACTGATCCGACGGAAGTCACAGTAGGAGGACAGAGTGTCTGTAGAGGGAGTTGTTAAAACTACCAAGTTCACGTGCTCCGGTAAGTTGGTTACTAGAACAGTGGTAACTCTGAAAACCATGAGCGAATAAGACCTGTAATGTAACAGAGAACACTAGATGGCAAGCAGCACACAGCGACGACGGGATGATTGCACACATGCATTCAGTGATAAAAAATAATACCGTTCGTTTCCTAAAGAAATAAAAAATGGTAGTGAACATGAATAATACATAAATAACAATAATATGTGCCATCAATGTTTATTTATTGATTTAAAAAAATAACAATAACAAAAACAATGGTACCTGAGTCATGGAGGTGAAAATGGACCCAGGGTGTCTGATACTGCTGCAGCACTCCTCTGTATCTCCACAGACTAACATTGAAGTAAGCACCTCCTGGAGTTCAAATTTCCAGGTGATGTACGTAACTTTCTCCCCAATTCCTTGACAAAGGATCATGTCTCAGGCCCCAACACCAGACATCTCCACTGCAAAGGGGTTGCTGTTCTTGAGGTGTGCGTACTTGGTCTTCTTCTTATTCCTATACATGCTTAGCCACTAATCCCGCTCCGTTGGTTGCCCTGGCAATGTATGATGGGGGTGCAAATTTATCGGGGCAAGTAGCATCCCACAACAATACCTTGCCCATCACACCAGGTATTTTCCCATTACAGCGTTAAGAGATCGTTAGGTTCCAGTCTAGAGGGAATCTCAGCAGATGTTGGTGACCTATGGATGATGTCGTTGATGGAGGCATGTCAAGAACTGACCTTACCTGAAGCGGTAGCATAGACAATGTCTGGCTCAGCAATTGACCTTACCTGAAGCGGTAGCATAGACCATGTCTGGCTCAGCAATCAATTTATATATTTTGATTTTTGGTACAAAAATAGCAAACAGCATGTAAATAGAACGCAAATATGAAAACAAAGAAACATATGCTTAGGGTTTATTTTTACATCAGCTTTTTGGTTTTTGAAGCCAACTCTTCAACAGAAATACTTCGTCTTTATCTGGGTAAATTAACAACTTATTACTATTAGTAATGCTAGTGCTGAGTCAAGGTACTTATTACTATTAGTAATGCTATTAATGCTGAACCAATTCTATTAGTAATGCTAGTAGTGCTGAGCCAACATACTTATTACTAGTGCTGAGCCAACATACTTACTACCAGTAGTAATGCTAGTGCTGCACATTTAAAAAGTTGATGGAATTTATTGAATGTCAAACTATTACAGAAAGAGCTCTTTGTGATCCATTTCATTAAGACCTGAAATTTGTAGAGCTCAAATGTATGATGGAGTGGCTAACATGGCTGTTTAGCTTTTTTTGTGGGTTTTATTTGCACTGATGGATGAAGACTGAAGTATTTCGGTTGAAATGTTAGCTTTAAAAACCAAATAAAGTTAAAGTATATGATGTCAGCTTAGAATAAACGTACAAATGAATCATTATAAAAAGAAATAGTCAATCACTAGCGGACAACTAGAACCCACAGTGTTCCCATGCTGGACAACAGAAATCCTCTGAAGGAGAAAATGATGGGAACAGGAGTCATCACACTCCCCTTTTAGATGGCCTCCAAATTGAAACTCAAAGATGCCTCCATACCAAACACTCCAGTCATTTCTATATATCCTAATAGTGTTAAAGTAGACCACAACAAGTTGATGATCCTTTACCATCTTAATCATACATAGGCTATTAGATTACCTTTTACCATTCAAAGCTAGTCATCCAACCTGTTGTGGTCTACATGGGTACACTCTTGTTCTTTTTTACAAATTAGTTTTTGTTGTTGTTTTACAGAAAGCTTCAACACAAAGTGAACTAAGCAGTAAAAAAACTACTCCTTTTAATGCTATATCCAACTTATTTCTTGTTGTATACTACACAAATCAGCACATGTATTTATATCCAGGTCTATAGGAAGCAAATCTGAACCTGAATGGCTAACAAGACCTTGTTCTTACCTACCCCCACCCTATCAAATATGTCAGACTTTTTTTTTTTTAATAAGTCGACCACTTACCATTTCCATTATCACAATAGTAATTATTATTGATCTTACAAGTACCATGCAGGTGTGGGAATTCTGCCTCAGGCCACATTGACTCCCAAGACCTTCATTATGAATTCTTTATCAGATTACCTATTATTATTTGAAAACAACTTTGCCATACCAACAAATAGCTGTAAAAATTAGCTACTTCTGTGCTCACTTCTAGTGACAAACTAAAAGAAAAATGGAATGAATATAAACCTTTGCTAACTTAACTATTTTACTCATCTTAATCCTTTTCTTTAAAATGTATACCCCACCTCCCTCTTGCCCTTGCCATGCATGTCTACATTCTAACAGACATGTATCACGATGTACGCATGTGTCCGAGGTATTGTCAAATTATAACTTTGTCTTTTCATTAAAACATTTCTTCTCATGATTCTAAACTTCGACAATAAGCTCGATCGCTTGCAGCATCGCAGAGTGTACCCACTTCTACTGCGAGATAGCACCGCGCTTTGAAAAGAGTGTTTGTTTTTCCAAAAGGCCTCTTAGAAAATATCCGCATGTTGGGAGGAATGTTCAGGAATCTCGGTCGTCTTACCAACACCACTGATGGTGCATGGGTGAAAGTTCTACTATTTGCGCATGGGCAACAGTTGAGCACACGCCCTCCGGTAAAAGAAAACCGCCGTTTAGGGTTCTTTTTTTTTTACTACTGTTTACTCATAGATTCGTTCCCTGGTCACTGTACTCGTAGGTTCGGCTACATCCTCCTTCAAGGGCCAGTCGTTTGTCTCTGCTTATAATATAATGAGCTAGCCGACCATCATCTAAGAACTTAGCAGATGACCCATACCCACTACTTTTCCCGCAATTATCATTGACACGCACTGGGCATTGGAAGATGCTGTACTAAAATTTCGTCAGGGGGAAAGCAGACAGACATAGATTCCTTGATGGTTAATTACAGCTTTTAGGTCTACCAGTTCACTACTTTAATGAAGCATGCATGCTACATGTGGCAAAGAAGCTACTATGTGAGTTTCAGCAAGAGGGGGTTTTGGGGAAGGGAGGGGCGTCTGCCATTTAAAACTACCACTCCTGATAAATGCCACTAGCTATTAGTAATATGTTAAGTCTTGAGATGGGCCATCACTAAGTACATCAAACAATAAATGACAATGACTCTATACTAGGGGGGAAATATGAAATTACAGCAAAATAATGGTATTGACAACTCCATCTACATCTGCTGGGCATATTCACAACTCCCTCTACATCTACTGGGCATGTTCACAACTCCCTCTACATCTGCTGGGCATATTCACAACTCCCTCTACATCTGCTGGACATATTCACAACTCCCTCTATATCTGCTGGGCATATTCACAACTCCCTCTACATCTGCTGGACATATTCACAACTCCCTCTATATCTGCTGGACATATTCACAACTCCCTCTATATCTGCTGGGCATATTCACAACTCCCTCTATATCTGCTGGGCATGTTCAAAACTATAATGTGTTTGTTTGGGGATGATGATGGGGGGGGGGGGGGGGGGGGGGGGTGGCCAAGACATAGGACCCTAGGTGCCAAACTAAGTATTTCCTCTTCTCCCACAGCACATTTTCCTTGTCTACCCTATCCAACACCTCTTCCTTCACCCCTGCTACTGACCTACCCAACATTAGGCTACTCTCCCTTCATCATCTTCATTTCTTGGTTTCTCATTAAGGAAAATCCATGTGTCCATGCAAGGAGGGCAAGGTAATGCTATTATGTCCATGTCTTCAGCAACTATCCCACTGTTAGCATAACTTGAATGAAGTTGCTAAAAATCAAATGATCTGATGACCTTGCCAATCGTATCTCTGTTGGTGATTGCTATTTCACTCCTCCTGACTCCTCCTGACTGGAAACAAAATTATTATTAGTTAGTTACTTGCAGCTACTTCTTGATCTATGGGTACCAAGCTGCACTCCACTCTCATCAACTTACTCCATGGTGGCTTATCTCATAGGCAAGCTACAAACTTTGCATATGCTATCGGGTCTACGGCTTGTGGGTTAATATTTCACCAGCTGAGTAGCAAGCTGGGCTCTCAGGCATGGGTCTCCCCACAAATCTCTGTCCTTCCCAGGGCTTACAGGGCATTGCCTTAAACTTACGGATGACTGCACTGCATGGACACACTTCCTCTGTAAATATTTCAATAGAGACGGCTAAAGGCAAAGATGTCAGGGCATAACTTGCAGGGACGGGTAAAGAGCGTTCTTGGAGACGTCACAGCTGGAAAAAGTGCCCGCTGCTGGCCACGATTTCTCCACGCATGTATACAGTCACTGTGTGATATTCGCGAATAGAGTAGAACCAGAGTATCAAACTGCTAACATTATGCAAGCTCTAACCTAGCTAGTGTGTGTCGTTGCCAATATCGCCTGTTGCATAACCTGTGAGCTGTTGTCGGGAACATGGAAAATTCATGCGCAGGTATATAAAATGATCAACAAAGCAAATGCTGTGACATTTTTGGTGAGTAGATGGTAGCACCAAGAAGCATTTGGATCTGGTACAGAAAAACATCTGGGCATCCATCCGGTTCTGTAGGTAAAGTTTTGTCCGGATTCAACTTGAAGGTGAAAAACACATCGAGATGACTTCACATTCACTTTAATGTGGTTCTCACTACAGCACTTCCTATCTGTACTAGATGCCAGTACAATATTTACATGTAACTGATTGACATTAACTTGTAGTCTTTAAAAAAAATATATCTAATATGCTATTATGAGTAATATTTTCAAACTCGTATATAATTGTTCTGTTGAGCCTTGAGATATATAGGCCATCACCAAGTACGTACAAACAATAAATGACAACGACTACTAGAAACAGGGGGAAAACAAACATAATTATTACATCAAAATAATGAATCACAAGGAGTTTGTTTGTTTGGGAGTGATGAAGGGGGGGAGGTGCCAAAGACCCTAGGTGCTAAACATTAAGTATTTCCTCATCTCCCACCATTTGAGCACATTTATACCATTACAATTCTGTCTACCCTATCCAACACCTCTTTCACCCCTGCTACTAATCTACCCAACATTAGGCCTTCTCTCCATTCTCATCTTCATTTCTCCATTCTACCACCCACTCTTCAGACCCTTCAATGCCCTCAACCATATCCAATAATCTTTCTCGATCAAGCAAACTCCCCACAGTACAGCAAGAAATGCACAACATCGTCCACAACACCTTCATCAAATAGCTCACATCTGCCATCCCGGCATATACCACATCTCACCTTGTTATCCAAGAGTCCCGCTGATCCATCCTTAACCTAAATCTGAGCCTCACTTCCCCTGTGTTACTGAATCCTCTTACATATCTTTCTTGTCCAAACTCTTCTTTAGCTAACTTACACCACTTGAGGCTGGATTTCCCTCCTACTTCTTCCATTCACTCTTCCTTATGAACATCCCTTACACAATTCCTCCATGTCGCACTTGAACCTACTATCTCCAATGCTTCTTCCCCACCAAACTTCCTTTTCAGCTTACAAAACTCTGCCCACCAACCTGGACAATCACTTAACAGTGCCACAACTTTTTTCCACTAGATAGGCTCATTCTCTGCAATCTCCATCCAAATAACATTTTCTTTTCTTCCCTTCTCTGCTCCAGCCTCCTCCAGCACCTCTTACTACCACCCCTGCAACTGTATTACTCCCTCCAACAGTTTCCTCCCAATGCTCTCTTGAATTCTTTCCAAACTCTTGCAGGCTGTCTTCCCTCCTGTCCACCATACTTCAGATGCATGTTCTAGACATGGCCTAGCTAGCAACTCCCATATTAGTTTACCTCCATTTCTCCGTTCACCCTACTCATATAACCAATTCTTGCCCTCCATTTCTCTGCTTTTTCTTTCATCTTCTCAAAATGAATTTCCTCTCATCCCCCTGTCAAAACACACACCAAGATATTTGAAGGCTTCCACATTCTCCATTCTCTCCTAATTAATCTTCCACTCTCCTCCACTACACTTTCTGCCAACTGTCATTGACTTACTCATCTCCATTTCATTGCATACTCCCCCCACCACATCCAACATCACTTGTAACTCCACCTGATCTCTCGCTAACACTACAATATCACCTGCGTACAACAACCCACCACACCATATCCCTTCCACTTCAATCCCTAACCTTTTCCCCTCCAAATCCTTCAACAATCTCATGACATACAATCTATAGAGAACTGGTGACAAAGGACAACCCTGTCTCAGTCCTGCCTCCACTTCAAACCACCTAGATCCCTCTCCACCTAACAACACACTTGACTGAATTCCTTCATCATACAAGCATTTGCACATATTGAAAAATTCTTCCTGAACTCCGTATCCTCTCATCTTCATCCACAATCCTTCTCTCCACACAGTATCATATGCCTTGCTTACAACCAGAAATGCCAGAAATGTCTGTCGCCCTTGTGACCTCATTTTGTCACACACATACCTCAACACTAGGAACTGATCAGCACATCCTCTCACTGGCCTAACTCCACCCTGACCTTCTGTTAGTATATACTTCTCTGCGAACCTACCTGCCAACATTTTCGCCATCACTTTTGCCACACAACTACCCAGAGCTATCCGTCTATAATTAATAGCCACCTCCTCATCTCCAGCTTTAAAGAGTGGCACAATATAACTGTCTCCAATTATCTGGTGAAAACTTAGACTCCATCACCAGAGAACATAACACTTCCACGATCCTATTCCCACCATACTTCAACATCTCATTAATTATGTCACCCTTTTCAGCCCCTTCACAATATTGTACATCTCCTGGAATCCAACCCACTGCACCATCCAGTTTTTTTCTTTAGCTTTAGATTCTAGGTTATCGATTGGAACATCCTCTGACCTGGACATACCCTCATACTTCCCAATGCTTGGCCGAAACCTCCAGTATATCTCCACTACAACCCCATTTTCCTCTCTCACTCTCCAAATTTAACATTGCTTCTTCTTTCCCTTCAAGTCTGTCCAAAATAACTTACAGCTAGTCCCTCCTTGCTCTCTATTGTAGCCTTCCTCGGTCTCTTCTTTTCCAATCTAATCAACCTCTTCACACATCTTCTTGCACTCTTATATTGCCATAATAATCATTCTTCATCTACATTCACCCCTAGACTAGCTTCCTACAGGACACTCGTCGTGCTTGGATGGCTACTTCAATATCACAAGACCACCATCCCTTAGATCTGTCGGTTATTTTCCTTCCTATACCCGCCCAAAGCACAATGTGTCTCCAAAGTTCCCAAATTTGTTGTACACCTTCTCTGTCCTTACGCATCCTTAGCACTGCCACATATTCCTCCCAACCTCTGAAACCCTCGCTCACCATATGTTGATATTCTTCCCAATCCATCTTACCATCCACCTTCCATTTAAACCGTGGAGTACTTTCTCTTTCCTCCAATCTACCTATTCTCAGGACACACCATATTAGATTATGATCTAGATTAATTTCTCCACTGTCCTCTATCACCATCTTATCTATAACTAACCTCATTGTGACAGCAAGATATAATCTATCACTGACCTCATTTCTCCCATCTCCCACGTCCACCTTCCACTACACAGGGATGCCTTATTCCCGATACGCAAATTACACACCCCAACCAGATCCAACAACCTCTTACCATTCCTGTTAGGTGACTGCTCTGACCCTAATCCTATGTAAAATCACCTATCACAATTACATCACAACCTGCTTCCTGATGTTCTGCCACCTTAGTTTTCATCACCTCAAACAAACTCATTAGAAATCATAATCATTAGCAATTCCATTGAGGTTAGCTATGTCTACAAAAAAAATACAGCAAAGAAATCCATCTGGTAGGAGTGAAGGGATTCACAGTTTATCCCAATATTGGTGAGACTGGCAGCCTTCCTCAGCAGAAAAGCTTCAGTAAAGGCCTGCAAGAGACACAGCCATGGCATGATGGCACCTACAATTGTACATAGGCTATTTTATCTTTTTGTTAGGTTCACTATCAAAACCAGAAGTAGTTTTATGACAAAAATTATTTGATCAGTAAACAACAACAACAACAATGAAATAATAAAAATAATAATAATAACAACAACAATAATAATAACAGCAATAACAATAATAATAACAATAACAAAACAAAAAACAATCATAATTGTACCAATAACAATAACAACAACAACAATAATAAATTTAAAAATTGGATTGACATAAGAATGAAAAAGGATAGAAACAAGGACTTATATATCAGTAAACTGGATCCTTTAACTTGTAAAATCATGTGCACCAATATTGTATTTTTATTATTTATTTTTTTAAATCTGTTTTGACAGTGTTGCATGTTGTATTTGTTTTGATTGAATTTCTCCAGATTTTTTAAAATTTTTGTATGTGTGTATGAGTGTGTGGAGAAGGGGGGCCGGGTGTTGATTGTGTAAGTTAATGGAGATTATAGTTTTCTAATGTAAAGAGTGGGCACCATTTCTGCATCTTTCAGTTGAATAGTAAGCCAACCTGTAATGCCAGTTGCTTCTATATATGAACATTGAAACTGTAGCTATCTATGTATTAGGTGCCATGCACCAGGTGCAGTAATTTGAACAGTCTTAATTACATTTTTATCACCTGGAATAAAATAATAATTTCTCTCGAGATATTGCTTTATTCTTCTTGAATTTCTAACCTTTTATGCTAGCATAATATTTATTCAAGCCTATATTGCTGGTATAGGTAGCCACTCTGGCTACACCTATTTAACTGTGAGATTAAAGTGATGGTGCTTAAAAATCTGAATTTTAATCTAGGTACATCTATTATAACTATATATACATAGGAAAACATGGCTAAGTTGTGCAACAACATGTAACAAAATGGATATCCATTAGATAAGATTTTGTAAATGGTGAAATTTTCACTGCATCATCAACCTGGTAAAAAAAAATCATGTAATGATAGTTTATTTATTTGTGTGTGTAATAGTAATAATTATCAAGTTCATACAGATTTAAAAAGTTGTCGTTTGAACTATAATTGATGCCTTTGGAAGAGGTATATACCTGGAATAAATTTCCCCTTCCTGCTCTTCTCCTGTGTTGTTGATGAAAATATTTATGCAGTACCTGCCAAATCCCACGAGTCCTTATCAGCTATGCAAGCCAGCCTTAGCTGTATTGATGTTCCAGTTTAGTATGCTTACTTCTACACCAATCTCTGGTATGAATTAATTCGGTGACAGTGGCACTAAAATATTTAGTGGTCGAGGTTCATCATTGAAATGTGACGACTACTAAATCATTATATTATAGGTACCTCCATTATGCTGGCATAATAGGTTAGGTAAAATTTCATTAGGACAAAAAAATTCACAAATATCCACTTACATGACAACAACTTCTAACTAGTCAGCTAACAGCACAGACACTGACTGTTAGGCTCAGCCACCCACTCACACACCAGCCCCTCCCCTGAAGGGCTAGAACTGAACTATGAACTATTAGATGGAACTTATTAAGATGTGTATGGATTGCTAATTGATTGGAATATGTGTGGTCTATGTTTATTACCATTTATGGTCAGCTCAGAATTAGTAGGTCCAGTCCATTTAAGGGCAGGCCTGCTGGTGAAGAGCAGAGCCTCTCAGTTTTTAAGTGTGAAAAAAGGTGCAGAAATCAATAAGAATTGTTCTCTTCAAAGTATTTTGTATCTTCCTAGACCTAGACCTAGACCAGTCAGACTTGTTAGGTTGTGTCAAGCAGCCTAACACTGACAGTACTGATACAATACAATGACCATTAAATCTTCAATACATGAACTCTCACAATACCTTTCATCAAATTTATGAGCATAATTTTAGCATAATAGGTACTTAGACAAGCATATTGGGTATAAAACTTGGGAATTTGCAAAAGAAGAAATCGAGCCTCAGGCTTAACTATTATCCTGAAATACTCTACAATATCAATACAATGTGTAACATCACAGAACCATAGCATGCAAAGTGGCCTCTTTAACATTACCTCTCCAAGCAAAATGATCAGAAGTCATGATGATCTTTTTCTTATCACAGTTGCAATATCATGTTCTTCAATATATCTGACTTAAAACATACTGATATATGCACGTAGCTGTCTTCATTCATTGAGGTAAGAAGATATGTAAGCACATTAGTATTAAGGATTAAGGAATATACCTAGGTTATATGAAAAATTGCAGCTTACCTACAGCTAGCTATAAATCATTTTCATTTTCTCTTTCTTCATATCATCTTTAATAACAAACTGTCATATCTTTGTCCTCTCTTGTGGCTATTACTGCATGGCATATAGCACCATCCTGCAGTATATATACCAAATACTAGAAATCCAGGCAGCTAGATTAATAATTGGAGTGGGATGATTTTGAAGGGAAAATACAAAAAACAAACAAAAAACCCCATAATAAACCTATAATTACAACAACAAAACTGATGTGAGAAACAAAAAACACAACAATTGTACCTGACAAGCATATATTCGTTAATCCTAAGTAATTGACACGTATCTAGCTCGAATTTGTATCTGCATATATTCGTTAATCCTAAGTAATTGAAACGTATCTAGCTCGAATTTGTATCTGCAAGCAGCACATATTCGTTAGTCCTAAGTAATTGATGCTCGAATTTGTATCTGCAAATATTCGTTAATCCTAAGTAATTGACACATATCTAGCTCGAATTTGCAGCACATATTCATTAATCCTAATATAATTGACACGTATCTAGCTCGAATTTGTACTTGCAGCACATATTCGTTAATCCTAAGTAATTGACACGTGTCTAGCTTGAATTTGCATATATTCGTTAATCCTAAGTAATGGCTGGTTAG
Source organism: Cladorhizidae sp. MBARI D1340-BT2 (assembly GCA_028752905.1). NCBI lineage: Eukaryota > Metazoa > Porifera > Demospongiae > Poecilosclerida > Cladorhizidae > Cladorhizidae sp. MBARI D1340-BT2. The sequence continues at coordinate 11,603,983 of JAQNBH010000005.1, forward strand.
TGGGGGAAATAGATTCAGTGTAGTATAGTATTGGTATCTAGAACATTGTGCATGTAGTTGGCACATGTGGGGGGGGGGGGGGGATTTTTTTCCCTTGGCAGATTCTACAAAATTTAAGAGAACAAATAATTCAGAGTAATCGAGGAGTTTTTTTTAATGAGCCATTAATTAGGTTAATGAGGAGGACCAAGATGAATGGGGATGAGACATAATCCTGGGAAGGCAGAATAAACACATAAAAATTGGATGTATCCCCCCCCTCCACCCACTCCCACCCCCCCCACCCTGTTCCTCAAGGCAGCTGGTTAAGATGCCAGTAAATTGCTGGGCATGTACTAATACTGTATGTACTAAGTTCCCATCTAAATTGAATTAGGCTAATGTAGGTAATCTCTGAAGCATGCTCTATCCCTTGGCTACACAGCTATCATGCCACTATCAGCATGAGAATAACAGACCATCTATAGCACTATGTGTGCTTGTGGGGGGTGCTTATTGAAATGTGTTTCAACAAGCTATGCTTCAGTACACATGGTATCCTGTGTCTAGTGGATTTTTTTTGACAAAAAGCCCAGAGTATCTAGTAGCACACTTCTTGGGTAATTGTAAACTACATTTATTATACACGATTTTGTCTGATTCTTGTTCCTGTTATTACTCATTTTTTGGCTAGGAAGGATAGCATTGATGGGTATTCTTGAGGCTAGCCTATAAACTCTCGGGGTTTTTTATGAATGTTTACTTTCCCATAGAAATATATATATTGCAATTACAAATATTTTAGTGGCCATGCATCAGAGGCAGACACTCCAGGATAGGACAAAGCAGGAGTGAGAGAAGTGATGTTTCTTCACAGACACCTTACACTGGAGGCACACCAGAAACAGCCCACATTCCATTATTTTACTTCCAGATATACAATTTCACTTCCTAGCAAATTGTGGATTGATCAAAATTTAGAAAGGATTTGTAAATAGTCTCAACAAGAGGTGGAAGTGCACAACTACTTGAGGTGATCCACAGTGCGACAGACTGATCTTGGACTCATTTTGTCATAGTTTTACCAGGTTGCAGTTGTATTTTTATTCCTAGTGTATTGTAAATGCCAAAAATCACAATTAGTTTCAGTTGTGAAGGATGCCAAGGTCAAGAAAAGTTTTTTTATTTTTAAAAACCAAATCTGCATTCTATGTACTATCAATGGAGTAAGTCCTTGCAGGATGCAAGCATTTCCATGGAAAAATTGATAAGTTGGGGGGAAATGCCTCTACTGAGTTACACAGAAATGAGCTCAAGTCACTGGTGAAATTCCAGGTAACAACTTACAATCTGGCTATATATTTTTGGCATCTTGCATAAAGCAAAAGGTAATGAGAAGTGCTACACTTCACTGACTAGACAGTTGTGTGATGAATCCATCAGTGAGAAACATGCAAGAAGTTGTGATGGCACCCGGTCTCCTTATTAGATGTCTGAACCATAAACTTTTATCCTGGTCTGGTTATTGTGCACTAAGGACTACTAGCTACAACCAGAGAGAACTTTTAAAGAGATCATAGTAACAAAAAAAACTGGCTCCCAGGAACTATGGAAGCTATGAAGAAAAAGAAGTAACAGTTATTTTGAATGAAACCTGAAATACATATCAATACCCAGCAACATGTTAAAGATGATAGGTTGACATCACACATGTAGCAGTGGCTATTATTAGACATCATGTGTGATGTCAACCTATCATCTTTACATGTTGCTCTCAATGCTCAATGTGGAATCTAATAATCACCATTGCTACAATACATGATATAAACACAAGCCTTTCCATGTTGCAAAACTGAGTAAATAGTTGTATCTCCATAGAATATTTACAAAAAATACTTGGACTTAAAAAAAAGAAGGGTGGTATATAGCTACTGAACTATGACAGTACTGCTTGGAGGATCTGCACTCGGCATAGATATAGCTAGCATACTCTTAAAATTGAACCCCTGGTCATGTTGTGTGGCTTGTTTCATTAGCAGTGAGTATCATGCTGCATATCAATTTACACACAAAAACATAGTATATTCACTATGTCTACATGTTTTTCCTCCTCTTCTTCATGAAATATTTGTATAGTAGTTACATTTGGATCAGCATGGCACAGACACACTCTCACTGTGCCACACTACATACCTAAGGTGTGTATTACAGACGAAGGCTGGATGGATATTACTCTTGCAGACAGACCTTTTTTTTTGGGGGGGGGGGGACATTTTTCTGGGAAAAGGGAGGAGGGATACTAGGCTGGCATGTTGATCAGCAAGCAAAACAAAGTGGTCTCCTTGCTTAGCTATGTGTGGTAAAGACCAAGAGGAAATGTAGGAGGATACTTTTGGTATCAGAAAGTTTAACCTGCAAGAAGTTGTGATCTATTTCGGCATTCAGCAAATATGATAAGTTTTTATTTAGTTCCAGGCATGTTGTGTGCACACCTCTCTATGTGGCAGTGAGTACTTATAGGTTTATCGGTAGTTGAGAAATACAGCTCAGGCCCTTCCCACCTGTATTTTACTACTGTGGACATGGAGAAGAATCACTGGTGCAATGAAGTGAAAGAACTCACTTCATCTGCTTCTTGTGTCAATACGATTGCAAACACCTTCATAGCAAAGCAATCATCACACCTGGCAAAAAGTTGAAATAAACTATGTACATGACCTCCAATAATATTGTCAGTATTTTGTACATAATTTCTTCTTCTTCTTAAAACTGTATATTAATCTGCTCAGGTCCTATATAGCTAGTTACCTCCTGCCTGCTTCCTGTGCTAGCAACATCTACTGTATAAATGATGCTTTGTGTGATTAATAATAATAATAAGATATTAAAAAAAATAAAGTGCAGGAAAATACTTTTGGACAAGATCTCAAGAAGTGACCAAGAATACACAAGTGATTGATCTAGGCTAAGTCATTTGTGTATGCAGTTTCAAGGAGTACCTTCAGATGATACTGTATAACAACTGCAATTAAGCAAGGAGAGGGGGATAAATGAGCCAAGTGAATCACAATTCCATAGCTGCCACAACAGTACAACTTAAGACATTGTGTTAGCACATCTAAGAGGTGAAGAAGCAACAAACCAACAAGGCAAATATACATAACTCTCAAATATTGCCCAGAAAGAAAGGGAAACGAGACTGTACTCATGTAGACCACAAATGTTTAGAAGATCCTTACTATTTAAAAGATGTACACCAATCACTGAAGTCTCAGTTGACATCATGTAGCTAGATAGAATAACCAGTCAAACTCAAATTTACTCACTTGACATCTTGGCTAGAGCATCTAGCCGAAATGTCAAGAAAGTAAATTTTAATTGATTATGAGAAAGTTATTGTATACCAATTTTATAATATATATATATAGCAAAACATTCTCCACCACTAGAACTGGACTGGTAGCCAAGTTGACAGGAGACATCAACCCCTGGTTTAAGTTATGTGTGAACAACTTTATCAGTTATGCAAAATCACCCTCTAAAAAAATTAGGTTACCAACCCACCTCAATAGGTGTGCATCACAATATGGGCTGGAAAATGCCTGTTAAAGGACTAGATAAAAATATACTAACGGTCAAACCAATTCTAAGGAGTGCACTGTACTGTCTGACATTTATCATGGGTGATGATCAGTGCAAGGGACGTAATAGAACGTGGACACACACACAAAGTTTATCCGTTTGTGCTGTTACCAGAACTGCTTTTGGATTTGAACCTTGAACTTTGAACGCGGTCGCCTCTCGTAATTAGAAATTGTTTATGTCATTATAACGAGTTGCCTGGCCCGCGCGGGATTATAATAGATATTGACATTCTGTGCCGCAGGTGAAGTTTTTTCCCCCCCTGTGAAGACCCCCATAGAGCTAGTCAGCTTTCCAGCTAACCCCAGCTAGCTATTATTCTTGATACTGACAGAGTTATTCACTGCGTCTACTAGTAGATACATGGTCTACTCCCAATAACAAGACCAGGTTAGTATTTATTAATCTGTTTTGGAATCCTCTGACCACTCAATTAATATTGAATCAGATAGCTCTGTTATTGCGAACATTATGTGACTAGTTGTGTAGGGCTAGCTATTGTGTAAATGTATTTGTTAGTAGCTAGGTAAGTAGCCAGCTAGCAGTTGCCCCGTGTTCCTGCCTAGTTCACTAGCTATCCACTCGTTAGCTTAGGTGCTACAGAAAGGATTCTTTGACATGCACCATAAATGCAAAACTTGGTGGTGTGTGGCTACATCTTGCCTAATAACTTAATCTTTGCACTTTTCATATAGAAATGATATATCTCTCTACACCTATTTTCTTACCTAGGGGAGGAATAACTTTGTCCTTTCCACCATGGACTATACATCACTATACTGTAGTTTAATCGAGAAGCTCTTTCACCATTGTTTCCATGCACAAGAGCAGTCGATCAATACCTGACCATTGAAATGTACATAATCTACGTAACCGTTGAACTTTTACTTCTGGTATGTTTCTCTAGAATCAAGTATTACTAAGGGTGGGTACTGTGTAGTTCCACACGAGTTAGTTGAGTTTATCAGGTTGGTTAGTCTGTGTTTGTAGATGGTCAGGCAGGGCCTCATGGCCAGGGGTTACTGTTTTTATTTGCATTTTTATTATTCAAGTACATAACAGAGAGTGTATGTATTTTTTTTTAAGAGCACAGATTTAATACATCTATAACCCCCCCCCCCCCCCACCCCCTCCCCTCCCCTCCCCTCCCCTCCCCTCCCCTCCCCTCCCCCAGAAGTAAATTTTCATATCAAGTTCATATCAAGTGTTAAATATTTATAGTTTGTCCATGAGATTTGGTGACGTGGTGAAAAATTGCTTTCCAGCTTCTGCGTAGCCAGCCAGTGGAGTGTTGTACGGCATGGCTCCATAATTGGACTGCAATGTGCCCATTTAAACATGGCGTTACAGAGTAACTGAAGCTGACACAGCAGTGTGCTCTAGACAATACACCTTGTCCTCCTTCAGCTCACCCCCAATTAAAGTCTTCCCACTTTCAGCCAATATCCTGGTTGTAGTCAGGTCCAAGTTGGTAGTGCTGACCTCAATAGTTTTCTCTCCACACTTCCTGCTAGACTCTGTAAACTTTTGGTATGTAGCGGTCTACTCCCTTGGCTGTCTCTGGGTGAGTACTATGAGATGTAGCAGGAGATATTTAGCAGACTGGTTTGTTTGTACAGCTTGCATACTATTTTGGGATTTGTGAGTGAGTGAAACCTTACTGTTGGGGGAGAAGCTTGAATTTCTTTTTTTGTGGTTGGACATACTAGATTTCGTGAGGTGTTTTCTATTTTCAAAAGCCTCACTCCATTGAACACTTTGATATGAATATTCCCTGCTTCCTACACACTGATGGAAGTTAACATCCAGAATACATGTATCAACACTGTCTGTACATCCACAAGTGAAATAAGCTGGCCATTTGAGACAGGCTAATGGTTTAGACCAGGCGTAGTCTAGTTTTTGTTCATGTTTGTTCACTGTGGGAAATCCTACAGTGAACTCACATTAATGAGAATCTCCTGCTCCAGGTTGTCTTTTCTTCCAGTAATAACAGTCTGTCAAAGCATGGTGGAGGTGACATAGCACTAACACTACCCATTCCAGCGTGGTAGAGGTGACATAGCACTAATACTACCCCTCCCAGCGTGGTGGAGGTGACATAGGCACTCACTATCCCTATCCCAGCATGGCATTGCCTCCCAGCATGGCTGGGAAGTGTCACAATCACTGCCATCCTCCAGCATGGCATTGCCTCCCAGCATGGCTGGGAAGTGACATAGGTACTGCCACTATCCCTATCCCCCAGCATGGCATAGCCTCCCAACATGGCTGGGAAGTGTCACAATCACTGCCATCCTCCAGCATGGCATTGCCTCCCAGCATGGCTGGGAAGTGACATAGGTACTGCCACTATCCCTACAGCATGGCATAGCCTCCCAGCATGGCTGGGAAGTGACATAAACATTGCCATTCTCTTCAAGAGGAGAGTATGCAAACGTCGATCAAACTGTGATTGGGAAATGTCAGAGGCACTGACATGTCCTCCCAGAGACCATGTGTCAATCAAGGCAGGCATTGTCTACCTCAACCCAGTGTCATGTTGGTCCAATCTATCTGCATTAACACATACACAACCCTCTTCCTCTGCCTTCCCCCATTCTGTGTGATTCCCTTCTTCCATGTAAGTAAGACTCAAGTTTGTTGTCGTCAACTCTAAGCAATGCCTCACCAACTTATCGTCATCTCTTTTCTCCTAGTGCTCTAGCCGCATAAATTTGTTTCTTAGGTTGGTGGGAAGGTCTCTGTCTAGCTGTGTTGTTGCTATCCACTCTACTAACCAATTACCTTCCCTAGCCTCCATGGCACGTTTCTTTTCAAAGAGTGCAGTGGCTTTGTTTACATCCGGACATCTTGCACGGCCTATGTGGTTGGTCGCATCGCATGCACAAGCTCGCTCGCAATGCATGCTGCTGTATTTGCTATTGAGTGATTGTGCAGGAGTGTGGTTGCTGTCGGTCACCACTTGGCTGGTGGATGCACGTGAATTGCTGGTCAGTGTGAACAGGCATGTCTCTGTGTTTTGTCAAATGGACACTAAGCCAAGGGAATATCTCAGAGGCATCATAATTTGAAGTTCTGGAGAAGCTAGTGCTAGACATGTGCACTGCATCTACAACTGAACATTGGCTAGTCAGATATCTACTTCGCATTCTCCCCCCCCCTTCACCTCCTTTTCCCCCCATCCCTTCCGGTTTCCCCTCCTCCATGTGTCACTTCCATTGGAGTGCTTTCACTTCCGTCATGTAGTCATTGGCAGGGAAGCTACAAATACAATGATCCTATACCAAAAAAGAATTGTTGTGTGTGTGTATTGCTAATGTGCTATTATGCTGTGAAAGGACCACTCTTGCATTGCTTTCTCCAACCAATTTTCATGACTTATTCACTAATTGACAGAGGGACGTGCTCCTGGATAAATACGTCGTTATACTTGAATGACAGAAGGGTATGTAAAATAGAATTATAGGTCAAAGGATTTGGCATAAGAGACCAACTTGTCCATGTGCTACGTGAATACATCGCTGTCATTAAAGTGTTGTTTTTTGGAGATATTTTTGTGGGGTAGTGTTGATGCACCTTGCTCTCTAAGTAAAGCAGTTGGCTGGCACAAGTCCTTCTTCCTTTTTCTCTTCTCCTTCTTTGTGGTTATACTTCCCCCCCCCCTTTTTACAGGATGAGTCTGATAGGGTCCAGTGTGTTGCTGCTGACGAGTGGATGTCAGTGGAGAGTGGCCAGCATCAGAGCAGCTTCACAGGCTCTGCACACTAACTCTGACCTCACGCAGATCAGGGTGAGTGGAAATCCTCGCACAGTACTCACAGAGTGCAGCATTGCAAGAATACCAAAACAGATGCTATACTAAATAGTTACATTTTTAATACTTATTCCTGGTAAAGGCTAGAGCATCTAGTCGAATGTCGAGTGCATAAATTTAAGTCGATTATCGTTGTATATAATAATAATAATAATAAAAAACATTTCCAACGTCTTTAGAGTGAGCAGTTCATCACATGCTACATGTAGCGATACAGTCCAGTCTGTGTGCTCACTTTACATGCCACATGTAGCGATGCAGTCCCCGTCTGTGTGCTCACTTCATATGCCACATGTAGCGATATAGTCCAGTCTGTGTGCTCAGTTCACATGCTACATGTAGCGATGCAGTCCAGTCTGTGTGCTCACTTCACATGCTACATGTAGCGATGTAGTGAGTCACCAAGCATCTCCTTCCCTCCCTCCCTCCCTCAGTAAAGACTCGTCTATGAAGCCCTGTAGTTTTTAGACTTGTTGATGGACATGTGTACATGTGTGTGGGTGTGTTTGTGTACATTAATCATTCTAGTCTAGAGTTTCTTTGGTATTAGTTGCACAAGATCTAGGTGTTGTCTTTCCATCACTGGGTGACCTCAGCATGTCTTGACAATGTGCTGGGTTTGACTCTTGAATGAAGTGGCGACTCCTTGAGGGGCATTGAAGGAAGGAGTTTGCAGAGTTCTCTCTCTCTCTGCCTGTTACAAGTGGTTTTGTTGAGTGTTCACGCTGTTTGTTTCGATGCGGGCCGTGCAGATTGCTTGGCACTGTGAGTTGATCATGATCAATATGTTGGCTCCACACTAGCATCTGAAGTGCATACCAAACGTCTTAAAACTCTAGAGCACTTGAGAACTTTGGCTGCCTTTTTTCACTATACATGTAGCATACTAGCAGAGGTACCCCAAAAGTGACACAAGTATGTATGTACATATTATATATACTAGAGTAGTATCTCTCTGCGTATCTGTGTTAAGTGTGTTTACAGGCCGCTGGATGCCAAACTGGCTGGAGAGAGGTGGGGGGGGGGGGGGGGAGGGGGGAGGAAGAGGACATGAGGAAATATTTTGCCCTTTTTATGGCATTTGTGTGAGCTCGTAATGCAGGACCCATGGGTCAATCCAGACCAAACTTTGTGTGGCCTTTAGGGACCACCCAGGGAAGGTTTTAAGTCCCAAAAAGTTTTTAAATTTTGCTTTGGGGAATGGAGGTCTGCCCCTAGACAACAACCAAAAAAAGCCGCTGATCACAAATACCCTAAAATGAGCTACTACAAGGCGCAATCAAAGTTTGTATGTTTGTTTATATGTTTTTTTCCCTGCTTAAAACCTTCCTAAGGCAATACAAAGTTTGGTCTTGGCAGCATACATATGCACAAACATTTTGTGCATTGTATATTCAAGTGTGTGCAGTTTCTTAGACTTGTAGGCATGTGTAAATGCGTTGTGTGTGTGTGTGTGTGAGTTTGTACATTTAACTTGCATCCATTCTTGTCTCGGAGTTTCTTTCACACAGGGGGTGGATTTGCATGACTGTGCCTGTGGTTATTTCTGCCTCAGGTGCTTCTTGAGTGGTGTGACTTTGGAAGTGGAGGAGGCGAGACCCAGAGGGAGTGGACGAACCTCAGTAAACCAGACGTCTTCAAGTCCGTGTACGTGGAGCGGAGTCTGCTATGGGCCAGGAGAGTGCTCTCCAGCGAGCAGAACAGGGCAGTGGCTTGGCCAGCACGGGTGAGTAACCAGGAGTTGGAGTCAAGATGGTTTGGGGTTCTCGGTTCTCTGGGCCGAGTGATTGATGAAGGAAGTGATGTGGTGCTCGGGTTGATGTTGCATACAGCTGGAGGATGTTGTACAAGTGTACTCCTACATGGTTTGTGTCCTCATGTGTGTAGCTGTGCAGTACTTAGTGGACCTCAGTATATTGTGAATGGAAGGCAAGAGGAAGATGGGGGAAGACGAGGGGAAGGGTGGAGGGAGGGGAAGAAGGAGGGGTAAGATTAGGGGAATGGGATGGGGGTGGGGGAGACAAGGGGAAGAGGGAGGAGGAAGATGAGGGGAAGACAAGGGGAAGGTGTGAGAGGAAGAGGGAGGGGAAGATATAAGTATATATATATATGAAACAATTGTTTAATATTTGTGCACTGTGCATAGCCTAGTGGAATCTGGACAAAAGTCAGCTCTTTAATCAGCTAGCCCCAAGGGTTGTCCTCGATGCCCAAGAGACAGCAAATGTGCCAGGAAGGATGTTAGCAACGTATGCAAAGGTTGGCTGTGAAGTAGTTATTCCCTTGCATGATCGAGGCCATCATGCTGACGGGACTGGCAGATAGAGCCAACGTCTTACTTCCATGGGTTCTGATGTTGCCCAGAGGAAGACTGCAGTTTTCATTGTGCCGTTTCCATAAAAACATAATCTCATGAGGAAGACCCTTTACCAATTCAGATTGGCTATTGAAAATTTGTCTTGCAAGAACAGGGAAAATGGTGAGAGTGACCCGAGTCTTCCCAACGTCACCACCTTGCTCTTCCTCAGGACAACTCGCTGTTGGTGCAGCTCATGTCAAATCCATCAATGGGATCTCCACCCATTGGCAAGACTGTTAATGGTGTGAGATGCCTGAAGTTCTGAAGCTCCCTAAATGCTGCAGTAATCAACTCCACGTCAATAAACATGCCAACAGGTTATTAATAGTATTCTGCTCCCACTCATCACAAACACTACAAGTATTGATGCACATTAGGCCTACCAACACTAAGCATATCTCCAGTCAGTTAATGCAATGGGATGGTTTCCTAAGTAGCAGCTGTTCCCCCCCCCCCTCAATTGGCTGAAGCCAGGCCACCATCCTGACAGGACAGGCAAAGGGAGACAATGTCTTCCAGCCATTGCCATAGTCTCCTTGTTGCCAGGCGTCTGTGTTTGTTTGTTCGAGCTCGGAGTTTCCTGTCTGCTTCTCCTTCACCGTCCCCATCAAACAAAGGCCAAGTTTGCCTGACATTACCATGAGATGCTCACGGACAACTGTGCATCTCTTCTCAGATCCATCAAAATAACTCCAGCTGCTGATTCCCCGGAAGAATGATGTGAATTGCGAGAAGTTCATGACCTCCTTCCCTAAACCCTGCAGTAGCCAGCTTCAATGTAATTCAACATGCCAACAAATCATCTATTCACAAGTTTGTATTAGTGATTCAACTGCTCCCGCACATCCGAAGCATCCGAAGACTGAAGCACATGAGATTAAACATATCTAACACCAGCACAGTTTTTGGCCAGACATTTGTTTTTAATTAATCCAGAATACATCCGACCCATAGTGCCAGGCGAACCTTGGTATCCTCTGCTCTTCAGAGTTTGTACATGACACGCAGCACTCCAGAGGAACTTATCACTCTTGGAAGGCTATAAGAAATTGTATGTCTGCTTTATGCATGCAACGAATGCATACTGAGAATGTGCTCTCTCCGTAGTGTTGGTTGGACCAGTATACTGCACACACACACACGCAGCACTCCAGAGGAACTTATCACTCTTCGAAGGCTATAAGAAATTGTATGTCTGCTTTATGCATGCAATGATGCATACTGGGAGTGTGCTCTCCGTAGTGTTGGTTGGACCAGTGCTGCACGAATTTGCACACACGCATGCACATGCACCCATGATACACCTTTCTCATGTATAAATGCATGAGAAAGGTGTGTCATGGTGATGGTCTGCGGATGCTTGGAATGGCTCCTGTGAAGTGCAGTGTAACGGAGAAGTCTGGTCTTGGAGAAGTCAACCGAGGAAGCTTGATCAGCGATGGCATTCCTGGGCTCATTTCACCTTCACCTCTCCTACTGGGCACGTCAAGATTGGTCATAATTGCTCTGTATTGAGCCGCTATGTCCAGGCTGTGTAGTATTTGTAATTGCCACCCACCACATCTAGCAACTGGTGTCCATTTTCACAAGCAGTGATTGACCCTGCCTGGACGAAGATACTTCAGGGGTTCAGAGTGCTTTGATGTTGGTTGACCTCTAGTGTTTAGGCACATCATCATGCCCAGTGGCTGGAAAACCAACCCCTCTCTACATGACCTGACCTTGTAGCTATGTAGATAGTTATTGCAAGGTGATTGGCAGTATAAATATGCTTATATATTATATATACACACACACATACATGTATGGGTTGTCAATGGAGTGGATGACCTATCTCGCCAAAATGTCGAGGAGTAAAGTTGATGTTTGAGAGAAAACCGTTAGATAGTTCCTTGACCAAGCAGTGGTTCAGGCTTGGAATTGCTCAGGTGTCAAGATGGTGCCTGGGTGTACTCTAAATAGGTTATTTGTCTGGTGCTAATGCCCTCTGCGAGTACGTATTGCCCACAGTCCTCTTGTTGGCCTGTGATCCGCCCACCAGCCAGACAACCAAACCAAGTGAGCTCAGGAATGGTAATTTGTGGTGATGATCTACACTCCTCGACCTAGCTTATTTCCTGTTACGATGATTTCCTGTTACGATGATGACTCTGGCGAGGGAAAATTAATTATTTTTTAGTGAGACCTGGGGAGGGAAGAAAAAGGAAGAAAAAAGGAAAAAAAAGGATATCTGTGTTCAATATTATTGTGGTGTTGCCCAAGACGCTTTTGGTGCTCGTATGAAGTCGGCACCCTGAGCATTTCCACTTGTGGCGTTTTTGTGCAGATCGATTTAGCAGACATGCATTAGCTGGAAAGTGGAATAGCTGCCAATTTAGCTGGCTGATTATTGTACAGATCTTGGCGAATTATGGCAACGTAATAATGGGACGCCAAAGCATGATCCTGGCAGAGTGGCCGAGTTGCAGCTGGTGGATCGCCACGCCCGGCGTGGCATGGTGAAGACCCATCCAAGAACTTCCACTCGCGTAGAGTTTCTATTTGGCGTTGCATCTCCATGGAGACCTGCGTACCTGCATGTATGTGCATTTAGTAATGTCATTAACGTGTGCAAACAAAGTGGAGCTAATCAAGTAAGCGGGTCTGCAAGGAAATGTGGCCGGTCACAGAGATCTAGATACATGGGTAGGTAGGTATTTAGTTCTGTGTATATACCAGGCTACTTAGGGCAAATGCCACCAAATATATATTGAGCAGACATTTAACTGTGTGTGTCCCACATGATGGCACTTGGATGTCTGGAGATCATAGAAACCAAAATGGCTGCATACTCTGAGGAAAGAGAAGCTGATGATGATGGTGTGTGGAGGATTGACAGGAACAGTATTACATGGATAGATGGGCATGGTATGAGGCACTTTGCTGCCTGGCGAGGTTCGTGGGGAGGTCAGCATGCAGATATTACATACTTGTACAGCTCACTGGTGAGAGTGCCAGAACTGCAGTGACGAGCTAATCAGGTGCGGGCATGGTATGAGGCACTTTGCTGCCTGACGAGGTTCGTGGGGAGGTCAGCATGCAGATATGTACATACTTGTACAGCTCACTGGTGAGAGTGCCAGAACTGCAGTGACGAGCTAATCAGGTGCGGGCATGGTATGAGGCACACTTCGCTGCCTGGCGAGGTTCGTGGGGAGGTCAGCATGCAGATATGTACATACTTGTACAGCTCACTGGTGAGAGTGCCAGAACTGCAGTGACGAGCTAATCAGGTGCGGGCATGGTATGAGGCACTTTGCCTGGCGAGGTTCGTGGGGATGCCAGCATGCAGATATGTACATACTTGTACAGCTCACTGGTGGGAGTGCCAGAACTGCAGTGACGAGCTAATCAGGTGTTGTTGTTGTTGGGTACTGATCTACATAGTTATGTGCCTTTGTGGACAGTATGTAGTAATATTCTCCTGCAGAGAAATGCTCGCATGCAGTAAGAGTTGCCTTTTTAACTAGCCTATTAGCGAAGAAGAAGGGATGACTCCCCCCTCCTTCCCTCCCCTTCCAAGTTTCCAGCTATTTTTACAGAGTCCATAACAGATATCTGCCGATGCACCTTGTCCAAGGCAGGGAGAGAAGCTTGTCCCAGAGAAGAGAAAGTCTGGTCCAAGCATCCAAGGCCAGTGATGTGCCGGATACCTGAGAGGGCAGGCATTGGGGAAGGAGGTGGAGTTAAGCATGCACACAAAAGGGAGAGGCTGGTTGAGCAGGAGAAGGAAGAGGAAGAGAGCTGCTGCTCACCAGCATGAAGAGGAAAGCCGAGAGCCTAGCAGAAATAACCGAGGAGAGTTACTGAATACAGAGCATGGCAGTTCGAAAACAACACACACACACACACCAAAGAGAAGGTTGAGATTGGAGCTCTTGCAGTGAGTGTGGCATTGATAGAGGGGAAGGGACAGACAGGAGAGAAGTGTCAGAGTTTGGAGAGGGAGAGAGTGTGGCATTGATAGCAGGGAGTGGCATTGATAGCAGGGAGGAGACGGACAGAGGAGTAAAGAAGTGTGAGATGATGTACAAGAGGGTGTGTATTTATAATGCGAAGAGAGAGACAGGAGTGTGAGATTGGAGAGCAAGCTGTGAGAGAGAGTGACATGGAAGAGTGGAGAGGAGTTGATACGGATGATCAGACGACAGGATAAGGAAGAGGAGAGTAGATAAACAGGATGGACAGCCAAAATCCAGGAGCACTTTCCCATTCAGTCACCAACTCCCACTGCTGAAGTTCACATGAAAGCGTTCCATGGGAGTCGGTAACATCACACGTCTTGCTCTACTCCACCTTCTCTAAAGTACTTCCTGGACTGAAGGTTTATTTTCAGACATTCCTTTTGAATGTCTTCATTGCAGTTGAGCTTGCCAGCATACTTAAGCTCTATTCTAAATTCAGCGCACATACAGCATGTTTTACTCGTGAGCTGACGCCAGGAGTGGTAGGTAATGCACTCAGGGTGGACTCCTGCAGCGAATACATGTATGGGACAGGAGACACTCCAAGCAAGGGACATTGTGGAGGTGGAGGTATACAATTTAGTGATGGCTGAAGGGAGACAAAAGCTGGCAAGACAGGAGACAGAGAAGCAGCAAAAGATGGGTGCATGCTAGATAAAGATCAGAGGACAAATGACTTAGTAGTTTGTCAAAGGCAAGGAGTACCAGTGGAGCTTGGGGTGCTGTGCTGTTTGCTAAGTGTGGGATAGCTGCTGATGCAGTTATTAGCCACACGTCACTGCACACACACGAAGCTGGGAGAAGTAATCGAGTCAGTCTGTCTGTCTAGGTGTGCCGAGTGTGGTATCACTCGCTGTTGGTTTGAACCCACATTTCAGAATTACAGACCCCAAAAATTGAAATATATTGTACATAGTTTTTAGTGCAATTGCTCTTGCATTTGCTACTTCTGTGAAAATACCTGGAGAATTATAGCATGTCACTGCCGTTACAATGCTTAGCTGGGAGTGCATTTTCTCTCAATCCGGTCTGCCTAGCTGGTTGTAGTAGAGCTAGCTGGTTTGCTCATGTTATAGGCAATTAAGACTCTGCTGACTTCAATTAGTTCATGCTACATATGAGCATGGGTGAATATAATAACTCCAGTCAGAGCAAGCCTGGGTGGCCTGAGATGGAAGCCTGGATAGCCTGAGATGGAAGCAGGGATGGCCTGAGATGGAAGCCTGGCTGAGATGGAAGCCTGGATGACCTGAGGTGGAAGCCTGTATGGCGTGAGATGGAAGCCTGGATGACCTGAGATGTAAGCTGGATGACCTGAGATGGAAGCCTGGATGGCCTGAGATGTAAGCTGGATGACCTGAGATGGAAGCCTGGATGGCCTGAGATGTAAGCTGGATGACCTGAGATGGAAGCCTGGATGGCCTGAGATGTAAGCTGGATGACCTGAGATGGAAGCCTGGATGGCCTGAGATGTAAGCTGGATGACCTGAGATGGAAGCCTGGATGACCTGAGGTGGAAGCCTGGATGGCCTGAGGTGGAAGCCTGGATGGCCTGAGGTGGAAGCCTGGATGACATGAGGTGGAAGCAGGGATGGCCTGAGATGGAAGCCTGGATGACATGAGATGGAAGCCTGGATGGCCTGAGATGTAAGCTGGATGACCTGAGATGGAAGCCTGGATGGCCTGAGATGTAAGCTGGATGACCTGAGATGGAAGCCTGGATGACCTGAGATGTAAGCTGGATGACCTGAGATGGAAGCCTGGATGACCTGAGGTGGAAGCCTGGATGGCCTGAGGTGGAAGCCTGGATGACATGAGATGGAAGCCTGGATGACCTGAGGTGGAAGCCTGTATGACCTGAGCTGAGATGGAAGCCTGGATGACCTGAGGTGGAAGCCTGGATGACCTGAGGTGGAAGCCTGTATGACCTGAGCTGAGATGGAAGCCTGGATGACCTGAGGTGGAAGCCTGTATGACCTGAGCTGAGATGGAAGCCTGGATGGCCTGAGGTGGAAGCCTGGATGACCTGAGGTGGAAGCCTGTATGACCTGAGCTGAGATGGAAGCCTGGATGACATGAGATGGAAGCCTGGATGACCTGAGGTGGAAGCCTGGATGACCTGAGGTGGAAGCCTGGATGGCCTGAGGTGGAAGCCTGGATGGCCTGAGGTGGAAGCCTGGATGACATGAGGTGGAAGCAGGGATGGCCTGAGATGGAAGCCTGGATGACATGAGATGGAAGCCTGGATGATATGAGGTGGAAGCCTGGATGACATGAGCTGAGGTGGAAGCCTGGATGACCTGAGGTGGAAGCCTGGATGGCCTGAGGTGGAAGCCTGGATGACATGAGGTGGAAGCCTGGATGACCTGAGGTGGAAGCCTGGATGATATGAGGTGGAAGCCTGGATGACATGAGGTGGAAGCAGGGATGGCCTGAGATGGAAGCCTGGATGACATGAGATGGAAGCCTGGAAGGAAGCCCTGGATGACCTGAGCTGAGATGGAAGCCTGAGATGGGAGCATGGATGATATGAGGTGGAAGCCTGGATGACCTGAGGTGGAAGCCTGTATGGCCTGAGATGGAAGCCTGGATGACCTGAGGTGGAAGCCTGTATGGCCTGAGATGGAAGCCTGGGTGACCTGAGCTGAGATGGAAGCCTGGATGACCTGAGGTGGAAGCCTGTATGGCCTGAGATGGAAGCCTGGGTGACCTGAGCTGAGATGGAAGCCTGAGCTGAGATGGAAGCCTGGATGACCTGACCAGAGATGGAAGCCTGCATGACCTGAGGTGGAAGTTTGGAGGCCTGAGATGGACCTGGAAGACCTGCGATGGAAGCCTGGGAGGCCAGGGAGGCCTGCAATGGAAGCCTGGGAGGCCAGTGGGCCTAAGATGGAAGCCTGGGAGGCCAGTGGGCCTAAGATGGAAGCCTGGGAGGCCAGTGGGCCTAAGATGGAAGCCTGGGAGGCCTAAGATGGAAGCCTGGGAGACCTGAGATGGAAGCCAGGGAGGCCTAAGATGGAAGCCTGGGAGACCTGAGATGGAAGCCTGGGAGGCCAGTGGGCCTAAGATGGAAGCCTGGGAGACCTGAGATGGAAGCCTGGGAGGCCAGGGGGCCTAAGATGGAAGCCTGGGAGGCCTAAGATGGAAGCCTGGGAGGCCTAAGATGGAAGCCAGGGGGCCTAAGATGGAAGCCTGGGAGGCCTAAGATGGAAGCCTGGGAGGCCTAAGATGGAAGCCTGGGAGGCCTGAGATGGAAGCCTGGGAGGCCAGGGGGCCTAAGATGGAAGCCTGGGAGGCCTAAGATGGAAGCCTGGGAGGCCTAAGATGGAAGCCTGGGAGGCCTAAGATGGAAGCCTGGGAGGCCTAAGATGGAAGCCTGGGAGACCTGAGATGGAAGCCTGGGAGGACAGGGGGCCTAAGATGGAAGCCTGGGAGGCCTAAGATGGAAGCCAGGGAGCCTAAAATGGAAGCATGGGAGGCCAGGGGGCCCAAGATGGAAGCCTGGGAGACCTGAGAAGGAAGCCTGGTAGGCCAGGGGGCCTAAGATGGAAGCCTGGGAGGCCAGGGAGGCCTAAGATGGAAGCCTGAGAGGCCAGGGAGGCCAAAGATGGAAGCCTGGGAAGCCAGGGAGGCCTGCGATGGAAGCCTGGGAGGCCAGGGAGGCCTAAGATGGAAGCCTGGGAGGCCAGGGAGGCCTAAGATGGAAGCCTGGGAGGCCTGAGATGGAAGCCTGATAGCTGGCTGAGTGCTCCCACATGGAAGTGGACGTGCAGGGAAGTAATGCCTATCAATCACCATCGTGGTGGAAGAGATAGCCCTCTTGGGGGTCGGTTGCTGTCGTCGAGCTGCCGATATAATTTGGCCGTCTACCACCAACTTAGTGATTAGTGACTCAAAATGAGACTGGAGACATGGTGTGTGTGTGCATGCATGTGTGTGCATGTGCTTGTGAGAAGATACAATATGAACTCCGACAGTGAAAGTAGAGGTTCCAGCAGTTAACATTATAGAGTATATTACTAAGTTATAGGGCCTGATGACTATATCTCAGCACAATACACCTGTATACAGAATTCCTACAAGTACATACACAGTACATGGTGGAAGCAGTCCAAGGAGAGGTTAGTACACAGACATGATCATTTTACACTAAAAGTTCAGAAGGTTCAATGAAGTGAAGCCATTCTGTGGGATCCTTGGTTGTCCCTGTCAGTGCCACCTGTGTGTGAGCTGGGGGTGTGAATATCCGTGGAGCCCTGTGCAGGCTTAATGGGATTTGGGTCAGGCATGACTAGAGCTTCCTTGTGGTGGTTGCAGTTGTAAGTCCCAGCTAATGCACAGAGATGTGGGACAGATTTGTGTAAATATTGCTACACACACACTCATTAACGCCCATGCACAGTTACAATGCACACACTAGTGCACATTGTATGCACCTCACCCTCCCTCTCAACCCAGGCTTTTGTGCATCTCTGTGGTACTCCTGCTCTCTCCTCTCCCGAAATGCTCATTGTGGAGTACTTCTGTGACAAGGAAAAAGCTGAGCTCTACACCCATGAAACCAAGGAACTGCAGGTTAGTTATCACTCAGTCACCATAGGGCAGTTCACTCTCTGGTTACTGCGTATTTACCACAAGTATGCACTGGGTTACCACAAGGTAATTCGTTATCACTAGGCAATTCATTCCATAGATACACAGGGTTACCTGGAATTATCACAAGGTGATTCACTCCCTAGATGCACTGAGTCACATGGAGTTAACACAAGGCAATTCACTCCCTAGATGCACTGAGTTACATGGAGTTATCACAAGGCAATTCACTCCCTAGATGCACTGAGTTACATGGAGTTATCACAAGGCAATTCACTCCCTAAGTACAGTTCATGAGTGGAACACTGATCAATGCAATACATCCAGAAAGTTATCTCCAATACCTGCTAGCGAGGCTGCCTCTAACCCTACTCAGTTACTTGCAATAGATGCTATTCTATGCCCTCAGAGATATATCAGTTTTGGCGATCACCTAGAAGGATGTGTTCCTTCCTGCACCTTTGGCGTGAGTGCCTCTGCTAGTAATAATAGCAAGCAACAGCTGATGAGTGAAGCAGTACTGTGTGGCATCCAACCTTCAAGGGACTAGCGCACACTATTACACACCGTCCATATCCAAGTCGTGTCTTGAAAAGTACATCACTTCTAAAGACCAAGTGACCTCCGTCTGACCATGCCACTTGTAGCACTCTATGTTGGTGATTGCTTGGTTTCTTGCTTGGCTTCTCCCTGGACTTACAGAAATCTTTGTTACTTGCGATTGCTACTTGATCACCATAAGCTTCCACCTCTGCACCAAGAGAGAGCTGCACCCCACCCTAGCCAGCATGCTTCATGGGGTGGTCCTTCTAAGAAGCAACGGGCAAATTTGTGCGTATACTAATTGGACCTGGTGTGTGGGATTATTACTTTATGAATCTCATTATAGCAAATTTCCTCTAGTGCACATCTGTGCATTAGTTTCCCTTGCATGAAAAAGATTTGTGCCTCATCTTGAGCATTTCCCTTCGGATAATAATAATAATAACAATAATAATAATAACAACAACAACAACAACAACAACAATAATAATAAAATTAAATTATATTTGAATATATAAATATCTACCACCAAATTATATATTTTGGGTTAAAGTATTGCACTTGTCCTTTAAATTCAAGACAGTGTCATTAATCTCTTTGTTATGTCGTGTTAACAATATTATACTCTTTCTCTAGCGTGGATTAGTGGAATTCATTTTTTCATTTCCCTTTTAACTTCCACTTATCAAGTCCCACTTGCACCGTACGTATGATTTCAGGCACCAGTTGGCCCATTGGGAGCTGAGAGAACCATGCCTGAATTCACGGGCCCTGTTGGACAAATTGGATGTTTTAATTTGTAGACTAATGAAGTGTCCATGTGGGCAGAGTAATTGGTCCATTTGCCCGAGTAGAGGTCACAGCGGGCAGATACAGGTCTTCCTTTCCATTTCAGGGCTGAATACCAAATATGTCAACTTTACTTGAATATAACCGGCAGTGGCTAAAATCTCTGGGCGGGGTTAAGTGGAGCACGTGTCCTCGTACTGCATCTAACAGCACTGCTCTCTGGGTTGTTGGTTTGTGTGTGTGAAATGTCTGGAATTAAACACATTAGCTATACGACAGCTTTTGAGTTCAAAGTTGTGAATTTTCAGAGAAGTCCGAGGAATAGAAGAGCTGAAAGGTGAGCCTGAGAAGCTGGAGCGAGACTGGGAAGGTGGAGAAGAAGATTAAGTTGCCAGATCACAGAGTTGGTGTTGTAGGTTTGCTCCTGCCAAGCTGGTAATATGGCAGCTTATTTACCATGCGACTTATACTCCGGCAATCATTCATTGATTTATTTTATATTATGCCGGTGGAGGGGGGCAGACTCCAGTGCGGTGTAACTTTGCTCCAGCAGATACAATCACTGTATTGCTGCATTGTCATGCTTGTGCACAGAACCCTAATGAGTAGAACCATGCATGTCATGCACGCGTGCTATGACATCACACACAGACTCCAGTGCGGTGTGACTTTGCTCCAGCAGATGCAGCCGGGTGCAGTTATGTGTATTGCTTGCTTGCGTAATGAGTAGAGCCATGCGTGTCATGCACGCGTGCTATGACATCACACCTACTGTATGTTGAGCCTTGTGGTTTAACATAATTGAATCCTAGGTGCATATCAATACTTCCTGTTAGTCTTGCCCACCACACCTTGCTGTTATTCTATTTTTAATGCACCTCCCCCCCCCCCCCCCCCCCCATCCCCCCTTGCAGCTGTTAGAAGCCAGGGCCACTCTCTCCCAGCAGCCGCAGATGCTGCAGGAGCTTAATGAGTGGGAGGAGCAGGAGTGTGGGCGTGAGATGCTGCAGAGCTGCTCCGGCTCCCTCAAGGGACTTAGAGTGAGTGTCTGCAATGTGCAGCTGCCGCGGTCCTGGATCAGTGGTGTCATCGTCTCTCTCAACTTCCAGACTAAGGTGCTGGTGGGAGTATTTAGATACACACACAACACACACACACACACATGCACACACATGCACACACATACACACACATACACACACACAAACTCACACATAAACACATACATGCATACACACACACACACACACACACACTCACACTCACACACTCAAACACACACATGCCCCCCTCCCCCCCCCCCCTCTCATATATCCACTTGTGGACAGTCATGTGGATATATGTTACCAGATCCTTTCCTGCTCTGGTTATCCTAAAACCACACCGCCACCATCACTACCACCATCACCACCACAACACCACATAATATAGCAATCATGCATATCCCAGCCACCTCATTTTGTTTGGTCGTTGCGTGTTCAGGAGCTGACGATGCTGGAGGACCGGACTCAGTCTCTGCACACTGTCAACCCTCTCATGATTCATGTGGTGCTGCACCCTACATCTGACAACGTACGTGAGAACTCGACAGCCTAGTGGTGCGATGTGTGCCGCAGGTCCTGTGTGCGGAAAGCGGCTCTAGCTGTGCGGTCTTGCTTTATTCTGACATCCTTTGCTCTCTGTTCTAGGGTCACGGTGTTGTTCCTTTGCAGAGTGGCCAGTGGATGGCGCCTACCCTCTCTCTGGCTGACTCATCAGATGTTGTCCCTAACAGCAGCCCTGCCCCTACCATTAAGAGTCCTCATCTCACCAGTCCCGTCCTCCAGGTGTGTTGATGTGCTCAGTGCGGCGTGGAAAAAAAGAAAATAATTCTTTTTCAGTTTTCTTGTGCATGTGCTCTCAAATGTTGCGATTTGTTACAGTGTACACTGACACAGGTCACTTCTACCACCTGTTCTTCATCAATGGTCAGTTACATATAGAATGGTTGAGGCATATTGCATAGGTCAATGAATGTGCATGGGTACACGTATGTAGGATAGAACCACCCCCTCTTTGGCTCTTGGACGTTACATAATTTTGTCACTTTTATGGGTTGTTTGTGTGTGTGTGTGTGTGTGTGGTGTAGGAATGTCGAAGTCCTCGCTTCGATCTCGACTCCTCCAGTAAGCCTTCCCTCTACCATACCAGTTCCAATTCCTCCAGAGACATCTTCTCTTCCAATGGTGGAGGACTGCTTTCCGACACGGCCTCGAGACGCTCCAGTCTGCAGCAGATGAACCTCTCTCTCATGCGCTCTGAGCCCAACCTTCATCGCCGCTGCTCTCTCGACCCCATCACTCTCCAGCGGCTCTCAGAGCCGTTCAGCTTCTCCCAGGACCTACCCTCTTCCCAGAGCCACAGTCTGGGCACGATCCCTTTCCACACCAACAGCAACAACAACGCATCCACCATCGCTCAGCCCAACAACGGTGGGCTCGGCGACGGGGGAGGAGTTGGCCTCCAATCTCACCCTCTTCACTCCTCTTCAGCACACAGCTCAAACTCCCAGCTCAGCATGTACGGGTCCAACCCGCAGCTCAGCAGCTTGCATGGCTCCAATTCCAGCCTGTGTGGTGGAGGAGCAGAGGGCCTGAGCCACGCTCCTGGTTGTGGGAGCGGAGGAGGATTCTATCCCACTCCGGAAGATATCATCAAGCACACCGACCGCTCACAATCTCTAGGCAACATTTACAGCAGCATTCAGACCCAGCCTTTGGTCCAGAGCCACTATCATCAGCAGCAGCAGCCGCGTGCTGTTGGACTCGGGGCCGCCAGGGATGCGATGTCCAGCGCTCACCCCGTGCCTTCGACTATTGGGGGACCCCCCACGAGCAAGTCTTCTCCTTCCCATCTTGCTCCTCCCGTAGCTACTCAAGGTCTTCCTGCCGGTCAGTGGAAAGGGAGCGGCTCTCCCTTGCAGAGTTACCAAAAGCGCAAGAACCTGGTGCAGGGGGGAGAAGCATCCAAAGCTCATGTCAAGAGACCGAGGTGAGTGCGTGTGACAGAGACAACCTTCTATCCGGAATTTCTTTTGGGCTAAAGTAAATGCATAGACATACGGTATGAATGAAGTGCATTACGTGGCGTATTCCTTGTTAATTAAGCGGAGAAAGGGGGAGGGGTAGGGTGGTCTTATGATGCCATGTGCACACAAGCTTGGGAACATCCTGAGATGTCCCAAGTTTCAGAATTGTTTCCGCACCTAATCCTAGCCCTGCGTACATGAACATATTCCTAGCTCTTGCGTACATACATGTATTCCTAGCCCTAGCGAGAATTAGGGCCGGTGATGAACTTTGTACCTTCAGAGATGATCCCGGGTCTGTCCACGGAATGTCTGGACTGATATGGGAAGTGAACAAGAGGTCATCTCACATAGCGTCTCTGAATAGTGCCCCCCTGTTTTATAAAAAAATAATAAATGTCCACAAGTCAGGAAATGTTAGCATCTCGTATTTTCCATGCCTGCAGGTTTGAGGTGGTGACGAGCAGTTCGGATGAGGGGTTGGTGGGAGTGCTGAGCAAGACCCTGAGCCGTACCACCTCCCAGCCTGTCGTCTTTGTGCCGAAGCTCCTGGAGAAGAGGCTCAAGCAGCTGACGGGAGGTGTGGGTGTCTTCGTTAACGGTGACAGCCAGCAGAAGCATGAGGACGACCTTGACATCATCAAGCAGATCATCGAGACGGATGAGTCGCTGCACACAGCCAGGGAACCAGAGGGTGAGGACGCCAGAGTTGGCGATGGTGATAACAGTGATGCTGGCATGAGTTGCCTTCGATCCCAGTCTCTGTCACACATCCCCAGCCAGTTCCCTTGCGCCAGCAGCAGCCTGCCATCCCTCCACCACGCTGAGAGCATGCACATTCTCCATGCAAATTACAACAGTACACCGGACTTCTCCCAGTTTGACAAGCAAGCGCTCATGGGGGGTGCCTCCAACAACCACGGCAGCCTCATTCCCCCCATGCCCATGGAGTACGGCAAGTCTAACCCCCTGGGGAGAAACCCTCAGGGGAACATCTGCAGGGACTTTCCATCCAGTGTCGCTAACAGCTATAACGATAGAGGTGGATTTCATGGCCAAGACGACCAACTGCTCGGCATGCATGGCTCGTGGAGGTACAATGGTCAGCAGCTGGAGTCAGTGTTTGAAGGTCAGAGTATGACGGGAACCTCTCCTTCCATGTTTGGGAGCAGCAATGTTCCTCAGAGACAGCCCTCGTTTGACTTTGGGCATCAGCAGCAGCACGGCTACGGTGGAGTTGGAAAAGGAGCAAATGGAGTGAGTGTTAGTCATGACTTAGCCATGACAAGGTCTGCTTCTGTGAGCACCGGCTGCTACTCTCCGAGTTCCTCGTCCCTCAGAAAAGGCCACGCCCTCTCGACCAGTAACCCCAATGTATGTCATGAAGCGTCGTCCATCGTCAACCACTACCCCTCTGCTGAGCACTTGTCTTCCTCCCATGCCAACCCAGGATTCCCTCCTACCACTCTCTCCCTGTCACTTCCTGTTCCTCCTCCTCCTCCTCCTCCTCCACCTGTTCCTCCGCCCCCCACCTCTAGTGATGGTCTGATGTGTGTGGCCAATGGACGCCAGAGAGGAGCTAGCTATAGCCTGCTGGGAGATTACCTAGTAGGAGGCGAAGAATCAGATGAAGGCGGTCATTCCAAGCAAGGCGAGCTGGACAGCGCCCTGGAGCGCGGTCTGAACAAAGGGGTTGATTCCAAAAAAGGGATTCTGGGGTTTGGTCTTGACGTCTTACCGAACAACATGACCAACATGAGGAGTAAGGAAGGAGAGGGAAGGGGGGGGGGGGGGGGGAAGGGGAGAGAGAAAGTGTATATCCTATTGTCTGTTGCCATGTGTAATCCTTTTGTTTTGAGTGCTTCTGAAGTAGTGCGATCCAACATGTTGACATGTGAAGTGGTGTTAATTGTTCTCATGATGCAATTACAGCGACATGATTAGCGTTATTGTGTACGTGTGCAGATGCGGTGCATTCTCCCGACGTTGCCACGGAGGCCATGGTTCTCTCCATGGCGGAGGATGAGGAGTCACGGGTAGACAACATCGGCGAGTTCTCCATCTCCAAAGTCATCAACACCCAATTCTCTGGCCCTTCAATATTAGGTTAATTAATATGCATGCATATGCGTGCATGCCATTAATATGCATGTGCATGCATGCCCTGTACCCTGCAGGATTTTCCCGTGCTTGGTGTAAATGAGCCGTGATGGTCATTACGAATGTAAAATTGAATCATGTGACTGTCGTGCAATTATTTCATTTCGTCCTCATCCAATCATTCAGGACGTATATAATTACTATTGCTGGAAATTTGGTAGGATGCTTTCGTAAGGCAAGCGACCGGTCCACCTGCACTGTGGTGCACTGAAATTCCGATAAGGTCATGTGGTTTACTGGTGATGCAATTATCACTGATTGACACATGTGACTAGACCATTAGGCCGCAGTATTCTTGTCTCTTATGACAGTCATCTGACTTTTGTGTGTGTGTGTGCATGTGCTTACGTAGGCAGCGAGGAGCTGGATTCTGATGACATGATGTACGGCGCAGATGATGAGCACAAGATATCCATCTACGGCTCTGGGCAAGATTTGCCGTTCTCTGCCGGCACCATCAACATGAGCACACAGAGCAATGCCAGCAGCAGCGGCGATGGTGGCGAGGACACAGCTGCCGAGGCATGTGGAAAGGGAGGCAAAGCCAAGAAGAGCAAGAAGGCACCAGCACCTGTAAGAATGCCATATGCACGTCAGCATGGATACTGTCTAGCCCCCCGTATAGTCTAGCCCCCCATAGTACAGTCTTGCACCCCATACGATCTAGCCCCCCGTGAAGAACTGTAGAACGACTTTGTTGTGCACTTAATATATATATATATTACCTTACCCTTTTTAGTTGATGTGGGTGGAGTCACTGTGTATACTCTGAATGTGTGATGGTGCTTTGATGTGCGAACATGTTTCTTATGTGTGAAATGTGCAGAAGGAGAACTCTCGTGGTAGAGGGCGTCCTCGTCTCACGGAGGAGGAGAAGCAGAGGAGGAAGGAGCTGAGGGAACTCGGACTACTGAAACGGAGCAAGAGACGGACTAAAGAAGGTGAGCGTGGTGTAATCCAGGTTAGTTGTATGCAGCACGCGTGAGGGCCACTGGGAACTGTGGCTGGCTTAGCTGTTCGCAGCACGTGTGGGGGCCACCGGGAACTGTGGCTGGCTTAGCTGTTCGCAGCACACGTGAGGGCCACAGGGAACTGTGGCTCAGCTTAGCAGCACGCGTGAGGGCCACCAGGAACTGTGGCTGGCTTATGTAGCTGTTCGCAGCACGTATGAGGGCCACAGGGAACTGTGGCTGGCTTAGCTGTTCACAGCACGCGTGAGGGCCACAGGGAACGAGGGCCACAGGGAACTGTGGCTGGCTTATGTAGCTGTTCGCAGCACGTATGAGGGCCACAGGGAACTGTGGCTGTTCACAGCACGCGTGAGGGCCACAGGGAACGAGGGGAGGGCCACAGGGAACTGTGCTGGCTTAGCACGTGTGTGAGGGCCACAGGGAACTGTGGCTCGGCTCTGCTTCAACTTCTTTTCCCTTTTTGTTGTGGCATTGTGTATCTTTCTGAAATGATGTTAATGCACATAATGCGGTATAACATTGCTTTACCTGTGAGTGAGCCTTGATGCTAACTAGTAACAAAAATATTGCATGTGTACAGATGAATTTTGTTGTTATTATTGTTGTTGTTTTCGGCTCCTGCAGAGGTGGCTCAATGGAAGGCGGATAAAATCCTCACTCCGGCCAAGAGAGGACGCAAGCCTGGCTCGGGCAAGAAGAACATCATTAAGGCAGCCAGTGGCAAGGTGGTGTTTGTCAGTGTGGACCTCTCCAAGTTCTCCCCTGGGACAATCCTGCTTCAGGTTTGCCGTGCCTGTGTGTGTGTGTGTGAGTATTTTAATCTGTACATGTAAACATGTATAAGACCAAGGTTAATACAGTGAGGAACTATCATTCTGATCATGTCATTACCTATTTTTACAAAGTGAGTGGACCAGACCACACATGTGAGTACATACCTCACTTTAGAACTTGTGATTGCCACATCTATGCATGCATGCAAGGTGTTGCGGGTTCATCATACACATACACAGGCACACACAATGCACACACACACACACATATGCACACACACACACACATGCACACACACACATGCACACACATGCATGCACATGCATGCACACACAATGCACATGCACACACACATACATGCACATGCGCACACACACATGCACACATTGATCCAAAGAGAACGTACATGTAACTAGCACACAAACCCAAAGCTGGAAGTTCTGTAGTTGTGTGCTTTGTCAGAGTCGCTGGTCAGGTCACTGTCCGGGTCACTGTCGCTGGTCAGGTCAATGTCACTGGTCAGGTCAATGTCGCTGGTCAGGTCACTGTCGCTGGTCAGGTCAATGTCGCTGGTCAGGTCACTGTCCGGGTCACTGTCGCTGTTCAGGTCAATATCACTGTTCAGGTCAATGTCACTGGTCAGGTCACTGTCGCTGGTCAGGTCACTGTCGCTGGTCAGGTCAATGTAACTGGTCAGGTCAATGTCGCTGGTCAGGTCACTGTCGCTGGTCAGGTCAATGTCGCTGGTCAGGTCACTGTCGCTGGTGAGGTCAATGTCACTGGTCAGGTCAATGTCGCTGGTCAGGTCACTGTCGCTGGTCAGGTCAATGTCACTGGTCAGGTCAATGTCTCTGGTCAGGTCAATGTCGCTGGTCAGGTCAATGTCGCTGGTCAGGTCAATGTCGCTGGTCAGGTCAATGTCGCTGGTCAGGTCAATGTCGCTGGTCAGGTCACTGTCGCTGGTCAGGTCAATGTCGCTGGTCAGGTCAATGTCGGTGGTCAGGTCAATGTCGCTGGTCAGGTCACTGTCGCTGGTCAGGTCACTGTCGCTGGTCAGGTCACTGTCGCTGGTCAGGTCACTGTCGCTGGTCAGGTCAATGTCGCTGGTCAGGTCACTGTCGCTGGTCAGGTCACTGTCGCTGGTCAGGTCAATGTCGCTGGTCAGGTCAATGTCGCTGGTCAGGTCAATGTCGCTGGTCAGGTCACTGTCGCTGGTCATGTCACTGTCGCTGGTCAGGTCACTGTCGCTGGTCAGGTCAATGTCGCTGGTCAGGTCACTGTCGCTGGTCAGGTCAATGTCGCTGGTCAGGTCAATGTCGCTGGTCAGGTCACTGTCGCTGGTCAGGTCAATGTCTTTGGTCAGGTCAATGTTGCTGATTTTCTAGGTCATTTTCATCCTTTATGGTGTGTGTTGGTGTTGTGTGTGTGTGTGTGTGTGTGTGCATGTGTGCATCTAGAATGGCTTCTGCCGGGCGTACCCTGGAGTGCCCAAGTGCCTGGACTGTGGCACTTGCGAAGGAGACCTCCCATTATCTAAGTACTGCCGCTTCCTGGAATTCAGGAAGTCAGTGAATTAGTCTGCTAATGTATCCACTAGAGAGACACTTTTTTTAAAGCCAATGGCTTCAGTGCTTATGTTGAATTTCCCTTCTGCAGACAGTTGTTTTTGTCTGCCGGTTGTTGTCTTTAGGGGTCACATGATAGCCAGTGTGATTTTCTAGTAGTGGCACTGGAGTGTGTAGACTGACAATCCAACCACTGTACTTGACATTTGCCATCGACTATTTGATTGCTTCCCTTTCCTGACTTGGCCTACCATAGCCTTGCCATTTTCAGATAAATTGCCTTAAGGTTAAAAAATATTTTTTTAAATTATTTATTGTATTATCTAAACATTGATAATGTACATGGAATGCAATGTATGCGACATTAAATTATTGAGGGTTGAGTTTTCCCTGGATGCTGGAAAAGGCAAGAGTTGCTTCACTCCTGTAGACCTACAGTGTTCATAAGAGATCTGCTATTGATTTTGCTGAAATAGCTCAAGTTTGAACCTTCCACTAATACCAAGTGATAGTGTTCTGGTAGCTCACGTGTGGGTTTTGTCCTGTTATTGTGTAGTTCTTGTCATTGCTCCCCCCCCCCCCCCCCCCCTCCCTTCCACACTACTCCAAGTGTATCTATCTGTATATGTGCATGTATGTATATACATATGGGTGGGCTTGCTATGCTGTATCTGTATAAAAAGCTATTCATTGTGTTGTGTAGACTGTGCGTAGAGACCAGCACAGAACCCATGGTGTCTGTGCATAGCTTTTGTGACTTCAATGATGTGGTGGCACACGACTTGGTACCCTGGACTCCTCTCAAGACAAGTGGGTGATAAACCTGTGTGTGTGTGTGTTTGTGTGTGTGTGCATGCACGTGCGTGCATGTGTGTGTGTGTGTTGATATGGGTGTGTGTTGTGTGTGTCTGTGTGTGTGTGTGTGTGTGCGTGTGTGACCTATGTAGTAGCAGTAGCGAAAGGAAAGTTTCTGTATCATAGCATGAAACTACACTCAGTGGGACAGTAGATCTGTTTGTCATAGTGAAAGGAAAGTTTCTGTGTGATTATGATACTACACTCAGTGGGACAGTAGATCTGTTTGTCAGCCTCCCCCCCTTTCCTTTCCTTGTTTAATTATTTCCCCCTTCAAACCCATCACACTTCCCAGAGTGCATGGTTTTGCGTGTCAAATGGTGCCAAATTGTGTCGGCATGCTTTCCTTCATTTTGCAATTTTGTACCATTTTTGATGAGCGGAGCTTGCCCTTATTGAGTTGTTATTGTGCCTTAGATGTTCATTCATGTTCCAGCCAGGTAGGGGACACCATTTTTTTCATGATGATGCAAACTCTAATAAAATTTGGTAAGGTAAAACCCATTCTGCCACTCTCTCTATGGACAGAGAACTGACTACATAGTTTGCATATATACAAAGGATGTCAATAGAGGAGAGATGTGCTATAATAGAGAGCACACTGAACGCCTAAACAGTGTCATGAGAGCAAACTATGTTCTGGTCAGCTTCTGCATGGTCTTCCCTTTAGTTCTCTGAGAATTCCTGCGGAAAGCATTGCCGGGTGACCTCACTCTTAGTGTGGTGTGCTTCCCATCTTCAAGCGGAAGCTGCTTCAAAGTACTCTTTACAATTACGAAACTCCTCTCACACCCAAACTTCCACATGCAGATTCTCTTTCAGAATTTGCTAACCCATTATGTTGCAGGAGATCAGGTCGTTCAACCTTGCACCAGTTCTGAAATATATCCAAATTCCTGGCTACTTGCCCATGTCATATCCAAGTATGAGAACATCATGGTGGCATCAACAAATGTACAGATATTAGGCCTTAGGGCTAGGACAATGGCTAGAGCAATGCAATACTAGGATTTCAAGGTTTGTTCAAGAGGGCACCAGGCTAAAATATTTGAATCCCCTCCTCCTCTCTCTCCATCGCACCTTTGCTTGCCACTCGATGCCTTGCACTCGTTAATAGTAATGGTCTGTCCATTTTATTGGTGATTGATTCTATCAATTTTGGGCCCACCATTTCCCTAGTTACCACTATGAATGCCACCATTTCCCTACAAATGTACAGAATATGAATATCTTGATCTGTCATAGTATCAATTCTGAGCATTAAAAACACACGCGATGGACCCTCATTCTTATAAAAGGGTGTGGCTATGTCAGATATCTGTGCGAGTTGGTCATTTGATGACTCTAGAAATGCCCGGGATGTTGGATTAGGTCTAGGGCCTAGAATTGGGGCTAGGATTAGGTCTAGGGCCGTGGTTAGAATTGGGGCTAGGATTAAGGCTAGGGCTAGGACCTGAGCTAGGATTAGTGTTAGGGAGTGCCCTACTGGAGGGACCCTCTAACCTGTCTGTACTTGCCTTATGCTTGGCAAGCCTAAACTACCCAGACCCCACTGCTTGGAATTGGTAGTATCATTAAATATAGATTCTGATTCAATCTACTCAACAGAACTGGGACACACTCTCCTCTCTACCACACCCGGAGTTACCTCATTCACACCTTAGCAATCAACTGCTCCACATATCCATATATGGCAATTCTAGCTTAACACTTCTGTTCAGTCAGGGAGCCCTGCAGGTGGAGGTAGAGGGTGGGGCTCCCTGACACTCCCCCCCCCTTCTCCTGCACTCAGCATCTTGCATCCAGGCTTGTCTGTTGAGCCTGTAGCCTGCGCTGGCCCCTCCATCCAGCTGATGGCTGGTGTCACAGATGGTTGCGTACTGACGTCTCTGACGTCTGCGCTCACTACGGGTGAGTTTCTTTCGTGTTGGTCTGTCAGGGAGGAATAGATCCTCAGCAAGTGCTGACAGGTGTGACCCTTCTTCATCCGGCCCCTCACTGGGTTCCTCTACCTGCTGGTTGACTACTGACACATCAGTCTGTTCCACACCTCCGTCTTGGTTACTGTTGTTGTCGCGGGGATGTTCCTGCACCTCCTTCCATGATGTTACGTTGGCTTCACTTGCTCTAGGCTGCCACTATCTCTGCTTCCGTTTTCTTCTTCTGGGCTCGGGTCTTTACCATGCCAACGAAGTTTGGCACCTCGAGGCGACTTCCCAAGTTCCAAAAGGAATGGGACATCTCTGCCTAACAGTGCATCATACCGGAGGTCATCAGATACGGCAACTTCCAACTCTAGCTTCCGTCCTTCAATTTCAAGAGTCACTACCGCTAAGGGCAGCACCTGGAGTGGTCCACTCAAGGCGGCTAAACGTAGATGTTTGCCCATCATAGCTGCATCGGGCACCCACTGTTTCCTGACTACAGTCTTGCTTGCTCCAGTATCAACTAAGAGGCGGTGTACTTTGTTCCCGGATATCTTGCCTTCAATAACTGCTGCTAATGGCCCATCCTCGACAAAGTTAATCTGTTGTACCTTCTTTGGGCAGGTATTCGCAAAATGCCCATACTCATTACAAGAGAAACAACGGGGACCCAAGCTAGGGTCAAACTTAGGTCGTTGCCATGGCTTCATTCCATCCTCCGTTGGTTGTTTCCTCCCTAATTCCTGCTCTGCTTCCCTCTTCATGTTTGGGATTGGCTTTTGTGCTGTCTCTGATTGACGCCCATGTTCGGTCGGGTGGTCTCCCCTCTGCTGATAGCGTCTGTTCTGATCTGGTGGCCTGTCACTGTTGTACAGGTGGTTATCTACTCTTTCCAGCATTTCTTCGATGTTTTGGGGTTTCTGGTCTCTGATCCAAGTGACTAGCCATGGTGGCTTCCTCCCGAGAATGATCTCTGCATCATACAAGTTCCTGACTTCCTCTTTGGTCGTGCATTCCTGGATCCAACGTTGACTCCATTGCTGGTGGCGCCTCCAGTGAGTGACCCATGACTCCTGCGGCAACTTCCTGAGGCTAAACATCTTCCGGCGATACGTGTCACGGTTGACGTGGAAATGTTTGAGCAAGCGTTCTTTGAGTCTGTCATAATCTTGCTTCACTGTGGTCTCGAATGCAGCATGTGCCTGTTGTGCGCTTCTGTTTAACCCTGAGACCAGGTTTGCAGGCCAATGTTCTTTAGGGACGCTGTAGCTATCATATGTGATTGGAAAATTTATCAAGAATGAGGCAATATCAGTATCATCCTCAGCTTGCTTGCAAAACTTTGGTACTTGGAAATTTGCTAAGGATAAGCTGCTGATCGAGGTTATCAGCGTCTGTGCTGGGTCATTCATCCCTACATTGCATAAGTCGTTCCCAACGTTCATCTTCTCGATGCGTTGACGTTCAATCTCGTAACGTTCTCTTCTTTCTGACTCCACCCGTCGCCACTTCCCTTTCTCGAATTCCCTCTGCTCTCTTTCGGCTTCTCTCTGTTCTCTTTCAGCCGTATCTTTGCGTCTCTGCTCTTCCATATGTTTAATGATCGAGATTAAAGCAGGTGAATCAAGGTGACTGTCTTGCTGGGAGTGTATAGTGTCAGTCTCGGAGTCGGAGGCTCTGTTGATTTCGTCTTTCTGTGCATCCCGTTGTCGTGACATGGCTGTTCTGGCTGGGATACTGTTGGTTGTGTCGGTTGCGACGTAACACCTGGATTGGTAGTGGGCGTCTTCCCCCTCCTTTCCTGCTTGAGGTGTGTGAACGAACGAAGCAATCAAAATAGAACTGATTGGCTAGAAGTAATACTCTGAGCTACCCTAGTATTTTGAGGCTAGTATTACTGCTGACTGAATAGCTCTGCCACCCTGATACTGATGGTGAGCTAACTGAACTGCTGGCAACACGGATACTATCCTCCCACTGAGCTACACTGAGCTAATAGACTGAAGCACTGGTCTGAGTTATCTGAGTTTCCGCTGCCACCATATTATGTTAGGGAGTGCCCTACTGGTGGGACCCTCTAACCTGTCTGTCCTCACTGAACTTGTGTATGCTTGGCAAGCCTAAACTACACAGACCCCACTGCTTGGAATTGGTAGTATCATTAAATAAAGATTCTGATTCAATCTACTCCACAGAACTGAGACACACTCTCCTCTCTACCACACCCGAGTTACCTCATTCACACCTTAGCAATCAATTAACAACTGTTCCACATATCCATATATGGCAATTCTAGCTTAACACTTCTGTTCAGTCAGGGAGCCCTGCAGGTGGAGGTAGAGGGTGGGGCTCCCTGACCCCCCCTTCTCCTGCACTTAGCATCTTGCATCCAGGCTTGTCTGTTGAGCCTGTAGCCTGCTGGCCCCTCCATCCAGCTGATGGCTGGTGTCACAGATGGTTGCGTACTGACGTCTCTGACGTCTGCGCTCACTACGGGTGAGTTTCTTTCGTGTTGGTCTGTCAGGGAGGAATAGATCCTCAGCAAATGCTGACAGGTGTGACCCTTCTTCATCCGGCCACTCACTGGGTTCCTCTACCTGCTGGTTGACTACTGACACATCAGTCTGTTCCACACCTCCGTCTTGGTTATTGCTGTTGTCGCGGGGATGTTCCTGCACCTCCTTCCATGATGTTACGTTGGCTTCACTTACTCTAGTGGCTTCCTCAGCTGCCACTATCTTGGCTTCAGTTTTCTTCTTCTGGGCTCGGGTCTGTTACCATGCCAACGAAGTTTGGCACCTAGAGGCGACTTCCCAAGTTCCAAAAGGAATGGGACATCTCTGCCTAACAGTGCATCATACCGGAGGTCATCAGATACGGCAACTTCCAACTCTATAGCTTCTGTCCTTCAATTTCAAGAGTCACTACCGCTAAGGGCAGCATCTGGAGTGGTCCGCTCAAGGCGGCAAAACGTAGACGTTTGCCCGTCATAGCTGCATCGGGCACTCACTGTCCTGACTACAGTCTTGCTTGCTCCAGTATCAACTAAGAGGCGGTGTACTTTGTTCCCAGATATCTTGCCTTCAATAACTGCTGCTAATGGCCCATCCTCGACAAAGTTAATCTGTTGTACCTTCTTTGGGCAGGCATTCGCAAAATGCCCATACTCATTACAAGAGAAACAACGGGGACCCAAGCTAGGGTCAAACTTAGGTCGTCGCCATGGCTTCATTCCATCCTCCGTTGGTTGTTTCCTCCCTAATTCCTGCTCTGCTTCCCTCTTCATGGTTGGGATTGGCTTTTGTGCTGTCTCTGATTGACGCCCATGTTCGGTCGGGTGGTCTCCCCTCTGCTGATAGCGTCTGTTCTGATCTGGTGGCCTGTCACTGGTTGTACAGGTGGTCATCTACTCTTTCCAGCATTTCCTCGGGTTTCTGGTCTCTGATCCAAGTGACTAGCCATGGTGGCATCCTCCCGAGAATGATCTCTGCATCATACAAGTCCCTGACTTCCTCTTTGGTCGTGCATTCCTGGATCCAACGTTGACTCCATTGCTGGTGGCGCCTCCAGTGAGTGACCCATGACTCCTGCGGCAACTTCCTGAGGTTAAACATCTTCCGGCGGTACGTGTCACGGTTGACGTGGAAATGTTTGGGCAAGCGTTCTTTGAGTCTGTCATAATCTTGCTTCACTGTGGTCTCGAATGCAGCATGTGCCTGTTGTGCGCTTCTGTTTAACCCTGAGACCAGGTGTGCAGGCCAGTGTTCTTTAGGGACGCTGTAGCTATCATATGTGATTGGAAAATTATCAAGAATGAGGCAATATCAGTATCATCCTCAGCTTGCTTGCAAAACTTTGGTACTTCGGAAATTTGCTAAGGATAAGCTGCTGATCGAGGTTATCAGCGTCTGTGCTGGGTCATCCCTACGTTGCATAAGTCGTTCCCAACGTTCATCTTCTCGCTGTTGACGTTCTATCTCGTAGCGTTCTCTTCTTTCTGTCTCCTTCCGTCGCCACTTCTCTTTCTCGGATTCCCTCTGCTCTCTTTCGGCTTCTCTCTATTCTCTTTCAGCCGTGTCTTTGCGTCTCTGTTCTTCCATATGTTTAATGATCGAGATTAAAGCAGCTGAATCAAGGTGACCGTCTTGCTGGGAGTGTATAGTGTCAGTCTCGGAGTCGGAGGCTCTGTTGATTTCGTCTTTCTGTGCATCCCGTCGTCGTGACATGGCTGTTCTGGCTGGGATACTGTTAGTTGTGTCGGTTGCGACGTAACACCTGGATTGGTAGTGGGCGTCTTCCCCCTTCTTTCCTGCTTGAGGTGTGTGAACGAGCGAAGCAATCAAAATAGAACTGAGGCTAGAAGTAATACTCTGAGCTACCCTAGTATTTTGAGGCTAGTATTACTGCTGACTGTATAGCTCAGCCACCCTGATACTTATGGTGAGCTAACTGAACTGCTGGGTAGGAATAGCAACACGGATACTATCCTTCCACTGAGCTAATAGACTGAAGCACTGGTCTGAGTTATCTGAGTTTCCGCTGCCACCATTATGTTAGGGAGTGCCCTACTGGTGGGACCCTCTAACCTGTCTGTCCTCACTGAACTTGCCTTATGCTTGGCAAGCCTAAACTACACAGACCCCACTGCTTGGAATTAGTAGTATCATTAAATAAAGATTCTGATTCAATCTACTCAACAGAACTGAGACACACTCTCCTTTCTACCACACCCGAGTTACCTCATTCACACCTTAGCAATCAATTAACCGTTTCACCGCCATAAGCGCCTACAGGCGCAAACTCGACATCGCTCGCGTAAACATTAATTAAATGCGAACAAGCTACAGATTTAATTTTTTTATCAGTGGTTGCTTGAAAGATAGCTCTAAACGTTAAAAATACAACCAAAGAAAAATTCCAGGTAGCACGTGATTCCGAACTGGGCAACAAAAATATATTAATTTTTTTGACAATGATGACTTTACTTGACTGTGACCGTCCCGATAGCTTCTGGAGGCTCTTCTTCGGTGGAAAGCTGCAGAGCCATCTACTGCAGACTCGCTATCACTACGGAGTAGAGGATAAAAGTCGCTCCTGGATGGATCTCTGTTGTTAGTGACTTTTTTTAACTGTTGTAGACATAGAGATTCGTAACTTTTGTTTGCCTGCTTCAATAGAGCTGATTCATATACACAGTTATAGCTCTTTCAAGTTGCAATCAAATGATACGATTTGAAAAGTTATGAAATTCAAAAATATTTTAAAAAAATTAAAAAAAGGTGTTGGGCTAAAGTTTGCGGTGAAAGAGTTATCCTGGATGGATCTCTGTTGTTAGTGACTTTTTTTTTACTGTTGTAGACAGAGATTCGTAACTTTTGTTTGCCTGCTTCAATAGAGCTGATTCATATACCAAGTTATAGCTCTTTCAAGTTGCAATCAAATGATATGATTTGAAAAGTTATGAAATTCAAAAATATTTAAAAAAAATTAAAAAAAGGTGTTGGGCTAAAGTTTGCGGTGAAAGAGTTAACAACTTTTCCACATATCCATATATGGCAATTCTAGCTATAACACTTCTGTTCAGTCAGGGAGCCCTGCAGGTGGAGGTAGAGGGTGGGGCTCCCTGACTAGGGCCTGGGCTAGAGTTGGGGCTAGGAATAGGTCTAGGATCTGGGCTTGAGTTGAGAATAGGATTAGGGCTAGGGCTAGGACCTGGGCTAGAGTTGGGGTTAGAGTTAGTGCTAGGGCCTGGGTTAGTGCCTGGGCTAAAGTCAGGGCTAGGATTAGGGAAGAACTATGTCTAGGGCCAGTGTTGTAGGAACCTGGTTGCTTGGACTTACCGGGATATTCCTAACATTCATGGATAGCGATAATGGCTGGCACAGTTCTAGTTATACACGTGCAACTATTTTGTGCATCATTGAATTTTTGTCTACTCTGTCGTGCACTCTGCAGGCTTCAGTGGAATGGATGAATCAGCAGCTCTCTTTATCTTGCAGAAGATCATCCACGACTTTATTGGCATCGTCACCGAGCAAGCCAAGATGCTACAAGCCTCTGATGGTTAGAGTGATGTGTGTGGTGTTCATGATGTGTGTGGTGTGTGCATGTGTATGGTGCTCGTAGTGTGTGTGATCCTTGTGATGTGTGCGGTGCTAGTCTAAGCACACTTTATTAGGTACAGTGCGATTGAACGTGAGAAATTATTATTGCCAATACTCATAGAATTTCTGGTCGTTTCCTAGATTAATGACACTTGATATGCCCACTTTAAGGTGTGCTAAGGTGTGCTAAGGTCAGGTTAATTGCCATCCGAGCTGT
Organism: Cladorhizidae sp. MBARI D1340-BT2; assembly: GCA_028752905.1. NCBI lineage: Eukaryota > Metazoa > Porifera > Demospongiae > Poecilosclerida > Cladorhizidae > Cladorhizidae sp. MBARI D1340-BT2. The sequence goes on from JAQNBH010000005.1 coordinate 11,641,347, forward strand.
GAAATGGAACTAAGCTATGTATGTACTGTATGTATATAACACAATCATCGTGTTGCATCTGTGCATGAGGTCACAGCTAGAGTACAAGACTTCCCCCTCCTTCTTCCACTGATTCCAACGCTGTTGTTTTGTGTTCTGTATGGTATGCAGTGGTGCCGGTGTGGAAGCGTGCAGTGAGTGGCCTAAGGGAGATGTGTGATACGTGTGACACCTCGCTCTTCAACTTCCATTGGGTCTGTCACTCCTGTGGCTTCTGCATCTGTTCAGCATGCTACAACCTTGCATGCAGCTCTGAAGATGGTAAGCTTCTCTATCTGTTCAGCATGCTATAACCTTGCATGCAGCTCTGAAGATGGTAAGCTTCTCTATCTGTTCAGCATGCTACAACCTTGCATGCAGCTCTGAAGATGGTAAGCTTCTCTATCTGTTCAGCATGCTACAACCTTGCATGCAGCTCTGAAGATGGTAAGCTTCTCTATCTGTTCAGCATGCTACACAGCCTTGCTCTGAAGAGGTGCATCTATGTGTTAAAGTGCCATGTCCCAGATCTTACCAGGTTTAGATTTTTCCCTTCTTCATTCATCACCAGGTTTAGATTTTTCCCTTCTTCATTCATCCATTCATCATTTACTTTCATTCTATTACTAGTAGTATTAGTAATAATAATTTCAAGACATTTGTTATTATCTAAAAAAAATCTCTTCCTTTCCTGTAGATATTGAGGAGGTTAGTTCCATGCAGACTTCATCCTGGCCCACCTGTGTAGCTAATGACCAGCAGCATCAACCTGCCACCCTGACCTTGGCTCAGATCATTCCAGCCAATGGTACGGCTTGTTTGTGTGTTTGCATGTGGTGTTCTTGTGTGCGCATGTGTGCGCACACTTGAGGGGGTCAAGTTAATTAAAGAATGAGACTGGTGGAATTGATATATCAAATAGAAATTTTAAATTCTCTTTCTCCTGCCTACTATATTTGGCACTATATAGCTTCTTGGGTTACGTTTCAGTTTCTTTGGCTTGGAGACCTAGTTCTGTAACGAAGGATCTCGGAAGTTTCCATTAGCCCAGCTGCTTCTCAACAAATTACAAAGTGGAGGAGGATCTTGGAAAGAGAATCCAGTGTCTTGTCAGGGGATACACCCTCTCTGGCCCTGTTTTGCTCCTTGATGGAAGTGCTAAGTCAGCGGTGTCTTGCATACTGGCGATGGAGGCATTATGGGGAGCCTTATCCTCCATGAGCTGGAGGCACAGGACAGTGGCATTGTGGGGAGCCTTATCCTCCATGAGCTGGAAGCATAGGACTTGTGTGGATCTCCACAAGCTGGAAGCTCAGGACAGTGACATTGTGGGGAGCCTTACTCTCCACAAGCTGGAGGCACAGGACAGTGGCATTGTGGGGAGCCTTATCCTCCATGAGCTGAAAGCATAGGACTTGTGTGGAGCCTTACTCTCCACAAGCTGGAAGCTCAGGACAGTGACATTGTGGGGAGCCTTACTCTCCACAAGCTGGAGGCACAGGACAGTGGCATTGTGGGGAGCCTTATCCTCCACGAGCTGGAAGCACTGGACTCCTTACTCTCTACGAGCTGGAGACACAGGACAGTGACATTGTGGGGAGCCTTACTCTCCACAAGCTGGAAGCACAGGACTGGCATTGTGGTGAGCCTTTATCCTCCACGAGCTGGAAGCACAGGTCAGTGCATCTTCTCAACCAGCCAACCTTGGAGGTGACCATGGCCAATGTTCTCATGATGTTGGGTGGCAGGTTTATTAGTACATCACAAATATCACATCCCTGGAGCCGAGCTAACGGGAGGCTAGAGCAGCCCAACATAGTGTGACACGAATATCACATCCTTGGAGTCGAGCTAACTGGAGGCTAGAGCAGCCCAACATAGTGTGACACGAATATCACATCCTTGGAGTCGAGCTAACTGGAGGCTAGAGCAGCTGTGACACGAATATCACATCCCTGGAGTCGAGCTAACGGGAGGCTAGAGCAGCCAACATAGTGTGACACGAATATCACATCCTTGGAGTCAAGCTAACTGGAGGCTAGAGCAGCCCAACATAGTGTGACACGAATATCACATCCTTGGAGTCAAGCTAACTGGAGGCTAGAGCAGCCCAACATAGTGTGACACGAATATCACATCCTTGGAGTCAAGCTAACTGGAGGCCCAACATAGTGTGACACGAATATCACATCCTTGGAGTCGAGCTAACTGGAGGCTAGAGCAGCCCAACACAGTGGCTTGCCTGATATAGAAGTTGGCCCTTGTTGCAGAGTTAACCCAGACACCTCCTGCTCACACCTAGTCACTGACAGCTAGTCACTGTCAGCTACATACTGCTAATCTGATTGCAAAATGTGTCGGTGTGTGTATGTGTGTGTGCATGCGTGCGCATGTGTGTGTGTGTGTGTGATGTGTGTGTGTGCTAAGGTTTATTCCCACCACTTCAATGCAAGTGCCATTAGAAAAGTTCTTTGTATGCAAGCAGTGCGGCAGAACTCTTATGATCCTTCCAAACTTGCTGAACAGAGCCAGATTGAATCGAGTTTTCTTGTGTTGGTCTTCCTAATATGCATGCATACACAGTGGTCGCTCAACCTGTGATATTGGGGGAGTGGCAGCAGAGTAGACGGAAGTGAGAAAAGCTCCTTACCAGTGGCCCAGACTCGCAGTCGTATGTGAAAGATCCAAATATTAAAAGTGGTGCCAATCATAGCTCTCTGTTCAACTGCGGATGATAACCTTGCTTGTGACAATCTCCTGCTATAGCATTGCATATGCCGCCCCTCTAACCAGAAGAAGTACACTGAAGTCGAAGATTCCATAGAATGCCAATTAAAAGACTTTTTTTAAATGTTGAAGTGGAAATGGAACCACTCCAGTAGATCTACTGGCTTAACATCATGAATAGATTTAGCACCTTGTGATGTACAGTCTTGTTCAAGTACATCTGCACCATATGTAAGTACCAACATGCACAACCTGATACGTTCTGGGTAAAGCACACCTTGCTAATGTGATAACATATATATATATATATATACATGTATGCTTTTTAACAAAAGGGTTATAAAAGTAGTTGCAGTTCTTGCTACAGTGGCATGACATCCCAGGCTGCATGTACTTTGTAGGTCATTGTCTTACAAACTCTGTTGATAACTGCCCACGGTATTTGGGTGGGAATCTATGGGAATCTAGTCTAGTTTCTGTAATTTGTCTAGCCAGCAGAGTAGCTAAATTGTGTTGGCAGTGGGAGATGGCATCAAATGAACGAGTGGAAAGTGGTTGTGCTCAAATATGTAGCGTTGCAATTTCTCTCTGGCATTTTAGTAGAGCATACCGTCCATGACCTTGGGAATCCTGTCTGGAGTACTACAGTATATATATATATGCATGTGTACTACAATACGACTGTTAGATGATAGTCCATTTTTTATTATCACATCAGACATCCTCTTTCTTCTCTCTGCACACACACCTGCAGTGCTGGCAGATGTAGTGGTCCAGGTCCTCGCCATCTCCAAATCACACAAAATACAGGTAAGTTCACAATTACTAGAGTGCACATATTTACTCTCCCCCTCTCTCTTACTTCTTACTTATTAACTAACTTGTTAACTTAATTACTTAAACCAATACTTAGATAACTAACTCACTTAATGATTGCCGCCCCACGAGTGCTTTCAGGCACAAACCTAGACATATAGTGGACGAAAATAAACTCATTATTCCTGATGAAGGCTAGAGCATCTAGTCGAATCGTCGAGAGAGTAAATTTCAAGTTGATTATTGAGAAGGTCATTGTAATATACTATATGTTTAAACACCGGATACAATCCATAAACATGGATAATTATTTATTTATTACCTGCCAGTAGACTGCTGTGCCGTAATAAAATAGCTACTCGATTTTGATGCGGCGAGCATACAAAAGGGGGGAAATGACTGATGCGATCGCAGCTGCCACATGGACTGTCGCTTTGGTGTTTTGACTGCTGTTTCTTGAAGTTCTTCTGCTGAGGAAGGCTGCACAGGCACCTTAGGGGAGTGCTAAACACTCTGAATATGAACTCCTTCCCTCTGAAGAAAGGTCTCCTTGATCTTCCTTGCTGCAAGTTTTGTAGTCGACGTGTTTTCTTCAATTGAGCTCGTTCTTATACCAAACTTCAGCCTATTATATCTCATGAGGTTATTCCTCAAAAATAGGTCTATAATAAACCATAATTTTAGTCTCGGCTTAATTGTTAACTTACACTGCTAACTTATTTACTAACTTACTTACCAAATCACTTAATCACTTCTAACCTGCTACCTACTCGATACTTTTTCCTTGCTTACTAACTAACTTAATTTTAACTACTTTATTACTTATTGACTAACTTCTTAACTACTTTATTACTTATTGACTAACCTACTTAATTACTAACTTACTTAATTGCTTACTTACCAACTTACTTGATTACAATTAAACCACTAACTTACTTTTGTTTAATTATGTACTAATTACTTATTATTACTTAATACTTAAAAAGAAACACTCACTAATAACTCAATTACTTACACCTGTATTTACCACTAACTTAATTACTTACACCAGTACTTACATGACTACATGTAGTTACTACTAACTTAGTACTTACACTGATAATTGCTTGTACTTACACCTAACTCAGTTACTTACACCAATTCTTAATCAACTCATTCATCAATACTGTAAAATTCTGCTGTTAAGCCTCACGATATTTAACGCACAATATTCTGTTAAGTACTGGTCTCGCTATTGTTACAAACTGTCTTTGTTTGGCGTATACATGGTATCTTGCTAAGAAGTGCCTGTCATGACAAAGAGACCTACAGTGTGCCTGTCCCGAGAATTGTCTTCATCAAGCGGAGTCTTTCCTCATTGAAGGGTGTCCAAATTGATTTGTAGTAATAGTTGCCTCAAAAAACACTTGAGATGCCATCTCTAGCTCCTACTTCCAGCTCCCGAGACTACCCTTCTTTGCTCGTCACACCTGAAAAAAATATGAAAAATAAGTTGTAGATGTATTGGTAGTGTGCATTATTTGGTAATAGAGTCCTATTTGCAGTTAAGCGCTGGTTTTCATGCAGGTTGGGGTTAGAAGCATTCAGATTTTACAGCATAAATACAGCAAGTGATAAGTTGATACAACTCCAAGGTCATCTTAACTCACTGCGGGAGAACCACACCCAGTGGCACACACAATTGTCTTGTGGGAAAAAAGGAAATATGAATCTATATGGTACACACCCCAATGTCGACATTTTCTGCCATATATACATATATAGTGTGTGTGTGTGTGTGTGTGTTTTGATACTATTTACACAGATGAGACTGAAACTGAACTAAACAGTGTTGGTTTTTACTGCTCCTAAATATTATGACCATGTTGCAAGGATTATGTCGCAAGGATTGTGTCCGAGATAGGCCTGCGGCTTCTATTGCAAGGGTCTGGGCTCATTCATGAAGGGAATAAAATCAACCCAGTGAATAATTCCTGCGCTTACTGTGTGCCTGCCTTGCTGTTCCTTATAGTGGGTGTGTTGTGTATCATTAGGTGAGCGTGCCCCGTGTGCTGCAGAGACTGATCACGGTGTTGAGTCAGCAAGTTCCTCAGACCAAATTCCAGAATGAATCTACCAAGAAGACCAAGGGGCAGTCCACCTCTGGCGTCCACACACACCAGGTCAGTCATCCCACCACTGGGATCCACATACACACACACATGCACACACACACATGCACACACACACATGCACACACACACATGCACGCACACACACACACAGACATGCACACACACACATGCACACACACACATGCACGCACACACACACACAGACATAGACACACAACACACACCTGGTTAGTCAGCCTACCATGCACACACACACATGCACACACAAACACACCTGGTCAGTCAGCCCACCACTGGGTCCACACACAAATCAGGTCACTGGTGGTCCATACACACACTAAATCAGTACACATGCAAACTGGTGTAATAATCCCAGCAGAGAGGAACGTCATTTCATTGAAGTGGCAGCCCTCAGGCCAAATCTTTATTAATTTAGAGCTAGTCAGGACCTTTTTCGTGCGAAGATTAACTGTGACTAATCGTATATTCAGATTACAGAAGTAATAATCGTTGGTGTCGATTTCAACTTTTATCAAAATTCTTTTTTTGAGAGCTTATTGTTAGTTATTGCCACTACTCCCTGATGCATGCAAGGGCAGGTTCAATGCTGCTGTGATCAGAGCCATACCGTATGCATGTGCAACATGTGTGTGAGCATTACTGCCACTACTCCCTGATGCATGCAAGGACAGGTTCAATGCTGCTGTGATCAGAGCCATACCGTATGCATGTGCAACATGTGTGTGAGCATTACTGCCACTACTCCCTGATGCATGCAAGGACAGGTTCAATGCCATACCGTATGCATGTGCAACATGTGTGTGAGCATTACTGCCACTATTCCCTGATGCATGCAAGGACAGGTTCAATGCTGCTGTGATCAGAGCCATACCGTATGCATGTGCAACATGTGTGTGAGCATTACCGCTGACTTGCATGTTGCTATTCTGTCATCTCAGGTTCACCCTCCCCTTCTGGGCCCTTCGCCTTCTCCGCTGGACCCTCCTCACCCGATGCCCTCCCAGCCTTCACAATGCACCACTCCCTCTTCCACGACCACCTCCTCTTCCACGACCACCTCCTCCTCTTCTTCCACGCCCCTCTCTCTCCTCCCGCCTCCCAAATGCACCTCCATAGAAACGCCGGCCATTGAACTACCACACTCTTGCAGTAACGGCAACGAGGACTTCTCGCAGAGCGAGTCCATTGCTTGTCCCCACCAGTGGCTCTGTGATGGCACACTACTCTGTTTGCTGGACGCCAGACACAATGCCAACATCACAGCATTCCAAGAGCGCTGGACGAGAAATGAAGTAAACTGGACCGCCATTTTTTATTTGTATTTCTCATCCTCAATACCTGTATATATCCTTCTTCCTTGGTTGGGTATAAAGAAATATTTTTTCGTGTGTAATGACTTCTGAACTCGACTTTCTTTGGTGCAGCCTGTGCTGGTGTCTGGAGTGGACAAGTTTCTGGATAAAGATCTTTGGACACCTAAGGCCTTCAGCAGGGATTTTGGTGAGTGCATATATCTGGAAGTATATATATAAATAAGGAATTCAAAACTGGAGTGCTGACTGACACAGTATGTAAGTGCTTGAGTTGTTCTCTCTATTTTTACTGAGGAAGAGTTATGTACATACCCACACGCTGTTGTGGGAAGGTTTCTAGCTGGTGTGGGTGGGTGACAGTGAAGTTATTCCAGTTGATGAGAAAAATGGTTCCAAAACCAAAAACTGTGCCAAGGGATTTGATTCTCCCAACATGCTGGGACATGGCTGGTGTCCACTGGCAAATCCCAAAGCTTTGGTGGGATTGAGGATACTAGTGTAAGGATTGTGGGATGGAGAGTGGGACACAGTCTCCCACCAAAGACATCCTCATTTCCCAGCGTGCTCCATTGATTGTACTATATTACTCTGATAAACTCTGACAGCATGGGGTGCCGACCCCAGGAGGAAGATGAACAACCTTGATGCCAGGAGCCAGTAGGTTTAGGTTGCTGCTGGTGTGCGATGCACTAACATGGAGCTATCCTGGAGCTAAGCACGGTGATGCCAGCCAAGGCCAGTTGCTGCTGGATCTCATGTGAGATGCACCAACACTGGAGCTAAGCACGGTGATGCCAGCCAAGGCCAGTTGCTGCTGGATCTCATGTGAGATGCACCAACATGGAGCTGTCCTGGAGCTAAGCACGGTGATGCCAGCCAAGGCCAGTTGCTGCTGGATCTCATGTGAGATGCACCAACATTGAGCTGTCCTGGAGCTAAGCACGGTGATGCCAGCCAAGGCCAGTTGCTGCTGGATCTCATGTGAGATGCACCAACATTGAGCTCTCCTGGAGCTAAGCACGGTGATGCCAGCCAGAGTCAAGGCCAGTTGCTGCTGGATATCATGTGAGATGCACCAACATTGAGCTGTCCTGGAGCTAAGCACGGTGATGCCAGCCAGAGCCAAGGCCAGTTGCTGCTGGATATCATGTGCGATGCACCAACATGGAGCTGTCCTGGAGCTAAGCACGGTGATGCCAGCCAGAGTCAAGGCCAGTTGCTGCTGGATATCATGTGAGATGCACCAACATTGAGCTGTCCTGGAGCTAAGCACGGTGATGCCAGCCAAGGCCAGTTGCTGCTGGATCTCATGTGAGATGCACCAACAATGAGCTGTCCTGGAGCTAAGCACGGTGATGCCAGCCAGAGCCAAGGCCAATTGCTGCTGGATATCATGTGAGATGCACCAACATTGAGCTGTCCTGGAGCTAAGCACGGTGATGTCAGCCAGAGCCAAGGCCAGTTGCTGCTGGATATCATGTTAATTTGCACCAACATGGAGCTGTCCTGGAGCTAAGCACGGTGATGCCAGCCAGAGTCAAGCCAGTTGCTGCTGGATATCATGTGAGATGCACCAACATTGAGCTGTCCTGGAGCTAAGCACGGTGATGCCAGCCAGAGCCAAGGCCAGTTGCTGCTGGATATCATGTGCGATGCACCAACATGGAGCTGTCCTGGAGCTAAGCACGGTGATGCCAGCCAGAGTCAAGGCCAGTTGCTGCTGGATATCATGTGAGATGCACCAACATTGAGCTGTCCTGGAGCTAAGCACGGTGATGCCAGCCAGAGCCAAGGCCAGTTGCTGCTGGATATCATGTGAGATGCACCAACATTGAGCTGTCCTGGAGCTAAGCACGGTGATGCCAGCCAAGGCCAGTTGCTGCTGGATCTCATGTGAGATGCACCAACATAGAGCTGTCCTAGAGCTAAGCACGGTGATGCCAGCCAGAGCCAAGGCCAGTTGCTGCTGGATATCATGTGAGATGCACCAACATTGAGCTGTCCTGGAGCTAAGCACGGTGATGCCAGCCAGAGCCAAGGCCAGTTGCTGCTGGATCTCATGTGAGATGCACCAACATGGAGCTGTCCTGGAGCTAAGCACGGTGATGCCAGCCAAGGCCAGTTGCTGCTGGGTCTCATGTGAGATGCACCAACATTGAGCTGTCCTGGAGCTAAGCACGGTGATGCCAGCCAGAGCCAAGGCCAGTTGCTGCTGGATCTCATGTGAGATGCACCAACATGGAGCTGTCCTAGAGCTAAGCACGGTGATACCAGCCATGGCCAGTTGCTGCTGGATCTCATGTGAGATGCACCAACATGGAGCTGTCCTGGAGCTAAGCACGGTGATGCCAGCCAGAGCCAGGGCCAGTTGCTGCTGGATCTCATGTGAGATGCACCAACATGGAGCTATCCTGGAGCTAAGCACAGTGATGCCAGCCAGAAGTCAAGGCCAGTTTCATCTTTTGCATGCCCTAATGTCGTGGGCTAGACCATTTTACTGATTTGTTATACCAACACAAATTGGTAATCGGTCTGATTGATCTTTCAGATAGAACATGTTAGAATTATCAGGAAATGAAAACCTTGCATGCCTAGACATATGCAGCTTGTTATGGAGGCGGAGAAGGAGAGGAAAGTGGGGAAACTGCTGCCGCTTGAACTCAAAGGGGTATTTGCTGGGCAACCGTGGAATCCAAGGCAGGAAGCATCTTCTCCGATTCCTCCTGGATGGTGGCCTTGCTCACATTAGAGAGCAGCCCCTTAACAACCAACCTTTGTGTATATTGTCAAAATAAATGGCAGTGGCTGTTTTTGCAAATCCTGTTTTGGCTGAGCCCAGGAATGTGGTGAACACCAAAAATAAACGGCTCTGTTGGTCTACACGAAAAGGGGATTTCAACAGTATCAAATATGTGAGGTCGAACATGCACAGTTTCAATGAACTGACATCATTCCTGCTTTGCATTGGAAGCGAGGAAGTCAAGTGATTGCATACTCAAGATATTCTTCTCGTTACATCTTTGCATGTTGCTCCTCTTCTTGCATGGAGTTCAGTGTCGAGTTATTAGAAGGTTACCTCTCCAGACAGACTTTGGGAAGGAGGAGGGGATTTGAGCATGTAATTAGCTGTAAGTGCTAATGGGAGAACAGGTTTGCAGCTTATTGTAGTGGTTAATGGCCTGGGTGGCGAGGTATGTGCAGTCAAGTTAAGTGCACATAGTTTACAAGTACAAAGCTTAGTGCTGTCGAATCTACTCATGACTTAGGCTTTTGAGCTCGCATAGCTCCATGCAGCCATTAGAGGACCAGTGGCAGTGTATAGTTGATCCAAGTTTCAGGTTTGTGTTTCCGTGGAACATGGTGGATGTGAAGGAAAGTGTTTGGGAGTTTGGTGGTGGGTCTGTGATACATCTTGCTCGGTTGTAGAAAGCATTAAGAGGACGAAGAAGCTCATTCTTTCTCCTTGTAAGTTGTATTTGAGGAGAAGAACTTGCAGGATGACAATTTTGTTTCACGGATGTGAGACACTGGCAGAAGTCCCTCGGCAGGTTCGGGACCTGTTTGGGATTCACGGCAAAGGGAGTGTTTAGTCTCGACTCTTCTACCACTCCCAATGCAGAGACCAGGACTGCCTTGTGTGTGGAGTCAGCCAGAGGCTGGGACTGCCCTGTGTGTGGTGTCAGCCAGAGGCTGGGACTGCTCTGTGTGTGGTGTCAGCCAGACTGCCCTGTGTGTGGAGTCAGCCAGACTGCCCTGTGTGTTGAGTCAGCCAGACTGCCCTGTGTGTTGAGTCAGCCAGAGACAAGGACTGCCTTGTGTGTGGAGTCAACCAGAGGCCAGGACTGCCATGTGTGTGGGGTCAGCCAGAGACAAGGACTCCCTTGTGTGTAGGGTCAGCCAGAGGCCAGGACTGCCTTGTGTGTGGAGTCAGCCGAGACAAGGACTGCCTTGTGTGTGGAGTCAGCCAGACTGCCCGGTGTGTGGAGTCAGCCAGAGGCCAGGAGACTGCCTGTGTGTGGGGTCAGCCAGACTGCCCTGTGTGTGGAGTCAGCCAGAGACAAGGACTGCCTTGTGTGTGGAGTCAACCAGAGGCCAGGACTGCCCTGTGTGTGGAGTCAGCCAGAGACAAGGACTGCCATGTGTGTGGAGTCAGCCAGAGACAAGGACTGACTGCCTTGTGTGTGGAGTCAACCAGAGGCCAGGACTGCCCTGTGTGTAGAGTCAGCCAGAGACAAGGACTGCCTTGTGTGTGGGGTCAGCCAGAGACAAGGACTGCCCTGTGTGTGGAGTCAGCCAGAGGCCAGGACTGCCATGTGTGTTGAGTCAGCCAGAGACAAGGACTGCCATGTGTGTGGGGTCAGCCAGAGACAAGGACTGCCCTGTGTGTGGAGTCAACCAGAGGCCAGGACTGCCCTGTGTGTGGAGTCAGCCAGAGACAAGGACTGTCTTGTGTGTGGGGTCAGCCAGAGGCCAGGACTGCCATGTGTGTGGAGTCAGCCAGAGGCCAGGACTGCCATGTGTGTGGTGTCAGCCAGAGACAAGGACTGCCATGTGTGTGTAGTCAGCCAGACTGCCTTGTGTGTTGAGTCAGCCAGAGACAAGGACTGCCTTGTGTGTGGAGTCAACCAGAGGCCAGGACTGCCTTGTGTGTGGAGTCAGCCAGAGACAAGGACTGCCATGTGTGTGGGGTCAGCCAGAGACAAGGACTGCCCTGTGTGTTGAGTCAGCCAGAGACAAGGACTGCCATGTGTGTGGGGTCAGCCAGAGGCCAGGACTGCCCTGTGTGTTGAGTCAGCCAGAGACAAGGACTGCCTTGTGTGTGGAGTCAGCCAGACTGCCTTGTGTGTGGAGTCAGCCAGAGACAAGGACTGCCCTGTGTGTGGAGTCAGCCAGAGACAAGGATTGCCATGTGTGTGGGGTCAGCCAGAGACAAGGACTGCCTTGTGTGTAGAGTCAGTCAGAGGCCATGTGTGTGGAGTCAGCCAGAGACAAGGACTGCCCTGTGTGTGGGGTCAGCCAGAGACAAGGACTGCCTTGTGTGTGGAGTCAGCCAGAGACAAGGACTGCCCTGTGTGTGGAGTCAGCCAGAGGAAGGTTTCTTCTTGCTAAGCTGTATGTTTTGTTGTTGTTGTTGAAAAGTAATGAAGTTGTGGGCATTGATGTTGTGGAGCAGAGAGCTGGAAGAAGATTTTGGGATATAATATCTTGTGTGCTTAAAAAAGCAAGTCATGTGCTTCTATTTAGATAATGTTTTTGCTTCTATTTAAAATGTTAGGTACAATCACCGTACATCTATGTGCCCAGTACTATTTAGTGCTGCTCACATGACTAGATGCTAGTAAAACTGGCCGCATGTCGACACTTTAAGACAGTGTGTAATTCACACTTAAATAGCATAGTGCAAACTTCGTTAGGGTGCTCCAAAAAGAACATTTGGACCAGAAGAGTAGCCAGCTGGCTTGCAAAGGCCATCAGGTTGGACTGGAGGTCAGAGGTTGGACTGGAGGTCAGTTGACAGCACTAGAACAGTTACTGTTGTCGAGCAGAGATGTGTGGCATTGCAATTAGGTGCAATTAGGTGCATGTGCAGAACTGCAGTGCTACAGTTCACACGCACATATACGGAAGCCGTTTATTGCTCCGCGTGATAGTATGCCCAAGGCTAAAAGGTTTTTCATGATCATGCAGTGTCTCGCTATGCTCAACGGTGACACTCTTGCTTGTCTGCGCTAGTGGTTGAACAATGCAATAAGTCTGCATGGTGTCATCCACCCAGCCTCTGCTCGAGTGTGACGTCACTGCGACCGTCATTGAGTCTCCTCGTGCACAGCATTGAAAGACTTAGGACTGGCAAGACTTAGGACTGGCGGTTCCAACTGCTTGTGCGATTGATGTCTCAGATCTTAAGCATCTGGTTTTAATTAGAAGTCATGGGACCCCAGCAACAAATAACATTAAAAATACTGGGTCTGCTGCAATATTTAAAACACCAAATTTTTTACTTTTCTTTGTTAATTATGCCATAACTTGTGTGTTTGTTTAGTTGGGAAGGGAGTGGGGCTCATAACAGTGCCCTGTAAGAAAACCTGTGTTTAATGCGTGCTGTCCATTGATGGAGGTCATGCGTAGAAATAATGAAGCCATGACAAGCATTGTACACCAATACCACACTGCTTTTAATTGGTTATATTTATAGTTGTTATAATGTTTTTTGTCAGGGATAAACTTTTCAAACTCATTAGAATCCAAATTCAATCAGCTGCAATTTGGTACAAGAATCAGCTCCAGTGAGGTAAGCAACCCAAAACTACACGTCGCTACGACGCTCGCTTGCACAAAGAAATCCATCAGGAGCACTTCCGAGCGAAGGGACTCAGAGTGATTCCAGGTGAGCATACTGTAGGTGTCTGTGCAGCTTTCCAAAGAAGGGCTTCCAGAAACAGCTGCAAAGGCCAGAAAGAGACCATTCGTGATGGCAGTTGCCATTATCCATCTCTTCTTCCCCCCCCCCCCCATTTTTCTCACTCGTCCCATCAAACTGGAAGTAAAGGTTAATGACATAGAGAAATCTACTGGGCATGTGCAGGTATATTTAAATGGTGTTTAGCGTAATTGAATAATTGACTTTGTGACCATTTTCGTGTTTGCGGATATGCATGTATCTGCGTAGGGCGTGTAATTCGTCTTTGTACCTGATTTCTCGATGGTAAAGGGTCATCTATAATGAAGCTAGCCGATGGCGAGGAAATCTGCCATTATGGAGCACAGGTTTGATGGCCAGTGCACTTCTTTCTCTCCCCTCTGCCTTTCCTTGGCTTCCATGTCACAGTGAACACGTGAAAGTGCAGAGTTGATTTGTATTTGTTTGGCCGTGCTGGGGGGCTAATCAATGGATCCCTTGGCACAGCAATGTGTATTAGTTCTTATACAACATTGCAGAGCAATAATAATATATTTTTAAGAATTAACTGAAGTCCTGAGTCTCTAGCCCACTTTGTGTCTGCCATTTAAAATAGTTCTTGTCTACCATTGAAGAAAATTTGTGTGCATGCATTTAGGATACCCCTTGAATGCAAATAGCTTCTCTCCTATTCAATATTGATGTTGTTGATGGACATTCTCATTAATTTGCTTTTTGGTGTTAAAGGATGTGTCTTAGAAAAGTTGCCGAAGGTTTGTCCCCGCAATCCCTTTTGTGCTGTTTTGTGAACCATTGGAGGAAGTTGTTTGGTAAGAGCTAGTGCTGGAACAGTATCAAGTGGTTCAAAGAGCTAGTGCTGGAACAGTATCAAGTGGTTCAGGCTACTAGTGCTGGACAGTATCAAGTGGTCCAGGCTACTAGTAGGCAGCTAGTGCTGGACAGCATCAAGTGGTTCAGGCTACTAGTGCTGGATAGTATCAAGTGGTTCAGGCTACAAGTAGGCAGCTAGTGCTGGACAGTATCAAGTGGTTCAGGCTACAAGTAGGCAGCTAGTGCTGGACAGTATCAAGTGGTTCAGGCTACTAGTGCTGGATAGTATCAAGTGGTTCAGGCTACAAGTAGGCAGCTAGTGCTGGACAGTATCAAGTGGTTCAGGGACAGCATCAAGTGGTTCAGGCTACAAGTAGGCAACTAGTGATGGACAGTATCAAGTAGTTCAGGCTACAAGTAGGCAGCTAGTATCAAGTGGTTCAGGCTACTAGTGCTGGATAGTATCAAGTGGTTCAGGCTACAAGTAGGCAGCTAGTGCTGGACAGTATCAAGTGGTTCAGGCTACAAGTAGGCAGCTAGTGCTGGACAGTATCAAGTGGTTCAGGCTACAAGTAGGCAGCTAGTATCAAGTGGTTCAGGCTACAAGTAGGCAGCTAGTGCTGGACAGTATCAAGTGGTTCAGGCTACAAGTAGGCAGCTAGTGCTGGACAGCATCAAGTGGTTCAGGCTACAAGTAGGCAGCTAGTGCTGGACAGTATCAAGTGGTTCAGGCTACAAGTAGGCAGCCAGTGCTGGACAGTATCAAGTGGTTCAGGGACAGCATCAAGTGGTTCAGGCTACAAGTAGGCAGCTAGTGCTGGACAGCATCAAGTGGTTCAGGCTACAAGTAGGCAGCTAGTGCTGGACAGTATCAAGTGGTTCAGGGACAGCATCAAGTGGTTCAGGCTACAAGTAGGCAGCTAGTGCTGGACAGTATCAAGTAGTTCAGGCTACAAGTAGGCAGCTAGCTGGACAGTATCAAGTGGTTCAGGCTACAAGCAGGCAGCTAGTGCTGGACAGTATCAAGTGGTTCAGGGACAGCATCAAGTGGTTCAGGCTACAAGTAGGCAGCTAGTGCTGGACAGTATCAAGTGGTTCAGGGACAGCATCAAGTGGTTCAGGCTACAAGTAGGCAGCTAGTGCTGGACAGTATCAAGTGGTTCAGGGACAGCATCAAGTGGTTCAGGCTACAAGTAGGCAGCTAGTGCTGGACAGCATCAAGTGGTCCAGGCTACAAGTAGGCAGCTAGTGCTGGACAGTATCAAGTGGTTCAGGCTACAAGTAGGCAGCTAGTGCTGGACAGCATCAAGTGGTTCAGGCTACAAGTAGGCAGCTAGTGCTGGACAGTATCAAGTGGTTCAGGCTACAAGTAGGCAGCTAGTGCTGGACAGTATCAAGTGGTTCAGGCTACAAGTAGGCAGCCAGTGCTGGACAGTATCAAGTGGTTCAGGCTACAAGTAGGCAGCCAGTGCTGGACAGTATCAAGTGGTTCAGGCTACAAGTAGGCAGCTAGTGCTGGACAGTATCAAGTGGTTCAGGCTACAAGTAGGCAGCCAGTGCTGGACAGTATCAAGTGGTTCAGGCTACAAGTAGGCAGCTAGTGCTGGACAGCATCAAGTGGTTCAGGCTACAACTGGACAGCATCAAGTGGTTCAGGCTACAAGTAGGCAGCTAGTGCTGGACAGTATCAAGTGGTTCAGGCTACAAGTAGGCAGCTAGTGCTGGACAGCATCAAGTGGTTCAGGCTACAAGTAGGCAGCTAGTGCTGGACAGTATCAAGTGGTTCAGGCTACAAGTAGGCAGCTAGTGCTGGACAGTATCAAGTGGTTCAGGCTACTAGTAGGCAGCTAGTGCTTGGACACCATCAAGTGCTTGAGACTATAGGTAGGCATGCAACACAACACTGTGTGTGCGCTCATAGTTCATGCTACTAGATGGCACGTGTGTGTTCATTAGGTCACAGATGTACAACAAGGTTGAGAATTGCTAGACATTTTAGCTGTGATTCTTGCTGAGTTACACTACTACTACTACTACTTCTACTACTAAACTACTATTATATTGCTACATTGCAAAATGCTACTTTGTGAACCAGTCATTTTCTGTTCAGCTAAAATAAATAACCCCCCCCCCCCCCCCCCCAATAAAACATCCTAATGCCCCCTCGTCACCGGGTTCTGCTCCGTGTTTTGCTGTCTCTTTAGGGGAGGAAGCAGCTAACCTGGTGGACTGTAGAATAGGTCTGCACATCCTCCAACTTCCCAGCAAGACATTCTGGGATGGCTTTGAAAACATAAGTGGTGAGTTGTTAGTTATGGGGTGCAACTTGTTCATTTTGCATGTCATCAGATCAGAGCGAATGCTTAGCTCTGCGGTGGGTGATGAGGACTGTCAAGTTGATGTGTCTGTTTGTCTAGTTCGATTGAGAGATCCCACTAAGGACGAGCCAAGGTTGCTCAAGCTGAAAGACTGGCCTCCAGGAGATGATTTCAGTGAGAAGTTGCCAAAAAGGTGAGTCTGGTGTGTATGTATGTGTGTGCATGCATGTGTGTGCATGCATGTGTGTGCATGTATGTGTGTGCATGCATGTGTGTGCATGCATGTGTGTGCATGCATGTGTGTGTATGCATGTATATGTGTGCATATGTGGGTGTGCATGTATGTGGGTGTACATGTGTGTGCATGTACTTTATGTGTGTTCGTGCGTGTGTGTGTGTGTGTGTGTATCTTTGGTTGTCTGGTTTGTGCTCCCTGCAAAGTTTTGACTAATGGTATTCATTGAATGGATACCCTCCCTTCATTTTGGCATGGGGTGCAAGAGTAACTGACTCTTATCCCAAGCTCTCTCTCTCTCTCGGAGTTTTCCTACATCTTAAATAGTGAGGTTATTGGTGGAGGAGCACACACCTCCCACCACACACTGCACTAGTCGCACTGAATACTGCTGGTTGCTGTGCAGGTTCAATGACTTCATGAATGCCCTACCCTTACCGGACTACACCAGACGAGATGGCAAGTACAACATGGTGGCCAGCCTGCCAAAGTTCTTTGTCAAGCCCGACCTGGGACCTAAGATGTATAACGCTTACGGTAAGATGTACATGTGTGCGGTACATATAGGAAGTGAGCAATATTACACCCTTCTTTCCTGCTCAGATATCCCCTCCCCCCTCCCATTTTAGGGGGCATTTTTACATGCAACAGTGTGCACCTTATGAATGTACTTGTCTGCACTGCACTAGCCTGCACTGCACTAGTGTTGCACTGGCCTGCACTGCACTAGTGTTGGCCTGCACTGCACTAGTGTTGGCCTGCACTGCACTAGTGTTGCACTAGCCTGCACTGCACTAGTGTTGCACTAGCCTGCACTGCACTAGTGTTGCACTGGCCTGCACTGCACTAGTGTTGCACTAGCCTGCACTGCACTAGTGTTGCACTAGCCTACACTGCACTAGTGTTGGCCTGCACTGCACTAGTGTTGCACTAGCCTGCACTGCACTAGTGTTGCACTAGCCTGCACTGCACTAGTGTTGCACTGGCCTGCACTGCACTAGTGTTGCACTAGCCTGCACTGCACTAGTGTTGGCCTGCACTGCACTAGTGTTGCACTGGCCTGCACTGCACTAGTGTTGCACTGGCCTGCACTGCACTAGTGTTGCACTAGCCTACACTGCACTAGTGTTGCACTAGCCTGCACTGCACTAGTGTTGGCCTGCACTGCACTAGTGTTGCACTAGCCTGCACTGCACTAGTGTTGCACTAGCCTGCACTGCACTAGTGTTGCACTGGCCTGCACTGCACTAGTGTTGCACTAGCCTGCACTGCACTAGTGTTGCACTAGCCTGCACTGCACTAGTGTTGCACTGGCCTGCACTGCACTAGTGTTGCACTAGCCTGCACTGCACTAGTGTTGCACTAGCCTACACTGCACTAGTGTTGCACTTGCCTACACTGCACTAGTGTTGCACTAGCCTGCACTGCACTAGTGTTGCACTGGCCTGTACTGCACTAGTGTTGCACTAGCCTGCACTGCACTAGTGTTGCACTGGCCTGCACTGCACTAGTGTTGCACTGGCCTGCACTGCACTAGTGTTGGCCTGCACTGCACTAGTGTTGCACTAGCCTGCACTGCACTAGTGTTGGCCTGCACTGCACTAGTGTTGCACTGGCCTGCACTGCACTAGTGTTGCACTGGCCTGCACTGCACTAGTGTTGCACTAGCCTGCACTGCACTAGTGTTGCACTAGCCTGCACTGTACTAGTGTTGCACTAGCCTGCACTGCACTAGTGTTGCACTGGCCTGCACTGCACTAGTGTTGCACTAGCCTGCACTGCACTAGTGTTGCACTAGCCTGCACTGCACTAGTGTTGGCCTGCACTGCACTAGTGTTGCACTAGCCTGCACTGCACTAGTGTTGCACTGGCCTGCACTGCACTAGTGTTGCACTAGCCTGCACTGCACTAGTGTTGCACTAGCCTGCACTGCACTAGTGTTGCACTAGCCTGCACTGCACTAGTGTTGCACTGGCCTGCACTGCACTAGTGTTGCACTAGCCTGCACTGCACTAGTGTTGCACTAGCCTGCACTGCACTAGTGTTGCACTGGCCTGCACTGCACTAGTGTTGCACTGGCCTGCACTGCACTAGTGTTGCACTAGCCTGCACTGCACTAGTGTTGCACTGGCCTGCACTGCACTAGTGTTGCACTAGCCTACACTGCACTATTGTTGCACTGGCCTGCACTGCACTAGTGTTGCACTAGCCTACACTGCACTAGTGTTGCACTAGCCTGCACTGCACTAGTGTTGCACTGGCCTGCACTGCACTAGTGTTGCACTAGCCTGCACTGCACTAGTGTTGCACTAGCCTGCACTGCACTAGTGTTGCACTAGCCTGCACTGCACTAGTGTTGCACTGGCCTACACTGCACTAGTGTTGGCCTGCACTGCACTAGTGTTGCACTAGCCTGCACTGCACTAGTGTTGCACTAGCCTGCACTGCACTAGTGTTGCACTGGCCTGCACTGCACTAGTGTTGGCCTGCACTGCACTAGTGTTGCACTAGCCTACACTGCACTAGTGTTGCACTAGCCTGCACTGCACTAGTGTTGCACTAGCCTGCACTGCACTAGTGTTGGCCTGCACTGCACTAGTGTTGCACTAGCCTGCACTGCACTAGTGTTGCACTAGCCTACACTGCACTAGTGTTGCACTAGCCTGCACTGCACTAGTGTTGCACTAGCCTGCACTGCACTAGTGTTGGCCTGCACTGCACTAGTGTTGCACTAGCCTGCACTGCACTAGTGTTGCACTGGCCTGCACTGCACTAGTGTTGCACTGGCCTGCACTGCACTAGTGTTGCACTAGCCTGCACTGCACTAGTGTTGGCCTGCACTGCACTAGTGTTGCACTAGCCTGCACTGCACTAGTGTTGCACTAGCCTGCACTGCACTAGTGTTGGCCTGCACTGCAATAGTGTTGCACTAGCCTGCACTGCACTAGTGTTGGCCTGCACTGCACTAGTGTTGCACTAGCCTGCACTGCACTAGTGTTGCACTAGCCTACACTGCACTAGTGTTGCACTAGCCTGCACTGCACTAGTGTTGCACTAGCCTGCACTGCACTAGTGTTGGCCTGCACTGCACTAGTGTTGCACTAGCCTGCACTGCACTAGTGTTGCACTGGCCTGCACTGCACTAGTGTTGCACTGGCCTGCACTGCACTAGTGTTGCACTAGCCTGCACTGCACTAGTGTTGCACTAGCCTGCACTGCACTAGTGTTGCACTGGCCTGCACTGCACTAGTGTTGCACTAGCCTACACTGCACTAGTGTTGCACTAGCCTGCACTGCACTAGTGTTGCACTGGCCTGCACTGCACTAGTGTTGCACTGGCCTGCACTGCACTAGTGTTGGCCTGCACTGCACTAGTGTTGCACTGGCCTGCACTGCACTAGTGTTGGCCTGCACTGCACTAGTGTTGCACTAGCCTGCACTGCACTAGTGTTGCACTAGCCTACACTGCACTAGTGTTGCACTAGCCTGCACTGCACTAGTGTTGCACTAGCCTGCACTGCACTAGTGTTGCACTAGCCTGCACTGCACTAGTGTTGGCCTGCACTGGACTAGTGTTGCACTAGCCTGCACTGCACTAGTGTTGCACTAGCCTGCACTGCACTAGTGTTGGCCTACACTGCACTAGTGTTGCACTAGCCTGCACTGCACTAGTGTTGCACTAGCCTGCACTGCACTAGTGTTGGCCTGCACTGCACTAGTGTTGGCCTGCACTGCACTAGTGTTGCACTAGCCTGCACTGCACTAGTGTTGCACTAGCCTGCACTGCACTAGTGTTGCACTGGCCTGCACTGCACTAGTGTTGCACTAGCCTGCACTGCACTAGTGTTGCACTAGCCTGCACTGTACTAGTGTTGCACTAGCCTGCACTGCACTAGTGTTGCACTAGCCTGCACTGCACTAGTGTTGCACTAGCCTGCACTGCACTAGTGTTGCACTAGCCTGCACTGCACTAGTGTTGCACTGGCCTGCACTGCACTAGTGTTGGCCTGCACTGCACTAGTGTTGCACTAGCCTACACTGCACTAGTGTTGCACTAGCCTGCACTGCACTAGTGTTGCACTAGCCTGCACTGCACTAGTGTTGCACTAGCCTGCACTGCACTAGTGTTGCACTGGCCTGCACTGCACTAGTGTTGCACTGGCCTACACTGCACTAGTGTTGGCCTGCACTGCACTAGTGTTGCACTAGCCTACACTGCACTAGTGTTGGCCTGCACTGCACTAGTGGTGCACTGGCCTGCACTGCACTAGTGTTGCACTAGCCTGCACTACACTAGTGTTGCACTGGCCTGCACTGCACTAGTGTTGCACTGGCCTGCACTGCACTAGTGTTGCACTAGCCTACACTGCACTAGTGTTGCACTGGCCTGCACTGCACTAGTGTTGCACTAGCCTGCACTGCACTAGTGTTGCACTAGCCTGCACTACACTAGTGTTGCACTGGCCTGCACTGCACTAGTGTTGCACTAGCCTACACTGCACTAGTGTTGCACTAGCCTGCACTGCACTAGTGTTGCACTAGCCTGCACTGCACTAGTGTTGCACTAGCCTGCACTGCACTAGTGTTGCACTGGCCTACACTGCACTAGTGTTGCACTAGCCTACACTGCACTAGTGTTGCACTGGCCTGCACTGCACTAGTGTTGCACTAGCCTGCACTGCACTAGTGTTGCACTGGCCTGCACTGCACTAGTGTTGCACTAGCCTGCACTGCACTAGTGTTGCACTGGCCTGCACTGCACTAGTGTTGCACTAGCCTACACTGCACTATTGTTGCACTGGCCTGCACTGCACTAGTGTTGCACTAGCCTACACTGCACTAGTGTTGCACTAGCCTGCACTGCACTAGTGTTGCACTGGCCTGCACTGCACTAGTGTTGCACTAGCCTGCACTGCACTAGTGTTGCACTAGCCTGCACTGCACTAGTGTTGCACTAGCCTGCACTGCACTAGTGTTGCACTGGCCTACACTGCACTAGTGTTGGCCTGCACTGCACTAGTGTTGCACTAGCCTGCACTGCACTAGTGTTGCACTGGCCTGCACTGCACTAGTGTTGGCCTCACTGCACTAGTGTTGCACTAGCCTACACTGCACTAGTGTTGCACTAGCCTGCACTGCACTAGTGTTGCACTAGCCTGCACTGCACTAGTGTTGGCCTGCACTGCACTAGTGTTGCACTAGCCTACACTGCACTAGTGTTGCACTAGCCTGCACTGCACTAGTGTTGGCCTGCACTGCACTAGTGTTGCACTAGCCTACACTGCACTAGTGTTGCACTAGCCTGCACTGCACTAGTGTTGCACTAGCCTGCACTGCACTAGTGTTGGCCTGCACTGCACTAGTGTTGCACTAGCCTGCACTGCACTAGTGTTGCACTGGCCTGCACTGCACTAGTGTTGCACTGGCCTGCACTGCACTAGTGTTGCACTGGCCTGCACTGCACTAGTGTTGGCCTGCACTGCACTAGTGTTGCACTAGCCTGCACTGCACTAGTGTTGCACTAGCCTGCACTGCACTAGTGTTGGCCTGCACTGCACTAGTGTTGCACTAGCCTGCACTGCACTAGTGTTGGCCTGCACTGCACTAGTGTTGCACTAGCCTGCACTGCACTAGTGTTGGCCTGCACTGCACTAGTGTTGCACTAGCCTGCACTGCACTAGTGTTGCACTAGCCTACACTGCACTAGTGTTGCACTAGCCTGCACTGCACTAGTGTTGCACTAGCCTGCACTGCACTAGTGTTGGCCTGCACTGCACTAGTGTTGCACTGGCCTGCACTGCACTAGTGTTGCACTGGCCTGCACTGCACTAGTGTTGCACTGGCCTGCACTGCACTAGTGTTGCACTAGCCTGCACTGCACTAGTGTTGCACTAGCCTGCACTGCACTAGTGTTGCACTAGCCTACACTGCACTAGTGTTGCACTAGCCTGCACTGCACTAGTGTTGCACTGGCCTGCACTGCACTAGTGTTGCACTGGCCTGCACTGCACTAGTGTTGCACTAGCCTGCACTGCACTAGTGTTGCACTAGCCTGCACTGCACTAGTGTTGCACTAGCCTACACTGCACTAGTGTTGCACTAGCCTGCACTGCACTAGTGTTGCACTGGCCTGCACTGCACTAGTGTTGCACTGGCCTGCACTGCACTAGTGTTGCACTGGCCTGCACTGCACTAGTGTTGGCCTGCACTGCACTAGTGTTGCACTAGCCTGCACTGCACTAGTGTTGCACTAGCCTACACTGCACTAGTGTTGCACTAGCCTGCACTGCACTAGTGTTGCACTAGCCTGCACTGCACTAGTGTTGCACTAGCCTGCACTGCACTAGTGTTGCACTGGCCTGCACTGCACTAGTGTTGGCCTGCACTGCACTAGTGTTGCACTAGCCTACACTGCACTAGTGTTGCACTAGCCTGCACTGCACTAGTGTTGCACTAGCCTGCACTGCACTAGTGTTGCACTAGCCTGCACTGCACTAGTGTTGCACTGGCCTGCACTGCACTAGTGTTGCACTGGCCTACACTGCACTAGTGTTGGCCTGCACTGCACTAGTGTTGCACTAGCCTACACTGCACTAGTGTTGGCCTGCACTGCACTAGTGTTGCACTGGCCTGCACTGCACTAGTGTTGCACTAGCCTGCACTACACTAGTGTTGCACTGGCCTGCACTGCACTAGTGTTGCACTGGCCTGCACTGCACTAGTGTTGCACTAGCCTACACTGCACTAGTGTTGCACTGGCCTGCACTGCACTAGTGTTGCACTAGCCTGCACTGCACTAGTGTTGCACTAGCCTGCACTACACTAGTGTTGCACTGGCCTGCACTGCACTAGTGTTGCACTAGCCTACACTGCACTAGTGTTGCACTAGCCTGCACTGCACTAGTGTTGCACTAGCCTGCACTGCACTAGTGTTGCACTAGCCTACACTGCACTAGTGTTGCACTAGCCTACACTGCACTAGTGTTGCACTAGCCTGCACTGCACTAGTGTTGCACTGGCCTGCACTGCACTAGTGTTGCACTAGCCTGCACTGCACTAGTGTTGCACTAGCCTGCACTGCACTAGTGTTGCACTAGCCTGCACTGCACTAGTGTTGCACTGGCCTGCACTGCACTAGTGTTGCACTAGCCTGCACTGCACTAGTGTTGCACTAGCCTGCACTGCACTAGTGTTGCACTGGCCTGCACTGCACTAGTGTTGCACTGGCCTGCACTGCACTAGTGTTGCACTAGCCTGCACTGCACTAGTGTTGCACTGGCCTGCACTGCACTAGTGTTGCACTAGCCTGCACTGCACTAGTGTTGGCCTGCACTGCACTAGTGTTGCACTAGCCTGCACTGCACTAGTGTTGCACTAGCCTGCACTGCACTAGTGTTGCACTAGCCTGCACTGCACTAGTGTTGCACTAGCCTGCACTGCACTAGTGTTGCACTAGCCTGCACTGCACTAGTGTTGCACTGGCCTGCACTGCACTAGTGTTGCACTAGCCTGCACTGCACTAGTGTTGCACTGGCCTGCACTGCACTAGTGTTGCACTAGCCTGCACTGCACTAGTGTTGGCCTGCACTGCACTAGTGTTGCACTAGCCTGCACTGCACTAGTGTTGCACTAGCCTGCACTGCACTAGTGTTGCACTAGCCTACACTGCACTAGTGTTGCACTGGCCTGCACTGCACTAGTGTTGCACTGGCCTTCACTGCACTAGTGTTGCACTAGCCTGCACTGCACTAGTGTTGCACTAGCCTACACTGCACTAGTGTTGCACTAGCCTGCACTGCACTAGTGTTGCACTGGCCTGCACTGCACTAGTGTTGCACTAGCCTGCACTGCACTAGTGTTGCACTGGCCTGCACTGCACTAGTGTTGCACTAGCCTGCACTGCACTAGTGTTGGCCTGCACTGCACTAGTGTTGGCCTGCACTGCACTAGTGTTGCACTAGCCTACACTGCACTAGTCTGCACTGCACTGCACTAGTGTTGCACTGGCCTGCACTGCACTAGTGTTGGCCTGCACTGCACTAGTGTTGCACTAGCCTGCACTGCACTAGTGTTGCACTAGCCTGCACTGCACTAGTGTTGCACTGGCCTGCACTGCACTAGTGTTGCACTGGCCTGCACTGCACTAGTGTTGCACTAGCCTGCACTGCACTAGTGTTGCACTAGCCTACACTGCACTAGTGTTGCACTAGCCTACACTGCACTAGTGTTGGCCTGCACTGCACTAGTGTTGCACTGGCCTACACTGCACTAGTGTTGGCCTACACTGCACTAGTGTTGCACTAGCCTGCACTGCACTAGTGTTGGCCTACACTGCACTAGTGTTGCACTAGCCTACACTGCACTAGTGTTGGCCTGCACTGCACTAGTGTTGCACTGGCCTACACTGCACTAGTGTTGCACTGGCCTACACTGCACTAGTGTTGCACTAGCCTGCACTGCACTAGTGTTGCACTAGCCTGCACTGCACTAGTGTTGGCCTGCACTGCACTAGTGTTGGCCTACACTGCACTAGTGTTGCACTAGCCTACACTGCACTAGTGTTGCACTAGCCTGCACTGCACTAGTGTTGCACTAGCCTGCACTGCACTAGTGTTGCACTAGCCTGCACTGCACTAGTGTTGCACTAGCCTACACTGCACTAGTGTTGCACTAGCCTGCACTGCACTAGTGTTGGCCTGTACTGCACTAGTGTTGCACTGGCCTGCACTGCACTAGTGTTGCACTAGCCTGCACTGCACTAGTGTTGCACTAGCCTGCACTGCACTAGTGTTGCACTAGCCTGCACTGCACTAGTGTTGGCCTGCACTGCACTAGTGTTGCACTGGCCTGCACTGCACTAGTGTTGCACTAGCCTGCACTGCACTAGTGTTGGCCTGCACTGCACTAGTGTTGCACTGGCCTGCACTGCACTAGTGTTGGCCTGCACTGCACTAGTGTTGCACTAGCCTGCACTGCACTAGTGTTGCACTAGCCTGCACTGCACTAGTGTTGGCCTGCACTGCACTAGTGTTGCACTGGCCTGCACTGCACTAGTGTTGCACTAGCCTGCACTGCACTAGTGTTGCACTAGCCTGCACTGCACTAGTGTTGGCCTGCACTGCACTAGTGTTGCACTAGCCTGCACTGCACTAGTGTTGCACTAGCCTGCACTGCACTAGTGTTGCACTGGCCTGCACTGCACTAGTGTTGCACTAGCCTGCACTGCACTAGTGTTGCACTAGCCTGCACTGCACTAGTGTTGCACTAGCCTGCACTGCACTAGTGTTGCACTAGCCTGCACTGCACTAGTGTTGCACTAGCCTGCACTGCACTAGTGTTGCACTAGCCTGCACTGCACTAGTGTTGCACTAGCCTGCACTGCACTAGTGTTGCACTGGCCTACACTGCACTAGTGTTGGCCTGCACTGCACTAGTGTTGCACTAGCCTGCACTGCACTAGTGTTGCACTAGCCTGCACTGCACTAGTGTTGCACTAGCCTGCACTGCACTAGTGTTGCACTGGCCTGCACTGCACTAGTGTTGGCCTGCACTGCACTAGTGTTGCACTAGCCTGCACTGCACTAGTGTTGGCCTGCACTGCACTAGTGTTGCACTAGCCTGCACTGCACTAGTGTTGCACTAGCCTGCACTGCACTAGTGTTGCACTGGCCTGCACTGCACTAGTGTTGCACTGGCCTGCACTGCACTAGTGTTGCACTAGCCTACACTGCACTAGTGTTGCACTAGCCTGCACTGCACTAGTGTTGCACTAGCCTGCACTGCACTAGTGTTGCACTAGCCTGCACTGCACTAGTGTTGCACTAGCCTGCACTGCACTAGTGTTGCACTGGCCTGCACTGCACTAGTGTTGGCCTGCACTGCACTAGTGTTGCACTGGCCTGCACTGCACTAGTGTTGCACTAGCCTGCACTGCACTAGTGTTGGCCTGTACTGCACTAGTGTTGGCCTGCACTGCACTAGTGTTGCACTAGCCTGCACTGCACTAGTGTTGGCCTGCACTGCACTAGTGTTGGCCTGCACTGCACTAGTGTTGCACTAGCCTGCACTGCACTAGTGTTGCACTAGCCTGCACTGCACTAGTGTTGCACTAGCCTACACTGCACTAGTGTTGCACTAGCCTACACTGCACTAGTGTTGCACTGGCATGCACTGCACTAGTGTTGCACTGGCCTGCACTGCACTAGTGTTGCACTAGCCTGCACTGCACTAGTGTTGGCCTGCACTGCACTAGTGTTGCACTGGCCTGCACTGCACTAGTGTTGGCCTGCACTGCACTAGTGTTGGCCTGCACTGCACTAGTGTTGCACTAGCCTGCACTGCACTAGTGTTGCACTAGCCTGCACTGCACTAGTGTTGCACTAGCCTGCACTGCACTAGTGTTGCACTAGCCTGCACTGCACTAGTGTTGCACTAGCCTGCACTGCACTAGTGTTGCACTAGCCTACACTGCACTAGTGTTGCACTAGCCTACACTGCACTAATGTTGCACTGGCCTATGCCTAGATCATACTTGCCTCGTACATACATGTGATAGGTGTGAGAAAGAGATAGACTCAGTGAAGTAATGTTCGTGTGTGTGTGTGTGTATTGTGCATAGGCTCTCCTCTGTACCCTCACTGCGGGACCACCAACCTTCACTTGGACGTCTCGTGTGCTGTGAATCTCATGGTAGGTACATGCACATCATCATGCAGCAGGAAATTTTCATTCTAAATAGCTTTAAAAATACCTTCAGAACAATTCCGTTGTAATGCAATCAAATCCAAAATTGAGTCATACCCACTTATCGTCCCTTCCTACAGCATAAATAAGCATAAATAAGTAAGAAAAACATTGTTTAAGGCAAGTGGGTGCTTAACAAAATGTTGTTAGAGCACTCATGGACACACTGGACGTTATTGGAGGCTCACTTCACCACTGTCGGTTGGCAGTAGCGCTCACCTCACCACTGTCGGCTGGCAGTAGCGCTCACCTCACCACTCACTGTCGGTTGGCAGTAGTGCTCGCCTCACCACTGTCAGTTGGCAATAGCACGTGCCTCACCACTCACTGTCGGTTGGCAGTATAGCTCACCTCACCACTGTCAATTGGCAGTAGCGCTCGCCTCACCACTCACTGTTGGTTGGCAGTAGCGCTCGCCTCACCACTCACTGTCGGTTGGCAGTAGCGCTTACCTCACCACCTGTTGGTTGGCAGTAGACCACTCACTGTCGGTTGGCAGTAGTGCTCGCCTCACCACTCACTGTCGGTTGGCAGTAGCGCTTACCTCACCACTGTCGGTTGGCAGTAGCGCTCACCTCACCACTGTCGGTTGGCAGTTTGGCAGTAGCGCTCACCTCACCACTGTTGGTAAATATCTGGATTTGTGCCTTCACTGTCATCCGCTACCTTGTACATGTACATACAAGCCTTGCAATCTCTCAATGCTGATGTCTCGTCTTCTGCCCCATCCACCACCATGAGTTATGTGTCTCCTCACCTGAAATCTTTGACCGCTGTCATCTCATCATACAAAAATGTGGCAATTATTAGCAACTGGTTGACACTACCTGGTGGTTTCAGCTTGAAAAGGAAGATTAAAGTAGGACAATATGTGTGTCCCTTGCACGACGGTTTGATGACAGTGAGGCCAGCACTCTACAGTGAGGCCAGCACTCACAGTGAAGCCAGCACTCCACAGTGAGATCACTTCCCAGTGACTTCACAGTGAGGCCAGGACTTCACAGTGAGACCAGCACTTCCCAGTGAGACCAGCACTTCACAGCACTTCACAGTGAGACCACTTCATAGTGAGGCCAGCACTCCACAGTGAGGCCAGCACTCCACAGTGAGGCCAGCACTCCACAGTGAGGCCAGCACTTCACAGCACTTCACAGTGAGACCACTTCACAGTGAGGCCAGCACTTCACAGCACTTCACAGTGAGACCACTTCATAGTGAGGCCAGCACTCCACAGTGAGACCATTTCACAGTGAGGCCAGCACTTCACAGTGAGACTTTCACAGTGAGGCCAGCACTTCACAGTGAGGCCAGCACTTCACAGTGAGACCACTTCACAGTGAGACCACTTCACAGTGAGACCACTTCACAGTGAGGCCAGCACTTCACAGTGAGACCACTTCACAGTGAGACCACTTCACAGTGAGACCACTTCACAGTGAGGCCAGCACTTCACAGTGAGACCACTTCACAGTGAGACCACTTCACAGTGAGGCCAGCACTTCACAGTGAGACCAGCACTCCACAGAGAGACCACTCCACAGTGAGGCCAGCACTTCACAGTGAGACCAGCACTTCACAGTGAGACCACTTCACAGTGAGGCCAGCACTCCACAGTGAGGCCAGAACTCCACAGTGAGGCCAGAACTTCACAGAGTGACCACTTCACAGTGAGGCCAGAACTCCACAGTGAGATGGGTACCGAACAAAAACTCATTGTAAAAGCCAGCAAGACCAGTGCTTAACAAGCAGGAGTGCTAAACTAAGAGGAAAGTAGCTAGAGAACTACGCACAGCTGACAATATAGAGCAAACTATCTCTACTCACCTGCTAGAGCAGTGACTAGGTCTTCAGTATTTATTTTAGATTGGTAAAGGGTTTCTTTAATATTCTCTCATTGTTCTGTAGCCATGCCGTATAAAATAAATAATATGACCACGTGTAAAAATATTAAAAAAATATGCAAGTGTGCCCATATAAATATAGTAGTGAGGTATGTGAGCTGGCCAACATGGAGTTGGTAAGAGCTTGTAGTCACTTACTGTTGTATGGTGCAGGTGTACTGCAGCATCCCTCCCAGTGTGGCCGAGTGTGAGCAGAGACTGGTGGATGAGGTGGTACGTACGGAATGCTGTCCTCAATCACTACTCAGAGTGCAGAAGACCGGAGCTAAAGCGGTGAGGACTCAACAGCATCCATGAGTGATCTGCAAGTGTGTGTGTGTGTGTGTATGAGGTCACCATACCTTAAGGTCCATGCAGGTGACATCATTGCAGTAAAAGGCTCTTTTGACAGTCAGCTGTTCATGACTTGTTTTATTTGTTGTGATAATGGTTAGTTAGGATCCACCTCCTGCAGCTTTCATTTACCTAACAGTACAGCACCCACCCCTTCTACAGTAAATAAGTAGTCTGGGTACACATCTAGCACCTGCTATGTAGGTACCTGTAGCAAGCACTTAGCCCTCTGAATGAGCATACTCTGGCTATGCAGTAGATGTCCACTGAGCTGAGTTTGGGCATGCAGTGTTATGTACTGTACACTTGTGTTACCCTATGGGACTCATGATATTTCTCCATGTGTGTAAGAATTGTTGCTGCTGTTGATGTTATCTTATAGGGAGCTATTTGGCATATCTACTCGCCATTAGATTCTGACAAAATCAGAGCACTCCTCAGAAAGGTAAGTCAGACTATACCATTAGATTCCTGTTGGCTTTGCCACTGGGACTATGTCATTGTCATATTATTGTGCATTGTTCCACATGCACTATCAAATCTCCAAGGAGCAGTGGTCGAATTGTAGCAATGAGGAAATAAATGCTGTAACCATTTCATTTTGCAGGCTAAGTCAACCAGTATAATTTCTACGTTCTACTTATAACATGCAAGGCCATGTCAATCAATAGCCAGTATATGTGACATGATTTGTGGAACAATTACTGAGATATAGGCAGTTTTATTATTTTTCCAAAAATAAGTAGATTTTTTAAATTGCACCAATGGCTAAACTATCCCTCATCTGTGGCAGTGGTAAGCCAAGGCGCTAGTTCTAGAGGACAAAATAAGTCGATGCACTTACCCTTCATGAACAGAGTGTTGGTATGCTGGCTTCAAGCACGTAAATTAGGTGCACTTTCTTCAGCTGCTGTGCTTTCTTCTGCTTTACAGAGATGACTTGTGTAGAAGACGTAGCCAGTGCTCTAAATAGATGGCCAGGGAAGGCCTCGAAATGGTGAGAGGCTCCAACAGTCGCATCCTCGACCAAGGTTAGTAAGTGTTTTATATGGCTTCACGTCGTCCATGCCCTAGCAATGCATTTGGAATGTGATTACTCCAATAATTAACCTTTGAGTGCAGGCTGGAGGGAAACCGTTTCATGTCACATGTCATACTCAAAGTCAATACACTCAAACAGTTCCAAAACTTCAGGACTTGATCTTTAGGCATCGCATGATCTTTAGGCATCACATGATCTTTAGGCATCACATGATCTTCAGGCATCACATGATCTTTAGGCATCACATGATCTTTAGGCATCACATGGTCTTTAGGCATCACATGATCTTTAGGCATCACATGATCTTTAGGCATCACATGATCTTTAGGCATCACATGATCTTTAGGAATCACATGATCTTTAGGTATCACATGATCTTTAGGTATCACATGATCTTTAGGCATCACAGGTGCCAATATTAAAATTAAAGGATCTCATTTTTAATAAAAACAGCATTTAGCCTGTTTTCCCAAATCTGGTCAAACACATAATATATATATATATATAATTTCATAAACATTTGTTTAGAAACGTGTCTGTTCCCTTGCAGTGCCATGTTGGTAGTAAGCCATTTGATTTGTTTCTTGTTTATTTAATATTTAATATTTAATTTTCCCCCTCCAAACAATGCAACATGAAACAGTTAACTAGTTAGTAGTGATTACTATTATATTTACCAAGATTATTATGTTGGGTTGTTGTATTCTGCTATGGTGTGCCCCGCACCCCACGTGGTGGCAGCAGCACTGACTGTCAGTGCAAGCACGCACAGAACTATTAACTGCCACGGTGTATATTGTACTTTTGCACTGCTATTCAGTCGTTGCCATGGTTACAGGTGTATGAGGAGAAAGGTGTGCGCTTACAGGTGGGTTCCGATCCCATCCATGACCAGCTCATCTACTTGGACTCTGATCTGCGTGAGCGGCTTCTATCCGAGTATGGGGTCAAAGGTTGGTCCATAGTCCAGTGCGTGGGAGATGCCATATTCATTCCAGCAGGAGCACCTCACCAGGTGGGTGTGTAGTGGGTGGGAGGGGGGGGATGATGTTGTTAGTGTCTTACAGTGTACATAAGGTTATGGATGTGTATACATACATACATGACTGTAAAGGAAGATAGCTCATATTGTCTGTGGAGGACTCAGAGAAAGCTCTTCTATGAGCACAAGAGCAAGCACATGGTGATTGAAGTTCAACTCTGGAATTACCCCTGTGAATGTTCGATTAGAGTTAATTCTACCTCAACTAGACCATGTAGGCGAAGGGTTCAACTCTCGGACTAACCCCTGTGAATGTTTGATTAGAGTTAATTCTACCTCAACTAGACCATGCAGGTGAAGGGTTCAACTCTGGGACTACCCCTGTGAATGTTTGATTAGAGTTAATTCTACCTCAACTAGACCATGTAGGCGAAGGGTTCAACTCTGGGACTACCCCTGTGAATGTTTGATTAGAGTTAATTCTACCTCAACTAGACCATGTAGGCGAAGGGTTCAACTCTGGGACTACCCCCTGTGAATTGACACACTGTTTTGATTAGAGTTAATTATACCTCAACTAGACCATGTAGGCCAGGCAGGGTGGGCAAACTTTTTAGACTATCAACCCCTTCATGGAATCCTTGACCCGTCATCGACCCACACATTAAACTATAACAATATAACATTACGTCATAAACACATTAAAAATAAATTAACTCGCATATTAACAAATAAAAAAATTAAACTTTTACCGGCCTTCTTTGTGGCTTTTATTTAAAAAATTATTTAAAAATGACGTAATGTTTCAAATTCAGGCCAAACATCGTATTCTTTATGTCTTTACCATTAAAATATTGATGGGCATATAGCTCCGCCTTCTTGACTTTGTTGTTTTTGTCATGGTTATTGTCTTTGTTTGTGTGCATACATAAAAAATATTAACTTAAGTTTTGGTCATGCCTCGTGCATGGTCACGCGCTGTGCGTGTGACATACTATACTAAATTTGGTATTATTATAACAAATTAATAAGGTCGTTAGCAAAGGTGAGGACGGTTAAAAAGTTAATGACTTCATCAACAATTAACCGCGATTGACGTCAATTGGCGCCATCGCAGCTAATTGTTAAAATTGGCATCAATAATAATATTAGTGCGGACCAGTCCACTAAATAGGCAGTATTGGTCCTTCTAGAAAATAGGACGCTGCTTATTATTAGCATGCATAAGCCCTATATCTAAGCTAGCTAGCTAAACGTTGAAAATTATTTGCGCACAAAATTATAGTTGGCTTTTTCATTGCTAGGGCTTGGCGTCATCCACTGTCTAGGAAGGAGCTTCCTTAAAAGCTCAGGTAAAGCTTCTACACTCCATCTCCGCATGTTTCTATAGAAGTAGGAGCATCACAAAAGTTGATCGTTAGCTAAACACATTGTAGATAGCCTTTGAGATCGAAAAGCACTGACTCAAAACAGTCACTAAAGTGCGACTGCTTACTAAATCTCGTAGCCAGCACACCACTTTGCTTTAGGGAAGATGGTGTTGACGTTTTTCAAACTCTAAGAGGTGGGGCTTTTCCTGATTGAAGCGATCGCTAACTCCACCCCACACGTTCGGTGCCCAGCTTTGATCATTAGCCAACGACCCCCTTTTCTGCTCATTGACCCCCTTTCGACCCCTAGGCATTTATCGACCCCTTGGATAGTTCTATCGACCCCCAGAGGTTGATATCGACCACTTTGGCTAGGAAGGGTTCAAACTCTGGGACTATCCCCTGTGTATGTTTGATTGTGTATGTTTGATTTAGAGTTAATTCCACCTCATGCAGACGAAGGGTTCAACTCTGGGACTATCCCCTGTGTATGTTTGATTAGAGTTAATTCCACCTCAACTAAACCATGCAGACGAAGGGTTCAACTCTGGGACTACCCCCTAATTGACACTGCTTTGATTAGAGTTAATTATAACCATGTATGCATTGGAGCAGCTGAATGGAAGGGCAACAAACAACCTTTTCTGATTTCTTGTCTGATTTCTGCCAGACACATATCTATGTGCTCAACATGTTACAGTACCTACTGCACACCCACTGTACTGTGTGCAAGTTACAGTACCTACTGCACACCCACTATACTGTGTGCAAGTTACAGTACCTACTGCACACCCACTGTACTGTGTGCAAGTTACAGTACCTACTGCACACCCACTGTACTGTGTGCAAGTTACAGTACCTACTGCACACCCACTATACTGTGTGCAAGTTACGGTACCTACTGCACACTTACTGTACTGTGTGCAAGTTACAGTACCTACTGCACACCCACTATACTGTGTGCAAGTTACAGTACCTACTGCACACCCACTGTACTGTGTGCAAGTTACAGTACCTACTGCACACCCACTATACTGTGTGCAAGTTACAGTACCTACTGCACACCCACTATACTGTGTCCAAGTTACAGTACCTACTGCACACCCACTGTACTGTGTGCAAGTTACCGTACCTACTGCACACTTACTGTACTGTGTGCAAGTTACAGTACCTACTGCACACCCACTATACTGTGTGCAAGTTACAGTACCTACTGCACACCCACTGTACTGTGTGCAAGTTACAGTACCTACTGCACACCCACTGTACTGTGTGCAAGTTACCGTACCTACTGCATACCCACTATACTGTGTGCAAGTTACAGTACCTACTGCACACCCACTGTACTGTGTGCAAGTTACGGTACCTACTGCACACTTACTGTACTGTGTGCAAGTTACAGTACCTACTGCACACCCACTATACTGTGTGCAAGTTACAGTACCTACTGCACACCCACTATACTGTGTCCAAGTTACAGTACCTACTGCACACCCACTGTACTGTGTGCAAGTTACCGTACCTACTGCATACCCACTATACTGTGTGCAAGTTACGATACCTACTGCACACCCACTATACTGTGTGCAAGTTACAGTACCTACTGCACACCCACTATACTGTGTGCAAGTTACGATACCTACTGCACACCCACTATACTGTGTGCAAGTTACGGTACCTACTGCACACCCACTATACTGTGTGCAAGTTACAGTACCTACTGCACACCCACTGTACTGTGTGCAAGTTACGATACCTACTGCACACCCACTATACTGTGTGCAAGTTACGATACCTACTGCACACCCACTATACTGTGTGCAAGTTACAGTACCTACTGCACACCCACTATACTGTGTGCAAGTTACGATACCTACTGCACACCCACTATACTGTGTGCAAGTTACAGTACCTACTGCACACCCACTGTACTGTGTGCAAGTTATGGTACCTACTGCACACTCACTATACTGTGTGCAAGTTATGTACCTACTGCACACTCACTATACTGTGTGCAAGTTATGTACCTACTGCACACCCACTGTACTGTGTGCAAGTTACGGTACCTACTGCACACCCACTATACTGTGTGCAAGTTACAGTACCTACTGCACACCCACTATACTGTGTGCAAGTTACAGTACCTACTGCACATCCACTGTACTGTGTGCAAGTTACGATACCTACTGCACACCCACTGTACTGTGTGCAAGTTACGGTACCTACTGCACACCCACTATACTGTGTGCAAGTTACGGTACCTA
This sequence comes from Cladorhizidae sp. MBARI D1340-BT2, assembly GCA_028752905.1. NCBI lineage: Eukaryota > Metazoa > Porifera > Demospongiae > Poecilosclerida > Cladorhizidae > Cladorhizidae sp. MBARI D1340-BT2. The sequence continues at coordinate 11,676,775 of JAQNBH010000005.1, forward strand.
CTGCACACCCACTATACTGTGTGCAAGTTACAGTACCTACTGCACACCCACTGTACTGTGTGCAAGTTATGGTACCTACTGCACACCCACTATACTGTGTGTAAGTTACGGTACCTACTGCACACCCACTATACTGTGTGCAAGTTATGGTACCTACTGCACACCCACTGTACTGTGTGCAAGTAACGGTACCTACTGCACATCCACTGTACTGTGTGCGTGTGAATTGCACTCTGTTTGTATGAAATACATGACTAGAACATTGCACTCTGTTTGTGTGAAATACATGACTAGAACCCTTACGCCATATGTGGTCCTGGCTCAAGTGGTCCCAGCTCAAGTGGTTCCAGCTAAAGTGATCCTGCTAAAGTGGTCCTGTCTAAAGTGGTCCCTGCTAAAGTGGTCCCTGCTAAAGTGGTCCCTGCTAAAGTGGTCCCTGCTAAAGTGGTCCCTGCTAAAGTGGTCCCAGCTAAAGTGGTCCAGGGGACTAATGTATGATTGTATTGGCTTAAGATTATATTGAACCATTTTACGCCAGTAAGCGCTTGCAGGCATGTGTGCTAAGCACTGGAGTTGTTCCCTCCACATGTCTACTGCTCTGTTCATCCTAAATATCACAACACTTCTTGTTTGATAGGGAGAGCAAACAAAATGAAACTTTAAAGGCTGACGATGGAAACTGCCGTCATTAACAGGTCTCTTCCTGGCCTGTACTGCTGTTTCCAGAAACCCTTCTTCGAAAGAAAGCTGCACAGGTATCTATGCTTACCTGGAATTGTTGTGAATCTTTTCACTCTTGAGAAAGGCATCACTCATCGATGGGTTTCTTTGCTGTACGTTTTTTTGTAGACGTAGTGCAATGTAGTGATGTGGAACATGCCCAGCCAGCCAGTATATACCGGGCTCACGCGTGTCTTAGCATCTCATTATTCCTGATGAAGGCTAGAGCATCTAGTCGAAACGTCAAGAGACTACAATTTCAAGTTGATTATCGAGAAGGTTATTGTAATATTATTATGTCAACTGAGAGTTCGTTGAGAGCTTATTATATTTAAAGTTCATTCTGGAAAGGAAAGTTATAGTTATAAATATAATTGTTATTAAAAAAACATACAAATAATGTCAGTGGTCAATCGATTTAATCTGCTGGGTACTGTTGGGTGCCTAAGCATTGGACCCCCTTCAGAGCAGGTCTTACTGCCAGCTTGGTCCCCCTTCAGAGCAGGGTCTTACTGCCAGCTTGGTCCCCAGGCACTCGCCAGAAGCATTCATCTCATGGCTAAGGCATAACAAGGCAAGGCCCATAAGGCTATATAGTTTGGGGACCAAAAAGGGCTAGCCAGAAATTTTGGCCCTATTCATTTTTGTTTGTGTGACAGGCACTTACCAAGATACACTACACTCCTAGATGATAATTGTGTGGCTAGGTGGAGGACCTGGCTGAGCTGTTATAAACGTCCATATTAAACCTCCTCATTCAACTGCCCAGTGTCTGGCTAGCACATCTACCATTTAAACCACCTCATTCAACTAGCTCAGACATCTACCTTATTAAACCACCTCATTCAACTGCCCAGTGTCTGGCTAGCTCAGACATCTACAGTATTAAACCACCTCATTCAACTAGCTCAGACATCTACCTTATTAAACCACCTCATTCAACTGCCCAGTGTCTGGCTAGCTCAGACATCCAGTTGTGCAGAGTTGAATCTTTAAGAAAATAGTCCCCAAAGCATTGTGTGGTGGCAAAGCTCCTTGCCAAGCTCCCACTTGGTTTGACAATGACAGGACACTGTCAAGGACTGACTTACCCTAGAGACTGGCTTCTAATCTATTCCTTCGCCATAAACATTGTGTCCACAATGACCTGCAGTCTGCATAGTCTTTCTTCCTTTGTTGAGTATTTCTGTGGTGCGTATAAATCTCTCCCCAATCACCACTCGTGCAATTGTAATGAGGGACGACTGCCTTTGCCCCTTATGTTTATTTGCATGCAAGCACGAGTCCACTCATATTTAGGATGGGTGGGCGGGCAGTCGTGCGTGGTAATACAAGCCCTCCCATCTAACTCCCGCGAGTGTTGCTTGCCTGGGGTGCCGACAAAGGCAAAACAAAAATGAAACCTACGTAATAGAGTGCAGACCTTGCCCACTAATCCTGACATTTCAAGATCTAATGAATTGTTCCTTGGTACATACTTAATCTGCCTACCAAGTTTGGTAAAGATCCGTCAAGCCATTAAAAAAAAAAAATAATAAATAAATAAATATATATATATATATATTTTTTAATATTATTTTGTCACACAAACCAACAGGAGTGACATCAATACCCTGCTAGATATCGCTGCAAGCAGGGTAATTAATAATACTAGCATTGCCAATGACTGCGAGCAAGAAAGCCAAGCAAGATATATAGAACAATAATTGTGTGTGTGCATGCAAGGAAGAGCCACTCCCAGGTCCTCCGCTTTCATAAGTTGCCGATGCTAATTCTAATTTTTTTTTTAACCTGCAGGTACGAAATCTCTGTAGCTGCATCAAAATAGCCGAAGACTTTGTTTCACCTGAGGTGAGTCAGTCATTATCATACACAATAATTATATGAAGTACATAATTATATACATAGTAGTTTTGAGGGTTTTAACTTTGACCTGTTGCAAAGCTCAGGAGCAGCTGTACTTCTCGGAGGTCTCAACTGCTGCAGCACACATCTGTAATGTGCAGAACTGTTGCGTAGCTTTGTGTAATGGGAAATAGTATCACCTGCTTTCCTGCACATCATGCAGTGTGACTTATGCATTTTTCTTTCTTTCCCTCCTTTCTTCAACTTCCCTCTCTCCTTCCACTTCCCTCCCTCCCTGTACTTCCTTCCTTCTATTTTCTTCCTTCCACTTCCCTCCCTCCTTCCTTCCTTTCGCTTCCTTCCTTCCACTTCCCTCCCTCCTTCCACTTCCCTCCTTCCTTCCACTTCCCTCCTTCCACTTCTCTCTTTCCACTTCCCTCCTCCCTTCCTTCCACTTTCTTCCTTCCATTTCTCTCCCTCCTTCCACTTCCCTCCTTCCTTACACTTCCCTCCCTCTTTCCACATCCCTCCCTCCTTCCACTTCCCTCTTTCCTTTCACATCCTTCATTCCACTTCCATCCCTCATTCCACTTCCTTCCACTTTACTCCCTCCTTCTTCCACTTCCCTCCTTCCTTCCTTCCACTTCCTTTCAGCATGTGTACGAGTGTTTGAAGCTGACAGATGAATTTAGGCAGTTGTCTGATCACCATGCCAACCATGAAGACAAATTACAAGTAAGAGGATGGGCACAAATGCTGTAATACTAAAATTTTGCTATAATGACCATGCCCACCTCACAGACACATACTAGTTCTATAGGTGCTTCTGAGCACAAGCATTATGCTGGAAAAGTGGGTAATAGATATAGCAGCTGAATGGGTGTAGGCTGAACTGGTATTCTCCAATGCCTTTGCTCCACAGTAAGAATTTTCTTGAGAGGACTCGTACAACTCTCCATTATGCTGCAGTACACTATAGAAAATTGTAATGTCACTGTCAGGATGTGGAACTATGATCAAGGATTCAAGATTGAAAAACCAGTTTTTTAAAATGTTGATGGCACGGCATGTTAACCATGTGTGTGATTGAAGAAGGGGGGTGGGGGAGTGGGGAGGTTCATTGAAAGAGAAAACACCGTAAAAGCTGGTTGTTGGGTAGATGCGCTTATAACAGAAATCTGTAAGAAACCCCTGCCTAAAGAGAAGCATGCTAACCAGAAGCATGCATCTTATAGGAAGCACGCACCTAACCAGAAGCACGCATCTTACAGGAAGCACGCGCCTAACCAGAAGCATGCATCTTATAGGAAGCACGCACCTAACCAGAAGCACGCATCTTACAGGAAGCACGCGCCTAACCAGAAGCATGCATCTTACAGGAAGCACACACCTAACCAGAAGCATGCATCTTACAGGAAGCACGCGCCTAACCAGAAGCATGCATCTTACAGGAAGCACGCACCTAACCAGAAGCACGTGCCTAACCAGAAGCATGTGCCTAACCAGAAGCATGCATCTTACAGGAAGCACACGCCTAACCAGAAGCATGCGCCTAACCAGAAGCATGCATCTTACAGGAAGCACGCACCTAACCAGAAGCACGTGCCTAACCAGAAGCATGCGCCTAACCAGAAGCATGTGCCTAACCAGAAGCATGCATCTTACAGGAAGCACGCACCTAACCAGAAGCACGTGCCTAATAAATAGCTCAATCTATAGACACGTGAGCAGTTCATGAAAAACTCACCGTCACTTGCTTAGCAAGGCTTGAGAGGTCCGTAGTGGCTTTCAAACCACAGCAGTTGTAACAGACGATAATCTGAAAGTCTGAAAGATATTGTTTGAGGTTATCTCGTTTATAAGACCATCTAGGGATCGTTCAGCGGAGAAATCTATGTGTAGGGAAAGGCCCAAGGAAATGTTTTTGATAGGCATACTGTTGGCATCTTGCGCTCGAGACAGACAACATTGCCATTTCGGAACAGTTTCATTGGCTAGCTAGCCTACACCAACAGCTTGCTTCCCCCCCCCCCCTTGCATTCCTCAGCAAATGTCAGTAAAAAGATTTGTGCTTGCGGCATCACAGGTTCAATTATGAGGGACTATGTGCCTAATAAGGAGTGTTGGAATCAACATTAGGATATGCGCTTAACAACAAATGTGCGCCATGCACCTAACAACCAATTCTTACGGTAACGTACAGAGCCTTTTATTGGTGGTGATTTGATTCGGCGGGTTTGGCATGCAAATTTAATGCCGCCAAACATTGTTAAAATTGAATTTAGTAAACGGCAATTTGTGCGTGCGTGATATTTATTGAGAGACGATTCACGCACTGCTCAAGTTCTTAGAGAGAGAGGGAGGAAGTGACATTCCCCACATGAGCATGTGCCGGGGGCCATCTCCAACTAAGGCACAGCTTGGGAGAGCCAGCTAAGCAGTAGTGAGAGTTTTGGAGGAGACTGAGGGCAGATCCAGCGGGAACCAATCTGTGGGAAGAAGCAAATGTTTCTCTCGGTTAAGGTCAGCTCACCAGTGGCTGCATGCATGTGCGTGCACATGACTAGATATAAATTGATGGAACAGTAAAATTTAATTCCCTCCAAATAGACACCAAATTAAACTGCCACCATCTATATGGTATGTCTAATAAAAGGAAAAAGAGGAGAATAATAGAAGGTGGAAGTTTGAACATGATCCGTAAGACATCTGGCAGATGGAATAAATGCTTTCTTCGTGTGTACTTGCTCCTGGTTGTCAAAAGAGAGAATATTGCATGGAGCACAGGATGAGGATGGCCTGAAAATTTGAGTGTCGATCAGTGGAATCTGTTGGATTAATGACTTCCTCTTCCATATTGCCATGTTGGGGGGGGGGGGGGGGGGGGGTAGGTAGGGTGGGAGCAGGGGTCTTTCCTGTTGCACAGAAACCCCTCCCCCCTCATATAGGAGCTACCGTAAATTCTGGATTTATAGCGCCTCTCTAAATTAAGCGCCACTTCAATCATATTGTAAGTTTTGGAGTCGTAATTGTTGCACCGAGTTGGGTTTTAATTATTATTTTAGGGTGCTTATTAATTAGAGCCAGATCTACAAAATGTCATTGTTATGTTAAGCTTCCTTGTCCCACCCCCTTAGACCTATTTGCCATCTTACTTCAATTTGAAAATATATTAATCTTACATTTGGGAGGAACTATGCATTTGGCAGGGAAAAGTCTGCCATCTGAGACTAGGACCCCCCCCCCCCCACCCTTTCCAAATCCTGGGTATGGGCTTGGGGAGTATTATGTGATGAATAGACTTCCACCCCCCCTACTTCCCACACGGCTATATTGAGTGGTTTGTGCTTATTTACATGCTACAATGAAATACTTCTAGATGAAGAATATCATCTATCACTCTGTGAAGGACATAGTGGGAGCCCTCAAGTCCACCAGATGAAGCACCGTGTGGCACCTCTTTGCTCCCCTCCCCATGTCGTCGTCTACGTACATACAAACTCTTCTCAACATTTCAACTCAATGATCATCTATCTCGTTTACACCAGTGGCTATGGAGTACCTCTATCTATATTATCTTCTGTATGCTGTTATCTACTATGATGTGCTATGCTACTTGTACTGCTATTAATAGCTACTGCTGTTTAATTACCCATTTGTGTATTACATACTCGCCCAATCTATTATATGATGATTTAAATTATGTGTGTGCTGCATGCATATATACTATGTCCTAGTAGTGTGTCCTATTGGTGTAGCTGCATGCATATATACTATGTCCTAGTAGTGTGTCCTATTGGTGTAGCTGCATGCATATATACTATGTCCTAGTAGTGTGTAGCTGCATGCATATATACTATGTCCTAGTAGTGTGTAGCTGCATGCATATATACTATGTCCTAGTAGTGTGTAGCTGCATGCATATATACTATGTCCTAGTAGTGTGTAGCTGCATGCATATATACTATGTCCTAGTAGTGTGTAGCTGCATGCATATATACTATGTCCTAGTAGTGTGTAGCTGCATGCATATATACTATGTCCTAGTAGTGTGTGCTGCATGCATATATACTATGTCCTAGTAGTGTGTAGCTGCATGCATATATACTATGTCCTAGTAGTGTGTAGCTGCATGCATATATACTATGTCCTAGTAGTGTGTGTGCATGCATATATACTATGTCCTAGTAGTGTGTAGCTGCATGCATATATACTATGTCCTAGTAGTGTGTAGCTGCATGCATATATACTATGTCCTAGTAGTGTGCAGCTGCATGCATATATACTATGTCCTAGTAGTGTGTCTTGCATGCATATATACTATGTCCTAGTAGTGTGTGTGCATGCATATATACTATGTCCTAGTAGTGTGTGTGCATGCATATATACTATGTCCTAGTAGTGTGTGCTGCATGCATATATACTATGTCCTAGTAGTGTGTAGCTGCATGCATATATACTATGTCCTAGTAGTGTGTAGCTGCATGCATATATACTATGTCCTAGTAGTGTGTAGCTGCATGCATATATACTATGTCCTAGTAGTGTGTGTGCATGCATATATACTATGTCCTAGTAGTGTGTGTGCATGCATATATACTATGTCCTAGTAGTGTGTGTGCATGCATATATACTATGTCCTAGTAGTGTGTAGCTACATGCATATATACTATGTCCTAGTAGTGTGTAGCTGCATGCATATATACTATGTCCTAGTAGTGTGTGTGCATGCATATATACTATGTCCTAGTAGTGTGTAGCTGCATGCATATATACTATGTCCTAGTAGTGTGTGTGCATGCATATATACTATGTCCTAGTAGTGTGTCTTGCATGCATATATACTATGTCCTAGTAGTGTGTGTGCATGCATATATACTATGTCCTAGTAGTGTGTGTGCATGCATATATACTATGTCCTAGTAGTGTGTGCTGCATGCATATATACTATGTCCTAGTAGTGTGTAGCTGCATGCATATATACTATGTCCTAGTAGTGTGTGTGCATGCATATATACTATGTCCTAGTAGTGTGTAGCTGCATGCATATATACTATGTCCTAGTAGTGTGTAGCTGCATGCATATATACTATGTCCTAGTAGTGTGTGTGCATGCATATATACTATGTCCTAGTAGTGTGTGTGCATGCATATATACTATGTCCTAGTAGTGTGTGTGCATGCATATATACTATGTCCTAGTAGTGTGTAGCTGCATGCATATATACTATGTCCTAGTAGTGTGTAGCTACATGCATATATACTATGTCCTAGTAGTGTGTAGCTGCATGCATATATACTATGTCCTAGTAGTGTGTGTGCATGCATATATACTATGTCCTAGTAGTGTGTAGCTGCATGCATATATACTATGTCCTAGTAGTGTGTGTGCATGCATATATACTATGTCCTAGTAGTGTGTGTGCATGCATATATACTATGTCCTAGTAGTGTGTGTGCATGCATATATACTATGTCCTAGTAGTGTGTAGCTGCATACATATATACTATGTCCTAGTAGTGTGTAGCTGCATGCATATATACTATGTCCTAGTAGTGTGTAGCTACATGCATATATACTATGTCCTAGTAGTGTGTGTGCATGCATATATACTATGTCCTAGTAGTGTGTAGCTGCATGCATATATACTATGTCCTAGTAGTGTGTAGCTGCATACATATATACTATGTCCTAGTAGTGTGTAGCTGCATGCATATATACTATGTCCTAGTAGTGTGTAGCTGCATGCATATATACTATGTCCTAGTAGTGTGTAGCTGCATGCATATATACTATGTCCTAGTAGTGTGTAGCTGCATGCATATATACTATGTCCTAGTAGTGTGTAGCTGCATGCATATATACTATGTCCTAGTAGTGTGTAGCTGCATGCATATATACTATGTCCTAGTAGTGTGTAGCTGCATGCATATATACTATGTCCTAGTAGTGTGTAGCTGCATGCATATATACTATGTCCTAGTAGTGTGTGTGCATGCATATATACTATGTCCTAGTAGTGTGTGTGCATGCATATATACTATGTCCTAGTAGTGTGTAGCTGCATGCATATATACTATGTCCTAGTAGTGTGTAGCTGCATGCATATATACTATGTCCTAGTAGTGTGTAGCTGCATGCATATATACTATGTCCTAGTAGTGTGTAGCTGCATGCATATATACTATGTCCTAGTAGTGTGTAGCTGCATGCATATATACTATGTCCTAGTAGTGTGTAGCTACATGCATATATACTATGTCCTAGTAGTGTGTAGCTGCATGCATATATACTATGTCCTAGTAGTGTGTAGCTGCATGCATATATACTATGTCCTAGTAGTGTGTGCTGCATGCATATATACTATGTCCTAGTAGTGTGTAGCTGCATGCATATATACTATGTCCTAGTAGTGTGTAGCTGCATGCATATATACTATGTCCTAGTAGTGTGTAGCTGCATGCATATATACTATGTCCTAGTAGTGTGTAGCTGCATGCATATATACTATGTCCTAGTAGTGTGTAGCTGCATGCATATATACTATGTCCTAGTAGTGTGTAGCTGCATGCATATATACTATGTCCTAGTAGTGTGTGCTGCATGCATATATACTATGTCCTAGTAGTGTGTGCTGCATGCATATATACTATGTCCTAGTAGTGTGTGTGCATGCATATATACTATGTCCTAGTAGTGTGTAGCTGCATGCATATATACTATGTCCTAGTAGTGTGTAGCTGCATGCATATATACTATGTCCTAGTAGTGTGTAGCTGCATGCATATATACTATGTCCTAGTAGTGTGTAGCTGCATGCATATATACTATGTCCTAGTAGTGTGTAGCTGCATGCATATATACTATGTCCTAGTAGTGTGTGCTGCATGCATATATACTATGTCCTAGTAGTGTGTGTGCATGCATATATACTATGTCCTAGTAGTGTGTAGCTGCATACATATATACTATGTCCTAGTAGTGTGTGTGCATGCATATATACTATGTCCTAGTAGTGTGTGTGCATACATATATACTATGTCCTAGTAGTGTGTAGCTGCATACATATATACTATGTCCTAGTAGTGTGTAGCTGCATGCATATATACTATGTCCTAGTAGTGTGTCCTAGTAGTGTGCAGATGCATGCATATATGGACTTGATCATGCAAGAGATTTAGGGTGAAAAACCATAGCAACATTGTATTTCTGAAAAGCTCTTTATCTCTAGTTTATGGAGCATGTTTTGTTTTTGCCCTGCGTGCCCGCGTACCCTGTGTACCCTGCGTGCCTAGCACGGTCAAGAGTTGTTACAATTTGAAGTTAAGAAAATTATTTTCGTCTCGGACAAGTCAGATTTGTGACTTGTCAAACCTTTTCTGTGACTTGATATTCACCAACCTACTAGCATGGGAATACATTTCTTTGTGGTTATATAATCCATAAGTGATGTTTTAACAGTTATATAGTTTATCTTTGCGTGGTAAAAAAGGTGGTTTTTTGCACATATGACAAATTATTCCCCCTTTCCCTATTACACAACATCTTAGGCAAGAATGCTGATATTATCCAAAAGAAGCATATTGGTACGGTAACGGAATTTAAACTGTTTCAGTAAACTAACAAACACCAATATTATATTGGTACAATTTCCTTTGGTTCTAGTTCAAAGACCACGCCTATTATTATCATGATAGACTCTGGGAATAGTTAGGACTACTTCTAGAAGTCAATTACTAACATGCAAAACTCTGGCCAACCTGTAGTTTTATTAATCCTGTAATTTAGTTTAGATGGTGACTGATCTTTCACACTCTTATCAGCCTTTAGATCATCTTCCCACCTCTGTTTTGGTTTCACATATAAGGGCAGATATTGTCTGAACTCTGATTAATTCATGTACAATGTACTGTACCTGACCTTGCAGCAATCAGCTAATACAAGTCATTAACAATTTAAACAACATTGCAGCTGTCAGTAAAATACCTGTATGCAGCTGCATGTCTTGTTGATTGCTTTTGGGTCCACCAAAGGGTTTGGATGTGGAGGGTCTACTGCATTCTCAGTGTTCCCCAAGCATTCTTAGTACTCCTATAGAGTACCCAGTGAGTTAGTTTGCATTGTTGTATAGTTCTGAGTCAGCATGGCACTCAGTGCTGCTGCTACTAGAGTAGAAGAGGGAAGTGAGCAGGCCTGGAAGCACTTATGGGGCTGCTACTCAGCTAAGAAAGACTCAACAAATATGTCGTGCAAGTCTCCATATTCAGGGGAATTTTTTCCTTTAAACGAGACCAGAAAACATCAAATGTTCAGGTTTGTACACGAGGTCATATAACCTGCTGTTCTTATATAGAAATGCCTTAATGGTGGATCTGGTATTGGTTTAGAGGAATTAGACTACATACATTAAAAATGGTGATGGTTTCAGCAATCCTAGTAAAGGAAAAAAATGATGTTTGGTACTGCTTGGTAACAGAATTTCAAATGTTAATGATGCCATATGGCTCTCCTGTGAACTGGATGCTTGCTCTATCCAAGTTTATCACCTCATTTGCCTTTTAAAAAGGTCCTTACAAGAATTGTCTAGCAATGGAAATCGCTCCCTGACTTGCTATTTCTAAAAACTATGACATAGTATATAAATGTAGCTACACACAACTAAGACATAGTATATATGTGAAAGTGAAATTCCGTTACCGGATCAAGGCATATACTGCATCCTAGTTGCGAGCAGCTACTAGGATGTAGTATATGCCTTGATCACGGTAACGGAATTTCACTTTCACATATATACTATGTCCTAGTTGTGTGTAGCTGCATTTATATATATACTATGTCATAGGATAATAGCAAGTCAGGAAGCAATGGGTTTCCATTGCTAGACAATTCTTGGAGCACTTACAGATTCACTTATTTCACCCCTAGACATGCAAGTGCAGTTGCTATGACTACCATACAGTCCAAACAAGTTGGATGCTTTTACCGATGGTCCCCACAAGCTATGCTTTTTGAAAAACCCCAGGCCCTCAGGCCCTTTGTAGTATCCTCATTGTGGGTCACTCCAGCCACAGCCAAATTGTCTTATCTATGTACCCGGTATGTACATGAATGTCGTCCCCATGGCGATGGCCAGGTGTAGGTGGGAATTTGTTAGCCAGTTCATCCCTGTGGGTGGAAAAGTTGAAAATTGGTCAAGTCAAATCCCCCCCATTCTTGCCTGTAGCCTTGGAGGGTGCGAGGGTCAATACATTTAAGCGCATAAATATACCCTGACCTTGGTGTCATTAATAAGTGAGACTGGTGTGGCTAGCTGAAGAACTTAGACACCTTCTCTTTCATGCTCCAAGAACAAAGGCATAAGTGATATTATAAGTGATATTGAAAAATTACAGTACGACAATAACGATATTTAATAGATTTTTTAATTTTAATGTTCGACCGAGTAGATTATATTTGGGGGCGTGACGGCATATTGGGGGTGGGACAGCCTTTTAAATGGCGGATACCCAAAACATACTCACAAAATCTCGGCTAGCTGCCTGACTATCTCCGGCAGCTTCTTAAATTTTAGCTTCAAAACTACTTCTAGCCGAGCCTAGAACCTGGAAATTGGTAAAGATCATCCATACAAGATCATCCATACAATAAACACACTTGTGTATCTGCAATATAGAAATCTAGCCAGCTGAGTCAGCACAAATGCCCCGTTAGTTTCCTCAGAAGCTTACTCTTGTCAACAATTAACAGCACAAGAAAACAAAACCACTTATGATCATCTATTTACATGTGTCTTCAATGAATGCATATATAATAGATGCGTGTAGACTGGAACATGGTAAAGGTTAAACATGCGAGTGCTTATTGTAGGGGTCTTCTTGACAAAACAACAACAACAACATACTGGATTGACTTGTCAAAAAGAAATGAAGTGGAGCATTTACGAGCGTAACCGTTACAGGATCAGTTAGTTGCCTATAGCACACATTATATATATACGGCTTGTTAAAGATCTGCGTTGTATTTTATACGTGACATTCATATTAATAGGGTCCAATAAATGTTTGTGGTCTGGTGGTAAAAGCTCTGCTTCAGTTCTCCTTTATTGTCTTGTTGGTACGTCATCGACTGACACAGAAAACTCAAAACCTGAAAGCACATGTTTGTATAGAGACATGTTCCTTGTTGACATCACCAACTTTCGTTAGCTGGCCCAGTGTTAATGTTATAAACAGTGTTAGGGTTAACATACAGTGTCAGTGTTAACGAAGTGTTAGTATTAACACAGTGTAATGTTAACAGTGTTAGTATTAACATAGTGTAAGGTTAACTGTTAGTGTTAATACACAGTATTGTGTTTTATTGTGTGCACATTTAATCCTTGACATGATCGGGACAGTTCTTTATTGAGGAAAAATTAAATACAGTACAAAAAATTCCATTCTGACATGCTCCTCAACTCTTCAGCGTGTTCCACTCTGCCATATTTGAAGGAAAACCATCACAAGGCTTCATAAAGGATCCCTACCCCACCCACCCCTCCCCGTTTTGTGGGAGACACTCCGTCATGTAGAATTCACCCCGAGTAATGATGGTCCTGTCAGATGATGTGGAGGTCAACTTCACACACTTGCTCGCAACCTTGAGATCATGGCAAACATACTCATACATGTACTTAATAATCAAAAGCCCTCAAACGAACACAAGCAGCTCTATTTAGTGTCTCCAGCCAATCATGAATATCTTGCTGTTCTTTTAAATAAAAAATTAAATAAAAAGCAATAAAAATCAGTTCTAGTATCTGGTGAGTTTAGGGGGCGCAAGGGAGAGTTGCAGTCCATCTGATTCTCCCTATACAATATAGACACATACACGCAGAGATCATGTATATACACACTTCTATGCACTAATCAGCAGGTTAGATAAACACAAGGTCTGATGGCTTTTAATGTGAGGCAAACTGGGCTGTCCTCAGATAAACAAAGTGCTAGACAAGATATGGGGACGACCTTGTATGCTCAATTAGTACCCATGGAAATGGGACAGGTGGGTCGTTTATTACCTCCGGACGAGTTCAATATTAGTAATTATGGAAGTGACATTAATTTAAGTGTGTTTGTGCATGTATGCTATTATTTAGGATATACATGAAGCTTTTCAGGAACAATCATTTCATAGAATGCAGATACAATAAGATGCTGTTTGGTACAAGAAACAGTACCATTGAGCTAGCAAAAGCTATGCAATGCCACGTCCTATACAAAACTCCAGCAGGAAATCTATCGGGGGCAACTCCTTTCTTGCGGGCAAAGAGATTTCAGAGTGTCTTTGGTAGGGCTAGGAGCCCGTGCAGCCTTCCTAGGAAGAAGGTCTAGAAGAAACACCAATAAAGACCTGGGAAAGACAGTCGGTCCATAATGACACTCGTCAGCCCTTTTTATTTAGGCTCCATCACAAACCTGAAGATTTGACTGTTTTATACGTAACGATCGACTGAGCATGTGCAATTACAAAAAATAAAACATTGTGTGGACTAAAGATAAATCTCAGGGGGTCTTTTTCCCCACACAGGTTTGAATAATCTAATATTCAATTTCATGTCCCTTTCTTCATTGCCCCCCCCCCCCCCCCCGTGTAAAAATGTGAAAGTGTCCGAGTTTGTGCCTGGGGGCAAATCACTTCTCCTATAGCTTGCGCACTTTGATTGGCACATTCTCTGGCTAATACGTTTACTACTAATACAGTGTGTGTATGGCCTAACTGTTGTGGCTTACCGTGAATTCAGGTGTGCTGTTGTAGGACTCGTGAAACTTCTTTAGATTATTCATCTGCACTGAATCAAGCTGTGTTTCTCTCTGCACCTACAGTCAGCAATGCACGCAAGGATCAACCTGATGCACATGCGGGTTAAGCCCATGAGGGTTAAGCCACCTGGCTACAACTTGAAAAGTCACCGTCACACACCAAACAAGATAAACACTAATAGTGCTTTAAAGATTGCAGTGCATATGATATTATATGGTAAAGGGTCATCTAATGTTGTTCCCGTATGTACATGTACACTCTGCAGGTCTATCCATGCTTGTTCCCGTATGCACCTACATGTACATGTATACTCTGCGGGGCCATCCATGTTTGTTCCCATGTACACACATGTAGCACTTGAGCACTTCCCAAATACTTCACCAACTATATGTTCCAGAGACTGCTCCCACCAATTGAAACCACACCTCCAGCTTGTAACTGCCACAGTTGGTTTGTTACCACTTCAACTTTGGCATCATAAATTTACAAATGCAGTTTGGGTAGAGAATCTTCCTTAGCTTTGGTAGAGTACCTCTCTTGTCAGGACGAAGGGCGTCAGACATTTCCCAGTAGGCATAGGTGCCTGTGCATCCTTCCTAGGCAGAAGGGCTTCCAGAAGCAGTGTAGCCTGGAAGACGACCATGAAGATGGCAGCTGCAATCATCTGAAATAAAAATTTAGCTCCCCCCCATCCACTGGGACTTCACAACTGTTCCATAGTCAGCAGTTAGATTGGATTGAATGGAGAAGCAACTGCACTTCGTATTAGAGGGTCAGAGAGTACATTATAACCCAACAGCTGCGTACGTTGGACAGCTGCGTATGTTGGAGTGACTTGTCGAAAAAGAACGAAACAAGAGTGCACCATGTAGACGGCAAACAACTGAAACGACCCTTTACCATATACATTCACATCGTACAAGACCTCAGTGTTGAGGGGTGCGTGGAAAATTTGGTATTACGCACGGCGTATCCATGCATCTACCTATCTATGCACTGTACGTTCACCTGTAAAAAAAACATGAAGGGGTTAGCCCCCTTAAACAAAATCGGGATTGGTTGTCATAGTGAAGATAACGATCGAGAAAATGGCAGCAGATTTTAAGCTGGCAAACTTGCCCAGGCAAGTGAGGCTGCGTGGTTAGGATGATGGAGTTCCATTCTGACGTAGCTGTTGAATTCATCAGCATGCTCTAGCTAAGGAGATGTGATATCACAAAACGGGTTTGCTAAACTGAAAATAGTCGTATCTGGAGAATATCTGAGCGGGCTCTCTCCTCAACTTTCAGGGATATAATATATTACAATTCTTAGCTACTTCCTTACATCACAATCAATTGCAATATGATGGCATCAATAATGTACAGATATCGGTGTATTAGGCCTTAGGCTATGCTAGGGGTATATAGGACTAATGCTCGAGGAATGCAATCTAACAATATTGGAATTTCAAACTATTAAAAATTGAAGCATCCGTGAATAAAATTTGAAGTTGATTATTGAGAAGGCGATTTTAATAAAACAATTGCCTTTAAAAAATATTTTAATCTCTCTCTGACGCACCTTGGCTTGCCACTTGATGCCTCCCACTCACTACTAACATTGGTATGTAAGATTATAAATGGTAAAGGGTCATCTAACTGGTTGTGGTCTACACGGGTACACCCACGGACAGGTCAATCTTGGCTGTTATGCGATTGTTGTTGTTGTTGCGGTGAAGACTCTTTCAACATCATGGCAGGAGAGAAGTCCACAGCAGAAAATAACTCTACACTCAACCCAACTTGTTTTTTTATTACGCATCACACCTTGTACCTCGTTGTTGTTGTTGTTTCTGCTGCTGCTGCTGTTGTTGTTGTTGTTAGAGTCATCCAGGGGCCGGCTACAGCCTCCTTCGAGGTCTTGATAATTGCTGCACAGGAGAGCTCCAGAACTACCCAACAGAGCTGATGTTACTCTACTCACTGCTAGCACACACATACACTAACTACCCAACAGAGCTGATGTTACTCACTGCTAGCACATGCATACACTAACTACCCAACAGAGCTGATGTTACTCTACTCACTGCTAGCACATGCATACACTAACTACCCAACAGAGCTGATGTTACTCTACTCACTGCTAGCACACGCATACACTAACTACCCAACAGAGCTCACTGCTAGCACATGCATACACTAACTACCCAACAGAGCTGATGTTACTCTACTCACTGCTAGCACACGCATACACTAACTACCCAACAGAGCTGATGTTACTCACTGCTAGCACATGCATACACTAACTACCCAACAGAGCTGATGTTACTCTACTCACTGCTAGCACACGCATACACTAACTACCCAACAGAGCTGATGTTACTCTACTCACTGCTAGCACACGCATACACTAACTACCCAACAGAGCTGATGTTACTCTACTCACTGCTAGCACACACATACACTAACTACCCAATAGAGCTGATGTTACTCTACTCACTGCTAGCACATGCATACACTAACTACCCAACAGAGCTGATGTTACTCTACTCACTGCTAGCACATGCATACACTAACTACCCAACAGAGCTGATGTTACTCTACTCACTGCTAGCACACGCATACACTAACTACCCAACAGAGCTGATGTTACTCTACTCACTGCTAGCACATGCATACACTAACTACCCAACAGAGCTGATGTTACTCTACTCACTGCTAGCACACGCATACACTAACTACCCAACAGAGCTGATGTTACTCTACTCACTGCTAGCACACACATACACTAACTACCCAACAGAGCTGATGTTACTCTACTCACTGCTAGCACATGCATACACTAACTACCCAACAGAGCTGATGTTACTCTACTCACTGCTAGCACACGCATACACTAACTACCCAACAGAGCTGATGTTACTCTACTCACTGCTAGCACATGCATACACTAACTACCCAACAGAGCTGATGTTACTCTACTCACTGCTAGCACACGCATACACTAACT
This sequence comes from Cladorhizidae sp. MBARI D1340-BT2, assembly GCA_028752905.1. Taxonomy (NCBI): domain Eukaryota; kingdom Metazoa; phylum Porifera; class Demospongiae; order Poecilosclerida; family Cladorhizidae; species Cladorhizidae sp. MBARI D1340-BT2. The sequence continues at coordinate 11,694,134 of JAQNBH010000005.1, forward strand.
ACCCAACAGAGCTGATGTTACTCTACTCACTGCTAGCACATGCATACACTAACTACCCAACAGAGCTGATGTTACTCTACTCACTGCTAGCACACGCATACACTAACTACCCAACAGAGCTGATGTTACTCTACTCACTGCTAGCACATGCATACACTAACTACCCAACAGAGCTGATGTTACTCTACTCACTGCTAGCACACACATACACTAACTACCCAACAGAGCTGATGTTACTCTACTCACTGCTAGCACACGCATACACTAACTACCCAACAGAGCTGATGTTACTCTACTCACTGCTAGCACATGCATACACTAACTACCCAACAGAGCTGATGTTACTCTACTCACTGCTAGCACATGCATACACTAACTACCCAACAGAGCTGATGTTACTCTACTCACTGCTAGCACACACGTACACTAACTACCCAACAGAGCTGATGTTAGTCTACTCACTGCTAGCACACACATACACTAACTACCCAACAGAGCTGATGTTACTCTACTCACTGCTAGCACACGCATACACTAACTACCCAACAGAGCTGATGTTACTCTACTCACTGCTAGCACATGCATACACTAACTACCCAACAGAGCTGATGTTACTCTACTCACTGCTAGCACATGCATACACTAACTACCCAACAGAGCTGATGTCTCTCTGCTCACTGCTAGCACACGCATACACTAACTACCCAACAGAGCTGATGTTACTCTACTCACTGCTAGCACACGCATACACTAACTACCCAACAGAGCTGATGTTACTCTACTCACTGCTAGCACACGCATACACTAACTACCCAACAGAGCTGATGTTACTCTACTCACTGCTAGCACATGCATACACTAACTACCCAACAGAGCTGATGTTACTCTACTCACTGCTAGCACATGCATACACTAACTACCCAACAGAGCTGATGTTACTCTACTCACTGCTAGCACACGCATACACTAACTACCCAACAGAGCTGATGTTACTCTACTCACTGCTAGCACACGCATACACTAACTACCCAACAGAGCTGATGTTACTCTACTCACTGCTAGCACATGCATACACTAACTACCCAACAGAGCTGATGTTACTCTACTCACTGCTAGCACACGCATACACTAACTACCCAACAGAGCTGATGTTACTCTACTCACTGCTAGCACATGCATACACTAACTACCCAACAGAGCTGATGTTACTCTACTCACTGCTAGCACACGCATACACTAACTACCCAACAGAGCTGATGTTACTCTACTCACTGCTAGCACATGCATACACTAACTACCCAACAGAGCTGATGTTACTCTACTCACTGCTAGCACATGCATACACTAACTACCCAACAGAGCTGATGTTACTCTACTCACTGCTAGCACATGCATACACTAACTACCCAACAGAGCTGATGTCTCTCTGCTCACTGCTAGCACATGCATACACTAACTACCCAACAGAGCTGATGTTACTCTACTCACTGCTAGCACATGCATACACTAACTACCCAACAGAGCTGATGTTACTCTACTCACTGCTAGCACATGCATACACTAACTACCCAACAGAGCTGATGTTACTCTACTCACTGCAAGCACATGCATACACTAACTACCCAACAGAGCTGATGTTACTCTACTCACTGCTAGCACACACATACACTAACTACCCAACAGAGCTGATGTCTCTCTACTCACTGCTGAGCACACATATCCACTGCTGCATGGTGGCTGACTTTCACTTACCTTTTTTGAAATTTGTCATCAGTAATCGCTCATTTAAACAAGATCTCATGTGAGCTAGCTTGTCTCTGTCACCATTGGTGAACTTAACAAACTGACAATATTTAACCACCTCTCGCTCTTTCTCTTTTGACCTCACATTCGAGAAGCGGATTATTAGTTGTGGATGCATGTTGGAAGAGCAGGACTTTCTAGGAATGCACGTATTGTACACGAGTTAGCAGATACCAAAGGCAGATCGACACAGGCAGGCATCAGGTTGATCAAGACTCAAGGCATGCTGGAAGTCTTTTAGAAGCCAAGACCAGCTGAAGCTGAAACCTCTATTTAATCAGCTAAGAAGCTGAAACCTCTATTTAATCAGCTAAGAAGCTGAAACTTCTATTTAAGCAGCTGAAGTTGAAACTTTTATTTAAGCAATTAAGAAAGCTGAAACCTCTATTTAAGCAACTGAAGCTGAAACCTCTATTCAACCAAGAAGCTGCTAATGTTGAGAGCTTTGTTCTTGGGGGGTGTTTTTTTTTGCCATCCCTTAAAAAAGTGCGTTAAATTAATTCGACCGTCTGCAATTAACACAAGAATTATTTGAGTAAACTATCAGGTTTCTCAACTTGTAGCGATGAAGAAGCAATGAATCCTGTGCATGCAAGTTGAGTCCTGTTGGAGGCTGTAGATCCGGCGCTCTGGAATAACACGGGGTTTGGAGGAGGTGGAGAAGGTGTGCAATAAAAGAAGAAAAGTTCCTGTGATGGGGGAGTTGAATGAGTGAAATGATCTTCTGCCCCCCCTGTCAGTTCGCTTCTGTCTTTAGATTGGTTGAGGCTTCTGGTATGCCCCCCCAACCTGTTTCAAACCTGTTCCAAACAAGGATTAATAAGGAAGGTATGCTTATCCATAGCCACAAGCTCCTAGCCTGTGTGTTTTATCCACACTGGCCACACCCCTCCACATTAGCCACTCCCTCCACTGTTGTCCCGCCTTAAGTTACCATCAGCCACAAGTCTATTATACAATAACCACTATATAGCTGAATATTGCAGCACATAATATTAGTGTGTGTGCAGAAATGAAGGAGATACACTGTACCAACAAAACTTACCATCTTTTTATTATGTACAGCTGCACTTCGATCTCTACCCTGCAAATGACAGCAACAACTAATATCATTACCTCATTGCTCTAATTATACCAGTACTCCAATTATCAGTGCAACTACCTCATTGCTCTAATTATACCAGTACTCCAATTATCAGTGCAACTACTTCATTGCTCTAATTATACCAGTACTCCAATTATCAGTGCAACTACCTCATTGCTCTAATTATACCAGCGCTCCAATTATCAGTGCAACTACCTCATTGCTCTAATTATACCAGTACTCCAATTATCAGTGCAACTACCTCATTGCTCTAATTATACCAGTACTCCAATTATCAGTGCAACTACCTCATTGCTCTAATTATACCAGTGCTCCAATTATCAGTGCAACTACTTCATTGCTCTAATTATACCAGTACTCCAATTATCAGTGCAACTACCTCATTGCTCTAATTATACCAGTACTCCAATTATCAGTGCAACTACTTCATTGCTCTAATTATAGTACAACTAACTTAATATTCTAATTATCAGTACAACCTCATTACTCCAATTATCAGTACAACTACCTTATTATCAGTACATGTACAACTCTAATTATTCACCCTCAGTAAAATCATCTGCTTTCATTCCCATGGATGCCCTTAACATTCACTTTGTTCTAAATGCATGTAAAAAGGGTGTGGTTATTAAAATGCAGTGGGTGTGGTTATATAGTCATCTTGGTATTAGAGAGGGCGGAGTTATTCTGAGGCTAGTATAGATGACTGGGTGGCCTTTGCCAGTGCAGAGGTTTTGATAAAGAGTTCATCTCCATAGATTACAAGGCTATGTTCCTGGGATATTTGATGACTATCCTGGAATGTCCCTAGCAGCCCAAGAATACCTCTACCCCTTGCCCTCCTTAGAATAGCCCTAGCCCTAGCCCTAGAATAGCCCTAGCCTTAGAATAGCCCTAGTCCTAGAATAGCCCTAGCCCTAGAATAACCCTAGCCCTAGAATAACCCTAGCCCTAGAATAACCCTAGCCCTAGAATAGCCCTAGAATAGCCCTAGCCCTAGAATAGCCCTAGCGCTGGTTCTGAAATCCATGGTGTACTATCACCCTCTCTAGAGGGGCATCCTATAGGCTAGTCACAGGAAGTGTTACGGCAGAACTACTAGTCATGTATGGTAAAGGGTCGCCACAGAGTCTTGTTTGTTTAGGTCCACTGCATATATTCACCACACACTTTCCATGGCTTAGAGGGGAGAATTACACCACTCCCACCAACACATGAAACGTACAGATTCCATGACCATCCGTGAGTGAGTCTTGGAGGCAGCCGTTCTGTTGCAGACAATACAGCACGCTGCATGGCTCTGTGCATTGAAGCTTGAGATGCCCAGACACAAGGCGTGGTACAGGTGGCCACAGCTGCACACACACACACACATACCACACACACACAGCACAGCAAGAAAATAATTTTGAACAGTTTCTCTTTCACTGTCATACTATGACTATGTAAATCACACTATTGACTTCTAGTAGCACGTGCATGATAACCTCAACCCAAACCCGGCTCTTGTTCACCTATGCATGCACTGTAGCCATAAGGGACCCAAGGGTCGTGAATGGGTTGTGTTCAAGGACCCTTAACTTCTACCCCATACCTCCCATGCATGCGATTTTAATAGCTCTCTCCCAGTGCTTTAATTAAAGGACATCTAAAATGCTATTTTTCAGTATTTTTTTAAAGAAGCCTGGGGGAGGGTACTACTGCTTGAAGCTATTGGTGCACAGAAGCCCGGGGGAGGGTACTGCCGCTTGAAGCTATTGGTGCACAGAAGCCTGGGGGAGGGTAGTGCTGCTTGAAGCTATTGGTGCACAGAAGCCTGGGGGAGGATACTACCGCTTGAAGCTATTGGTGCACAGAAGCCTGGGGGAGGATACTACTGCTTGAAGCTATTGGTGCACAGAAGCCCGGGGGAGGGTACTGCCGCTTGAAGCTTGTGAGCACTGCTATAGCCAGCTACCACACACCTACCCACCATCCTTGTGAGCACTGCTACAGCCAGCTACCACACACCTACCCACCATCCTTGTGGGCACTGCTACAGCCAGCTACCACACACCTACCCACCATCCTTGTGAGCACTGCTACAGTCAGCTACCACACACCTACCCACTATCCTTGTGAGCACTGCTACAGTCAGCTACCACACACCTACCCACTATCCTTGTGAGCACTGCTATAGCCAGCTACCACACACCTACCCACCATCCTTGTGAGCACTGCTATAGCCAGCTGCCACACACCTACCCACCATCCTTGTGAGCACTGCTATAGCCAGCTGCCACACACCTACCCACCATCCTTGTGGGCACTGCTACAGCCAGCTACACACACCTACCCACCATCCTTGTGGGCACTGCTATAGCCAGCTACCACACACCTACCCACCATCCTTGTGGGCACTGCTATAGCCAGCTACCACACACCTACCCACCATCCTTGTGAGCACTGCTACAGCCAGCTACCACACACCTGCCCACCATCCTTGTGGGCATTGCTATAGCCAGCTACCACACACCTACCCACCATCCCAACCTCACTGCACAGCAGACGTAGAATGGTGACTTGCTACACAACAACCTCCTCTAGTTGCTAGCTACACACCATAAGCTTCTGAGCACCAATAGCCACAAACAAAAAAAGCGCTTCATTTACTCTTAAAGATTAAAATATTATGTGTTAGGCAAGTGCAGGGCAGCTGGCAAGAAGTGGAGTTGGGGGTACTGATTTTGCAAAAGTAGCTGGACAAGAAAAAAAAATTCACACCGAGAGTGTGTCTTTCTCACAACAACCAATTAGCTACACATATACCTGCTCTGTCTAAGTGACCATCATTAACACAGCTACGAATAGCTAAGTGAGTTGTGAGTGAGGCACACCAGCATTGTGAGTGAGGCACAATGCTGGTGTTGAAGGCAGCCACTGTGCATGCATGTATGTATGTATGCATATATACATGTGCTCTATAGAGAGCATGTAACTACCACAAGTTCTCATGGCATAAGGAAGAGCCTCCTCCCTTTACCTCTTGTTCCTCCGCACATCTTTCTATATTTCCTGCACCCATCGGAATAGGGCAGAGAGGTGCTAATATATAATCCACGTGTTTGTATGACTAACAAGATCTGCTGCTCCTCCCCTCCTCCCCCCCCCCCCTCCTCGCACCTGCAATTTTCACCCCTCCACCCCTTAATTGCATTTCACCCCCCCACCCCCTTCAATTGCATTTTCAACCCCTCCCACCCCCTTTAATTGCATTTCACCCCTTCCCACCCCCTTTAATTGCATTTCACCCCTTCCCACCCCCTTTAATTGCATTTCACCCCCCCCTCCCACCCCCTTTAATTGTATTTTCACCCCCTCCCACATCTCCCCCCCCCCCCCCCCCTCCCCCCACCTCTACTATACCTGAACACGACCACGTTGTCTCTGGAGCCATCTGCCAGTAAATCAGCCTTCCTGTTGCAAACTATGCAGAAGTCTGTGAGTGGGGTGATGGCCTTCTGCACCAGGGAGTGGAGGTAGGACAAGGAGCCTCGTACATCATGCACTAGAATGTGGTGGGTGGTCTTCAACAGAGTCTGCACGGAGGAAGCCTTCATAACCACACTTTGCAAATTCTGTTGTAATGACCAAATATTGTATAGTGGGGGAATCTTCGAGGGGTTAAATATTCGCAGAGGGTGACAATTTGCAGGGGAATATTCGTGGATTGTGCAGCATAGTGGAAGCCACACCCATTCTCTGTTGCTCTTCAACGGATTGGATTCTAGCGATGAAAACTGTGAATAGTAAGTCCTAGAAAATACCCCTCTATTTGGTGTTAAGAAGAGCACATACTTACGTACTAGTAAGAACTGTTGCTAATTAGTGAGAGCAGGAAGCAAAGAGATGTCGTTTGGCAGGGTGGCATGGAGAATTGTTTCATGCCTGCAAGAAACCTTCCATCTATCCAGTGCATCACTTAGCTGCTTTGAATATGAATGAGTTATCCATTCAAAATATGCAATATGAAATATGAATGGGTTAACAGTCCTAAATATGAAAGGGTTAATATAAGAATGGGTTACCAGACCTAACTATGAAGGGGTTACCAGAGCTATATGAAGGGGTTACCAGAGCTATATGAAGGGGTTACCAGAGCTATATGAAGGGGTTACCAGCCTAAAATACGAAGGGTTTATCCATCCTAAATCGAAAGGGTGATCAGCCCTAAATATGAAGGGGTTACTGACTGGGTTCATCTCTAAACATGAAGGGATTACTCATCCTAATGAATGGGTTACCATCTCCAAATATCCAAATATAAATGGGTTACCTATCATATATGAAGGGGTTACCTACCCTAAATATGAAGGGGTTACCAACAACCCTAAATATGAAGGGGATACCTACAACCTTAAATATGAAGGGGTTACCTGCAACCCTAAACATGAAGGGGTTACCTACAACCCTAAATATGATACAACCCTAAATATGAAGGGGTTACCTACAACCCTAAATATGAAGGGGTTACCTACAACCCTAAACATGAAGGGGATACCTACAACCCTAAATATGAAGGGGTTACCTACAACCCTAAATATGAAGGGGTTACCTACAACCCTAAATATGAAGGGGATACCTACAACCCTAAATATGAAGGGGTTACCTACAACCCTAAATATGAAGGGGTTACAAGTCCTAATATGAATGGGTTCATGTGTGGAGCCAGTGGCTTCTCCTTTCCTCCAGAAAATGTCGACACAACCTGGGTACTTGATTGTGGCTGCTAATGACTGCAAGCAAGTGGCATATTCCTTGCTGACTGATGCCTTGCGTGGCCTGCTTGAAGCAATGATATCCAGTCAACATCAGTTTTGAATAACTCATACCTATCTGAACATCTACAGCATACATCCACCATCATTATTACAAGTAGTTCAGTGCTAGTGCCTTCAAAAACAAGAAAGCAGTTCAAAACAAATTCAGTAATATTGCATATCGTCTTTTTTATAACTTTTTTTTTTGCAGAAAAGGAAATGGTCATCACATTTACTGGCTCTCAGGGCCTCACGTTCCTGGTGGAGGGAGATGACCAAAGATGCAAGCACCTTCACGGATTAATCCAGAGCACTTGACATCATTGGTAGCAATAACTCTTGCTCATTTTCAATAAAAAAAGGAATATATAATCTCTCGTCGAGCACCTCGAAGCTCGTTAACCCTCCCAAGGCAATACAACTACGCATTAAAAATAACTGCACTATATACCAACACCTCCCTCCCCTAGCCTACAACACCGATGTGGCATAACTCTTAACTATGTCAGTAAAGCCTCGTCATGACTGAAGCCAATCAGTTCCAAACTCTCCAATGACAACGTACCTCTTCATAACTGTAAGTGTCGAGCATGCCCAGAATCAGCTCCTTGATGTCTTTGAACTGATAAGAGGGATCCTATGGGAACATTTTTCAAAAAACAAAATTAATAAAAATTAAAAAAATTTAAAAACCAAGAAAAAAAATGCAAGAGTTGAAGTTGGTTACCATCACGATGCTGGTGCTAAAAAAATCACGCTAAAAATCACACGCATTCTTGAAATATCACGTACACTTGAAATATCACGTACACTTGAAATATCACGCACACTTGAAATATCACGCACACTTGAAATATCACGCACACTTGAAATATCACGTACACTTGAAATATCACGCACACTTGAAATATCACGCACACTTGAAATATCACGTACACTTGAAATATCACGCACACTTGAAATATCACGCACACTTGAAATAACATGCACACTTGAAATATCACGCACACTTGAAATATCTCGCACACTTGAAATATCATGCACACTTGAAATAACACGCACACTTGAAATATCACGCACACTTGAAATATCATGCACACTTACAAAGAAATATCACACTTGAAATATCACGCACACTTGAAATATCACACACTTGAAATAACATGCACAATTGAAATATCACACACACTTGAAATATCATGCACACTTGAAATAACACGCACACTTGAAATATCACGCACATTTGAAATATCACGCACACTTGAAATATCACAAAGAAATATCACACACTTGAAATATCACGCACACTTGAAATATCACACACTTGAAATATCACTCACTTGAAATATTTGAAATATCACGCACTCGAAATATCACACACTTGAAATATCACACACACTTTTGAAATATCGTGCACACTTGAAATATCACGCACACTTGAAATATTTCGCACACTTGAAATATCACGCACTTGAAATAATACGCACACTTGAAATATCACGCACACTTGAAATAACACGTACACTTGAAATATCATGCACACTTGAAATAACATGCACACTTGAAATATCACGCACACAGGAAATATCACGCACACTTGAAATAACAGGCATACTTGAATAATCTTTTGAAGGATGTCAGGTAGTCTGATGTAGCCGAGCATGCTATTCAAAATCTCGTGGATCATGGCATTGTATGCTAAACAAGGAACAATAGAACACCACACGTCATAAATCAACCAATAGAATAGGAGCTTGAGTGTCATACTATCTGTCAAGCGCATGTTCGTGGAGGCTTTGAACTTCTTCTGCAGGTTGTGGATGTTGTCAAAGATGGGAAACCACATTGCCTGCAAGGAGATTAATTTGATTTAATGAGCACTATTATTTTACGAATGTCATGCGTCATGTTTGGCACCTGACGTTCACTCTCTTCCGAGGTGGTGGAGTTTCTCTGACAGAATTCGAGGAGGGTGTGAAGTAGGCCTTCTACGTGGCCAAACCTCCCTCCCATCTCCATGTCAACACTCTCCTGGATGTAGTACCGCTCGCTCACCGAGTCCACCTCAATGGTCAGAGTCTGCTGGCAACAAGCACACACACACACTCACAAGAGCAAACATACTCGAGAAGGAATCATGTAACAAGAAGAAGGTATTAAAGGGAAGTTATTTTAACCGACTCTGACCTCGAGGATCAGCTTGAAAGCTCCCGAGATGTCGCCACACCTCTCCAGCAGGTAGGCAGAGGCGTCCACCAGACGAGCTTTAGTACAGACCTAAAGACCACACAAATTGAATGAGCCAATAGTCACCCCCGCTGTGTGTCCATCAGCTTGCTCACCTCCAAGGCTTCTTCTAGTCGGTAGTTATCGTTCTGTTTGAGAAACATGTACGCCTGTTCAGGCTCAAAGCGGCAGAGAAGTTCAATATACCTCTCCACCACGTGCTGGGGAGGAGCGATGTCCTGTTTAGACTGGGAACTAATAAATAAATTAAAGACGTATACAACAACAAATGCAATGACAACAACAACAAATACAACAACAAATACAATGACAACAACAACAAATACAATGACAACAACAACAAAGACAACACAAAACATTGACAACAACACAACACAAAGACGATGTCAACAACACAACATCAACAATCACAACAACAATGACAACAACACAAAGACGATGTCAACAACTCTACAACAACAACAATCACAACAACAATGACAACAACACAAAGACGATGTCAACAACTCAACAGCACAACAAAAATGACAACAACACAAAGACGATGTCAACAACACAACAACAACAACACAACAACACAACAACAACAATGACAACAACACAAAGACGATAACACAACAACAATGACAACACAACAACAATGACAACACAAAGACGATGTCAACAACACAACACAACAACAATGACACAACAAGAATGACACAACAACAATGACAACAACACAAAGACGATGTCAGCAACACAACAACACAAAGACGATGTTAACAAAACAACAATGACAACACAAAGACGATGTCAACAACACATCAACAACACAACAACAATGACACACAACAACAATCACAACGACAATGACAACAACACAAAGACGATGTCAACAACACAACAACACAAAGACGATGTTAACACAACAACAATAACAACACACACATCAACAACACAACAACAATGACAACACAATGACAACACAAAACATTGACAACAACACAACACAAAGACGATGTCAACAACACAACAACAATCACAACAACAATGACAACAACACAAAGACGATGTCAACAACTCTACAACAACAATCACAACAACAATGACAACAACACAAAGACGATGTCAACAACTCAACAGCACAACAAAAATGACAACAACACAAAGACGATGTCAACAACACAACACAACAACAATGACAACAACAATGACAACAACACAAAGACGATGTCAACAACACAACACAAAGACGATAACACAACAACAATGACAACACAAAGACGATGTCAACAACACAACACAACAATGACACAACAACAATGACAACAACACAAAGACGATGTCAGCAACACAACAACACAAAGACGATGTTAACACAACAACAATGACAACAACACAAAGACGATGTCAACAACACATCAACAACACAACAACAATGACACACAACAACAATCACAACGACAATGACAACAACACAAAGACGATGTCAACAACACAACAACACAAAGACGATGTTAACACAACAACAATGACAACAACACAAAGACATCAACAACACAACAACAATGCCAACAACACAAAGATGATGTCTACAACACAACACAACAATGACACACAACAACAATGACAACAACACAAAGACAATGACAACAACGATCAAAATGCAGGAGGGCAGAAATGAGCTGGCCAAGCAACGGATATAAATATGTTTTTATGCGATTTATTTTACTTGGTGTCAAAAATCACGCGTAGGAATTGAAATTGCTGGTCGGGGTTCACGTGGAGTTTATACGTGACTTCAGCCAACTCCAGAGGGAAGTCTGCGAGCACGAGATGAGCAGTGGCCTCTACGTCTTGTTCCAGCAGCACCTAGAGGAGGGAGGGGAGGAGGGAGGAGAGGTCGAGCAGGAAGCATCGGGAGCAAGCGAGTTAAAAATAATAATGTACTTGCAGAGGCTAGCACACCTTGAAATGCTGCAGCACAGCTCTGGATATCTCCTCTCGATCAGGCTCGGTGTACATGTCCTCATTCATGATGGAGCGGATGTAAGAGAAGGATTGTTGCTGAACACAGCAAAAGGTGAAGCAAATGAGACTGCATGCACCAACCACCCGCCATAACTAGCCTTAAAAAGCTCACCCTCCTGCTGTTGTCTCTGATGTAACAGGAGAGCACTTTAGCAAACTGCCTCTTCTTTTCGTAGAGAAGCTCACAGAGGCGATAGCTACACAAGATCAACCCACAGCAGCAAATGTTACACGCACATGTGGAGGAAGGAAGGCGAGGCAACACAACAGAATGTATGTAGGCATTACAATTTAGCACTTTCAGCTTTAACAAGTAGCTTTTCCTCGTCAAATTTTCTGAGAACTCCAGCATTCCACAGCTCCAGCAAGGCCTGTGAAGATAGAACACAAGGCTATTAATAGAGGTTGAAGTCACAATTCATTTTTTGTAACATAAATATATACATGTATATATATATATATATAGTAGTAATAGAAAAGTACTGGGATGGCTAGTCCTACTATAGTTTCATGCGAATGCAATCATCAGGGACAATCCCTGATGATTGCATTCGCATGAAACTATAGTAGGACTAGCCATCCCAGTACTTTTCTATTACTACTTATTCAATAGCTCTGCTTTAACACAGCATTGAGCACTATTTGTAGCCTTCATCAGCCTTCAATCAGCAAACTACCTTCAAGTATATATATATATATATATATATATAGAAAAGTACTGGGATGGCTAGTCCTACTGCAGTTTCATGCTAACGCAATCATCAGGGACAGATTGCATTAGCATGAAACTGCAGTAGGACTAGCCATCCCAGTACTTTTCTATATTCAATAGCTCTGCCTTAACACAGCATTGAGCACTATTTGTAGCCTTCATCAGCAAACTACCTTCAAGTATATAATTAATAATTATACACATATATAGTATATATTTATATATATATAATTAATAATTATACACACATTTTATACATATATATTAGTATATATATATATAATTAATAATTATACACACATATACATATATATTAGTACCATATAATAATAATTATACACATATATATATATATATATATATATATATAATTAATAATTATACACACATTATATACATATATATTAGTATATATTTATATATATATATATAATTAATAATTATACACACATATATACATATATATTGTATATATTTATATAGGATTGGCTTTGTCAAGAAAGAAAGGAAACTAGAGCTTGTCATTTCCGACCACACCCACTTGGAGGATTTAAACAAACACCAAATATAATGTAGATGTTAAACAGTAGTGTATAATAATAGGTAAAGGATCGTCTACATGTTTGTAGTCGACATTGATTCATTTTTTTGACGAGTCAATTCAAATGTTTTTTTACAAGCAACAGCAGCAGCACTTGTTTTGTTGCAGTGCAAACCCAACCAATCTAGCAGACGTTATTCTCTACCGTATTTATACTACACACATATTATGTATAGACGTATGTAAGGTCATAAATAGTTCACCTGTGCTGCTAACTATTGCCACAAGAATAAGCCAGCCATGGTTCAATATCACACACACACACACACGTGCACACACCTAAACTGTTTTCAATTACCAAACACAAAGGTTCTGGGATTGCGGACTGGAGAACTGCAGCCAGTAGTGCTTCTATATAATGAATCTTCTAGTTGTAGGTGGTACTGCAGGCTAGTTATGAATAGCCAGCTACTGCTCACTACCTAACACTACCTACATTGGTAGCCACCCTTGCCAGTCTTCTTGGTGCATCCAGATGCCCCTAGCGCTGCAGCTGGGTGCCTGGACTGGGCCTAACAGGAACAAGGGTATCCTACGCAAAGTCCCGTATGCAGGACATGCACCCCTGCAATTAGGGAGTCGATTGAACCGCTCGAGACCAAACTGCCAACATGGAGACCAGTGGGAGCACCTGCGCTCAACCTCGCTCTTAAAACAGGAACTTGCTCGCAGACACCCTGCGGTCTTCCAAACCACTACACCAAACCGTTACAACCTCACAAAACCTTGGTGCACTTTCACGCCAAGATCTCGTGTTTTGATCTCCAAGCACCGATACCGGACTAGTCGCGGCATGTACCCACCTGCTGCCGCTCTTCGTTCACCACGTCCTCCTCAGCGTCGGTGATGTAATCCAGCACCTAGCAACAACACAGAGCATAATCATTGTCTGGTTATATAGTGCTCCACAGAGCAATCCCTGGTGGCCACGTACGTACCTAAGGTTAGGTGTGTGCACTAAGTAATGCATGGGAGAGTCTTCTACCAATATGGACGGGCACATGATTACACACCCACCGAATCTTCTCAGTCTGATGACCATCTACATCTGTTGTTGGTTTAACTATTCGTCATTTGCAAGAGGTTCGCTTTTCTCCCACAAGTTTCATCTGTCGCTAAGGATCATCACCAGTTCCCACTGTGGATTTTGGCTGACTGACTGGCGGCTATGGCAATGGCCGCTACATGTACCTGTCCACTCTTTAAGCAGTCCATCATCTTCGGAGCCTTCTGCCTTCTCAGAATGACAAACTCTTGAAGGTTCCTTTACTGGCAGGTCCTCAGATAGCTGTGTTTTAACCCTTCTGCTCCTCAGATGACAGTTTTTAACCCTTTAGCTCCTCAGATGGCTGTCTTTTAACCCTTCTTCTCCTCAGATGGCTGTCTTTTAACCCTTCTGCTCATAGATCACTTATAGAAACACCGCAGCTCATGATGCTGTGTGCTCCATAATATCCCTTCTTAATTGGTGGACACGCTCATCACAATTGGCAGACATGAGCATGCCCGGTCTAATCAAATGCCGCACAGTTGCACCCGAGGTAACAAACCATGCACGAACTATTCGTGGGGGACAAATTATTGAGAGTGGTCTACTCCAAATTATATAGTACTCGCAGAGAGTCGCTCCTTACCTGATCATACACGTGCTCGTCTACTCTGATGCTGGTCCGATGTTTCGCACCCTGTCTGGCCAGGAACGTGAAGAGAGAGCCGACTTGCGACGGCTTCAGAAGACAACAACAACAATAAGCAAAACTTCTCTATTCTGTTCTCTGTCAACTGATATTAGCTACACCAACAATACTCACAGAGAAGGAGCTGCCAGACTCCACAACCATCACGTTGAGAAGTATGTCCACCACTTCCTGTCTGGTGGGAATCCCTTTAGGGGAATCCCTGGAGGAAGAGGCGAGGTGGATTATTATTAGAGCACATCATCACTTTGGCATGAAACTTACTCTTCCTTTGCTGTATCGAAGTCCGACTCTTCAAAGGCCTGGAAATTAAAAAACAAAGAACGTCATGAAAGGATGGGTCGAGGTACGGAAGCAAGAACAGTCAGAATCATGGAGAATTGGAGCATGGAAGTGTGACGATAATGCTTTTAATAAACACACACATCACTGCATGCACTGACACATTGGAAAAACAACAACAACAATGAAACAATTTATTGATTATACATGTACATACACTATAATAATGGGTTAAAGTTCTGTTCTTTGTATTCTTTGTAGAGCTGAGAAATAATTATTCCATGCCAAGGAGTGCCAACATATAAATGAGCCTTGCACTTGCACGGCAGACTGAAGCCGAGCTCGGCAGTGTCGGTAAAGAATCATGCCACAGATAAGATAGGATTCCTCCCACCCCCTGTGTTAAAATCATTTTTTGGGGGTGGAGTTATCCACGAAAATATACCTCACAAAGTGAACAATAGCAAACTGGACTTCTCCTCGAGCTGTCGCTGTCGGAGCTTAGTCCGAGGTTGACACAACCCTTTGAAGTTTAAGTCTAAAGAAAAGCTCATAAAGGTCCCACTATCATCATCACTTCCTTCACTAGAGCAGTAGCTAATGAAGAGCTTGAAGAAGAAACTGCCAAGATGCATTCCCCATGCAACAGGTTAGTGAACCATACAGTATTCTACTTCAGCTCAGCTTTTGATTTTGTAGAGCCTGAGATCATGCACTCTTGACCCTTGTACGTACGTAGGTGCAGCCCCAGAGAGACCATGCACTCTTGTTCCCCGTAGCCCCAGAGAGAACATGCACTCTTGACCCTCGTACGTATGTAGGTGCATCCCCATAGAGACCATGCATTCTTGTTCCTCGTATGTACGTAGGTGCAGCCCCGGAGAGACCATGCACTCTTGACCCTCGTACGTACGTAGGTGCAGCCCCAGAGAGACCATGCACTCTTGACCCTCGTACGTACGTACATAGGTGCAGCCCCAGAGAGACCATGCACTCTTGACCCTTGTACGTACGTAGGTGCAGCCCCAGAGAGACCATCCACTCTTGTTCCCCGTACGTACGTACATGTAGGTGCAGCCCCATAGAGACCATGCACTCTTGTTCCCCGTACGTACGTACATGTATGTGCAGCCCCAGAGAGACTATAAATTCTTGGCCTTCCTTGCTGTACATAAGTGAAGTTTCAGAGAGCATGCAGAAACACGCAGTAGCATGGTTTATTCACAGAAGCTGGGTGGTCGCTTGTGAGCCAAACCACTGCATGGTCATATCAGGGATGCCAGCTTATCACAGGGAGGACTGATGTGGAAGAAGGTAGATTACGGATAGGATGGAGAGTGGGAGCTAGTCGAGGTGCACTACACTCCTGCAAAAGGAGGACATCGGCCGAGTCTTGGGGGAGGGAGGTGTTTTACTACATGGCTGTTGAGAATATTCACTGAGCAGGATGGAATCTTTGTCCAGTGACAGTAACAACTTTTATGAGCAAGCACAATGGCCATTCAAAGGGGTCAGGCTTAGAGGTGGCATGGGTGAGACAGCAGTAATGGAGGATGTTGCAATGGATCTCACATTGAACTGGAATCAGACTGGGCATCCATGTTGCATCACCATCATCCCAGACATTGGACCAGAGGGAGTGAGATGAATAGGGTTAGTGGATGTAGACGAGAAAAGGCAATTGTTTTGTTGGAGTTCCCCCCCCCCCCCCCCCCTCCTCCTCCTTCTTTCTTCCAGTACAACTGCCTCATAAGAACAAAAATGTATATTGGATGGATAAAGAAACTGTACCCATGCAGAATACAAAGAGTATGATGACCCTTTACCATTTAAACTATTTCACACAATTATTGTATTCGTGTGCACAGTTTTAACCTTAAATAGTAATGAGTTAAATAGTAATGAGTCATCTAACAGGTTCTGTTTCTACATGGGCACAGCCTTGCTTTCTGTTAAATAATTTAGCTACCCTTTCAGCTACCCTTTTAGTACATAAGAGAGAATGGCATCTTGAGTCCTCCATGGGGCAAATCATCAGAACACTTATCGTGATCCTTCTTAGAAACTGTTACATTCACCAGCTCTGCACACTTCCTGAACATCCTCAGGTTCGTGTTCCCACGCTAGCAGCTCCCCAATGGCTGCCATCAGACGAGGCAGTAGAGGCACCAACAGACAGTGCCTTTCAAACTAGCAAGCTTTCAGCTTCAGTCTTTCAGCTTCAGTTTGCAATTTCGGGGACGAGGAATTCTCTCTCACTCTCTTGATTTGGTAATCCTTTTTCTGTGGGCAACTGAAACTGTGAAAATTAGAGGCAGACTCTTAAATTTCGAACTACATACAGTCACAATGCTTTCCTGTTGGTAAGCTACATAGATAACAAAATAGCCGTAGCTGCAATCACAATAAATAGCTCACTCGCTGCTAGATGTTGACTGATACTGCATCTAACTAAGACACAGGCTTGGCTAAAGCATTTCCCCTCTTCACTAATAAGCCAGCCAGCCAGTTGGTCTCACGCTATACTCCAGTAGGCTAGGCTAGCTGCGTAGCAACATTGCACGCGTGCTTTTCACAAGTGTAACTGGAGCTCCGCGCTCCTCCCCCTCACCGCCACATCGTACGGCTTACCTTGTGCACACACACTGAAGAGGAAAAATAAACAATTGACTACTTGGGAAGATAAACTTGCTTCTTGTTATTCCATCGGCAGACACATAAGCAATGTATGCATGCCTATTCAGTGGCATTACAATCAGTAGTCGTTAGGCAGGCCAAGTGCCACCCGGGCCAAGTGCCACCATGAAGTGCTGGCTGCTCATGGGTATGTGTATAGAGAGAGACTGGGCTACTTGACTTGTTCCATGCCGGCACAGTGTAGGGCGGCCACAACTATATGTACTAGCAATGACTTGTTTGTACACACACTTGCAGCACATGGCAAGTGATGTGTGGCATGTGATGTGGGTTGTGTGGCATGTGATGTGGGTTGTGTGGCCTGTGATGTGGGTTGTGTCTCATGTGATGTGGGTTGTGTGGCATGTGATGTGGGTTGTGTGGCATGTGATGTGGGTTGTGTGTCATGTGATGTGGGTTGTGTGGCATGTGATGTGGGTTGTGTGGCATGTGATGTGGGTTGTGTCTCATGTGATGTGGGTTGTGTGGCATGTGATGTGGGTTGTGTCTCATGTGATGTGGGTTGTGTGGCATGTGATGTGGATTGTGTGGCATGTGATGTGGGTTGTGTCTCATGTGATGTGGGTTGTGTGGCATGTGATGTGGGTTGTGTCTCATGTGATGTGGGTTGTGTGGCATGTGATGTGGATTGTGTGGCATGTGATGTGGGTTGTGTCTCATGTGGCATGTGATGTGGGTTGTGTGTCATGTGATGTGGGTTGTGTGTCATGTGATGTGGGTCGTGTAACATGTGACTGACTAGCTGATAGCAAGCTCACGCCATAAGACCGTACTTAGTTTGCACCAAAGAGGAAGCCGCTCAAATGGTGCTGCTGATGCCCTCCACAGACTAATTATTATAAACTCACGAGAGAAATGACATTGAGGAAGCCTCTGGTGTCGTACTGCAGGAGTGTCTGTATGTGCGGGTAGGGGACCTTGTCTGTGTGGTTGTGTGTGTTCGTGGAGGCCAGGATGACCGAGTAGACCTACATATACACACCACCATTTAAATATAGGAACCATCTTATCATCACCACTACACCTACAAGTATATAGGAACCATCTTATCATCACCACTACACCTACAAGTATATAGGAACCATCTTATCACCACCACTACACCTACAAGTATATAGGAACCTCACCAGTGCACCTACAAGTATATAGGAACCACCCTATCATCACCACTACACCTACAAGTATATAGGGACCATCTTATCATCACCACTACACCTACAAGTATATAGGAACCATCTTATCATCACCACTACACCTACAAGTATATAGGAACCATCTTATCATCACCTACAAGTATATAGGAACCATCTTATCATCATCACTACACCTACAAGTATATAGGAACCATCTTATCATTACCAATCTCGTCATCACCACTACGCACACAGAAGCCATCTTATCATCACCACTACACTTGCACCAGCAATAAGAATTGGAGCGGTTGTTTAGCCGCTTGATGTTTAGCACACAGCACACTGCTAAACGCTGGTGTCGCTGGCCTTACAAGTCAGTAGATGTTCAGATACCTTGATGTAAAGTGTAGGCTCCACTTCTGTTTAAAGAAAGTATTGGTTATATGCATGAGCATTAGCTCTAACTCCAAGGCAACGGATTTCACCAAACACTGAGGCAAGAATTGTCCTACCAGTGTGAGCACCCCTACAGTTGCTTAGGCTCCTGCTGGCAGAAACTCCTGAAGTTCTCTGTCCCACCGTCTAGTAGCTTTATTTCGCAGATAACTCCTCCACGGCCTATGAAGATCCAAGACACTTTCCAACATGCCCAATGATTACATCTGGCTTGTGGAGCACGCCAACAGAGAGCTGTCACAAGGATTCGTCTTCGGCTATACAGAGCCCTTCACCATGAAGAGCATCCAAATAGCCTTGCAGTTGAATATACTTCGTACCCCTCGCGAGACTAGCTCTTTTTCCCACTAGCTTGTGAGCCTACATCTTTCTTCATCAAGCCCACAAGAGTTCCTTCTACCTAGATTTGCTCCTGCAGTTCTGTCTTATATAAAAAAAAAAAGATTTTTTGTAGAAGCATCAATTGTGTGCATTATTTATCAATTTCCCCAATTTCCATTCGTACTGGTGGGCACAAACTCACTTAATTATTTTTTAAGGATTAAAAATTAACTGTATACGATAAAATAGCCAGAAATGATATTATCTTTAATAATTGTCTGCTAAAAAACATTACCTCCAGTTTGACAGAGTGAGTGGAAAAAATGGGGGGGGGAGCAATTCTAATGAGATAGCAACTGCCGTCGTGGACCAGCTCTCCCTGGCTTTCACTGCTGCTTGTGGAAGCCCGTCTGCCGAGGCAGGCTGCACAAACATCTATGCTTACTGGGAACAGATCCTTTGAGAGAGGCGGTGCTGCTGGATGGATTTCTTGGCTGTAGGTCAATGCTGCTATATTTCTTGTGGACACAGCGTGAGGGAACACTGCACAGGCTTCCTCCCTCCCTTACAGGAAGGTGGCGGATTCTTAATCCAAACTGAAGCTTATTGCAGGTGCACTCTACGGACATGAAAAGTTTAGAGCTGGTTTTCTTCAGGTGGGGCTTAGAATCACGATGCCAAACAACCCTGTTCACAGTATTCCATGTATGTATATATGCATCATCTACAATACTAGAACATATACACACATACATATGCATACACACTATGTATACATCATATATATACTAGAACATATACACACATACATATGCATGCATATAATATATATATATTATGTTATACAACACTAAACATGTACGATTACTTTCAGCTAACATCGAATATTTGAAAGTTTCTCTTTCCATCATTTTTTGGTTTTTAGTTTCAACCAAAACACTTTGTCTTCATCAGAGTAATTAAAGATAAATAAATATATATGCACAGGAAAACAAGCAACACGCCCACACACTTGCTGGCAACACATTTCACACAATACATGCACGTGGTCCATGATCCGTCTGAATAACAGGGTATAAGCATAGGAATGTATCGGACCGATGAAGATGGGCGTGGTTTCACGTGCATAGTCTTGAGAGTTGAGACCCAGGGTCGGCCCTGCGCATCTCAATGCCAGCAAATGTGGATGCGTTGCGTTGTTCTAGTTTTTAAATTACCTGATGAAGACCAAAATACTTAGGTGGCTTATAAAACAAGAAAGCTGATTGGATGGAACCTTGAAACACTTGACACATATATATTTATTATTTTATGATGTGTTGATGACGATGGTGATGCATCACACTAATGCAACCTACTATCCAGGACATCACAACATACTAACTATCCAGGACATCTCAACATACTAACTATCCCAGGACATCTCAACATACTAACTATCCCAGGACATCTCAACATACTAACTATCCAGGACATCTCAACATACTAACTATCCAGGACATCTCAACATACTAACTATCCCAGGACATCTCAACATACTAACTATCCCAGGACATCACAACATACTAACTATCCCAGGACATCTCAACATACTAACTATCCAGGACATCACAACATACTAACTATCCCAGGACATCTCAACATACTAACTATCCAGGACATCACAACATACTAACTATCCAGGACATCTCAACATACTAACTATCCCAGGACATCTCAACATACTAACTATCCAGGACATCACAACATACTAACTATCCCAGGACATCACAACATACTATATCCCAGGACATCTCAACATACTAACTATCCAGGACATCAGGACATCTCAACATACTAACTATCCAGGACATCACAACATACTAACTATCCAGGACATCACAACATACTAACTATCCCAGGACATCTCAACATACCCCAGGACATCACAACATACTAACTATCCCAGGACATCACAACATACTAACTATCCAGGACATCTCAACATACTAACTATCCCAGGACATCTCAACATACTAACTATCCCAGGACATCTCAACATACTAACTATCCCAGGACATCTCAACATACTAACTATCCCAGGACATCTCAACATACTAATATCCCAGGACATCTCAACATACTAACTATCCCAGGACATCTCAACATACTAACTATCCAGGACATCACAACATACTAACTATCCCAGGACATCACAACATACTAACTATCCAGGACATCTCAACATACTAACTATCCCAGGACATCTCAACATACTAACTATCCCAGGACATCTCAACATACTAACTATCCCAGGACATCTCAACATACTAACTATCCCAGGACATCTCAACATACTAACTATCCAGGACATCACAACATACTAACTATCCCAGGACATCTCAACATACTAACTATCCCAGGACATCTCAACATACTAACTATCCCAGGACATCACAACATACTAACTATCCCAGGACATCTCAACATACTAACTATCCCAGGACATCTCGACATACTAACTATCCCAGGACATCTCGACATACTAACTATCCCAGGACATCTCAACATACTAACTATCCAGGACATCTCAACATACTAACTACAACATACTAACTATCCCAGGACATCTCAACATACTAACTATCCCAGGACATCACAACATACTAACTATCCCAGGACATCTCAACATACTAACTATCCCAGGACATCACAACATACTAACTATCCCAGGACATCACAACATACTAACTATCCCAGGACATCACAACATACGAACTATCCCAGGACATCACAACATACTAACTATCCAGGACATCTCGACATACATGTACTAACTATCCCAGGACATCTCAACATACAAACTATCCCAGGACATCTCAACATACTAACTATCCCAGGACATCTCAACATACTAACTATCCCAGCATCTCAACATACTAACTATCCCAGGACATCTCAACATACTAATATCCCAGGACATCTCAACATACTAACTATCCCAGGACATCTCAACATACTAACTATCCAGGACATCACAACATACTAACTATCCCAGGACATCACAACATACTAACTATCCAGGACATCTCAACATACTAACTATCCCAGGACATCTCAACATACTAACTATCCCAGGACATCTCAACATACTAACTATCCCAGGACATCTCAACATACTAACTATCCCAGGACATCTCAACATACTAACTATCCAGGACATCACAACATACTAACTATCCCAGGACATCTCAACATACTAACTATCCCAGGACATCTCAACATACTAACTATCCCAGGACATCACAACATACTAACTATCCCAGGACATCTCAACATACTAACTATCCCAGGACATCTCGACATACTAACTATCCCAGGACATCTCGACATACTAACTATCCCAGGACATCTCAACATACTAACTATCCAGGACATCTCAACATACTAACTACAACATACTAACTATCCCAGGACATCTCAACATACTAACTATCCCAGGACATCACAACATACTAACTATCCCAGGACATCTCAACATACTAACTATCCCAGGACATCACAACATACTAACTATCCCAGGACATCACAACATACTAACTATCCCAGGACATCACAACATACTAACTATCCCAGGACATCACAACATACTAACTATCCAGGACATCTCGACATACATGTACTAACTATCCCAGGACATCTCAACATACTAACTATCCCAGGACATCACAACATACTAACTATCCAGGACATCTCAACATAATAACTATCCAGGACATCTTAACATACTAACTATCCCAGGACATCTCAACATACTAACTATCCCAGGACATCTCAACATACTAACTATCCCAGGACATCTCAACATACTAACTATCACAGGACATCTCAACATACTAACTATCCCAGGACATCTCAACATACTAACTATCACAGGACATCTCAACATACTAACTATCCCAGGACATCTCAACATACTAACTATCCCAGGACATCTCAACATACTAACTATCCCAGGACATCACAACATACTAACTATCCAGGACATCACAACATACTAACTATCCCAGGACATCTCAACATACTAACTATCCCAGGACATCTCAACATACTAACTATCCCAGGACATCACAACATACTAACTATCCCAGGACATCTCAACATAATAACTATCCAGGACATCTCAACATATTAACTATCCAGGACATCACAACATAATAACTATCCAGGACATCTCGACATACTAACTATCCCAGGACATCACAACACACTAACTATCCCAGGACATCTCAACATACTAACTATTCTAGGACATCTTAACTAACAAAATTCCTACCATGGCATGTCCTAATATATAAAACTCGAGTCTTAATAACACAACACACACACACATTACATACACACACATTACACCAGCACAATATTGAGTTGACAAAACACTATAACAACAACAACAACAACAACAACAAAAGTAAGACAACACAAGAGGAACAAAGTATCTTGGGGGACCATTGACACTGCTTAGTCATGCACAGCTACAGTCTATGCAAGTTAATGAGCTCTGGGGAGAGGAAGAGAAACAGAGGAAAGAAAAGCAGTAAAAGTGTGGCAGAGAAGCTCCTTTTGCTTGTTCACTTGTTCTGGGGGTGCTGAGCAGGTTGCACACACGCATGCCAGTGCCTCAGCACCCCGCGAATGAGCAGGTTGCACGCATGCATGCCAGTGCCTCAGTACCCCACGAACGAGCAGGTTGCACGCATGCATGCCAGTGCCTCAGTACCCCACGAATGAGCAGGTTGCATGCATGCATGCCAATGCCTCAGCACCCACGAACGAGCAGGTTGCACGCATGCATGCCAGTGCCTCAGTACCCCACGAATGAGCAGGTTGCATGCACGCATGCCAGTGCCTCAGCACCCCACGAATGAGCAGGTTGCATGCATGCATGCCAATGCCTCAGCACCCCATGAAGCAACAATGGACAGCTCTCATTCAACAGGCACAACAGGCGTAGGAGACTCACGTCAACTTTAGCTTTAGAAACTAGCTCGTCCGGGATGTTCCCTTTGGGGTAGCCAAGACCTGCCAGACAGCACCTGCTCCATCACAATAGAGTACATCACACACACACACACATACATACAACACACACCATTAACAGCAGCAGCAGGAAATGGACACAAAGTAGACCACCTTATGTAGACAAGAAGCGTATTTCCAATCGTAGTGTAGACATCTATTAGGTATTGAAAGTGAGGAGGAGGAAATGAGAAGTTGCAAGCAGATGAATATGTTACAGAGGTGAGCAGGTCTCTCACCCGACACTGGTTTTCCCTTCTTGAGATTTCCTCGTAGTTGTAGGAGGAGCTCCAAGAGGGGTGTGGTATAGTCCTGCATCCCACTGTTGTAGACGTGGATCATGGCGTCGTAGAGCTGTTGTGACCAGCACATCTCTACCACCTGCAGTAATAACAGGGTCAATGTGAGGATGTGTGGGTGTGAGGGGGGAGGGGGGGGGGGGGAACGTGGATAACAACATCATGTCTAATCCAAGATTTGATCCACTTTCACAATACGCTCTGCATAATAATACATGAGTCGCGAGTGGCAAGTGAACTTTCTTTATACCTCTTCAAGAATACCTTCCCCCCTTTAAAGTGGAGCTACCTATTGCTGGGTGCATGTGAAACCACACCCACCATTATCAGCATGATTGACTGTGCTTATAGACTGTAGCATTCCGACAAGTTGTGAATCACAAGCTGGTCGTGTAAAATGAGTTGCCAGTGATTAAGGTGAAACAAACTCTGTTTTGACCCTCTCACTGCTAAGTTCCCAGAGAAAAGCCAACCAGCTACTCAGTATATAATCAGAAAACCATTATTGTCCTTTGTAATTAGGCTTCATGATAGCACAGTTATTGACAAAACATCGCAAGGAAAAGAATTTGACCACACATTATGATATAAAAATAACAAGGATTGATATAAAACCCAGAAACACCCACATCTCGTTCTGCGATGCTACTATTGTAAGTATGGTGAGCTAATTACCAACTGCAATCTATGTGTTATTGCTACAAATATTCATCATCTGGATACTGGTTTATTTCACAGGTACAATATTTCACAGGTACAAGTCAGTAAGAAGATGATCTCCAATACTCTACCTTGGTAAGGTATTAAAAGTCAGTATGAAAGATGATCTCCAATACTCTACCTTGGTAAGGTATTAAAAGTCAGTATGAAGATGATCTCCAATACTCTACCTTGGTAAGGTATTAAAAGTCAGTATGAATACTCTACCTTGGTAAGGTATTAAAAGTCAGTAAGAAGAGATCACCAATACTCTACCTTGGTAAGGTATTAAAAGTCAGTAAGAAGATGATCTCCAATACTCTACCTTGGTAAGGTATTAAAAGTCAGTAAGAATATGATCTCCAATACTCTACCTTGGTAAAGTATTAAAAGTCAGTATGAAGATGATCTCCAATACTCTACCTTGGAAAGGTATTAAAAGTCAGTATGAAGATGATCTCCAATACTCTACCTTGGTATGGTATTACAAGTCAGTAAGAAGATGATTTCCGATACTCTACCTTGGTATGGTATTAAAAAATGGTTATGTTCCTCCAAGATATAAAGGTAAACTTGTGTTTGCAGTTCACCTTGGACTCGTGCCGGTTCCCCCGAGATGGAAGACTTCCTTGCCATGTTACATGCAAGCACACTACACAATTGTTCACGGACAGGAAAGTGGTCTAAATCCCGATTAAGGTGGTCCAGTCGCTGATGTTCTGTGAATCTGTGATGTCCCCAACACTTTGTCTCGAAGAGAAGCTGCCCACAAGTTCACTAACCACCTTCAGCCGGAACTTGAAGAAGCCACACTTTTGCCTCCCTGGCATAGCATGCTCCATGGGCAAGTCTACTATTGAGAACATGTAGCTGTCCAGCAGACATTCAATTGCGTAAGCTACACGTTCTGCACCACCGCCTAACTGTACCTATGTTATAATAATATTCAAGCTGGTCTCCTCGGTCCACTTCTACGCATATATGCCTGGTAATGGAGGTCAAGAAAAATCTACCCGTGCCATCCAATTGCCTCTTCTTAACTGTTGCAGGTGTAGCTCGGCTGAGTGGAAAGTGGAGAGGAAGTAGATGGTCCTCTTAACCAACCAGACCGAAGCCAGAAGAGGGCCATTTGGGCGGTAGTCATAGTGATCACGACTCCTCACTGATGGCATAGTGAGAAGTGTTTTGGGGACACCTATTGAGTCTTGCCGTCGTCCCACAGACATCCAATCCCTCTGATTGTAATTGTATAGTGTGAGGTACACCATTGGGCTGGTGTAAAAGTTGTCAGTATACACCTGGTGACCCCTGAACTCCAGCTCTCCATCAACTCCACCCTAGATCAAAGTCCCACATCAGCGGTGGTTGAGTACCCACAGTGGGACCCACCCCTTACCAATGAAGATTTGCATGTTGCCAACATAGCCATTCGTTGAATCTGCCCAAACAGATGACTTGATCCAGTCAGCTTGTCCTGCATGTGTTGTTTGAAGGCAAGCCTGTACCCTTGAAGGCGACACAATGGACTCATCGATGGCACCTGCTGATGGAGGTTGTACTCCGACCTAACACTTGGGGACATCAGGCAAGGGATGCACCTTGTAAAGGTGATCAGATCAGATCAAGCAAGGGACACACCTTGTAAAGATGATCATATCAGATCAAGCAAGGGATGCACCTTGTAAAGATGATCATATCAGATCAAGCAAGGGATGCACCTTGTAAAGATGATCATATCAGATCAAGCAAGGGATGCACCTTGTAAAGATGATCATATCAGATCAAGCAAGGGACACACCTTGTAAAGATGATCATATCAGATCAAGCAAGGGACGCACCTTGTAAAGATGATCATATCAGATCAAGCAAGGGATGCACCTTGTAAAGATGATCATATCAGATCAAGCAAGGGATGCACCTTGTAAAGATGATCATATCAGATCAAGCAAGGGACGCACCTTGTAAAGATGATCATATCAGATCAAGCAAGGGATGCACCTTGTAAAGATGATCATATCAGATCAAGCAAGGGATGCACCTTGTAAAGATGATCATATCAGATCAAGCAAGGGACACACCTTGTAAAGATGATCATATCAGATCAAGCAAGGGATGCACCTTGTAAAGATGATCATATCAGATCAAGCAAGGGACACACCTTGTAAAGGTGATCATATCAGATCAAGCAAGGGACACACCTTGTAAAGATGATCATATCAGATCAAGCAAGGGACGCACCTTGTAAAGATGATCATATCAGATCAAGCAAGGGATGCACCTTGTAAAGATGATCATATCAGATCAAGCAAGGGACGCACCTTGTAAAGATGATCAGATCAGATCAAACCTTGTAAAGATGATCATATCAGATCAAGCAAGGGACACACCTTGTAAAGATGATCATATCAGATCAAGCAAGGGACGCACCTTGTAAAGATGATCAGATCAGATCAAGCAAGGGACGCACCTTGTAAAGATGATCAGATCAGATCAAGCAAGGGACGCACCTTGTAAAGGTGATCATATCAGATCAAGCAAGGGACGCACCTTGTAAAGATGATCATATCAGATCAAGCAAGGGATGCACCTTGTAAAGGTGATCATATCAGATCAAGCAAGGGATGCACCTTGTAGAGATGATCATATCAGATCAAGCAAGGGACGTACCTCGTAAAGGTGATCATATCAGATCAAGCAAGGGATGCACCTTGTAAAGATGATCATATCAGATCAAACAAGAGACGCACCTTGTAAAGATGATCATATCAGATCAAGCAAGGGACGCACCTTGTAAAGATGATCATATCAGATCAAGCAAGGGACGCACCTTGTAAAGATGATCATATCAGATCAAGCAAGGGACGCACCTTGTAAAGATGATCATATCAGATCAAGCACCTTGTAAAGATGATCATATCAGATCAAAGGGACGCACCTTGTAAAGATGATCATATCAGATCAAGCAAGGGATGCACCTTGTAAAGATGATCATATCAGATCAAGCAAGGGATGCACCTTGTAAAGGTGATCATATCAGATCAAGCAAGGGACGCACCTTGTAAAGATGATCAGATCAGATCAAGCAAGGGATGCACCTTGTAAAGATGATCATATCAGATCAAGCAAGGGAGACACCTTGTAAAGATGATCATATCAGATCAAGCAAGGGATGCACCTTGTAAAGATGATCATATCAGATCAAGCAAGGGGATGCACCTTGTAAAGGTGATCATATCAGATCAAGCAAGGGACGCACCTTGTAAAGATGATCAGATCAGATCAAGCAAGGGATGCACCTTGTAAAGATGATCATATCAGATCAAGCAAGGGATGCACCTTGTAAAGATGATCATATCAGATCAAGCAAGGGACACACCTTGTAGGTGATCATACCAAGTTGAGAACGTCTCAGCTGGCTGGTGCCATGGTCAGGTGTAGAAACGGAACAATCTGCACCAACCTATTCTTGCTGGCGATTCCATGATTCCAGCACTCTGCAGGTGAACGTCCAGTGTCAACCAATATAGCTCGGTACAAGTCGGTACACATCAGCATTCCAATACAGGCCTTCACCTCTTCACTGGAGACACCATGGACGAGCATGTGGGGCAGTCTGACGCTGTGCCAGTGTTATTCACCTCTTCACTGGATACACCATGGACGAGCATGTGGGGCACTCTGAAACTGTGCCAGTGTTATTCACCTCTTCACTGGAGACACCATGGACGAGCATGTGGGGCACTCTGAAACTGTGCCAGTGTTATTCACCTCTTCACTGGAGACACCATGGCCGAGCGTGTGGGACAGTCTGACACTGTGCCACAGAGTTATTCACCTCTTCACTGGAGACACCATGGACGAGCATGTGGGGCAGTCTGACACTGTGCCAGTGTTATTCACCTCTTCACTGGAGACACCATGGACGAGCATGTGGGGCACTCTGAAACTGTGCCAGTGTTATTCACCTCTTCACTGGAGACACCATGGCCGAGCGTGTGGGACAGTCTGACACTGTGCCACAGAGTTATTCACCTCTTCACTGGAGACACCATGGACGAGCATGTGGGGCACTCTGAAACTGTGCCAGTGTTATTCACCTCTTCACTGGAGACACCATGGACGAGTGTGTGGGACAGTCTGATGCTGTGCCGGTGTTATTCACCCCTTCACTGGAGACATTTGACCATGGATGAGCGTGTGGGGCAGTCTGATGCTGTGCCAGTGTTATTCACCTCTTCACTGGAGACACCATGGACGAGCATGTGGGGCAGTCTGACACTGTGCCAGTGTTATTCACCTCTTCACTGGAGACACCATGGACGAGCATGTGGGGCACTCTGAAACTGTGCCAGTGTTATTCACCTCTTCACTGGAGACACCATGGACGAGTGTGTGGGACAGTCTGATGCTGTGCCGGTGTTATTCACCCCTTCACTGGAGACATTTGACCATGGATGAGCGTGTGGGGCAGTCTGATGCTGTGCCAGTGTTATTCACCTCTTCACTGGAGACACCATGGACGAGCGTGTGGGGCAGTCTGACACTGTGCCACAGAGTTATTCACCTCTTCACTGGAGACACCATGGACGAGCATGTGGGGCAGTCTGACGCTGTGACAGAGTTATTTGTTTTTGTTAACAACAAACTCCACACCTCATCTATAAAAAGTATCGACAAAAAAGCTGAGAGGCAGTTGAGGTGTGTGTGACCTCAGGAGAGGCTGGGCCAGGGCTAAGTGAATATGTATAACGCTACTGGTTTGGTTCTTCCTTCTTCTAGTTTCCAACTGGAGTAAGCTAGATGAAGTAACAGCTGGCGAGCGATAGAAGAGCTAACCCTTCGAGCATGACTACCACATTTTCCTGTCTGCCCCTACTAGGGGTAGTAGGAGGCGAAGTCAGGGAAGGAAGAGAAAAAGTAGGAGATAAGTAGTAGCAGGTGTGTGGCTACTGCGACACAGTGTGCGTGAAGCAATACCTCATTTTGTGATCTTGTATGTTTATGAGTACTAATAGATACCAGAGAAGCAGTGAGGAAAGCTGTCAAGGGAGTGGCCAGAACTGGAGTAGGAGTGGCCACTATTGTGGTGGGAGGGGCCAGCGAGGGAGAGTGCTAGGTGCATCACGTAGCAAAGTGGGTGGAGTTGGACCCTCATCGTCGTCAAGTCTGTCTAACAATATGAATTCAACACAAACTTCAACTCAAGTCCAGCACGACAGATTTCATTAAAAAAGTAGGCGAGTTTACACTAAGTTTGAATTCAAATTCAAATTCAAAAAACTTAGAAGAAAAAAGTTATTTGGGGAAAACGGTGTAATACTACAGCTTGTAGATACTTTCACAAACCTGAGAAGTGTTCTTGATTCATCTCTTCATCGAACTCTTCACCACCAGACAGCAGGTCTTCATTGTCTCTGTGCGTCCAGTAACCAAGCACAGAGGCCATTGAACCGGTGGCTCCATGAGCAGCAGTCGGCATCCCCTAGGTAACTACAGATGCCTTTACCCTCTTCCTTATCAGAGTCTTCTTCAGGGTGGGCAATACTGTCGCTGGTGACTTGCTCAACGACTTTGTCCAAGCTTAGTCTCGCCGCCATAGCGATGATCGTCAAGTGCAGATTGTCGGTGGAAACATGTTTTTCTCCAGATTTCCGGTGTTTCGGGATGCAATATTTGTCACAGACGTAGAGCAACAGCACGGAAAGCCTTGGAACAATCGTGCGATTATTTAAGCTTTTTATTAATTTTATTTTTTATTTTTATTTTTTTAATGGCCGATACGCTGCAATTTGTTTAGGAGTCGGCTCCATTGAGTCAAGCAAACAAAGCTATGTCACGCTACGTGACTGCATCAAGGAAATCCATCCAGGAGCGCCTCCCTTCTAATGGTGAAGGGGTTCAGAATGTTTTCCGGTAAGCATAGATGCCTGTGCAGCACAAGAGCTTCCACTTCCTCAGCACAAGAGCTTCCAGAAACAGCAGGAACAGCCTGGAGGAAATGATCCAAGATAGGAGCTACAATCGTCGGCCATTTTTAAAAAGATTGGCTAATACCCTCCACAAATGCAAGTATAATTTTTCCAACTACTGCATTATGAGTGAGCGGTCCACTGGGCATGTGCAGGTATATAATAAATTTAAAAAGAAGGGAAAAAATAATTAAAAAATATTAGAAAATGATTCTCAGAATTCTCAGCTGACATCATTACAATGCAGATAATTTAATTTTAAAAATATCCCTGTGTTTTCTAATCATTTTCTTATAATAACCTTCTCAATAATCAACTTGAAATTGTACTCTCTCTCTCGACATTTCGATCAGGAATAATATATACATATATATATGTATGTACATATTTATATATAATATATATGTATATTATTCCTGGTGAAGGGGCTAGAGCATCTAGTCGAAACACGAGAGACAATTCCAAGTTGATTATTGAGAAGGTTACACAATATCTTGAGTTGTAGGATCACTCTCAACTGACATTATATGCTTTATGTACATCAGCTTTTTGGTGATTGAAGTCAACATTTCAGCTTCGGTCTTCCAGAGTTTACGCATATTCTTAGTTAAGATTTTCTTCATGTTTGGTCTGCACTTTTTACAGCAGCTGATGCAGCCTCTCCAGCAAACACACACACACTGGAAGGAAATATCCAAGAAGCTGATTAGAAGGAAAATCTACGATGTTGTGAGTCAGCTGCAAATCACTCACAAAGGAGATTTAAGCACGAACTTATGCCCAAATTGAGGTGGTGTTACTTATTGCTCCAGTTGATTTGAGAGTTATGTGGGTGTGGCTTTAAAAAATTGGTTGCGAATGAGTGCACAACAAAACAGACAGAAATAAGAAATCAGATTTAAAAACCTGCTGCATGGCAACATTGCAACAAGCCACAAGTGTGCGACGTCAGCACACAAGAGCAGCTTGCAGCTTGGATGGACACACACACACACACACGAGCATAGGCACACACACAAGAGCAGCCTGCAGCTTAGACACACACACACACACACACACACACACGAGCATAGGCACACACACACACACGCACGAGTATAATAGGTTAGTACCTGATGGATATCCAGGCACTTTGGGTTCAGCTGGAGAATGCACGCCTCCAGCAGCTTGTACTTGCCCTTCTGTGCATAGTGATCTAAACCAAGACACAAGCAGGTGTTAGAGTATGAAGAGTGTGATGTTGTTGTTGTTGTTGTTGTTTTTATGGAGGAGGGATATTTGTGGATAGTGCAATGTGCAGTGGAATGGTCTGCTGCTATAGCCATACCTATCACATGAAAATTGTGAAATTAAAGTCCTTGAAAACATCCCTCCATACATACATGTACACCAGTGCTGGTACGCTCCTGCCGCCAGCAGTCCTAGCTGATCCTACACCGGAGGCTCCCAGTGCTGGTGCTATGCTCCTGCCAGCAGATCCTACACCGAGTGCTGCTCCTGCCAGCAGTTTTAGCTGGTCCTACACCGGAGGCTCCCAGTGCTGGTGCTATGCTCCTGCCAGCAGATCCTACACCGAGTGCTGCTCCTG